>JAKDEW010000078.1:0-1322500 GCA_021963965.1 Artemisiospiza belli | reverse complement strand
GGAGAAGGGACAATGGGCTCAAAGTGAAACAGGAAATTCCAGCTGGGTCTGAGGGAAAACTTCTCCTTTGAGAAAGGTGGGGCACTGAACAAGCTCCCAGAGCAGCTGGGGCTGCCCCTGCATCCCTGGCAGTGCCACATCCATGGTGGATACCCAGGGCTGTGCACGTGTCCTTTTCTCTGCTTTTTAAGCTTTCTAAAGATGGTCCTGTGATTATTTTTCCTCCTGCCTGGATTTCCAACATCCACAACAGCAGGATTCAATCCCTCCCTTTCCATTTCTGATCCCTGCAGGATCCTGGAGGACATTCAGGACAAGACAAGTCAATATTGACTTTGACTCCCGTCTTCAAAGTTTCATCTTTTGCACAACAGCAGGACAAAGTGAGTTTGGAGCTGGTGGAATTGGAGTCCCTCAGGAATGTTTGGATAAGCAGGATTGGGAATGCACAGCTGAGAGTGAGGTTTCAAATTGATTTGTTCATCCAGCTGTGTTCAGATCCCACCCTCCCCTTCCTGGGCAGGCTGTCCACGCCTGAGACATTTAATTCCAAAGGGGAAAAACTCCAAAGGGGAAAAACTCCAAAGGGGAAAAACTCCCAGCTGGGGCTGGGTCCCTGAGCAATGGCTCTGAGGGCAAATGGGAGAAGCCAGAGGGTCCAGCCAAGGGTGCCAAACACAACCTGCAGGACAGCCAAGGGATTTCCTGATATTGCTGAGAGCTCCAGAATTATCATCCTGGGAGAGCTCCTGGCTTTGGATCAATGTCCAGAGGGGCTGGGACACAAACCCTGAGGGAGCCCTGAGGGAGCTGGGGGCGCTCAGCCTGCAGGGAAGGAGACTCAGGGTGCCCCCAGCACTCTCCCAGCTCCTGAAAGGTGCCTGTGCCCAGCTGCCCTCGGGCTCTGTGCCCAGCAGCCCTGGCACACCCAGAGCACACAGCCTGAGCTGGGCCCAGGGAAATCCAGCTTGGAGAGCAGCAAAAAGCTTTTCCAGCAAGGGGGAGAAAGTTCTGCAGTGGCTGCAGGGGAGGGGGTGCAGTCACCATCCCTGGGTGTGTTTAACCAGCCTGGAGGTGGCACTGGGTGCCAGGGCTGGGCTGGGCTCCAGGGCCTTGCAGGGCTCTCCCAACCCAGGGGTTGTGTGAACAGCTCTGGCTCTCCCAGGCTTTGTGGCCAAAATCTCTGGGGCAATCACTAACCCTTTATTTTGAGGGATTTTACCTTGATTTTAAGGGTTTTTACACCGTGTTTTAAGGGATTTTACACCACTACAACCGAGTGATCCTCGAGCTGTTGTTTCCAAGGAGCACACAGGAAAATAAAGGAATTCTGGAGACTGAAAACCACAGAGCTGCAAGGATCACCTGGCCCAATGTTCTGAGGGAAAAGGAGCTGGGATGAGGGTGCTCAGCACCTTGAGCAGCCACATCCTGAATCCCTCAGGGACTCCAGCACATCCCAGGGGATGCTGGTTCTCACTGGGAAATGTCCTTTTGCCATTGGGATGACCCTTCCCAGCACACCCTGTGCCACTGCTCCTTGTCCTCTCCATGTGAAGGGAGCCCCTCCATCCTCTTTATCCACCCTTCAGGGCCTGGAAACCCCAGAGGTTCCACCTAAGGAAACAAACCTGGGAACCCTGGAAGAGAACTGGGAGCTCAGGAACAAATCAGGTTGGAGGGAACGGAGTGAGGGGGAAAATTCCTCTCTCAGGGTTACGTAAGGGCTCTATAAATAGGCCTCACAGGTGTCAAACTCCAAAAATGCAATTTTTTGGGGGCTGGCAGGCAGTTTGGGGTGGGTTTGGGCTGCTTTGGGTGTCCAGGGGAGCTGCAGGGAGGGACAGGATCCGTGCAGGATCAGGAGGGGGCAAATCCCAACATCCCAAGCCAGCAAGGGGAGAGCAGCAGGGCCTGGGGTGCCTAAAAAGGATTTCCAGGCCAGGAGGGAGATGGGGCTGAGCATTTGCCCAGAACCAGAAGCTGAGGAACCACCCAGCAAACCCCCAGTGCTGCTGGAAGGGGCTGGGAGGCTGAGCCAGAGCCTGGAGCGAGGGAAATGGATTTGGAGGGAGGAGATAGGGCAGGTTTAGGGATGGGAACGTGGATGGAAAGGCCCTTCCCTGGTGCTGCCACCCCTGAGGGGCTTCTTGTCCCCAGCAAAGGATTCCTGGCCCTGGGCTGTGCAGCTCCAGGTCAGGAGCACATAAAGGGATCAGGAACAACGGGATGTCCCACAGCAGCTGGGGTGTCACAGGGCAAGGGGTGTCCCACAGCCCCCAGTGCCGCCCAACTCCCCAGTCCTGTGGTCCTGGGGTGACCTCAGCCTCTCCCTGGAAGGTTTGGGGCTTTTGGGGTGCCAGAGATCCAGGAATGATGGAATAACCCTTCAGCATCCAGCCTTGCTAGCAGAGAGGTGCAATTTCCCCAGGGAAAATTTCCCATTTGTCCCAGGGACCAGGACTGAGCTGATGTCACACCCCAGGCAGGATGCCCCAAAAACCCCAATCCAGTGGGGCAGATATCCCAAAAATCCCAATCCAGTGGGGCAAATATCCCAAAAACCCCAATACAATGGGGCAGATATCCCAAAAACCCCAATACAATGGGGCAGATGTCCCAAAAACCCCAATCCAGTGGGGCAGATGTCCCAAAACCCCAATCCAGTGGGGCAGATATCCCAAAAAACCCAATACAATGGGGCAGATATCCCAAAAACCCCAATCCAGTGGGGCAGATATCCCAAAAAACCCAATACAATGGGGCAGATATCCCAAAAACCCCAATCCAGTGAGGTAGATATCCCAAAAAACCCAATACAATGGGGTAGATATCCCAAAAACCCCAATCCAGTGGGGCAGATGTCCCAAAAACCCCAATCCAGTGGGGCAGATATCCCAAAAAACCCCAATCCCGTGGGGTAGATATCCCAAAAACCCCAATCCAGTGGGAAAGATGTCCCAAACCCCCAGTCCAGTGGGGCAGATATCCCAAACCCCCAGTCCAGTGGGATTGCAGACTGAGGGAACCCCAGGGTCACCCCAGGTTTATCCAGGGTGGCTGAAATGGGGTTGATCCCTGTGGGTGCCCCTGTCCCCACACCCATGGGGGCACCCAGGCCCCTCCCAGCACCTGGGGAACCCTACAGACCCCAAATCCCTGTACAAGGATTACTGCCCCCATCCCTGATTCCAGGCTCCTTACCCCGGGATCCTGGGGACGGGAACAGCCCAGCTCCCCCCACAGCATTCCCGGCTTTGGGGACAGGGACACCCCATTATTGCCGCTCTGCTCCCCCCGGGGATGTCCCAGAGGCAGGGACAGCTGTCCCCGCGGTGTCCCTGTCCCCTCGGTGTCAGCAGGGACAGCTGTCCCCGCGGTGTCCCTGTCCCCGCGGTGTCCCTGTCCCTCAGGGCCTTGGGGACGGCGCTGTCCCGGTTCCTGACCCCCAGAGACGGGGATGCCCCGACCCCGAACCCCTCAGGACCTTACAAACGGGGCTGTCCCGGTCGCGGTCCCCTGAGATGCGGACGCTGCGCCCCCCGTGCCCTCGGAGCCCTCACGGTCGGGGCCGCCCCGCTCCCGAACGCTTCAGGGCCTCGGGCTCGGGGTCATCCCCGGCGCCGGCCGCCACTCACCCGCCGCCCGCGGCCTGCCCGGCAGCTGCACGAAGCGGTTCAGGATCCCTCCCCCGCCGCCATCGCCGCCGCCCGCGGCGCCGCCCGCGCCCTCCCCGAGCCCGTCCCGGGCCGCGGCCGCCGCCGACATGGCCCGTCCGCTGCCTGAGGGACGGAGCACCAACCGCCAATCAGCGCCCAGCTTCTTCGGCCGCGGCCTATCAGCTGCGGGCTTGTTGGCAGGTGGGGGGAGGCTGCGGCGAGAGCGCCGCTGTTGGGAGAGATGAGCGATCGATCCAGGCTGGAGCAATGGAGCGCCGAGAGCGGGGGCGCGGGGACATTCGCGGGGACACCCACGGGGACACCCACGGGGACATTGGCGGGAATTTTCTCGGGGGCACCGGCGCCCCCCGAGCCCTCCGCGAGGTTCCGGAGGCCGCGCGGGGGTTGCGCGAGGCCATGAGCGACCCCGCGGCGCGGGCGGAACGATCGTGCGCGAGCGGAACGTTCGTGCGGGGCCCGCGTTTCCCGGGCGCTGACGGGAGGGAGGGACCAAAATGGCGGCGCCCAGCGCCGGGGGAGCGGCGGCGGCGGCGGCCGGGGGGACCCGAGGGCGGCCGCCCCCCGTCACCCCCCGGCAGATCCGCGACCTCATCGACGGCGGCATCGCCAGCGAGGGGCCCGGGCCCGGCGGGTGAGGGGCAGCGGCACCGGGCGGGGGGGACCCGGCGGCACCGGGCGGGAGCCGGGGGGAGGCCCGGCCGTGTGAGGGGAGGGGAGCGCTGGGGACCCGTTAGGGAATCGGGGACCCCTCGGGGTTATTTGAGGTCCTGGGGTGGGGGGGGGGGGGTTGGAGTCGGAGAGAGCGAGGCTGGAGGGGACTGGGAGGTGCTGGGAGTTGTTATTGGGGAGGGAGAGCGGGAAAGGAGAGCGCGGGAATGAACTGGGAGCACTGGGAACCGGGGGGCTGGGAGGGGCACTGGGGGAACTGGGAATACTGGAGGGACTCGGGGCACTGGGGATACTGGAGGGACTCGGGGCACTGGGAATATTGGAGGGACTCGGGGCACTGGGAATACTGCAAGGACAAGAAGGCAGCAGTTGAAACAGATACTGGGACACTGGGAGGGCGCTGGGAGGGTACTGGGGGCACTGGGAGGGCACTGGGAAGGTACTGGGGTTACTGGGAGGGTACTGAGAGGGTACTGGGAGGGTATTGGGGGCACTGGTAGGATGCTTGGGGCACTGGGAGGGTAACTGGGGACACTGGGAAGGTACTGAGGGTACTGGGAGTGTACTGAGGGCAATGGGGAGGCACTGGAAGGGTACTGGGAAGGCCCTGGGGGCACTGGGAGGGTAACTGGGGGTACTGGGAGGGTACTGGGGGCACTGGGGGCATTGGGAAGGTACTGGGGTTATTGGGAGGGTGGTACTGGGGGCACTGGGAGCATAACGGGGGGCACTGGGAGGATACTGGGAGCACTGGGAGGGTACTGGGAAGGCACTGGGAGGGTAACTGGGGGTACTGGGAGGGTACTGGGGGCACTGGGGGCACTGGGAGGGTAACTGGGGGTACTGGGAGGGTACTGGGGGCACTGGGGACATTGGGAAGGTACTGGGGTTATTGGGAGGGTGGAACTGGGGGCACTGGGAGGATACTGGGAGCACTGGGAGGGTACTGGGAAGGCACTGGGGGTACTGGGAGGGTACTGGGGGCACTGGGAGCGTAACTGGGGGCACTGGGAGGATACTGGGAGCACTGGGAGGGCAGCCCAGGTCAGTGACCTTTGGAGTCCCCATGGGCTGAAGTGGCCCCATCCTGGTCACGGGGGTCACGCTTTCATGAGGCACTGGGGTTACTGGGAGCACTGGGGTTACTGGGAGCACTGGGAGCAGTGGGGGCTGGGCTTTGGGGTGTCTCAGGGCTCCCCTGTGCCAGCCCTCCCTGAACTCGGGCTGAATTCAGGCCCTGGGAGGAGGCCAAGGGCAGCCTTGGGGGTGACATTGCAGCCCCACGTGGCAGCTGTGGGACACCCCAGACACCCCAGTGCTCACTCTGCCCCTGCTGGGCTCACAGGACAAATCCTGTCCCCTCCTTGTCCCAGATCCCACGGGCCCAGCTGGCACTGGGACACAGTCAGGGCACCCTTGGGATTTTATTTGTTTGTTGTTTTATTAGGAATTAATTAATGGGAATTAAAATTAAAAGCTGAGAATGGGGAGTTCTGGAGAAAATCCTTGTCAGGACAAGCCTGGGGGGTGGGGTTAGGAAGTGCTCTGGGCTTTGTTTTTAATCCTATTCCTAAAATCCAATGTTTTCCCAAAATCCAGTCTCTCCCTAAGATCCAGCCTGTCCCTAAAATCCAGCCTTTTCCTGAATTCAGCTCTTTCCTAAAATCCAGCCTTTTCCTGAAATCCAGCCTCTCCCTAAAATCCAGCCTTTTCCTGAATTCAGCCTTTTCCTAAAATCCAGCCTCTCCCTAAAATCCAGCCTTTTCCTAAAATCCAGCCTTTCCTAAAATCCAGCCTTTCCTGAAATCCAGCCTTTTCTTAAACCCTTTTCCTTTCCTTTTCTTAAACCCTTAAAGCTTTTCCTAAATCAAACCTTTTCCTAAAATCCAACATTCTCCCCAAATCCAATCTGTCCCTAAAATCCAATCTGTCCCTAAAATGCAACCTTTTCCTAAATTCAACCTTTTCCTAAACCCAATCTGTTCCTAAAACCCAGCCTTTCCCAAAATCCAGCCTTTTCTTAAGCCCAACCTTTTCCTAAAATCCAGCATTTTCCTAAGTCCAACCTGTTCATAAAACCCAGCCTTTTGCAGAATGCAGCCTTTTCCTGAAATCCAGCCTGTTTTTAAAACCCAGCCTTTTCCTAAGTCAAATCTCTTCCTCTTCCTAAAACCCAGCCTTTCCCAAAGTCTAGCCTGTTCCTAAACCCAACCTTTCCCAAAATCGAGCCTTTTCCTAAATCCAGTCTTTGCCTAAAACTCAACCTTTCCCAAAATCTTGCCTTTTCCTAAATCCAACCTTGTCCTAAATCCAGCCTTTTGCTAAACCCAACCTTTTCCTAAATCCAGTCTTTTCTTAAATCCAGCCTTTTCCTAAAACCCAACCTTTCCCACAATCCAGCCTGTTCCTAAACTCAGCCTTTCCCAAAATCCAGCCTGTTCCTAAACCAAACTTGTCCTAAAATCCAGCCGGTTCCTAACTCCAGCCTTTCCCCAAATCCAGCCTGTTCCTAAACCCATCCTTTCCCAGTCCCATCCTGTTCCCAAACCCACCCTTTCCCAGTCCCATCCTGTTCCCAAACCCACCCTTTCCCAGTCCCAAACTGTTCTGAACCCACCCTTTCCCAGTCCCATCCTGTTCCCAAATCCCTGCTTTCCCAGTCCCAGCCTGTTCCCAAACCCACCCTTTCCCAGTCCCAACCTCTTCCCATCTCCATCCTTTCCCAGCCCCAGCCTGTTCCCATGTCCATCCTTTCCCTAAATCCAGCCTGTTCCTAAACCCACCCTTTCCCAGTCCCAGGCTGTTCCCATGTCCATCCTTTCCCAGTCCCAGCCTGTTCTGAACCCACCCTTTCCCAGTCCCAGCCTGTTCCCATCTCCATCCTTTCCCTAAATCCAACCTGTTCCCATGTCCATCCTTTCCCAGTCCCAGGCTGTTCCCAAACCCACCCTTTCCCAGTCCCAAACTGTTCCCATGTCCATCCTTTCCCAGTCCCAAACTGTTCCCATCTCCATCCTTTCCCAGTCCCAGGCTGTTCCCAAATCCCTCCTTTCCCAGTCCCAGGCTGTTCCCAAATCCCTCCTTTCCCAGTCCCAGGCTGTTCCCAAATCCCTCCTTTCCCAGTCCCAGGCTGTTCCCAAACCCACCCTTTCCCAGTCCCACCCTGTTCCCATGTCCATCCTTTCCCAGTCCCAAACTGTTCCCAAACTCATCCTTTCCCTAAATCCAGCCTTTTCCCAAACCCACCCTTTCCCAGTCCCAAACTGTTCCCAAGCCCACCCTTTCCCAGTCCCAGCCTGTTCCCAAACCCACCCTTTCCCAGTGCCAGGCTGTTCCCAAGTCCCTCCTTTCCCAGTCCCAAACTGTTCCCAAGTCCCTCCTTTCCCAGTCCCAGGCTGTTCCCAAATCCCTCCTTTCCCAGTCCCAAACTGTTCCCAAACCCATCCTTTCCCTAAATCCAGCCTTTTCCCAAACCCATCCTTTCCCAGTCCCAAACTGTTCCCAAACCCACCCTTTCCCAGTCCCAGGCTGTTCCCAAATCCCTCCTTTCCCAGTCCCATCCTGTTCCCAAACCCATCCTTTCCCAGTCCCAGCCTGTTCCCATGTCCATCCTTTCCCAGTCCCAAACTGTTCCCATCTCCATCCTTTCCCAGTCCCAGCCTGTTCCCAAACCCATCCTTTCCCAGTCCCAGGCTGTTCCCAAATCCCTCCTTTCCCAGTCCCAGCCTGTTCCCAAATCCCTCCTTTCCCAGTCCCAGGCTGTTCCCAAACCCACCCTTTCCCTAAATCCAGCCTTTTCCCAAATCCCTGCTTTCCCAGTCCCAAACTGTTCCTAAATCCCTCCTTTCCCAGTCCCAGCCTGTTCCCATGTCCATCCTTTCCTTAAATCCAACCTGTTCCCATCTCCATCCTTTCCTTAAATCCAACCTGTTCCCATGTCCACCCTTTCCCAGTCCCAGCCTGTTCCCATGTCCATCCTTTCCCAGTCCCATCCTGTTCCCAAATCCCTCCTTTCCCAGTCCCATCCTGTTCCCAAATCCCTCCTTTCCCAGTCCCAGCCTTTTCCCAAACCCACCCTTTCCCAGTCCCAACCTGTTCCCAAGTCCCTCCTTTCCCAGTCCCAGCCTGTTCCCAAGTCCCTCCTTTCCCAGTCCCAGCCTGTTCCCAAGTCCCTCCTTTCCCAGTCCCAGCCTGTTCCCATGTCCACCCGTTCCCTAAATCCATCCTGTTCCCATGTCCACCTTTTCCCAGTCCCAGCCTGTTCCCAAACCCACCCTTTCCCAGTGCCAGGCTGTTCCCACGTCCCTCCTTTCCCAGTCCCAGGCTGTTCCCAAATCCCTCCTTTCCCAGTGCCAGCCTGTTCCCAAACCCACCCTTTCCCTAAATCCAGCCTTTTCCCAAACCCATCCTTTCCAAGTCCCAAACTGTTCTGAACCCACCCTTTCCCAGTCCCATCCTGTTCCCATGTCCCTCCTTTCCCAGTGCCATCCTGTTCCTAAATCCCTCCTTTCCCAGTCCCAGGCTGTTCCCAAGTCCCTCCTTTCCCAGTCCCAGCCTGTTCCCAAATCCCTCCTTTCCCAGTGCCAGCCTGTTCCCAAACCCATCCTTTCCCAGTCCCAGGCTGTTCCCATCTCCATCCTTTCCCTAAATCCAACCTGTTCCCATGTCCATCCTTTCCCAGTCCCAGGCTGTTCCCAAACCCACCCTTTCCCAGTCCCAGCCTTTTCCCAAACCCACCCTTTCCCAGTCCCAGCCTGTTCCCAAACCCACCCTTTCCCAGTCCCAGCCTGTTCCCAAACCCCTCCTTTCCCAGTCCCAGCCTGTTCCCAAGTCTCTCCTTTCCCAGTCCCAGCCTGTTCCTAAATCCCTCCTTTCCCAGTCCCAGGCTGTTCCCAAGTCCCTCCTTTCCCAGTCCCAGCCTGTTCCCAAATCCCTCCTTTCCCAGTCCCAGGCTGTTCCCAAACCCACCCTTTCCCAGTCCCAGGCTGTTCCCACGTCCCTCCTTTCCCAGTCCCATCCTGTTCCCAAATCCCTCCTTTCCCAGTCCCAGCCTGTTCTGAACCCACCCTTTCCCAGTCCCAGGCTGTTCCCATCTCCATCCTTTCCCTAAATCCAACCTGTTCCCATGTCCATCCTTTCCCAGTCCCAGGCTGTTCCCAAACCCACCCTTTCCCAGTCCCAGCCTTTTCCCAAACCCACCCTTTCCCAGTCCCAGCCTGTTCCCAAACCCACCCTTTCCCAGTCCCAGCCTGTTCCCAAACCCCTCCTTTCCCAGTCCCAGCCTGTTCCCAAGTCCCTTCTTTCCCAGTCCCAGCCTGTTCCCAAATCCCTCCTTTCCCAGTCCCATCCTGTTCCCAAATCCCTCCTTTCCCAGTCCCAAACTGTTCCCATGTCCACCCTTTCCCAGTCCCAGCCTGTTCCTATGTCCATCCTTTCCCTAAATCCAACCTGTTCCCATGTCCACCCTTTCCCAGTCCCAGGCTGTTCCCAAACCCACCCTTTCCCAGTCCCATCCTGTTCCCAAGTCCCTCCTTTCCCAGTCCCAGCCTGTTCCTAAATCCCTCCTTTCCCAGTCCCAGGCTGTTCCCAAACCCACCCTTTCCCTAAATCCACCCTTTTCCCAAACCCATCCTTTCCCAGTCCCAGCCTGTTCCCATGTCCACCCTTTCCCTAAATCCAGCCTGTTCCCAAACCCATCCTTTCCCAGTCCCAGCCTGTTCCCAAACCCATCCTTTCCCAGTCCCAGCCTGTTCCCAAACCCATCCTTTCCCAGTCCCAGGCTGTTCCCAAACCCATCCTTTCCCAGTCCCAGCCTGTTCCCATCTCCATCCTTTCCCTAAATCCAACCTGTTCCCATGTCCCTCCTTTCCCAGTCCCAGGCTGTTCCCAAATCCCTCCTTTCCCAGTCCCAGCCTGTTCCCAAGTCCCTCCTTTCCCAGTCCCAGCCTGTTCCCAAACCCATCCTTTCCCTAAATCCAGCCTGTTCCCAAACCCACCCTTTCCCAGTCCCAGCCTGTTCCCAAATCCCTCCTTTCCCAGTCCCAGCCTGTTCCCATGTCCATCCTTTCCCAGTCCCAAATCCCTCCTTTCCCAGTCCCAGGCTGTTCCCATGTCCACCCTTTCCCAGTCCCAAACTGTTCCCAAACCCATCCTTTCCCAGTCCCAGCCTGTTCCCAAATCCCTCCTTTCCCAGTCCCAGCCTGTTCCCAAATCCCTCCTTTCCCAGTCCCATCCTGTTCCCAAACCCACCCTTTCCCAGTCCCAAACTGTTCCCAAACCCACCTTTTCCCAGTCCCAGCCTGTTCCCAAACCCACCCTTTCCCTAAATCCAGCCTTTTCCCAAACCCACCCTTTCCCAGTGCCAGGCTGTTCCCACGTCCCTCCTTTCCCAGCTTGCTGCTGCTGTCCCTTTCAGGAAGGACACGTCGGACTGCTCGGAGCGCGCCAATGGACCCTCGCAGCTGGAGGCTCCTTCCCTGGAGTCTGCCAGCAGGGAGGCCTACTTCAGCAGGGTGGAGACATTCACCATATCCTTTGGGACGCTGGCATTCCAGCTGGGACCGTGGGGGAACAGCCAGAGGGGTCACTGATCCAGCCCTGCCCTTGCAGGGACATCCCAAAGTTCCTCCCTGGCCCTGGGAGCTGTCCCAGTGCTCCTGGAGCTTTGGAGCTGTGGCCATTGCCTGGGGAATGCTCAGTGCCCCTGCACCCTCTGGGGAAGAGGCTTTTCCTAAAATCCAGGCTCATCCTAAAAGCCAGCATTTTTCTAAATCCAACCTTTTCCTAAAATCCTTGAAAATCCTTGAGAAATCCTGGATTTGTCCCCGACATCCAGCCTTTGTTTAAATCAAACCTTTTCCTAAAATCCAGCCTTTTCCTAAATCCAGCCTTTTCCTAAAATCTAGGCTCATCCTAAAATCCAGCCTTTTCCTAAAATCCAGCCTTTTCCTAAATCCAACCTTTTCCTGAAGTCCGACCTCTTCCTGAAATCCAGCCTTTTCCTAAAATCTTGCCTTTTCCTATAATCCAAGCTTTTCCTAAATCCAACATTTTCCTAAAATCCAGCCTGGGAATGTTTCCCCACCCCACAAACCCCAATCTCTCCCTCCCAGGGAATGTTTCCCCACAAACCCCAAGCTCTCCCTCTTTGGGGATGATTCCCCAACCCCACAAACCCTGAACTCTCCCTCTCTGGGAATGTTTCCCCATCCCCACAGACCCCAAGCTCTCCCTCTCTGGGAATGTTTCCCCACAAACCCCGAGCTCTGCCTCTTTGGGGATGATTCCCCAACCCAACAAACCCCGAGCTCTCCCTCCCAGGGAATGTTTCCCCACAAACCCCAATCTCTCCCTCCCAGGGAATGTTTCCCCACAAACCCCGAGCTCTGCCTCTCTGGGAATGTTTCCCCGTAAATCCCGAGCTCTCCCTCTCTGGGCACGTTCCCCCACCCCACAAACCCCAAGCTCTCCTCTCCTCTCCCTGGGATGTTTCCCCACCCCTCAAACCCCAAGCTCTCCCTCTCTGGGAATGTTTCCCCACAAACCCCGAGCTCTCCCTCTTTGGGGATGATTCCCCAACCCAACAAACCCCGAGCTCTCCTTCCCTGGGAATGTTTCCCCATCCCACAAACCCCGAGCTCTCTGTCCCTGGAAATGTTTCCCCACAAACCCCAAGCTCTCTGTCCCTGGGAACATTTCCCCACAAACCCCGAGCTCTCTGTCCCTGGGAATGTTTCCCCACCCCACAAACCCCAATCTCTCCCTCCCAGGGAATGTTTCCCCACAAACCCTGAGCTCTCCCTCTTTGGGGATGATTCCCCAACCCCACAAACCCCAATCTCTCCCTCCCAGGGAATGTTTCCCCACAAACCCTGAGCTCTCCCTCTTTGGGGATGATTCCCCAACCCAACAAACCCCAATCTCTCCCTCCCAGGGAATGTTTCCCCACAAACCCCGAGCTCTGCCTCTCTGGGAATGTTTCCCCATAAATCCCGAGCTCTCCCTCTCTGGGAATGTTTCCCCAGTTCACAAGCCCCAGTCTCTCCCTCCCAGGGAATGTTTCCCCACAAACCCTGAGCTCTGCTTCTCTGGGAATGTTTCCCCATAAATCCCGAGCTGTCCCTCCCAGGGAATGTTTCCCCACAAACCCCAAGCTCTCTGTTCCTGGTGATGTTTCCCCATAAATCCCGAGCTGTCCCTCCCTGGGAATGTTTCCCCACAAACCCCAAGCTCTCCGTTCCTGGGAATGTTTCCCCATAAATCCCGAGCTGTCCCTCCCTGGGAATGTTTCCCCACCCCACAGACGCCCATCTCTCCCTCCCTGGAACGTTTCCCATCCCATAAATCCCAGAATGGCGCTGCTGCTGTGTCTCCTTGACGGGCAGACCCCCTGAGGTGGGCGGGCAAGCCGCCGGCGCTGTCCCCGCTGGTGTGCGCGCGTTTCGGCTGGGTCAGCGTCGAGTGTGACATGCTCAGGTGCTCCAGCTGCCAGGCCTACCTGTGCATGAGCCTGCAGCTCACCCTGGACCTCAGCAACTGTGAGTGGGGGCGGCCCAGAGCTTGGGATTTGGGGATTTGGGATTTTGGGACTGTGGGATTTGGGATTTTGGGATTGTGGGATGGCGGGGCGCAGCGGCTCCCAGGGGCGGGGAGGGTGGGAAGGCAGCTCGGGGTCAATGGGTGGTGTTTGGTTGTGGGGTGGGATAATCAATCCTGGTTTGTGTTGGGAATTCCAGCTGGGAGGGGTCATGGGGTTGTAGGGAGCTTGGGTTGGGAGGGGTCTTAAAGGTCCTCCTGTTGTGTGCTGGAGTCCAGGGAATGGTGGTTCTGAGGAATGGTGGTTCCAAGGAAGGATGGTTCCGGGGAATTATGAACCCAGGAAATGATGATTCCAAGGAATTATGGGTTCAGGGAATGATTGTCCCAAAGAATGATGGTTTCAGGGGATGGTGGTTCTAAGGAGGGATGGTTTCAGGGAATGGTGGTTCCAAGGAATTGTGGTTTCTGGGAATGATGGTCCCAAGGAATTATGATTTCAGGGAAGGTGGTTCTAAGGTAGGATGGTCCCAGGGAATGGTGGTCCCATGGAATGGTGGTCCCAAGGAATTACGGTTTCAGGGAATGATTGTCCTAAGGAGTGATGGTCTCAGGGAGTGGTGGTTCCAAGGAATTATGGTTCCTGGGAATGATGATCCCAGGGAATGATGGTTCCAAGGAATTATGCTTTCAGGGAATGATGGTGCCAGGAATGGTGATCTCAGGGAATGATGGTTCAAGGAATTACATTTTCTAGGAATGATGGTCTCAGAAAATGATGATTGCAAGGAATTATGGTTCCTGGGAATGCTGGTCCCAGGGAATGGTGGTTCCAAGGAATTATGTTTTCTGGGAATGATGATCCCAGGAAATGATGATTCCAAGGAATTATGGTTTCAGAGAACGATGGTGCCGGGAATGATGATCTCAGGGAATGATGGTTCAAGGAATTACATTTTCTGGGAATGATGGTCTCAGGAAATGATGATTGCAAGGAATTATGGTTTCTGGGAATGCTGGTCCCAGGGAATGGTGGTTCCAAGGAATTATGGTTTCTGGGAATGATGGTCCCAGGGAATGATGGTTTCAGGGAATTATGAACCCAGGAAATGATGATTCCAAGGAATTATGGTTTCAGAGAACGATGGTGCTGGGAATGGTGGTCCCATGGAATGTTGGTTCCAAGGAATGGTGGTTCCAAGGAATGGTGGTCCCAAGGAATTACGGTTTCAGGGAATGATTGTCCTAAGGAGTGATGGTCTCAGGGAGTGGTGGTTCCAAGGAATTATGTTTTCTGGGAATGATGTTCCCAGGGAATGATGATTCCAAGGAATTATGGTTTCAGAGAACGATGGTGCCGGGAATGATGATCTCAGGGAATGATGGTTCAAGGAATTACATTTTCTGGGAATGATGGTCTCAGGAAATGATGATTGCAAGGAATTATGGTTCCAGGCAATGATGATGCGAGGAGAGATGGTCCTAAGGAATGAAGCTCCCAGAGAATGATATTCCTTAGGAATGGTGTTTCAGGGAGTGCTGGTCCCAAAGAATGATGATCTAAGGGAATGGTGGTGCCAGGAATGATGGTTCCAAGGAATGGTGGTCCCAGGGAACGGTGATTCCAAGGAATGGTGGTTCCAGGCAATGATAGTGCCAGGAATGATGGTCCTAAGGAATGATGCTCCCAGAGAATGATATTCCTTAGGAATGCAGGTTTTGGGGAGTGCTGGTCCCAAAGAATGATGATCTCAGGGAATGGTGGTGCCAGGAATGATGGTTCCAAGGAATGGTGGTCTCAGGGAATGATGATTCCAAGGAATGGTGGTTCCAGGCAAAGATAGTGCCAGGAATGATGATCTCAGGGAATGGTGGTTCCATGGCACCTGAGGTGGTCCCAAGGAATGGTGGTTCCAGGGAATGATGGAATTCTGTAAAAAATTCCTTTTTTATGCTGGGATTAAACCTCTCCCAGCACACCCCATCCCCACTGCTCCTTGTCCTCCCCATGGAAAGGAGACCCCCCCCATCCTCTTTGCACCCATTCTTTAGGACTGGAAAACCCCAGAGAGGTTCCAAACCTCAAACCAGACCCAAGGGAATGATCCCAAAACATCTGGAACACTTCCAGGCTTGGGGACTGATCACCTCTTGGGATATTCCAGAGTTGGATCATCCTGGTACAGAAACAGTCCCTCCTGTTGGGCCTCTGGTGCAGCCCTGAGCCATTCCCGTGCTGGAATTCCCTGCCAGCCCTGCCCCAGCGTTCCAGGGGAGAGCTCAGCACTTCCCTCCCCCAGCAGGTGCAGAGTTCACCCCTCATCCTCCTCTTCTCCAAACAATCCCAAGGCTCTCAGCCTCTTTCCAGGTTTTCCATCCATTCCTCCAGCCTCGTTGCCCTCTGGATGCATTTAAGGATCTGAAAATCCTTTTTTAAAAATTCCCTTTTCTTTCCCAGTTCCTGGATCTGCTTCCCTGATCCTCCACTGAATTTTTCCAGCATGGAAAAATTGATTGGTGCTTGCTGCTCACCAAAACCATTCAGGCAGAAATTCCATTGTGAGATTTAATTAATGAACTCCTTATTATCCCACAAGGCAGTGCCATCCCCACTTCCCAATTTTCCTGGCTGCAGTTGCCCTGGGAGTGGACAGGGAGCACATTCCTGCTGCCTGTGGGAATACTGAGCCTTTCCTTTTGGCTCACTCAAGATCAACATTCCCTATTTATTCAGATTATCTCTGTTAAATAAACCTTGGCCTAATTATCCCATTGGAAATCACACCAGCTTAGGAAAATCCAAAATAATCAAAGATTGGGAAAGAGGCAGTGAAAAACAAAGTGAAAAAGAAATGATTTGGTTCTGAAAGTGTAAGTGAAATTAAATGTCAGAATTTTTGAGGGTTTTTTTTTTTTGGGGGGGGAAGTTTGATTTGCAGGCATGGCTGGGATTTGGGATGGAGGGATCAGCTCAGCCAGGGGTTGGCAGCATCCCAGGAGGAGGAACTGGCAGCATGCAGCAGGTTCTGTGCCCAGGGCTGGCTTGGGCTCCCCTGCTCCTGGAAATGGGAAAGGGAGGGATTTGGGCTCTGGGCAGGGGGAGCTGCTGAGGTGACATTGGTGTTCTGGGAGGGAGCCTGGAATTCCTCTTGGTGGGAACAGGGGGGAGGTCTGAGCTTGGAATCCTGGATGCTGAGAATTTTCAACTTGCTGTGCTGAAAGAGTTTGAAATTCTCAGAGTTCTAAACACAGAGGTTAGAATTCCCAGCATCCATTAGTGCTTATATTAGGTGCTAATATTTAAATTTCAGTACTTCTTGGTTTGACTAGAGTATTTAAAAAAAACTTTTTTTTTTTTTTAAATTAAGACACTTTATTTTTTGGTTTTTTGAGAATATATTTTTAAAATTATTATTAAATTTAATTAATAATAATTTATTTAAAATTAATTTATTATTCAAATAAATTTAAAATTAGTATTAAAATGATATGAACAGCCTGAGGTGAAGCTTCAGGCTGTGCAGCCTCCAGCCTGGGAAATCATCCCAGGGAACTCTGCCACCTCCTGGCTTGGTTTTCCTGCCCATTCCCTGCTTTTCCTGCCCATTCCTTGGTTTTCCTGCCCATTCCCTGGGGCCATTCCCTGCTTTTCCTGCCCATTCCCTGCTTTTCCTGCCCATTCCCTGCTTTTCCTGCCCATTCCCTGCTTTTCCTGCCCATTCCTTGGTTTTCCTGCCCATTCCTTGGTTTTCCTGCCCATTCCCTGCTTTTCCTGCCCATTCCCTGCTTTTCCTGCCCATTCCCTGGTTTCCCTGCCCATTCCCTGGTTTTCCTGCCCATTCCTTGGTTTTCCTGCCCATTCCCTGCTTTTCCTGGCCATTCCCTGGGGCCATTCCCTGCTTTTCCTGCCCATTCCCTGCTTTTCCTGCCCATTCCTTGGTTTTCCTGCCCATTCCCTGCTTTTCCTGCCCATTCCCTGCTTTTCCTGGCCATTCCCTGGGGCCATTCCCTGCTTTTCCTGCCCATTCCTTCGTTTTCCTGGATATTCCTTGCTTTTCCTGGCCATTCCCTGGTTTTCCTGGCCATTCCCTGGGGCCATTCCCTGCTTTTGCTGGCCGTTCCCTGAGCAGGGAATATCCCAGAGTTTTCCCCTGCAGACAAGGAGCGCTGTGAGGAGCTCAGGAAGGCCCTGAGCACTGCCCATGAGAAGTTCTGCTTCTGGCCAGACAGCCCCTGCCCAGGTGGGTGCCTCAGATTCCTGCTTTATTCCCATTTTTTCCCCCCATTTCCATTGCTGTTCCTGCCATCACACTCTGCTTTTCCTCTGGGAATGATGGAACATAAGGAAAGCAGCAGAAACCCCCCCAGGGCTGTTTCCAGCTTTTCCTGAGCTCTGGGTGCCTCTGGAGCAGTTCAATTGTTTTTGGGTTGGACCTGGGAGGGGACAGGGGAGGTTGGGTGTCATGGAATGCTCAGAGAGGGATGGATCCTGTCTTGGGAGCTGCTTGGGAATGCTGTGAAGGGAAAAATGTGTGCTGAGCTTTTCCTTTAAAAGCCAGGAAAATAATCTTGGAATTGCTGGGGTTGGAAGGGACATTAAAGCCCTTCCAGTGCCACTCCAGGGACTTCCACTGTGCCAGGCTGCTCCAGCCCCAGTGCCCAACCTTGGGCACTGCAGGGATCAGGGGCAGCCCCAGCTGCTCTGGGAATCCCTTCCCAAAATCCCACCCCAGGCTCCCTCTCCAGGGAATTCCCTCCATTCCCAGCTCTCCCAGCCTGCCATTGGATCCATCCCCACCCCGACTCCTCTCTAGGAAGGAATTTTGGGGTCTGGGGGCTTCACTGGGAACCTCAGCACTCCAGGAAGGGTCTCCCTTCCCTTTGCCATCCCCAACTTCCATAAAAATCCCTGGGGATGGATTCTGAGTGTCCCAAATCCCAGAATGGTTTGGGTGGGAAGGGCCCTTCAAGCCCATCCCATTCCAATGCCACCATCCCAGGCTGCTCCAGCCTGGCCTTGGGCACTGCAGGGATCAGGGGCAGCCCCAGCTGCTCTGGCAGTGCCAGCCCAGGCAGGAATTCCTCACTGCCAAGATGCCACCTAAACCTTTCCCCCTTCACCTTAAGGTCCCTCCCTCTCACCCCATCACTGCATTCCCCTGGGGAGCCTGGCTGGGCTGTGCCCTGCCTTTCCCTGTGGGATGAGGAGGGCTGGGAATGCTGAGCCCAGCTCTGCCCTCCCCAGATCGCTTTGCCAGGCTCCTGGTGGATGAGCCCCGAGTTCTGCTCCAGGATTTCCTGGATCGCTTCCAGAGCCTGTGCCAGCTGGAGCTGCAGCTGCCCTCCCTCAAACCAGAGGACCTCAAGAACATGGTGAGTTCCCTCCTGCTCCCAAGACCTGGAGAACATGGTGAGTTCCCTCCTGCTCCCAAAATCTGCAGCATTCCAGCTCCAGGGATGAGCCTGGGCCCACCCAAAGTCAGGGATTTCAGCCTCTGTGTGTGTGTGTGTGTGTGTGTGAGGGATCTGCTCCCACCTGGTTTTTCCCCTTGGACATTCCACCATGGAAACTTGTAAAGAGGAGTTTGGAATGGCTCATCAGCTGGGAGATGTGTCTGGTTCCCAGTCTGGACCTTTCCCAGTGTCCAGGCTGCTCTGTGGTGCCTGGGAGAGGGGATTTGGGATCCTTTGGGATCTCCTGGCAGCTGCAGCACTCCATGGGAAGGGGCAGCCCATGGATCACTCATTAGCTGGCATGTCTGCAGACAGGAATTTGGGATGCCAGGGGCTGCCCCCCTGAACCTGAGGTGTGGGCAGAGACCCGGGGAGGTGGAGGAGCCCGAGGAGGGAAAAGCAGGAAAAGCCAGGAACGATGTGGGATTGTCACCCTGCAGGGACCTGTGGTGGCCCTGCTCTGCTGCAGCCAGCTCTGGCTGCTTGGACACTCCTTTGCCAGGGGACAGATGGCTCTGGGCAGGCAGGAGCTGTGTGGGATCCAGGGAATCTCCATCCATTCAGCACAGCCCAGGGGTGGTGCAGGGCTGGCGGAGCTCAGAAAGGCACAGCAGCAGTGGGAGCTGCTCCTCCTCAGGGAGCAGCTGGGGACATTGCACGGAATGGGGAGCCACAGGCAGGGAGGGTTGCTCCGAGTGCCTTAATTAATGAATTGATTGTCCCACAAGGCAGTGTCACCCCCATTTCCCAATTTTCCTGGCAGTGAACAGGGAGCACATTGCTGCTGCCATGTGGGAATACTGAGCCTCACCTTCTGGGTCACTCAAGATCAGCATCCCACAAGGATCCCACGAGGATCCCATGAGGATCCCATGAAGATTCCACAACCCAGGGGTGGTTTAGAGCTGGCTGAGCTGGGAAAGGCACGGTAGGAGTGGGAGCTGCTCCTCCTCAGGAGTGCTCTGAGTGCCTTTTCCCCGTTGCCCAGAGCTGGGGGCGCAAAAGGGATCATTCTCCACGTGGGACAGGATTTGGGGTAAAACCCGTGCATTTGGTCCCTGCAGTCCCTGACAGAGGAGAGGATCACGCGGCTGCTGCAGCTCATCGGGGAGGAGCTGGAGCACAAAGGCACAGAGGGGGAGAAGCCTCCTGGCAAGTTTCCCACGGAAATGCTGCAGGTGCACGTTCCCGCCTGCGTCCTGGCGCTGTGTGGCTGGACCTGCAGGTGGGCAGGGCTGCAGGGCTGGGCCTGCATGTGCCTCAGCTCTGGGCTGGCCATGGAAGCTCCTGGGGGCTGCAGGGGTGTGGGATGTTCCTCCTGGGGAGTGCTCAGTATCCCCTTTTCACTGCTTTCCCTCTTTTTCACCATGCTTCTGCCTACCTGATTTTATTTTCCCATTTTCCCTCTTCTTTACTATTTTCATGCTTCCTTTTGTGTCACAATTTTCCTGCTTTCCCTCTTGGCACTATTCTCCTGCTTCCTTTGTTGTTACGATTTTCCAATTTTCTCTCTTTTTCACTAGGATCCTGCTCCCCTTATTTAACCATTTTCCCACTTTTCCACTACATTCCTGCTTCCCTTATTTTACCCCTTTTTCCCCTATTTTTCGCCAGGATCCTTCTTCCCTTTTTACACTATTTTCTCACTTTTCCACTACATTCCTGCTTCCCTTATTTTACCCCTTTTCCCCCTATTTTTCACCAGGATCCTTCTTCCCTTTTTACACTATTTTCTCACTTTTCCACTACATTCCTGCTTCCCTTATTTTACCCCCTTTTCCCCTATTTTTCACCAGGATCCTTCTTCCCTTTTTACACTATTTTCTCACTTTTCCACTACATTCCTGCTTCCTTTATTTTACCCCTTTTTCCCCTATTTTTCACCAGGATCCTTCTTCCCTTTCTACACTATTTTCTCACTTTTCCACTACATTCCTGCTTCCCTTATTTTACCCCTTTTCCCCCTATTTTTCACCAGGATCCTTCTTCCCTTTTTACACTATTTTCTCACTTTTCCACTACATTCCTGCTTCCCTTATTTTACCACTTTTTCCCTATTTTTCACCAGGATCCTTCTTCCCTTTTTAAACTATTTTCTCACTTTTCCACTACATTCCTGCTTCCCTTATTTTACCCCTTTTTCCCCTATTTTCCCCCTCTGTTCCTGCTTCCTGGCAAGGCAAAACACAATTGGGCCAGTTTAAATCATCATCATAAATGGGATTTAATGGACTTATTTCCCTGACTTTTCCAAGCCCAGGCTTATCCCTGAGCACCTCTCCAGACTTTCCCCAACCCTGGAAGTGTCCAAGGCTGGGTTGGACTGGCTTGGAGCAGCCTGGGATGGTGGGAGGTGTCCCTGCCCATGAGGGGTTGGAATGAGATGAGCTTTAAGATCCCTTTCAACCCATCCTGTGATCCCATGAGGGTCCAATGAGAATCCCCATGAGGATTCCACGAGGATCCTACAAGGATTCCATGAGGATCCTGTGAGGGTCCCACAAGAATCCCCACAAGGATCCCATGAGGGTTCCATGAGAATCCCCATGAGGATTCCACGAGGATCCTACGAGGATTCCATGAGGATCCCATGAGGGTCCCATAAGAATCCCCACAAGGATCCCATGAGGGTTCCATGAGGATCCCATGAGAATCCCCATGAGGGTTCCACGAGGATCCCATGAGGGTTCCAAGAGGATTCCACGAGGATCCCACAAGGATTCCATCAGGATTCCATGAGGATCCTATGAGAATTCCGTGAGGATCTCATGAGGATTCCATGGTGATCCCATGAAGATTCCCATGAGGATCCCATGAGGTTCCTATGGGAATTCCATGAGGAACCCATGAGGATTCCCATGAGGTTCCTATGAGGATTCCGTGGGGATCCCATGAGAATCCCATGAGGATTCCATGAGGACCCTAGAGGATTTCATGAGGATTCCATGAAGATTCCACAAGGATCTCATGAGGACCCTATGAGGATTCCATGGGGATCCAATGAGGATTCCACAAGGATCCCATGAGAATCCCGTGAGGATCCCATGAGGACCCTAGAGGATTTCATGAGGATTCCACGAGGATCCCATGAGGATTCCACAAGGATCCCATGAGGACCCTATGAGGATTCCATGAGGATCTCATGAGGACCCTATGGGAATCTCATGAGGATCCCATGAGGATTCCATGAGGATCTCATGAGGACCCTATGGGGATCCCATGAGGATTCCATGAGGATCTCATGAGGACCCTATGAGGATTCCATGGGGATCCCATGAGAATCCCATGAGGATTCCATGAGGATCTCATGAGGACCCTATGAGGATTCCATGAGGACCCTATGAGAATCCATGAGGATCTCATTTAGATCCCATGAGGATCCCTCAAGGATTCTCATGAGTACCCTGTGAGGATCTCATGAGGACCCCATGAGGACCCCATGAGGACCCCATGAGGATACCATGACAATCCTATAAGGATTCCCATGAAGATCTCATGAAAATTCTGAGGATCCCATGAGGATTCCATGGGGACCCTGCGAGGATTCCATGAGGATCCCATGAGGATTTTACAAGGATCCCATGAGAATCCCATGAGGACCCTAGAGGATCCCATGAGGACCCCATGAGGACCCCATGAGGATACCATGACAATCCTCATGGGGTTTCCCAAGGATTCCCATGAGGATCTCATGAAAATTCTGAGGGTCCCACGAGGATCCCACAAGGATCCCATGAGGGTCCCACACAGATCCCACGAGGATCCCCTGACTTGTGTCTGTGCCTGCAGCGCTGCCTCGGGCTCCATGAACCTGTCGGTGATCACCTGCTCCCGCTGCATGAGGAAGGTGGGGCTCTGGGGCTTCCACCAGCTGGAGTCTGCTGCAGCTCCAGAGCTGGATTCCTGTGGCTCCAGCAGCACCACCCCGCCCGTGCCCACCTCCCCTCGCAGGATGCTGACACGGAGCCAGGACCCAGCCTCTGAGCAGGTACCTCCGTCCTGTCCTGGGGCTCTGGGCAGGCCAGGGACACCTGGCAGCTCCAAAATTCTCATCCACGTCCAGTGGACATCGCTCATCCCTCTCTGGGTGGGACAGGGACACCTGGCAGCTCCGGGAGCTCCAAATCCCTCACCCACATCCAAGGGACATCCCTCATCCCTCTCTGGGTGGGACAGGGACACCTGGCAGCTCCAAAATTCTCATCCACATCCAGTGGACATCCCTCATCCCTCTCTGGGTGGGACAGGGACACCTGGCCGCTCCAAAATTCTCATCCACGTCCAGTGGACATCCCTCATCCCTCTCTGGGCAGGACAGGGACACCTGGCAGCTCCAGGAACTCCAAATCCCTCATCCACGTCCTATGGACATCCCTCATCCCTCTGTGGGCAGGGCAGGGACACTTGGCCAGCTCCAGGAGCTCCAGATCCCTCACCCACATCCAGTGGACACATCCATGTGGTGGGAAGGGCTCATGTGGGGTGTTGAGGACGATTGGAGCTGGACAAGGCCCCCTTGGTGAGCAGAGGAGCTCCAAATCCCTCACCCACATCCAAGGGACACATCCCTGGGGTGGGAAGGGTTCCTGTGGGGTGGCTGAGGAGGGTTGGAGCAGGCCAAGGTGAGCAGGAGCTCCACGATCCCTCACCCACATCCAATGGACACATCCCTGGGGTGGGAAGGGAGGGTTGGAGCAGGCCAAGGTGAGCAGCAGCTCCATGATCCCTCACCCCATCCAGCAGACACTCCATGTGGTGGGAAGGCCCCTGTGTGGTGGGAGGGGAGGGTTGGAGCAGGCCAAGGTGAGCAGCAGCTCCAGATCCCTCACCTACATCCAATGGACACTCCATGTGGTGGGAAGGGTTCCTGTGGGGTGGCTGAGCAGGACAAGGTGAGCAGGAGCTCCAGATCCCTCACCCACATCTGATGGGCACATCCCTGGGGTGGGAAGGGTTCCTGTGGGGTGGCTGAGCAGGACAAGGTGAGCAGCAGCTCCAGATCCCTCACCCACATCCAATGGACACTCCATGTGGTGGGAAGGGCGCCTGTGTGGTGGGAAGGGAGGGTTGGAGCAGGCCAAGGTGAGCAGGAGCTCCACGATCCCTCACCCACATCCGATGGGCACATCTGTGGGGTGGGAGGGGAGGGTTGGAGCAGGCCAAGGTGAGCAGCAGCTCCATGATCCCTCACCCACATCCAATGGACACATCCCTGGGGTGGGAAGGGAGGGTTGGAGCAGGCCAAGGTGAGCAGCAGCTCCATGATCCCTCACCCACATGCAATGGACACATCCCTGGGGTGGGAAGGCCCCTGTGTGGTGGGAGGGGAGGGTTGGAGCAGGACAAGGTGAGCAGCAGCTCCAGATCCCTCACCCACATCCGATGGACACATCCCTGGGGTGGGAAGGGTTCCTGTGGGGTGGCTGACCAGGACAAGGTGAGCAGGAGCTCCATGATCCCTCACCCCATCCAGCAGACACTCCATGTGGTGGGAAGGCCCCTGTGTGGTGGGAGGGGAGGGTTGGAGCAGGCCAAGGTGAGCAGCAGCTCCAGATCCCTCACCCACATCCAATGGACACATCCCTGGGGTGGGAAGGGAGGGTTGGAGCAGGCCAAGGTGAGCAGCAGCTCCAGATCCCTCACCCACATCCGATGGACACATCCCTGGGGTGGGAAGGGTTCCTGTGGGGTGGCTGAGGAGGGTTGGAGCAGGCCAAGGTGAGCAGCAGCTCCAGATCCCTCACCCACATCCAATGGACACATCCCTGGGGTGGGAAGGGTTCCTGTGGGGTGGCTGAGCAGGCCAAGGTGAGCAGCAGCTCCACGACCCCGTTCCCCCCGCAGCACGAGAAGAGCCCGTCCCCGGCCGTGGCGCGGCCCCGGGGCTGGGACTCGCCCGGCTCCATGGACAGGGGCGAGCTGGACGTGAGCAGCCCTGCCCTGAGGAGCCGGCCGGTGACGCGCAGCATGGGCCAGGGGGACACCATGGAGGTGCCGTCCAGCCCCGTGCGCCGCGCCAAGCGCGCGCGCCTCTGCTCCTCCAGCAGCTCGGTGAGTGACCCCGCCGGGAGCCCCTGCTCACAGAGAGGCGTTTCTGGTGTCTCTGATCATGCCGTGGTTGTGTCCCTTCTCTGTCACCTCCTCGTTCCCAGGACACCTCCCTGAGGAGCTTCTTTCACCCCAGCTCGCAGCACCGCGATTGGTGTCCCTGGGTGAGCGCTGGCGAGGGACAGGAGCCCCCGGAGGACGCTGCGCCCCACACGGACAAGGAGCCTGCGAGGGCCGAGCCGGGCTGGGAGGTGGTGCTGAAGAGGCTCCTTGGCATCCAGAAATGTGACACGGTGCCCGAAACGGAGCCGGTGGTGAGCCTGGGGCATCCCCACCTGTCCAGGCAGCAAACATTTGGGGTGGGTGGGTTTTGTGTGGGATCAGCCCCAGCCAGGTGACAAGGACCAAGCTGCAGAGCCCTGTGAGCCCTGGCATGCCCACAGGCCGGCTCCATCCAAGGCTGGGCTGTGCTGGAGCTGCTCCAGGGCTGCTATAAATAACAGTATAAATTTCCAAGGTCTGGTTTCATTGCCCAGAGTGTCCCCAGAGCTGCTCTCTGCAGCCATCCCAGCTCCAGGCTCTTGGGGTGCCAGCTTTGCTCCCTCCCCGTGTGGCTGTGCCTCCCTGGATCTCATTATCCACTTGGATTGCTCCTGCCAGCTCCTTCCTGCTTCACCTGGGGCTCAGGGGAGCAGAGCATGGAGCATTCCCCCTTCACCGTTTGTCCTGGGGCTTTGTGGGACTTGTGTCCCCAACAGGTCCCTTCTAGGGGTGTCCCTGCCTGCAGCAGGGGGTTGGAACCGGGTGATGTCTAATGTCCCTCCAACCCAAACCATTCTCTGATTCTGTGATTCTGCTCTGTGCCAGCAAAGCTCCAGATGGTCCAGCAAGACCAGTCACAAGTCAGAGGCACCAGACCCAGCTGGAGCAGGGGATGGTTGGAGTCCCTTCCTGCTTTTTGGGGTCTCTTCCTGCTTTTTGGGATCCTTTCCTGCCTTTTGGGGTCCCTTCCTGCTTTTTGGGATCCTTTTCTACTTTTTGGAATCCTTTCTTGCTTTTTGGAGTCCCTTCCTGCTTTTTGGATTCCCTTCCTGCTTTTTGGGTTCCTTTCTTGCTTTTTGGAGTCCCTTCCTGTTTTTTGGGCTCCTTTCCTGCCTTTTGGGGTTCTTTCCTGTTTTATGGAGTCTCTTCCTGCTTTTTGGGGTCCCTTTCTGCTTTTTGGGCTCCTTTCATGCTTTTTGGAGTAATTTCCTGCTTTTTGGAGTCCCCTTTCTGCTTCTTGGGGTCCCTTCCTGCCTTTTGGACTCCTTTCACGCCTTTTGGGGTCCTTTCCTGTCTTTTGGGATCCTTTAATGCCTTTTGGGGTTCTTTCCTGTTTTATGGAGCCCCTTCCTTCTTGTTGGATTCCCCTCCTGCTTTTTGGGGTCCTTTCCTGCTTCTTGCTCGTAGTCTCTTTGTTCTCCTGTCTGGCTGGCAAATCTCCTGTGTTTTGGGGTTCCTTTCCTGTGTTATGGATTCCCTTCCTGCTTTTTGGGTTCCCTTTCTGCATTTTGGGGTCCATTCCTGCTTCTTGCTCGTCGTCTCCTTGTTCTCCCCTGCACTGGCAAATGGGGATCACCAAGACAAGGATCCAAGCGCCGTCCTGGCAGCCAGCTGGGACATTTTGGGTGTTTTTTTGCTGCGGTTTCCCCCTGGTGCCCTTTGCCAGTGGCAGCCCCAGTGCCCTGACCCGTGGCCGTTCTCTGTTCCCATCTTTTCCAGAGCCTCTCGGAGAAGTCCTGCAAGGTGTTCCGCATTTTCCGCCAGTGGGAGAGCATGAACTCCTCCTCCTGAGCACGGGAGCCAGCCCGGGGCAGGGGACACACCCACGGGACACACCCACGGGACACACCCACGGGACACACCCACAGCTCCGTGTCCCACAGCTCCAGCCACGCTGGGATCCCCTCCCTGCCCGCCCTGCCGGAGCCTCCCCACGCTGCTGCTGTGTCTGTCTGTCCCTCTGAGGGCCGCCTGGGCCCGCGGGGTGACAAGGGGACGTTGTCACCTCCCCAGGTGGGAATAAACATTTCGTTTTTGTTGGTTTTTTTCCTTTTTCCTTCCTGCTGGCGTGGTGCTTTTTCCCAGGGCAGGAGGAGGTCAGGGCCTGGTGTGGCTCCTGTGTCCCTCAGCATTCTGGTCCTTATGGATCAACACCCCCCTGCCCCCTGTTCCCTACTCCACATTTTGGTTTTCCATGGCCAGTTTGGGGTGATGAATCCCCCTGGTGGGAGGGTGGGATCCCCAAAACCTGGGAACAGATGAGTTTGGGCTGCTGGGAAGGGAATGGTGTCATCTCCATCCTTGAGGATATTGGGGAAAGGGCTTTGGGAAGGGCTGGGATCCCACAGACAGCCTGGCACAGTTGGATCTCCTCCCTCCAGGTGTGTGCTGTGGGTGGGGGCACAGGGGTGTGTCATTCCTTGTGGGGTTTTTTGTGAGGAAAGGATCTCCTGCCTCCATTTCCCCAGCTCCATCTCTGAGGTTTCACCTGTATTGTGCCCTTGGATGGATTTGGGGATTTGGGATTTTGGGATTTCCCACCCTGTGCCTGGCAATGCAGTGGCTGCCTTGCTCAGGGCTGATCCTGGCTCTCCCTGAACCCCAAAACCTGGGGGTGCACCTGCCCACCTGGGGGCTTCTCCTGGCATCCAGCATTTTGGGATCCCATGGGAAGCAGCAGGGCCTCAATTTGGGTGGGTTCCCTTCCTTTCCCTAATTAAGGGCCCTAACGAGGGGCTGCTGCACCCACACCCTGCTGGGCTGGGAGTTGGGGTGGAAATGGGGATACCCCAAATCCAGAGGGACGAGGATGGGCTGGGAGTTACCTGGGATGGGATTCCCTTTTCCAGCTGCCTGGACCCACAGATCCCCCATGCTCAGCAGCCCCCCGTGCTTTCCCCGTTCCTTACATCTGCCTGGAACTCTGCTTTCCCCATTTCCAGTGGTTTCCAGCAGTTCCCTTTGGCTCCCTCTCTTCCCTACACTCCCTGTCCATGGATTCTCCTGGCTGCCCCTCATCTCTGATCCCACCCCACAAGTCATGGGATGCAGCCAGTCCAGGCAGGATGATATTCCCATCCCGGGGTGGGAAAGCCCAGCCACAACCCCTCCATCCTGATTTCCAGACTGAGGAGTGCTCAGAGGATCCCCAAAATTCCCTCCGTTATTTTCCCAAACCATTCCAAGGCTTGGGTGCTGTAAGAGTGGGGTTGAGGTGTTCCAAGAAGGATCAGGGTGCTGCTGTAGTCCCTGACATCCTGGAATAATCCCTGGTGTTTCAAAGCTGCTGTTTCACAGATGGGATAGAAGCATTCCAAGAAATGATGGGAAAATCCCTGGTTTTCCCTGTCCGGTTCTCCAGTCAGGGAATATTGTGGCCTGGGAAACACAGGATCCTCTCGCCCAAATTTTCCAGCTGCTCTGCTCAAACAGAACCCTGTTCCCTGCCAAATTCCTCCCTGGAATGTGGGGTGTGGATGTGAGTCCCCTCAGGTGATGTCACCTCCTGCCCCTGCCAAACTCGGGGCATGTTGGGGCATTAAAGGAGGAGCTTTTTTGGGATTCTTTGGCCGTGTCTCCTCCCCACAGGGAGAGGAAGCACCAGGGCAAATTTATGGGATGATGCCGGGGTCAGGAATGTGGGGTGGGCAGGTTCCACACAGGAATCCCATCAGTTTGGGAGACACCCATTGGTGCTGTCATCATCCGGCTGGGGAAACTGAGGCACAGGGAAATGCTCTGGTGATGTCCCAGCGGAAATCCGGGGTGGTGACTCCTGCTCTGGGGCCTGGCCAGCTGCCACATTGCTGCCTGGATTGAATGGGATTGCCAAAGGCAAACTCCATATACCGTGTAAGCAAATCCCATAATCTGGATGGGCAAATCCCATAATCTGGGTGGGCAAATCCCATATTCTGTGTGGGCAAACCCCATATGCTGATGGGCAAACCCCATATTCTGTGTGGGCAAACCCCATATGCTGATGGGCAAACCCCATAATCTGGATGGGCAAACCCCATATTCTGGGTGGGCAAATCCCATATGCTGATGGGCAAACCCCATATTCTGTGTGGCCAAACCCCATAATCTGGATGGGCAAACCCCATATGCTTTGTAGGCAAACCTCATATTCTGGATAGGCAAATCCCATATGCTGGATGGGCAAACCCCATATTCTGTGTGGCCAAACCCCATGTTCTATATGGGCAAACCCCATATTCTGTATGGGCAAACCCCATATGCTCTGTGGGCAAATCCCATATTCAATATGGGCAAACCCCATATTCTGTGGGGTGGTTCCCTGACCATGGTGGGGATAGGAAATAGGGGAATAAGGGGGTTTGTTGTTCCAGAATCCACGGGGAACAAGGGAGATACTAGGAACAGGGGGAGCTGTGGGGAATTGTGGAAAACCAGTGGGATTGGGGGAGCCATGGGGAGTTGCAAGGCCCTGACATAGATGCGCCCCGTATTTTATCAGGGGGTTCCCTGGCTGTGGTGGGAACGGGCAAAACGGAAATGGGGGAATGAGAGGAGTGTCACAATCCATGGGGAATATCGGGAGCCTGGGGAATTCGGGAAACCTTGGAAAAGGAGGAACTGGAGCTCGCGGCCCCAGCGGGGCCTCGAACCCGCGGTCCATCCGTCATTCCCCTCCCCGCTCAGAACTACAACTCCCGGCGTGCCTCGGGGCCGGCGGAGCGTTAGGGCGCGGCCAATGGCAGCGCCGCGGGGCGGTGACGTCACCGCGGGTGACGTCAGGGGTCCAGAGAGAGGCTGGGGCAGAGGCGGCCGGAGCGGCTGAGGGAGCGCGAGCGGCGCGGGGGGGCCCTGTCGGCGACAGCGACGACAGCGGCGACAGCAGCAGCGACAGCGGCGGCTCCCAGCGCCTCGCGGCCAGGCGTTACCCCGTTCCGCTCGGCGCCGGGCGGCCCCGGCCCGCGGCGGCGGCGGCGCTGACAGCCCGCCCGGAGCCCCGGGGGCGGCCGCGGCCACCATGTCGTCCCCCAGCCCGGGCAAGAGGCGGATGGACACCGACGTGGTCAAGCTGTATCCTTGCCGTGTCCCCCCCCCGGGCCCACGGGGGACCAGGATTGCCCTCCCCCCCCCCAGGGCCGGGCCTGCAGAGGGTGGGAGGGCGGGGGGCACCGGGGACCCTGCCGGGGTCGCCCCCCAGACCCCTCCATTCGCAGCCCCGCGGCCGCTCCCGGAGCTGGGGTCGGATCTGCCCTCCCCTCCTCACCAGGGGAGGCCTGACCCCCCCTTCTGCTCCATTTTGGGGGGTTTGTCCCCTCTGTGGCGTGAGAGGCGGTGCTGGGGGTGTCTCTGCGGACCCCTGTCGGTGGTGCCCCCCCAGTCTGGGTGCCCCGAACCCCCCTCGCCTGCCCTGGGGAGGGCCAGGAGGGGGAGAGCAGTTCCAGCAGCCACAGCCCAAAGAAGGGCTTTTGTGGGGGTTATTATTATTATTTATTCCCCCATCTCACCCCGCAGTTCATGAAGCTTCTGGTGCCGGCGTAGGGATTTGATTTTTTGGGGAGGACGGGGGGGGGGTCCCTCGGGGTCTGGCTCAGCAGACCCAGGGGTGGGTGAAGGGCATCAGGGCCCGAGCCCATCTCCCAAGAGGTTTATGTAACCCTCCAGGTTTGGTTAGGCTTTATTACTTTTTATTTTTCCCCTCCTTCCTACATAGATCTGTTTATATTTTTCCTCCTTGTTTTTATTTTTTATTCCTGGCCCTTTACGGGGCGGTGAATCCCTTTTTTCTCTCTGTCTGGAGAGTGGGTGGCGTTGAAAAATACCATTGGGAATTCGGTTCTGGGATTGTTTTATTAATAGTTTTTGTTTACAAGGTGGCGGTGCGAGCCGGGGAAGGGTAGCAATGACAAGAGTGGATGAAATGTTTCTCGGATTTGTCTCCTGAACGTGCCCGACCTCTCTCAGCAGGACTCGGGGCTGCTGGCTCTGCCCTGCTGCTCTCGAGGGGTCGAGAAACGGGTCTGATTTAGTTCCCAGAGGGAGATAAACAAACTTATCTGGATTTGGTGGTGTTTTTTTGGAAAGGGAGGGGGGAGGGAGGAGCGGCAGCGCTCCTGTTTGTGGCTTATCGAAGGAAACTTGTCTGACGTTCTCGCAGCGCCTTGCTCCCCACAAAGCTGCTCTCGGTGTATTTTTCGCCCTGTTTTGAAGCAAATAGGAAATGAGTCCTGATGGTGCTCGAATCGGAGCTATTTTTATCCGGGGGTTTAAAGTTACACACATGTCAGACTCCGCCAATTGCGATCGATGCTTGATCGCACCGGGACGAGGGTCGGGAATTCCAGCTGTTGTGGGCCAGGGGGGAAAACCTTTCTTGGGGATACCCAGGAGAGAGGGCCCGAGGCCCGACCTGCTCGGCTGCTGCTCTGCTTCCCTTTCCCCTCCCCCTCTCTTTCTTTTTTTCTTTTCCTTTTTTTTTTTTTTTTTTTTCCCCTTTTTGTTCGGTTCCTTGCCGGTTTCTCCAGCGATCGCAGCATTTTGGAGGACAAAGAGCAGGTTTTCCCTGCGAAGTGCCTTTGCTGTGTGTTTCTAGGAGCTGGGTAGGTAGAAAGCCCCGAATTATCCGGGATTCCTCTCGGGGCCGGGCACTTTGTGCCCCGCTCCTTCTGCCCCCTGACAAAAGGAACCCCGATGGCTTTTCCCAAAAGCAAAGCTCGTGTTGTCGGCTCTGCTTTCCTTGTTTTGCCAGGGGTGAGGGTTAGAGCAGTCGGTCTCCTGCGGACAACAAACTTAGGAAGTTGGATGTGTCAGATGACTCCTCAGCACTCCTCCCTCCCTCCCTCCCTCCCTCCCCGGCCTTTTTTGTTTGTCTGCCTGGCTCGCCTGGCTCGGGGTGAGCAGCTCGCTAGGCCCCGGCAGCTTCCCTGGGGAATCTCCCCCTCTGGAAGCCGCTCTGCAATCAGGCTCTGCTTTGAGACACGGAGGGGCTCGCTGCTGACTGAAGGAATGTGCTTGAGGGCATCTCCTCCTGGGCCTTTCAGGGTTTTGTTGCTGTGGAGAGGTTTTGTTTAGCCCCCCTTTTTGCTGCCATTTTCATTACAGTTTCCCTTTTCATCCCCTTCATCCAGCGGAGAATAATAGTGTGGATTTATGGCTACCTTTCCCAGTAGGGAGGGGGCACGGGCAGGGTGAACAGCACTCCTGCCTTCTCCTGCTCTGACAGGTTTAGGAGCCGAGCGAGGCCTTTTCACGGCTCCTATTTTCAATCCTGCCACGTCCGTGTCCTTTTGTGGCCGCCTCTTTGTGAGGAGGGAAGGGGAGAGGGGCTCGGGGAGGGCAGAGCTCTGCGGGAACGTGTGCGGCTGATGTTTAACCGTGCCCCGGACCGGCGTGTGCTCCGACCGCCCGGCACTCATTGTCTCCCTCCAGGCCGCGTTTGTGCTGCTCGGGCTGGGCAAAGAGAGCCAGAAAATCCCTCCTCCCCGTTTTGGGGCGCTCCAAAAGGGGTGACCGTGACCCTTCAGAGCAGGAAGGCTCTGTGCTCCCCAGAACCTCCGAGCCCGCTCACCAGCGGCCTGGAGGTGCGGGGTTCTCCCACCGGGAAGCCCTGCGGCTCCAGGCCAGGCCTCTCTGTGCATCTCCCACCGTGGCACAGCACAACGGGGGCTCCCCTTTGTGTTGCCCGCCGGTTCTGGGGCAGTGCCAGCCCCGGAGCGGCGTTCGCAGGGAAAAGGCCCCGAGCTCCGCAACTCCGCGGATTGGCTGCTCTGTTACTACCCGGAAACCGGGCCCGGGGCGGGGCGAGGCCGCAGCCGATCGGGGCTGCCCCTGCCCGGTGTTTACACCCGTGGGGGACCCACCCGCGCCCCCAGAGCCCCGGGGTGTTTCCCGTCCCAGCCCCGCGGCTCATTGTTCCGCTGCGCCCGCCGCTTCCCCTTGGCCGGGAGTTTATTTAGCGCTGATTTATTTTCCTCCTTTTGTGGAGAAACGCTGCTGTGGCTGCCTCGTAGTCCCCCGAGCTCTTATTTTTAAGCGTCAGAGCTGGAAGAGGGAAGTGTCGCCCTGTTTTGTGCCTGAAAGGAATTATAAGTAGTGGCCAGCTTTGTGTGAGTCTCGCCGCGCTGCCCGCTTTGCAGGGCCGGCCTTTGGGAGCGGAACTCGCGGAGCGTTGCACTCCCTGCTAATTTTAGGCTCGTCCTGAGTCAAGGAGAATAAAGGTCCAAAGCTCCTTAGTTTACCTGCAGAGCGTTTTGTAATCTCCAAACTCCCCCGGCCGTGTTTGCTGCGGGGAGGCAAAGGGTAGGACAGAGTTTACATTTGGGGTAAATTCCCTTTTCTGCTCGTTGTGGGCTTACACGGCGCTTCTCGTCGCACTTGAACACCTTCCAGGAGCGGCGTTGAGCAATCGCGGCCTCACGTGGCTTTGTTCTCTTTGGCCTGTCCCCAGGGAAGAGCGTGTGCACTGGAATGTCTTGTTTTGGTAGGGTTTGGTGGCGCTTTGTAGTTTTGCTGGGGTTTTGTTTGGGGTTTTTTTTTTTTTTTTTTGTTTTGTTTTAAAGCACGGATATTTCTGGAAACTTTGAATGTAAATTTGCCGATGTCACGCCACAGCTTCTTTCTGCTCCGCTTCTGGGGCTCTGTTTTAATGAGGTCTCCAGGGATGAGGGGAATCGTGTGGTGATGCTTCAGAATGCACAAAGACGTGGCAGCAGCCCCTTCCCAGAAGTGAGAGCCCCCCTTTTCCCCAGAAATGCTGTCACAGGTGGTGCTCTATAAATCAAATCAGGTAAACGTGGCTTGGGAGGTGCTGCCTGTCTTTAGGAGAACTCGAAATCCATAAATCTCTGCCCAGACCAAACCAGCTGGAGGAAAATAAATAATCTTTGTTGCCTAAATGACAACTTCCAAGGGTATCATCTTGCTGCTTTTAGAGCAGAATTCAGAGTCTCTGCTGGTGGCTGGATGGTTTTTTTTCCCCCAAAAATTGGCTGGAGCTGGAAGTTCCCTCTCCCTTTGTTGCTTTGTCAGTTGGAATGGGAAGGATTTGGGAACTTGCCCGAAAGCCAAGTGCACCTGTTTAACCATGGGGTTCAAACTGGGAAATGTGTATTTGCTTAGGGCTGCTTGGAGCAGAGTGCCTGTTGGAGCCTGACATCCCAACCCTGCTTAAAATCATAAAAAATAGGGGTAATTTTAATTTATTTCCCCATCTCATTCCCCAGACTCAGAGTTTTTGGAGTACTGAGGAGTCTGGCAGGATGATACTGCCCAGATTGCCAGCTCTGAAGTGGCATTAGGGCACTAAATGCTGATTAAACAAACTCTAGAGGCCTTTTCTTTAAAAACCCCAAAAGTGAGCGCAGGATTTCAGGCAAACAAACATTCCCTGTATAAAATGGTCTCCTTGCTGTCCCCTCCAGTGGGTGCAGGAGCTTGTGCCAGCTGCTTTTCCTGCCTTTCCTGGGGCAGCTGTGCTAGGATGTGTGGTTTGGGATTGTTTTGAGGCGTCACCACGAGTGTTGTACAATCCTGTGAGCTTTTGGAAACATCTCCCGCAGTGACTCCCACGAGCTGGGCAGTTCTGGGCAGCAGGAGCTGATAATGGGAGCTGAGCTCCCAGAGTTTGGATCAAGCAGGAGATGCCCCTCAGTGAGGCCCTGCATTGTTTCATTTGCCAGGGGAAAAAATTACATTTAATCTGCACGGGACTGTTGTGTCCTGCTTCTGCTCATTGTTGTGCACTGGCATTAAATGATGGTTGGGTTTTTTATTTTTTAATGTTTTGGGGTTTTTTAAATTAATTTCTCCTTCAAACTCACCCTTAATTGCTGTTCCTGCAGGAGCAGGCAGTCTGGGGGCTGAGGGAGTAAATCCTGCAGTGGCTCCTTGGGCTTCCAGAGGCACCTTCCCTCCCCAACAGCCCATTCCTGTGCCCCCATGGAAGGGGGAAAAGCAGGAAAACCAACAGGGGAAAGGTCTGTCAAGGCCTTCAGTCTGGGAGTGAAACCTGGAATAAATAATAAATAAATGTCTCATAGAATAAAGAAACAAAGAGGGGAAAAATCTATCAAGGCTTGAAATTTAGGGGGGGGGAAAGAAGAAAACAAAGAGGGGAAAAGTCTGTCAAGGCTTGAAATTTAGGGGGGGAAAGAAGAAAACAGAGAGGGGAAAAGTCTGTCAAGGCTTGAAATTTAGGGGGGAAAAAGAAGAAAACAAAGAGGGGAAAAGTCTGTCAAGGCTTTAAATTTAGGGGGGAAAAAGAAGAAAACAGAGAGGGGAGAAGTCTGTCAAGGCTTGAAATTTAGGAATAAAGCCCAAGGAAACAAAGAGAGTAAAAGTCTATCAAGAGTTTAAATTTAGGGGAAAAGTCTATCAAGTGTTGAAACTTAGGGGCAAAAAAAGAAGAAAGCAAAGAGGGGAGAAGTCTATCAAGACTTGAAATTTAGGGGGGGGGAAGAAGAAAACAGAGAAGGGAAAAGTCTGTCAAGACTTGAAATTTAGGGGGAAAAGAACAAGAAAACAAAGAGGGGAAAAGTCTGTCAAGGCTTGAAGTTTAGGAATAAAACGTCAGGAAACAAAGAGGGGGGAAAGTCTATAAAGAGTTGAAATTTAGGGGAAAACAAAGGGGAAAAGTCTATCAAGGCTTGAAATTTAGGGGAAAAAAAGAAGAAAACAAAGAGGGGAGAAGTCTATCAAGACTTGAAATTTAGGGGAAAAAGAAGAAAACAAAGGGAAAAAGTCTGTCAAGGCTTGAAATTTAGGGGGGAAAAAGAAGAAAACAGAGAGGGGAAAAGTCTGTCAAGACTTGAAATTTAGGAGAAAACAAAGAGGGGAAAAGTCTGTCAAGGCTTGAAATTTAGCGGGGAAAAAGAAGAAAACAAAGTGGGGAAAAGTCTGTCAAGGCTTGAAATTTAGGGGGGAAAAAGAAGAAAACAAAGTGGGGAAAAGTCTGTCAAGGCTTGAAATTTAGGGGGGAAAAAGAAGAAAACAGAGGGGAAAAGTCTATCAAGGCTTGAAGTTTAGGAATAAAACGTGAGGAAACAAAGAGGGGGGGAAAGTCTATAAAGAGTTGAAATTTAGGGGAAAACAAAGGGGAAAAGTCTATCAAGTGTTGAAACTTAGGGGCAAAAAAGAAGAAAACAAAGAGGGGAGAAGTCTATCAAGACTTGAAATTTAGGGGGGAAAAAGAAGAAAACAAAGAGGGGAAAAGTCTGTCAAGGCTTGAAATTTAGGGGGGAAAAGAAGAAAACAAAGAGGGGAAAAGTCTGTCAAGGCTTGAAATTTAGGGGGAAAAGAGCAGAAAACAAAGAGGGGAAAAGTCTGTCAAGGCTTGAAATTTAGGGGGGGAAAAGAAGAAAACAGAGAGGGGAAAAGTCTGTCAAGGCTTGAAATTTAGGGGGGGAAAAGAAGAAAACAGAGGGGAAAACTCTGTCAAGAGTTGAAACTTAGGGGCAAAAAAAGAAGAAAACAAAGAGGGGAAAAGTCTGTCAAGGCTTGAAGTTTAGGAATAAAACGTGAGGAAACAAAGAGGGGGGGAAAGTCTATAAAGAGTTGAAATTTAGGGGAAAACAAAGGGGAAAAGTCTATCAAGTGTTGAAACTTAGGGGAAAAAAAGAAGAAAACAAAGAGGAGAGAAGTCTATCAAGACTTGAAATTTAGGGGAAAAAGAAGAAAACAAAGGGGAAAAGTCTGTCAAGACTTGAAATTTAGGGGAAAACAAAGAGGAGGAAAAGTCTATCGAGACTTGCAGTTTAGGAATAAAACCTGAGGAAACAAAGAGGGGGAAAAGTCTATAGAGAGTTGAAATTTAGGGGAAAAAAAGAAGAAAACAAAGAATGCCAAAGTCTATCAGGGCTTTCAGTCCAGGAGAAACCCCAAGTCGTGGATCACTGCAGCATCCCTGCCCTCTGTCTGGGGGAACCAAAAGCAAAGGAAAGTTTGGATGGATTTTTTTTCCTTTTTTCCTTGGATTTTTTCTTCCTCAACTGAAAGTCCGAATAGACTTTTTCCCTCTTTGTTTCCTTGGGTTTTATTCCTAAACTTCAAACCTTGATAGACTTTTTCACTCTTTGTTTTCTTCTTTTTCCCCTAAATTTCAACTCTTAGTAGACTTTTTCCCCTCTTTATTTCCTCGGGTTTTATTCCTGAACTTCAAGCCTTGATAGACTTTTCCCCTCTTTGTTTTCTTCTTTTTTCCCCCTAAATTTCAGCTCTTGATAGACTTTTCCCCTCTTTGTTTCCTTGGGTTTTATTCCTAAATTGCAAGTCCTGACAGACTTTTCCCCTCTTTGTTTCTTTATTCTAGGAAACATTTATTTATTATTTATTCTAGGTTTCATTCCTAGATTGGAAGCCTTGACAGACCTCTTTATTTTCTTCTTTTTTTCCCCTAAATTTCAAGTCTTGGTAGGCTTTCCCCCATTTGTTTCCTTGGTTTTTTTTTTTCCTAGATTGAAAGCCTTGATAGAGTTTGTCACTCTTTGGGGTTTTTTTTCCCCTAAATTTCAAGTCTTGATAAACTTTTCCCCCTTTTTGTTTTCCCCTAAATTTCAAATATTGACAGACTTTTCCCCCTAAATTTCAAGCCTTGACAGACTTTCCCCCCCTCTTTGTTTTCCCCTAAATTTCAAGTCTTGATAGACTTTCCCCCTCTTTGTTTCTTTATTCTAGGAAACATTTATTTATTATTTATTCCAGGTTTCACTCCCAGATTGAAAGCCTTGACAGACCTCTTTATTTTCTTCTTTTTTTTCCCTAAATTTCAAGCCTTGACAGACTTTTCCCCTCTTTGTTTGCTTCTTTTTTCTCCCTAAATTTCAAATCTTGATAGACTTTTCCCCCTCTTTGTTTTCCCCTAAATTTCAAGTCTTGACAGACTTTCCCCCTCTTTGTTTCCTTATTCTAGGAAACACTTATTTATTATTTATTCCAGGTTTCACTCCCAGATTGAAAGCCTTGACAGACCTCTTTATTTTCTTCTTTTTTTTCCCTAAATTTCAAGCCTTGACAGACTTTTCCCCTTTTTGTTCTCTTCTTTTTTCTCCCTAAATTTCAAATCTTGATAGACTTTTCCCCCTCTTTGTTTTCCCCTAAATTTCAAGTCTTGACAGACTTTTCCCCTCTTTGTTCTCTTCTTTTTTCTCCCTAAATTTCAAATCTTGATAGACTTTTCCCCCTCTTTGTTTTCCCCTAAATTTCAAGCCCTGATAGACTTTTCCCCTCTTTGTTTCTTTATTCTAGGAAACATTTGTTTATGATTTATTCCAGGTTTCACTCCCAGGTTGAAAGCCTTGACAGACTTTTCCCCTCTTTGTTCTCTTCTTTTTTCTCCCTAAATTTCAAATCTTGATAGACTTTTCCCCCTAAATTTCAAGCCTTGACAGACTTTCCCCCTCTTTGTTTCCTTATTCTAGGAAACATTTATTTATTATTTATTCTAGATTTCACTCCTAGATTGAGAGCCTTGACAGACTTTTCCCCTTTTTGTTCTCTTCTTTTTTCCCCCTAAATTTCAAATCTTGATAGACTTTTCCCCCTCTTTGTTTTCCCCTAAATTTCAAGTCTTGACAGACTTCCCCCCTCTTTGTTTCCTTATTCCAGGAAACATTTATTTATTGTTTATTCTAGGTTTCACTCCTAGATTGAGAGCCTTGACAGACTTTTCCCCTCTTTGTTTCCTTATTCTAGGAAACATTTATTTATGATTTATTCCAGGTTTCACTCCCAGACTGAAGGCCTTGACAGACTTTCCCCCTGTTTGTTTCCTTATTCTAGGAAACATTTATTTATGATTTATTCCAGGTTTCACTCCCAGACTGAAGGCCTTGACAGACCTTTTCCCTGTTGGTTTTCCCCCTTCCATGGGGGCAGAGCCCAGGGATGGGCTCGTGGGGAGGGAAGGTGCCTCTGGAAGCCCCCGGAGCTGGGGGCAGGGGCACCAAATGCTCTCAGCACCTGTGGGTGCTCCGTGCCCTTCTGAAGGGTGATTTCATTGGGATGAACACATGACAGGGTGTTGGGAAGGAGGGAAGGAAGGAGAGAGCCCCCAGATAAAGTGACAGGCTCCCCCATGGAGCAGAATCCCAGCCAAACTCCTCCTGCTTTCCCTTTGCCTAAGCCAGAGGTGATCCCACGCTGAGGCACCAGTGCCTGAGTTTTCCTGCTCTCCCGGCCTTTATTCCTGCAGCAAAGATGCTGAACAACATCATTTTCCTAAATATGAGGTGTGAATTATAGATGTGGGTGTGAGTGTCAGAGCTCAGCCCTTGGCTGTGGGTTCCTGTGTGCGTTCACTGCCCTCCCTTCAGTGCCTCCATGTCCTGGGGCTTTGTCCTTGCATTTCTGGAGCCACGGGCACACAGAACACACAGCCCTGCTCTCTGTTCCCCCTCAGCAGAGCAGAGCTCTGGTGACTGAAGGATCACCCAGCCTTGGCACCTGTGCTGTGCAGCCCCCGAGGGTCCCAGCAGAGCCTCTGCTCACTGTTGGGGTCTCTGCTGGTCACAGTCACCCCAAGATGTGTCACAAAGTCTCTTTTCCCAGCCCGGTGCTTGAAGAGGGAGTCAGAGCTCTTCATTTCTCGGTCTCAAGGTTGTTCATTGTTTCTTATCTATGAAATTCTTTCTCCTGTCCTGCTGAGTTCCATCCAGCAGGACAGTGCCAGGCACTCTGCCTGCCCTGGGCTGGTGTTATCTTTTCATACTAAAAACAAGTGTAGAGTATTTACAGTAACTTCCCAATCCCTATCACCCGTGTCAGACAGTGAGCTTTTACCCCAAACCAATCCCAAAGTGCCACCATCACAGCAGGAGATGGAGGCCAAGAAGAAGAAGGAGAAAGGCTGGGCACACCCAGATTCCTCCATCTTGCCTCCTGAACCCCCATTCTAGAAGCCCCAAAATCTCCTTTTTCACCCCATGATAAATTCACTATAATTCTACTTAACTGTCATGGCCTGCAGATCTTCACCCGAGGTTGGTAACTTGTTCTATGGGTCACAATCCAAAGCACAGGGGCACCGTGGGCTCTGTGCCAGGTCTGTGAGCCCCTGGCAGGGTCTGGGCTGCCCAGGGCAGCCAGAGGGATGCGCTGGGCTCCCACAGGTGAGCTCTGGATGGGCTGGATCCCCCAGCAGAGCCCAGGGACATGAGCTCACTTGGTTTTGTTGCTTTGCTTTTCCTGCTGCTTCCATTCCTTTTTCCACCTCCCTGGGGTGCTCAGAGCTGGCTGTGCCTCGGTGTGGGTGCCCCTGGGGTGCTGTCAGTGCAGGGTTCACTGCCCCATCACCAGGCAGTCTCATCCCAGGGTGTCCCTCTGCTGTCCCCCTCATCTGTGACAGTGCTCACAGGGGTCTGAGGGTGAGGGAAGGGATCAGGATCTGACTCCGTGTTTCACAAGGCTGATTTATTATTTTATGATGTATATGGTATTAAAATTACACTAAAAGAATAGAAGAAAGGATTTCATCAGAAGGCTGGCTAAGAATAGAAAAAGAAAGAATGATAACAAAGGTTTGTGTGTCAGACAGTCTGAGCCAGCTGACTGTGATTGGCCATTAATTAGAAACAACCACATGAGGCCAATCCCAGATGCACCTGTTGCATCCCACAGCAGCAGATAACCATTGTTTGCATTTTGTTCCTGAGGCCTCTCAGCTTCTCAGGAGGAAAAATCCTAAGGAAAGGATTTTCCATAGAAGATGTCTGTGACACTCATCCCCTCCTCATCCTCACTCCCCATCTTTTCCCAGCTCCTCAGCCTCCCTAAAGATCTGCCTGAGGCTCAGGGTGGATTTAATCTCTTGGGAAACAGTGATTTGCTGCTTCTTGTGTATCCAGTAATGATAGGGTTGGTCCTGGATTCAGGGCTTGGCCACCGCTTTATTTTGCAGTTTCCCAGAGCCATCCTCGAATCTTAAATCACTTCACTGATTCCCTGGAGCAGATTGATGCAGCCTTCCAGGAGAGGCCAAATCGCTCCCAAATCACTTGGCAGGAGGTGCTGCAGAGCAGAGGAGGGGTGGATCGTTTGTGGATCGTTTGTGGATCGTTTGTGGATCATCTGGAAACTGAGCTGGTGCTCTGAACTTGAATCCCTTTGAATTGGGAATTGCAGAGCAGGGCTGGGCATCCTGCATGATCCAGGAGGTGATGGAGGCTCCCAGATGTTCCTGCCTCAGCCTCAGGAAGGGCCAGAGCCATTTTGGGTTGCTTTTGCTCAGGGTCAGATGCTGCTTTGCAGAAATTGGTGCCTTTCCCTGTGCCTGCTTTCCTTGGAATCACTACAAGAAAACAGCAGAAAATATTTTTGTATTAAGGATTGTACAAATGGAGTGGATAATTCTGAAAGGTTTTGCAATCTCTGGCTTTAATTGTTTGGGGGTTTTTGGTGTTATTTACTTGAAAATGTTTTGAATTTGTTGATGTTTACATTGATGACAGTTGCTGCCTTTTAGGGAGCTTCACCCCGGAGGCTTTGTGTCATTCCCTGTGAGCGGCTGAGGTTAAAAGCTGCCAGTGGATTATTCAATAAATTTGGCATTATTTGCCAAATTCCAGGGGGTTTTACCTGGCTGTGAGCAGTGGCAGGGGTGGAAATGAGAGCTGTGCAGGTCCTGGCTGCTCTCTCAGTGTCGTAGCCCAGGTTGTGGGCACTGCTGGGGGATCTTTCCCCAGTCCTGGTTTGGGATGGGCTGTGGGTGCCAGGGAAGGACAGGGGGCAGGTGCTGGGATTGGGGCAGGAGGAGCCAGGAATGGCGTGGGAAGGTGAGCCTGGGGATGTTAGCACCAGGGGCAGACACTGGCTGGCTGTAAAATATGGGATTTTATATTTTAAATTAGGGTAGGATCCGCTCTTTACACAATTTACCAAGCATAACCCCTGAAAAAGTAAAACCCAGTGTGTGACACTGAGCCTGAGTGTCCTGGATTAACCTCCACCGTGGCAGATTAATGGATGCAAAGTTGAAAAGATTGATAAATTATTAACCTAACCACGCTGGCAGTTTTATTATTTTTTTTATTTTGTGGGCTGTGAGCTTTGTTTAGTGCTGGTGCTGGCAGGCCCAGGCCTGCTCTGAGGCTGTGTCCGAGGAGACACCCGAGTTGTGCCCAGGAAAGCTGCATGAGAACACATCCCTGCCTTGTCTGAGCAGAGCTTGGAGGTGATTTTGCTCTTAGAGGAGTTTCTGAATCAAAATGCTGGTTTGAAACTGGGCTTGAAGCTCTTGGCTCAGCAGCATGGCCATGGTTTAGGAGTTAAAGCTCCTCTTGGTTGTAGGGAATGGAGCTGCTCCTTGAGCCCTGCTCAGTGGAGTGGGAGTGCTGTGAAGCCAGATCTCTCTTTAGTTTCAAAGGGCCAGTTTCGCTTTCAGGTGCATTTGTCAGGGGAGTTTTTGCCTTTTAAAACATAAAATTGGGAGGTCTGCACTGAGAGGAGCCTGGAGGAGCAGAACGCGGAATCGTGGGGTGTTTGTGTGGGAAGGACCTCAGATCATCCAGTTCCCAGCCAAACCATGGGCAGGGGCACCTCCCACCATGCCAGGGTGTCCCACAGCCCGTCCAGCCTGGCCTGGGACACTGCCAGCGCTGGGAGCCCCACACGTGCCTGGACAGAGAGAGCGTGAGGTGGAACTGGGCAGAGATGAAACCCAGAAGTTGCCTTTGGTTCCTGGCTGCTCCCAAAAAGCAAAACCCTAAATTCTCCTTTTATTTCCCTGATTTTCCTCCCTTTTGGGAGCGTTGGGCGGTTTTTCCCTGCTGCTAAATCCAGGTGGAAGCTGCTCCATCAGGAGAACCCCACCTCTCCCTCACCCTGGCCTTTCTCCTGACACTGGCTTTGTTTTTCTTGTGTCTGCTGCCATTAATTGAGAGTCAGTGACCTTCCCCCCGAGGTGCCCAAGGCCAGGAGGGCTGGCCCTGCTCTCCCAGCAGCCAGGCAGGTTTTAAAGCTCACAAAGGCCCGGCTGCTTTGGTGCTGAGCTCATGTGGTGTGCAGGACGTGCCTGTGCCGTGGCTCAGCAGCACTGGGATCCTTCCCAGGGCACCCCATGCCCCTGGGCTGTGTGCTGAGCTGTGGGAGCCCAGCCAGCTCTGGGAGCCAGCACGGTAAGGAGACAGGCAGGGACTGATTTTTGCTGGTTTGGCAATGGCCTTGCTTGGGAATCCTCAATTCCAAAATCTACAGGGCTGAAATGAAGGAACAATCCTTCCAGCAGTTATCCTGGGCATTTCAGATCTCTTCAGGGGCTGTGTTTGGATAAGACAGTCAGGAGCTGATTTTCACTGGTTTTGGGAATGGCCTTGCTTGGGAATCATCAATTCCGAAATCTACAGGGCTGAAATGAAGGAAGAATCCTTCAGGAGTGCAGCAGCTATCTGGGAATGTCAGGTCTTTGCAGGGATTTTGTTTGGATGAAAAGACAGTCAGGAGCTGATTTTTGCTAGTTTTGGAAATGCCTTGCTTGGGAATCCTCAATTCCAAAGTCTACAGGGCTGAAATAAAGGAAGAATCCTTCCAGGAGTGCAGCAGTTATCCTGAGGATGTCACATCTCTGCAGGAGCTGGCTTTGGGTAAGGAGACAGGCAGGGACTGATTTTTGCTAGTTTGGCAATGGCCTTGCTTGGGAGTCATCAATTCCAGAGTCAGGGGGGCTGAAATAAAGGAAGAATCCTTCCAGGAGTGCAGCAGCTATCTGGGAATGTCACATCTCTTCAGGCAGGGGCTGTTTTTGGATAAAAAGTTAGAGACTGATTTTTTGCTAGTTTTGGGAATCCTCAATTCCAAAATCTACAGGGCTGAAATGAAGGAAGAATCCTTCCAGCAGTTATCCTGGGCATTTCAGATCTCTTCAGGGGCTGTGTTTGGATGAGACAGTCAGGAGCTGATTTTCACTAGTTTTGGGAATGGCCTTGCTTGGGAATCCTCAATTCCAGGGTCAGGGGGGCTGAAATAAAGGAATAATCCTTCCAGCAGTTATCTGGGAATGTCAGATCTGTGCAGGGGCTTTGTTTGGATAAGAAAACAGTCAGGGACTGAGTTTTGCTAGTTGGGGGATGGCCTTGCTTGGGAATCATCAATTCCAGGGTCAAGGGGGCTGAAATGAAGGAAGAATCCTTCAGGAGTGCAGCAGTTATCTGGGAATGTCAGGTCTTTGCAGGGATTTTGTTTGGATGAAAAGACAGTCAGGAGCTGATTTTTGCTAGTTTTGGAAATGCCTTGCTTGGGAATCCTCAATTCCAAAGTCTACAGGGCTGAAATAAAGGAAGAATCCTTCCAGGAGTGCAGCAGTTATCCTGAGAATGTCACATCTCTGCAGGGGCTGGCTTTGGGTAAGGAGACAGGCAGGGACTGATTTTTGCTAGTTTGGCAATGGCCTTGCTTGGGAGTCATCAATTCCAGGCTCAGGGGGGCTGAAATGAAGGAAGAATCCTTCCAGGAGTGCAGCAGCTGTCCTGGGAATGTCACATCTCTTCAGGCAGGGGCTGTTTTTGGATAAAAAGTTAGTCAGAGACTGATTTTTTGCTAGTTTTGGGAATCCTCAGTTCCAAAATCTACAGGGCTGAAATGAAGGAAGAATCCTTCCAGCAGTTATCCTGGGCATTTCAGATCTCTTCAGGGGCTGTGTTTGGATAAGACAGTCAGGAGCTGATTTTCACTAATTTTGGGGATGGCCTTGCTTGGGAATCCTCAATTCCAAAGTCTGCAGGGCTGAAATAAAGGACCAGTCCTTCTGGGAGTGCAGCAGCTACCTGGGAATGTCACATCTCCCTAGGGGCTTTGTCTGTGTGGGAAGAGAGTCAGGAGCTGATTTTCACTAATTTTGGGGATGGCCTTGTTTGGGAATCCTCAATTCCAAAGTCTGCAGGGCTGAAATAAAGGACCAGTCCTTCTGGGAGTGCAGCAGTTATCCTGAGAATGTCACATCTCTGCAGGGGCTTTGTTTGGATAAAAATCAGGGACTGATTTTCACTAGTTTTGGTTTGACCACAGCATCCAAAAAAACTCACTTCCTCTCAAACCAGGACAGCCTTGCTTGGGAATCCTCAATTCCAGGCTCAGGGGGGCTGAAATAAGGGATCAATCCTTCCAGGAGTGCAGCAGCTACCTGGGAATGTCAGATTTGTGCCGGGGCTGTGTTTGGATAAGAATACTGTCAGGAGCTGATTTTCACTAATTTTGGGGATGGCCTTGCTTGGGAATCCTCAATTCCAGGCTCAGGGGGGCTGAAATAAAGGAAGAATCCTTCCAGGAGTGCAGCAGCTACCTGGGGATGTCACATCTCCCTAGGGGCTTTGTCTGTGTGGGAAGAGAGTCAGGAGCTGATTTTCACAAGTTTTGGGAATGGCCTTGCTTGGGAATCCTCAATTCCAAAGTCTGCAGGGCTGAAATAAAGGACCAGTCCTTCCAGGAGTGTGGGAATGTCAGATCTCTGCAGGGGCTTTGTTTGGATAAAAATCAGGGACTGATTTTCACTAGTTTTGGTTCGACCACAGCATCCAAAAAAACTCACTTCCTCTCAAACCAGGACAGCCTTGCTTGGGAATCCTCAATTCCAGGCTCAGGGGGGCTGAAATAAGGGATCAATCCTTCCAGGAGTGCAGCAGCTATCTGGGAATGTCACATCTCCCTAGGGGCTTTGTCTGTGTGGGAAGAGAGTCAGGAGCTGATTTTCACAAGTTTTGGGAATGGCCTTGCTTGGGAATCCTCAATTCCAAAGTCTGCAGGGCTGAAATAAAGGACCAGTCCTTCCAGGAGTGCAGCAGTTATCTGGGAATGTCACATCTCTCTAGGGGCTTTGTCTGTGTGGGAAGAGAGTCAGGAGCTGATTTTCCCTAGTTTGGGGATGGCCTTGCTTGGGAATCCTCAATCCCAGGCTCAAGGGGGCTGAAATAAGGGATCAATCCTTCAGGAGTGCAGCAGCTACCTGGGAATGTCACATCTCTGAGAGGTGACTCAGCGTGCTTACCCTGATTTATCCCTTGCTGCTCCCGAAGCCACCTCCTACTTTTTGTTGATGTTTTTTTTCTTTGGAGGCTGTGTCAGTAGTGTTGAATTGAGGGGAGCAGTGGGAAGGAGGAAGCCGAGATCGGTGCTTTGTTTAACACGGTCGGTGATTGAATCCCCGTCTGGCTGTCGGAGAAAGCTCAGACCCAGCCGGAGGATGTGCTGGGGAAGGGGCAGCGGGGCTGGGTTGAAAAGTTGGGATTGTCGGAAATCAGATCCCGGTAAGTCAGAGGCAGAGCTGCGTTCCTTGAAAGGGAAGGGATGTGAGGAGGTGTGAACTCGCCCTGCTCCCCCCGGAGCTGCTCCACGCTTTTTGCAGCTCCTCTGCCTCCTGGGAGGCTCCCGGCTCTGGGAGTTAAACACATTTTGTCATGCTCACAACTGCTGAGAAAGCTGCAGGTTACTCAGAACCCACTGGTTTTTTTACTCCGTGGTTCGTTTGGTGTTGCCATGAAAAGGTAATTTTAATTCTCTTTTAAATGCTTGCCCAGCTTGGTGCAAAAATCTTTTAGATGCTTGCCTGATGTGGTGCAAAAATTGCCCAGAAAATCACCAACTTCTTCCAACTGGGCAGGAGGCAAAACCAGTGGGGAGAAAACCCAAAACCAGCAGTGACAGGGGTGGGAATGCCTCAGACCCCAGTTTGGCAGGACTGAGGAAATATTCTCACATAATTTTAGCAAATTCACCGTTAAACTGTGAGCCCTGCTTGAGTCACTGGTCAAGTAAAGGCAAGAATAAAATCGAGGCTTGAGCCTTGCCAGATGAGACAAAAGATGCCCTAAAATGAGCTGGTGAGCAATAATGTGCCCCCAGTGGGCCCCATGTGGCATTTTAAGGTTTGCCACAACTTTGATTTTGCTCTGAGATCAGGAAATTGGCTGACCTGTATTTAAAGCATCTGCACATCCTGGTGCTAAACCAAATTTTACACACGTAGGGAGTAGATGGTGGAGGACAGGGGTGTGTTTGGGTCTCTGGTGTGTCCCAGAGGGTCAGATCCTCCTCAGCTGCATCCCAACCATCCCTGCAGCTCCTCAGGTGTGATCCCAAACTGCCACAGCTTTTTCAATGTCATTTCTCTGGAAAAAAATCAGAATTTTTCCTCTCTTCAGCAGCATTTATTGGAAAAGAGTGAGGGGTAAGCAAAGATTTGGCTGTTTCACCTGTTGAAATGTAGCAAGAAATGGGTTTGTGGGTTTGTGCAGGGATTCTGTTGTGGCAGAGTGCTGAGAGAGCCCTGGTGCCTCTTCCCAATGTGGCTTTGGGGATTTTTTCCCATTAATTTTTATTTGGAGTTGGTTGGATAAGTGGGAATTGTGTGTGAGGAGAGTTTGTGTTGCAGCACAGCAAAGCTGGTCTAGGCAAGCTGTGGCAATCAGATCATCTATTTAAGGTCCTTTCCAGCCCAAAATCCCACATTAACTGCCTGCTCTGAGCCTGAACCAGCATCTCTGCCTTGGGAGAGGCAGATTTTAATCCTGTGCTGATAAATGTTGAATTTGCTGGAGTTTGTTTCTTTTTGGACTTCAAATTTTTGCAGGCCTTTCCTTCCTGGTGTGGCTGTGCAGGATTCTGCAGCCTCGGGAGATGCAGTAGTGGGGTTTTCTAAAGAGTTTTGAGATGCATTTATTGGGTTTTCTAAAGAGTTTTGAGATGCATTTATTGGGTTTTCTAAAGAGTTTTGAGATGCAATTATTGGGTTTTTTAAAGAGTTTTAGATGCATTAATGGGGCTTTAAAAAGAGTTTTGGAGGTTTTTTTTCAGCTCAGTGACCACTGAGTCCTTTAATTGCCCTCTGTGGCTCTTGGTGGCTTCCAGAGTCCCAGATTTCTCTGGTGCCACCCGAAGTTCAGTGTCATTAAGGCATTTCAGGATATTCTGTGATACTGTGTGAGTTTCTCTTGCCAGTTTTCTCCAGGCTTGGAAAGCTCCAGAGGTGAAACCTGGGATGGGTGAGCTCCATAATCCTCTGCAGGTTCTGTTTTATTTCCAGGGGCAGCTGGGATTGTGCTGCTGGGCATCCCAGGCAAAGCTGTGCTGCTGAAAGCTTTGATATTCTTTTCCCAGGTGCTTCAAACAGCCCAAAAGCCCTGAAAGGGGAACTTTCCCCGAATCCTGTCAGGATATGGGATGGATCAGGAGCAGGAACCACTTGGCTCAAGCAGATCCTTGGGGTGCAGGTGTGAGGTATTGCCCACATTTCCCATTTTGGGGCTCCTGGAGTCCCCAGGAGGCAGCAGGACTTTGGCTGCAGGTATCAAACATTGCCCACATTTCCCATTTTGGGGCTCCTGAATTCCCTCAGAAGGCAGCAGGACTTTGGGTCCAGGTGTGAAACATTGCCCACATTTCCCATTTTGGGGCTCCTGGAGGCACCAGCAGGCAGCAGGACTTTGGCTGCAGGTATCAAACATTGCCCACATTTCCCATTTTGGGGCTCCTGGAGGAGCCAGCAGGCAGCAGATCTTTGGTGCAGGTGTGAGATATTGCCCGCAGTTCCCATTTTGGGGCTCCTGGAGGAGCCAGGAGGCAGATCTTTGGTGCAGGTGTGAGATATTGCCCACATTTCCCATTTTGGGGCTCCTGGAGTCCCCAGAAGGCAGCAGGACTTTGGGTCCAGGTGTGAGATATTGCCCACATTTCCCATTTTGGGGCTCCTGGAGTCCCCAGCAGGCAGCAGGACTTTGAGTGGTGTGAGATATTGCCCACAATTCCCATTTTGGGGCTCCTGGAGGCAGCAGGACTTTGGGTCCAGGTGTCAAACATTGCCCACAGTTCCCATTTTGGGGCTCCTGGAGTCCCCCAGCAGGCAGCAGGACTTTGAGTGGTGTGAGATATTGCCCACATTTCCCATTTTGGGGCTCCTGGAGTCCCCAGCAGGCAGCAGGGCTTTGGCTGCAGGTATCAAACATTGCCCACATTTCCCATTTTGGGGCTCCTGGAGTCCCCAGCAGGCAGCAGGACTTTGGGTGCAGGTATCAAACATTGCCCACAATTCTCATTTTGGGGCTCCTGGAGGAGCCAGCAGGCAGCAGGACTTTGGGTGCAGGTGTCAAACAATGCCCACATTTCCCATTTTGGGGCTCCTGGAGGCACCAGGAGGCAGCAGATCTTTGGGTCCAGGTGTGAAACATTGCCCACAATTCCCATTTTGGGGCTCCTGGAGTCCCCAGAAGGCAGCAGGACTTTGAGTGGTGTGAGATATTGCCCACATTTCCCATTTTGGGGCTCCTGAATTCCCTCAGAAGGCAGCAGGACTTTGGGTGCAGGTATCAAACAATGCCCACATTTCCCATTTTGGGGCTCCTGAATTCCCTCAGAAGGCAGCAGGACTTTGGGTGCAGGTATCAAACAATGCCCATAATTCCCATTTTGGGGCTCCTGGAGTCCCCAGAAGGCAGCAGGACTTTGAGTGGTGTGAGATATTGCCCACATTTCCCATTTTGGGGCTCCTGGAGTCCCCAGCAGGCAGCAGGACTTGGGGTGCAGGTATCAAACATTGCCCACATTTCCCATTTTGGGGCTCCTGGAGTCCCCAGGAGGCAGCAGGACTTTGGGTCCAGGTGTGAGATATTGCCCACAATTCCCATTTTGGGGTTCCTGGAGTCCCCAGAAGGCAGCAGGACTTGGGGTGCAGGTATCAAACATTGCCCACAATTCCCATTTTGGGGCTCCTGGGGTCCCCAGCAGGCAGCAGGACTTTGAGTGGTGTGAGATATTACCCACATTTCCCATTTTGGGGCTTCTGGAGTACCCCAGCAGGCAGCAGATCTTTGAGTGGTGTGAGATATTGCCCACAATTCCCATTTTGGGGCTCCTGGAGTCCCCAGCAGGCAGCAGATCTTTGAGTGGTGTGAAATATTGCCCACATTTCCCATTTTGGGGCTCCTGGAGTCCCCAGGAGGCAGCAGGACTTTGCCACGTGCCCATCCCTGTCTCAGGACATGGCTGGAGCTGCCACCGGCGTCACAGAAACCCACATCAGCTGCTTTTTAGGTCATTACCACACCTGGCTAAATTTAGCCCGTGAGCCACACAGGAGGGAGGGTTGGGATCCCAGTTCCTGCCCCATCCCTGGTTCTGGGCTGAGATCCCTGGGCTTTGAATCCCATGGGCAGGGACAGCCTGAGCTTGGCTTGGGAAGCTCCTGGAGGGGAAATTGGGGGTGGAATTGCAGGGAGGAATAACAGGACATGGAGACTCTGTGGATCAGGGTTGAGTCCCATCCAGGGTGGCCAAGAGGAGAATCCTGGCCCATTTCTGTGTATGGAGCAGCTCCACATCCCAAATCCTGTGGTGTGCTGATCTCTGCCTGCTGCTGGAGATTTGTGTAGGTTTAGGGTGGGAAAGGGAGAAAACCACTTCTCTCATTACCCTGTACATTTATCTCAAGGAAAGAATGTTCCCACTTTTCTATATTTTTCTTTCCTCCAAGCCCCACCAATCTCTGCTAAAATTGTCACATGGCAGAGATGAGTAAAGGGGCGGAAAATAAGTCACTGTGGCAGCAAAGGGAAAATTGTGGGAGCTGTGTGTGCTGCTTCAGGAATTCCAAGCTGTCTTTATTTGAACTTCCTTGGTTGTTGCAGCATCCCGGTTCTCTGCTGCACCAGCACGCTGCTTAATTGGGATTTTTTTTATTTGTGGATTAGTAATATTGTCCTCCAAATGGCTTCGAGTGTGTCAAGGCTGCTTCATTCTGATTTCTGTGATAAACTGTGCCTTTGAAAGGCTGCCTGCCTCTGCCGGGGGTCACCTGCAGTTCTGAGCATCTGGCAGAGGTCGGCTCCGGGCTTTTTGTGCTGGGCTGGGGAAAACTCGGTGGGTTTTTATCAGCTCCCCTCTGCAGGAGGAGACGCTTCAGACCCGGTGACAAAATCCCACTTTTCAGGCAGCTGCACCTGCTAACGACTGAGCTGTTAATTAGTTTTTAGCGCAGTTGCAGCGGCGTTCCTTTGTCTCTGCTGTAGTGGTGATTCAAAGGGAGGATGTCAGGGAATCTTCTGTTTCAGCTGAATTTAACTAATTACGAGAAAGCTCTGCCCTCACTCCAAGCACGGCCTGAAAGCTGGGAGTTGCAGTGTCCTGCCAGTGTGGGGTGTGTTCCAGGCCTGACCCCAAAGCTCAGCTCCCATTTTAAACTCGTATTTTTTCTTTCTGGTCCCCGCAGCAAACCCAGGTGTTGTTGTTGCTGTGGGGAAAGCTCCAGGTGAGTTTTTGTGGTGCAGCTCTGTGAAATGGGAGGATATAAATGTAGGGATGGCTGATTTGTGGCACTCCTGGGCCTGGGTTGGGAGGGAGGTGGGATAATTCAGCTGAGCAGCTGTGCCAGAGCAGGATCTGGATCAGGGGGAATTGCTGGGATTAGAGGAAGCACCAGCCTGATTTCCTGAACTTCCTGGGCCCATAAATGAACTGTTTGGTGATGAAATGAACTGTTTGCAGGTGCTTTGGTGATGAAATGAACTGTTTGCAGGTGCTTTGGTGATTACCTGCCCCAGTGTCAGTCTTTAATTTGGATTCTTAGCAGAGTTGGCCAGGCTGGGTTGAACCTGGAGCAGTGGAAGTGTCCCTGCAGGTGGAACTGGGTGCTTTGAAGGTCCATTCCAAGCCAAAGCAGCCTGTGATTGCACTTTTCCAGAGTGAATGGCTCGATGGGAGCTCCTTGTTCTGACCCAGCCTTGGAAATTGTGCGTTTGTGTTTTCTCAGGGCCGATCCCGCAGTGGAATCCCACCTGACTTGGCAGAAAGCTCTGAGGGATGAGCTCACATTTATTCACGAACTCTTTAAATAGAAGTGGCCACACGCCCTGGACAAAAATGAGGCACGAGGCCACTTGTGCAGCCTGGCTGTCCCCAGGCAGCCCTGGGGTGCTGGATGTGGTTGTGGGGAAGCCTCAGTGCCCCGTTGCCCTCATTGCACGGCGAGGATGAGGAGGATAATTGGGTTAATGGCTGTGACGGTGGCACCTTGGATTGCTGCAGGGGTTTCTGTGCAAACCCTGGCGTGCAGGAAGCTCCTGCCCCTCTTCCTGTGGCACCACTGGGCTGCCCTTTCCTGCTGGGCGGCTTTGGGGTGGTTTCACGTGCCAGGTGACCTGGGAAGAAGGAAAACTTTGTAAACTTCAGCTGTGTGTAACCAGGGTGCTTGCTCCTGAATCACTTGGGCTTTTTCTGCTTTGGTGTGAGAGGAAAAAGGGAAATTGTGGTTGTTGTAGCTTCACCAGGTCTGTGATTCAGGTTTGGAATTTGTGCTAAAACCCAAGGAAGTTGTGTGTAAATCCTGCCTGGGCTGCTCCTCTAAAACACTTTGAACAAAGCCAAGGAGGGGGGGGAATCAAATCTGATCCCTCTGGAGGTTGTGGCAGGGAGAGAAGGGAACAAATCCCATCCTCTGGGGCTTGGGAGGGATCTGTGAAAGGCACAGCACCCCCAGCTCCAGAGTAATTCCATGTGGGATTGGGAGGAGCTCTGCAAAACAGCCCCACTGGGGACATGCAGCAAGGAAAATGGAGTTTGGAGGTGCCTGGGGAGCAGGAAAGGAAAAACCCCCCAGGATTGTGTTCCTGGCAGGGCAAGGAGAGCTGTGGTAAACATTGCCCCAACCAAAGGATCCTCACCAGGGTTCCCAATGAGCCTTTCCAAGGTGTGGCTGCTGCCTCAGCACTTAAGGGAGAATTTGGGGTGCAAGCCCCTTCCACAGGCTTGATGTTCATCCTGACTTCCCACTGCTGGTGAGCTGCTCTTTGCCTTCTCTGCTGCACCTGGGAATCAGAAAAGCAGAATTTCATTTGTTCTTGAAAAAAAAGTGTATTTTGAATAGTGTTTTGAAAGGAACAAAAATCCCTCAGGAATGATCCCCCCTGAAAAATCCACCTGGTGGATTCCTTCAGTTTGGGAAATCTGCACTGAGGGCAAAGCAAGATTTTCCCCTGTGTTGCTTTAGGTTAGATTAATTGCTCTAATCTCAAGCTTAATTTCCACATTCAATTGGCTTTTAGTGCCCCCACCTGTGCTGGAGAAATCCCAGTGGGTTTGCAGATTTGTTTTAAAGCTCTTTTCTTTGAGGATTGGCAGATAAGAACCAGGAGGGCTCAGAACTGCTGGAGCTTCTGGCTGAAGCAGCAGAAATTCTGGAACAAACAACTGGAGAATGGCCCAAAACTGGAGAGGATAAGTTGAGATTAAATCTTAGGAAGAAATTCTTCCCTGTGAGGGTGCTGGGGTTCCCCTGGATTCCTGGAATTATTTAAAACCAGGTTGAACATTGGGGCTGGGGCAGCCTGGGACAGTGGGAGGTGTCCCTGCCATGGCAGGGGTGGCACTGGAGGGGTTTGAGATCCCTTCTCACCCAAATTTTGTGGTTCTGTGAGACAGCAGGGGACAAATCACCCCCAAAATATCTTTGGAGACTTTATTGCTGTTGAGGTTGGAGCAGGAAACACCTGGGGGGAGGCAGTTGCTGCTGGGAGTTGGGATTTGAGGCACAAAAGCCAATTATTGAGGAATTAAGGTTGAAGCAGCTTTGTGAGCCCAGAGCTGCCTCATTTCCAGGGGCACTGTCCATTTCTGTGGGCTCTCAGTCTGCTTTAGAGTGCAAGCCCAGCTTGGCCAGGCTGGAATTCCCAGCATTTGGAGCTGTCTGAGCTCTGGAAACCACGGGTTAAAAACCTGGTGTAGGTGGGATCAGGAATGCATCCCTGAGTGTTTCTGGTGGGGTTGGAGTGCAGAACATGGAGAGAGCTCAGTTCCCCTGGGTGCTGGGGAGGCTTGGGGAGCAGGACAGCAGAAATGGCCCTGGATTCTGCTCCAGGCAGGCCCTGTTGGGATCCTCTGGGGATCCTGAGCAGCATTTTGAGGGGTTGGCTCCCCGGGTGATGTTTCAGAGCTCAAGGCTCAGTTTGTTCCCTGGAAGCCTCTCCCAGGCCTTGGTTTTTGGTTTTTCCTGGAGCATCCCAGCATGGAGTGTTTGTTCAAGCAGTTCTGTTTCACGCTTCCATAAATCAGTGTTAGGCTGGAGCTGAGGATCAGCATCCTCTTCCTCACTCCCTGTGCTCCATTCAGCACCTTTGGCAGGCAGGGAAAGGTCCTGGCAGTGGGAGCAGAGAGGATGTGGAATCTGCCTCCAGAACCTGACCTGCTCCATGCCAAAGCTAAATTTAAGCTTCATTTATTTTAAGCTTAAAATATTCCCTTTGACACTTTCTCCTTCCTGCCACGAAACTCTTTTATCTTGTTTAAAATCAAGACCTTGACATAATTCTAGTTTTTTTTTTTTTTTTCCCTGAATAAGCCCTTGCCAAAGCTCAGCTCTTGGCCTCCTCTACATCTGCTGTGAGTGCAAACATCTCATCCCAAGGGTTCTCCAGCAGGAGGAGATGGATGTTTGTCCCTTGGGGACTTCATGTCACCATTGCTGAGGTGCTTTGAGGCACTTTGTGAATGACTGGGGAGGTTTCTGCAAGAGAAAAAGCTTTTCACTAAAATCTACAAAAACCTAACCCAAACTCCCCTGGAGGGAAAAGGCCTCATTTTAAAATAATTCTTTTTTTTTTTTTTTCTTGTGAAGACTAAATTGGAGAAATATTGGAATATGTCAAAGCAATCTGCTGCATTCTTGTAAATCACATGATGGGCCCCAGCCCCAAAATAAACTCAGATCTTGGGCTTGGTGTCAGGTCTAGCTCAGGTTTGGGGTCATGCTCAGTCCTGTGGTTTCACAACCAGGGTTTCTCTTTCACAAGAGCTTCCTGAGTCCTCCCAAAGAGGAAATGAAGCCTTGCCAGCACACCTGGAGAACAGCAAAGGTTGTATTTTCTCCTTCTGCTGTTTCTCTGAAAACACACTTGAAATTTCTGGCTGTTGGAGAAGTTGATGATTTGTACACAAACCACTCGGTTCCACCAGTGTGTCCCATCTCCATGGAAACCTGCTCCTCTGGGTGGGAGCCTGGAGTGATGCAAACATCAGATCTGCTGCTTCAGCTCGGGGACACGTGAGGCCACCAGCACTGCTCCACTCCCATCCTCAGCTCCACCAAAACGATTCCAGTTCCACCCTCAGTTCCACCAAAACGATTCCAGTTCCACCCTCAGTTCCACCAAAATTACTCCAGTTCCACCCTCAGTTCCACCAGAACTGCTCCAGTCCCATCCTCAGTTCCACCAAAATTACTCCAGTTCCACCAGCACTGCTCCACTCCCATCCTCAGCTCCACCAAAATTACTCCAGTTCCACCCTCAGTTCCACCAGCACTGCTCCACTCCCATCCTCAGTTCCACCAAAACGATTCCAGTTCCACCCTCAGTTCCACCAAAATTACTCCAGTTCCACCCTCAGTTCCACCAGAACTGCTCCAGTTCCATCCTCAGTTCCACCAGACCTGCTCCAGTTCCACCCTCAGTTCCACCAAAATTACTCCAGTCCCACCCTCAGTTCCACCAGAACTGCTGCAGTTCCACCCTCGGTGCTCCTGGACCCAGCTCTGGCTGCCCTGAGCTGGGACTCACACTAGGGGATTCTTCTGGTTCCTGATTTATCCAGCTCTCAGGAAGTTCCAGGAATTTTTTTCCAGGAGTTCTCCTGGGAAGCTCTGAGGTCACAGTGGAATCCTGGGATGGTTTTGCCTCTCCAGTTATCCCAGAGAAATCCTCCCTGTAGGATCCATTTAAGGAGTTTGCCTCTAATTAGGTGTTAATTGTCCTCTTGGACAACAATTATAGTAATTATTATATTATATTATATTATATTATATTATATTATATTATATTATATTATATTATATTATATTATATTATATTATATTATATTATATTATATTATATTATATTATATTATATTATATTATATTATATTATATTATATTACATTATATTACATTATATTACATTATATTATATTACATTATATTATATGCTCCCTCAGCCCCTCCTGGTTCTCCAGACCCTTCCCAGCTCCCTCAGCCCCTCCATGGATAAAAGATCCAATATGTCCCTGCCTCCTTTTTCTCTCCAGTTGTAACTTTTTAGGGGAGCAGCAGAGAGCTGGGAGGGCAGAAAATGGATTTATTTCTGTGGGAGAAGGGCAGTGCTGCTCCATCCAGCATGGAGTGGGATGCACCTTGTGTTCTGGGGAAGGAAAAGCAGAAAATGGATTTATTTCTGTGGGAGAAGGGCAGTGCTGCTCCATCCAGCATGGAATGGGATGCACCTTGTGTTCTGTGGTGCTCCTGGGGAAGGAAAAGCAGAAAATGGATTTATTTCTGTGGGAGAAGGGCAGTGCTGCTCCATCCAGCATGGAATGGGATGCACCTTGTGTTCTGTGGTGCTCCTGGGGAAGGAAAAGCAGAAAATGGATTTATTTCTGTGGGAGAAGGGCCGTGCTGCTCCATCCAGCATGGAATGGGATGCACCTTGTGTTCTGGGGAAGGAAAAGCAGAAAATGGATTTATTTCTGTGGGAGAAGGGCAGCTCTGCTCCATCCAGCATGGAGTGGGATGCACCTTGTGTTCTGTGGTGCTCCTGGGGAAGGAAAAGCAGAAAATGGATTTATTTCTGTGGGAGAAGGGCCGTGCTGCTCCATCCAGCGTGGAATGGGATGCACCTTCCTTCTGGGGAAGGAAAAGCAGCTTTGGAGGAAAATGCTGGCTTGGTTTGTGCAGGTTCAGAGCAGCCAGCCCGGCTGCACAGTGTCTCCAGGGAAAAGCTGACTTTTCCTTCTGCCTTCTCTTTATTACTCCAGTTTCTTGGCACAAAGCTGGTGGAAATGAGCCAGATGTAAATCACCAGGAGCTCCAAATCAAGCAGGGCGGGCTGGAGGCTTTGCTGGAGCAGCATTTTCTTCTCCCCAAATCCCTGCCTTCATCCAGAAGGTGCCTTTTGCTTCCCAGCAGAGTTGGTGGGGTCACTGGTGAGCAAGGGCTTTGTCTGGGGGAGATTTGCCATCCTTATGTGACATTGGGAGGGATGCTGTGGAATAATTGGAGAATTCTTTGTTTTCTGTGTGATTTCTTCCCTCAGGCAGGTGGAGAGGTGGCCAGGAGGGATTTTTTCACAGCAAAGCTGCAATTCCAGCAAGGAAACTTGTGTGCAGTAAAATGAAATTTGCCATCCTTATGTGACATTGGGAGGGATCCTGTGGAATAATTGAAGAATTCTTTTTTTTGTGAGTGATTTGTTCCCTCAGGCAGGTAAAACCTGGTGGAAAGTGGCCAGGAAGGGATATTTTCACAGCAAAGCTGCAATTCCAGCAAGGAAACTTGTGTGCAGTAAAATGAAATTTGCCATCCTTATGTGAAATTGGGAGGGATGCCTTGCAATAATTGAAGAATTCCTTTTTTTTTTGTGAGTGATTTCTTCCCTCAGGCAGGTAAAACCGAGTGGAGAGGTGGCCAGGGAGGGATTTTTTCACAGCAAAGCTGCAATTCCAACAAGGAAAATCTTGTGTGCAGTAAAATGAAATTTGCCATCCTTAGGTGAAATTGGGAGGGATGCTGTGGAATAATTGAAGAATTCTTTTTTTTTGTGAGTGATTTCTTCCCTCAGGCAGGTAAAACCTGGTGGAAAGTGGCCAGGAAGGGATTTTTTCACAGCAAAGCTGCAATTCCAACAAGGAAACTTGTGTGCAGTAAAATGAAATTTGCTATCTTTATGTGAATTTGGGAGGGATGCCTTGGAATAATTGAAGAATTCTTTGTTTTGTGAGTGATTTGTTCCCTCAGGCAGGTAAAACCGGGTGGAGAGGTGGCCAGGAGGGGATTTTTTCACAGCAAAGCTGCAATTCCAACAAGGAAACTCTTGTGTGCAGTAAAATGAAATTTGCCATCCTTATGTGAAATTGGGAGGGATGCCTTGGAATAATTGAAGAATTCCTTTTTTTTGTGAGTGATTTGTACCCTCAGGCAGGTAAAACCTGATGGAGAGGTGGCCAGGAAGGGATTTTTTCACAGCAAAGCTGCAATTCCAACAAGGAAAATCTTGTGTGCAGTAAAAGGAAATTTGCTATCTTTATGTGAATTTGGGAGGGATGCCTTGGAATAATTGAAGAATTCTTTGTTTTGTGAGTGATTTGTTCCCTCAGGCAGGTAAAACTGAGTGGAGAGGTGGCCAGGAAGGGATATTTTCACAGCAAAGCTGCAATTCCAACAAGGAAACTTGTGTGCAGTAAAATGAAATTTGCTATCTTTATGTGAAATTGGGAGGGATGCCTTGCAATAATTGAAGAATTCTTTTTTTTGTGAGTGATTTGTTCCCTCAGGCAGGTAAAACCTGGTGGAGAGTGGCCAGGAAGGGATTTTTTCACAGCAAAGCTGCAATTCCAACAAGGAAACCTGTGTGCAGTAAAATGAAATTTGCCATCCTTAGGTGAATTTGGGAGGGATGCCTTGGAATAATTGAAGAATTCCTTTTTTTTTGTGAGTGATTTGTTCCCTCAGGCAGGTAAAACTGAGTGGAGAGGTGGCCAGGGAGGGATTTTTTCACAGCAAAGCTGCAATTCCAACAGGGAAACCTGTGTGCAGTAAAATGAAATTTGCCATCCTTATGTGACATTGGGAAGGATGCCTTGCAATAATTGAAGAATTCCTTTTTTTTTGTGAGTGATTTGTTCCCTCAGGCAGGTAAAACCTGGTGGAGAGGTGGCCAGGAAGGGATTTTTTCACAGCAAAGCTGCAATTCCAACAAGGAAACTTGTGTGCAGTAAAATGAAATTTGCTCTCTTTGTGTGAATTTGGGAGGGATGCCTTGCAATAATTGAAGAATTCTTTTTTTTTGTGAGTGATTTCTTCCCTCAGGCAGGTAAAACCTGGTGGAAAGTGGCCAGGAGGGGATATTTTCACAGCAAAGCTGCAATTCCAACAAGGAAAATCTTGTGTGCAGTAAAATGAACTTTGCCATCCTTATGTGACATTGGGAAGGATGCCTTGGAATAATTGAAGAATTCTTTTTTTTGTGAGTGATTTCTTCCCTCAGGCAGGTGGAGAGGTGGCCAGGAAGGGATTTTTTCACAGCAAAGCTGCATGTCCAACAAGGAAACTTGTGTGCAGTAAAATGAAAGCTCAGCAGCCAGGCACAGGTTGCTGCTCAGTTATTAATTCACAATTCTGCCCTTCCAGGGCGTTTTTGGCAGCAGGCAGAGCTGGTGTTGTCTTACAAGGAGTGAACCCCCCTGTGCTGAGGTGTCCCTGCTTCACTTGGCACAGGGAGCAGGAGAGCCAAGGCAAAGCTGTTTGTCCTCTGAGCTTTCCAGGAGTGCTTTGCTGTCCTTTTTGTGTATTTTGTAGGATTAAAATCAGGTTTTTTGGCTTTCAGAGCTGTGGGATTCCTGGAAATGTCCAGTTCAGACTCATGGAATGGCAGAATGGTGTGGGTTGGAAGGGACCTTGAAGGTCCTGGGCAGGGACACCTCCCCCTGTCCCAGGCTGCTCCAGCCCCAGTGCCCAACCTTGGCCATTGCAGGGATCAGGGGCAGCCCCAGCTGCTCTGGGAATCCCTTCCCAAAATCCCACCCCAGGCTCCCTCTCCAGGGAATTCCCTCCATTCCCAGCTCTCCCAGCCTGGCATTGGATCCATCCCCACCCCGACTCCTCTCTAGGAAGGGATTTTGGGATCTGGGGGCTTCACTGGGAACCTCAGCACTCCAGGAAGGGTCTCCCTTCCCTTTGCCATCCCCAACTTCCATAAAAATCCCTGGGGATGGATTCTGAGTGTCCCAAATCCCAGAATGGTTTGGGTGGGAAGGGCCCTTCAAGCCCATCCCATTCCAGTGCCACCATCCCAGGCTGCTCCAGCCTGGCCTTGGGCACTGCAGGGATCAGGGGCAGCCCCAGCTGCTCTGGCAGTGCCAGCCCAGGCAGGAATTCCTCATTGCCAAGATGCCACCCATGGCTGCCCTCTGGCAGTGGGAGCCATTCCCTGGGTGCTGTCCCTGCAGGCCTTGTCCCCAGTCCCTCTGCAGCTCTGCTGGAGCCCCTGCAGGCCCTGCCATGTGCTGGGAGCTCTCCCTGGATCCCTCCCTGCTCCAGGGGAACATTCCCAGCTCTCTCTGGATCCCTCCCTGCTCCAGGGAACATTCCCAGCTCTGCCTGGATCCCTCCCTGCTCCAGGGGAACATTCCCAGCTCTCCCTGGATCCCTCCCTGCTCAAGGGGAACATTCCCAGCTCTCCCTGGATCCCTCCCTGCTCAAGGGGAACATTCCCAGCTCTCCCTGGATCCCTCCCTGCTCCAGGGAACATTCCCAGCTCTCCCTGGATCCCTCCCTGCTCCAGGGAACATTCCCAGCTCTCCCTGGATCCCTCCCTGCTCCAGGGAACATTCCCAGCTCTCCCTGGATCCCTCCCTGCTCAAGGGGAACATTCCCAGCTCTCCCTGGATCCCTCCCTGCTCCAGGGAACATTCCCAGCTCTCCCTGGATCCCTCCCTGCTCCAGGGAACATTCCCAGCTCTCCCAGCCTGGCTCCAGCCCTGGAGCAGCTCCATGGGTTCCTCTGGGCTCTCTCCAGGTGCTGCTGGTGACTCCAGAGCTGGATCCAGCTGGGATCTCATCAGAGCAGAGCAGAGGGAGAATCCAGAGGAATCAAAGTTGGGATTTGCCTCAGGAATGTGAGGATAAAGCCCCAGGAACTTAAGGAACCCCTTGGCACATAACAAAGCTGGGCTCAGTGCTGGAGAAATCCTTTCCTTACCGGCAGAAACTCTGAGGGTGCCCTGGGGCAATGAGAGTTCCTGGCTTGAGGGAAACCCACGGATTTCAGTGTGGGAATAATTTTAGCCTGGAGTTCTCATGAAGTTTGCACCAAATCAGGTGCTAAAATCCACCTCTTGCTGCTCCAAGAAAACACAGCTTTTTTGTTGCCTCTCTGACCTTTTTGACTACTGAAAGTCCTTTTTTTAGTCCCCTGCAGGGCTGGAGGAGGGAAATTAAATGTGAGTAATGGGCAGGGAGTTGGGGCAAACAGGGATAAAAGTAAAAAAATATATAAAATAAAATGTATAAATAATACATATTTTATATAAATGTAAATATATATATATAGACATAAATATAATACATATAGATATAATGAAGATATATATATTATGTAAAATATATAACTATAAATATATAAATAAATATAAATATACAAATAATATATAATATAAAATGATATAAAATAAGTATCTAAAGTATCTAAATATATAAAATATAGAAATATATAAAATAAAACATAAATAATATATAGTATATATAAATATATTAAACATGAATATATACTATATAATATACAAATATATGATGGTAATAAATAGATATATATAGATCATACATAGTATAAAAGATAAAGTAAGTATATAAAAATATATAAAATAGGGATAAATATATTGGGAATAATTTTAGCCTGGAGTTCTCATGAACTTTGCAACAAATCAGGTGCTAAAATCCACCTCTTGCTGCTCCAAGCAAGCACAGCTTTTTTATGGCCTTTTTGACATCTAAAATTCCATTTTTCTGGTGCCCTGCAGGGCACGGAGTTGGGGCAAACAGGAATAAAGGGAAATAGGGATAAATATTCCTGAAAGCATCCCAGGTGCTGTTCCTGAGCTGTGGTGTCAGGTGCAGCTCCTGGGGATGCTGGATCAGGAATATTGATCCCTGATTTCCCTTTATCCCTGATTTCCCTTTATCCCTAAGGAGGGACTCTGGAAGAGGCTGGATGATTTCTTTTTTATTTTTGAACACATTCAGGTTTGCTGTTTGGTTTTCCTTCAAGTTCAGGATGATTTCTCTGGTGATGTAATGTCATGACAGAAATCCTTAAAAAATTCCTAATTCCTCATCATAACCCTCAACCCATCTCTCACTTCAGTTGTAACCCCAGATAAACCCACAACTTTATTTTTCTACAGAATATTCCAACTTTCTGCTCCTCTTTGCCATTTGTGTTGCTTGCTGAATATTGGTAGCAGGAAAATGAGTTTTCCCAAGCTTGTAACTAATGTGAATTTTAAAGAAACGTAATGAGAGGATTTTTTATTTTTTCAGTGAAATGTTTGCCAGGAAAAAGCCACTGAGCCCTGTGAGCAGCCAGACCACATGCAGGCCATGATGTTCAGCTGGGATTTGGGGAGCTCTGGGTGCGAAGTCAAATCCTAACAAATTTTTATTTGATTGCTGCAGGGGAAATGCAGCCCTGCAGTGCTGGGTGGCCCTGCAGGAGGATGAGGAAATGGGAATGTGACCCTGGAACGGGCAAATCCACAGTGGCCACTTCTGCTGACTGCTGGCTGGGTCCTGACAGTCCAGATCTGAAAGGTTTGGAGGGGATTTTTATCCTCATGTAGAAAACCCAAAATGTTTTAAATTGCTTTTTGTTCCGACTGAGGAAACAATTTCAGTTTCCTCAGTGAGTTCAGCCCTGAAAGCAGAGCCTTGATCCCTACAGGGAGCTGGGGTATTCCTGTCACATTGTCACAGGGAGTTTGGGGTGTTCCTGTCACATTGTCACAGGAGCTGGGCTGTTCCTGTCACCCTGGCACAGGGAGTTTGGGGTGTTCCTGTCATGGGGACAGGGCTGTTCCTGTCACAGGAGCTGGGGAGTTCCTGTCACATTGTCACAGGAGCTGGGCTGTTCCTGTCCCACTGTCACAGGGAGTTTGGGATGTTCCTGTCACCATGTGACAGGGAGTTTGGGGTGTTCCTGTCATGGGGACAGGGCTGTTCCTGTCACAGGTAGTTTGGGCTGTTCCTGTCCCACTGTCACAGGGAGTTTGGGATGTTACTGTCACCCTGGCACAGGGAGTTTGGGATGTTCCTGTCACCCTGGCACAGGGAGTTTGGGGTGTTTCTGTCACAGGCAGTTTGGGATTTTCCTGTCACTGTGTCACAGGGACAGGGCTGTTCCTGTCCCACTGTCACAGGGAGTTTGGGATGTTCCTGTCCCATTGTCACAGGGAGTTTGGGATGTTCCTGTCACCCTGGCACAGGGAGTTTGGGATGTTCCTGTCACCCTGGCACAGGGAGTTTGGGGTGTTTCTGTCACAGGCAGTTTGGGATTTTCCTGTCACTGTGTCACAGGGACAGGGCTGTTCCTGTCCCACTGTCACACAGGGAGTTTGGGGTGTTCCTGTCATGGAGACAGGGCTGTTCCTGTCACCCTGGCACAGGGAGCTGGGCTGTTCCTGTCACCATGTGACAGGGACAGGGCTGTTCCTGTCACCCTGTCACAGGGAGTTTGGGATGATCATTTCATATGGAGGTTGAGGTGTTCCTGTCACACTGTCCCAGAAAGCGGGGCTGTCCCCGTGACACTGTCACAGGGAGTTTGGGATGATCATGTCATAGGGAGTTTGGGGTGTTCCTGTCCCAGGGACAGGGCTGTTCCTGTCACCCTGTCACAGGGAGTTTGGGATGATCATTTCATAGGGAATTTGGCATGTTCCTGTCACAGGGACAGGCTGTTCATGTCATAGGGAGGTTGGGCTGTTCTGTCACAGGAGCTGGGCTGTTCCTGTCACCCTGTCCCAGGAGCTGGGCTGTTCCTGTCACCCTGTCCCAGGAGCTGGGCTGTTCCTGTCCCAGGAGCTGGGCTGTTCCTGTCCCAGAAGCTGGGCTGTTCCTGTCACCCTGTCCCAGGAGCTGGGCTGTTCCTGTCCCAGAGAGCTGGGCTGTTCCTGTCACACTGTCCCAGGAACTGGTGTGTTCCTTTCACAGGGGACTGACATGTTCCTGTCTCAGAGAGCTGGGCTGTTCCTGTCACCCTGTCCCAAGAGCTGGGCTGTTCCTGTCACCCTGTCCCAGAAGCTGGGCTGTTCCTGTCCCAGCTCCTGTCACCCTGTCACAGGAAGCTGGGCTGTTCCTGTCCCAGAAGCTGGGCTGTTCCTGTCACCCTGTCCCAGGAGCTGAGCTGTTCCTGTCACCCTGTCCCAGAGAGCTGGGCTGTTCCTGTCCCAGGAGCTGGGCTGTTCCTGTCCCAAGAGCTGGGCTGTTCCTGTCACCCTGTCCCAGGAGCTGGGCTGTTCCTGTCCCAGGAGCTGGGCTGTTCCTGCTGTGCAGATCCACAGCTCTGTCCTCCTTGGAGCTCCTGGCACGTTTCAGGCCCTGGAAGGGAGCCTGTACAATTCCCTTGGCTCTTTCCCAGCAGCCCTTCCCAGCTGATATCTGAAACAAGCTTCCATAGCATCATCTCAATATCCCAGTGTTTGCTGGTGTTGAAATTCTCCTCATCATCCTGGGACTGAGATAATTTATCTTCATGTTCTCAGAACTCACTTCTCATTCCTGTGGCTTTTGAACTCAGAGATCTGACTCGTGTCCACATTTTTCTCTTTTCCCTTGAATTTTCCACCGGGTTTTTTTGGCACCAGGTCCAGTTGGCATCCTGAGGTGATGAGGAGATAAAAGCAGCAAGGCCAGAAGCCTTGGGAGGGATTTGGGTGATTGTTTTTGGACATTTCAGGGCGTGGGATGTGTTCCAGGCTGGGTTTGTAGCTGTGAGCTTGGCTCTGTGTCCTGCTGTGGGAACAAGGGCTCCTTCCAGGTGAACCCCTGGAATCAGCAATGTTTCAAATCTTTATCCATTAATTGCTTGGGGTTTTGTAAATCTGAGTGATGAAAAGTGTGCTGGGAGAGAATGTGGGTGCAGAGACATTGGCCCGGACAGGGTGGACTAAAAAATGTTCTTTCAAATTGGTCTTCCCAAAAAGTGCTGGATGTGTGGTTGAGTTCCTGGGGGCTTTCTGCAGGGATAGAAATCCCCTGAAAGGCAATCCCCTGGCAATTCTGGACACAAATCCCAGCAGAAACCTCTGGAGATCACCCTAATTGTGTGGGAATCTTTCTCCAAGTTCTTGGTGCTCCTTTCCTGGTGTTTCCTGGAGCTGTGCTCACTCTCTGAAGACCTGGAGCATTTCTCATTCCTGGAGTTCCTTGGAATCACTGCAGGATCCATCAGCAGAACCTGGATGCAGGAGAGGACATCCCACAGCTGGATTCCTTCAGGACTCTGGGTCTCCAGACTGATTGCTCCTGGATGTGAGCCTGCTGATGGATTCCTGCCATGTTTGGGACAGAATTCATTGGGATTGGCCTGTCAGATTTTCGCTTGATGGAAAAATTCGGCGTGAGCTGAGAGAGCAGAGCCTGGATTCACTGCCAGACACATCAGCAGGAGGGATGGAGGAGCTTTCTGTGGGAATGTGGTCTGGACACTGCTCCAGAGGGGTCCAGTCCCCTCTGCTGGTCCCTGTGCTGCTGGGGCAGGCTGTGGGAAGGTCTGCCTCACGTTCCTGCAATAGCTGCTGCCTTTCCTGAGGGCTTTCTGGAGATGGAAGAAGCTTGTAGGATGGAAGTGTTCTCTGCACCAGCTCCATGCAGCTCTCCCAGGAGTGCTCTCAGCTCTTTTGTTGGTGCCATTCCAAGATTTCACTTTCCTGGGCATCTTTTCCTTGCTGAGAAGGGCGAGGGCAGATGGTTCACCCCAGCTGTGGTAGTAACTGGAACTCACCTCATTTCAAGGAAGGAGGCCTTTCCCAGCTTCATTTCTGCTGTTTCCAGAGCTTTCCCGTGTGCTGATGTTGCTGAAATCCACTTTATTTTCAGTCTGTCCTCAGTTATGGACTCAGGGAATGGTTTGGATGGGAAGGGACCTTAAGGATTCCAACCCAAACCATGGCAGGGCCACTTCCCAGTGTCCAGCCTGGCCTTGGACATTCCAGGGATGCAGGGACAGCCCCAGCTGCTCTGGGGATTTGTGCCAGGGTCTCACCACCCTCACAGGGAGGAATTTGTGGTATTGTGTTGATAAACACTGTGGTTGTTCCCAAACCTTTCATCCCAATGTTTCTCCCTTTCATGAACTAATTCACTCACTGATTTTTTTATAGGAATTTTAAATCTTTGCCACAACAAGGACAATATTCAGATATGGCCCTGCGTGGCTCATGAATATTTTTTGAATTGAGGATTGAGTCTGAGTGTGGGAAACTCGGCTTTAATTTACAGTTGGCATTAACTCAGGGAGCTGAGGAGCATCCAGGATCAGCCTGGGAGAGCTGGTTTTTATTAAGCAGGACTCGATTTAGTCCAAAGCAAAACCATTTGTGCTTAATCTGATCCATGAAGCTTCTGTGAGTGTGAAAATCCAGACAATTAAACATTTTCTGGGCCATCACTGCACACAGCAGGGCTGTGCAGGGCTCTGGGAACCTGGAACAGTCATCCAGGGATACATTTCCTGAGGAATGAGGAACCACTGCAGGAAGTTTTGAAGTGTGAGTGCCATGAAAAGATCTGGTGACAAATGTCCCTCAGGCACGACCCTTCCTTGGGAGGCTCCTCACCACAGACCTGGAGTGATGCTGCTTTTCCAGAGATTTTGTTGGGTTTCAGCAGGAAAATCACAGCACTGAGGGCATTTCTGCCCTTTGGGAGCTGCTCCTGGGTGGGTAAAATTCCAAGTAAAATTCCTTGCTGTGGAGTTTTAGGGCAGAGCAGCTCCTGCTGAACCCAGAAAATTCCAGAGCCAAACAAACAGCTGTAAACTTTTCCCTCTCCCTGTGAGAATGAGGGGAAGGAGGTTCTTGTGTCCAAACCCTTTTGGAGCTGACTCTGTGGGAAAAGTCTGCCCAATCTGGGAGTTGTTGTGCCTGAGGAATTGCAGTAAATCCTGAGGGACCCCAGGCTGGGATCTCCTCACAAAAACTGCCAGAGTGGAGTTGGCACTTTGGGATGCAGGAGCCTCACCCAGCCCGTGGTGACATCCAGCAGATTTCATAGGTTGTCACATAAAATCAGGGCTCTGAGGTGGGAGTTCTTTATTCCTGGTGGTTTTTGGGAATTCCTGGGTTAGGAGCATCTCAGTGTGTGCCCAGGGTCTGTGGAATTCCTGAAATCCTGGGCAAACTTGGTGCCATGAAAGCAGGAAAGCTTCTCCATCCAAAGGGGAAAGAGGGGAATCTGCAGTTCCCTGCAGCTGGAACATTCCTGCTGTGATTGAAGGATCTTTATATGAAATATTCCCTGTCCCTTCCCTCAGATGGGAGCAGCCTCAGTGCTGCAGAGCCAGAGCTCAGCTGGGAACAAACCTTTGATTTTCTCCTGCTTCCCTTGGAATTCCTACCCACAGCACTGATGAAAGGGAATTGCTGTAGGATGTTATTCCCAATCCATTAACCCTGATTTACAGCAGAATTCCTTATCAAGCTTCAGTGCTGAAACACCTCCACTGATTGTCTGAGCTGGGCCTGGCTTGGAATGAAGATTTCCTGCTTTTCCCTTTGTGTTCCCTTCTTCCCCATTTGCCTTTCCCTTTGCATTCCCATCTTTCCCACTTGTCTTTCCCTTTGTATTTTCCTCTTTCCCACTTGCTTTTCCCTTTCTATTCCCTTCTTTCCCACTTGTCTTTCCCTTCTTTCCCACTTTCCTTTCCCTTTCTAGTCTCTCTTCCCTGTTTTCCTTTCCCTTTTCTGTTCCCTTCCCACTTGCCTTTCCCTTTGCATTCCCTTATTCCCCATTTGCCTTTCCCTTTGTATTCCCATCTTTCCCACTTGTCTTTCCCTTTGTATTTTCCTCTTTCCCACTTGTCTTTCCCTTCTTTCCCACTTTCCTTTCCCTTTCTAGTCTCTCTTCCCTGTTTTCCTTTCCCTTTTCTCTTCCCTTCTTTCCCACCTGCCTTTCCCTTTTCTATTCCCTTCTTTCCCTTTGTGTTCCCTTCCTCCCAAAGCACTTTGATTCTCCCTGTTGTTCTTTCCCCCCATTTCTCCCCAGACTCAGGAGTTTTTTGGTCCTGCAAGTCAGATTAACCTGGGATTGCCAGGATTTCCATGGCAGCTGAGGGATGGGAGAATGGAATTCATTGGAGCAGTGGATTTACTTCAAACACGTCCCAGTGCTCCCCCAAATCTGAGCTTGCTCTGTGCAGGAGGGGATGGAAAATGGAAAACTCTGAGGGTTCACCCCAAGGTTCCTCAGGGCAGGGGAGGGTGGGGAATTGGCTTTGCCAGCGTCACTGTGGTCACTCAGATGTTTGAGGACGCTCAAATTCCACGTGGGGCTTGGGATAATTTGAATATTTGGGTCATTGGGCTCTGAGTGCATTCCTTGGGTTTTGTTTCCTGGTTTGGGTGTTTTTCCTTGACTTGCTGCACCAGGATCGAGAGCAAACACGAAGTCACAATCTTAGGAGGACTCAACGAATTTGTTGTGAAGTTTTATGGACCACAAGGAAGTAAGTTCATGTCCCTGCCCTTCCAGGAATGCAATCTCTGGCTTGGGGAGTAGGGAAATGCCATTTCCAGATGAGCAGATCTGAGGGGGATGGAGAGAAATCCACATTCTGAGGGTGGGAGCGTGGCCATGGATAGACCCCATCCCTGGGAGCTCTGGAAAGCTCCTTCAGCACCCTGAGCTTTCCTAGGCCTGGGAATGTCCCTGGAGTTTGTCATTAAAATGGCTTTTCCACCCTAATTTAGCACCATCTCCAAAGGCAGGGAGATCATCCCTCAGTTTTAATCAGGTGTCTTTGTGCTGAGATCTTCCCCAGGATCTGTTCAAATGTGTGAGGCAGAGAGGAAAAAGGCTTTGAAATCTCCCCCCAGTGGAGCTGTGGGTTATTCCAGAGATAATTTTCCTGAATTCTCTGCTTCTGTTTGTGCTCTCTCAGCTGTGCAATATCTAATTCCCGCTTTCCTCCCTTGCAGCACCCTATGAAGGTGGAGTGTGGAAAGTTAGAGTCGACCTTCCTGACAAATACCCCTTCAAATCCCCATCCATAGGTAACAAAATCTGCAGCAAAATCTGGGATTTGGGCCCGAGCTCTGCAGCTGGAGTGGTACCAGTGTAATACAAGGATTTTGATGGGATTTCAGATCTCAAGAAAGGAATTTTGGGCTTTGGAAGAAGGAGGAGGAGCTGGGAGTGGGATTTGGCTGCATATTTGTGTGTTGATCAATTCAATCTCTGTTCCATGTGGGGTTTTTTAATAATTAACTCCACTTACTGTGGCATTAATTATTAAAAATTTTAAATTAAAACAATTTAATTTAAAGTTATTAAATTATTACCTTTAAAATTTTATTAAATTTAAAATTATTACATTTTTATTTAAAATTTATATAAATTTATTTATTAAATTTAATTTTATTAAATTTAGAAGTTTAATAGTTAACTCCACTTATTGTGGAGTTAATTATTAAAGAATTTAATTTTAAATTTAAAAAATTAAATTTAAATTTATTAAATTTAAGACATTTATTAAATTTAAAAATTTATTAAATTGCTGCATTTAAAAATGTATTAAATTTAGTTTATTGAATTTATTTTTATTTAAAATTTATATAAATTTATAAATGAATTTATTCATTTATTAAATTTGATTATATTAAATTTTAAAATTTAATAATTAGCTCCACTTATTGTGGAGTGGGGGAGCACACAGTTCTTGGTGTTGGGGTGAACCCAACTTTTGGGGTTTTCTGTCCAAAAGTGGTGGAAGTTCTTCCACTGCAGCCTCCATGCTCTGGCAGCAGGGAATACACGTGTGGAAGAACTGAAAATCAGGGATTTATCACCAAAAACCTGCTGCCTTCACTGGCCTGTTTCACCTGGGGGAGAATGGGAAATTCCATCACGAGATGGTTTGAGCTTGGATCCATCCCTGGGGAGCAGGAAACCTCCTCAGGTGTCTGCAGGTGCCGTTCCAGGGGCTGAAACCCTTTGCAACCTCATCCTCCTCCTTTGGCCGCCTCCTTCAGAGACCCCTCGGGCTCAGATTTGCTTGGGGAGCTCTGTGGGCTGAGGAATCTCTGTTCCCGAGGCAATTGTGCCTTTTGGGAGAGGCTGCTGCTGTCCATACGCCATCCTTTGCATTTTTTTAATTTTATTTTTTTGTTTGGAGCCTTCTGTGAGCCCCAGGGATGTGCAGATATTTCTGAGGGAGAGCACAGCAGTCTGCAGCTCTCGGGAGCCTTTTCTTCCTGCTGAGCCAGCTCTGGAACTCCCTCTTGGAGAGGCACATTCCCATGGGAATTCCCTGCTTGCTGCCTGGCCTTGGTCCTTCCCCCTTCCCAAACCAGTCTGGAGTCAGGGAATGGGATCTTAAACCCCATGGAATGGGGTCTTGAACCTCATGGAACCATGGGATGGGATCTTAAACCTCATGGAATGGGGTCTTGAACCTCATAAAATAATGGGATGGGATCTTAAACCTCATGGAATGGGGTCTTGAACCTCATGGAACCATGGAATGGGATCTTAAACCTCATGGAATGGGGTCTTGAACCTCATGGAATGGGGTCTTGAACCTCATGGAATGGGGTCTTGAACCTCATGGAACCATGGAATGGGGTCTTGAAACTCAAGGAACCATGGATTGGGATCTTAAACCTCATGGAATGGGGTCTTGAACCTCATGGAACCATGGAATGGGATCTTAAACCTCATGGAATGGGGTCTTGAACCTCATAAAATAATGGGATGGGATTTTAAACCTCATGAGATGGATCTTAAACCTCGTGGAATCATGGAATGGGGTTTCAGCCTCATGGAATGGGATCTTAAACCTCATGGGATGGGATTTTAAACCTCATGGAATCAGGGAATGGGATCTTAAACCTCATAAAATAATGGAATGGGATCTTAAACCTCATAAAATAATGGAATGGGATCTTAAACCTCATAAAATAATGGAATGGGATCTTAAACCTCATGGAATCACAGAATGGGATCTTAAACCTAATGGAATCAGGGAATGGGATCTTAAACCTCATGGAATGGGATCTTAAACCTCATGGAATGGGGTCTTAAACCTCATAAAATAATGGGATGGGATCTTAAACCTCATGGGATGGGATCTTAAACCTCATGGAATGGGGTCTTAAACCTCATGGAATGGGGTCTTGAACCTCATGGAACCATGGAATGGGATCTTAAACCTCATGGAATGGGGTCTTAAACCTCATGGAATCAGGGAATGGGGTTTTAACCTCATAACGGAATGGGATCTTAAACCTCATGGAATCACAGAATGGGATCTTAAACCTCATGGAATCAGGGAATGGGATCCTAAACCTCATAAAATAATGGAATGGTGTTTTAACCTCATGGAATGGGATCTTAAACCTCATGGAATCAGGGAATGGGATCTTAAACCTAATAAAATAATGGAATGGGATCTCAAACCTCATAAAATAATGGAATGGGATCTTAAACCTCATGGAATGAGGTCTTGAACCTCATGGAACCATGGAATGGGATCTTAAACCTCATGGAATGGGGTCTTAAACCTCATAAAATAATGGGATGGGATCTTAAACCTCATGAGATGGATCTTAAACCTCATGGAATCATGGAATGGGGTTTTAACCTCATGGGATGGGATCTTAAACCTCATGGAATCAGGGAATGGGGTTTTAACCTCATGGAATGGGATCTTAAACCTCATAAAATAATGGAATGGGATCTTAAACCTCATGAGATGGATCTTAAACCTCATAAAATAATGGGATGGGATCTTAAACCTCATGGGATGGGATCTTAAACCTCATGGAATCACAGAATGGGATCTTAAACTTCATAAAATAATGGAATGGAATCTTAAACCTCATGGAATCATAGAATGGGGTTTTAACCTCATGGAATGGGATCTTAAACCTCATGGAATCAGGGAATGGGGTTTCAACCTCATGGAATGGGATCTTAAACCTCATAAAATAATGGAATGGGATCTTAAACCTCGTAAAATAATGGAATGGGATCTTAAACCTCATGGAATCAGGGAATGGGATCCTAAACCTCATAAAATAATGGAATGGGATCCTAAACCTCATGGAATCATGGAATGGGATCTTAAACCTCATGGAATCACAGAATGGGATCTTAAACCTCATGGAATCAGGGAATGGGATCTTAAACCTCATAAAATAATGGAATGGGATCTTAAGCCTCATGGAATCACAGAATGGGATCTTAAACCTCATGGAATCAGGGAATGGGATTTTGACCTCCACCCCAGCACCTGCCGCCATCCCAGGCTGCTCCAGCCCAGCCCAGCCTGGTGGGACATCCCAGGGATCAGGGGCAGGGCCATGAGCAGGGAGCTGTTCCTGCTCGCATCTCTGAGTTCTTTTGGCCCTTTTCAGGTTGATTTTGCTGCTTTTCTCTCAGTTTTCCATCCCTCTCCTGTGTAAATCTGTTGTGTTTCCACTGGTTTATCCCAGACCTCGTGAGGAGCTTCCCTCACCCTGTGATCTCTGTTCAAGTGACTGAAAAACCTTTCTTTTCTACCTGAAAAACTGCCTCTTGCTGGAAAATCTGCTTTTTTCCTTCCCAAAGTCTTCTTCTTGCTGAAAAACCCTTTTCTCCTCAAGATCTTGCTGAAACCTCATATTTTTCTTCCCAAAAAACTGCTTTTTGGTGTAAAACCCCTTTTTTACTTCCCAAAACCTTCCTCTTGCTGAAGACTCCCTTTTTCATTCCCAAAATCTTCCTCTTACTGAAAAACTCCTTTTTTCTCCTAAAAATCATTCTGAAACCTCATTTTTTCCTTCCCAAAGGATTTTTCTTGCTGGAAAATCCTTTTTTTCCTTCCCAAAAAACTTCCTCTTGCAGAAAACCCCTTATTTTTTCCCTCAGGCTCTTTCTGAAACCTCATATTTTTCTTACCAAAAACTGCCTCTTGCTGGAAAAATCCCTTTGTTTTTTTCCCAAAAAACTGCCTCTTGGTGTAAAACCCCTTTTTTCCTTCCCAAAATCTTCCTCTTGTAGAAAACCCCTTTTTTATCTTTGAGCTCTTGCTGAAACCTAATTGTTTTCTTTAAAAAAAACCTGCTTCTTGCTGCAAAAACCCTTTTTCTTCCTAAAATCTTCCTCTTGCTGGAAAAATCCCTTTATTTCTTTCCAAAAAACTGCCTCTTGGTGTAAAACCCCTTTTTTCCTTGCCAAAATCTTCCTCTTGCTGAAAAATCCCTTTTTTCTCCTCAAGATCTTGCTGAAACCTCACATTTTTCTTCCCAAAAAATTGCCTCTTGCTGAAAAATCTGCTTTTTTCCTTCCCCAAAATCTTCCTCTTGTAGAAAAACTGTTTTTTTTCTCCTCAAGATCTTGCTGAAACCTCACATTTTTCTTCCCATAGTCTTCCTCTTGCTGGAATTACCCTCTTTTTTCCTTCCCCAAAATCTTCCTCTTGCTGAAAAATCCCTTTTTTCTCCTCAAGATCTTGCTGAAACCTCACATTTTTCTTCCCAAAAAATTGCCTCTTGCTGAAAAACCTGCTTTTTTCCTTCCCAAAATCTTCCTCTTGCTGAAAAATCCCTTTTTTCTCCTCAAGATCTTGCTGAAACCTCACATTTTTCTTCCCAAAAAATTGCCTCTTGCTGAAAAATCTGCATTTTTCCTTCCCAAAACTTTCTTCTTGCTGAAAAACTCCGTTTTTCTCCTCAGGCTCTTGCTGAAACCTCATATTTTTCTTCCCATCGTCTTCCTCTTGCTGGAATTACCCTCTTTTTTCCTTCCCCAAAATCTTCCTCTTGCTGAAAAATCCCTTTTTTCTCCTCAAGATCTTGCTGAAACCTCATATTTTTCTTCCCAAAAAATTGCCTCTTGCTGAAAAATCTGCTTTTTTCCTTCCCAAAATTTTCTTCTTGCTGAAAAATCCCTTTTTTCTCCTCAAGATCTTGCTGAAACCTCATATTTTTCTTCCCATAGTCTTCCTCTTGCTGGAAAACCCTCTTTTTTCCTTCCCCAAAATCTTCCTCTTGTAGAAAAACTGTTTTTTTCTCCTCAAGATCTTGCTGAAACCTCACATTTTTCTTCCCAAAAACTTGCCTCTTGCTGAAAAATCTGCTTTTTTCCTTCCCAAAATTTTCTTCTTGCTGAAAAACTCAATTTTTCTCCTCAGGCTCTTGCTGAAAATCCCCATTTTCCCCCCTAAAAATCTCTCCCCTTGCTGGAAACAAGGGTTGGGCTGGATCAAATCCCTGCTGGGGCAGAGCTCAGGGAAAGCTGGGGAGCCCCAAGGAAAGTTCTGGAACTCAGGGAAGCTCCCAGGAGGCTGCAGGGAAGGGGTTTTGCCTTTATTTGCCATTTTTGCTGCCCAGCCAAGCTTATCTGGGAGAGCCAGGCCTGGGTGAGGGCTCCTGGGGATGCTGCTTATCTCTGTTATCAGTGCACTGCTGATAACAGCTGCACTGGGAGTGATGGGAATGAGAATTATCCCATTCCCAAACCTGCCTGAGCTCTGGAAAAAAAAATAATTAATAGGGATAAATTTTCTATGGAAATCTTGGATTTTTAGGGACTGGGAATGATGGAAATGAGAATTATCCCATTCCCAACCCTGCCTGAGCTCTGGAAAAAAAATATAATTAATAGGGATAAATTTTCTATGGAAATCTTGGATTTTTAGGGACTGGGAATGGTGGAAATGAGAATTATCCCATTCCCAACCCTGCCTGAGCTCTGGAAAAAAAATATAATTAATAGGGATAAATTTTCTATGGAAATCTTGGATTTTTAGGGACTGGGAATGGTGGAAATGAGAATTACCCCATTCCCAACCCTGCCTGAGCTCTGGAAAAAAAAATATAATTAATAGGGATAAATTTTCTATGGAAATATTTGATTTTTAGGGACTGGGAATGGTGGAAATGAGAATTATCCCATTCCCAACCCTGCCTGAGCTCTGGAAAATAATTGTAATTAATAGGGAATAAGTTACATCTGGAAATCTCTGATTTTTAGGGACTGGGAATGATGGAAATGAGAATTATCCCATTCCCAACCCTGCCTGAGCTCTGGGAAAAAATATAATTAATAGGGATAAATTTTCTATGGAAATCTTGGATTTTTAGGGACTGGGAATGATGGAAATGAGAATTCTCCCATTCCCAACCCTGCCTGAGCTCTGGGAAAAAAATATAATTAATAGGGATAAATTTTCTATGGAAATCTTTGATTTTTAGGAGCTGGGAATGATGGAAATGAGAATTCTCCCATTCCCAACCCTGCCTGAGCTCTGGAAAAAAAAATATAATTAATAGGGATAAATTTTCTATGGAAATCTTGGATTTTTAGGGACTGGGAATGATGGAAATGAGAATTCTCCCATTCCCAACCCTGCCTGAGCTCTGGAGAATAATTGTAATTAATGGGGAAGAAGTCTCCTGTGGAAATCTCTGTTTGGGATTCTCCTTTTTCCTGTTTGGGATTTTGCTTCTCTCCTTTCCCAGTTTAGAATTCTCCTTTTCCCTGTTTGGGATTCTCCTTTTCCCAGTTTGGGATTTTGCTTCTCTCCTTTCCCAGTTTAGGATTCTTTTTTTCCCAGTTTGGGATTCTCCTTTTTCCTGTTTAGGATTTTGCTTCTCTCCTTTCCCAGTTTAGGATTCTTTTTTTCCCAGTTTGGGATTCTCCTTTTTCCTGTTTAGGATTTTGCTTCTCTCCTTTCCCTGTTTGGGATTCTCTTTTTCCCAGTTTGGGATTTTGCTTCTCTCCTTTCCCAGTTTAGGATTCTCTTTTTCCCAGTTTGGGATTCTCCTTTTTCCTGTTTGGGATTTTGCTTCTCTCCTTTCCCAGTTTAGGATTCTCTTTTTCCCAGTTTAGGATTCTCTTTTTCCCAGTTTGGGATTCTCCTTTCCCAGTTTAGGATTCTCTTTTTCCCTGTTTGGGATTCTCCTTTCCCAGTTTGGGATTCTCCTTTTCCCAGTCTGGGATTCTCCTTTTTCCTGTTTGGGATTTTGCTTCTCTCCTTTCCCTGTTTAGAATTCTCTTTTTCCCAGTTTGGGATTCTCCTTTTCCCAGTTTAGGATTCTCTTTTTCCCAGTTTGGGATTTTTCTTCTCTCCTTTCCCAGTTTAGGATTCTTTTTTTCCCAGTTTGGGATTCTCCTTTTTCCTGTTTGGGATTCTCCTTTTTCCTGTTTGGGATTTTGCTTCTCTCCTTTCCCAGTTTAGGATTCTCTTTTTCCCAATTTGGGATTCTCCTTTCCCAGTTTGGGATTCTCCTTTTCCCAGTTTGGGTTTCTGTTTCTCTCCTTTCCCTGGGATTTCAATCTTCAGGGAAATTCTGCCTTTCCTGCTTTCCCAAGGGGGATTTGGGGAGGACTGGGGGGCTCCTTGGAGCTCCCAGGTCACAGAAATTTGTGGGAATTTGGTGTTTTAATCTCTCCCTGCTCCTGCAGATAAATTCAATTTAATGGCACAAACAGGAGGAAATCCAGCCCAGCCTGGCTTGGGTACAGGAGCAGCCTGGAATTTATTTACTATTTATTTCCTATTTATTTCCTATTTATTTACTATTTATTTACTATTTATTTACCATTTATTTACTATTTATTTACTATTTATTTTAAAATCTGCAGGGGTTTGTTAATAATCAAATACCCCAACTGGAAAATTTACATTCAAAACACCCACATCCTCAATATCTCAAATAAATTCTAAATGTGCTACATATTTTATAAAAATTCTCTCTATATTTATAAATTCTATATATTTATAAATTCTCTCTATATTTATAAATTATATATATTTATAATTTTTCTCTATATGTATAAATTTATCTATATTATACATTTTATATCTTTATATTATATTATCTGCATTATTATATTAAAATTCTCTGTATTTATAAACTCTCTATTTATAAATTCTCTCTCTATTTACAAATTATATATATTTATAAATTTTATCTACATTTATAATTTTTCTCTATATTTATGCATTTTATATTTTCATTTCTATATTATCTGCATTATTATATTTTCTGTATCTTCACACCCAGCTCTCATTTTCTTCCATCTCTGTCCCAGTTACTGCAGGTGCAGATATTTCTATTTTCCCTTGCATTTCTATTTTCCCTTTTTTCCAAGTGGTTTCCCAAACAGAACACCTGGTGTATGCACAGAACATATGGAATATATAAATATATATATATGAATATATATATATGTATAAATATATATATTGTGTAGAATGAGGCATTGGGAAATCCTTTGGAATTGATCCCAAACTGGAATTTCAATTTTCATGGATGTTTGTGGGGGTTTGGGATGGGTAGTGGATAGAAACCTGCATAGAGTGGGAAATCCTTTTGAATTTCATTTTTCATGGATGTTTGTGGGGGTTTGGGATGGTAGGTGCATCCAGTGGGAAATGCTCTTGAATTGATCCCAAACTGGAATTTCATTTTTCATGGATTTTTATGGGGGTTTGGGATGGGTGGGTGGACAGAAACCTGCACCCAGTGGGAAATCCTCCTGAATTGATCCCAAACTGGAATTTCATTTTTCATGGATGTTTATGGGGGTTTGGGATGGGTGGGTGGATAGAAACCTGCACCCAGTGGGAAATCCTCTTAAATTGATCCCAAACTGGAATTTCATTTTTCATGGATGTTTATGGCAGTTTGGGATGGGTAGTGGACAGAAACCTGCATAGAGTGGGAAATCCTTTTGAATTTCATTTTTCATGGATGTTTGTGGGGGTTTGGGATGGTCGGTGCATCCAGTGGGAAATGCTCCTGAATTGATCCCAAACTGCACCTGGAATTTCATTTTTCATGGATGTTTATGGGGGTTTGGGATGGGTGGGCGGATAGAAACCTGCACCCAGTGGGAAATCCTCTTAAATTGATCCCAAACTGGAATTTCATTTTTCATGGATATGTATGGGAGTTTGGGATGGGTGGGTGGACAGAAACCTGCACCCAGTAGGAAATCCTCTTAAATTGATCCCAAACTGGAATTTCATTTTTCATGGATGTTTATGGGACTTTGGGATGGGTAGTGGATAGAAACCTGCACCCAGTGGGAAATCGTTTTGAATTGGTCCCCAGCTGCACCTGGAATTTCATTTTTCATGGATGTTTGTGGGGTTTGGGATGGTAGGTGCATCCAGTGGGAAATGCTCCTGAATTGATCCCAAACTGGAATTTCATTTTTCATGGATGTTTGTGGGGGTTTGGGATGGGTGGGTGGATAGAAACCTGCACCCAGTGGGAAATCCTCCTGAATTGATCCCAAACTGGAATTTCATTTTTCATGGATGTCTATGGCAGTTTGTGATGGGTAGTGGACAGAAACCTGCACAGAGTGGGAAATCCTTTTGAACTGATCCCCAGCTGCACCTGGAATTTCATTTTTCATGGGTGTTTGTGGGGGTTTGGGATGGTAGGTGCATCCAGTGGGAAATCCTCTTGAATTGATCCCAAACTGGAATTTCATTTTTCATGGATGTTTATGGCAGTTTGTGATGGGTAGTGGACAGAAACCTGCATAGAGTGGGAAATCCTTTTGAATTTCATTTTTCATGGATGTTTGTGGGGGTTTGGGATGGAAACCTGCATCCAGTAAGAAATCCTCTTGAATTGATCCCAAACTGGAATTTCATTTTTCATGGATATGTATGGGGGTTTGGGATGGGTGGGTGGATAGAAACCTGCACCCAGTGGGAAATCCTCCTGAATTGATCCCAAACTGGAATTTCATTTTTCATGGATGTTTGTGGGGGTTTGGGATGGGTAGTGGATAGAAACCTGCACCCAGTGGGAAATCCTTTTGAATTTCATTTTTCATGGATGTTTGTGGGGGTTTGGGATGGGTGGGCGGACAGAAACCTGCACCCAGTGGGAAATGCTCTTGAATTGATCCCAAACTGGAATTTCATTTTTCATGGATGTTTGTGGGGTTTGGGATGGTAGGTGCATCCAGTGGGAAATCCTCCTGAATTGATCCCAAACTGGAATTTCATTTTTCATGGATATGTATGGGAGTTTGGGATGGGTGGGCGGATAGAAACCTGCATAGAGTGGGAAATCCTCCTGAATTGATCCCAAACTGGAATTTCATTTTTCATGGATATTTATGGGGGTTTGGGATGGGTGGGTGGACAGAAACTTGCATCCAGTAGGAAATCCTCCTGAATTGATCCCAAACTGGAATTTCATTTTTCATGGATGTTTATGGCAGTTTGGGATGGGTAGTGGATAGAAACCTGCACCCAGTGGGAAATCCTCTTGAATTGATCCCCAGCTGCACCTGGAATTTGATTTTTCATGGATGTTTGTGCTCAGCTTGTCCTGTTTATTTGCCCAGATAAGCACAGAGCACATTGGTGTCATCCCGGGCAAGGCTGGGGGATTGGGATGTGCCTTTGGGATTGGGATAACCCAACCCAACCCTGACCCTTTGGGAATGTCGCTCTTCCCTCTCAGCTCCCAGAGTGTGGGTTCTGCCTGGATGGTGGAAAAACAACCAGGAAAGTGTGGAAAACGTCCCCATGGCAGGGGGTGGAACCTGGATGAGCTTTGTGAGCCCTTCCAACCCAAACCATTCTGGGGTTCTGTGGGAATCTTCCACATTCCCAAGTTATCCAGGAGCTGGGGTGGGAATCTCTCACATTCCCCAGGTATTAGGGTGGGAATCTTTCACATTTCTTAATTATCCAGGTATTAGGGTGGGAATCATCCATGTTATCCAGGTATTGGGGTGGGAATCTCCCACATTTACCAATTATCCAGGTATTGGGGTGGGAATCTCTCACATTCCCCAGGTATTAGGGTGGGAATCTTTCACATTTCTTAATTATCCAGGTATTGGGGTGGGAATCATCCATGTTATCCAGGTATTGGGGTGAGAATCTCCCACATTTCCCAATTATCCAGGTATTAGGGTGGGAATCTTCCACATTCCCAAGGTATTAGGGTGAGAATCTTCCCCATTCCCAATTATCCAGATATTTAGGGTGGGAATCTTCCCAATTTCCCGAGTTATCCTGATATTAGGGTGGGAATCTTCCATGTTTCTCAAGGTATTGGGGTGGGAATGTTCCACATTCCCCAATTATCCAGGAGTTGGGGTGGAAATCTTCCAGGTTTCCCAAATTATCGAGGTTTTGAGGTGGGAATCTTCCACATTCCCCAGTTTTCCAGGTATTGGGGTGGGAATCTTCCTCATTCCCAAGGTAATAGGGTGGGAATCTTCCTCATTCACAAGTTTTCCCAACTATTAGGGTGGGAATCTTCCCCGTTTCCATGTTTTCCAGATATTAGGTTGGGAATCTTCCACATTCCAAATTATCCAGGAGTTGGGGTGGGAATCTCTCACATTCCCCAGGTATTAGGGTGGGAATCTTTCACATTTCTTAATTATCCAGGTATTAGGGTGGGAATCATCCATGTTATCCAGGTATTGGGGTGGGAATCTCCCACATTTCCCAATTATCCAGGTATTAGGGTGGGAATCTTCCACATTCCCAAGGTGTTAGGGTGAGAATCTTCCACATTCCCAATTATCCAGATATTTAGGGTGGGAATCTTCCCAATTTCCCAAGTTATCCTGATATTAGGGTGGGAATCTTCCATGTTTCTCAAGGTATTGGGGTGAGAATGTTCCACGTTCCCCAATTATCCAGGAGTTGGGGTGGAAATCTTCCAGGTTTCCCAAATTATCGAGGTATTGAGGTGGGAATCTTCCACATTCCCCAGTTTTCTAGGTGTTGGGGTGGGAATCTTCCCCATTTCCATGTTTCCCAGGTATTGAGGTAGGAATCTTCCACATTGCCAAGGTGTTAGGGTGGGAATCTTCCACATTTCCTAATTTTCCAGGTATTGGGGTGGGAATCTTCCCCATTCCAAGTTATCCAGGAGTTGGGGTGGGAATCTCTCACATTCCCAAGGTATTAGGGTGGGAATCTTTCACATTTCCCAATTATCAAGGTATTAGGGTGCCAATCTTCCAAGTTTCCCAAATTATTGAGCTATTGGGGTGGGAATCTTTCACATTTCCTAATTATCCAGGTTTTAGGGTTGGAATCTTCCATGTTATCCAGGTATTGAGGTGGGAATCTCCCACATTTACCAATTATCCAGATATTAGGGTAGGAATCCCTCACATTTCCCAATTGTCCAGGTATTGGGGTGGGAATCTTCCACATTTCCCAATTATTGAGCTATTAGGGTGGGAATCTCCCACATTCCCAAGGTATCAGGGTGGCACTCTCCCACATTTCCCAGATTATGCAGCTGTCAGGGTTTGTTTTTTATTCCCAGTGTGTTCCCCACCCTGTCCACCCTTTATTTGCTTTCCCCCAAAGACCCAGGCAGGATTTAGGGTGGGGATCAGCGCTGGCTGCAGCTCAGCTCCAGCAAAAATGGATCCATGACCTGATTTACACCTGTGGGAGCTGCAGACTGTAAATATTTGATGGAACTCCAGGGTAAATCTGAGTAAATCTGCTTCAGCTCCTGCAGCTGAATCCTGCCAGGCTCTTCCTGACATTCCCTTGGTGGCGTGGGGATGTTTGGAGTTCTCCTTCTCTTGGAGCTTGTTCTGGCTTTGGGCCCTGTCTCGGGTCTGGGTTTGGGTTTGTGCAGAATTCCCCGGTCCAAGCAAAGCTGGAATTCTGTTTGTGTCCCAATTCCTGGGAAACAAGGGAAGGATTTCAGTCCCAGCTGGGCTCCACGCTGTCCCTCGCCTCCTTTGGGCAGGAGGACACCCCAGTGCCTCCCCTGACGTGTTACATTTCAATGGTTAAATTTGGATTTTTTTTTAGCCTTTTTTGGCTGCTCTGAAAAGAAAACTTCCATGTTTTTTTGGGTCCTGGAAGGAGATTTCTCCATGGATGGAGGCAGTGTCCCAGCCCTGAATTTCCTCCCTGTTTTCATCCCTGTCAGAAGCAATGGTTGCTGTTGGTTTGAAGGGATTCCTGCAGGATTCAGGGCAATTCCCACCTGGGCTGGGGTGGTTGGGATTTTTGGGTTTTAGGATGGTGGCACAACAGGGAAAATGAGGATTTATGGCAAATTCTCAATTCAGAAAAGTGGCACAACCTGGGAAAAGGAGGATTTATGGCAAGTTCTCAATTCAGAAAAGTGGCACAACAGGAAAAAGGAGGATTATGGCAAATTCTCAATTCAGAAAGGTGGCACAACAGGGAAAAGGAGGATTTATGGTGAATTCTCAATTCAGAAAGGTGGCACAACCTGGAAAATGAGGATTTGTGGCAAATTCTCAATTCAGAAAAGTGGCACAACAGAGGAAAGGAGAATTTATGGTGAATTCTCAATTCAGAAGCATGGTGCAACAGGGGAAATGAGGATTTATGGCATATTCTCAATTCAAAAGGTGGCACAACAGGGAGAAGGAGGATTTATGGTGAATTCTCAATTCAGAAGGGTGGCACAACAGGGAAAAGGAGGATTTATGGCAAATTCTCAATTCAGAAAGGTGGCACAACAGGGAAAAGGAGGATTTATGGCAAATTCTCAATTCAGAAAGGTGGCACAACAGGGAAAAGGAGGATTTATGGCAAATTCTCAATTCAGAAAGGTGGCACAACCTGGGAAATGAGGATTTGTGGCAAATTCTCAATAAAAAAGGTGGCACAACAGGGAAAAGGAGGATTTATGGTAAATCCTCAATAAAAAAGGTGGCACAAGAGGGAGAAGGAGAATTTATGGTGAATTCTCAATCCAAGAAGGTGGCACAACAGGGAAAAGGAGGATTTATGGCAAATTCTCAATAAAAAGGTGGCACAACAGGGAAAAGGAGGATTTATGGTGAATTCTCAATAAAATGTTTAAAATGATTCCTGCAGAATTCAGGGCAATTCCCACCTGGACTGTGTTTGTCAGGATTTTTGGGTTTTAGGATGGTGGCACAACAGGGAAAAGGAGGATTTATGGCAAATTCTCAATAAAAAAGGTGGCACAAGAGGGAAAAGGAGGATTTATGGCAAATTCTCAATTCAGAAAAGTGGCACAACAGGGAAAACGAGAATTTATGGTGAATTCTCAATTCAGAAAGGTGGCACAACAGGGAAAAGGAGGATTTATGGCAAATTCTCAATAAGAAAGGTGGCACAAGAGGGAGAAGGAGGATTTATGGTGAATTCTCAATCCAAGAAGGTGGCACAACCTGGAAAATGAGGATTTATGGCAAGTTCTCAATTCAGAAAAGTGGCACAACAGAGGAAAGGAGAATTTATGGTGAATTCTCAATTCAGAAGCATGGTGCCACAGGGGAAATGAGGATTTATGGCAAATTCTCAATTCAGAAAGGTGGCACAAGAGGGAAAAGGAGAATTTATGGTGAATTCTCAATAAAATGTTTAAAATGATTCCTGCAGAATTCAGGGAAATTCCCACCTGGGCTGTGTTTGTCAGGATTTTTGGGTTTTAGGATGGTGGCACAACAGGGAAAATGAGGATTTATGGCAAATTCTCAATAAGAAAGGTGGCACAACAGGGAAAAGGAGGATTTATGGCAAATTCTCAATTCAGAAAGGTGGCACAACAGGGAAAAGGAGGATTTATGGCAAATTCTCAATTCAGAAAGGTGGCACAACAGGGAAAAGGAGGATTCATGGCAAATTCTCAATTCAAAAGGTGGCACAATAGGGAAAAGTGTAGGGGACATTGTCAGGCTTGAAACCATTTCCAAATCTATTCTGAATAAAAATTTTTATTCAAAATTTAAAAAAATCAAAATAAATTAATTTAATTTTTTATTTCAAAATTTATTTTATTTATTTCAAAATTTATTTATTTCAAAATTTAATTTGCAACTCAGAAGAAAAAAAAAAATCCCTCTCAAAATGTGGACAAAGCCACACTGAGCTCCCTCCTCCTGAACCTGTTTTTTAGGAGACCAGAGGCACCAACAGGAGAATTAATTCCTGTATTGATGGAAAATTCAATTATTACCTCTTTGGCTCATAATTGTACATTAATGTTGTGATAACAAGCTTATAGAAAATCTCTGTTGGGAAAAATATATTTATATTATATATATTATATATATAATATATAGAAAATAGATATAAAATTTATTTTTAAAATCAAATGTTGAGCTAAAATTTGTGTTCAGATTTTCCTTTCTAAACCCACTTCATCACATGGGGAAGCTCCACTGGGCTCCTGGGCAGGGATTTTCAGGATCCAACAAAAGCTTTGTGGTTGCACTGCAGATTTTTCCTGGATTTCCTGACTCCAGAATTCCCTGGAATTTGGACCCCTGGATGAGAATGGTGCCTGCTTAATTTAAATTTAAAAATATTTAAAATAACCATTTTAAAGGTTATTTATGGCTGGGATGGCTTTGGGTCCTTGGTCCATAAATTCCCGACTTCTCATGTAAAAAAAAGAATTTTTGTGGTTTTTTTGCTGATTTCCCTCTGTTTCTCCTTGCAGGATTCATGAATAAAATCTTCCATCCCAACATTGACGAAGCGTGAGTAAATCCTTCCTTCATCGTTGCAGAAAATCCTCCAAAATCTCAAATTTTTCCCATCATTTCTTGGCTGTGTGGAGCTTCCCTGGCAGTAAAATTCCCATTTATTTTCTCCTGGGCAGAGTGGGAAGATGGAGGTGGTTAAAGGCCATAAATAGGAATAAATCAGAGTTTATCCCAAACCCTGGGGAAGGGCTGGGGAGGAGTTTTATCAGTTCCCAGAGTGTTTTTGCAGTGTTAATTCCATTTTTTCCATGTGTTCCAGGTCAGGAACTGTATGTCTAGATGTAATCAATCAAACTTGGACAGCTCTCTACGGTGAGTTGGGCGTTTTCCTGATGATTTCTGGCATTTTTGGAGGTTTTTTCCCCTTTGATTTTGGGTTTTTTTTTTTACTGAATTTGAAACTCCTCCCTGAGCCAAGATCTTGAGAAAAATAAGATTTTTTACAGGTTAGGAGGTGGTGTTGCCTCAGATGCTGCAGAGTGGTTTCCATGGGCTCATTTCTGGTTAAAAGTCTGCTTTTTTAGGGATAAATCTGCTTTTTAGGGATAAACTTTTACCACAGTGCCCCAGGTCAATTTAAAAACCAAATCAATTTAAAATAGAACTTAAAGCTGGAATTGCTAGAAGGAACACAGCCGAGTCTCTATTTAAAAATAGGAATTTCAGAAATTCCAGGTTTGCTTTGTGGAAGGAATCCAGGGGAATGTGCACCTCAAATCCTTCAGGTTCTTCCCTAGAACACTGATTTTAGCTGGAATTCCTTGTTGGAATTCTGGAACTGCCATGTGGTGGAGGATGAGGATCCCAGCATGGATTTGTTGTGGGAGATTGGCTTCTCCACAAAAAGGATAAAAATGAATAATTCCAGTGGTTTTGTGCCCCAAGATTCCAACACCACCTCACAACGAAATGGAAAAGGGGGAACAATTTTTCAATTCCTTTAAAGCAGAGCTGGCAAAGGATCTGGGTGAGATAATTCCAGCAGCAACCAAGGGGGGAGAGACCTGGAATATCCACAAAAAATTCCTGAGCACCTTCAATTCCTGCTCATTCCTGGGGAAGCAGCAGCTCCTCAGTGCTGGGGGTGAAATTCCTGCACAACCAGCTGGAAAACAAAATTTATCTCTTGATTCAGGCGTGGGGCACCTTCTGCTGGGACATGGAAATCACATTTGGGGGTTTGAGAGAGGTTCCTTCAGGAAAAACTCAATTTCTGGGTGTCCTGTGAGCCACAGGGCGTTCAGGGCTCTGCTGCCTCAGCCTCAGGAGCCCTCAGGCCTGGGATCATTTTGGGGTTCAGATCCAGGGAATTCCCACCCAGAGCCCTCCTGCTGTTTCTGGGATCATTTTGGGGTTCAGATCCAGGGAATTCCCACCCAGAGCACTCCTGCTGTTCCCTGGGATCATTTTGGGGTTCAGATCCTTTATCCAGGGCAGGGAATTCCCACCCAGAGCACTCCTGCTGTTCCTGGGATCATTTTGGGGTTCAGATCCAGGGAATGCTCACCCAGAGCACTCCTGCTGTTCCCTGGGATCCTTTTTGGGGTTCAGATCATTTATCCAGGGCAGGGAATTCCCACTCAGAGCATTCCTGCTGTTTCTGGGATCCTTTTTGGGGTTCAGATCCAGGGAATTCCCACCCAGAGCCCTCCTGCTCTTTCCTGGGATCCTTTTTGGGGTTCACATCCAGGGAATTCCCACCCAGAGCCCTCCTGCTGTTCCCTGGGATCCTTTTTGGGGTTCAGATCCAGGGAATGCTCACCCAGAGCCCTCCTGCTGTTCCCTGGGATCATTTTGGGGTTCAGATCCAGGGAATTCCCACCCAGAGCCCTCCTGCTGTTCCCTGGGATCATTTTGGGGTTCAGATCCAGGGAATTCCCACCCAGAGCCCTCCTGCTCTTTCCTGGGATCATTTTGGGGTTCAGATCCAGGGAATTCCCACCCAGAGCCCTCCTGCTGTTCCTGGGATCATTTTTGGGGTTCAGATCCAGGGAATGCTCACCCAGAGCCCTCCTGCTGTTCCCTGGGATCCTTTTGGGGTTCAGATCCAGGGAATGCTCACCCAGAGCCCTCCTGCTCTTCCCTGGGATCATTTTGGAGTTCAGATCCAGGGAATTCCCACCCAGAGCACTCCTGCTGTCCCTGGGATCCTTTTTGGGGTTCAGATCCAGGGAATTCCCACCCAGAGCACTCCTGCTGTTCCCTGGGATCATTTTGGGGTTCCGATCCAGGGAATTCCCACCCAGAGCCCTCCTGCTGTTCCCTGGGATCCTTTTTGGGGTTCAGATCCAGGGAATTCCCACCCAGAGCCCTCCTGCTCTTTCCTGGGATCCCTTTTGGGGTTCAGATCCAGGGAATTCCCACCCAGAGCACTCCTGCTGTTCCCTGGGATCATTTTGGGGTTCAGATCCAGGGAATTCCCACCCAGAGCCCTCCTGCTGTTTCCTGGGATCCTTTTTGGGGTTCAGATCCAGGGAATTCCCACCCAGAGCCCTCCTGCTGTTCCCTGGGATCCTTTTTGGGGTTCAGATCATTTATCCAGGGCAGGGAATTCCCACCCAGAGCCCTCCTGCTCTTTCCTGGGATCCCTTTTGGGGTTCAGATCCTTTATCCAGGGCAGGGAATTCCCACCCAGAGCCCTCCTGCTGTCCCTGGGATCCTTTTTGGGGTTCAGATCCAGGGAATTCCCACCCAGAGCCCTCCTGCTCTTTCCTGGGATCCTTTTTGGGGTTCAGATCCAGGGAATTCCCACCCAGAGCCCTCCTGCTCTTTCCTGGGATCATTTTGGGGTTCACATCCAGGGAATTCCCACCCAGAGCACTCCTGCTGTTTCTGGAATCCTTTTTGGGGTTCAGATCATTTATCCAGGGCAGGGAATTCCCACCCAGAGCACTCCTGCTGTTCCCTGGTTTCATTTTGGGGTTCAGATCCAGGGAATTCCCACCCAGAGCCCTCCTGCCGTTCCCTGGGATCCTTTTGGGGTTCAGATCCAGGGAATTCCCACCCAGAGCCCTCCTGCCGTTCCCTGGGATCATTTTTGGGTTCAGATCCAGGGAATGCTCACCCAGAGCCCTCCTGCTGTTCCCTGGGATCATTTTTGGGGTTCAGATCCTTTGTCCAGGTGCTGCTTGGCTCCCTCCCAGGAGCTCCTGTCAAACCTGGACACCTCACCCAGAGCTGGAGCTGCAATTCTGTGGCTGCATCCCAGAGCTGGAGGAGCTCTTTGCGCAGGGACAGCACCTGCAGATCTCCTTCCCCGTTTTGGGGGAATTTTGGGGAAGTTGAGGGCTCTGGAATTCAGTTCAGGAGCTCTGTGGTGGCTCAGGAATGGGATCCAGCTTTTTTCCAGGAGCAGGGACAGGGGGAGGACAGGGCCCCACTGGTGCTGCCCACCCCCAGGATTTCCCTGCCACCAGGAAACAGAGACAGATCAGAGATTTCCAGAACATTCCCACAGGAATGCCCGCACCGGGAGCATTTCCAAGGAGGGGTGGTGGCTCAGGGCTGGTTCCTGCCTGTCCCTGTCCCTGCAATGGGGAGTTGAGGGGTGTGTGAACTCCTGGGCTGTTCCCTGCTGTGGATTATTTGGTGACAGATTCCTGCTGGCACTGAGGAGTTCTGGGAGCTCTGCACATCCCCTGAATTGTTTAATTGTTTGATTTTTAGTGCTGGTTGCTGTTAAGCAGATCATCTGGAAGAGCTTTGTGCTTGCCATGGAATGGTTGGGCTGGAAGCACCTCAGAGGCTGAGCTCCAGCCCTGCTCCATGGGCAGAGAACTTCCATTTAAATAGGGTTGGAAGGGCTCAAGAATCCAGGGAAGGGCTAAGCACAGCACTCTTTGGTGGGGTTTTTCCTAATTTTTCCAGCCAGGATTAAAAATCAGGAAAATTCCGTCCCCCTCCTTGCTTAACCCATGGAAATCAGCGTGAGGGGTTTTATTTTCATTGCCACAGGAGAATTTACACTTCAGGTAAAGGGGCAGAGAATTGTGCCCATTCCTGGGTCAGGAAAAAGGAGAATTTCCATGGAGCTGCTCTTGGCCCGGGCGGTTTGTGAGCAGGGAATGGGGCTGGGGGTGAATCCTGGGCAGTGAATGAGGGCGAGGATTTCCTGCAGTGCCAAGGAAGGGAGGCTTCGTTCCCAGCGTGTTCCCCACCCTTCATTTGGGTTTTCCCCACAGATCCAGGCAGGATTTAGGGTTGGGATCAGCCCCATCCATGGGTATCAGCATGGGTGTGCAGGGATGAGGAGCTGTGAGGAGCTGCAGCATCAGCTTTGTTTTCATTTTTGATTCCATCAACCTTTATTTCCATTTTTGGTTTTCCTCCCTTTATTTTCATTTTTGATTCCATCAACCTTTATTTTCATTTTTGGTTTTCCTCCCTTTATTTTCATTTTTGGTTTTCCTCCCTTTGTTTTCATTTTTGATTTTCCTCCCTTTATTTTCATTTTTGATTTTCCTCCCTTTATTTTCATTTTTGATTCCATCAACCTTTATTTCCATTTTTGGTTTTCCTCCCTTTATTTCCATTTTTTGTTTTCCTCCCTTTATTTTCATTTTTGATTTTCCTGCCTTTATTTTCATTTTTAATTCCATCAACCTTTATTTTCATTTTTGATTTTCCTCCCTGTGTTTTCATTTTTGGTTTTCCTCCCTTTATTTTCATTTTTGATTTTCCTCCCTTTATTTTCATTTTTGATTCCATCAACCTTTATTTTCACTTTCGATTTTCCTCCCCTCATTTCCCCTCATTTCCCCTCATTCCCAGGGCGTTTCCCTCAGGGTTTTGCTGCTCTCTGGGTGTTCCCGGGTGCATTTTTGGGCTGGCTCTGCCCTGGGGACGCTGACCCCAGGCCTGTGTTTGCCTTGCAGATCTCACCAATATTTTTGAGTCCTTCCTGCCCCAGCTGCTGGCCTATCCCAACCCCATAGATCCTCTCAATGGGGACGCTGCAGCCATGTACCTCCACCGACCAGAAGAGTACAAACAGAAAATTAAAGGTGAGGCCTAATTAGCGCCGTTAATTGGGATTCCGTCCCGAGGCAATGGTGGCTCTTGGCTGCAGGTTCTGAAGGGTTTTTCCCCTTCCATGGGATATGTGAGGGAGGGAGGGGTGAGGGAATTGGGAAAGCTCAGGGATCCCAAAAGCTGGGATCAGCTCTGCCGCCCAGGAGTTAAAATCCTGCTGTGAATTTCCTGGTTTTTGAGGGTAGAACTCTCAAAATTTGATTTAAATATTGAATTATTCAGCCTCCCTTGGCTGATTCCTCTGACAGGATTGTGGAGACTTCACTGCAGATCTGCCCTGCTCAGAATCCCCAAGTCCATTCCCTGCTTTTCTATACCAGGGAAGGGCAAAAAATTGCATCCAAAACAATAATTTGTCAGATAAAATCTCCAGTGCCAGCACTGAGAGTCCTCTGGGCTTTCATGAAAACAGCCTAGAACCCAAAAATACCCTTGGAAAAAAGCCAGGAAAACAGATTTCACCAAAGGAAGCTCTGAGGGCATCCCGGAGATGAAGGGATAACCTGCTCCCTCATTCCCACCCCTGCAGCCAGGGACAGATGATCTGGAAGGAGCTGGGAGTGCCTGGAACGTTCCAGAAATCCCAGAGCCCTGAGTGCAGCAGCTCCTGCCAGGATTGCGTGACAGGGATGGGATGGAGATGAAACCCTGCCTTGCCCTGCTCCAAAAAATAACCTTGGACATGTTAAACGTGCTGCCGAGGATCCTGGCAGCCCTGGGAGTGCAAATCCAATATTTTATTTATTGCTGCTGCTCCTGGTGGTTTCATTGCTGGGAGCACAGGGAATGTTCCTGGGGCACAGGCACGGAGTGTGCCCCAAAATTTGTAATTCCTCCTCTTCTCTGGGACATTTCTTAGGGGATTTCCCTTGGGAGGGTGAGGAACAGCTGGAGATGTCCAGGCTGAGTTTCTGCTGGAGTTCAGGACATCTCTGGGTCACTTTTCCTACTCCACGTGTCTGGAATTGCAGTGGGATCCCTTGGGGTGTGAGCTGAGCTTGTCCTGCTGCTCCAGGCTCCGTGACACAGGAACCCAGAGGGCTTTTCCTGGCAGGAATTGGTGCCATGAGGGTTCCCCTTCCTGAACACCTTTTGGCACTATTTAGATATTTTGGGTTTTTTTCCCTTGATTGAAAATCCCAACACAAATCCCAACACAAATCCCAACAAACACCTTTTGGCACTATTTAGATATTTTGGTTTTTTTTCCCTTGATTGAAAATCCCAACACAAATCCCAACACAAATCCCAGCACAAATCCCAACACAAATCCCAACACAAATCCCAACACAAATCCCAACACAAATCCCAACACAAATCCCAACACAAATCCCAATCGATGTGACACTCAGCATGGAAACTCCCTGGAAATTTCACTTGCCCTGAGTTAAACCTTCCAATAAACCCAGCCCAGGAGCTTGCCTGGATTAAGAAAAAGTGGCATTGGAATCAACTTTACAAGAAATTATTTATCTGATTTATTAAATATGCCATTTATAATTTATATACTTCCATGATTTATCAGTAATAATTTTTGTTATATTTATGGTCATTTATCCTATTTCATAATAATTTTTATTCACAATTACATTTTATATTATCAACTTTACAGGAAATCATTTGTCTGATTTGTCAAACATGCCATTTATAATTTATACATTACATTATTTATCAGTATTAATTTTTGTGATAATTTATGGACATTTATCCTATTTCATAATAATTTTTATAATTTTTATTCACAATTACATTTTATATTATCAACTTTACAAGAAATCATTTATCTGATTTGTCAAACATGCCATTTATAATTTATATATTACATTATTTATCAGTATTAATTTTTGTGATAATGTATGGTCATTTATCCTATTTCATGATAATTTTTATTCACAATTATATTTTACAACATAAGTATATATATATAAAGTATATAAATATATATTTTAATATATTTAAATATATATATTATATTTTTATACATATATTTTCTTTTATACATATGTTTTACAACACTTCTATAAGAAATTATTTATCTGATTTATTAAATATGCCATTTATAATTTATATACTTCCATGATTTATCAGTATTAATTTTTGTGGTCATTTATGGACATTTATCCTATTTCATAATAATTTTTATTCACAATTACATTTTATATGATCAACTTTACAAGAAATCATTTATCTGATTTGTCAAACATGCCATTTGTAATGTATATACTTCCATGATTTATCAGTATTAATTTTTGTGGTAATTTATGGTCATTTATCCTATTTCATAATAATTTTTATAATTTTTATTCACAATTACATTTTATATTATCAACTTTACAAGAAATCATTTATCTGATTTGTCAAACATGCCATTTATAATGGATATACTTCCATGACTTATCAGTATTAATTTTTGTGATAATTTATGGTCATTTATCCTATTTCATAATAATTTTTATAATTTTTATTCACAATTACATTTTATATTATCAACTTTACAAGAAATCATTTATCTGATTTGTCAAACATGCCATTTATAATGGATATACTTCCATGACTTATCAGTATTAATTTTTGTGATAATTTATGGTCATTTATCCTATTTCATAATAATTTTTATAATTTTTATTCACAATTACATTTTATATTATCAACTTTACAAGAAATCATTTATCTGATTTGTCAAACATGCCATTTATAATGGATATACTTCCATGACTTATCAGTATTAATTTTTGTGATAATTTATGGTCATTTATCCTATTTCATAATAATTTTTATAATTTTTATTCACAATTACATTTTGTATTATCAACTTTACAAGAAATCATTTATCTGATTTGTCAAACATGCCATTTATAATGTATATACTTTCATGATTTATCAGTATTCATTTTTGTGGTAATTTATGGTCATTTATCCTATTTCATGATAATTTTTATTCACAATTATATTTTACAACATAAGTATATATATATAAAGTATATTAATATATATTTTAATATATTTAAATATATATATTTTTATACATATATTTTCTTTTATACATATGTTTTACAACACTTCTATAAGAAATTATTTATCTGATTTATTAAATATGCCATTTATAATTTATATACTTCCATGATTTATCAGTAATAATTTTTGTTATATTTTTGGTCATTTATCCTATTTCTTGATAATTTTTATTCACAACTATATTTTACAACATAACTATATATATTATATATAAATATATATATTTTTATATTTAAATATATATTATATATTTTTATCCAGTTTTTTTACAACAATTCTATAAGAAATCATTTATCTGATTGATTAAATATGCCATTTATAATTTATATACTTCCATGACTTATCATTATTACTTTTGGTGATAATTTATGGTCATCCTATTTCATGATCATTTTTATTCACAATTATATTTTACAACATAAACATATATATAATCTATTTTTGTATATTTAAATATATATTATATACTTTATACATATTTTATATATATATGTATATGTGTATATATAGATACATATATATTTTACAACAATTCTATAAGAAATCATTTATCTGATTTATCAGATATGCCATTTATAATTTATATACTTACACGATTTATCAGTATTAATTCTTGTGATTATTTATGGTCGATTATCATATTTCCTAATACTTTTTATTCGCAATTATATTTTAGAACATAAATTTATATATTATATTTAAATATATGTATTTTAATATATTTAAATATATATTATATACTTTATGCATATTATAGATATAGATATAGATATAGATATAGATATAGATATAGATATAGATATAGATATAGATATAGATATACATATAGATATACATATAGATATAGATATAGATATAGATATAGATATAGATATACATATACATATACATATACATATAGATTTTACAACAATTCTATAAGAAATCATTTATCTGATTTATCAGATATGCCATTTATAATTTATATACTTACACGATTTATCAGTATTAATTCTTGTGATTATTTATGGTCGTTTATCATATTTCATAATACTTTTACTCGCAATTATATTTTAGAACATAAATATATATTATATTTAAATATATGTATTTTAATATATTTTAATATATATTATATACTTTATACATATTATAGATATAGATATAGATATAGATATAGATATAGATATAGATATAGATATAGATTTTACAACAATTCTATAAGAAATCATTTATCTGATTTATCAGATATGCCATTTATAATTTATATACTTACACGATTTATCAGTATTAATTCTTGTGATTTTTTATGGTCGTTTATCATGTTTCCTAATACTTTTTATTCGCAGTTATATTTTAGAACATAAATATATATATTATATTTAAATATATGTATTTTATTCGCAATTATATTTTAGAACATAAATATATATATTATATTTAAATATATGTATTTTAATATATTGAAATATATATTATATACTTTATACATATTATAGATATAGATATAGATATAGATATAGATATAGATATAGATATAGATTTTACAACAATTCTATAAGAAATCATTTATCTGATTTATCAGATATGCCATTTTAATTTATATACTTACATGATTTATCAGAATTCATTCTTGTGATTACCTATGGTCGCTTATCATATTTCATAATGCTTTTTATTCGCAATTATATTTTAGAACATAAATATATATTATATTTAAATATAGGTATTTTAATATATTTTAATATATATTATATACTTTATACATATTATAGATATAGATATAGATATAGATATAGATATACATATACATATACATATACATATACGTATACATATACGTATACATAGAGATTTTACAACAATTCTATAAGAAATCATTTATCTGATTTATCAAATATGCCATTTATAATTTATATACTCACATGATCTATCAGTATTAATTCTTGTGATTATTTATGGCCGTTTATCATATTTCCTAATACTTTTTATCCGCAATTATATTTTAGAACATAAATATATATATTATATTTAAATATATGTATTTTAATATATTTAAATATATATTATATACTTTATACATGATATAGATATAGATATAGATATAGATATAGATATAGATATACATATACATATACATATACATATACATATACATATACATATACATATACATATACATATACATATACATATATTTTACAACAATTCTATAAGAAATCATTTATCTGGTTTATCAAATATGCCATTTATAATGTATATACTTACATGATTTATCAGTATTAATTCTTGTGATTATTTATGGTCGTTTATCATATTTCCTAATACTTTTTATTTGCAATTATATTTTAGAACATAAATTTATATATTATATTTAAATATATGTATTTTAATATATTTTAATATATATTATATACTTTATACATATTATAGATATAGATATAGATATAGATATAGATATAGATATAGATATAGATATAGATATAGATATACATATACATATACATATACATATAGATATACATATACATATAGATATACATATAGATATAGATTTTACAACAATTCTATAAGAAATCATTTATCTGATTTATCCAATATCCCCCAGCTGTTGATTACCCATCCCTAATGATCCCGTTTTTTGCTTTTTTTCCCTCCCCTCCAGAATACATCCAGAAATATGCAACAGAAGAAGCACTAAAGGAGCAGGAAGAAGGCACCGGGGACAGCTCATCCGAGAGCTCCATGTCCGACTTCTCTGAAGATGAGGCTCAGGACATGGAGTTGTAGTAGAGGAGGCACCTGCTTTTCAGAGAGACTCTAATTTCCTAACCATGAGAAGCAGACTATAATATTCATATTTAAACAAAGCAATTTTTTTTATTACTAAACAAGGTTTTTATGAATTCTAGCATTGAGCTATATATATATATTTATATATATGTGTGTGTTTATATATAAATATATATATATCACCCTTTAGGTCTTGATTTTCTCGGTCATGTCCCGGTTCCCGAGGTGCATTAGAGCATTCCCAACATTCCATTCTGGTAGCAATATGCAGGATGCATGCCTTGAGATTTTCCATTTGGCCAAGTCAGCTTTGGTGTGCTACCAAACAGCTGCCCTGGGAGGGAGGGAATTAGCAAAAAAAAACCCCAAAATCCAAACAAAGGGTAGAAAAAAAGAGAAGGATTTGGTGTCGGCTCGAGGTTTCCACCTGAGGTGTTGGTGTTCCCACCTGAGGTGTTGGTGTTGCCACCGCAGATGTTGGTGTTGCCACCTGAGGTGTTGGTGATTGCACCTGAGACATTGGTGTTCCCACCTCAGACGTTGTTGTTGCCACCTCAGATGTTGGTGTTGCCACCTGAGGTGTTGGTGTTGCCACCTCAGATGTTGGTAATTCCACCTGAGGTGTTGGTGACTCCACCTGAGGTGTTGGTGTTCCCACCTGAGGTGTTGGTGACTCCACCTGAGGTGTTGGTGACTCCACCTCAGACTTTGGTGTTCCCACCTGAGGTGTTGGTGATTCCACCTCAGACGTTGGTGTTCCCACCTGAGGTGTTGGTGACTCCACCTCAGACTTTGGTGTTCCCACCTGAGGTGTTGGTGACTCCACCTCAGACGTTGGTGTTCCCACCTGAGGTGTTGGTGTTGCCACCTGAGGTGTTGGTGTTCCCACCTCAGATGTTGGTGACTCCACCTGAGGTGTTGGTGTTCCCACCTCAGACGTTGGTGTTCCCACCTGAGATGTTGGTGATTCCACCTGAGGTGTTGGTGACTCCACCTGAGGTGTTGGTGTTCCCACCTCAGATGTTGGTGTTCCCACCTGAGGTGTTGGTGTTCCCACCTCAGATGTTGGTGTTCCCACCTGAGGTGTTGGTGACTCCACTTCAGACGTTGGTGTTCCCACCTCAGATGTTGGTGACTCCACCTGAGGTGTTGGTCACTCCACCTGAGACGTTGGTGTTCCCACCTGAGGTGTTGGTGACTCCACCTCAGACGTTGGTGTTCCCACCTGAGATGTTGGTGACTCCACCTCAGACGTTGGTGTTCCCACCTCAGACGTTGGTGTTCCCACCTGAGGTGTTGGTGACTCCACCTGAGGTGTTGGTGACTCCACCTGAGACGTTGCTGTTCCCTCCTGAGGTGTTGGTGACTCCACCTGAGGCGTTGCTGTTCCCTCCAAGTGCGGCCCTTGGGGTGCAGGGATTTCGGGGCTCCCCCAGGCTGAGTTTAGAGAAGGAGCCAGAGGGCCTGAGCTCAGAGCAGCCCCGTGCAGGGCGTGCAGCCCTGGGGCCCTGCAGAGGCTCCTGCTGGGGGTTTTGGCCGTGGGTCCCCCTGCCCTCCCGAGCCGTGGGCGCCGAGCTGCCCCCGGGGCCTCTGGGGAGGCTGGGGGTGCTCCTGCTCCCTGCCTGGGAGGGAAGAACACCCAGAAGCACCACGGATGAGGAGGAAGCTCCTGGAGCTGGGATGCACCTGGAGCCCAACTCCTCCTTCCTCTGCCCCTCTGGAACCTGCTGCCCTTCATGGCTCCCACTTGGCTTTGCCATTTTTGGGGGGTTTTTTTTCTTCCTTTCTTTTCCCCACTCCCTCCTGTGCTGGAAGTGTGGTTCAGACACCTGACAGACCTGGCTGTGTCCTGGGAATTCTCCTCTGACCAGATGGATTGGCCTTGCCGGAGCTGCAGCTCCACGGAATTGTCCCGTTGGCCCAAGCCCACTAATCCATCGGCACCGATTTGCATTTTCCTTCTTGGGTTTTTTTTTTTGGTCTCTTTTTAAATCTTTCTTTCCTCCCCCCTTCTGCACCAGCTTGGTTCCCATCTGCTTGTGTATGTACAACAGGATAAAAATTCCTTAAGAGTTAACAAAGAAAAATATCTAGGAAAAAAAAAAACACACAAAATTTGAGCTGAATAAAAAAAAAAAAGCCTGAAAAGCACCAATTGAGGAAGCAAATGAATTCGCTCTTTGGTTTTTCGTTGGTTGGTTTGGTTTTCTTTTTTAGTTTTTTTTTGGTTTTTTGGGTTTTTTTCCAGGATGTTTGGGAATTGGAATGTTGGATTTCTCCTGGTGTCTTGCAGCAAACTGAGAGATTTTTAATTTTTTTTTTGCTGTTGTTCCTAGAAATCTGATAAGTAAATGTCTCCTTGGGATACTTGAATTGGGATAATTGTGCGTCGGAGCTTCAAGCTGAGATGGATTTTTAAAGCTGAATGTTACCTGCTGTTTTCTTTTGGGGATTTTTGGAGGGGTTTGGACAAGATCTTTTCGTTTGTGATGCGACCTGCAGGAAGAAATCAACCCACCCTGAGCGACTCTGGAGCAGAGTGTTGAATGTCAGACTGGTACATTTGCCATTTCCCCAGAATTCTTGGCCTTTGTTTCCTTTTCCTTTGAGACTCCACCGAGCTGGGGCTGGCAGAGCCCAGCCCCACCTCTGATTCATAAAGCACAATCAGTTCCTTTTATTTCTGTTGCTTTTGGGGGAGAAAAACAGAAAAACTCCATCAAGTCCCACTTGGCTTTGGCATGAATTTCCTTAATAAAAATCCTACCGTGAATTTCCTTTCTGTTAATTCCGGGCACGAAGCAAAGGATTTCCCTCTCCTCCTCCTCCTCATCCTCCTCCTCCTCATCCTCCCCATCCTCTCCCAGCAGTGGTGTAGGGCTGTGGCTAGTACTGTGCTGAAGTTCTCTATCTAGCATTTGTGGCTTGTTGGAGGGTAATATTAATTATTTAACATGTAATGATGTAATTAACTCTTATCTAGCACGTTGTTTGCTCATTAATTTGGGGAGGGAGGGGCCACGTTGAACTCGCTTTCCTGCTGCCCTGGCAGTTTTGCTTGTGCTATAAACCTTTACTTGTAGGTGCTACTTAGGAGTAGAGTCAAGTGCTGGGTGGTGATTTCAGTTTAAAAAGCTTCAAAAAATGAGAAAAAAAACACACAAAAAAAAAAAAAACCAGAACAAAAAACCAAAAAGGCAACCAAAAAAAAAAAAAAAAAAAAAGAAATCACAATAAAAATTTGTATTTTTTCAATATTGTATAAAAATAGTGTTCTAATTCCCTCACCCCCTTCCCTTGCAAGGTTTTTCATCTCCATCATTCCCCTCATGTGGATTTAGGGCTGGATGGGAAACACTAAGCTGGGATTCCAAAAAAAAAATAATGCCCAAAAATTGGGGAAGCACAGCTGGCTGTGTGAGACACAACAGGATGGATTCACTGAGCTCTCCAGGCTGGTGGCTCAGCCCCAAAAATGAACATTGCCCGCAGTTCCCAGGCTGACACAAACCCAGCTCTTGTCCTGGCAGGAAAATCCAGGTGCCAAAAGGGCTGGGAGAAGGAGCTGGGTGAAGGTGGAGGAGCTGGGTGAAGGTGAAGATGAAGGAGCTGGGTGAAGGTGGAGGAGCTGGGTGAAGGTGAAGATGAAGGAGCTGGGTGAGGGTGAAGGATCTGGGTGAAGGTGAAGGTGAAGGAGCTGGGTGAAGGTGGAGGAGCTGGGTGAAGGTGAAGGTGAAGGTGGAGGAGCTGGGTGAAGGTGGAGGAGCTGGGTGAAGGTGAAGGTGAAGGAGCTGGGTGAAGGTGAAGGTGCTGGGTGAAGGTGAAGGTGAAGGTGGAGGAGCTGGGTGAAGGTGGAGGAGCTGGGTGAGGGTGGAGGAGCTGGGTGAAGGTGAAGGTGAATGTGAAGGTGAAGGAGCTGGGTCAAGGTGGAGGAGCTGGTGAAGGTGAAGGAGCTGTGTGAAGGTGAAGGAGCTGGGTGAAGGTGGAGGAGCTGGGTGAAGGTGAAGGTGAAGGAGAAGGTGCTGGGTGAAGGTGAAGGGGCTGGGTGAAGGTGGAGGAGCTGGGTGAGGGTGAAGGTGAAGGTGCTGGGTGAAGGAGAAGGAGCTGGGTGAAGGTGAAGGAGCTGGGTGAAGGTGAAGGAGCTGGGTCAAGGTGAAGGAGCTGGGTGGAGGTGGAGGAGCTGGGTGAAGGTGAAGGTGAAAGAGCTGGGTGAAGGTGAAGGTGAAGGTGCTGGGTGAAGGTGAAGGTGCTCAGGGTGGGCTGGGGTCTCTCCTGTCCCCCCTCAGACCCCGCTGCTGCTTCCCCTCCTGCATTTCCCACCTCTTTCTTTTCACCCCAAATCTCCTTTTCCTCCCAAAAAATCTCCCCTCCCCCCAGATACGTAAACCTTCACCCACCTAATGTGGATGGAAAGGTGTAAGAGCTTTATTTGATCATCTCCAATCCTTTTTTTCCCGTTTTCAGGGTGATTTTCTCCTTCACCCACAGTGCTGGCATCACCCTGGGATGGGCTCCCCGCTGCCAGGCTTTGCCACAGCCCTGGAGCTGCTTTGGGGCAGCCTTTGCCTTCTGTCCCCGAGGTTTCCATGGCAGGAGAGGCCGGGTGGGCACGGCCAGGCCCCTCTGCCCCCGCTGTCCCCAGCCGGGGATGGTGGCACAGGGAGCAGAGCTGTGCCACAGCCCGAGCCATCCCTCAGCCGAGCCCCTTCCCTCCTCCCCGCACCTGGGAGATCTTTCACAATTTTATATTTTTTCCTTATTTTATCCCTTTTTTCCCCCTCCACATCCTGCTGCCCCTTTGCCACAGCCACAATCCCCGCCCCATGCTGGGTTCCTGTCAGGTGAGAGCAGAGATCTGGGGGTGAGAGCAGAGATCTGTCACATCAGAGATCTGGTTTTGCCCTTGGCTTGAGTTGAGTTTTCGTTATTTTTCCTTTTTTCTCCTCCTTTTTCCTGGTGTTGGTTGCTAGAGTGGCACAGCTGCCTCTCCTCTGGGTGTAACCTCTCCAATAGCTGTGTATAATTCAAATGTAAACTTTTTTTTTTTTTTAAATAAAACCTGTACATACCTTGAGACGTGCCTGGTGTTCGGGCTGCAGGGACGGCTCCACCCTGGGCTCCATCCTGGGCCCTGCATCCCAGAGCAGCTCCAGAGGCACCACCGGGCCCTTCCCACCTGCAGGTGATGGTGGTGAGGCTGAAGGTCCTGCGGGTCTCCTCCACCCTCACCCATCCTCTTGCAGCTCTTCAGGTGAAGTCCCTCCATCCCTGAGGCACAGCCACGGCCCCCAAGCTGCTTTTCAGGATTTTTAGGATTTTTAGGATGATTTTGGGGCTGGATGAGGCACCACGAGGCACCCCCTGCTCCATTCCTTGGAGCTGGAGCTGTCCCAGGCGGGTCATTAATTAACGGTGCTAATTAGGCACGGGGGCTGTTTGGGGGAGCAGCTCGGGGAGCGCGGGGTGTTTGGGGCAGGTGACAGGGCTGGCCCGTCCCTTGTCCCCGCTCACCGGCCCTGACCCTGCAGCTGCCGCCGCACAGCTGGGGCTGAGCCCGACCTTCCTCTCCATCCTCATCCTCCTCCCCAGCCCGCGGCTGTTTGTCACCAGCCTGGGGACACGCTCTGTGTCACGCCAGTGCCACCTGCTGCCGGCGGGGCTGCGACACCACTGTCCCCGCCCGGGCCACCTCCACTGTCCCCGGGCTGTGCCCCTGCGACATTCCCATGGGACTCCAGGTGACATTCCCGTGGGACTTGGGTGACATTCCCGTGGGATACCGGGTGACATTCCCGTGGGATACCGGGTGACATTCCCATGGCACTCTGGGTGACATTCCCGTGGGACTCCAGGTGACATTCCCATGGGATACCGGGTGACATTCCCATGGGACTCTGGGTGACATTCCCATGGGACTTGGGTGACATTCCCATGGGATACCGGGTGACATTCCCATGGGACTCCAGGTGACATTCCCATGGGATACCGGGTGACATTCCCAAGGGATCCAGGTGACATTCCCGTGGTACTCCAGGTGACATTCCCATGGGATACCGGGTGACATTCCCAAGGGATCCAGGTGACATTCCCATGGGACTCCAGGTGACATTCCCAGGGGATACCGGGTGACATTCCCATGGGACTCCAGGTGACATTCCCGTGGGATACCGGGTGACATTCTCATGGGATACCGGGTGACATTCTCATGGTGTTCCAGGCGACATTCTCATGGGACTTGGGTGACATTCCCGTGGGATACCGGGTGACATTCCCATGGCACTCTGGGTGACATTCCCATGGGGTTCCAGGTGACATTCCCGTGGGACTCCAGGTGACATTCCCATGGGGTTCCAGGTGACATTCCCATGGGACTTTGGTGACATTCCCATGGGGTTCCAGGTGACAGTCCCGCCCCCGCGGCTGTGTCTCCTCCCTCGGGGGCTCCAGGGCCAGGGGGTGGCACTGTCACTGTCCCCTCCGCCCGGCAGGTGGCCCCCGTGCCCCGCCAGTGCCCGCCCAGTCCGGGCAGAGCCGGGCGCGGTCCCGGTGCCCTCCCTGTCCCCCGGCAGTGTCCCCGTGGCTGCTCTGTCCCCGCTGTCCCCCTCGGGGCGTGGCTGTGGTTTGGGGGGGCAGTGTTAGGGTGACGGGGGGGACAGAGGCACAGAGCTGGTGGCAGGTGCTGCTCCTGCCCTGGGGACACCCAGAGGTGTCACCGTGCCCGGTCTGTGACAGGGTCAAAGGGAAAAGCCCCGAGCCTGGGGCTCCCGGGGATGTGGGTGACACCTCAGGGTTCTGGGAGCATCACTGTGGGGTGACATTCCTGTGGGGCTCAAGGTGACATTCCCATGGGGCCCTGGGTGACATTCCCGAGGGATCCAGGTGACATTCCCATGGCTCTCTGGGTGACATTCCCATGGGGCCCTGGGTGACATTCCCATGGGACACTGGGTGACATTCCCATGGGGCCCTGGGTGACATTCCCATGGGGCCCTGGGTGACATTCCCATGGCACTTTGGGTGACATTCCCATGGGACACTGGGTGACATTCCCATGGCACTTTGGGTGACATTCCCATGGGGCCCTGGGTGACATTCCCATGTCACTCTGGGTGACATTCCCATGGGGACACTGGGTGACATTCCCATGGAGCTCTGGCTTTTACCACGCAGGGCTTTGGGTGCTGTCCCCAAGGAGCTTTGGGTGCCGTTCCCATGGGATTTTGGTGTCACTCCCATTGGGCTCTGGGTGCCACCCCAGAGGGGCTTTGGGGCCATTTCCCTGGGTGCCACCCTGAGGGATTTGGGGCGCCACCCCCGTGGGTCTCTGGGTTCCCACAGGGCTTTGGGTGCTGCCATCCCCATGGAATTCCGAGGACCCTCTGGAGATCTGGGTGCTCTCCCTGTGGGGTTTTGGGTGCCATCCCAAAGGGGTTTGGGTGCCATTTCCATTGGGCTCTGGCTCTGCTTGGTGCCATCCCTGTGGAGACCTGGGTGCCATCCCCGTGAAGATCTGGGTGCCATCCCCGTGAAGATCTGGGTGCCACCACCATCAGGCTTTGGTTGATGCCACCCCCAAGGATCTGTGGGTGCCATGCCTGTCGGGCTCTGGCTGGTGCCACCCCCCAGCCCCTGTGACAGGATCTCAGGGATGCCCTGCTGGCGGTGCCATGTGTCCATCCCTGCATCCATCCCTATGTCCATCCTGTGTCCATCCCTGTGTCCATCCTGTGTCCATCCTGTGTCCATCCCTGCATCCATCCTGTGTCCATCCTGTGTCCATCCCTGTGTCCATCCGGACGCCCCCAGCCCCGCGGGCACCCAGACACACCGAGCCCCGCGCGGTGACCCCCGCTGTCCCCGGGGGACACCTGAGCCTCCCGCCGGCCCCGCGCGGCTCCGGTTACGCCCGATTGTTGCTCCCGCTGGAAGAAATGCCGTCAGCGCGGGCGGATCGGATCGGTGGCCATTACTAATGCATGACATTCCCGAGGGACACGGCCCCATCCCACCCCGGGAAGGGCAGGGGGGTGTGGGGAAGGGTTTGGCTCCATCTCGGGCTGTGGGGAAGAGTTTGGCTCCATCTTGGGGCGTGGGGAAGGGTTTGGCTCCATCTCGGGCTGTGGGGAAGGGTTTGGCTCCATCGTGGGCTGTGGGGAAGGGTTTGGCTCCATCTTGGGCTGTGGGGAAGGGTTTGGCTCCATCTCGGGGTGTGGGGAAGAGTTTGGCTCCCTCCTCTTCCATCCAGACCCCAATTCCAGCTTGGGATGTGCCAACCCAGCGAGCCATGGCTGGTGGGACAGGTGTGTGTGCCCGGCTGGAATGGTGGGGCTGGACCAGGATGGACCTTCCCAGATGGATCCCACCGGCCCTGTCCCACCCAGGAGGGCTCCTGCAGAGAACACTCCCAGCTCCGGGCACATTTGGTGACAAATGTCTCTGTTTTCCCCAAACCCGGTGATTCTGAGCCTTTTAGAGCCAGCGTTTCTCCCTCATTCCCAATTTTCAGCTCTTTTCCCCCAACTCCTCCCTTCATTCCATTTTCGTCTCCCCACCTGAGCATGGTGATGCTGAATCCAACAGCTCCAGACCAAAAGCCCCCCAAAATCCCCAACCCACAGGAATGGGGTGCTCATCCCTGCTCATCCCACCCGGGGTGGTGCCCACCAGGGCGACCCAGGCTCCCCCCTGCCTCTCCCTGAGCTTCCACCCCATTTTGGAGCAGGGATCTCATGGAACAGGGAGGATTTGGCCATGGAACATCCTGGGAGGGTTCCCTGGCTGATGCAGCTCCCTGCACATCAATATTGCATCATTCTTATCATCCTTCCATCCTTCCATCCATCCATCCATCCATCCATCCATCCATCCATCCATCCATCCATCCATCATCCATCCATCCATCCATCCATCCATCATCCATCCATCCATCCATCATCCATCCATCATCCATCCATCATCCATCATCCATCCATCCATCATCCATCCATCATCCATCCATCCATCCATCCATCATCCATCCATCATCCATCCATCATCCATCATCCATCCATCCATCCATCCATCCATCATCCATCCATCATCCATCCATCCATCCATCCATCCATCCATCCATCCATCCATCATCCATCATCCATCATCCATCCATCCATCCATCCATCCATCCATCCATCCATCCATCCATCATCCATCCATCCATCCATCCATCATCCATCCATCCATCCATCCATCATCCATCCATCCATCCATCATCCATCCATCCATCCATCCATCATCCATCCATCATCCATCCATCCATCCATCCATCCATCCATCCTTCCATCCATCCATCCATCCATCCATCCATCCATCCATCCATCCATCCATCCATCCATCCATCCCCGAGCCCGGCCCCACTGAGCGCTGCCCTGCCCGGCCCCTCCGCCTTCCCAGAGCCTCCTGCAGCCCATCCATCCCGGACTGGCCCAGGAACACAAGAGGAGATGTAAATTTTTAAACAGGGCCGTTGGCTCCGCTCGGCTTACGCGGGACGAGGATTGGGGAAATTCCGGCCGCTCCTCGGTGGAGCTGAAATGCTGGGGATGGCAGGAGAGGGATGAGCCCGAGTGAGGGCCCCGTGCCCTGCTGGGGCTGGCACCGTGCAGGGCATGGGGGCGTCCCAGCTTCGGGATCATCCCTTGGCACGGGCACCGCCCCAGGAGCCTCCTGGCTTGGGGACCGTCCCATGGGCTTGGGGACCGTCCTCAGCTGGGGCATCCCAGGAACTCAGGGACCATCCCGGGAACTCAGGGACCATCTGGGGTCTTGGGGATCATTTCAGGAACTCAGGGAGCATCCCAGAACTCAGGGACCATCCAGGGGTCTCAGGGACCATTCCGGGCTCTTGGGGATCATTCCAGGTTCTTCTTGCTTGGAGACCTTCCAAGGGCCTTGGGGAGGGATCATCCTGGTTTTGGGGGATCATCCATCATCTTGGGGACAGTTTTGGAATGTCAGGAACAATCCTGGGGTCTCAGGGACCAACCTGGGCTCTTGGGGATCATTTCAGGATCTCAGGGACCATGCCAGGCTCTTGGGGATCATTCCAGGTTCTTTCTTGCTTGGAGACCTTCCAAGGATCATGGGGAGGGATCACCCTGGTTTCTGGGGATCATCTGGGATGCTTCCCGTCTTGGGAACAGTTTTGGGGTGTCAGGAACCATCCTGGGGTCTCAGGGACCATCCCAGGCTCTTGGGCACCATCCTGGGGTCCTGAGGACCATCCTGACTTCTGGGGACCATCTGGGGTTGTTCTTTCCTTGGGAATAATCCTGGAGGCTCCAGAAGTGTCTTGAGGTCTCCAGGACCTTCCTGGGGACCATCCTGGCTCCCTCTGGGCTTGAGACCCTCCTGGAATCCTGGGAAGCATCCGATGGGATGCAGGGACCATCCCAGCTCCTTCCCTGCCTGGCAGCCACCCCTGGGGACCACCCCTGGCTGGGGGGGACCACGCCAGGCCTTGGGGACCCCCAGAGGCGCCCCCAGGCTCGAGGACCTGCCTGGGTTTGGGGGCCATCGCAGGACCCTCCTTTCCCCAGCACCACAGAGCAGCATCCCAAGGGCATCCCAATCGCAGGATCCACCAATCCCCCTCCCATCCCAGCCCCTCCTCCTGTCCTTGCCCTCCCCTCCATCCCTCTGGGGGGATCCCCCAGCCCAGCCCCCCTGTCCCCCCACGCCCGGGGCGTTTCACCCCACAGAAGCCCCGGGCAGCCCCGATGGCTTCTCCCGCCTCCGTCCCGGCCCCGCAACCCGATCCCGCTCCCGGCGGGCCCGGCCCCAAACTGGTCGGGCTGGTTTGCGGCGCTGGAGCCCGCGCTGCACCCGCGCCTGCCCGGGGGGGCGGCACTGAGCCCCCCCGAGAGAGTTTTATCCTTCTAAATTCGTATTTTTATTTAGTTGTTTATATTTTCACAGATGGTTTGAACTTGCGTTATTGCGCTGGGGGGCCTTTGGGGGGGGATTTGGGGGAGGGGGTTTAATGTGGGGACCAGAAACGGAATTTGGGGGGTGGGATGTAATTTTAGCAGGATTCGGGGCGGGCTGCTCCGTGTCCCCCGTCCCTGCAGCGCCGGGACACGGAGGGGACCCCGGGACCACCGGGAGCGCTTCCCAAGCCCGGGATCCATCACGGACCCACAGCGGGGATCGCGCCCCCCGAGCCCCGCCCGTCCCTTCCCATCCCATGGATCCCATCCCATCCCATGGATCCCATCCCATCCCATCCCATCCCATCCCATCCCATCCCATGAATCCATCCCGTGGATCCCATCCCATTATCCCATCCTATCCCATGGATCCCATCCCATGGATCCCATCCCATGGATCCCAACCCATGGATCCCATCCCATTATCCCATCCCATCCCATCCTATGGAGCCCATCCCATGGATCCCATCCCATCCCATGGATCCCATCCCATGGATCCCATCCCATCCCATGGATCCCATCCCATGGATCCCATGCCATTATCCCATCCCATCCCATGGATCCCATCCCATCCCATCCCATCCCATGGATCCCATCCCATCCCATGGATCCATCCCATGGATCCCATCCCATCCCATGGATCCATCCCATGGATCCCATCCCATCCCATCCATCCCTCCCCAGCCCCTCGGGGCGGGCGGCAGCAGCTGCGCCTCTCGGGTTGCGGTGCCCGGGGGTGCGGGGGGGGGCGGTCGGGATCGGTTTCCTTCGCCCCCCCGGCCCCGCGGGGGGATTGGGGGGAGTCTCGGCCGCGGGAAACCGGATCGGCGCTGTCGGGGCGGCTCAGGTGCGCGGCTCCGGTGTCCGACAGCCGGTGAGCGGCCCCGACGGCGGCCCCGGGGCGGGCCGGCCCCGGCTATAAAAATGCCCCCCCAAGGGAAGGAAGCGCCGGCCGGGGCTCAGCCGTGCCCGGGCCCTGCCCGCCGGGACGGAGCCGCCCCGGGGCTCGGGGATGGGCGGGCGCCGCCTCCGCCCCGCGGAGCGCGGGCAGCGCTGGATGCAGCGGGGGCGGCTCCGCCCGCTCGGAGCCCCCGCTCCGCTCCCAGCCCGGGGGGGTCCCGGCATCGCCCCCGGAGCGGAACCGGGGCTCGGACGGCGCCGCTCCCCCGGCGGGGCGGCCCCGGGGGTGGGGAGCGGGGCAGCGGGGGCGGCCCAAGGTGAGCCCGTCCCCCCCTCCCCGCCCCGGGCCCGGCTCCACCTTCCGGGGCACCTGGGCCAATTGGGAGCCGCAGGGGGGGTCCCCCGGCCGGGCTAAGGCCGCCGCCGCCGCCGCTCCCCGCCACTTGTGCGAGCGCCGGGGCCGCGGGCGCGGCGGGGCCCCCCCGGGGATGTGCGGGGCGCCGGGGGGGGGTCCCGTGTCCGTCCGTGTCCGTCCGTGCCCGTCCGTGCCCCCAGCCCGCGGTGCCCCCCCCCGTCGGGCCGCCCGGAGCCGAGGCAGCGCTGGTGGCTCAGGTAAGTGCGGCCCTCGGGCCCGGGGGGGGTCGGGTCCTGCCGGGACCCCCCCCGGGGCTCGGGGACCCCCCTTGAGCCGCTCCCTTCCCCCCCCGCTCCCGCTCCCGCTCCCGGCGGGCCCCGAGCCCGGCGCTGCGCTCCCCCTGTCCCCGCTTCGCCTCGACGGGAGGGTCCCCGGACCCTCCGGGCTGAGCCCCCCGCGCCTGCCCCGCTCCCGGCGCCCCCATCCCGCCCGGGCCCCCCGAACCTCGCCCGCTCCCGTCGGGGCGGTGGCGCCGCGCTCGCGTCCCGGGGGCGCCGCGGGTGACAACGAGATCGGGGGGCGCCCGCTCCGCCCGCGGGCCCCGGCCCTGGGGGGGCTCTCTGGGGGTCCCGGGGTGCCCCCCCCGCCCCCGGTGCGCTCCGTGCCCGCTCCGCAGCCCCGGGGGCGGCTCCGCCGTCCCGAATTGTGCCGCTAACGAAAGCCCGGCTCGGGGGGACCCCGGAGCACGGCGGGGCTGCTTTGGGGGGCTGTCCGAGCCCCCCGATCCGCGGCGCGCACCCCCTGCCCCCCCGGTGCTGCGGGGGGCTCAGGCTGTTCCCCAGCCCTGTCTGGGGACCCCAAACCGCGGTCGGGGTGCCAGGGCGGGTCCTGCCCGGGGCTGGGGCTGCTCTGGGGTGAGGAGGCGTCCCCGGGCGCTGGGCGGGGGCCGTGCCCGGTGTCTCTGCGGGCACTGCGGCACAAACCGGCCCGGTTCAGCCCGACATGGAGCTCCCGGCTGCTCCGTCGCTGTCCCCGTCCCTGTCCTGCTCTGTCTCCATCTCTGTCCCCAGCTCAAGCCGCATCCCCTTCCTCGTCTCTACCCCTGAAAAATTTCTGTCTCTGTCTCTGTCCCGTTTCCGTGCCCATCTTTATCTGTCCCTGTCCCCATCCCCATGCCCATCCCTGTCTCCTTCTCCTTCTCTTCTCCTTCTCCTCTTTCTCCTTGTCCCACACTTCATCCCCATCCCCACCATCTCCATCCGCGTCCCCATTCCCATCCCTGCCACTGTCCCCATCCCCATCTTGTCCCTGTCCCTGTCCTTGTCCCCATGACATCTCCATCTTGTCACTGTCCTTGTCTCCGTCTCCATCCCCATCTTATCCCTGTCCCCATCCCCATCTTGTCCCTGTCCTTGTCTTTGTCCGCGTCCCCATCACATTCCCCATCCCTGTCCCTGTCCTTGTCCCCATCCCTGTCCTTGTCCCCATCTTGTCCCCATCCCCATCTTGTCCCCATCCCCATCCTGTCCCTGTCCCCATCCATCCCCACCTGCCCATTCCCATGGATCCAGCCCTGGTTTCAGGGTGTCGAGGCCGGTCTGGTGCCCACCCCCAGTGTCCCCATGGCAGGGCAGCCCCATCCAGGAGCCACCACCATGTCCCCGTCCCTGGCCGTGCCAGGGCTGTGCCCAGGCACCATCTTGGCGCAGCCGGTGCCGTGAGCATCGCAGGTGGCTCCGCTGGTGGCTCCGGTGGCCCTTTGGCTCTGGGGACGGCGTTTTGCCCGCGGGTGGTGGCCAGGGGACCCCGCTGTCCCCAGCTGGAGGTGTGGGTCCCCGGAGGGGCAGCGGGAGCGGGGCCGGGGGGGCCGGGGGGGCCCATCCGCAATGCGGCAGCTCCGGCCTCGCACGTCACGGCGGCTCCGCAGAGGGGCTGGGCTGCCTCAGCCCGGCCCGGTGCCGCAGCGGCCGGGGCGGGGGCGGGCGACGGGGACAAAGGGGCACAGGGACAAAGGGGGCACCCCAAGGCCGGGGGCAGTGCCCGGGTCCCGCCTGGCGCGGTGCCGGGGCCACGCGGGCGGCCGGGGCCGGATCGGGGCCAAGGCGTCGCCCAAAGTCACGCCAAGGATGGCCAAGGATGGCCACGGGCTCGGCCTGGCCGCGTCCCCCGGGACCCTGTCCCCGCTGTCCCCGCTGTCCTTGCTGTCCCCCTGTCCCCAGGCCACCGCGGCGCCAGGGCGGTGTCCCCCAGGTGAGGACCGGGCTGTGGTCGTGGGGGGTTCTCTGCTCCTCTTCCCCTTGGTTTGCGTGGCCGAGCCCCACGGGGATTTGGGGTTTCTCCAGGAGTTTTGGGTGATTCCTGGGGGTGTTGCTGCTGGAGCCCCAGAGGTGGGTGTGGGTTGGGGACAGGACTGTCCCTGCTGGCGCTGACCCCTCTGTGTGTGACACTCCCACACCACGGGGGTGGCTGAGCCCAGCGAGGGTCACTGCCCCTCTTTGTCCCCAAATTCGAGGCCGGATGGGTGTGAGGGGCCGGGGGCTGTGTCCTCGAGGGGGTTCAGCTCCCAGCACCGCATCCGAGCTCATCCCGGCCCTCTGGGCTTGCTGGGGCCTCGGCTTTGCCACACAAAGGAGACTTTGTGCCTTCCTCCTCCTCCTCCTCCTCCTGCGGCGCGGCCGCCGCGGCCCTGGGGACGGTGTCACTGCCAGCCGGGGTCTGCTCCATCCGGGGGGGGCTGGAAATTTCTGGGGGTCCTGCAGCCATCCAGGGGTCTCAGCCACTCGAGGGGATCTGCATCCTCTTGGGTGGGCTCGTGCTTTTGGAGGATCTTCAGCAGCAAAGGGAGTCTGCAAGTTTTGGGGGATTTGCAGCCATCTGGGGGCGGTTCAGCATTTTGGGGGGCTTGCAGCCATCTGGGGGTTTGCAGCCACCCAGGAGATCTGCATCCTTTTTGGGATGTTGCAGTTTTGGAGGGTCCGAAGCCATCAAAAGTCTTCTCAAATGTTTTTGGGGGTTCTGCCATTCAGGGGCTTTGTAACCTTTCAGAGGGGTTGCACTCGGATTTTCGGAGGAGAATTCAAGTTTATCTGGATGCTTCAAAAGCACCCACGGGAGGTTACAACCTTTGGGGGTGTCTATGACCATTCAGGGGGAGTTTTAACCTTCTGGGGGCTTGCAACCATCCAGAGGAGCTGCAAATTTTGGGGGGCTTTCAGTCATCCAGGGGGGTTGCAACCTTTTGGGGGGTTGAAGCATTTTATGGGGGCTGCAGCCGTCTGGACAGTTTGGAATTAATTGGAGGGATTGTGGCATTCTGGGGGCTGTGGAACCACCCAGAAACTTTGCAACATTTTGAGATCTGGGACCACTTTGGGGGGGTTTGTGGCCATCGGGGGGAGGTTGGCACATTTTGGGGGTCTGGGAGCATTTTAGGGGTCTGCAGCCTTCCCGGGGGGTGGCAAACCTGGGGCTGGGATTCCCGGATAACCCTGGAAATGCAGTGGGTGGGAAATGGCTTCCAGCATCCCCATCCCAAAAATCCCCCAGCTGAGCTGGGGCCCGGATCCTCCCCACCAGGGTGAGCGTCTCCCCTCGCTCAGCCCTTCCCAAATGACTTTGCCAATCAATAACAATCAATTCCCCTTTTCCTGCCGCCGTTCCGGGGGCATCGGGCTCCTGCTGGTGGAGGATTTGGGTGGAATTCCAGGGAAAAGGGGCAGGTGCGAGCTCGCTACTCCTGTTCTGTGTATGGCACTGGTAGAATTCACTGTGCAACCCCGCGGTCAGTGAATTACCATAGGGCCATAAACAGAGCAGAGAAAGACCCGCGGGCGCCGCGGGGCCGTCGCCGACGCCGCCTGGCCCGTTTTGGCACTAGCACATTTTTGCTTTGATTTGTAGCTTTTGAGCAATTATGTGTAGTGCCAATATGGGAGAGGGCGGGGAGAGCAGCAGCGGGGCCGGAGCAGCAGCGCCGGGGATTGGGGTGGGAATGCTGGGATGGGGGGCTGGGAACGCCTCTGGAATTGCTGGGATGGGGGGGGGTGTCCGTCTGTCCGTCCCCAACGTGGTGACACTGAGGGGGTGACACCACCATCCCAGAGAGTGACACTGAGGGGGTGTCCATCCCAATGTGGTGACACTGAAGGTGTCCATGTGTCCATCCCAACATGGTGACACTGAGAGGGTGTCCATCCCAACGTGGTGACACCGAGGGGGTGTCCATCCCAACGTGGTGACATTGAGGGGGTGTCCATCCCAGCATGGTGACACTGAGGGGTGTCCATCCCAGCGTGGTGACACTGAGGGGGTGTCCATCCCAACGTGGTGACACTGAGGGGTGTCCATCCCAACGTGGTGACATTGAGGGGGTGTCCATCCCAGCGTGGTGACATTGAGGGGTGTCCATCCCCACGTGGTGACATTGAGGGGGTGTCCATCCCAGCGTGGTGTCCCAGCCCATGGGGACACCTTGGCCAGGCCACCACGAGCAGGATGGACCCTGCACCTCCTGTCCCCCTCCCCGGGGGGATCTGGAGCCCCGTGTGGGGTTTTCTGGTCCCATGGGTGAAATGATGCATTTTTCCTGTTTTTTGCAGCTCTCCAGGCCCGGCTCGGTGGCCGCTGTCCCCAGCTGTCCCCAGGCTGGGCCTGGCTGCCCCGGGGCTGCCTTTGGCAATGGTAGAACTCACACTGGTGCGGTAGCAGGATCCGGTGGTTCTAGACTTGCCAACTACGGCCCCGGGGCACTGCCACAGTCATGACAGCCCCCTGGTGTCCCCTGGTGTCCCCTGGCACCCCCTGGGCTGGCAGGGCCCCGCGGGGTCGGGGGAGGGCCCCACTCCATCCGTGGGCATTTGGGGGATGCTGTGGGGGCCCTGCACACGTGGTTTGGGAGGGGATGGCGATGCTGGGCCACCCCCAGCCCCAGAGGGGGGTCTGGCACCCCAGCCCATCTCCATGGCAGGGGGAACTGGGATCTGTGGGACACCGGTCACTGGAGCAGCGTGGCCACGTGTCCCGGTGTGACTCCGGGCTCAAGGGCTGATCCAGCCCTGGTCGGGGCAGGGCCCTGCGGGGATGGGGTCAGGCCACCAACCCCTGCCCCAGCCATGGATCCAGTTCCTGTTCCTGGATCCCATTCCTGCTCCTGCATCCAATTCCTGTTCCTGGATCCAACCCCTGCTCCCAGATCCAACCCCTGCTCCCAGATCCAATCCCTCCTCCTGGATCCTGTTCCTGCTCCTGGATTCAACCCCTGCTCCTGGATCCCATCCCTGCTCCTGCATCCCACCCCTGTTCCTGGATCCAGTCCCCGCTCGGGGATCCCACCCCACGCCAGCCCTGTGCCGGGGGGAGACTGAGGCACGTTTGAAGCAGCAGCGGGCGGTGGCAGCTGCCCCGTGTCCGCTGCCTGTCCCCAGGTGTGGCACAGGGGTGGTGGCAGCTCTCAGGGACAGGGGGATGAGGGCAGGGGGCTGGGGCTGTGCTGGGTGGGGGCTGTGCCACCCCTGTGCTGGGATGTGCAGGGAATGTAGGGCAGCGCTGGTGATTACGGAGCTTTCGGCATTAGCCCACGGAGATTGGATCACGCTGGATTAGGGCAGGCTCCAATCATCCTCCCCGGGCTGGGGGCAGGGAGGGACGGACAGACGGACGGGTGGGGGTCCCCATGGCCCTGCTGGGGGTGGTGGGCGCTGTGGGGGCACAGGTGTCCGTGTGTCTGTCTGGTCATTCATCCGTCTGCTCGTCCAGGTAACAAACACCCAACGTGTGTGCATTCCTGCAGCCACATCCATTGGCTGTACTGACACCCTTCCCCTGTCTGTCTGTCTGTCTGTCTGTCCAGGCGTGGATCCATCCATCCATCCATCCATCCATCCATCCATCCATCCATCCATCCATCCATCCATCATCCATCCATCCATCCATCCATCCATCCATCCATCCATCCATCATCCATCCATCATCCATCCATCCATCATCCATTCATCCATCATCCATCCATCCATCCATCATCCATCATCCATCCATCCATCATCCATCCATCCATCATCCATCCATCCATCCATCCATCCATCCATCCATCCATCCATCCATCATCCATCCATCCATCATCCATCCATCCATCATCCATTCATCCATCATCCATCCATCATCCATCCATCATCCATCCATCCATCATCCATCCATCCATCATCCATCCATCATCCATCCATCATCCATCCATCCATCCATCCATTCATCCATCATCCATCCATCCATCCATCATCCATCCATCCATCCATCCATCCATTCATCCATCATCCATCCATCCATCCATCCATCCATCCATCCATCATCCATCCATCCATCCATCCATCCATTCATCCATCATCCATCCATCCATCCATCCATCCATTCATCCATCATCCATCCATCCATCCATCATCCATCCATCCATCCATCCATCCATTCATCCATCATCCATCCATCCATCCATCCATCCATCCATCCATCCATCCATCATCCATCCATCCATCCATCCATCATCCATCCATCCATCCATTCATCCATCCATCCATCCATCATCCATCCCTCCATCCATCATCCATCCATCCATCCATCCATCCATCATCCATCCATCCATCCATTCATCCATCCATCCATCCATCCATCATCCATCCATCCATCCATCCATCCATCCATCCATCCATCCATCCATCCATCCATCCATTCATCCATCCATCCATCCATCATCCATCCCTCCATCCATCATCCATCCATCCATCCATCCATCCATCCATCCATCCATCCATCCATCCATCCATCCATCCATCCATCCATCCATCCATCCATCCCTGTCTGTCTGTCTGTCTGTCTGTCCATCCCTCCCTCCCCCAGTGCTGATTTAACCCCACCCTCACTCAGAGCGGGCCCTGCCCTGCCGGGGGAGGATTTGGGGGGGTTGGGGTGGAGCCTCCCCAGCCCCACCCCTGACCACACCCCCAGGAGCTCCGCCCCTCCCCAGAGGCCCCGCCCCAAGGTGCAGCCGGTCCCGCCAGGACCAGCGTTCCCAGTACCAGCACTCCCAGGATCTGCTCCCTCTGGGGGAGCCCCCCAGGACCCCCCCTCATCCTGGCCCTTCCCAGCTGCAGCAGCCAGGCTCATCCTGAGTGTCCACCTGCATTTTTGGGGTCAAATCCTCCAATCTGGGGCCACATTTTGCAATTCAGGGCCCTCCCTGGGGGTGGGTAGAGGCAGAAAATCCACACAAAGACCCCCCCCCCCCCCCAATGCCAGGGGGCAGGGAATGGGTGCAGCCCCACCAGTCTGTTCCAGTACAAGCTGGAGGTTACTGGTGCAGGTTCCAGCCCCCCCAGTCTCTCCCAGTACAGAGTTGGGGTTACTGGTGCAGGGTACAGCCCCAGTATGGGGTGGGGGTTACTGGTGCAGGGTGCAGCCCCCCCAGTCTCTCCCAGTATGGGGTTGGGGTTACTGGTGCAGGGTGCAGCCCCCCAGTCTCTCCCAGTATGGGGTTGGGGTTACTGGTGCAGGTTCCAGCACCCCAGTCTCTCCCAGTATGGGGTTGGGGTTACTGGTGCAAGGTACAGCCCCAGTATGGGGTGGGGGTTACTGGTGCAGGGTGCAGCCCCCCAGTCTCTCCCAGTTTGGGCTGGAGGCTGTTGGTGCTGGGGGCTGCAGAGCTGCCCCAGCGGGGGCCCTGCTGCTGATTAAGGCCGATTAATGAAGATTAAACCCTCCCAGCAGCGTCTGCCAGCCCGAGCCGCCTGCCCCGGCCCTGCTGCTGCACCCTCTGGGGCCATGGGATGTCCTGGGCTCCCCAGAGGTCCCCAAAGCCCCAGGTCACCCTCCCAGCACCTTCCACGTCCCAGGGATCCGCTCCAGCTCCTGGAATTGCTGGAGCATCCCCAGGGAAGCAGCCCCACTGCTCCTTCCCTCCCTCTCTTTGTCCTTCCAGCTTCTCCTGCTCTTCCTCCCGCCCAGGAGCCCTGCAGGATTCCCTGGATCCAGAACCATCCTTCAATAAAGCTGCTGAAACCCATCCCTGCGTTTCCTGCCTCCTCCTTGGGTTTGCATCCCAAAAAACCATCGGCCCTGGGGGTGAGATGGGGCTGGAAATGGAGGAATTCACCCCAAAAGGCAGCTCAGCATGGGGGGGATGCTCCAGCAGCCCCAAGGTTGATGCTGGAAGATGAAAATGAGATAAATTGCACCAAAAAGAGGATTAAACCCCAAAACCATCACCATGAGGTGGTGCTCAGCTTCTCCTCCCCAGCCCCAACACAGGACAGGGGAGGGACCAAAGCCCAAAACTCCCACCAGGAAGGGAGGGATGGGAAATATTCCCAAATATTCCCCAAAGTCCCCCCAAAACAGGAGAGTTGGACACTGGGTAGACACATTTGTAACAATTTATTGAATGAGGCAATAATAGACACTGGGAAAACAAGGGGGGGGTCCATGCTCTGCTATTTGCCTGGCTTTTGTCTTTTTATTTTTGGGGGGGTGGGAGGACTAAAAGAACCTCATTTCATCGCCAAAGAAACACTGACTTGGAAAGCCACCGACATCTTCACAACGACGATAAAAAAATAATCATTAGAAAAAGAACCAAACCCAAAAAACGTCATGGATTGGAGAACCAGGACTGTCTCTATGGAAAGATCTCCCTCCCCTCGGAAAAAGGACCCAAGAACTGTATACAAAGAACATTGGATAGGTTTGTTTTTTGTGGGTTTTTGTTTTTTTCCCCCATATAAAACAAGTAAATACAAGAATCTGAAAACTCCCTCGAAGGCAGAGCGAGACGTGGAGAACTTGAATGGCCACGTGGAAATGAGAATAAAAAATCCCCCAAAATAACCCCAAAAATTAAATCCCACGGGAAGTGCTTGCGGGGCGGGGGGAAGGGGTTTGGTTGGGCACCAGGGTTTGGCCCATGGGGATGCTGAGTAAAATCTGCCCCCCAAAAACACCCCCACCCCACCCCAAAGGCTTTTGGAACCCTCCTGGGAAGGATTTTGGGGCTAAAACCGTGCTGGGAGAGGCACAGGGCAGGACCAGGGTGGGGCAGGGCTGGGGGCAGGAGGGGCCCCCAAAGGGAAGGGTCTCGCTCGCATCCCCCCTCAGGCAAAGCTTTTCCTGTAGGATCTCCAGGGGGAGAGGAGGGGCTGGGAGTGGGGCGAGCCCGAGGCGGCTCCTTTTGAGGGAAATCCCGGGAATGTGGTGGGAGGAAAGGGGGGGACACAGCCAGAGCCCCTTTAGAGGCGCTTCCGCTCCAGTCTAGAGCCACGAAATAATAATAACAATAACAACAACATCAACAATAATAATAATAATAAAGGAAAAAAAAAAAAAAACAACCCCGAGGATGTAAAATGGCAGGTTCGAGAGCAGAGAAGTAGGAACAGGTCTCCAGTGTGCACCAAGGGAGCCCGGCGGGCGCGGATCCTGCGGCAGGCTCCTGGAAGAGCATCATCCATCCCTTCGGGAGGTCTCCATCCACCCCCCTGCAGTCACACATGCATTTCATTTTTGTTTTTTTAATTTTTTTTTTTTCTTCCTTCCCAGGAGTCTTTTTTTTTTTTTTTTTTTCCCCAAGCTTTTTTTTTTTTTGTTTTTTTCCTTTTGTGGTTTGTTGGTTTTTTTTGTTGGTTTTTTTTTTGTTTTGTTTGTGTATCCAGAGCGGGTTTTTCGGAATATAAAAGTCCATATTAAAATCTTTGATACCTAATTTGCTGTCGAGGTCGGTGCTGGCCGAGGGTGTCCGTGCTGCCCCCCAGCCTCCTCCTGCTCGATCCCACGTGGGGGAAAACGGGGCATCAAGGGTCGCTTTATTTTTCTTTTCCTTTTCTTTCCAACCTCCTCAGAATCAAAGTCCCGTCACAATTTGGCTTCTCGTTCCTCCGAGAGCAGAGTGGCGCTAGAAAAATGCACTTTACACACATCCTCTGCCAGGATTTGGTTGGTTTTTTTGTGTTTTTTTTTTTTTTTTTTCTAGTTTTCTCGATTTAAAAAAAAAAAAAAAAAAAAAAAAAAAAAGAGAGAGAAAAAAAATAAAAATTAAAAAAAAAAAAAAGTTTTGTTTCCAAAGCCGGGAGACTCAAAATGCAAAATGCCACCTGATTGCATCTCTGGAGAGGCGTAAAAAATCTGCAGAGGAGGAGGCTGGGCAGGGCCGGGGGCTGCTCCGGGGTCACTGGTCCAGGGTCACCACCTCCACGGCCTGCCCGTCCATGGTGACGGCCGTGTCCGCGATGCGCGTGGTCACCGGCGCCATGGCCACCTGCACCGGGCCGTTCCCCTGCGCCAGGCTGGTCACCACCGTCTGGTACATGCTCACCGGGATCTGCACCAGCCCTGCGGGACAAAGGGACAGCCGGCGGTCAGGAGCGGGGACAGCGCCATGGGAGGTGCCCGGGGGTGTGGGGACAGCGCCATGAGACATGCCTGGGGTGTGGGGACAGTGCCATGAGACATGCCTGGGGTGTGGGGACAGCGCCATGAGACATGCCTGGGGTGTGGGACAGTGCCATGAGACGTGCCTGGGGTGTGGGGACAGGGCCCTGGGAGGTGTCCATGGGTGTGGGGACAGTGCCATGAGACGTGCCTGGGGTGTGGGGACAGTGCCATGGGACATGCCTGGGGTGTGGGACAGTGCCATGAGACATGCCTGGGGTGTGGGGACAGTGCCAAGAGACATGCCTGGGGTGTGGGACAGTGCCATGAGACATGCCTGGGGTGTGGGGACAGGGCCATGAGACATGCCTGGGGTGTGGGGACAGTGCCATGGGAGGTGCCCAGGGGTGTGGGGACAGTGCCATGGGAGGTGTCCATGGGTGTGGGGACAGTGCCATGGGAGGTGCCCCGGGGGTGTGGGGACAGTGCCATGAGACATGCCTGGGGTGGGGGGACAGTGCCATGGGACGTGCCTGGGGTGTGGGGACAGTGCCCTGGGAGGTGCCCCGGGGTGTGGGGACAGTGCCATGGGAGGTGTCCATGGGTGTGGGGACAGCGCCATGGGACATGCCTGGGGTGTGGGGACAGGGCCATGAGACATGCCTGGGGTGGGGGGACAGTGCCATGGGAGGTGTCCATGGGTGTGGGGACAGGGCCATGGGACATGCCTGGGGTGTGGGGACAGTGCCCTGGGAGGTGCCCAGGGGTGTGGGGACAGTGCCATGAGACATGCCTGGGGTGTGGGGACAGGGCCATGGGAGGTGTCCATGGGTGTGGGGACAGTGCCATGGGACATGCCTGGGGTGTGGGGACAGTGCCATGGGACATGCCTGGGGTGTGGGGACAGGGCCATGGGACATGCCTGGGGTGTGGGGACAGTGCCATGGGACATGCCTGGGGTGTGGGGACAGTGCCATGAGACATGCCTGGGGTGTGGGGACAGGGCCCTGGGACGTGCCCAGGGGTGTGGGGACAGTGCCATGAGAGGTGTCCATGGGTGTGGGGGCTGCTCTGGGGGGTTCTTGGAGCTCTCCCACCTGGAGCGGGGTTCTCAACCCTGTGAGCACCTGGAGCTGCTGGGGTGAGCCCAGAGGAGGCCCCAGAGCTGCCCCAGGGCTGGAGCCTCTCTGCTCTGGAGCCAGGCTGGGAATGTTCCCTGGAGCAGGGAGGGATCCAGGCAGAGCTGGGAATGTTCCCTGGAGCAGGGAGGGATCCAGGGAGAGCTGGGAATGTTCCCTGGAGCAGGGAGGGATCCAGGGAGAGCTGGGAATGTTCCCTGGAGCAGGGAGGGATCCAGGGAGAGCTGGGAATGTTCCCTGGAGCAGGGAGGGATCCAGGGAGAGCTGGGAATGTTCCCTGGAGCAGGGAGGGATCCAGGGAGAGCTGGGAATGTTCCCCTGGAGCAGGGAGGGATCCAGGGAGAGCTGGGAATGTTCCCTGGAGCAGGGAGGGATCCAGGGAGAGCTGGGAATGTTCCCTGGAGCAGGGAGGGATCCAGGGAGAGCTCCCAGCACATTGCAGGGCCTGCAGGGGCTCCAGCAGAGCTGCAGAGGGACTGGGGACAAGGCCTGCAGGGACAGCACCCAGGGAATGGCTCCCACTGCCAGAGGGCAGCCATGGGTGGCATCTTGGCAATGAGGAATTCCTGCCTGGGCTGGCACTGCCAGAGCAGCTGGGGCTGCCCCTGATCCCTGCAGTGCCCAAGGTTGGAAGTTGGGTTTGGAGCACCCTGGGATATTTGAAGGTGTCTCTGCCATGGTTTGGGTTGGAACTGGATGATCTTTAAAGTTCCTTCCAGCCCAAACCATGGCATGACTCTGTCCATGAAAAGCAGCAACCAGGAAGGAACTTTAGGACTTTAGAACGTCAGGAAGTGCCCCCAGCTGTGCCCAGGCTGGGTGGGTGCTCTGTGCCCTGGTGCCCTCGCTGAGCTGGATCTGCCCTCCCTGGAGCCAACGGGATGGGAACAGGGATGGGATGGGGCTGACATGGGTGGCAGCACCTTGGGGCCCACACCCCAGGACTCTGCAGATCCAGGGAGGAAATAAGGATGAGGAGGAAAGAAATAACATCATTTCTGGAGGAGGAACCCAGCCCAGCCATGTTTTGGGGTGGTACAGAGGGAGCTGCTCAGCCAAACCCACCAGGCCAAGCTTTCCCGGAGCAGGGATTGCTCCCACCCACCCCACAGCCCACCAGGGATCCCCCACTGACGAGGAACACACTCCCCACATGTGCTTTCCACTTGATATGCCCAGAATTGGGAACTGTGGGGCTGAGGAAGGGATAAATTTGGCTTCTCCCATCCCCTGTAACTCTGCAGGTCACCCCACTGGTGGCACGTGAGAGGATCCCATTGCTGTGCATCCATGAACCCCATTACAACCCTCTCCAACACAATTCCCTTCCTCCTGCTCCCTCCTCATCCCAGCCAGGTCCTTGTGCCCTCACAGGGAAAGGGCAGCAAGCCCTGGCCACTGCCCCAAGCTCTCACAGTGTGTGTGACACACAGAACAGAGACAGGAAAGCAATCCCCCTTTCCCAGCCCTTCCCCAACCATGGATGGGTCCAGCCAAGTAGGAACAGCTTTTCCCAAGGCTGCAGGAATGGATCAGAGGCCTCCAGGCCGAGGATGGAGCTGGCAAAGCTTCGGGCTGGCAGGAAAACGCCGCAGTGCCAAGGGCGAGTCCTGGTGAGCCAGGAAACACCAACCAAGGTGACAACAAAACAACGAGGCCCCTGAGGGTCACTGTGATGTGAACGGTGGAAAGAGGTGCAAAAAATATCAAAGAGCTCTCAACACAGCTGGGCAGGGCAGGGGGATGGCAAATTCTGCAGGCTGGCAGGAGAAACTCCATCCTTCTACCCCGGTGTTATCCCTGTGCCCACCTCCACCTTTGGCTTGGCGAGGGGGATTTGGACAAGTGAGATCATTTAGACATTTCAGAAACTACCCACAGCTCTGCTGGGGGAAAAAACCAGCTTTCTGAGGTCAGCAAATGCTTCCAGCAGCAGCAGCAGCACGGGATGGATGGGCAGCCCTGCCCAGGCTCCCGAGCGAGGCTTTCCCAAAAAAGCAGCACAATCCCTTTGGGCTGAGGAGCAGGAGCAGAGCCCTGCCCACCAAGGGCACTGGTTTGGTAACAGAGGCAGCTCTGTGTCCTTGGATAACTCTGTGTGCAGACAGGAAAGCTTAGGAGTTAATCGTGCTGACCAGGTGGGTGACCCCGGCGCTGCCTCCGCCCTCCCTCGGGGTCTGGGGCTGGGAATGTTCCTGATCCCCCAACCTGAGGGGTCCTGGCCACCTTCCCAGCCCAGCCAAGGAGCTGCTCCCCCGCTTGGCTGCTCAGCACCAGCTCCCATAGGGGCACAGAGCCAGGAGGAGGCTCCCAGCTCCCTCTGGTCACTGGGAATTTCAGGAACAGCAGAAATGAGCAGCCAGAGCTCAGGCTCAGCCCTGCTGGAGGAAATCTCCGAGCAGACCCCTCAGGGAACACAGCACATCCCAGTTTAGGCAAGAGCTGGAGCTCTGGCCTGGCATGCACCTCAAATCCCCGCTCCAGACCAACAAGCCAACTAAGCCCTTTGGGTGACTTGGGTTGTTAACCCAGAGGAGATCAAGCATGGACAGCGCAGGGAGCAGGGCCACCACCACCCTGTGGGACACAGGCTGCGCGACACTCCAGCCACCGTGCTGCCCAAACGTGCCAAAACCAGGCACTGGAGAGGCCTGGGGGGCGTTTGGGAAGGGTGAGTTGGTTCAGCCAGGGCTTGGCCCAGCCTGGGCAGCTCCGGGAGGTCTCGGTGAGAGGCGGCACGGCGCGGATCCCGCTCTGCTCCGCTCCGCTCTGCGCGGGATTAGCGCAAATCGCCTCAGCAGATGACGTGGTGGCCCTTCCTGCCAGGGGTGGTGACAAACCAGAGCAGAGAGGGCTGCAAAGTCTGCTGTGCATTAGAGCAGGGCTGATCGCCCTTGGGAGAGAGACGATTAGAGCACTGAGATGCTGTAATCAGGTCTGGGATTGGCCCCGCGCTGCATCTGCTCAGACCTGCGCCCTGATTAGCCCTAATCTAGCTGGCATATGTTAATCTAAAGCATGGATTTCAGACCCTTTCAATTGTATTAAAAACAGGAAATCCATTAGACAAAAAAAAAAACCAAACCCAACCAGCCCCAAACCAACTTCTCGAGTCTTTGGGAAATGCATTTGTGCACAGAAAGTGGAGTGGGGCTGTGAGGAACGGGGCAGGCAGGGAATGGGATCCCGCTGGAATCTGGGGCTGCTCAGAGCAACTCCTGCCTGGCAGGGACAGAGCAGAGGGCATGGATCACACACAGAGCAGCACAGACCGTGCCCACGCGCTCCCAGGAAGAGGCAGCCAGGCTGTGCCTTTGCTTCCCCACCGTGGAGCCCCCAGAAAGCCCTTCCCGTCCTCAGCAGGGGTGAGGAGCCAGCTCCAGGCACCTGGGCATGGGGGGAACTGCTCAGCACTTGAGGGAAGAACCCAAGAGTGGAGATGTCCCCCGAGGGGAGTCTATGGCTCTGCAGGATGAGATGTCCCAAGGACAATGCTGGGATGGAGGAGCAGTGGGGACACAAGTCTGGGGTCATGAAGCAGCACAGAACTATTGCTCTTGGCAGTTCTTTCGTGGCACAAAACGGAAAATGCACAAGGTGAGCCATCACCTTGGAGCCCCTCAGAGAGCACAGGACATTGTCCGGTTTGGAGCAAGGCAAAATGATGAAAACCCAGATGAAAACCCTGATGAAAACCCCGATGAAAGCCCAGAACCTCGACTGCTGCTGCTGCTGTTGGGGATCCTTGGCCCCAGAGGCCAAGGCTGACTCTTCTTGCTCTGTTCACTTGGGCACCAAAGGCCCAAGTGCTGCAAGCTGTGAGCCCTGCAGGGTCAGGAGTGAGCAACCTCAGCAGTCCCTCAGCCCCTGTTTCAGCACCAAATGGAAAAGGCTCAAAAAGGGGGATTTTCCACTGGACTTTCTTGGCTGTTGATGTCCAACTCCTCCTCCAGAGGAGTTTGTTTCCGTCAGCACTGGGGGAAACCAGAGCAAGCTGTGCTGAGCACCATCCTGCTGATGGTGGCAGATAATCCTTCACCTTCTCCTTCCCCTGCTCTGGAGGCAGGGCTGAGGACTCCAGCTGAGATTCCTGTGCTCAGGAATGCACTGCAGGGCAGCAGACACCACCTCATCACCAGCTCCCTGCAGAGCCAAGGTGACTTCTGAAGATGCGATGGAAGAATTCTTGTCAATGATTCAGAATGAGTAGATTTTAATACACAAAAAGCCCCAAAACCAAGCCAGATGAACCTCCAAAAAATGAAATGTTTGCCCTCGGTGGGCAGCACAACAAAGGGGCACTGGGCATGCTTTGGTCTGCATTCTCAGGTGTAAAACATCAAGGCTGATGCAGGTAAGTAGGGAATAATCATCTTTTCTGATTGTTTTTCCCTCAGTAAGACAGGAGCTTGAAGTGCAGCATGGAAACCTGCACTTAGGAGGTGGAAAAATCCCAGATGACAGCTGAACATAGGGCTGGTGAAGCTCTGGAGCAGAGCCTCCATCACTGGAGGTGTTTTAGAGGACGTGAGACTGAGGCTGGCTCAGGAAAGGAGCTGGTCCTACAGAATCCTGGAGCAAAACCCATTGCTGTCCTCACCACTTTTGGACACCACCTGGAGTGTCACTGCCAACACTGCTCAGCACAAACATTAAAGTGCCCCACAAATGATTTTTAATAGATGTTTCCTTTGACTGGGAGCTTGGTTTGTGAAGATTTCAATAAAATATCCTCTTGACCACCTCCCTTCTGGGGAACTGACTGAGAGGCCTTCAGGAGGTGCAGGAGGGGGCCATCAGTGGGCACCAGGGTGTATTTTCAGGGAGATAAACCAGTTTCTGACCAGGTCCAGCCACAGCAGCTGAAACGAGAGCTCTCCAAGTCAGGTGTTACCCTGACAAACCCTGAATGCCAAACCAAACCTGTCCCTCGAGGCACGAGGTGCTGACACGACACCACGGAAGGGACTTCACCCAAAGCCAGCCTCAGGAATAAAGCATTTCAGGAATCCCACCACACTCAGCAGTGACAGAGGAGCAAAGACATCTCTCAACACAGACACTTGGTTTAAGATAAGATGAATGAAAGCTCAGCCTCCATCTTTTACCACTCCAGCTGCAAGAGCATCAGTGATTGACTCTGACATCCCTCAGGATGACAACTGAAGGATTTTTCCCATCAGAAATGGCTCAGTGCCCCATCTCTGGAGGTGTCCAAGGTCAGCTTGGGCAGGGCTTGGGGCAGCCTGGGACAGTGGGAGGTGTGGCTGGAACAGGAGATGATCTTTGGTCCCTTCCAACCCAAGCTGGTCTGGGTTCTGTGATGCTGACAAACCACAAAACCCCCATGCAGTGATGCAAGCTCTGAGAGAACTTTCCAGGCTCACAAGTCACAGCTCTTCCCTACAGAACCTCTGTGCCAGCCAGGTCAGAACGTGAAAGTTTCTCCACCAAATTATCTGCAAGAAGCTGTGGTCCTCATTCAAGATCCTCCATCTGTCTTTTCAGGAGCTACTCTGGTCAAAACCCCAATAAAGAACAATTTTATGAATTGTGAAGCTTTGGTATCAAAGCTGAATCAATTAAGTGACATCATAGCCCTGACTTTTCCTCAGGAGGGAAGATGATAAATGCAGGAGATGAGATCCAACATTCCCACCCACAGCTGCACAGGAGCCACTGCCTCCTTCCCTGCATCCCCCACAGCTCCAGGGTCACAGCTCACCTCTCACACTGTCCCTGGGCTCACCTGCTCAGCGACTCCTTCTTCCCTGAGCTTTTCAAGGAATGCCTGGATGGGGCACTCGGGGCTGGGGACAGAGCGGGGATGGGCACAGCTGGGACTTGGTGACCTTGGGGATCTTCTCCAACCCAAGTGACCCAGAGTGGGATTCTGGCTCCTCTGCATCTGCTGCAGGGAGTTTTCCCTCTCTGCTCTCTCAGGGCAGCAGGAGTTGCTGTCTCAGTGACCCCAAAGCCACTGGTTGATCTGGGACACCATGGGAACGGGGCAGGTCAGGAGGCAACACCACATTTACACAGCTCCATTTTCCTCCCATCCCTCAGCTTCAGCACAATGCTGGCATTTTGCAACAAGGTGATGTTTTAAATAAAATCCAAACATCCAAACTTGGTATTTTGCAACAAGGTGTTGTTTTAAATAAAATCCAAACATCCAAACCTGGGGTTTATCTCCAAATCTCAGTCAGGAACCAACCCTCCTGCCCTGGCTGGGAGCACCAGCATCTTTGGGACATTCCTGGTTTCTTCCTCCCTGTGAGGAGGGAAGGGCCACGGCCTAGCCAAGATCTGAAACATCTTTGCATTAATCTCCCTTATTTCTTCCAGATCTTTTGTGGGGGCTTTGAGTTTTTGGGGTTTGTTTTGGATGTTTAGGGAGTTTCTGGACTTCTTTTAAGTTGCAGCACTTTGAGACAAAACCCACAGGGCTGGAACTCCTGATTTACAGGAATTATCTCCTCTGGAGCCTCTGCACTTCCACGGAAAGAGGGAAATCAAATCCCAGTGAGCCAACCTGATGCCCAGACTTGCCTGGCACAGCAAAGACCCTCAGTCTGCAGCAGTGGTGACAAATGTGTCATTCACTGGTGACACCAGTGCCATGGACCTCTGTCTTTGCAGCAAGGACAGTCCCAGGAGGAAAAAACTTGCAGTGGTGTTTAACATGGGAAACAAGCTGAAATCCCAGCTTTTCCCTTTTTTTTTTGATGGAAAAAACTCCCAAGAAAAGGGTTCTGCTTGGGAAAAGCAGAACTGCAGTTTGGTGTCCTGGGGGTGGATTAGCTCCACACTTTTTACTTTGCCTTACCCGAGGCCTCCTCTCCCCTTCATGGGGTGAGTTCAGAGCTGGAGAACAGCCCCTGGGCATCACCTGAGGCAGAATTGAGCTGTCCCTGCTTAAGCTCAGTCCTCACCTAGACCTGCCCCTCTAGTGCTGGGTCTCCAGGACGTGGCACCTCAAACTGGAGTCGATTTGTCACTAAGGAGAGGTGACAAACCCAGGGAATGTGTCCACCGGTGGGAAGGAAGGTTCTTCCTGGGCTCCAGGGCTGGGAGCTTAGAGAATAACCTGTCTAAGCCTCCCTGATGAGCTGGCTTTGGCGTGGACACACCTGAGAAGATTAGGAGTCTATCGTGGTCAATCATCTCGACACGAAACACAGATAAAAATAGAGAAAGTCCAAACCCCAAAGGTCTGCTCCAGCTGGGCTCTGCTTCCTCCACGATCTGCTGGGTGTTGGCACAAAACAGGGGCAGACAGGGGTTATCTGTGCCCAGCTTCTCAGGAATTGGGGAGAGGAAACACCTCAGGATAATTCAGCCTGTTCCTCTCCCCAGGAATCAGGTGTTAAACCATGAACGAGATTCTGAACAATCACCTCAAAGGGATCCCTGGTAGATTTTGCCAAAAATACTTTGCTTTTAACATCCATGGGGCTCTCCCAGAGGAAGAGATGGATTCTTATCCACAGGTTTTTATTAATGGCTACTGTGTGAAGCATGGCACCTAAAATTACATAAAGCATTTTATTACCTGAGTGAAATCACCACATCCCAAAGGCATTTCAACCCCAAACGGTGCCCAGGCACAAAAACCAGACAGACAGAGCCCCTCTAACCCCGAGAAACACCAAGAGGGACCTAAGGGTCCAAGTGCAAAACCAGCTAAATCCCAACATTCCAAACTACCACCACAAAAATCCACTCACCTGACGAACCCTCTGCCACGTTCCACTTGCAACATGAATAGTCTGCTGCTAGCATGCCTGACAATGAAATGCAAGTGTAAAAGGGGAGATACTACAGCTGGAGAGGGGGATTTAGTGGGGTCATTAATGTATTCATAGGAAATGCATCCTTTGGTTTACTGGGTGAGTGCAAAAATTCAGTGCCCCCACAGAAGTAACACCCCAATATCAGGCAGAGCAACTAAAATATTTCTAATTCCACACAGAACATGGAGTGTGTAAGTGGGAGGTAAAGTGGGAGGTAAGAATAAGGCACTGCCAGGTATTTTACCAACATTTGGATGTCGAATTGGCCCAGAGAGGCCCACTGAGGAAAGTCTGCAGTGAAACCCATCACGGAGGAGCTCAGGCCGCCTCCAACAAAGCTCTCCACAATTCCCACCGTGAGAGACAAATGGCTGCCAAAGTGGAATTTCCACACGTCCCAGGAGCACGAGGCTGGGAAGTTCATGGGCTCCAGGCTCTCCTTGGGGCCTGGCAAGAGAGCTCCATGTGGTTTTAAGGCTCGGGGTGCCTGGCAGGTTTCGGCGGGGCCGACGGATCACGAGCGAGCACGGACGGACGCGGGCACATCCTACAGAGCGCTGAGCACATGGAGACATAAAGCAGCCATTGTGCTGGCAGAAAGGCAATCTGTAACCAGATAGGCCCTGGCTCCATCTAAAAGCCATTTTCCCAGCATTTTTGCAGATTTGCTCCCCAGGAGCTTTCCCTGCCACAACAGGGTGCACATTCATGGCAAACCGGCGGCTCCGACGCCTTGGTTCTCCCCCCTGCCCCATCAGTGCCTCTGTGCCAGGGAATTCTGTGCTCCTAACCCAACAGAGGTGGCTGGAGCCCTCCAGCAGAGCCTTTGGAGGAGGATAATTCCTTGGGAAGGCACTTAAAGCTTTACCTTGATACGGAAAGCTGCAGCTGTGGTGATCTGCTGGAGCCTCACCTCGCACTAGGTCCTGCCCAGATACCAGGAGGTAAGTTTGGATTTTTTCCTCAGGGGAAAAGGGGCTGCAAATGCACCTGAAGGCTCCTTTTTTCCCTCTTTTCCTCAAAGCACAGCCTCCAAATCCAGCTAGAAAAGCATCCCTGCTGCAAACAGCACATCCCCTCCTGGGCTTTGGTGTCCACAGCCTGTCCTTTATAGGACAAGGGACACATTTGGCACAGTTCCCCCCAGGTAGGATGGACCTGGCCCATCCTCAACGAGGTAAGCAATAAATCACAGTGAAAACACGGCTCAGATGTGGAACTTTTCATGTAAAGAGCAAGTTTTTACAGTCCACATTCCTCCTTTTCTGTAGCCCACCGTCCCCCGCTGCCCGGCAGGTGAGATGGGGCTCCCACCTCGCTCTCCTGACAGTATTTATCCTTGGAATGCTGCTGCCTCTGGCAGATTCCTCCCTTTCAAACTCTGCACATCTGGTGCTAAAAACACAAAGTTTGGGCTCTGGCCTGGCGACTGAAGGCACAGAACTTTTGTGCTCCAACCATCCAGGCCTTGGGGTTGGAAGTGTCCTTTGCACACCAAGAGAAAGCAACGATGTGCGCAGGGAGAGGGATGAGTTTGTTTTCTCAAAAAGGAGATTTCCAGCTGTTTTGTCCCTGTGGGTCTCACCGTGGATGTGCAAAGTGGAGATTTGTGGCACATGGACAAAATCTGTGAGGAGAATCAAGCAGTGCAAGAGTCTGTCCTGTCCCTTCCCAGGCAGACAGAACAGGTTGGGAAATGAGAGAGCTGGAGTGGTGGTGGTGGCTGGAGAATTCTGGTTTTTATTTGCTGGGATGATTCAGGCCCAAATCCCCACAGCTCTGGCTCAGATGGGAGGCCCACAGGTGAGGAAGCAGCAAATACACAGAAACCCTAAAACCCAGCCGAGTCCAAGCTGGACTTCAAACCTCTTATTATGTAATTCCTATTTGGAAGTGCAACTCAAACTGGTTTTTTTTTGAGAGAACACACCAGGAACCTCTGAGAAAGACATCATAACTCATCCTTGGGTCAGAGCAATGGGAAATAACAGGGACCAAACTCACTGCTGGCTCTGACTGAGCAGAAACCCCCCTGGCTGCTGATCCCTGCCACTTCAAAGGAGCTGAGCATCCCCCATGGATGCCAGCAATAAAATTCCACTTCCATTAGCTCCATGGCCACCACTTAAAGGCAGCAGTCCCACTTTGCACACCAATTAGAGCTCCCCTAATGCCTGGCAGTACAAAGCTTTGGGGTTTTTGGTTGTTTCCCCCATGGGAAGGGGTGGAAGGGAAGAGATCAGGCGGCTCGGGGGAATTGCAGAGAGCCTTTCACTGCAGGGCTCTGCTCAGATCTGCCCCAGGCCAGAGGAACAGATGGTCCCTCCCGAGGGCTGGGCTCTGGCTTACATGGAATAAGGATTGTCTCAGGCCACTGGTGGACAATTTGCTGCAGCCACAAACACCCTGCTGGTGGTTTCTGCTCCAGAAACACAGGGATTCCATGGCTGCAAAGCAACTGCCGCCCACCCGATCCCAGGCACCTCATTCCTGCAGGGAACTGAGGGGAATTGCTGCCTGTGAGGTGCAGGAACCTGGGTCTCAGGCTGAAACCACCTGCTTTAGCTGTCATCAGCTCCTGGGACTTGTCAGCACCAGCACACGCTCACTGAAATTCCCCTGGGAGGTTCAAAGTGAAAATGATGGGGAAAAGGGAGATGGGGAAGTTCAGGGATCTGAACGAGGGGGCAAAGCCACAGGGAAAGGAAGTTTACAGTCTGTAAGATGGGATGGGAATGATAAACCCATGATTAATTTCAAATTAATTTCTAATTCACAATCCCAAGCTAGTGCTCCCTCAGTCTGTATCTTCTCCAGGGCAGAACTGAACTCCCCATGGGCAGGGGGCAAAAAGTCCATTGAGTATCCCAGGAGCAGAACAGGGTCCACATGAGCCACCAGAAGTGTTACCCAGAGAGGAGAATTTCTATAACTGTGAGGGGATAAATTATGCCAAAAAATATGGAGGGTGGGAGGCAGAAGTCAAATTCAGCCTTAAAAATGCCACTCATGATTTTGGAAAACACTCAGAGGGAAGCACTTGAGGAGAAAGGGCTTTCTTAAAATTCTTGGAACCTGTTGTGCAGCTCCAGGCAGAATCCTGGCAGTGAGGGCTCCTGCCCTGGCTTTTCAGGGATGGCTCCAGGGACATCCAGTGGGGCTGGGCTGGTGCAGCCTCTCCCAGAGTGTGAGGAGCAGGGAAAATAGGGCGATTCCCTGGAATCTTCCTGCACAGCTGTCTACCCTCTGAGGATTACTGCTGTCACATGAGCTGCTTTACAGCAAAGCCAAGCTGTCTCCACGAGCTGAGAAGGTCACTGGGAGACAGGGCCCTGCAGGGACAGACACATCACCCTGCTGTGCCTTCCCAAAGGGACGCCAGGCTGTGGGAAGGGCGTTCCCCACGCTCACAGGGCAAGGGAAGGTGGTTCTGCCTCCTCCCCTCTGCACATCACAGGAGGGATGTCCCAGGGCTGAGCCACTGCTTGACCAGGCTCCAAGCAAAGTGCTGGAAGCTGGAAGAGTCCTCACGGTGACAGATTCGCCTTCTCCTCCTCGGGTGCCCACCAGTGTTTGGGACAAAGCCACCCAATGGTCACCACAAAGGGACACCAAGGTGCAGCTGTGTCGCAGACATGTTTTATGGAAAATCCTTTCTTTAAGATTTTTCCCCTTGAGAAGCTGAGAGGCCTCAAGAACAAAATGTAAACAATGGTTATCTGCTGCTGTGGAATGCAACAGGTGCATCTGGGATTGGCCCATGTTGGTTGTTTCTAATTAATGGCCAATCACAGTCAGCTGGCTCAGAGAGTCTGAGCACAAGGTCCTGCCCCTGTTATCATTCTTTCCTATTCTATTCTTAGCTAACCTTCTGCAGAAATCCTTTTTTCTACTCTTTTAGTATAGTTTTAATGTAATGTATATAATGAAATAATAAATCAGCCTTCTGAAACATGGAGTCAGATCCTCGTCTCTTCCCTCAACCTGAGACCCCTGTGAACACCAGCACAGAGCTGCAACTCCTCAGGCTCCTGTGCAACCTGCTGATGCTTCAAATAACACCCCAGTCAATCCCAGAGCAGGAAATCTCCTCCTCAATCCCAAATCTAAGGGCTGAACATCAAGGAAGAGGAAAGAGTTCCACTTGGGAAAGCAGAAATCTGAAAGTTCAGTGCAGCCCCTTGGGAAAATTCATGAAAACCTCCCATGTTCCTCACTCTGCCAGGGCAGGGCTGGTGCACAAGGAAAACCTTTCTGCTCACAGGGGCTGCAGGACAGGGCTCTTTACTATGCCCCAGAGGCATCAGACAGATGGGGCTGTGCTTTTAGCCTTTAAAATCAGAGCCTGCTCCGGAGATCCAACGAGGAGGATAAATCCAGGCACCGAGAGAGCCTCCGGGTGTGCTCAGGAAAAAAGCAATGGAGGAACTTGGGAGGGCAGAGCCTGCTGAGGAAAGAGGGGCTGAGCACTTTTCAAGGCAGGGAAAGCCAACAGGAGTTTGGAGAAGCCCAGCCAGGAAGAGGGAAAAGCACATTCCAGAGAGGAGCAGGGAGCACACAAACCACAAGCGGCCCACAGGGAGGAAACTTTGGTGCAGAACAAAAAGCCACGAGCTGGGAAAATGAAGAGCCAGCAACCCTCAGTGCAGGGAGCAGCCCCAGGGTGCAGGCAGGGCATTTCTCCATCCCCGGGGTGGGGAGGGAGCTCCCAGAGCCCAGCTCATTTCCTAAGACGCCTCCCGCAGCAGCGACAGCTTGCTGGGATTTCAGCCAGCTTCCCATTTGGATCAGATTGCACCCTGCACCCCCGACAGCCATTAAGGCTCACAAAGTGCCCTCGGGTCACAGCAGCCTCCTTCCATTCCCATTTTCAGGACAGGGTGGCCTGAGCCAGCCCAGCCCAGCCCGCAGCCAGCAGGGCACCGTGATGGTGGCAGGAGCTGTGTCCTGCTGTCACCCACCAGCCATGGGGTGCAGGGGATCAGGGAGCCCCTCTCCACCTGCCCAGGGTAGTCCCAGGGAATGAATTCCCTGGGCACAGCACAGGTGGAAGCAGCAGTGACATCCCCAGCCTTGCCTGTGTCCCTCCCCAGCACGGATGGGGATGAGGCAGGAGACCCTGCAAGCCAAAATCTGCCCAAATCTGCCCTGGGAGATGCTGCAGCTGCTGGATGCTGCCCATCCTCAGCCCTGGGCTCAGCTGGAGGAGCTGCCCTGAACTCCAGGCACAAATTTAGCCCTGCTCTGGGCAGCAGCTCACAAGGAGGGAGAGCTGGGACCTCTCTTTGGTGTTTCAGGATGAGCAGGGATGGTGCCAGCAGCACTAACCTGCCCTGGATCTCTGCTGTTAAGCTGGAAGATCTGCCAGAGATGGGCTCAAAAAGCTGAGGTGGGGCTGCCACAAGCTCCAGATAGTTTGGAAAGAGTTGTTACTACAGGGAGAATCCACCACAGGGGAATTTCATCCTGGAGAAAGGAGCAGCAAAGCAGAGCTGGTCTCAATACTGGCTTCATCTATGTCCACCCAGCTGTTTTCTCCAGGCTGGTGGTGCCTGTGGCCCTTCCAGGAGCACCACAAGCCTGTCTGGACCCACTGAAGAAGCTCTGATGCTCAAGCCTCTGACCCAGGTTAGGTTAAGCATGGAGGAGGAGGAGGAGAAGACCTGGAAAAAGGACTCAGCAGCATCTCTGATGGGTCAGGAGAGATTTCTGCCCCCTTCTCCCTAAGCCAAGGGCTGTAAATAACACAGCACCATGCTGGAGAGGTGCAGCTTGTCAGGAGAGCAGCTCCCTATCCTGGAGCCAAAACTCTGATCCCAGAGGGTGGCACTGCTGAGATCTGCTTGCAGACACCCTTCAAAAACACCTCCCTCCTTTCCATCCTTTCCATCCCTTCCATCCCCATTCCTGGGCTGGAAACAGTGGCAAACCAGGGAATGCTTCCTTGTGCTTCCAGATGTATTTAGGAGAAGATGCCCAACTCTACTGGCTGCCATTCCTGTCCTGCCTGGCTTCAATCACATTAAAATTCCCACCTACTGCAGACACCCCAAAAAGTTTGCTGTGACCACAGAGCCACGTGCCGTGAGAGCCCCAGCCACCCAGAGGGGACCAGGAAAGCTCAGGGCACGGCTCTCAAAGCCAAATTATTGGGGATTTTCACACAATAAACAGAAAAACCCCTGGAATTCAACGTGAATGCTGGTGGTGGTAAAGTCAATGAAAAGTCACTACAAGATCACAGAACCACGGAATGGTTTTGGGTGGGAAGGGACCTTTCAAGGGCACCCAGTGCCACCCCTGCCACGGCAGGGACACCTCCCACTGTGCCAGGCTGCTCCAGCCCCAGTGCCCAGCCTGGCCTTGGGCACTGCAGGGATCAGGGGCAGCCCCAGCTGCTCTGGCAGTGCCAGCCCAGGCAGGAATTCCTCATTGCCAAGATGCCACCCATGGCTGCCCTCTGGCAGTGGGAGCCATTCCCTGGGTGCTGTCCCTGCAGGCCTTGTCCCCAGTCCCTCTGCAGCTCTGCTGGAGCCCCTGCAGGCCCTGCAATGTGCTGGGAGCTCTCCCTGGAGCTTTGGTTCCCTGAACACAGAGAAAAGCAGGATCAGGGAATACAAACCCATCCCTTCACCTGCCACAGGGCCTCTTTTCAGCACCCACCCTGCACTGAGCAGCTCCTGAATTCCTGAGGGGCTGTGAGAAGAGGTGCCAAAGCCTGGAAAAGCATCCTACAAATCCACCAAACAAACAGGCTTCAAGTCCAACCCAAACTCACAGGGAATCCCAGTCAAGCATCACATTCAGAGAGTTCCCAGCCAGACCAAGTAATTCCTGGTTTTGGGATGAAGAGTCACCATGAAAATGGTGGGATTCAATGAAAAACTATTGGGATCCATCAAATATGAAACGTCCCAACACAACACTCAGAAGACAGTGTCAGATCATCTGAATTTTCCAAGGGAAATTCAGGATCAGCCAAAAGAACCTCAGCAAAGATGGGAACTGCTTTAGGTAGTCAGACCTGCTTTAAGTTCTTGCACCAGCCAACAGGCAGCTCCTCTTTCAAAATTTATGGCTAAAGAAGAAATCCTGCCCAGCCTGGAGTCGCTGGCAGTGCTGCTCCCTTCCCTCTCACAGCCCAGAACAAAAGGGAACATATTGCAGCTATGCTGAGAGAGAGGAGGGCTGCTGCCTATTGCTTTAAATGTAATGTTAATGCCCTGTAATCAGCTTTAATTTTTAAACAGACCCAGCCCTCCTGTCCATTTCCCCTAATTCAGGACACGTGGAAGGTGAATGGCCTGTGCTCAAAGCAGGCCAGCCTGGGCTGTGACAGCTGGGGAGCCTGGCAGGCTCAAGGGCCTCAGCACAGCAATGCATGTCAGAGCTCACCAGGGGAGGGCTGGAGATGCTCTGAGGTCAGGGAGAAGCCAGGGGACAAGGCCAGACAGGGCACAGCTCCTTTAGGGGCTGGGAGCACCCAGAGACCAGCAGGAGAGGGAGAAATGATGGACATGTCCAAGGAAAGGCCTGGGATAAACCCCTCATTGCCCCAGGGAAGGGGCTCCATAAACCCCTCCCTGCCCCAGGGAAGGGGCTCCATAAACCCCTGGGATAAACCCCTCATTGCCCCAGGGAAGGGGCTCCATAAACCCCTCATTGCCCCAGGGAAGGGGCTCCATAAACCCCTCATTGCCCCAGGGAAGGGGCTCCATAAACCCCTCTCTGCCCCAGGGAAGGGGCTCCATAAACCCCTCTCTGCCCCAGGGAAGGGGCTCCATAAACCCCTCCCTGCCCCAGGGAAGCCTCACTCCTGTAAATCCCCATTCCACACCATAAGATCTCCCTGAAGCCTTCTCTTCTCCAGGCCAAATAAAGACAACAAAATGAGGTTTTTCTCCCCCAAAAGACCAAGCTGCCCCCAGAAATGCCCATTCTGTGCTCCCGCCACAGAAGCCCAAAGGAACTGGGTTGAGCGGGGCTGGTTCCGCCCCACACCCGGAACGGGAGCGGAGCGGGGGAAGCTCGGGCAGGATGTGGGGCAGGAGGGGATATTTTTAACCGCGGTTGGTGGGCAGACAAATCCTAATCGCCAGCGGGGCCGCGATGTCAGAGCAAAGCCGGGCGGTGGCAGCGGGTGCCAGCCCCGCGTCACGGCGGGATTAGCGCGGCAATCGGCACCGCGAACACCGCCCCGGGCCGGGGCTGCACAGGGCACGGCAGGGTGTGCCAGGGGGGGATGGCAAGGTGTGCCATGGGGGGCTGCAAAGGGCATGGCAAGGTGTGCCAGGGGGGCACGGCACGGTGTGCCAGGGGGGAATGGCAGGGTGTGCCAGGGGGGCACGGCAAGGTGTGCCATGGGGGGCTGCAAAGGGCACGGCAGGGTGTGCCAGAGGGGCACGGCAAGGTGTGCCAGGGGGGAATGGCAAGGTGTGCCAGGATGGGCATGGCAAGGTGTGCCAGGGCGGGCATGGGAAGGTGTGCCATGGGGGGCTCCAAAGGGCATGGCAAGGTGTGCCAGGGGGGGCACGGCAAGGTGTGCCATTGGGGGCTCTAAAGGGCATGGCAAGGTGTGCCAGGATGGGCATGGCAAGGTGTGCCAGGATGGGCACGGCAAGGTGTGCCAGGGGGGCACGGCACGGTGTGCCATGGGGGGCACAGCAAGGTGTGCCAGGGGGGCACGGAAAGGTGTGCCATGGGGGGCACGGCAAGGTGTGCCGGGGGGAATGGCAAGGTGTGCCAGGATGGGCATGCCAAGGTGTGCCAGGGGGGGCATGGCAAGGTGTGCCATGGGGGGCTGCAAAGGGCATGGCAAGGTGTGCCAGGATGGGTATGGCAAGGTGTGCCAGGGGGGCACGGCAGGGTGTGCCAGGGGGGCTGCAAAGGGCACGGCAAGGTGTGCCAGGGGGAATGGCAAGGTGTGCCATGGGGGGCTGCAAAGGGCATGGCAAGGTGTGCCAGGGGGGATGGCAGGGTATGCCAGGGGGGCACGGCAAGATGTGCCAGGGGGGAATGGCAAGGTGTGCCAGGGGGGCATGGCAAGATGTGCCAGGGCAGCCACGGCAAGGTGTGCCATGGGGGGCTGCAAAGGGCATGGCAAGGTGTGCCAGGGGGGCACGGCAAGGTGTGCCAGGGGGGCACGGCAAGGTGTGCTGGGGGGGATGGCAGGGTGTGCCAGGGTGGGCACAGCAAAGTGTGCCAGGTTGAGCACGGCAAGGTGCGCCAGGGTGGGCACAGCAAAGTGTGCCAGGTTGAGCATGGCAAGGTGTGCCAGGGTGGGCACACTGCAGCCCTTGGGGGTGTTCTGGCTCTGCTCGTGCTGGCAGTGAGCTGGGGTTGGTGCCCCAAAATGCCAGCAGGGAACTCCTGGTCACACCCAGCAGTGACCCTGACGGAGTGTTGGTTTTCCCAGCTTTTATGGAGATGGGAAACTGAGAGGTGTTTGAAGGAATTTCATTCTATTATCAGTTTTGATGAATAGCGAGGCGCAAGAGATGTAAATTCAAAGCTATTCCATCAGAAGCCAACCTGGATTTTGGTTACAGCACTTTGTAAATGCTTTTCAGCCTGTTGGCTTTTGCCACACAGCGCTGCTGTTACTTCTAACACCAATCACTCAGTATTGCCCCATCTCAATACAAACTAAAAAATCCATCAGCAGGGAATGGGGGTGGGCACAGGGTGCAGTCAGGAACCCCTCTCTAAGGGCACACACGGGGGAGTGAGTGTCCTTGGAATCATGGCATCATTAAGGTTGGAAAACACCCCCAGATTGAGTCCCACCATCCCCCAGCACTGCCAAGGCCACCACTGTCCCATGTCCCCAAGTGCCACATCCACGGGGCTTTGCAATCCCAACAGGGATGGGGACTCCAAAGCTCCCTGGGCAGCTCTGCACAGCCCTTTCCAGGGAGGAATTTTCCCTAAAATCCCCCCTGAGGGTCTCTGCTCTGTTCCCTCTCCTCCTGTCCCTGTTCCCTGGAGCACAGCCCCACCCCATGTCCCCAAGTGCCACATCCACGGGGCTTTGAAATCCCCTCAGGGATGGGGACTCCAGCCTTGCCCTATTCCAGTGCCTGACAGGAGAGGAATTTCAGTGCCTTTCAATGAGGAATTTTTTTCCCTAATATCCTAAACCTCCCTGATGCAATTTGAGGTTTTCCTCTGGCCCTGTTGCTCGTTCCCTGGGAGAAGAGACCCCAACCCCACACAGATGAAACTGCTTTTAACTGAGGTTTATGCCAAGGGATTTCGCTCAGAGCCCAACAGCTCTGTTGCTGATAATTATTCATTGATACACAGCAATTTGTCCTCTAGAAAACGCCTCTCCCTGTTCCTGGAGCTGCTCAGCAAACCCAGGAAGGAATTCACTCCTCTGCTCTCCTTGCTGGCTTCTCTTCTACCCTTTCTCATCTGAAACACAGCTGCAAAAATGATTTGCCTCACCTTTCCTTCAGATTGGGATTAAATCCTACCTGTTTCAGGGAAAACCTTCATAAAAAAATTCTGTTCCCACCAGGGAGGCCCTACAAAAAGCTTGACTCTTTCCTTCCTGTCCTCCTGGATGCAAACATGCTGCTCTGCACTTTGCCAAGCTGCTAGCGATTCATTTGGCTCCATCTTCCCTGAAAAGGAGATCCAACAGGAAAAACATAAAATACTCCTTTATAAAAAGTGACATTTGCAGCCCCTAAGCCCCCCCCCATGAAATTTGTGTTTTTCTCATGTGAAAAAGCCGCCAGCTCCCAGTGGCTCTGTGCTGCACCTCCCTATCCTGAGGGATCCCAAAGCAAGGACAGGGATCCCAAACCTCTTCCCACATGGAAATCACCACCTGGAGCAGCAGTTCTGTGTGGCACTGTCACCCCAAACCCCGCTGAGGTTCCTTTATCCTGTGCATGTTGGAGTCCTGCATGCTGAGAACTTTAAACTTCCTGTGCTGAAGGGCACAGAGCCACAAGAAAATATTATATTTGACCTGAGGCCATGGAGAAAACTTGCAAAATTGATTGATAGCACTGAGATTACTGGTGTGGAGTTTGATTAGAAGTCTGTCATATCACAGAGTAAAAACTTAGAGTTTCAAGTTTTAAAATATAACAATATATACAGGGCAAAACAGAAGTTTTAGGGCAGTGGCTAGTTTATCTTCTTCACCTTCTTCATAAGTTTAAGTAGTATTTTGTAATTAGACAAAAAACGCCCACGTTGCTGACTTTGAGCGATTAGTTATTAAGCTAAAAGTAAAAATAATTCAGGTATCATTTCTTAATTGGTTAATTTAGCCTTAAAAGACCTTGTATAAAAAGACATTGGCCATTTTGTAGCTTGTTAGTACGATGCTGTAGAACTCACCACTTGTAATATAAGTAAGAAATAATAAACACCTAAATCTGAACACAAAATTTCATCTCAAGAGCCTCAATCCCAGCCTTGAGAGAAGCAGGAAAAAGAAGCCAAAAGCCAACAGCACTGATGCCTCCTTGCTGGGCTTGTGAAAGCAGGAGCCCTCTAATCCCCCTGCTCATGTCAGACCCTAATGCTGCTCACAGATCCTGGCTCAGCCCAGCCTGAACACGGCCCCCTCTGCTTGTGTGGGGAGCAGGGTTGGGTTCTTGGGATGGAGAAGGGCAGGATTTAGGGTGGGCTCCTCTCAGCGCCCCCTTTGTGCATCTCCAGCAGCACGGGGAGGAGATCCAGCAGGAAAATCTGCTTTGGGGACAGGAAAAGAGCAGCCAGAGGGAACAAGCAGGATCCACTGGATCTCCGCCTGGGCCAAGCTCTGGTCTGTGAGATTAATTCCCTGGTTATGGCTTGATCCCACATCCTCCTCCACAGCTGCTTCTTCTTCTATCCCAGCTGGTTTGAATCCCAGCAGGAGCTGGAGCGTTCCACTCCCCTCACCTCGCACAGCAGCCCCGGTTGGTGCTGCTGGACCCTGGCTGGGCAGGAGCTGCCCTGCCCCTCCTGGGCACTGCCCTGCCCTCCCGGGCACAGCCCTGCCCTCCTGGGCACTGCCCTGCCCTCCCGGGCACTGCCCTGCAGGCACGGCCCCGCCTGCAGCCTCATCAATATTTCAGCATCAGCCGGGAAGCCCTGGCAGCTCCCAGGGCCCCATGATCAATGGCAAACAAAGGGCTGCGGGTGAGGCTGCTCCAGCAGGCACCTCCCTGGCTCCTCTCCTCCAAAAGCAGCTCCAGGGCACAGGGTTGTTCTCAGCAGAGCATTTCCCAGCATTTTCAGGGCCTGGTGCTGCCACACTCCCCTCCTCTTGCTCTCCATACCCCTCTGTTCAATACCAACCGCTTGGGAACAAAACCATCTGAGGCTCCGAGTGTGGGGTCAGCGGTTCCTGCATCCCCACTTGGAGCAGATGCTCCTGAGGAGCAGGAAAACCTTAATGCACTTAGCTGGCTTGACACTGCGTGGGAGCAGGAGATCTTGTTTCCTTCAGCTGGGAATGGAGCAGATCACAAGATTATCCACAGCCCTTTCTCAGTGCAGCCTCGTTCCTGGGCTCCCTGCAAGATATCCAGCCCTAGAGTCCAACATTTCCAGGAATATTCAGAGGTCTCCTTTTTTTTAGCCATCCTGGTTGTCTTGTACTGTTATTATTATTCAGATAATTCCAGAGAAGGGATGGGAAAAATGCCATAGTGAGAGAGAAATGAAAAAAAAATTTAAAAAGAGAGGAATTACACTAAATGGCTAATGAAACACCTTGCCTGACCTCCAGAAATTTTCACAGAAATCACGGAATGGTTTGGGTTGGAAGTGAGTTAAAGATCATGGTGTTCCTGCCATGGGGACACCTTCCACTATCCCAGGTTGTTCCAAACCTGCCCAACCCGACCTTGGACACTCCCAGGGATGGGGAGGTGTCAAACTATCTCCTTTGCCATATCAATAAGATGGAGATAAATTTCCATGCTACCCTTCCAGATAGGTTTTCTCCTCAGAAAAGTCCTGCAGAAGGGTCAGAGCGTTCCCAGAGAGAAGCATTTATTGGGAATAACAGCAAATTAAGACCTTGCAAGCAACAGCAAAGGGGAAATTTGCTGGTTAGGACCACTCTGGCTGTGGCAGTTTTCCCCAAATCACTCCCAATTCCACCTCCTCTGGACAGAAGGGCACAGAGTGGATTTTCCCTGCTGCATCCATCAAATGGTGTCCATGCAGGAGGATGCTGCCACTCCCACCCCGGCTACGGAGATAAACCCTGCCAGCAGTGAATCCATCTGCTCTGCCTCCCCAGACAGAGACAGCAGCAATGGATACCAGCATCTCCTCCATCCCTGAGGGAGATCTATTAGCTGGTTACGTAAGGAGGCAGCAGCATGGAGCTTCCAAGGACTCCAAAGCCCTTCCCCTTAATACCACCGGAGATTAGAGCAAATCGAAGGAGAGCGGAGAGCAGGCGAGGGGCTGTGGGCGAGCTTGTGCTCACAGGAAAATGCTGCAGCCTCTCCTCTTAATGCACTCTAAATCCCATCTGATTTCCAACTCGGCTGCTAGGAAAAAAAAAAAAAGGAGAAAAAAAAAGGAAAAAAAAAATAGCCCAGCCTGTATTGAAATGATGTCAATGCTGGGAGAGTGAGGTGGAGTGACTCAGGGAGGGCGTGGAGAAAAGAAAGGGAGTTAGAGGGGAAGCATCCAGAGGAATCCAGACTGTGAAAGCATTTTGGAAGCAGAGCAGAAGGAGCCAGGGGTGCGGATCTGCTTTTCCAAATCTGATTAGTTGCTGCTTTTGAGCATCCAGGGTCAGATCCTGCCTCTGATAAACACACAGCACTTATCGCCCTCACGCCAGGCTGCCGGCACAATAAACACAATCCTGCTCTTCCCTCGGTGCCAGATGCACTCCCAGCTCCGGGGACAGGGATTTCCCTTCATTTCTGCTCCCTCTTCAGGCTGGCTGACTCCACAGCAAGGGAACCAAACCAGCTCCGAGTGAAGTTCCTCTCCCCTCCTCTGCTGCAAACCGAGCATCGACGTTTCACACAGAGTGCGCTCCTGGCTGGATGAGGATCCTGATGGAAGGCAGCTCTCACCTGAGCAGCTTTCTGCTTTCATGCAGAGTGACACTTCTGTCACCCAGCCACACGTGCTTGGCCCCTCTTTGACTATTCCTGTCCAAACAGCCTCACCCTCGAGGTGAGGTTTCTTTACAACTTCACCCTTTGCGCCCTTTTCCGGCTGATTTTGACACACCTCCTTCCACCTAACCCAAACAACCAGTGGGTTTCTTGGGTAATTCCATAACAACCAGTCTGAGCTTGGAAATTATCCCCGAGTCAGGCTGGAAAAAACCCCTGGGATCACTGAATCCAACCTATGACCCAACACCAAGGCATTCAGTGCCACATCCAGGTGCTCCTTAAACACCTCCAGGGTCAGGCAGAAGCACAGGACAACGGAGGCAGTGGATGACCCCCAACGAGGCACATTTTCATATTCCACTCATCTCTTGAACTGGATTTTATAGATTTACAGTTTTATTTCTAGTTTAAAGAGCTGCCAAAGTCATCAGACTTGGCAGAAGGCATAGAACAGGTGAGAAATGCTACAGAGAATCCCTGGAATCAAGAGATCGACTGTGGTGGGAAGATGGAAAATGAAGCAGGAGGAAAACAACCTGAGGCTGACTGAGGAACAGCCATCAGGTACAGAAAAAAAGCCTTGAGAAGGGCAGGAAATAAGTAATAAAATGTTGGTTTAAGAGTTCTGCAGATGAGTTTATTATGGCACCAACTAATTGTGTTAATTGATCAAGGCTGGTCCTTCCCGTGCTGGGCACAGACACACATCACAGAGCAGTTTTCCCAAAAAAACCCTAAGGATGTAGAGCCAGCTGGCAAAGGAGGGAAAGAGCAGAGCCACCAGCACCATGGGAGCAAAGAAGGAGTTAATGCTCCCATTCCACCCTGAGATTAAAACTCACAACTGGTCAGTGACCCCCTGAGTGAGGAGGAGTATTTTACCACCCAAACCGTGCCATTTCAGTAAAAAGAGAGGAAAAGACCATTTTTAAGAGCCCAAATAAAAAAAAAGCCAAACCAACCCCTTTGCAGAGGCCTTACCATTGGCATCCTGGACTCCTGTGAGCGCTCCCACTGCTGCTGCAGTTTCCCCAGACAAGACAATCTGTCCCCCTCCCTGAAGGGTGGCCTCGGCCAGCGTGGCTACGGCATGGGCAGCGGCTTCACTGCAGGGGGAGGCAAGGGTTAGGAACAGCAGAGGAACAAATGAAATAAAATAAACTCCATTTAACCAGCAAACACACGCCAGGAGAGCAGCCCAGAGCACAGGGATTCCTATCTGGCCTGGGGGAAGTGATGCATAGCAGGAAATCAGCACTGCAGCAGGAAGGGATGGGAAGGAGCTGCCTCTGGTGGATTTTTTCAGGTCTCTTAGAACAGCCCTGTGTTCTCCCTTTCTCCTGGGACTTGGATAAAACTTTGGGACAGTTCCATGTGGCTCCTTCCTGCCTCTGCATTCAGGTATCAGACTTTGGCACTGGCACATCCTGGGGCTCTGCAGATCTCAGAGCTCTCCCTGGTTCTGCCCCTTCACCTCACCAGCATCACCAGCTCTGGCTTCAGCTTCTCCCCAGCCAAGTGGCTCAATAATTCCTTTTAGTGAGCATTATTTTCCAGCAGAGTGCTGTTAAATTTCTTCACATGATGAAGAAAATCTTGCCTGGCTTCCCTCCTCCCCTTGGCACATCCTTCTCCTTCAGGAGCTCTGGGAAGGCTTTTTCCCTGCAGGGCAGCTCAGCAAACCTGGCATCAGGTGTAACCCCATGCCCAGCCTTCCCACTTCTAAAAAAAAAATCCATGCAGGGAAATCTGGAATCCTGGAAATGTGCAGGATAAAATCCTGCAAGTTGGATCTGGGGATATGGGGCTTGTTCCTGTAAGTCCAGTGTCCTGAAAAGATCGTTTGGTTTTAAAAGAGAATTTTACAGGGAAATATTAGTTAAAAAAGACTATTTGAGCAACCTCATGTAGCAGACAAGAAATATCTGAAGGACCCAAATCTGCATCATAAAGAGCAGAATCAGTTCAAGGTGTGTTTGGGATTCAGTTCCAACAGAGATTTGGGAGTAAACTGGGATCAAAGTGATTCCTTCAGCAATTTATGGATGGAACAAAGTCTTGGAGCTTTATTCCAGCTACCAGCAGTGTGGTCTGGTGCCCTGTCCCACCCCCTGGCTGCTCAGCCAACAGCCTCTAACCAGGATCCTGGTTTGGACGAGGGAAATTCTTGTCCACACCTCAGCAGTGGGAAACCTCCTTCACTGCTGTACTGCGATTTCCTATCCCTCAGGAATGGGACATGGGAAATGGGATAAATGGGAAATGGCCACAGCCATTTCCAGGTTTTAGGAACAGCACGATGAGTTTAGGCAGCTCAGCAGAGCTGAGCAAAGATATTTCATCCTGCTGGATGGACCTGTGGGGAGCTACACCTCAGATCTTGCTAACCTGAGTGCAGCCAAGCACCCTAATAACCACTGCAGCTCCCTCAGCTTCTACTGCAGTAAGATTGGGGGGAAAAACCCCAAAACCAGGGGGCAGTGGAGGAAATTCTGATTCTGACCAGAGCAGGAATCAGGAGCTGTCCTGCACGCACCACCCGCCAAATGAATCCACTGAGGAAAAGCCTCTCTCCGGACCGAACAGAATGAACTGTGCCCCATCAGAAGGAAACCCAGGCAGGAGGTGCCAGGCTGAGGCTGAGGCAGCCGTGCCCTCCCCAGGTACCTGTTGAGTGCCATGGTGACAGTGGCTCCCTGCTGCATCTCCTGCGACGCCGCCACCGCCGCCTCGGCTAGCGATGCCACCGCCTGCGTGGCCTCCGAGGCCTGCGTCGTCTGGATGGTCATCTCCCCTCCCTGCAGCGTGGCCCAGTTCTGCTCCACCTGCAGGGACACAGCACAGCCTGTGGGACCAGGAGAACCCCTCCAGGGGTGGCTGATTCCCAAAAAGGATCAATGGATTGGTGCACACAGAGTCCTGCGGTGTCCGGCTCTGAGAGCGGGGAAAGGGAGGGAGGCTGGGATGGGGCTGGGCACTGCAGCCCTGCATCAGCCATGAGGCTCACAGTGCATAAAGATCCAGAAAGGTCCTCCAAAAAACCAGAAATCACAGAATTCACAGAATGACTGGGTTGGGAGAGACCTTCAAGAGTCCAGCCCAGCCCCTGGCACCCAGTGCCACCTCCAGGCTGGTTAAACACACCCAGGGATGGTGACTGCACCCCCTCCCCTGCAGCCACTGCAGAACTTTCTCCCCCTTGCTGGAAAAGCTTTTTGCTGCTCTCCAAGCTGGATTTCCCTGGGCCCAGCTCAGGCTGTGTGCTCTGGGTGTGCCAGGGCTGCTGGGGACAGAGCCCGAGGGCAGCTGGGCACAGGCACCTTTCAGGAGCTGGGAGAGTGCTGGGGGCACCCTGAGTCTCCTTCCCTGCAGGCTGAGCGCCCCCAGCTCCCTCAGGGCTCCCTCAGGGTTTGTGTTCCCAGCCCTTCCAAATCTCTCTTGTCCAGCCAAATCCTCAACAAAACAGGGCAATGGTGTTGTTGTACCTGGATCACTGCCTGCCAGCCTGGGCTGCTCATTAATGAGCTGTGATTAATGGCCATCAATTAAAACACAAGTTCCACCTCACCATGAAGAAGAACTTGCTTCATTCCTTCCTTCCATGGAGAGTGGCAGAGCTCTGGAGCAGCTGCCCAGGGAAGCTGTGGAGTCTCTGTCTGGAGACATCCCAAAGCCACCTGGACGTGTCCCTGTGTCACCTGCTCTGGGTGACCCTGCCTTGGACTGGATGATCCCCAAAGGTCCCTTCCAACCCCAGCTGCTCTGGAATTCTGTGTTTCGGCAGTGCTGGAGCCCCAGCACAGATCACATCCCTCAGGGAAATGAGCTGTTTTCCTCCCTGTTTCTATTTGTACTTTTTGGGGATTGGTCCATGTTCCCATCCAGGATTTATCTGGGCAGCACCTGTGACCTCAGATGGGATTGAGCCATATTGCTTAATAAAAGATGATGGTGGCTGGAAATGTTCATTTATCCCAGTTATTTAAAATTCCCCAACTCTAGACATTCCCATTGATAATTTTCCTATTACCTGAAGTTCACACAGCTGCTCATTTTCCCCCATATTTTCATGTGGAGCTTCTCAGCTGGTGAGATAATGATTATATAGCCACAAAATCCACCAGGATGAGAACTCAAATCATATTTTGGTCCAAACAAGCAGAGGATCTGTTGACAAATCCTACTGGCTGCTTTGCAAGGTGGAGATCTGCCTCCACCTCCCGTCCCCATAAACATTTCAGGACACACCCCAAATTCAGAAACAAAATTAAAACTGCTGTAGGGGGTGAGGAAAAAAACTCAATTGTTTGGGATGGAGATGGTTAAAAAACCCATAAAAGCAGAGGTGACTCAAGGCTCAAGGTAAAATTTTGCATGAGGAAATTTTGCTGCCTTTGGGCAAAGGGTAATCCCAGCAAAGGATGGACAGGGAGGGAGGGAGGGAGAGCCTGAAATTGTGGGTGAGGAGATCCCAGTGATGCCCTACAAAGGTGCCCAAGGAGCTCCAGAACAAGGATAGGGTAAGGAAAGAATAAAAAGAAGCTGGGACTGTCTCAATCAAGGTTGAGCTGCTGAGATTGTACAGCTAAAAGGGTGTAAAATGAAATTAAACCCATCCAGATCCAGGACAAGGAGCCCCACTCAGCCTTACTGGTGCCTTTGAAAGATTCCCTGCAGCTCTTTGGGATTCTGAAAAGCCCAAAGCAGCTGCAAAGTGCATCAAGGTCACTGCAGGCTGCTCCAGTCGGGGCTGGGATGGGAACAGGGTTTGTGGCCAGCAAAGCTGTTCTGTGCTGCCACCTCTCGCCGTGACAGCCCAGCTGGGCACAGCACGGGGACACAAAGGGACACCAAGGGACCCACAGCCTCATTTCAAGGTGGGCTTTGAAGCCAAAAGGGGAAAAAAATAATCTCTGTAATTTGAAGGGAATGTTTCTCAAACCCAGAGAAAGAACTCTATTTTTTAATGTATGATTTGATTTTTTAAAAAGGGGAAAATAAATGTTTGCGAGTTTGAGGGCTCAGGTTTAGCATGGAAATGCCAAAAAAACCCTAAAAAATAATTTATAGGAGGAATATATTAAAAACCCAAATTCAGACCTAAGACTTCCACAATAATTGTGTAATTATATATATATATATATATATATATATATATATATATATATATTTGTACATATTTATATATATGTATAAAATATAATTTCTATCATATTTATAATGTAATTTATATTTATAATTTCTATTTATAATGCCTTTTATATTTTTTATACAGAAAGTGCTGAATTGTTATTTTGGCTCATGATTCTGCAAAAACAATTTTATATACATATATAATACATAATTATACACATAATATTATCTTTTAGATAATAATATAATATAATATAATATAATATAATATAATATAATATAATATAATATAATATAATATAATATAATATAATATAATATAATATAATATAATATAATATAATATAATATAATATAATATATGTACTATTATATATAACATTTTTAAAATTAAATTATATATAATATATATAATATATATTATATTATATAATATATAATATATAATATATAATATATAATATATAATATATAATATATAATATATTATATATTATATATTATATATTATATATTATATATTTATAATTGTGTTTGCCGAATCCTGAGCTGAAATTATATATATACACATTTATATATAATATTATATTATATATATTATATATGTTATGTATAATTATATATAAAATTTTAATATTTTACATCTATATTTTATATTTCATATATATATACATATAATTGCATTTGCAGAGTCCTGAGCCAAAATTATACATATACACAATGTATAATTTGTGTATATGTATAATTATATACACATTATAATATATATATATTATATATATAGAATATATATATAATATATTATATATATATAATATATATTATATATATAATATATATAATATATATTATATATAATTGTGTATATTTAATTTTTATTTTCTATTTTCTATCTATACAATATATAGTATATAGTATATAGTATATAAATACAAATATAAATATAAATATAAATATAAATATAAATATAAATATAAATATAAATATAAATAATTGTGTTTGCAGAGTCCTGAGCCACAGTAGCAATTCATCCCTTTCTGTATCAAACCCCATCTCCTGTTGTGTTGTGTGCCAGCCCTTATGTGCCAGGCTGGTGTTTGCTGTGCCCCCAGAGATGTTTCTGGAAGCCCAGGCAGTGCCCCAGCAGGAGCAGCTCTCACCTCTCCGTCAGCCACCGCAGAATAATTGACCTGTGCCACGGTGACCGTGGTGGGCAGCTCGGAGGCGTCGGCCAGCGTGGCCACCGTGGCCCCCGTGCCAACCTGTGGGGGACAAAACAGCGCATCTGTTAGTGCAGGAAGTGCCCAGAGCTCTCAGAAAAGGGCTCTCACATGCTGTCAGATTGAAACAATAAAGGAATTTACTGTCAGCGTGGCGCAGGGAGCTTGTGGCTGTCCCATCCCTGGGAGTGTCCAAGGCCAGGCTGGACAGGGCTTGTGTCACAGACACATTTGCTGAAAAATCCTTTCTTTAAGATTTTTCCCCTTGAGAAGCTGAGAGGCCTCAGGAACAAAATGCAAACAATGGTTATCTGCTGCTGTGGAATGCAGCAGGTGCATCTGTGATTGGGCTCATGTGGTTGTTTCTAATTAATGGCCAATCACAGCCCAGCTGGCTTGGACTCTCCATCCAAGCCACAAACCTTTGTTATCATTCTTTCTTTTTCTATCCTTAGCCAGCCTTCTGATGAAATCCTTTCTTCTATTCTTTTAGTATAGTTTTAATATAATATATACCGTAAAATAATAAATCAGCCTTCTAAACATGGAGTCAGATCCTTGTCTCTTCCCTCACCCTAAGACCCCTGTGAACACCGTCACAGCCTGGGATGGTGCAAGGTGTCCCTGCCATGGCAGTGACAGGTTCTTTAAGGGCCTTTCCAACCCCCTCAAATTCCCTGATCCTGTGACTAATTGTAATTGCAGAGCTCACAGAAAACACAGAGCTGTCCCCAAGGGGGAGGAAATCCCAAACTGGAGCCACGCTAACCCATGGAACCAAGTCATTAATCCAGACTGGAACCAAGTTTTGCACATCCCTTGTGCTGTCCCTGTGTCCATGAAGGCCCCAGCAGTCTGCCAGCCTCAGGAAGAGCAGCTGTGGAGCATGGTGGAGCCACCTCCCTCCTCCCATCCACCCTGCACGGGCTCAGAATTCCCTGCACACCCTCACTGCTCCCCATTCCCTGGGGCTCACCACCAGGCACCCTAGCAAACACGAGCTCCTCCTCAATACCCCTCTGGAAATGATCTTTTCCCCATTTAACAGCTGGGAAAGGACAAAGGCAGGGAGATGGGCAGCTTTGTCTCTGAGCAGAATTAAATATAAATGCCAGGAAGTCGAGGGGATCTCAGGTGTCCAGCAGCTGAAAGAACCCCAGTCAAAGGGAGATTGTATGGACAGGTGAGCAAAGAGAACCAGCCTGGCAAGTCTGCTGGGCCTTGGTGGGGAACAGAAAACTCTGACAGCCACTGAAAAGCTTCATTTGGGAAAAAAACCCCACTCATACACCCAGTTTTTATCTGCATTATGTCTGACAAAAGTATGTGTAAGACTTCACTAGAAACGTGATGCTTGAGAGGGACAAAGTGCTGGGCCTGGTTAGGAACCACCACCAGCGGTGGTGTGGAGGCACAGGGAAACTGAGATTCAAATCTCACTCCCACAAGGAGTTTGTGGGAAGCTTCAAGAGAAAACCTATTTTATTTTACTTCCTGAGCTGCCAGAATCTGCCTTCCCACACAGGGAACACAGGGAAAACAGGAGCAGCACTGAGCTAAGAACAGTGTGAGAGGAATCCTTATTCCATGAGGACAAATATGCATTTGCTGTTTGTAATAAATGTAATACACTTCAGGTGGCAGATGAAGACCTGGGGCACAGAAATACCTGATCTAGATAAATATATATATATATATATATATATATATATATATCAATATATCTATCTATCTATCTATATATATATATATCTCAATATATCTATCTATCTATCTATCTATATATATATATATCTCAATATATCTATCTATCTATCTATATATATTTATATAGATATATATAGATATATTGAGATATATATATTGATATATATATATTGATATATATATATATGTATTTGGTGTTTGTAATAAATATAATACACTTCAGGTGTCAGATGAAGATTTGGGGCACAGATATACCTGATCTAGATAAAGACATGTATTTATAAATATATAGATATAGACATATTATATATAGAGAGAGACATATAGATATATAGATACATATAGATAGATATATAATAGATATTATATGTTATATAATAATATATATTATATATTACATATTACATATTATATATTATATGTTATTTTTTATATATATTATATGTTATATGTTATATATTATATATTATATTTAATACCTGAAATGTAGCTGATTAAACTACATTTCATACCATTAAAGGAAGGCAGTTCCACCACCTCTCCTCCCATTGCCAGGGACTGGATTTGTTCTAAGGAGTTTCACTAAACTCAGGTCAAACCCCTGAATTTTTTTGACCCCATCACAGAAATCCTTGCACTGGACACCAAAGGTGGGAGTTGGGAAGAGAGAGGTTGAGGATGGATCTTTGTTGTGGAGTTAGATGTGATAAAAAAAAAAAATCCTGAAGGACGAGTTTGGCTCCTGAGCTTCCTTAAACCATCTTGCAGTGCTGGAACCCAGGAAATTCCTCTGGCTGCCCTGGAGGGCTCAGAGACCTGCAAAGGGGGCTCAGAGACCTTGGCACAGAGCCCCCAAGACCCCCCTGTGCCTTTGATTATGACCCATGGAAAAAAAATTACCAACCTAATATGAGGATTTACAAGCCACGAATATCTACATAGAATGACATAGTGAATTTATCACAGGGCGAAAAATAGATTTTTGAGGTTTTTAGAATGGGGCTCGGGGTGTCAAGATGGAGGAATTTGGGTGTGCCCTGCCCTTTTTCCTTCTTCTTCCTAGCCTCCATCTTCTGGGTGATGTTGGCACTTTTGGATTGGTTTAGAGTAGAAGCTCACTGTCCAACATAGGTGATAGGGATTGGGAAGTTATGGTAAATAATGTACATGTAGTTTTTAGTGTAAAAAGATAACACTGCCCCAGGGCAGGCAGAGTGCCTCTGTATGACCTGCTGGACAGACCTCAGCAGGCCAGAGAAAGAATGTTATAGATAAGAAATAATAAAAAACATTGAGAATGATAACTGAAGAGCACCGACTCCTTTGAAAAGAGACTCTGTGACACATCTCAGGGTCACTCTGAGCAGCTAAACCCCCGAGAGTGGCGGTTTAAACGGGGCTGGGATGGAGAAGCCGGGGGCTGCTCTCACCTGGATGAGGGACACGGTGCCGTCGGGGTTGCTGAAGGTTTGCACCACGGTCTGGGAGGGCACCAGGTGGGCGATGCTGTGCGTGGTCGTGGTCTGCGGCGTCTGCTGGTCCTCGAAGGCGTAGAGCAGGTCCTCGCGCCCGTGCTGCTTGTAGCAGTTCTTGACGATGGTGCGCAGGGCCTGGGTCCAGGACACCTGCCAGCAGCAGGGACAGGGGACAGTCAGCCCAGGGAAGGGCTCTCAGCACTGGGGTTTGCACTGTGTCCTCACTGGGCTTTGCTGGGTGGTTTGTAATGATTCACGAACAACCCCAATATTTAATCTTCCTCTGCTCATCCCCTCCTTCCCACAAGAAATCACCCTGGAGAGCCTCCTGATCCAGTGAAGATGTCCCTGCTCAGACTCCTTTAAAAGGGTCCTTGCAACCCCAACCATTCTGTGACACCAAGTAGAAAACCACGGTGATTTGGGAAAGCACCAAAATGCTGCCACAGCACCATTTCCAACCTCCCCACCCAGCCAGCCCTGAACCAGCCTGCACAGGTCCAGCTGCCTCCCACCACAACGGCTTCCTTTGATTATCTTTGCGACAGGTTGGTAGAAACTTTACTTTTTCACCCAGTTCTCTCATTTTCCCTGGCTCCACTGCACATCCACAACTCCTTCCTTTAAGCACAAAGCTCCCTGCTGCTCTGAACAGGCCAGCATCCCTTCCCTCCTTCAGGAGGCCATGACACAAACCCTTTCTTCTGTCCCTCAAGGCAAAAAGCACCCCCAAAACCCATCCTGCAGCCCCTGAGCTCCGTTTGGAGGCAGACAGGGAGACACCCACCCGCTGCTTCTGCTCCTCCGTGCGGACGTCGCTGCGGACGTTGGCCCACGGGATGTCCTCGGGCCACCAGATGGGCTTGCAGCTCTCCTTGCCCCAGCCCGGCTTCCCACGACCCGTGGAGTACTTCAGCATCTCGGGGATGAAGGCTCTCAGCTGTGCCTGGAACAAAGAAAAGGTTGAGAGGTGTTTAGGAATTCACATCTCGGGCGGTTTTGAGGGGTGTTGCGCAGAATTATTGGGTTCGACTTCCATCCTGTTGGAGCCATCAGCTGGAAGAGGCCTGAAAGCCCAAGGAAGGTGGACAATACTTTGCCATCTTCTCCCAGGACTCAGCTCGGCAGCAGGTGGAAGAGAAGAAACAAAATTCAATCAGCAAATACAAAATTACAACACCAAGGCACAGCCATTGTATTGACACTTCACAACTCAAACACTACCAGGAAGAGAATGAGCCAACCTGAAATGGAAGAAAAAAACAAAAAAAAAAAAAACACAATAACCTATTTAAAAACCCCATAATCAATGTCCCTACAGAGGCAGGAGCTCAGGCATGAGCTGATGTATCCTTTACAGAGATGCTGTGAGGGGATGGAGCTTCAGTGACCGCTGAAATGTGGAAACCACAAATCTCACACATCTCCAGCCCCGTCCTGCCAAAATAAATGAAAAACTCACACAGGGTTTTGTGACAAGATTGGTTTTGTACCAGGGACTCCTTGGTGCACCAGGAAAAGGCTGGTTCAGCTGCAGAGCAGAGCAGGAAGGAGAGAGCTCTCCTTATGTCAGAGGAAATCACATTTAAAGTTTAAAACCTGCATTTAGGAGCAGCTCCCTGCATCCCTTCAGAGCGTTTAGAATAAAATATTTCATAGAACCATGGAGTCATTTTGGTTGGAAAAGACCTTTAAGTTCCCCAGCACTGTTAAGACCACCACTGACCATGTCCCCAAGTGCCACATCCACAGGGTTTTGAAATCCCTCCAGGAATGGGGACTCCAAAGCTCCCTGGGCAGTTGTGCCAGGGCTGGACAACCCTTCCCAGGAGGAATTTACCCTAAAATCCCCCCTGAGCTGCCCTGGCCCAGCCTGAGGCCGTTCCCTCTGCTCCTGTCCCTGTTCCCCGGCTGTGCCCTCCTGGCAGGGACTTGTGCAGAGCCACCAGGGCCCCTGAGCCTCCTTTGCTCCAGGCTCAGCCCCTGCCCAGCTCCCTCAGCCCCTCCTGGTTCTCCAGACCCTTCCCAGCCCCCTCAGCCCCTCCTGGTTCTCCAGCCCCTGCCCAGCTCCCTCAGCCCCTCCTGGTTCTCCAGACCCTTCCCAGCTCCCTCAGCCCCTCCTGGTTCTCCAGGCCATGCCCAGCTCCCTCAGCCCCTCCTGGTTCTCCAGGCCCTTCCCAGCTCCCCCAGCCCCTCCTGGTTCTCCAGGCCCTTCCCAGCTCCCTCAGCCCCTCCTGGTTCTCCAGGCCCTTCCCAGCTCCCTCAGCCCCTCCTGGTTCTCCAGACCCTGCCCAGCTCCCTCAGCCCCTCCTGGTTCTCCAGGCCCTTCCCAGCTCCCTCAGAAGTTCTCCAGACCCTCTCCCTGTGCTCCAGCTCTGTTCCCCTCTCTGGGCACAGTCTGGATGTTGCATCCATGGGCTCCAAGCCGTCCATGATGTCCATGAACTCATTTCCAGCTGTCTTTTCCACCTTCCACATGGAACATGCCCTAAAGCACCTTTTCCCCAGCCTGTCCATGATCCACCTTCCACTGCAGGGCCAACACCCAACCCTGACATGCTCCAGGTTCCCTGCATGGAGCCTGGTGAAGGGAGAAGAAATAATTCCTCCAGAGAGCAGTTCCTTTAAAAATACATTGTTCATAGCATTTGTTCCTCAGGAACTCTGCAATAAACAGGGCTGAGTGAGCAGGGCTGGGGGAAGGAGGGAAAACCAGAATGGAGCTGGAAAAGGGAGGGAGTTCAACTCTGCCCAATAATTTATTCAAATAAACCTGGCAGCAGCAGGGTTTCTGGGAGTTGCTGTTGATTTTTGGGTTGGTTTTTTTTGTTTGGTTTTTTTTGTTTGTTTGTTACTTGGTTTTTTTTGTTTGTTTTTTGTTTTTGTTAAGGTTGGGATTGAAGTGTTAGAGATGGTATTTTGTGTTTAGGTTTAGATGTTTGTTATTTTTAAACTTATATTATAAATATATATCAATGATATAATATATTAAAATTATATAAATAATTTGAAAAATTAAATAATTAAATAAATAGCATAGAAATATTAAAAATTAATAAATATGTGTAAATATTAAATATTTATAAATTTATAGTAATTTGTATATTTATAATATATTATTTCAATTTATAATAGTCTATTATTAAGCTACAAAATTGTTAACTTTTTTTTATAAAAGGTTTTTAAGGTTTAACTATTTAATTAAGAAATGATACTTAAATTAATTTTAACTTAATTATTTGAACTTTGTAATGTGGATTTTTTTTGTTTAATTATAAAATACTATTTAAACTTATGAAGAACAAATAAGAAGGATTAGTTTTTGTTTTAAAACTTCTATTTTGTTTTATATATGTTATATATAATATTTTAAATAATATACGTATTATATTTAAAATAATATCTTTTATATGTAAAATAATATATATATTATATTTTAAAACTCTAAATTTGAAGTTTTTACTTTGTGATATTACACACTTTTAATCAACTACGCACTTGTAATTTTAGTGTCATTAACAATTCTGGTTTATGGCTTTAAGTTAAATGTAGGATTTTTTTGGGGGTTAGATTTTTTTAGCACAGCAAGTTTAGAATTTTGAGCATTTAGGAGAGGTGCAGGAACAGCTCAAAGCTGCTTTCCTGCCCTGCCACCAGCAGTGCCCCTTCCTTCCAGCTGCACCAATTACTGCTCCATGGCAGCGCAGGGCTCAAGCCACTCAAGGTACTCGTTAGGAGGGTTTGTCTTTAATCCACGGGGAGACAATCAGCAGCTCTGTCAGGAGAGAGGACTTGGCTAATTAGTGCCCTAACGAGGCCAGGCTCTGCCACAGGTACTGCCCCCCACAGCCCTGGGGCACGGGGGGAACATTCACCTGCAGGAGCCAAGGTTCTGCTGGCACCATCCAGGAAACACCCAAAAATCAAACCTCTGCTGAAAAAAACCCAGTGGCACCTTCCAGTTTGTGCCCTTGGCAGCTTGGAAAGGGCTCAGGCAGCCCCCAGGATGGAGGATTTGGGAGAAACTGTGAGAAATGTTTCTTTGCCACCCTTCCACACAGGCTCAGTGTTTTCACTTTTAATGTTAAATTCAGGAATTAATGGTACTGAGCTATCCCAATCCCGAATGCAACAGCCCAAAGCACGGCCAGCTGTATTCCAGCTGCTCTCCAGAGCTGGAAACAGCAAGGAAAGTGGGTTCTAGAACAGAGCAAAACCTGTGGCTGGGAATTTTCTACACATCCCCACAGCTCAGCCTCAGGATCTCTGGGAAAGGCAAAGTCGAGGCCATGCTGGACCACCCTGGAAGTGGGAGAGGGAAAACAGGAATTGCACCAGGGCTGGAAGGGAACACTCAGCCCTGAATCCATCCCTGCTGCAACTCCCAGGGCTGGAAAGGAGCACTCAGCCCTGAATCCATCCCTGCTGCACCTCCCTGGAAGGGAGCACTCAGCCCTGAATCCATCCCTGCTGCATTCCCAGAGCTGGAATGGAACACTCAGCCCTGAATCCATCCCTGCTGCACTCCCAGGGCTGGAATGGAGCACTCAGCCCTGAATCCACCCCTGCTGCACTGCCCAGAGCTGGAATGGAGCACTCAGCCCTGAATCCATCCCTGCTGCACTCCCAGAGCTCAAAGGGAACACTCAGCCCTGAATCCATCCCTGCTGCACTCCCAGAGCTGGAATGGAACACTCAGCCCTGAATCCATCCCTGCTGCACTCCCAGAGCTCAAAGGGAACACTCAGCCCTGAATCCATCCCTGCTGCACTCCCAGGGCTCAAAGGGAACACTCAGCCCTGAATCCATCCCTGCTGCACTCCCAGGGCTCAAAGGGAACACTCAGCCCTGAATCCATCCCTGCTGCACTCCCAGGGCTGGAAGGGAACACTCACCCCTGAATCCATCCCTGCTGCACTCCCAGAGCTGTTAAACCATAAAACCACCCAGGCTCTTGCTCAGCTGCACAGGAGCTGATTCCAGCAAAGATTCTCCCCCTGCCACGTGCCAGGGATGCTCCAGCTGGGAGAGCAGGAATGCCACTCTCAGGAGGTGAACAGGCACCATGATGATCCTTGAAAAACTTTATAAAGTTTTTTCTGGCTTGTAGGAGCCAGAAAAGCTTTTACTGCCTCCTATAAATCATGGAGACTTAAAAAAATCAGCTTAAAGGACAAATCACCTGTTCATAAAACAGTGAGAGCTGACTGAAGCACTGAGCCCAGCTTGGTTAAGCTCAGATTACCCAATTTTACTCCTCAATCACATCAATGAGCAGCTGAGAACAAGCTGAGGGGCAAACTCAGCTGTCACCAAAGTCCAGAAAGCACCAAGATCCCCCTCTGTGAAGGCTGAAAACCCCACTGCAACACAGGTTTTCCTGCCCAGCCCAGGTGGGTGATACTCTCCATTCCCAAGGCTGGAGAAACATCTTTGCCCAGGCAAATAAAGGCTTTATTTCCCTCCAGACCACTGGGGAAGCAGAGCAATTAAAAGGAGAATTATTTTCACCTCCTCACTGATGACACCTCTACACCTGCCTGCTGCCACCTGAAAGCACAGGCCTCATTTTTCCAGTCCCTGCCATCCTAATTACATTTATATTTATTTTTGGTCCAGTTTTCCATAGGGTTTTTTGCAACTTAGCTGCAAAAATATCTGATTTTTTTACTAGAAAATACAAACAATTATACTGGAAGCTAAAAGAATCCTTGTTTTTCCACCATAGAGCAGCAGGAGGGGATTTGAAAGAAGAGGTTCTACATCAGCACTTTGGGCTGGCTGAGCAAAGGCCCTGCAGGACCAGGAGGAGAAAAACATTTCCATGGGGAACTGCTCCTGGAACACAGCAAAAGCTGCCATGAGCAGCTCCTGCAGTGCCACCTTTCACAGGAGTTTAAAATCCAAGTAATCATCTTTGTCTTCCTTGTCAGGGATTGGGGAAATGATCTGTACCAGCCAAAGCACAGTAAGCTCAGTAAAATTTTATTATGAGTGTGAGCTTGTCTGATTCCAGTAAGAAATGGAAATGGTGCTTTGAGCAGGGTGTGACCTCTGCAGAGCACAGAAAAATCTGCACATCTTTGCCCTGCTCTGACCTCTTTGTGTGCTGCCCTTTCCATCTTGCTACTCCTTGGGAAAAATTGCCTTCCAGCATTTAAAACTTGTCGTGGTGCCTCAGGCTGGGTGTACCCAGAGCCTCCTGCAGGACACACCTGCCTGAATTCGGGTCCTGCATCCTTGGGAAGGAGATTTCCCTCCAGATGAAGCTTCCCTGGGGAGTCCCCTGCACTTTCTCCCAGCAGTGAGGTCAGGCTGGACCTGGAGAGAAAGGGAATCTCCCACATGGTCAGGGCACAGAATTCCCTGTCTCCAACAAAAATATCCCACTCAGGGTCTGAGTGCTCCAACTCCCCTCTGCTCCAAGCCACAGCAAGAAACAGAGGAGGGAATGAATTACAGGACACAGAAAGGTGTCCATGAGTGACCGTCCCAATCTTGTGCCTAAAGATTGTGGCAAATCATGGAAGAAACAGGGAAATTTCCTCTGTTCCCACTTTCTGGGAGGTGCCAAAACCATCTCCAAAGGGAATGCTCCCAGCAGCCTGAGCTCTCCTCAGCAGCAGGTTTCTTTTTTTTCACAGAGAAAATCAGCACCACTAACAAAGCTCCAACAAAATATTTCACTCAGGGTCTGATCTGGGGTTAAACTTCCCTCTGCTCCAAGCCACAGCAAGAAACAGAGAAGGGAATGAACTACAGGACACAGAAAGGTGTCCACAAGTGACCTTCCCAACCTTGGTGCCTAAAGATTGTGGCAAAGAATGGAACAAACAGGGAAATTTTCCCTGTTCTTGCTTTCTGGGAGGTGCCAAAACCAGCTCCAAAGGGAATGCTCCCAGCAGCCTGAGCTCTCCTCAGCAGCAGGTTTTGTTTTTCACAGAGAAAATCAGCACCACTAACAAAGCTCCAACAAAATATTTCACTCAGGGTCTGATCTGGGGTTAAACTTCCCTCTCCTCCAAGCCACAGCAAGAAACAGAGGAAGGACTTAATTACAGGACACAGAAAGGTGTCCATGAGTGACCTTCCCAATCTTGGTGCCTAAAGATTGCGGCAAAGCATGGAACAAACATTTTCCCTGTTCCCACTTTCTGAGGTGCCAAAACCAGCTCCAAAGGGAATGCTCCCAAAAGCCTGAGCTCTCCTCAGCAGCAGTTCTTTGTCACAGAGAAAACCAGCACCACTAACAAAGCTCCAACAAAATATTTCCCACTCAGGGTCTGATCTGGGGTTAAACTCCCCTCTGCTCCAAACCACAGCAAGAAACAGAGGAAGGACTTAATTACAGGACACAGAAAGGTGTCCATGAGTGGCCTTCTCAATCTTGGTGCCTAAAGATTGTGGCAAAGCATGGAACAAACATTTTCCCTGCTCTTGCTTTCTGGGAAGTACCAAAAGCATCTCCAAAGGGAATGCTCCCAGCAGCCTGAGCTCTCCACAGCAGCAGTTTTTTCACACAGAAAATCAGCACCACTAACAAAGCTCCAACAAAATATTTCACTCAGGGTCTGATCTGGGGTTGAACTTCCCTCTGCTCCAAGCCACAGCAAGAAACAGAGGAGGGAATGAACTACAGGACACAGAAAGGTGTCCATGAGTGGCCTTCTCAATCTTGGTGCCTAAAGATTGTGGCAAAGCATGGAACAAACATTTTCCCTGCTCTTGCTTTCTGGGAAGTACCAAAACCATCTCCAAAGGGAATGCTCCCAGCAGCCTGAGCTCTCCACAGCAGCAGTTTTTTCACACAGAAAATCAGCACCACTAACAAAGCTCCACCTCCAAGCACAACCCGAGCTGTTACAGCCCCAGGGGAACGAAGAGATCAGAGCCATCCCCAGGAGAGGCAGCCACACAAAACAACAGGACGTGACTGCAAGATTCCAAACCTCCCTCTGCTCCCTGCCTGTGCCAGGGCTGGCTGCTCACCTGGGTCACCTGTGCACTCACCTGGGTCATTTTGTCCACGGAGACGGGGATGCCGTCGATGGTGAGGGGGGGAAGCTCTGAGTTCACCTCCTGGGGGGCCGGGGCGTGCTCGGCCAGCGCCGACTCCAGGTCCTCCAGGATGGTGCTCTTGTACTTGCGCACCTGTGGGGAGTTGTTAGCTCCGGTAAACAAGGGGAGCAGCACCAGGAGAGGAGCAGGGGGCAGGCCCAGCCGCCTTCCCCAAGGTGCTGCAGAGCAGGAGGAGCAAACAGTGGCACAGCTGGCAGGAAACAGCAGCAGCCCCACGAGACTCGGCCCTGCTGATGAAACTCGCAGTAACACTGGCAAGGGAAGGATTTGTGGGATGAAAGGAAAAGTTCTCAAAGGAGAACTTGTCCTGGGCAGGGTGTGCAATAAGATGCAGGCAGAAGAGCTGAGTTTAAACGTGTCATTTTTTAGGATTTACTCTGGAGAAGAGGAGGCTCAGGGGGGACCTTGTGGCTCTGCACAAGTCCCTGACAAGAGGGGGCAAGTTGGGCTGTGCTGCCAGGGAACAGGGACAGGAGGAGAGGGAACAGCCTCAGGCTGGGCCACAGGAGACTCAGGGTGGAATCATCAGGAATTTCCCCACGGAAAGGGTGGTCGGGGGCTGCCCAGGGAGCTTTGGAGTGCCCATCCCTGGAGGTGGCCGAGGAACTCCTGGAGGTGGCACTCAGCTCTACGCTGGGGACAAAGTGGGGTTCTGACACCTTGGACTCAGTGACCCTGGAGGTCCTTTCCAACCTCAGGGATTCTGTGTCATGACCTGTTCCCTCTGATTTTTAAATTTTTAATGCAGGATGTTCCCCCCTGGCGAGATGTGCCAGGCAGCCATTCCTGCAGAGAGGAGAGAGGAGAGGACCTCAGAGCTGCCCTCATGTCAGGGAGTCACAGGAACATTAAGGCTGGAAAAGGTCTCTGAAATCATTGACTCAACCAGAGCCAGCACTGTATCCCATAAAACCTAACCTCTGTTTTCCAGGGTTTTTAGCATGACATTCAGATCCCTACCAGGCTTCCAAGGCTGCCCTGAACAGAACAAAACCTGCAGAGAAGGTGAGAATTTGTCTCCTCACTTTCCCAGGGACACCTACCACGTTCTCCAGGGGTGCAGCACCGAACACTTTGAAGACAGGGTTGGGTTTGGAGGGTGAGATGCACAGCACGATGGCCTGCTGCCCCACTCTGGTGGTGTACTCATCCAGCGTGGCCCTCAGCTTCCTGAAACACAGCAAAACCTGGGAATGGGCAGGAGCTGAAACCCTGCACAAACAGCACCCCCCTGGCTGCCAGCTCCCCTGCACAAAGCAGGTGAGAAACAGAGCCCCAGCTGCTCAGCTTGGCCACATATGGAGCTTATTCCTCTGCTCCACAGGCCTGCTGTGCTCCCTGCAGCCACCCAGCAGCTCAAATGTCAATTATTGTCCCCTGTCTCCTTTTCTCATTGATGTAAAAAGAGAAATCAGCAGAGCAGCAAAGCTGGGGCAGCGAGAGTCTGCACTTGCACTCTGTCCCAGCAACACAAAACTTGTGTTTTGTTGAAGCACCTGAATGATTCATCAAAAGAGGCCTGCAGGCAGAGGTTGTTCTACATCCAGTGCAATTCATAGCAGTGCAATTCTCCAGCACCAAAGTCCTGCTCAGACCAGATCTGGAGGAATTCAAGCTACAGGATAAGCAAGAACTGGAAATATTGCAACAGCTCAGCACAGGAAACCCAGGTGTCCCCACACCTGCCCCATCAGCAACTCCCTCGGGAATCAAAATGTTCCACTGGATATTTTCTGCCTCTTATTCCCTGTTAAACAGTGCAGGAGCCAGAAATGGTGGCAGAAACTCTAAAAGCAAGGGAGAAGTAGTGCTTTCCTCAGAAAACCTGAGCACTCTGTGAGGTGACAGCTCAGCCCTGTCCTGGTCATTTCAGAACCTGAGGCTGCCAAAAAGCACCTCCAGCTACACAGATCCCACACTCAGGGGTTTGGAATTACCACTTGATTCCCAGTGGGGTGAAAATCAAGCACAAACATGTGTTCAACCGGTCAGAGTGGAAAACAAATGATGTTTTGTCATTATCTTAAGGTAGCAAAATGAAGTAGGTGCGTGAAAGGAGAATAAATAATTCCTTCACTGAGCGGTTTCTTCAAAAATATATTGTTCATATTTCAAGGGAGAAAGGGATTTGTTCTTCAGAAATACTGCAATAAACACAGAAACACTGCAATAAACACAGAAACACTGCAATAAACAGGGCTGAGTTGGGGAAGGAGGGAAAACCAGAACGGAGCTGTAAAAGGCAGGGAGTTCACTCCCAAGGATTATTATTTTGCAGTAACTCTGCCCAATAATCAAACCTTAACTGCCCAATGAGATCCAAAACAGCAGAAAAAGCAAGAACTGCTCTGTTGCAAAAGGCAGGGAACAGTAGCAGCCGATGTTCACAAATGTTTCCAGGGCACGGAACTCGGGTGGAGCCTCCAGGGCTGTGCAGTGCCCTCGGCTCCGGTGGGGCTCGGGGGCCACCAGGTGGGCAAAGAGCCTCAGAGCACCTGGAATGCAGCACCTGCAGGGCTGTGCAGCTCTGCTGTCCCCACTGGAAGCTTCTAAAGCCAGAAAAAGTGTTTTAACTCAGGCAGGAATCTCCCCTGGGTTATTCTTCCTAAAATTGTGCTCTAAACCCTGCAGTCTTCACCGTGGGATTTGGAGCACAATTTTAGGAAGAATCATCTGGGGAAAATACCTGCCTGAGATTCCTTTGCCAGTCTTTGCAATGGCAAAGGAAATTTGGATGTCCACACACTGAATTTATCCCCAGAATGGTTTAATCGAGCAGAAATTACTTTTTTTGTGAGGCAGATAAATTGAGAGCTGGGATATGGAAATTTAGCAATTTCTGCTAAAGCCACTGTGGATATCTTGGAATACCACTGTGACAGATAACTGGGGTTAAAACAGAACAATGGATCCACCAGAGTGCCAGTCCTGGATGAAATGAGCAGAGCTGCAGTTTAACCCTTTGATGCCAACTAACACCCTGATTTACCCCTGATATGTAAACGGACCAAACTTAAATATAACTTCTAACTTTCTGGCTTCCAGAAAGACACTCCCAAAAAAATCCCCAAGCTGGGTGACTCCTGGGCAGCACTTGGTGTGACCCCAGAGGCCACCAGAGCTGGCAGGAGGACGCAGAGGTGTCAGGGCCAGGTGAGAGCTCACCTGAGCAATCGTGTCTGCTGCCTCTTGCGGATGGAGGGGTTGGACTCGAACACGTGCGGCCGCTTCCGCTTCTTCCCCGTGGCCACAGCAGCAGCTGCTGCCATCCCCACAGGGCCTGCAAAGCACAGCACAGGGCTCAGTCAGCTCCAGCAGCTCAGAGGGACACTGGCACCGTGGCCCCCCGGCCAGCAAGGGGTGCCCAGGGTGTCCCCAGCACAGCCAAGGGACACCAATCCCTCCCTGAGCTCCGCAGCACTGCACTGAAAGCTCCGTTCCTCAGGCTGGCAAATCCCTGCTCAGTCCTGGGCCAAAGTCACATTTTCAGCCTAAAGTTGTCCTTACACTGACAGAACTCTGTGTTTTCATCTTGAAAAACTCCCAAGGTTTGAATAACTGAGGAGATGCTGGTGGCTGGGAAGAGGAAACCAGGTACAGCTGCACAAATCCTGCTTGGACACCTCAACTACAGCACCAGGAGTCTGAGGCTTCCCTGAGGGATTAAGGACCTGTTCTAGTGGGAAAGAAATGTAAAATCCAGAGTTCTCAGCAGTGTCCTAACAGGGAAAGAAATGTAAAATCCAGGCTCCCAGCAGTGGATCCCAGGGATTTGGGGTTTATTGCACAGGGCCTGGGTGCAGGGCCCTGCTGGGATTTGGGGTTCATTGCAAAGGGCCTGGGTGCAGGGCCCTGCTGGGATTTGGGGTTCATTGCACAGGGCCTGGGTGCAGGGCCCTGCTGGGATTTGGGGTTCATTGCAAAGGGCCTGGGTGCAGGGCCCTGCTGGGATTTGGGGTTTATTGCACAGGGCCTGGGTGCAGGGCCCTGCTGGGATTTGGGGTGTATTGCACAGGGCCTGGGTGCAGGGCACTGCTGGGATTTGGGGTTCATTGCACAGGGCCTGGGTGCAGGGCCCTGCTGGGAGCTGCCAGGCACAGCTCAGAGCAGATCTGAGAGAAGAGAGGGGGAGAGAGGATGAGAAGGTAAGAGAGTAAGGGAGTAAAAAAGGTAAGAGTAAAAGGGTAAGAGAGTAATGAATCTCCTGTATTGAATATTCTAATAAATCTCCTTCTGTGTTGAATATTCTAATTCTCACTAACCAGTCTAGTACAAGATACAAATCCTATAGCATTTCCATACAGCCTATAAGAATCATTACATTATCAAACTGTGTTACATTTTAAACCCTAAAAACTCCTCTTTGGGCCCCTTCTGCCAAGCTGTAGGGTCTGCCCTCTCCCTTGGGCCTGTCTGCAAGCAGAGGGTGTTGTTCCATCACAAGGGGATCACCTTCAGCCAGCCACACCATTGTTTCCCAGTTGTTCAGTAACCGAGGGATCTCAAAGCTTACTTTCATTTCAATCCCACTTACACTTCCCATATTCCCAAAACCTCCTGCCAGACAATCCTGCTTCCAAGGCTTTCCCGTTTCACCCTCCCCAAGAGACGACGAGCGGCCCCGGGCGTTACCTGCGGCCGCCAGGTGCGCGGTGACCTCGTCGGCCGCCGTGGAGTTGAGGATGTCGGAGTCGTCGTAGGAGGTGTCCTCGGGCGAGGAGGGCGAGTCCTCGTCGGCGCTCAGCATGCTGTGCTCCGTGTAGGTGGCCACGTGCACCTGCTGCACCTGCTGCGCCACGGCGTGCGCCTCGATGGTAGCCATGTGCTCTGCCTGGCTCACCCCGTGCTCTTCCATCAAGAGTCACTGCCGGGGGGGACAAAAAAACGCGGCAGAAAGCTGTGACAGAAAGCCATGACAGAAAGCCGTGACAGAAAGCCGTGACAGAAAGCCGTGACAGAAAGCCGTGACAAAAAGCCAGCCGGGCTGTGAGCACCAGGGACAGAGATCACCTCCCTCAGGGTGTCTAGAGCAGGGAAATAACTCTGCCAGGAGTCAGGAGAGGAGCAGAGAACAGGAAGTTAAAGAGGAATTCTTTAACTTTAGGTTAGAGTTTGGAAAAATTCACACTTCTGAACAGAGCACAGCATCCAGATATCATCATGTCTGCTGGAGGGAAGGTCCCCAAGGACGCTGCAGCCCTGAGATTGTCCATTGAAGGGTCAAAGGTGGGACTTGGTTTTGTCATGTCAGGAGGCCTGAGGGTGACACAAAGTCTCCTCTGACCTCAGTAGCTCAGGACACAAACGAGGATGGCAGCACAGAATCCCAGCAGCACTGAGGATGGAAAAGACCTCTGAGATCATCGAGTCCAACCTGTGTCCCCTCCCCAGAGCAGAGCACTGAGTGCCACATCCAGGAATTCCTTGGACACCCCCAGGGACAGCGAGTCCACCATCAACTCGGGCAGCCCCTGCCAAGGCCTGACCCCTTTCCATGGGGAAATTCCTGCTGTGCCCACCCTGAGCTGCCCTGGCCCAGCCTGAGGCCGCTCCCTCTGCTCCTGTCCCTGTTCCCTGGGCTGTGCCCTCCTGGCAGGGACTTGTGCAGAGCCACAAGGGCCCCTGAGCCTCCTTTGCTCCAGGCTCAGCCCCTGCCCAGCTCCCTCAGCCCCTCCTGGTTCTCCAGGCCCTTCCCAGCTCCCTCAGCCCCTCCTGGTTCTCCAGGCCCTTCCCAGCTCCCCCAGCCCCTCCTGGTTCTCCAGACCCTTCCCAGCTCCCTCAGCCCCTCCTGGTTCTCCAGCCCCTGCCCAGCTCCCTCAGCCCCTCCTGGTTCTCCAGACCCTTCCCAGCTCCCTCAGCCCCTCCTGGTTCTCCAGGCTCTTCCCAGCTCCCTCAGCCCCTCCTGGTTCTCCAGACCCTTCCCAGCTCCCTCAGCCCCTCCTGGTTCTCCAGACCCTTCCCAGCTCCCTCAGCCTCTCCTGGTTCTCCAGGCCCTTCCCAGCTCCCTCAGCCCCTCCTGGTTCTCCACACCCTTCCCAGCTCCCCCAGCCCCTCCTGGTTCTCCAGACCCTTCCCAGCTCCCTCAGCCCCTCCTGGTTCTCCAGACCCTTCCCAGCCCCATTCCCTGGACCCCCTCCACCCCCTCCAGACCTTTCTGCTCAGGAGGGGCCCAGACCTGGACTCAGAGTCCAGAAAGAGGCAAAGCCATCACAGCCCAAGCACAAATATCACAGAAAGCTGATTTATTACAGCGCCCAGTGGTAAAGAACTGAGCAAAGCAGCAGCTTACAGAGTCAGCAGGGCCCTGGGCCACACACTGGGAGCACAGAAGGACCACGATGGGAGGTGCAGGGATATTTTCAGTCTGTGCCTGCTGTACATTTGTGGAAAGGAAAAGGCACATCCCTAAGAGATTTCCCAACAGGAGAATTAGAACCTCAACCCTCAAAAAGAGATTCCCCAAAGGGTATCTGTTCCTGCTCAGGGTAAAGGGCAGAAAGAGGTGACCAGCTGCAGGGAATAGGAAAATAAACAAAAAAAAGGTTCTGACCTGGTAAGAACAGTCATGGAATTACAGCTCCTGACTGATCACAGATCACAGAATGCCATGAGGGATCAGGCAGACACAGGAACCCAAACCATTTTGTCAAGAGGGGTATTTTGACCAAACAAAAGGGAGGCTGCAGCCAGGTAGGGGTCAGACTCTTCTCCCGAGCCACAGGACGAGAGGAAATGGGTTCAAGTTGTGCTGGGGAGGTTTAGATGGGATTTTAGGGAACATTTCTTCTCCAAAGGGGTTGTCAGTGGAACAGGGAAGTGCTGGACCCTCATCCCTGAAGGGATTTAACCTGGTTAGTGGTGGGATTGGCCCTGCTGGGGAAGGGTTGGAATATTCCAGCCTGAGGGACAGCAGAATTGTTGTTGTGAGACTGTCACAAACCTACTAAGGCTACAGCTAAAGCCAAGCCAGCTTCAGACTCCCAATCCTCCCAAAAAAGCTGCTGGAGTCTGATGGTGCTGCTGTCCAAGCCTGTTTACCACTTGGGTTGTAATATTAGAACCACCCAAAAATAGCAGGAGTTCAAACAGTGCCAGTGAGGAAGGGACTGAGACGCTGAGGTGCAAATTGAGACAAACTGAAAACTCCTGGTGGAGAAACAGTCAGCCCTAAACTCCTGCCATGAAACTCACACTGCCATCACCACAGAAAAAAGGGTGGCAAAAAATATCTGTACATTGAGACAAATTGAAAACTTCTGGAGGAGAAACAGTCAGCCCTAAACTCCTGCCATGAAACTCACACTGCCATCACCACAGAAAAATGGGTGGCAAAAAATATCTGTACATTGAGACAAACTGAAAACTCCTGGTGGAGAAACAGTCAGCCCTAAACTCCTGCCATGACACTCCCACTGCCATCACCACAGAAAAATGGGTGGCAAAAAATATCTGTACATTGAGACAAACTGAAAACTCCTGGTGGAGAAACAGTCAGCCCTAAACTCCTGCCATGACACTCCCACTGCCATCACCACAGAAAAATGGGTGGCAAAAAATATCTGTACATTGAGACAAACTGAAAGGCTCCTGGCGGAGAAACAATCAGCCCTAAACTCCTGCCATGAAACTCACACTGCCATCACCACAGAAAAACGGGTGGCAAAAAATATCTGTACATTGAGACAAATTGAAAACTCCTGGTGGAGAAACAGTCAGCCCTAAACTCTTGCCATGAAACTCACACTGCCATCACCACAGAAAAACGGGTGGCAAAAAATATCTGTACATTGAGACAAACTGAAAACTTCTGGAGGAGAAACAGTCAGCCCTAAACTCCTGCCATGAAACTCACACTGCCATCACCACAGAAAAACGGGTGGCAAAAAATATCTGTACATTGAGACAAACTGAAAACTCCTGGTGGAGAAACAGTCAGCCCTAAACTCCTGCCATGAAACTCACACTGCCATCACCACAGAAAAATGGGTGGCAAAAAATATCTCAAGTAAATCCTTATATGGACCAGATTAACAGATTTCACAAAACACCAAGCTTTTCCTGAAAGGGAACGCTGTTGCTTTTCTGACTATTAAAGTTTAAAAAACCCACCAAAAAATGTGATCAGAATATGACTGATAGAGCACAGTGACTTTAAGGCCAGGAGACAAGACCCCAAGACAACAGATCAAACCACTGGAACCAAACCTTGTACTCAAAGGCAACCCACACCCAATGCCACCAACACTGAACCCTTGGGAAGCCATTCCCATATTCAAATTATTCCCAAATTCAAATTATTCCCAAAGTGTTCCTGACACTAGCCAGGCTCTGTGGGCCAACACCTTGACTGGTGAAGGCGTCACCAAGCTGGGCCAGCCAAGCATCCCTGTGACACATCCAAAGGTTTGGGCCTGGATTTGAGCAGGATCTGGGCACAGGGATGACAGGAAAGCTGTTCCCTTCATCCTTTAGAGAGGAACATTCCTCACTCCAGGAAAGGAACATTGATCCCTGGTGTTCTCCCAAAACCAGAGCAGTTTCAGGAGGAGGGAAAGCCTAATGGCACAGCGGTGACTGCAAGGACATTTCCGGACACTTCCTTAGTCCTGAAGGTTTGGATGACAGCCAGAAGTAGTTTTAAAGTCATTTAAAGTGCTTATAAAAACTATGAGGGTAAAGTCCCTCTCATCACACAGTGCAGCTGCTTCACCAGTGTGTCAGGGGTTCCTTTGATGTCCTGGCCAGTGGCTGCTGGCACCATCACTGGAGGAACACCAGGAGCAGGAGGAAACAGCAGAGTTGCCCTACTCAAACCACCCAAAACCAGCAGGAACTGGCTGCAAACCCCATAAATTCTACACCAAATTGAAACCCACGTGGACTGAAATTGAGGTCTCTGTGGTGTGACTGTAACAAGTCACAACTCAGCCCATAAAAACCCCACAGACACCATCCTCCACCATCACCATCCACCTTAATGGGTGCTTAAAACTGAGTCCAAAGTAAAAATCCCACACCAGAAAAAATCATGGGAGCAGCAGCACGATGGAAAAACTCCCTTACCCTGGAATTATTTTAAACCTTTATCCCCCTGAAGAGGTTTTAATTCAGATGCTGCAGAAGACACGACAAACTGAAGCTGGAGATAAGCGTTTATCCTCTGCAATGTTAAATCATGGTGCCATTTTTACCAACTCAGCCCACACCTCATTAATTTGAAACCCTGCTCAGATCAGCAATAAATAAAAAGAATCGCTGGCTCTCGCTTCTTTGGTGGTTTTAATAATTTTGAAAGGAAGCAAAATAGGAATTCTACGGAGGTTTTGAGAGACCTGCTTGCTCTGTCCTCTCATGAGAGGATCCCTCCTGGGATACAACCATGAAAGGGACCTTGGGGAAGGTCACCCTTTCCTTCTCTGTAGGAAATCACCCTCTAAATCAGATTCTGGCCACTGTTTGCTGTTCCCCTGCTGCTTCATCTCCATGAGCCACGGAGCAAGGCTGGAGCAGTTTCCAGCTTCCCAAATGCTGCTGGTGGCACCCAGGACTCCCCACCTGCTCCTGTGAGCTGCTTCCTCAGTCTCAGGAGGGTAAGGAAGATCCCATCTCCATTTATTTTAACATCTGCCACTCCTCCTCCCTGCCACAGCACCATGGGCAGCTCGTGATGGGGAGGGATCAAAAGCACCTTTGATGATCTGGGCTGATGTGATGTGAGGGAGATTTTTCAACTGGGTCACGCTTGGTGGATTCACTCAGGTTGAATGCCTCTGCACTGAGTGCTCAGGAATGTGTTCTTTAAAAAGCTGTTCCACACTTCTGGCCGTGCATCTCGATAAACTCCAATTTGCCTGCAGAGGCAGCCTGGGATAATTCCTCAGTGAAAACTGATCTTAGCAAGAAATCAATCACTGGCCATTTCCCAATAAAATCAAACCCTGTTGGAGTGGAATTAGACCTTTGCAATTGTCCAGTCCTGCTTCTCCTGTTCTGGCCAAGACTCCCTATGCAGATTTTCAGGAGAGCGGGCACATCCTGGTTTAGCACCTGCAGATTTCTGATACATCACATTTTGACGGTCACAAAATCACTGGCCATTTCCCAATAAAATCAAACCCTGTTTGAATGGAATTAGACCTTTGCAATTGTCCAGTCCTGCTTCTCCTGTTCTGGCCAAGACTCTCTATGCAGTTTTTCAGGAGAGCGGGCACATCCTGGTTTAGCACCTGCAGATTTCTGCTACATCACATTTTGATGGTCACAACCACAGAGAGCAAACCTCCCTGGGAACCAACACAAACCCAGGGATGTATTCCGTGATTTTCACCAGGAGATGAGACTGAATCAGTGGTCAGCCTCGTTAGTCTTGAGGGCTTTGTGTCTCCCCTCCACGAGAATGGCCAGAAAGGAGCTGGTTTGGTGGTTCCTGGCATGGTCTGGGTTAGAGGAGCTGCTCCAGCTGAGGGCAGCACTAGAGGACAACCTTTAAAAAGGAGGAATGGCCACTCCTGGCGCTGTCCTGGCTCTGCTTCCCCTCCATCTGGGCCAAGCTGGCATCTCATCCATCTCCCAGCCGGGGCGTGCAGCTCCCTCACGGCATTTCCTGAGAGCGCTGGCTCAGAAAGCACTTCCAGGAGAAACCAGAGCTGCCAGGAGCTCTGTGCCAGCCAATTCCAACAGCACCAGCTTTGGGAGAGCCCAGGAACAGCCCCACGCCCATCAATCACCACCAAGCCAGTCCCAGACCTTCTCCTGCTCTTTTCTCCAGGGGACAGGAGCGAGAGGATGTCCAGGTGTCCCCAGCAGGTGATTCCAGACTCCCAGTCTCTGCTCTTTCCATGATTTCCACGTTGCACCGGCATCTCTCACTGGTAAATATCCTTCATTAATTTCTATTTAGGTGAATTGGGCACCTCTCCTGTATAAAACTGTGCCTAGAGGGAATCACCCCTGCGGGTCTGACAAGCAAACACCACCATCCACCAGGATAAGCTTGATTAATATCTCACCAATTACCACAACTCATTGAAAACGCACATTTAAATACCAAAATCCCATTTTCCACGGAAAGAAAAAAATGCTCTCGGTTCACGAGGAGAATTTTGAAGCCAACACCACAACCTGATAAAAAACTGTTTGTTTTTTTTTTCCTGCCCCTCCAGAAGCTGCTCAAGGGTTTGGATGGGAAAGACTTTCCAGGACTGGAGACACTGACTCCTGTCAGCAGCACAGCTGATACCAGGCACAAAGCGAGATAAGGCACTCCAGTTTATTCCCTTGCTATCAAGATTGAAGTGAACATCTCATTTACGTGCCTGGCACAGATACGGTGACTCGAGCAACGCCAGGAACCGGCTCTCGTTCCACAGCGTCCTCCTGTGGCATAACATTAGTAAAATGATCCTTTTAATTAGCATGGGGTACAAAAAAAAAAAACCAAAAAAACACCAACCCAATGCTCCTGGTCTCAGCGTGAAAAGCCCTGAAATCAAACAGATTCTAGCAAACAAAACCAAAATTCCTTCTATTAACGAGCTCTCTTTGTCACAATCTCACATCAAAGAGCAAAGAAATCCCCCTGCAGGAAAAACCTTCCCTGTGGCAGCTCTGGAACAGAAACAAACAGGATTTCACAGGTATTTATTAGGATAATAGCTGCTACTTGCTGCTGAGAGCTGCCATTGGGTGCTGCGATAGGACACATCAGGGACAATGTGACTGGCAATGGGCCCTTTTTGCAGCTAAATTTCATATATTTAGCATCAAAAACCAGCAGGAAGCCACGGGGTAAACACAAGGATGAGGTGGATTCCTCTTGGAGACTCTTCTGGAGCTTTGGCACCAAGAAACAATATCCCAGCGGAACCAGCCCTCCTTTTCTTCCCAAGAAAGAAAAGGGCACATTTCCCATTTGGAAACCCACGGGAAGGGCACCACCACATCCCAGGCTGAGTGTAACCCAAACCTGGCAGTGAAACTGCACCCAGAACCGTGAACCACGGGATGGAATTCTCATTTAGCATTCCGGGCTTGCCCCAGGCTCTGCAGGCACCACGGGCAGCATTTGGGGTGGCTCCCCCTCACCAGCACTTTTAGCACCTTTTTCCCAAAAATCTTTTTGCAGGATGTGTGGTCTGCCACAGGTTTAGGAAGCAGGACATGATAAATGCCATTCTCTGAGTAATCCTTTGTAACTCGTGCATTTTATTCAAAGAGCCACACAGAAATTCCAATTTTAACCTATTTTCCTCAGACCCGCAGCAGCCAGGAGTCGTTCTAACAGCGTGAAGCGAGTTACTCATCTTTAGTCAATTCAGCTCTTTTAATTAACAGCCAGAAGTGTCTTTTTAGAGAATTCCTCACCCAACAAGCCCAGGCTGCTGCTGGCGCTGGCTGGAGCATTCCTGGCTGGGCACAGAGGCGCAGCCCTTGGGATTGCTGCTGGAAAAGACAGAGCACGGCCCTGCTGGCTGCTGTGAGGTGCAAATGTGCCCATTTTAATCCTCTTTTGTGGACAGAGAGGATTAGTGGTTATGCTGGGCTACCACAGGAAGAGACAATGGCAGTGGGTGACACAGAAGGGTTTGAGCAGCACGGTGGGGACAGAGATGCTGCGGAGACTCTGGGCTGGGAGGATCACCCGTGCCCAGCTCTGTCCAGCCTTGGCTCCACCTGGGCATAGCCTCAGCTGGAAAGGATCCACTGAATCATCAATCCAACTCCTGATCCTGTACAGACACCCCAACAGTCCCACTCTGTCCCCGAGAGAGCTGGCCAAATGTTCCTGGAGCTCTGGGGCTGTGCCCATTCCCTGGGGAGCCTGGGCAGCGCCAGCAAGCCTGGGAAAGAACCTTTCCCGATATCCAGCCTGATATCCAGCCCTGACACAGTTCAATGCCATTTCCTGGGATCCTGTCCCTGGTCACACCGAGCAGGGATCAGAGCTGCCCCTCCTCAGGAAGCTGCAGCCCCCACTGAGCCTCCCCTCAGCCTCCTCGTCCCCTCAGCTGCTCCTCCAGCCCCTTCCTCATCCCTGTGTCCCTCCTTTGGACACTCTCTAATACCTTTGTACCTTTTTTCTGTGGTGGTGCCCAAAATTACAATGCACCACCTTAAGGACTCGGTCCTCACTCCTCACACGGCATTAACTCAAGATCAGTACAGTCTGTTTATCACATTTAATTATCAAACTTCCACCCAAAATGGCAGCCTGGCCACCCCTTCTTGAAGTTCAAGTGGTTCAAGAACGCGTCTGCTTGGCTGCCCTGCAAAATGTGCACTTGAGGAGGAAAAACTGCCCAGAAAATCCACTGGGAACTCATGAACATAAGGACATGGAGCTGCTGGAGCAAATCTACAGGAGCTGCTGCAGGGCTGGAGCCCCTCAGCTCCCAGGGAGCCAGGCTGGGAGAGCTGGGAATGTTCCCCTGGAGCAGGGAGGGATCCAGGGAGAGCTGGGAATGTTCCCTGGAGCAGGGAGGGATCCAGGGAGAGCTGGGAGGAATCCATGGAGCAGGGAGGGATCCAGGGAGAGCTGGGAATGTTCCCTGGAGCAGGGAGGGATCCAGGGAGAGCTGGGAATGTTCCCTGGAGCAGGGAGGGATCCAGGCAGAGCTGGGAATGTTCCCTGGAGCAGGGAGGGATCCAGGGAGAGCTGGGAATGTTCCCTGGAGCAGGGAGGGATCCAGGCAGAGCTGGGAATGTTCCCTGGAGCAGGGAGGGATCCAGGGAGAGCTCCCAGCACATTGCAGGGCCTGCAGGGGCTCCAGCAGAGCTGCAGAGGGACTGGGGACAAGGCCTGCAGGGACAGCACCCAGGGAATGGCTCCCACTGCCAGAGGGCAGCCATGGGTGGCATCTTGGCAATGAGGAATTCCTGCCTGGGCTGGCACTGCCAGAGCAGCTGGGGCTGCCCCTGATCCCTGCAGTGCCCAGGGCCAGGCTGGGCACTGGGGCTGGAGCAGCCTGGCACAGTGGGAGGTGTCCCTGCCATGGCACAAGCTGAGCTTTAAGGTCCTTCCAGCCCAAACCATTCCACAATTCCACGATGGCTCCACGACCCCAGAAAGGGAAACTGACCCTGTGCAAACACAGCAGGTACGTGAGAAAATCCCGTGAGAAAATCCCACATCACACATTCCACACCACCAACATTTGTGTTTTCTGGAGGGAAAAAAATTGCATTTCCAGCCCAACTACAGCAGAGAGATTTGCCTGCCAGTGTTTCAGGTCTGAGGCACCTCCAAGCTGGGTTCAGATGCTGGTCCCACAGTGACAGAGCCTGTGGAACAGCCTGTTGTGCCCAAGCTGGGTTCAGATGCTGGTCCCACAGTGACAGAGCCTGTGGAACAGCCTGTTGTGCCCAAGCTGGGTTCAGACGCTGGTCCCACAGTGACAGAGCCTGTGGAACAGCCTGTTGTGCCCAAGCTGGGTTCAGACGCTGGTCCCACAGTGACAGAGCCTGTGGAACAGCCTGTTGTGCCCAAGCTGGGTTCAGACGCTGGTCCCACAGTGACAGAGCCTGTGGAACAGCCTGTTGTGCCCAAGCTGGGTTCAGAAGCTGGTCCCACAGTGACAGCCTGTGGAACAGCCTGTTGTGCCCAAGCTGGGTTCAGACGCTGGTCCCACAGTGACAGAGCCTGTGGAACAGCCTGTTGTGCCCAAGCTGGGTTCAGATGCTGGTCCCACGGTGACAGAGCCTGTGGAACAGCCTGTTGTGCTCTCGGTGTCCCCTGGGTCCCACATGGGCAGAGGGGGCTCTGCAGACCCACCGAGAGCACCCAGGGCTGAGCCACCCTGAATTCCAGCCCTGACCCATCCCAACCCTGTGCTTTTCCTGCTCTGAGCAGGCCATGCAAATCCTCAGGGAATTCCAGGCCTCCACAGCCCCTGCCACAACCCCACGTTCCACCCGCTGAAAACGGACCGTGGATTTTTATTTGCCACATTTTGTTCTTCAGATCTTCTTTCACGTCTCTCCACCACCATCTCCCATCTACACATGCTTCTTACTATCAGGGCTGAAGTATTTCAACCCTTCATTCCCAGGAAATTCACAGTTTCCTTCTGGAGCAAGGGACCAAAACCATTATTTATCCCTAAATCCATGGGAATGCTCATGATGCAGAATTCATAAGCCTGAAAATAACCCAACTATCAACCCAAAGCAACCACAAGAAGAGCTCTGAATCCACCAGCTCCTTCTAGGGAGGGAAGGGAGCAGGGCTATGGAGTCCCTTCTCCTCCCAAAGGGAAATGAGGAGTTAAAGGATTTTCCTGGTGCCCAAGGAAGCGGCTGCAGAAGCAGCAGGAGACTCTAAAGGCTGACACCAAGAATAAACTTCTTCATTTACACAGCACCCCTCAGCATAAATAAAACATGGGCACTCTGGGCTGTGGCTTTGCAAAGCATTTTTGACCCAGAGTATGGAGTTTTCCAAGTCATCCCTGTTTGATTCCTTTAATTAGATGGTTATGTAATCAACAGTGGGAGGGACTCATTTACTTCTGGATTGGCTTCCTTGGTCACACTAATCACAAGCCAACGTGGTCTGTGAGTGAAAATACACTTTCATGGGTCTTCCCTTCTGTATTTGAGGTCAGGTGAATTTTGTGGGACTGAAAAAATTGAGTTTCCCTCCGAGCTGCTGCAGGATCTGAGCAACCCATTTATTATTTATAGGCAGCACACAAACAATTCACACATCTGCCAAACAAAAATAACAACAGAAATAAAGCTCTAAAGCAAGGAGGCTCCTGCTGCCATCCTCCAGCACAAAACCAGGCTCCACTCCCCAGCAAAAGCAGCTGGGAAAGGCTGGAAAACAGGAAGGGAAGGAGACACTGGAATTCCCAGTCCTACTCAGATGGGATCCACCTGCCATCCCGAGTGAACTGAGGGTTTTTTGTACAGCTCCATCTCTTTTCCAGGAGGGAAAAACCAAGGTGGAATTTCACTGACATCAAAATGTCAGCGTGGATCAGGACAAGCTCTGAGCTGCACCAAACACAGCCTGCAGCTCCCTGCTTCCATCTGGCAGAGCAAGGGATTCCCTCTTGGACTTCTTCTTGGATTCCTTCTGGGAGTCTGGCAGGCAACTCATCCACAGCAAACCCAGAGCAGCCTCAGAGTCCTTCCCAAAAAACTGGAATGCAGCCTGAGCTCCAAAATCCTGGGAAAAACCTCCCAGACTCTGGTGAAACACAGGGACAGCTCCTGGCTGTAGCTGTGATATTCCCAAAGGATAAAAGGCCCTGAGGTTTTCCAGAAATTAGACAAAGCCCAGCCAGCCCTCCCAGTGGGACTGTCCACCTGGCAACTGGACCAGCCCCACCAGTTTTGGGCAAAAAAAAAGCAGAAACAGAAGGAGCAGAATTGGGGAAGTCACAAATATTGAGCCCCACTGCAACTGCTGCAGCGGGCACAGAACAAATCTGAATTTCCCCAAAGCTGGAAGGGCCTGGATGGTGCAGGTTTACCTGGACAGGTGAGAGGCTCCTCATCCCTGGCACAAAGCCTTGCACAGTTCTGGAGCTCAAAGCTTTTCTCACACTTCCCTTTAGGCTGGGAACTGGTGAGGGCTTCTGGGGGGAGCTTTACTTTGAAGAGATAAAAGACACCAGTGACGTTCTGAGTTCTGTAATTTGCAATATTTGGAAACCAGAGGGGTTTTGCCGGGATTTATTTACCTGGTTTGGATTCATAGGCACAATGAGCTGATGCAGAGATTCATGAGAGCAGACACACGCATTTAATCACTGAAATAAGTGAGAAATGGATCGGGGCAGGGGTGTGGGAAAGCATTAAAATGCCCTCACAAAAAGCTGAACTCCAAACCCTGAGAGGATGGATCCCCTTTAAACACACAGGGAAAAGGTTCCACTTCATCCAAGGGAATGGCTGGAACTGTGTCAGGGGGTTTAGGCCACGTTTGGAAAGGGTTCTTTCCCCAGTGGGGCACTCAACAGTACCAGTAAAATCCCCACTGTGCAGCAGAAGTTATTTAAAACCCCCCCAAAAAGTGGTTTTAAATGATTTTATTAAATATCTTGGGCACTGGGTAACACAAAATATCTGAACTGTGTGCTTTTTTCCCACAGACCAACTTCAGAAGCAGCCTAAGGAAGATAAAGTCCAAGGCTGAATTTCACAGAACTCCCTGCACTGAAAATCATCAACACAACCCCACCACTCCTCCTGACAGCACAAAATGTTCTTATGTGGAAAAGAGTGGATTAAATTTTCTTGGTAAAAGGGATTCAGGAGCACAGCAGAGTTCACTGTGCCCTGCTGCCTTCCTGGAAGACAATTTCCCACAGCAGACAAAGGTAATGCATAAAAAATAATAATTCCCAAACCCTTCAGGAGAGAGAAACTGCATGGAAAGCTCCCTCCTTTGGAAAAGCAATGGAAATATTCCAGAGTTTGTGCATGCACGTGGCAGAAGTTGGACATGACCAGCCTGGAAGGGAGATGGACACCAGGAGTGGTCCCAGTGCTCCCAGTCTGGGCTCCTTCTCTCTCCTGGGGTTCCTTGGTTTCCCCTGCAGGGCTGAAATATTCCAGGCCTGAGCTTGCCAGAAGTTAAATTTCCCAGTTTAAGGCTGAAAAGAGGCGATCCAGGCTCCTGAGAGACAGAAAAGTGATGAAATCCCAGCATGGGAAGAATCCCTCACACCAAGACGCCCGTGGGCTGCAGGCGGACACCAGAGCAGCTGCTGACCAGGCTGGGGCTGCTGTGCAGGGAATTCCAGACAATCAACGGCAGGGGAAACCCCAATTAATGGCAGGAAATTAATGGCAGGACAAACCCTCCAGTGGCCAAGTTCCCTCAGGAGCAAAGAGGCCTTTCCACGGAATCATGGATTGAAGTTGGGAAAGCCCTCTGAGAGCGCTGAGTTCAACCATCAACTCAACCCTGACACGTTCACCACCAAACCTCAGCCTCAGGTGCCAAACTGGACAATCCCAGGGATGGGGATTCCACCATTTCCCTGAGCTTAATCCCCCCAAATTTCCCATTTTCCTGATGGAGCAGCACAGAGTGCAACCATCCACTCTCACTGGGGTTTCCAGGATGGTTTCATTTAACTTCTGGAGTGGAGTGGCCAAATCACCTCTGTCAGACCACACGTTTCCTAGATCCTAAAATATTCCCAGAGCTGCACAAAACCCACAGGAGATGAGGCTGAGGGCTCCCACCTCGCTGTGCTTATGGCCTGTGCACAAGAGCTCATCACAAAACCTCACAGAAATGATGGGAGGCCCATGGAAAACAACCAGGATGCCACAAAACTCCATAAAAACCAGCTGAGACACTCTGCAAAACACCAAACACACCCAGAAACTACAGAGGAAGATGAGAGGGTTTAAATGAACCCTGCACTGTGACATTTGGTGGAACCATGGAAAGGTTTGGGTTGGAGGGACCATAAATCCCATCCTGTTTTCCCACCATCCCAGCTGCTCCAAGCCCCATCCAACCTGGCCTTGGACATTTCCAGGGATGGATGGGCAAGGTTAAAACCTGGGAAAATTCAGTTGAAACAATCCTCAGCTTCCCACAGGTACCATCATCATCATCATCATCACTTTCACCCTCAACAGCATAAAAAAAAATCATTGCTCCCAGTTTTACCATGAGCACAAAAATTTCAATAAAAAACACGAACAATTCTCTCACCTATTTCCTCATTATTTGGGAAATGAAAGTTCACTGTGAGAGGATCTGGAAAGGAGCAATTGTGATGTGGATGAAGGAAAAGAAGGGACGAGTTCACACTGGGAATCCTCTCAGGATGTGGGAAGAGGGTCTAAAACTGTGCTCAGAGACCAGCAAGGCTTAGAAACAAAACCACAACAGCCTAAGGGACTAAAAACCCCAAATTCAGCAAATAACAGTCCAGTGAAGGAGGAAAAAATAATAAAAACATAAAGCAGAGAACCCAAACTTGAACAGAGAAAACATCTCCCCACACAACAAAAATCATCTACAGCTGAAAGAAAGCTTAGACTTGGTAACCTCAAATGCAGGAAGAGTCTTGAGCTGAATTATTTCTGTCCCTAATTATTATTTACACTAAAAAGGGCCTGAGCACCTCAGTCACAGCCAGGTCTGTGCTGAGCCAGATGTTTTAGAGCCCTTTTTTGGGTATTTTAATACACAGCCAGTTGCACCCCTTTTTTACAGGCAATTCGCAGCCCGGTTTTGGGTACATTAAATGGAGGGGAGGTGAGAGATTAACACGTTTCAACTCGCTCCCAACCTCCTGTACAGAGGGAGGAAAATTCTACATGTGCAAAATGTAAAGAAAAATAAAAGGGAGGGGGGAAAGGGGGTAAAAGGGGAAAAAAGAGGGATGACAGGAAAAAAATGGGGGGGGAAAGGAGAATGAAGGGGAACTTCATCAATGAGCTCAGAGGTCTCTTCCAACTTCACTGGTTCTGTGATTCTGGGGCAAAAAATAGGAGGTGAAGGGAAAAAAAAAGAAGATGAAAGGAGGAAAAAAAGGGGGCATGAAGAGAAACTTTATCAAGGCTGGACTCATTTACCTCTGAGGCTTTTTACAAATTAATTGATTATGGGGGGGAAAGGCGAGATGAAGGGAAAAATGGGGGTAAAAGGAAAAAAATGGAGGTGTGAAGGGAAAAAAAGAGGGGGTGAAAGAAAAAAAAAGGGGGGGGGTTAAAAGAAAAAAAGAGGAGGTGAAGAGTTAAAAAATGAGGGTGAAAGCAAAAAAGTGAGTGAATGCAAAAAAAAGTGGGTGAAGGCAAAAAAGGGGGAGTGAAGAAAAAAATGGGGGAGTGAATAAAAAAATGGGGGAGGGTGAAGGGAGGAAAAAAAGGAGGGATAATGGGTTAAAAAAAAAAAAAGGCGGTGAGGGCCAAAAGCAGGCACGAAGGGGCTCCGAGAACAGCAGGGAAAAGGGCGAAGCAAAAGCCCCGCCAATGTCTGCGGCCGCGGCCCAACTTCCCCGGCCGGCCGGGCCCGGCTCAGCCCGGGCCGGGGCTCCGAGGCCGCCCCGCACCCGCCGCCCCCCGGCCCCGGCTCCCGTGGCCGCCGCCCGCGCCGCCCGTCCCGGCCCCCCCGCGCTGCCCCGGCCCCGGGGCCGCCCCGCGGGCCCGGCGCGGCCGGGCGGTCGCGGCCGCCGGGGGAGCGGGTGCGGGCGGCGGGGGCCCCGCGTTGGTGCGGCTGCGCCGGGGCTGGAGGAGATTGCGCGGTAGGACGCTCACCTCAGAGCGGCTGCGCTGCGGCGGGCCCGCGCCGCGGGGCCGCGGCGGGCGGAGGGCGGGCGGCGGGCGGGGGGCGAGCGGGGCGGCGGCGCGAGTCGCCCTCGGCCGCCGCGGTGGCGAGCGCGGGAGGCGGGGACCGGCGGCGGCGGCGGCGGCGGAGGAGGCCGGGGACAGCGAGAGGGGGGGAGCGGGACGTATGGCGTCATAGCGCCGCGCCGCCGCCATCTTGGGGAGGGCGAGGGCGGCGGGGGCGGCCATGGGCGGGAGGTCGCCGCCATGTTGGGGAGGGCGCGGGGGCCGCGCGGGGGGCGCGAGGGGCCGCCGCCATCTTGGGGAGGTCGCGGCCGTTCCCGCCTCAGGGGCGCTGAGGGACGCGGCGGGGCTGGAGCGCTGCTAAAACCGAGTGTGGCGTGGAAATGCAGGGAAAAGCGCTTGGAATAGATTTATTTGGACATATATATAGTGGGAAAGACCAGTGTAAGTGGAAGTTGCGGAAAAATCAGTTTAAAATAGGGTTTTTTCATATTTTTGGTGAGAAAATCCAGTTTAAAAATGAGAGTTGCGAAAAAATCCGTTTAAAATACATTTTTTTTTTCCGGTCATGTTTTTGGTGGACAAATGCAGTTTAAAATGGGAGTTGCAGAAAAATCAGTTTAAAACTGATTATTTTCCCCATATTTTTGGTGGGAAAATCCAGTTTAAAATGGGAGTTGCGGAAAAATCAATTTAAAATAGATCTTTTTCCCCCCATATTTTTGGCGAGAAAATCCAGTTTAAAATGTAAATTCCTGGAAAATTACTTTTAAAACAGACATTAAAAAAATTAGTGCGTTTTTTTGTGTGTGGGGAGGTGTATTTTGGAGTTTTTTGTGAAAAAAATCATCTTTAGAATGGATTTTTCTTTCATTGTTTTTGCGGAAAAATCCACTTTAAAGTGGAAATTATGGGAAAAAGGTAGTTCAAATTCAAAATGTTTCCCTTCTTTTTTTGGTGGGAAAAAATAGTTTAAAACTATTAAAATATATTTTTATTTTTGTTTAAGATACAGTACAAAGGGAAATTTCACCCTTTTTTTTGTGGGAGAATCACAATATTTAAAATCTACTCCTTTTTCCATTTTTGTGGAAAATCCATTCTAAAATTTATTTCCCCCCATTTTCTGTGGAAAAACCCAGTTAAAAATACAAATAGTTTCCCTTTTCTGTGGAACTTGCAATTCATCTGGACTTTTAGTGGGACTTAATAATACTAAAAACCAATGTAAACAATTCCATGCGTTAGGGAATTGAAAAATAAAGGATTAGAAACACAGAGGGGAAAGGAGCTGAGGGAAATAATAAAAATCGGTGTAAATCCACGAGGTTTTTGACTTTTGAGGTGGAACTTGATACCTAATTTCTTGAAGCTAATGGATTTTTTTTTTTTTTCGTTAGGAATGGCATGGAAATCACAACGGGGACCGGCATGAGAAGAGTTCACAGGAGTTGTTTAAGAGGGACCTGGAAAGCAAAATATTTTCAGGGATGTCCCTTCATTTAGAGACAATTTGTGTTTATTCCATGCTCTGGTGGATCAAATAATTCCTTGGGATTTAAATTAGTCACCTGTGTATATATATATATATATATATATATGTATATGTATATGTATGTATGTGTATATATATATATACACATACACACACACACACACACACACACATATATATGTATAAATACATATATATGTACACATGTGTGTGTATATATATATGCATACACACACATATATATGTATATATATATAATTTTATATATATGGTTACATATATGTATATATAGTTATATGTATATGGTTATATAGATATATGCTCATATATAATGTAATATTATAATTAATATATTTATTTTATATATCTATAGGTGGACATATAGGTAGAGATTCTATGGAATCTGGGATCCCTGCAGGAGGAAGGTCCTGGAGAAAGGCAGATTTAGGTGAGGCAGCAGGGAAATGCCCAGGGGCAGGATGTGACAATTGACATTGTTTGAGGTTTTGGAGCAGGCTGGGGAATGCTGCAGGTGCAGCTGCTCCTGCCTCGGGCAGCGGGCTGGGTGGGGATGTCCCATCCAGTGCATATTTGCAAGGTGTTGCTGATGCCTTTGGAATGGGCTCATCCACACATGGGATTGTCAAAGTGCCCAAAATCCCTGAGTCTGTGCCTGCTGAATGCTGGCACGTGTGGTCTCTTTTTTTGTGGGGGAAAAAAAAAAAATTAAAATTGATTTTTCTTTCCTTGTTCTGTCGGGAAAATCCTTTTTAAAGTGGAAATTGTGGGGAAAAGCCAGTTAAAAATGGAAATGTCTCGCTTATTTTTTTGGTGGAAAAAAATACAGTTTAAACCAGAATTTAAAAAAAATATTTTTCTCTAAGATACAGTAGAAAAGCAAAATTTCCTCTTTTTTTTTTTTTTTTTTTTTTTTTTTTTTTTTTTTTTTTCCTACCTCTGGGAAGAGCAGAGGGCACTCAGGAGCAAGTGAACAGCATGGATGTCCATGTGGGATGACTGGAAATTATCTGGACAGGCATCATTTCCCAGTGGGAACAAACCAACCCTTTCTCTTTGGAAACCCGAGCACCAGCACACACCTGTCCAGGATCTCTGGAATTCCAGGTTGTGCTGGGCCATAATCCCACAGGAAAAAGTTGGGAAAAACTTAACTGGGAATGCAAGTGTGGCTGCAGAAGGAAGGGAGCCATGGGAGTGCTGGGGGTGGTCAGGAAATGCCAAATTCAGTGTTCAGGGAAAACCTGGGGAGGAACAACCGAGGGGAAAGGTTTAAATGTCTCCATTCCTGGGTCTGGGAAGGGAGAAAATCACAGGAAAATCACAGAATTGTGGAAGGGAATTCAGGGATCATCCACCTCCATCCCCTGCCATGGGCAGAGACACTTTCCATTACCCCAGAGTCCTGGGATGATGGGAAAGGTTTAAATGTCCCCATTCCTGAGGGACGTTTTTTTTGGGAAGGGAAAGGCACAGAAAAATCACAGAATTGTGGAAGACACTTCCTTGGAAAGGAATTTGAGGATCATCCAGCTCCACCCCTGCCATGAGCAGAGACACTTTCCATTATCCCAAATTCCTCCAGCCTGGCTTTGGACACTTCCAGGGATGTGGAGTCCACAACCTCTGGGACAACCTGAAAAAAGTGAAAATATCACTTGACTCAGAGACCACAAACAGCATTTTTCAACCATTTGCAATATAGATGGGAGGGGAGAGAACACAGCTGCAGCTCCTTGGCTTTTTTTCTTCTCTCCCTCTTTTCCAGATTGAAAAGAAAACGGCATCCACTGCTTTCCTTAACGTGTTGGACATTACCTTTTCCTTGACCCACAGATGGGAGAAATGAGAGGTGGTTTAAAAGCTACAAATCCATTCCCCACATTAAAGTGTGTCCTTGCAGCAGGGATTGTTCAGGAATGTGCTCTGAGCTCTCTTTGCATAGTCAGGATGTTTTCCCCCACATCCAGGGAGAATTTTGGTGTTTCAGTGTTTTAAGCCCAGCCTTGGGCAGGCTCTGCTTTCCACAGCTTCTCTGGAGCCAGCCAAAACCAAGGGTGAGTGTGGGGCTGGTTCCTGTAGTGGAACCATCCTTCTGGTAGTGACTGTAGTCCCCAAAATTTGGAATTGTTCTGGAGAGCTGCTCCTGGAGGAATTTGGGATTCCTGCAGCATCTCCCAGCACCTGGCAGGGCTCTCAAATGCACATTTCTGCTCTTTCAGCTGAATATTCCCTCTCTCCAGTTTAGATCTTTAATGGTCTCCTCTTCCGCAGGCACTCCTCAGATATTTCAGCTTCTTTTCACTTCTTATTTTCAAATATCTATATAAATGTGGGTATACTTGGGTCAAGTTCACCACAGAATGGTTTGGGTGGGAAGGATCTCCAAGCATCTCATGTACAATTAATGGGGAGACAAAGATCAGGCTGAAGAAGGGAGAAATGAGGTGGGAACTTGCTGGCAGGAAGGCGGTGCCTTCCCATCCCCACACACCAGCAAGGATTTTTTTTTTCAATTTTTTTTTTCTCCAGTTGCTCTGCTGGAGCACCTGATAATTTTCCTTTTGTACTGTATCTTAGAAAAAATACGAAAAACAAAACCAAATTTTAAAAGACAAAAAAAAAAAAAAAAACCCAAAAAAACACCCCTGTTTTAAACTGCATTAAAAAAATTAAAAAGGGAAAAAAAAAGAAGGAAAAAAAGAGAAACATTTCCATTTTGAACTGGCTTTTCCCCACAATTTCCATTTTAAAATGGATTTTCCCTCCAAAACAAGGAAAGAAAAATGCATTTTAAATATTATTTTAGCACAAAAAAATAGCAAAAAAAAAAAAAAAAAAAAAAAAACGCCACCAAAACTACTTTGAACAGTTTCTTTCAAAATGTCTATTTTAAAAGTCATTTTCCAGGAATTCGCATTTTAAAGTGGATTTTCTCGCCAAAAATATGACCAAAAAAAAAAAAAAAAAAAAAAAAAAGCAGCAAACTGCTTTTAAAAAAAGAATATTTGTTTAGCTCCCCCTGGGCAGGAGAGATAAACTCAAAGAGAATTCCCCAGCTCCCTTCAGACACTGAATACAGTTTTACCCCCTCATGGAGTTCTTCCAGTTCTCTCACCCCTTTCTGCGGCCTTTAGCCCAAATTCCTGAGGGCTAAGCCGTGATTTCCCCTGTGAGGAACTCACATTTCTGCAGCCACGCTAAATTTTAATTTACTTTCTCAGCAAAATCTTATAAATGGCAAATTTAGAGCTAAATTTGTGCCTAAACAATGCAGCCAGAGCCTGCTGTAAAGCCCTGCACACGTTTAATCGGAGGAATCCCATCCTGAGCTGCTCTCCCTGTGTTCATCAAGATTAGCCCCAGCATCGATGCAGACACTGAGGTTTGGGAAGGAAAACTGTGGGCTGGAGGTGTTAATTGTCACCTTGTGCTGATGGAAGGGCAGCAGCGTGGGGAAGGGAGGAAAGCAACAAGAATTACAGGTTTGAAATGCGTTACAATATTAAAGGGTGGCAGCAGGGTGCTTTGTTACCCTAAAGGGACGAAAGGAAGGGTGTTAAGAGAAAAGGGATTTAACAACACTCACTTCGTGGAAGATCAGTGGGTTCAGGTGAGCTCAGCATTGGCAGAGCTCTGCCACACGAATTCCATGGAACTGGAACAGCCCTGGAGCCACCTGAGTGCTGGAGCAGCCTGGGACACACCAAGGGACACTGGGGAGATCGCCAGAGGCACTGCCAGGAGGTCACCAGTGTGAAGCCCACAGACACCTCCTTCCATCTCCTCTCCTGAAGAAACTTCTAGAAGAGAACTTTTCAGACCTGCTGCAGCATTTTGAGAGACCCCAGCCGTGGTTCTAGGGCAGAAAAACAAAATATGAGCTGCCAGTGTAAGAGCTGGAGGTGTTTCCTACTCTGCTGTCTGCTTTTCTGGTGGTGGGAACAGAAACAGAAACAAAGCACGTGAGGAAGGCAGTGGAAAAGGATGAGGAGTTGATAAAAGTGGGCAGATTTCACAGAAGAAAACTGTCATATATATATAAACTGTCAAAATATACAGGAAGTTTGCAAAACAGAGCCATGCAAAAACACCTGAAAACTCTGCTGGGACAGTTTCCAAAGGGCAAGCTATAATTATGAGGTACTCCCTCCAATATTGTGCCTAATTTCACGAAGTTCTTCCTGATGAACCATCTCAGAAGCCAAAACAGGTGACAGCAGCTTTCCAGGACCCATCTCAGGTCATTGAGAGGGGTTGGACCCCATGTCAAACTCAATAGTTACAACTGGAGTAAGACCAAGAGCTTAGAAAGCTCCAGTACAACCCAGCAGAAGATTGGGGTGTTCCCTGCTTTGGTGGCTTGAGAAAATCAGCTGACAACCCAATCAAACCCCACAGACAGGAAATCATCAACCTCACAGGCCCTGCCCTTTTCTGCTGGAAAAAATTCCATTTTATGCAAGCAAAGTGCTCCCAGTTGCTCTTCCCCAAGCATCCCTAGTGAGGGATACCTCAAACCCAATCTGGGAAATTCACAGAGCAGGAATTCCCCCCAGACAGAAATGTTACAGGTACCTCAAACTCAGAACGGGAAATTCACAGAGCCGCCACAAACAAACCTCACAGAGCAGGAATTCCCTGCAGACAGAAATGTTACAGGTACCTCAAACCCAGAATGGGAAATTCACAGAGCCGCCACAAACAAACCTCACAGAGCAGGAATTCCCCCCAGACAGAAATGTTACAGGTACCTCAAACCCAGGATGGGAAATTCACAGAGCCGCCACAAACAAACCTCACAGAGCAGGAATTCCCTCCAGACAGAAATGTTACAGGTACCTCAAACCCAGGATGGGAAATTCACAGAGCCGCCACAAACAAACCTCACAGAGCAGGAATTCCCTCCAGACAGAAATGTTACAGGTACCTCAAACCCAGGATGGGAAATTCACAGAGCCGCCACTAACAAACCTCACAGAGCAGGAATTCCCTCCAGACAGAAATGTTACAGGTACCTCAAACCCAGGATGGGAAATTCACAGAGCCGCCACAAACAAACCTCACAGAGCAGGAATTCCCTCCAGACAGAAATGTTACAGGTACCTCAAACCCAGGATGGGAAATTCACAGAGCCGCCACAAACAAACCTCACAGAGCAGGAATTCCCCCCAGACAGAAATGTTACAGGTACCTCAAACCCAGGATGGGAAATTCACAGAGCCGCCACTAACAAACCTCACAGAGCAGGAATTCCCCCCAGACAGAAATGTTACAGGTACCTCAGACCCAGGATGGGAAATTCACAGAGCCGCCACAAACAAACCTCACAGAGCAGGAATTCCCTCCAGACAGAAATGTTACAGGTACCTCAAACCCAGAACGGGAAGTTCACAGAGCCGCCACAAACAAACCTCACAGAGCAGGAATTCCCTCCAGACAGAAATGTTACAGGTACCTCAAACCCAGGATGGGAAATTCACAGAGCCGCCACAAACAAACCTCACAGAGCAGGAATTCCCTCCAGACAGAAATGTTACAGGTACCTCAAACCCAGAACGGGAAATTCACAGAGCCCCACAAACAAACCTCACAGAGCAGGAATTCCCTCCAGACAGAAATGTTACAGCTCCAGCAAGGTCCGTCTGGCTCTGTAACATTTTGAGCTGCCCTAAGAAACCCATGGGAAGTGTCCCAGAGCAGGTTTTGTGTAAATACCAAAGGAGCCAGGTCATTCCTGCTGTCCCCTGGGTGATCCAAGATGTTGTCACTGTTGTCACCAAGCCTTCAGGAGCGATCCATCCAATCATGAGGGCAAATTTATTCTACAAACCTTCTTCTTCAGACTGAAATTAAAAAAGTCTGAAAAAGCAAATTAATTTTTTTTCAGGAACACCATAATTTAAGGAATGAGCATTTTGCCACAAATGTGACAAAGAGACAGCAGGGTTTTTTGGAAGTGGCCACAATTCACCTGCCTGTTTCCCATCTCCTTTTTATCCCTAGGAGATCCCAGCATGAGCAGCTCAGCACCCATAGCTGTGCAAAGCAGGGTGAGATAATTCACATTTAAAGCCCCTTTCAGGTGTGTTGGCCATGTCAGCTCTGAGAAAACTCCAGGAAAACCAATTGAAATAATTATTGTGATTTAATTGCTTCACTGAATAACTTTAACTCAAACATCAGTGGTGTAACTTCTGATTTCACATCTCAGTCTGCACTGAAAACTGATTCCAGGCTGATTATCTCCATCCTTCACAGAGCAAACTTTCTATTAAATTATGTGGGAAAAGTGCCCCCAAGATTTGCATGAGCTACTTGAATCATCCTGAGACAAAGAATATAAATTCTGAAGTCCAGTGTAATTTTTGGTTTGTACTAAACAGCTTTAGGCATTTTTGTTTTCTTCAATTACCTGTGTGCTTTCTCCGTGCTGACATTTCCTGTAGGACTGTGGGAGCACTTGGCCTCTCCTTGGATTTTCAGCCATTAAAAATCCTCCAACATTCAGCAGTAAATGCAGGTGAACATTTGGACATTTACATCAAGAATTTCCACCAAAGAGAAAATTGTTCCTTTCATGGCACAGAATTCTGCTGCAGCCATGGGTTCCATTAAATATTTCCCTCATTTTTCCCAGTTACAGCTCGAGGACAAATGCTGACACTTTTTTTTGCATAAAGAAGATTTTGGTCTACTTTAGCTTAGTTGTGAACGTATCAGACTTTAAATTAAAACATTCCTTTTGATTGTTTCTCCTGAAATCACATGGCAATAACCTAAAAGGAACACAGCAGTTTTGGAGGCCTGTATTTTATTTTAAACTAATTGAATATTTTTAAACTAAATTATGTGGAGCCAAAACAAACAAACCAAAAAAAGAGAGGGAAAAAAAAAAAAGGAAAAATGTGTTTGTTTGGGTTTTTTTTTCTCTTTATGGTCTGAGGCTGTTGAGGTGGAAAGGCCCTAAAATGTTCTTCTGAGGGGCCACCAAAAGAAGCAGGACTCCTGAATTCCCTGAACACCCCAGAAAAGCATTGGATAATTACAAAATGGATAACACACCAGGATGTAACAAACCTATCCCAATGTTCCACCTGGGAGACTTTGGTACCTGCCTAAAAACCCTTCCTGTGAGCTCTAAAATTCCATTCCTTTTGCTCCTTTGTATGACAGTTACAGAAGCAAAAGAGAGAAAAAAACAGCTTATGTTATGTCATTTAAAAAATATATACAGAGAGTTTGCAAAACAGAGCCTTATAAAAAACTGTAAAATTGAGGTTTTTGTTCTTGAAGTGGCACCAGGTGAGGACAGTGAAAGATAAATGAAGGAGAGAGGAGTTAACCCACTGAAAACTTCATTTTATTTCCTTCTGCTCACACTTTTTAGTGCCAACATTTAAAAAGCCTCTTGCAAGGAAGGTTTTCTTTAAAAATCCTCCACGGGAGCCTCTTTGTTATGGAGATACCTTTTATGAGGAAAAGAGCCCTCAGCTCTCCATCCTCCCTGGAGCTGGGAAATAACAGCCAGGGCAGCTCTTCAGATGGGAACGGGGACAAAAGGATCCCTGCCCCTTCCCAAGCCTTTCTCACACATCCAGAAATCCTCTGTGCTTCTCCTCAGGTGAAACAATGGGGAAGGAGAAACCTGGCAACCCAGAAATGCTGGAGGGAAGGGAAAGGACACGAAGCTGCTCACACGCAGCTTGAAACACCCTCATTCCCAATGTGGTGAATTATAGATGTTATTAAACTATATTTATAGTTATAATTTGTATTTATAGTTATAACTTACATTCATAATTTAGAAATATGTTATAATATTTACATTCTATTATTTTTAAAATACATATTATACACAATTATAAATTATATAATATATAGTATATGACATATACAATATACAATATATATTATATATGTCGTGTTATATTTTATATATAACATATAACATATATATTATATTATTTTATATATAATATATAATATATAATATATAATATATAATATAATTATAATATAATATAATATAATATAATATAATATAATATAATATAATATAATATAATATAATATAATATAATATAATATATAATATAATATATATATTATATGCATATTATATTATATTAATGTATTCTATTATCCATCTTATTATATATTTATAGTTTATTTCTATTTTGTTATAGTTATAATTTATATTTGTATTTATGTTTAAAACAAAATTTATATTAATGCTTATATTTATATTTATATTTATATTTATATTTATATTTATATTTATATTTATATTTATATTTATATTTATATTTATATTTATATTTATATTTATATTTATATTTATGCCCACCACTCCCATCCCAGAGCAGCCTGTGCCTCTCCCCACCCACAAACACCCACCCACCCCAACATCTCCTGTGTTTTTAACAGCAGGGCTCTGGTGCACAACTTCCTGCAGGAAACAGTGGCAGCAGAGCACAGGAAACCCCAGCACTACAAGAACGTAACTCCCTGCAAGGCCAGAACACCACAAAGTTCCCCCTGCCATAAAAAGGGCATCTCCAGCTTGCAGATTCCCCTCACAAACCTTTGTGCATTTGGCCAGAGCAGGATTTATTCATCCTAAACTCCGCTTCAATCCTGCACCCCAGAAAAGCCCCAGACTCTCACAGGTTGGGATGGAGCAGGAAGAGGTGCCACTGTCACCCTGTCACATGCACAGAGCTCGTGGCACAGCCTGCAGCACTGGGAAGCAAATCCAGCCATCTGAAGTCCAAACTTTTCTTTAGAGATGTATTTTGGTCTTTATTAATCACCAGGGAAATGGAATTACATGCAAAATTCAACTGAAAGGTAAAAGGAAAAAGGAAGGGAAAAAAGAAAAGTGTTTCATTACTGAGGTTGGGATTGTTGGGAGGGTTTTTTCATCTGCTGTCAAAGAAGTGGATGGCAACTTTTCAGAGGCACTGGAAAGCAGAGTCTTTGTCCTCTGCACTTCACTGCTCACCATCTGCTGAGTTCAGTGGCATCATGCTGAAATCAAAAGTTTTTGTTAAAGAGAGAACAAAGTTATTATTTAATAAATATTCCAGCAAATTCTGGATACTGGAACTTGGAGTTTTGAAACCATTGTAGCTCCACTTTACCACGGATGTAAAAATGGCCTTGCTCACTTTTAACCATCATTAACCACATTAAGCAGTGGTTAGACTTAAGTGCTCAGAAACATCTGTCCCTAAAAGCCTGTGTGCTAAATACATCATACAAAAATCGAATATTTTTGGGTTTTAACTAATTTCTTAGCTGGAGATGCTGAGTACAGAGGTTGCAAGAGATCTCTGGCTTTAGCAGGCTGACGAGTGGAGCTGCTGTGACCAGAGACTTCCTGCTGGGTGCTGGGGAAGTGAGAACACAGAGCAGGCTGAGGAGATGGAGGTGCACAGAACAGAGGGGAAACCACAGCCCTGCGTCATCAGAGCAGGCCAGCTGAGGCTGATGGGCAGGGAAACAGCAAGCCCAGCAGCCTGGAGACATGGGCTACTGCTGGACACTGTGCTGGCTTGGTGCTTGGACTTGGTGATCTGTTCCAGCCCAGAGCTCAGAGCTCTTCCATCCTGTGATTATTTTCTTGATGTGTTATGAGACACTGAAGTGCCTTGTGGATTAGACATTGCTAAAATCATCAATCAATCATCAATCATTTTGCTTGCTGTAGCAAACTGCAAAGGAGCTGCTGTCCATCTGTGACCACCAGAGCAACCCAAACCCCCCTATTAACTGGAATGATGGATTTTGAACCTGTCAGTTCAAATGTTTAATTTTGTCCAGTTATGCCAGCTCTGGGAGGAAGGATGGATCCATGAGGATGTTGGCACACACTGTGATGCTGCCAGCTCACACATTCAGGGGGTAAGTTAGCATGTGCAAAGGAGCACAGCCCAGCTCAGGCTACAAACTGATAAGGGAGCCTTTATCAGCCCTGAACAGGGCCCTGCCTCTTTGTCCCTGCCCAAGGGAACTCATGGGGTGACTCCCCTGCTCTGGGATATGGGGACATTCACAGGCAGCCCCAGGGTGTTCACCTCAGCCACAATGGACTGAACTGTGCTGGTTTCAAAGGCAGCTGCATCATCTTTGGAGGTGTCAGAGTCCCCAAGTGTCCCATGACCCATGAGATTCCATCTTCCAGGGTGAACTCCCCACTCCAGGGGAGGCACCTGGGACTGCCCACCGAGCCTGAGTGAACAGAAACCCACATTTTTTGTTCTGTGCATTTCTCCCAGCACTTCCTGGACATTTCCCCTCATCCCCTGGTGGATCCACTCTGTGACCACCAACAGACACCGAGACTGCAACCACCAAGTCTCATCACAAGACCTGTGGGTGGTGAGATCCTCCTCCTCTCATCCTTTCCCTCACTTTTTCCTTATATCACATTTTCTTAAGTGTTACTTTTATGTTTTCATATTGTCAAATTACTATAGATAGAAACAGCCAAAATGGCTACATGGCTGTTTTCCTCTGCAAGCAAATTGGTCTAAATTAAACCCTACATATATTACCTACAAATATAATTATTAAACCCTACATATATAATTATTAAACCCTACATATATAATTATTAAACCCTACATATATATTTTTTCCCCAAACACCAATTTTACTCTTGGCTTTCTAGGGTGGGTTATACCACACATAGGTGAAACAAACCCAGTGGAGTTTGCAGCAAGCCACAAATGACAGCAGCTGGCTGACCAGCAATGCCACCAGTTATGATTTTCCCTGGTCAAAACCTCCTCAGAGAGGGAATGTTTCAGGCTGGAGAAACAGCACCAGGACTTCCAGGCCTTTATTGGCCTCCAGGATCATCCAGTCCAACCTGGGACTGAGCCCACCTTGTCCCCAGCCCAGAGCTCTGAGTGTCACATCCAGGAGGAGTTCCTGGGACACCTCCAGGGATGGGCACCCCAAAGCTCCCTGGGCAGCCCCTGCCAAGGCCTGACCCCTTATTCCATGGGGAAATTCCTGCTGTGCCCACCCTGAGCTGCTCTGGCCCAGCCTGAGGCCGTTCCCTCTGCTCCTGTCCCTGTTCCCTGGGCTGTCCCCTCCTGGCAGGGACTTGTGCAGAGCCACCAGGGCCCCTGAGCCTCCTTTGCTCCAGGCTCAGCCCCTGCCCAGCTCCCTCAGCCCCTCCTGGTTCTCCAGGCCCTTCCCAGCTCCCTCAGCCCCTCCTGGTTCTCCAGACCCTTCCCAGCTCCCTCAGCCCCTCCTGGTTCTCCAGACCCTGCCCAGCTCCCTCAGCCCCTCCTGGTTCTCCAGACCCTGCCCAGCTCCCTCAGCCCCTCCTGGTTCTCCAGACCCTTCCCAGCTCCCTCAGCCCCTCCTGGTTCTCCAGACCCTTCCCAGCTCCCTCAGCCCCTCCTGGTTCTCCACACCCTTCCCAGCTCCCTCAGCCCCTCCTGGTTCTCCAGACCCTGCCCAGCTCCCCCAGCCCCTCCTGGTTCTCCAGACCCTTCCCAGCTCCCCCAGCCCCTCCTGGTTCTCCAGACCCTGCCCAGCTCCCTCAGCCCCTCCTGGTTCTCCAGACCCTTCCCAGCTCCCCCAGCCCCTCCCCACACCCCTGGCTCTGTCAGTCCTTCCTGAGGCCAGGCAGGTCTCAGGGATTGAGGCTCCCATCCCTAAGGAGTGGCACCGGGTGGGTGAATCCATCCCCAGCACAGCCCTGCCTCTGGAGGCACAGCACTCCATCCCACACAGACCCACAGGGTGAAGTGACAATGGCACTTGTCCCCTGCCACTTGTCACTGTGCATGAGCTGGAATCAAAGTGTCTTTGGAGGAGCAAGAAAAACATCAGGGGACACTGGGGTATGAGCTGAGCACTGGCGAGGCCAGGACGGGTTTAATCACAGCAGAGTCTTCACCAGGCTGTTTGGTTCTCACCTCCTTCTCTTCCCTTTCCCCTTCTTTTTGAGAGAGCCAGGCCAGGGGTGGCCCCGGAACTGCAGGAAGGCGGCGGCGTTGTGACAGATGTAGTAAGCGTTGAGCATGGCAGCTGCGCTGAAGAGATCCACTGGTACCACTTGCTTCTTTGCACCCTTTTTGGAGCCTCTGCCTTTGCCACCCTTCTTGCCTTTGTCGCCCTTCTTGCCTTTGTCACCACCCTTTTTGTCTTTGCCACCTTTTTTAGCTTTGGCCTGCAGAGAGAAAACGACCACAAACCCACTCAGTTCTGGGTCTTTGCTGTCTCACTTTTGGGTAGAGGACTCCAGGCTGAGAGACTGAGAGAGCTGGGAATGTTCCCCTGGAGCAGGGAAGGCTCCAGGGAGAGCTGAGAGCCCCTGGCAGGGCCTGCAGGGGCTCCAGCAGAGCTGCAGAGGGACTGGGGACAAGGCCTGCAGGGACAGCACCCAGGGAATGGCTCCCACTGCCAGAGGGCAGCCATGGGTGGCATCTTGGCAATGAGGAATTCCTGCCTGGGCTGGCACTGCCAGAGCAGCTGGGGCTGCCCCTGATCCCTGCAGTGCCCAAGGCCAGGCTGGAGCAGCCTGGGATGGTGGCATTGGAATGGGATGGGCTTGAAGGGCCCTTCCCACCCAAACCATTCTGGGATTTGGGACACTCAGAATCCATCCCAAGAGATTTTTATGGAAAATGAGGATAAAAAAGAGAGAAGAAGGGAAGGGAGACCCTTCATGGTTTGCTGAGATTCCAAGCGAAGCCCCTGGGTCCATGAATGTCTTGGAGAGGAGATGGATCCAATGTCAGGCTGGGAGAGCTGGGAATGTTCCCCTGGAGCAGGGAGGGATCCAGGGAGAGCTCCCAGCACATGGCAGGGCCTGCAGGGGCTCCAGCAGAGCTGCAGAGGGACTGGGGACAAGGCCTGCAGGGACAGCACCCAGGGAATGGCTCCCACTGCCAGAGGGCAGCCATGGGTGGCATCTCATTCCTTGTTTGCCCAGGGTTTCTGGGGGGTTTTGTGAACATTTGTAGGCTCCTGGTAGGAATTCAGCCTCTAGCTGATCTTTCCAAATATAAAAGATGCTCACAGGCTTTATGTGCTATGTACAGAATTTTACAGCCTGCAGCCAAGAAGAAAAATAGGTAAAAATCAGAATTAGGTTTACACTTGCACACAAAGTGAATTTGGGCAGGTCAGTTCTGTCCTGCAGATGTGGGAAGGAACCTTTTGGATATAAACCCTTCTCCTTAAAAAGGTGTTGCCAACACTTCTGAAGGATCAAAGGTATTTTACCATGGCTGGGTGTTTTTATGGAGCAGCCTGGAGTTCACATCAAGCTCTGGTGATTAACCCTGCAACACAAAATTACACGGTTAGTTACACAGTGTAAAGCACCTGTGGCTGTGTTGGTCCTCATGAAACTTTGAAGAGAAAAAGGGAAAAATAGTCCCTTACAAAAATAGTCCCTTGCAAAAATAGACCCTTACAAAAATAGACCCTTACACAAACAGACCCTTGCAAAAACAGGGTCATCCCTAAAAGCTGAGACTCACCTGTGAAATCAGCGGCTAATTGTCAAGCTCCAGGACTCTGAGCTTTTCAGACGTTTACAATCAGAATCCCGGACAAGGCCTCCCTGACCGAGTCCAGCCGATCCCCAGCACTGCCAGGACCACCACTGACCCCAGGTGTCCCCAAATGTCCCCAAGTGCCACATCCGCGGGCCTTTGAAACCCCTCCAGGGATGGGGACGCCATCCAGCCCTGCAGCTGGGCGAGGGCTGGACTACTCCTTTAGGGAAGGAATTTTCAGGATGTCCAGTCTAAACCCCTGGCACAACCTGAGGCTTGTTCGGCCCCTGTTCCCTGCGACAGAGCCCGACCCCCTCTTGGCTGCGCCCTCCCGTCAGGGAGTTTAGCGAGCTAGCAGCTCCCTCCGGAACCTCCTTTTCTGCCCCACCGGAGCCCCAGCTCCCTCGGTCCCACCGGAGCCCCGTGTAGAAAAGGCAGACACTCACCGTCCTGTCCTCGCAGCGCTGAAGAGACCCCGACCCCCCTCCCCTGGCACGGCCCCCATGGCCGCCCCACCCTCCCCTCAGCGTCCCGTTGCCATAGCGGCCCCGGGGCGGGGTCTGGTGCTGATTGACAGCCCCGTGTCCAATCCGCTGTTGACGCACCCCCCGCGTCGCCCAATCAGCGTCCAGGAGGCACTTCCCGCCACTGCGGCGGGCAGAGGGAAAAGGGCGGGAAAAGCTGTGAGGGGCCTGAGGGGAGCGGCCGCCGCCATCCCCGCCCCTGTCCCACCCTCGGCCAAAAACCTCTGAAATGTCATGAGGAGGTCAGAAAACCCCCACCACAACAACAAAAAACCCCACCACAACAACTTGGAGCTGAGAGGAGGAGGGCAGCAAGTTGCGCTTTTCAAAGGTCTGGGAAAGATTGGCGTTTGGTGGACTGTCAGTGAAATATTGCTGCATGACATGGGGGAGTCTGTTTAAATACCTGACTCAGCCTCCTTCACCATAAAAGTATTTAAAAAACAAACTCTGCTTTGCATCCTTGCAGAGCTCTGGACAGCAGGTCCTGAAAATGATGTGTAATTCAGGTTGGATATTTCTAATAAATCCCCATTTATGAGGCCTGAGACACAGGGGACGGATGGAGGTGAAGGAGGCTGAGAGAGGGATGGGACATAAAGGGTTTATTTTGTTCTCTGCACCTTTTTTAGACACAACAATTTTATCCAAGGGTAGTAATACTTCTAAAGGTGGGGTGATTTTTAAATTTGGGAAAAAATATGGGACAGAGAAGTCTCTCCTGCATCTCTCAGCACCAGATTTTCACTTGCAAAGCACTGAAAAAAAATATAGGTACAAGTGAAAAATATCAGTAGGGGCTGAATTCCCTCATAGAAAAAAAAAAAGCTCATAATTGCAGTATTGCCAAACTCCAACAAACACATCAGTGAGTCTGCCTACATCATGAGTTTATTTTTACCTTTAACATTAACCTCTCTAAATGTGCTCTCTGCTGCATAAGTAAATTTCTTTCCTTCTTGCCTAATAAAAAGTTTTGGTAGTGTAGCTCACAGAAAATCTGCAGATTTGGGAGAAAAATTCTCTTGAATGAGCCTTGGATAATGAAAGAAAAAAATGATTTCCACTCTGTTCAGGGAAATTGTGTGTCATCTGTATTAACAAACCACAGCATAAAAGAAACAATCATAATTACACTAATTATCTAATTTCAGCACAGACAACTATCAGGAGGCCACATTATAATTATTGAGGAAAAAGGAAGGCACAGAGCACTGAAATGTTCAATCAAGGAGACAAAAATCATCCTGTGCAGTCAAATGTTGTGTTCTGTGCAGAGCTTGGACCTGGCTGCAGAACCAGCCGCTGTTTACACATGCAAGGCTTTGATAAATAATTGAGGGAAGCTTCTCAAACTCCAGAGTATAATAAGCCTGACCTCATACAGTCACTTCTGTGGTTACAAGGGGATAAATACAGAGCCAGCCAGGACATCTCTGTGTTGTTATTTTTAGGGAAATATTCACAGGAGAAAAAGGAGGGATTTTTTTAACACTGCCAGACTGAATGGATAAAGGCTAATTCCCTTTTTATTTAATCACTCTTTCCTTTTCTCAACTCTGAAAGGAACTTTGTAGCCTTTTATCCTTCACTGAAATTTGCATTAAATTCACCAAACAGCTCCAGAGGTGCTTAGAGAAATTAATAACTCAATTCCTTGTGCTTTATATCCCTAGGAAACAGCAAGACTCTACAAGAAAACAGAAGAATCCGTGCTGAGGTGCTGAAGAAAAGGTTTCACCCACAGCAGAACTTTCAGCAACACCTGTGGGGTGAAAACAAAACAACAAAAAAGAATTCTTTACTGCAGTTACAATGGGAATTGGGAGCACTGGAGGGTTCCTGGAACCAACAGTCCTGCTGGGGTGAGATAACAGATGTTCCTCCAGCTGTGCAGAAACCACCCAAAACTTCTTTCTGAAACTGCCTTGCTGAATGGATAAAATGATAATTCCTTAATTGCTGGCCCCCAGCCCTTCTGAGAATTTTCAATCAGTAGAAAATCCTCATTGTGAAGCAAAAAAAAAAAAAAAAAAAAAATTGAAACTGCTGCTTGCTTGCCAGGATGGGACATAAATATTTCAAATAAAGGTGTGGCCTCTCCCTAAGTCACTTTTTAAAGCAGAGGTTCAGGTTTTCTGTGGAGATCTCTCTCTGGAAAGCAGAAAATTTGGTGGTGATGGTGTGAATAAATTGTAATCCAGGATAAATTTGTACCATCCCCCACCACCCAGACATTAAAGTAAGAATTTGTGCTTCTAATCTCTCTCAGTAAAAATAACAGGCACTGAAAAGCACAATTCAAATATAAAATATAGAAAAATACACATTGGATCTCAACTGGTTTTGTTAAATATATTGTGGAGAAAAAAGACACTTTAATGAAAAGAAAGGTTTTAGCCAAATACCAAGGGCTTTTCTAAGTATTTTAGTAATTAATTCAATTTCTCCTTGAGTGGAGATGGGCAGGGGTGAGGGCTGAGTTTGGAGGATGTTTTTATCCTTAAAAAATAATAAAAAAGAAGCATTTAAATGAAGACACGGGAAGAAAAAGCTTAAATAAAGAGGTGTCTTTTAAAAGTTGGTTTATTTTGAACAAAAGCATATTTTAAAAGGCTTTAAAAGGCTTAATGCCATTTCCATGAACAAGGCCTTGGACAAACCCCATGAAGGAAACATTCCCAAGCTAATTAATTATTTAAGCAATTAGCACAAATCCTGCCATAACAAACACTTGTTTATTTAGGGCTTCCCTGCCCTATATGAACACACAATGCTTTGACAAATGCCACCCTCATGCAATGCAGCTTTACCCAAGTGTAATGTTCATTATTTAATTGAAGTATTAAGTTATTAAATGGACAGAAAATTTACAGCTCCATATCCCATTCATCCTGAAAGTTATGGACCACAGAATCCACTGTTTTCCTCATAAACTGTTCACCAAAGCACCTTCCCTCCCCACCCTAAGAGCTGGCACAGACATTGCCCCAAACAAGCAAAAATCTGTGTAAAATTTGGGCTGTTTGACGTGGTATTTGCTGTCCCCTCAGGGCTGTAGAGGATGTGCAATCCCAGGGAGGAGAGCAGAGGGATCTCCAGGCTCCACAGCTGGGAACTGCACAGCACAGGCTGCTGCAATAAAGGTGAGTGAGGGTGGAGGGGAGCAGAGCTGCAAAGGTGGCAGGTGGGTGTGCAGGGGACGTGCAGGACCTGGCCCTGGTGGCACAGGGCTCTGAGCTGGGCTGTGCCACCCCAGCAGTGCCAGGTGGAGGAGAGCAGAGGTGCCAAGGTGACACAGATGGGTGTCCAGGGGACATGCAGGACCTGGCCCTGGTGCCATCAGCACCTCTGAGCTGGGCTGTGCCACCCCAGCAGTGCCAGGTGGAGGAGAGCAGAGGTGCCAAGGTGACACAGGTGGGTGGCCAGGGGACGTGCAGGACCTGGCCCTGGTGGCATCAGCACCTCTGAGCTGGGCTGTGCCACCCCAGCAGTGCCAGGTGGAGGAGAGCAGAGCTGCAAAGGTGACACAGGTGGATGGCCAGGGGACATGCAGGACCTGGCCCTGTGGCATCAGCACCTCTGAGCTGGGCTGTGCCACCCCAGCAGTGCCAGGTGGAGCAGAGCAGAGGTGCCAAGGTGACACAGGTGGGTGGCCAGGGGATGTGCAGGACCTGGCCCTGGTGGCATCAGCACCTCTGAGCTGGGCTGTGCCACCCCAGCAGTGCCAGGTGGAGGGGAGCAGAGGTGCCAAGGTGACACAGGTGGGTGTGCAGGGGACGTGCAGGACCTGGCCCTGGTGGCATCAGCACCTCTGAGCTGGGCTGTGCCACCCCAGCAGCAGCAGTGCCAGGTGGAGGAGAGCAGAGGTGCCAAGGTAGGTGGAGGAGAGCAGAGGTGCCAAGGTGACACAGATAGGTGTGCAGGGGACGTGCAGGACCTGGCCCTGGTGGCATCAGCACCTCTGAGCTGGGCTGTGCCACCCCAGCAGCAGCAGTGCCAGCCCAGGGACAGCACAGAATGCTGTCTCCATCCCAAGCCAAGCCGTGTTCCTGTGTTGGGAGCACATCAGCAGCCAGCACAGGCCCAAACACAGGATCGTGGGGCGTGTGGGGGGGATGGAATTCCCACCGGGAATCCAATCCCGACCTTACCCCCAGCCTGCACAGGAACACACCTGGGCTCCGAGCCCACTCTGCAACCCGTGCTCTATCTGTGGTCTCCAGGAGTCACAGGATGACCTCCAAAACGAGGCGCCTGCAGGGCACGCAGAGACCACTCGGGTCTCTTTGGAAAGGTTCCATCTTTGCCCCAGCTGTGCCAAAGCCCGGATCCGGCCCAGCCCTGCGGGCGGCAGCAGGAGCGGGGCAGGCGGGGCCGGGGCCGTCACTGGCGGTGCAGCAGCTCTTCCCAGCGGATGGGCTGCGAGAACACCTCCCGCTCCAGCCACAGCTCGTACGAGTAGTGGAAGTCCTCGGGCAGCTCCAGGCGCTGGCCCAGCACGCTCTGCAGGCAGTTGTCCACCGGGGCGAACTCCGAGTCCTGCGCCTTGTCGTACCTGCGGCTGTTGAAGGCTTCGATGTTGGCCCTCAGCGTGCACTCCTCGGCCTGGAAATCCCACGGCCTGGCGTCGATGTCTGCAGGGGAGGAGGGACAACACCCAAATAGTGTGGGACACACTGCTCTGATAAGGTCTGAGCAAAAGAAAGGCTGAAGGTTTTACGTGAATTAACCAGAGTCACTCGAATTATTGTTATTCCTAACCAAATCCCATTATGTGTGCATTTTCATTTAAGATAGCCATAAAAATATAATTACTCCTGCATTAAGGACTATTTAAGATGCCCCATAAAAATGTAATTATTCCTGCTTTAGGGACTCTCTATAATGATAATATTATTTTTTTCTCAAAGACCCCACCACTTTTACTAAAAACCTCCACTGACCACTGAAGCAGGGATGAAGACTTAAAAGATTTAAAACCTCACGGGCTTATTATGAGCTCCTAACCACAAATATTTTAAAAATTGTGCAAATGTAGCTATGAATGGTATTGAAAAGCTGCAATAACCATGACATTATGTCATAGAAACATATAATACGAAAAGAATCCCAGTATTTTCAAAGCTGGCTTTCACCAGCTCTAAAGCTGACGGTGCAGAGCGGTGCCATGAAACTTCTGGAAGAAATGCCCAGCTGTGACAAGAATTTTGGAGGTTCGAGGCCAAAGCAAGTGAAGCAAAGTGAAACTTCTGGAAGAAATGCCCAGCTGTGACAAGAATTGTGGAGGTTTGAGGCCAAAGCAAGTGAAGCAAAGTGAAACTTCTGGAAGAAATGCCCAGCTGTGACAAGAATTGTGGAGGTTCGAGGCCAAAGCAAGTGAAGCAAAGTGAAGCTTTCAAAGGCACGGACAGAGGGACAGGGCAGCGCTCACCGTTGCCGTAGGCCCAGTCGTCGTTCATGCGGTGCCGCACCTTCTGGTAGATGGCAGACATGGTCTTCATGTTGCTCTTCCTCCACTGGCGCCCCAGGTACTTGGTCTGGATCTTCAGCAGCTTGAGCACGTAGAGCTGCATCATGGCCTGCTTCACCTTCAGGGCCCGCTTCAGGATCGGGGCTGATTTAAACACCACCAGCATCTGCCAGGAGAGCAACAGCCATCAGAGCAGGGTGCTCAGGGAGCCACTCAAACAAACATCTGGGCTGGTGTGGGCACCAACACCTGGGAGCCACACAAACAAACATCTGGGCTGATGTGGGCACCAACACCTGGGGAGCCACACAAACAAACATCTGGGCTGGTGTGGGCACCAACACCTGGGAGCCACACAAACAAACATCTGGGCTGGTGTGGGCACCAGCACCTGGGCAGCTACACAAACATCTGGGCTGGTGTGGGCACCAACACCTGGGAGCCACACAAACACTGTCTGGGCTGGTGTGGGCACCAACACCTGGGGAATCACACAAACAAACATCTGGGCTGGTGTGGGCACCAACACCTGGGGAGCCACACAAACAAACATCTGGGCTGATGTGGGCACCAGCACCTGGGGAGCCACACAAACAAACATCTGGGCTGGTGTGGGCACCAACACCTGGGGAGCCACACAAACAAACATCTGGGCTGATGTGGGCACCAACACCTGGGGGCCACACAAACATCTGGGCTGGTGTGGGCACCAACACCTGGGGAGCCAAACAAACATCTGGGCTGATGTGGGCACCAACACCTGGGAGCCACACAAACAAACATCTGGGCTGATGTGGGCACCAGCACCTGGGAGCCACACAAACAAACATCTGGGCTGGTGTGGGCACCAACACCTGGGGAGCCACACAAACAAACATCTGGGCTGGTGTGGGCACCAACACCTTGGGGCCACACAAACAAACATCTGGGCTGATGTGGGCACCAACACCTGGGGAGCCACACAAACAAACATCTGGGCTGGTGTGGGCACCAACACCTGGGGAGCCACACAAACACTGTCCGGGCTGATGTGGGCACCAACACCTGGGAGCCACACAAACAAACATCTGGGCTGGTGTGGGCACCAACACCTGGGAGCCACACAAACAAACATCTGGGCTGATGTGGGCACCAACACCTGGGAGCCACACAAACAAACATCTGGGCTGATGTGGGCACCAACACCTGGGGAATCACACAAAACCCCCAGGAGGGAGAACAGGAGAGTTCAGCACAACCAACACTCTGCACAGGGCTTGAGGATCACAGAAATAATGTTATTTGCAGGAGAAAAAGTATTTCTGCATTCAAGGTTCAATCTGTGGAAGACAAAAGGGAAGATGATGAAGAGCAGCAGCTCCAGCAGTTCCACAGGGAGCCCCGAGCACAAGGCCAGGCTGAACCTGCTGTGTAGAGCCAGGGAGATGCTCCAGGTGAAACGCTGGAGGGTCTCAGGGGAGGGGACACCCCCTTACCATTGTCCTCGAGTGTTTCCACTTGGTCAGCTTGTTGAGGATCCTCAGCAAGTTAATGCAGGAGAACAAATTCCTCCAGCAGAACTGATTGTTGTCTCCAGCTTCCTGCAAGGGGAGAAGCGCAACCCTGACCACAGCGTTCATCAGCACTGCCAGAGATGTCCCAAGGCAGAAATCTTTATTGTTATTGTCTGCACAAGTCTTGTTTGTGAGGGAGGACAAGCAGCAGAGCTTCCTCCTCAGTTTGGTTTTCCCCAGAATCTGCTGATGATAACCCTTCTGAAACATTCCACTTTTAATCTGCTTTTAATTTAGAGTAGGAGCTAATAATGGGATAAATCCCATTATTCCACCATGGGAAATATATTTTGTGGTAGATTTGTATTCTTTGTTTACAGCCAGAGAGCAAATTTCAGCCTGGTGATCACCACTGCTTTTGGTAACTATTTCAATTAATTCATGCTTAGGGCACACATTTCCAGTAAAAGGAAATCCCAGACCAGCACAGGATGACAAATAGCAACGTTTGTATCAAGAGGATGAAACCTTTCTGTAACAAAAAGCCCTCCAGCCTAAGTGCTGCTGAGACATTGTTTTAAATATAAGGTAACTGTAAACACCCCCAGCTCCAGCTTGTGGAAATACTGCCCGTGGCACTTGGAGATTTAATCCCACCCCTGCAGTAACTTGCTCCATGTTTGAACAGCTCCAAGCCCAGGAGAAATGTCCCACAGAAATCCTGTTTGGGGATTAGTGCACAACAAGGGCTGCTGAATTTATAAACCACTCACAGCCAGCTACAGCCTTCTTAACTCGGGGCAAAAACTCAACCCATTCCAGGATCTGGGCAAGAAAATCCCACCAGCACAACTCCTTGGGTTTTAAAGGCAGGTGCCAGCCAGAACCAAGGAATCACTGAGGCTGGAAAAGAGCTCCAAGGCCACCGAGTCCAAGCTGTGACCAATTCCCACCTTGTCCCCAGCCCAGAGCCCTGAGAGCCACATCCAGGAATTCCTTGGACAGAGATGGGCACTCCAAACCTCCCTGGGCAGCCCCTGCCAAGGCCCGAGAGGCAGCCAGAGGTGGGATGTCACCAGAATGTCACCAGGATGTCACTGAGCTGCTTGTGGATGCTGTCTGGTGCTCTGGGGGTCCCAAACTGCAGTGTCCCTGCACTGCCACATTGTGCCCAGGCCTAACTTGCACTCTCTACACCAAGTAATTATCCCGAAGATCCCAGTGGAACACGCTGGTATCCATTTCTTAGGCTGATGGATTTGTTTGTCACCAGTCTGATGTTGTCTCTACACATTGAAGGAGGGAGGGTCTTTCCATCAGATTTATGGGAGGAGGGAGCAGGCCAAACAGACTTTAATACCTTCATACTTTCATCCCCCTTCTAAGGGGTGGGTTAAGCCCTTTGCAGACCCCTTTGGAGAGACAGGAGAGGGGAGATGGGGACTGGCCAGGATTTGAATCCCCCACCACCTCAGGCACTCCTGATTTACACCGGGTGGGGACAGCAGTCACCCCACAGGCCCCCTTGGGACACAGCTGGACTCATCCTGGCTCTTCTTGGGACAACCAACACACATCACTGGGCTCAACCCACTGAGAGCAGAATCATCTGTGACATCCTCTGAGGAATGTGTTACGCTGGGCTGCTGAAATCACTCATCAGAGTGACAAAAAAAGCTCCAACAATGCACGAAGCGCTGGCTGAAAAAATATAAATACGTGCACAAATGTCTGCCTCGAGTAGCAGGGTGTGTCTAATTCCTATTAAATCCTTACTTTCATGGGTACCCTCCCTAAGATGAACCCTCATGGTAAAATTCAAGGTGGTTTCTGCACATTTTCTAATTAAATTGCTCTCCCTTGAGGATAACATCCGTGTCTGCTGGAGGAAAGTGAAAGGTGCTGTCCTGGAACGTGACAGCTCTCAAACTGTCCAGACCCTACTGGGAATATTTTCCCTAAATCGCTCAGTTTTCTCCTCCAGCCTTAAGGCTGACTGTGAGGATTGCACAAGCCATGAAACCCTCCCTGAAGTGTCACTAGATGTCCCCATCGGTGTCACTAGATGTCCCCATCGGTTCAGGATACGGTGGAGTCTGGCAGGGCTGGATGGGGACACCCAGCCTTCAGCAGCCCGTGGACCTGGGGAAAAGCTCTCTCTGATTTTGACCTTCACACACCTAAGGAAAGCAACACAGGCCTCAGATTGCAGCAGCACCGTGAGATCATCCCTGCCCAGAGTGGATGCTCAGGATCCTTCTCGGTGATTTAGGGTCTCCATTTTCTGTCCATTATTTCCTGTTAACCCCAAAGCTTTCCCCCGTGCTGGCCAAGTCCAACCTCCTCTGCACTTGAATTATTGTAATTATAATAACAATTACACTGCCAGCGTTATTATCCCATCTGTGGTCTGTGTGTTTGCCCAGCCCATCCTCTGGCCAGCCTCTGGAACACTTAAGGCTCCTCTCCATGGGGAATTTGGTTCATTCCTCAAGCTGGTATCTCATAGAACATTAGTGCTCAGAGCAATTAAAACCTGGGAGGCAACAGCCTCTGGGTAAATTCTCTTTCAAAGCACAAGAGTCTTGTCAGAACAAGAGGAAACAGCCTCAGACTGTGCCAGGGGAGGCTCAGGTTGAACATCAGGAAGAATTCCTTAGGGAAAGGGTGGGCAGGCCTTGGCAGGGGCTGCCCAGGGAGGCTTGGAGCTCCCATCCCTGGAGGTGCCCACGGAATTCCTGGAGGTGGCACTCAGGGCTGGCTCTGAGCTGGGGACAAAGCGGTGTTTGATCAAAGATTGGACTTGATGATCTTGGAGGTCTTTTCCAACCGCAACAATCTCAGAATTCTGTGATTCTATTCTGTCAAAGGGAAACCACTAAACCCAGCTATTTTTATGGGGTGCCCAACACCAGCAGTGCCTCTTCCCCACCTCCCCACAGCTGACAGTGACTCAGAAAAGTGATGGGAGGGATTTTCAAGCCTGGAGGGGAAAAAACAGTCCAGTTTGGGAAAGGTTGGGGGCTACAGAAAAAGAAGACAGCGAACAGAAAACCCAAATCCTTCCTCATGCTGTCACAAAGAGCAATCCTGGCCACAAAAACCCTTTCTGTGCTGCTTACCAGGCTTTCTGCTGTGAGCTCAGGCAAGTCACAGACCGTGCAGTGGGGATAATCCAGGACAGAGATGCTGCAGAAAACAGGAAAACAGGGGCTTGTTAGCCAAGTGTCACCAGTGTTAGGCTGGATGTGACACACACACATGATCAGGGTCTAAGAAGAAAAAAGTTTTTATTTTGCATGTTCTCCACCTTATATACTCTTAACAAAGCGTGATCTTAAGTCATTAACTACATCACAATAACTTATTATATTCATTGGTGCAAAGCAATTAATATCAATATAATTGGCAAAAGTTTTACAGAAATTTAATAAGGCACGTATACACACCTACTTATGCATGTAGTCCAGCTTACAAAAATTTTCATGTATCTTTTCTAATCTGTTTCTATGCTGACAGCCTTGTCTTCTTTGCTATGGATACACTGGAAAATCATCAATTGTTATTTCTTCTATTAGCTCAGCTTTGCTTGCAGGCTGTCAAGCCTTCTAGACCAGCAATTAACACGAGAGAAGTTTTTAAGGTGATCTGTATGATCATGCCCAGGAATCTGTAACATTCTTCCTGCTCTGTGCCTGGAAATGCCACAAGTGGTTTGGGTGGGGAACAATCCCATCCCCAGCACGTGAAGCAGCCGTGCTGATGGCACAGACAGCACCCAGAGGGGATCCCAGCCTCAGCACTGCCCAGCCCTCGGCTTAATGGAGCACATCGATGCCTCCTGGCTCCAAAGCTCCATCCTGAGTCCATTAATAAGGACACAAAGGGTTTGGATCCATTAAGACATGACAGATGAGTTATTCGTGTGCATATTTAAAAAGGGGAAAAAAGTAAACAAAACAGATCTGAGGTTTACAGGGAGGCATCTGGTTGGCAGCAAGAAAATTCGTGGTGAGTGAATATTTAGAATATAATGTTTTTCAAAGGCTTCCAGGCCTGTGGAATTTGTAAAAGTAGTCAATGAAATACAGCCAGAACTGGAATTTACACCTCCCTGGCTCAGAGCGTTCAGCCGCACATCCCACCTGACTCCCAGGTGCATTTCCTGCCTGTGAAACCTCCATCCCCGAGCAGAGGAGGAAGCTGAGTGCTCCTGGGATATGTTTCCTCCTCACTTAAAAAACACAGGACCAAAAGTGGAAATATTTACAGCAGGAGGATCAACATATTACTTCCTATTTTTCTATGCATGCCTCCTCACACAGACACAACCATACCGTGCAGGAGACAGCCCAGCCTACACACACAGCTGAAGAGCCACAAAAAGAGCATCAGAAAGGAAGAAAAAGGATCTTTTTATCATCCCAACACCCTGTGGAGCTCCTCTCCAAACAGAGAAATTCTGCCCTGGTGGGCTGTGAGAGATCTGTGCTGTCTCAGGTCTCTGATCCATGGTGGTCCAGCCAGTGCCCTGCCCAAAACGGGGCTGGTGCCTCTCTCAGATCCGCAGTAAAGGGCAGTGACAGCTATGGAAAACCTGAAGGAGTCAGGAAAGCTGAATTACAGCTCCAAAAAGTGGGAAAGACCTGGAAGAGCCTATCCTATCTGACCTGGATGGAGCTGTGGCCCAGAGATGCTCGGTGCCACTGGATGGCTCCCCAGCAGTCCATGTGAAGATGAAAAGCACTTTATCTTAAAGGTTAAGCCTATTTGATGAGATTGGAAAGCCAGCATCCAGTCATCCTCATCATGCCAAAGGGATTTGCTCCCTCCACATGTTTCTGTGGTGGACAGGACACCCCAAAGCCTTGTGAGGCCACCTGGGTCCCCCAGGACATCAGGGCTCCCCGAGCACGAAGCCTTCCTGCCCCATCACCCATCTGTCCCCCAGCAGGGGCTGTACCTGTTTTTGGCAGCGATGTAAGACATGATGTTCTGGTTGAAGAACTTCAGGATCAGCGGGATGCAGTTGGCAAACACCAGGTGTTGGGACACGTACTCAAACTGGGGGAGACAAGGGAAGTGGATCAGCATTAGGGGACAGCTGGGAGCACCACCTGGGAATGGAAACCTCTTCCCAGCCACAAGCAGAGCACTTGGTCTGCCCCAGACACCCCACAGAGCATTCTGTCCCTGGAGTTTGCTGTGTAAGGTCTGTGTCATGCACAGCAGCTGGAAAATTCCATTTGCCACAGAGAGGACACGCACACTTCACAGCAGTGCTCTGGGAGTAGCTGCACCTCATGGCTTTTCAAAATTAAATCTGTGGAAAAACAGTGTGTGGGGAAGAGGGAAGGGTTGTAGCTATTACATGAGAAAATACAATAAACCCTATTGCTCTCACACACTAATCCTAGTTCCCTCAGAAATTCTGACTGAAACAATATCCCTATTTTCCTACTTGCTTTTAATCCCTTTCTCCCTCAAAGCTTTAAACGGTCTTCAAGGTCCCTTCCAACCCAAACCACTCTACAGTTCATTAATACAACAAATCTCTCCTGTCCTCTAAAGATACAAACTGCAGCAAACGCAGTCCTATCCCATCCTGCCCTTGCCATGCCTCTCCATCCAGATCTCCAATTTGAGAGGGAAGGAACAGTTTGTTCCCATCTCAGCCTGGTGCCAGCTGTCAGCATTGGCACACCACAGATGACACAACAGCACAGATGACACAGCACTGGGAAGTGCTGGTGAGTAATGGACCCTTCCAACCCAAACCATTCTGGGGTTCAGCGGTTCCTTCACTTCAGACCTGCTGGAGTTCTCACGGTGCTCCCTGAGACCACCTTTGGCACAGAAAGAACAAAACCACCCCAATCAGGCACAAAGAAAAGCAGGATCAGGGGGATTCAGGGGACCCTGCAGCTTTCTCCAGGCTCAGCAGCAGGCTGCAATGCCCTCCTGCCTGGGGGGAAGAAAGGAGAGGAGCTGCTTTGAAGTGAGAAAAATTAATGAAGGGATTGTGGTGAGCGGGGGGAGCAGAACAAATGTAGGATTGTAAAAATGTGGGAGTTGGTTTCATTTCACCCAATCCAGGACGTGGATTTATATTTATCCTCAGTTAAATATCAGTGGGTTTTATAACGCAGAGGGATTTGTAGCGTGCTGAAAGCTTTAACAGAAAAAATTAGAAAACATTAATTGTTTGACTTGCAGAATGAGCGGAGAACTGGGCCACAGCTCATATTAGTCCTTGGGTTTTTTTAACCAAGGAAAGCCCTGGAGTGGGTGCAGCTTGATTGGTGCCATGCAGATGGAACAAAAATCACATTTGGGAACTGGGAACAAAAAAATCAGATTGCAACTATGACCCAGATCTCTGCCTCTGTTGAAACTGGAGCCCCAAGAACCCGACCCCGCCAAAACCAGAGCAGGTGACCTCGTGAGGTCCTTCCCAGCACTATTTCTGGGCACTGGAGATGACAGAGCAAAAGAGAGTCTTGCCTAATCCCCTTCCTCTTCCCCCTTCTGCCAGGAAGGCTGGTGCCATTCCCTAAATTTAACCTGAATGGATGTTCCCAGAACTTTAAAAGCTCCTGCCACATGAGTAGGAAAGGTGTCATCAAAGCACAGTGGAGTTATCCCAACCTGAGCGACCCTGAGCAAATCCTGGAGCTGTGGAAATGTGATTACAGCTCCTCGTGGAAACTCTTCCAGGAGAGGGTTTATGAGGAGCTTCAAGCCCAGCTGGGCAGTGGCCATCCCTTGCTCTAGGCCCACCTGGTAGATGTGGTTCAGCTTGAAGTGCTTGAGGAGCAGCAGCAGCAGTGCCGAGATGCTCTTCACAATGATCTCCTTGTGCCTGTTCACGTCGATGCCCAGCTTCATGCTCTGCAGCACCGTGATGCTGCGTGGAGGGAAAACAGCTCCTGGCTTGGCAGCAGGGAGCCAAGGGACCCTGGAGCTCTCCTCCATCTGGGTGAGCTCTATGAAACCCATCACCTTCGCTCGGCCCAGGACTCCCATCTCCACCCATCCCACCTGGTGATGCCAAAATGTGTTCAGAAAAGGTGGCTTGCCCTCCCCCAGGAGTCCTGGTGGAGCAGTAGCAAGGACACCTCCTGTATGCTGACAAAGCTTTGTGATTTGGGTCAATTAGCAGGATTTTATCATTTGTGCCACTTAGCTTGGAGTGGCTGCACTCAAATCGTGGCAGCATCACTTCCTTGGCTTTCACAGCTCTGCCCTGGTGCCAACTGTAATTCACACCTACCCAAACAGATACCCCAAATCTGGAGCCCCCCAAACCTGTGGGCTCTCCTGCTTGGTCCAAGCCTTGGTGGCAAGGCTGGGATGGCCAGTGGCCACCTGGTGAGGGACTTACGGCATCTCTTCAGGCAACACATCTGCCAGGATGTTGATGGAGTCAGTCTTGGCCTTGGAGGTGGGTGCAGCAGCCAGGAGGATCTTCAGCAAAGCGATCTGCAGGAGAGGGCAGGTGTGGGGCATGGTCCAGGAAAGGGAATTCCTTCCTTCTCCTTCACTTGCCAGAACTGGACAACTCCAAGCCAACTCTACAGGGTTTCACCAGGCCACACTCAACCTCTGACAGACAGGACAAGTGTGGGGAGCCAACAGCCCTGTGTGATCCTTAAGCTAAAGCATCACATGTGCCTGAGCTCTGGTAGGGAGGGTAAAGCAGCACAAGGAACACCTGGAGTTTCAATGCACTTAAACCTCTGGCTCTCCCTACAGAGCCCACGTTACCCAACCAGCATCTCAGAATGCTCTGAATCCTCCTCTTGGACTGTACTTTCCTCCCATCTCTGCTCAGGACTCCCACCAAAATCTGACAAACCAGGTCCTGAACACCCTCCCGTGCTGAGCTCTGCAGCTCCTGGACTGGCACCATTCCCTAGTCCAGAACTTTTCCTTCCTTTAAGGAACGGGGGCTTACCATGTACTGGGGGAGATTGTACAACATTGCTCGATACAACACCTCACAAGGGGTTTCTTGCACTTCCTCTTCCCCCTAGGGCAGAGAAACATTAAAAACAAGGGAAAATGAAGCAAAAATAAACATGGATTTATGTGACACCTTGGGAACCTCCCATCTTCTCTCTGGTGATGGGGTGAAGCACTTCCTTCTTACCAGAGACATGGGGCACTTCTCCAGCTCCTCCTCGTTCTTGATCTGGACATCCGAGATGGAAACGTACTTGTGCTGGCAAAACACACAGACAGAGGCAGAGCAGTGCCACAGTGTCACAGTGTCCACGGCCAGCAGTGGTCACAGCAATCCCCAGTGAGGGTGCAGGGCACAGCAGAGCCACGGGCAGCTCATCCCTGAGTGGGACATCCCTGAAGCCCCTCACACCTCTGCCTTGGCTTACTTCCACCTGCTCCTTCCAGGAGCTCTCTGTAAGGAACTAGAGGGAACAATCGCCTCCAAAAGACAGCCCAGACCCTGGATAGGGCCAGGTGGCCTCTGGAGGGGTCTCATTCCCCACAGAGCACTGCAGGAGCTGAGGCTGGCTGTGCTTCCCCCTGGGAACAACACCAGTTTGGGAATCTGTGTCCAAACCCAGCTCTGGAAGTCTGTCACCTTCAAAACACATGACAGACATTCACCAGGAAACAGGAATGCTACACCTTGGATGAAGGGAAAGTAAAAATGCTGGAGAGGCTACTTGAGGACTCAGTTTTTAATTTTTTCCCCCAATTCCTGCAAGAAGCTCCAAAAGCTTTTCCTGTGGCAACCAACTTTTTACTCCCTGCAGTAAGAGTGTTTCAGGGAGGGTGGCCAGGAGGATCCACGTGGTGGATACCCCATCTCATGCCATGCATGGAGCCACCATCTCACCTGCTTCAGGGTCTTCACACTTTCATGGATCGGCCGTGGGAGCCCTATCAGGGTTTCAGTGTCCCTGGGGAGAGGAAAGAAGGTCAGTACTGGGAAGGACATCCATGCTCAAACATTTCCACATCCTAACAGGTAAAAGAGGGAGCCTGGAGTCTGCTGAATGCATCCCAGAGGGGTCAGGAATTGGGAGAGGTGTTTACCTCAGCTGCTGCCCTCCCACCTCCTCCCCATCATGCCTGCACGAGGCAGGAGAGATACAGGGGTGAAGAATTGGGGTGAAATCAGATTGAATCACAAATAGGGTGGAGCCAGTCTGAACCCAGCACTGCACCTAAAAATGAATGTACCCTGCTGGGCCTCCCAGGATGACTCTGCACCCACAGCTTGATTTATCCACAAGCTGGGTCATTTGCTGTGGATACCAAACTGTCTCAGCTGCCTTTCACATCAAACCAGCTCCTGGCTTGGGCCAGCGGTCACTTATTTTGGTCTGATTTTTAATAGAAAGAGGTCCTTGGGGAGCAGTGTCTCCAGGAACATGCTTTTCTAGCCCTGCTTTCATTGCTGCAGCTCTGGCAATGCCTCGAGCTGGGAAAGCCTGAGCTTTGTGCTTAGCCCCCGCTGATGGAGGCTGCAGGGCAGGTTTTGGGGATGGAACACTCACTGTCCCAGCGTGAAGCCGATGAATTTGTTCCTGCTTGCTTCCAGGAAATGCTCGATGTCTTTCTGTCTGATGGAGCAGCAGAGAGACAAAAACAAGGAGAAGGTTGGAAAACAGCCACGGACAAGATCACAGCCTCAGATTGATTTCTAGAGATCTCAACAGCAGTGGGCAAAACCCACATTTGCCCTCACTGGCTGGGACAATGAGAACCCAAACCATTTGTATTTGCTGTGCAGCTCCACGGGAGCATGCGAGTAAACGGAGAGGAGTTTTCTGCAAGCAGCACCTTTGGATCCACCTCCTGTGCTCCTCACACACATCTCCAAGGAGCATCTGCTGGCTCTGGGAGAACAAATGTTGTCTCCACGGTCTGTCAGAGCACACGCTGCTCCCACAGCAAGCTGACATCTTGTCCACCTTGGGCATCTTTCATGGGAACTGCTGGGCAGCTCTGCACTACAAGCAGGACATGAGCTGTGAGCCAAGGCTCTCCTGGACAGAAAGGAATCCAGCTGGATCTCCAGCCAGCAGCCAAGGAAAGCAGCAGCCATTGGATTTCAAAGCTGAGAGTGTTAAGCGACGTGGAGCACCACAGCACCATCGTGGAGATCCATGTGGGAAACCAATTCCTGCTGTGTTTCTGCCAGGAATGCTCCGGACAGACTGACTTAACCCTGTCACTGCTCCTATCTCAAAAATATCTATTTGCTCCTGTGTTTTAAAGATACTGGATTAAATCCAGGCTTGGGATGAACAGCAAAAAAACCCTCAGATGGATCAGAGGGAAAGAGGAAGAGGTTTTCACCCTCTTTTCCTAACATTCCCTCATTTCATGTGTGGAAGGAAGGAAGGAAGGAAGGAAGGAAGGAAGGAAGGAAGGAAGGAAGGAAGGAAGGAAGGAAGGAAGGAAGGAAGGAAGGAAGGAAGGAAGGAAGGAAGGAAGGAAAGGCACCAACTCCTTTGTCCTTTGGTGTTTTTCTCTGCCACTAAAAAGGCTTCACCTGACAACACAGGGTCCTACTCACCCAACAAGGTGTCACTGACCAGCTCCCAGGATGATTAGTCAAGGGCTTTGTGCTACCAAGATCCACTGGGGCCTGGCTGGGAAAGCTGACCCCGCTCCCACTGCGCCCCAGTACAACCTGGGATATCCAAACTGGATCACCACTATTGGGCAATAAGTTGGTTTGCCCATTTATTGGCTTGGGCTGGGTTTGGCTGAGCTCTGCCCCAGAATTTACACACCAAACACGGCAAGTGGCCAATCCAGAAAGGACCAACAAAAAAGAGAAGCGGAATCACTTCGGGTCAACCAGAGGCCATAAAACTTCCCAAAAAACTGCAGAGAACTCCAGCACAGGTAGGTGTGGGGAAGAGGCTGGTGACACCGGGGGCTTTACCTGACTTTGGGGGCCCAGGGCAGCCCCTTGGGGAAGGAGACCCTCTCGATGGGCAGGCGCTGCGCCGGCAGGGCGGGGATGAGCGCGTCCCGCTCCACCAGCTCCAGCTCCCCCTCCATCCCGCCGTCCACATCGTCGTTCTCCTCCTCATCAACCCCTCCCTCGTCGCTCTTGAAGGGATCTCTCTCGTTGTAGATATCCAAACTGTCCTGCTTCATCAGGGGCTGCAGCGCAAGGGGAAGGAAACACTCAAGTCACTTCAAGGATTTTGTTTCCCTCTCAGGTGCTGGCACCAGATCTCTCCGTCCTGAAAGGATCACGCTCTCAGATGTTCCTCAGGTAAGGGTTTCCCTCCTAGCTCTTGCCACCAAAGCCTGCACAAGAATAATTCCTTCTGTACCTCTAACCTTCCTGCTCTAGGAGGTGCAACCCTGTTTTCCACCTTAACTTTTGGGGTTTCCATCTGACATCTCTTCCTTAGCAAAAGACATTTCCATCCCCAGAACACAACACAGCAACTCCAAGAGCGGAGCTAAAAAAAGAACTTGCTGTGAGCAGTTTGCTCCCTGGTGCTTATCAGCCCTTTGCCATAAGGTCAGGATGTCCTCTGGCTTCCTCTGGATCAAACAGACGCCATGGGGCTGATCTGTAGCAGTTGAAATTGCTGGATGGAAAACTGGACATGCTCTGACCACGTGTACTGAGAGCCCAAAATCCCCCCAGCCCTGGGCTGGTCCCCCAGCATGGGCAGCAGGGGAGGGGGGGATGCTGCCCCTGTGCCCCCTCAGGTGAGACCCCACCTGCAGAGCTGCCCCAGCCCTGGGACACAGCACAGCACCTGGAGCTGCTGCAGAGAGCCCAGAGAGGCCCCGGAGCTGCTGCAGGGCTGGAGCCCCTCAGCTCCCAGGGAGCCAGGCTGGGAGAGCTGGGGGTGCTCACCTGGACAGGACAAGGCTCCAGGGAGAGCTGAGAGCCCCTGGCAGGGCCTGCAGAGGGACTGGGGACAAGGCCTGCAGGGACAGCACACAGGGAATGGCTCCCACTGCCAGAGGGCAGCCATGGGTGGCATCTTGGCAATGAGGAATTCCTGCCTGGGCTGGCATTGCCAGAGCAGCTGGGGCTGCCCCTGATCCCTGGCAGTGCCCAAGGCCAGCTTGGCTGGAGCTGTGAGAAACCTGATCTAATGGAAGGTGTCATTTGGAACGGGACGGTCCTTAAGGTCCCTTCCAACCCAAACAATTCTGTGAGCCTAGAACTGGAAAACACCGGAGCACCTGAGGGGGAAAGGGAATTACAACCAGAGCCCTGGGGCTCCTCCTGCCCGTGCAGGGAACCCCTCCCGGGCCGGGGGACGCTCCCGCGCTCACCCTGCGGCTGCGGTGGCTCCGCTTGGGCTGCGGCTGCTGCTGCTGCTGCTGCTCCACGAGCTCGATGGCGCAGGTGGGCGGGGAGGCCGCCCGCATCCCCCGCACCACCTGGATGCTGTCCTCGGGCAGCGGCGGCAGCCCCAGCTCCTCCCGCCGCCGCACCTTCATGGCCTGCAGCGCCTCGAACCCGCCCAGCGTGAACTGCGGAGAGACCGGGGAGAGCACAGAGCGCACACGGAGCGCACACGGAGCGCACATGGAGCGTCCACGGAGCGCACACGGAGCGCCCACGGAGCGCACACGGAGGGCACACGGAGCGCCCACGGAGGGCACACGGAGGGCACACGGAGCGCCCACGGAGCGCACACGGAGGGCACACGGAGCGCCCACGGAGCGCCCACGGAGCGCCCACGGAGCGCCCACGGAGCGCACACGGAGGGCACACGGAGGGCACACGGAGGGCACACGGAGCGCCCACGGAGCGCACACGGAGCGCCCACGGAGCGCCCACGGAGCGCACACGGAGGGCACACGGAGGGCACACGGAGCGCCCACGGAGCGCCCACGGAGCGCACACGGAGCGCACACGGAGCGCACAGCCCTCCCGGGCAGCTCCCAGCTGGGGACATCAACCAGGAGAGCCGAGGGCAAGGCATCACTGCACTCCTTTCTCCAGATTCCTCCCCCACCCCACATCCTCAGCCCAAGCATCCCAGAAGGAAGTTTCCTTGTGTCAGCTCCCGGTGCCATCCTAAATAACCCCGTCACGGTTGGGGTGAATGGTGGGGAATATCCAGGCTCCGAGTTTCTGGAGCAAGGAAGGGTTTGCACTCACCAGGAGCACCTTCCAGAGCAGGAGCAGGACCTTCTTCATGGGGAAGTGTGGAGCGTGGCCGCTGCAGAACTTGGTGACCATCGTGAAGAGCAGCAGAGCAAAGGGCTCCTCAGTGTGCACAGGGAAACCTGTGCAGAAGGGACCAGGAGAGGGTCAGAGCTGATCCCCCATCCCTGAGCCGGCCCCGCTGGTCCAGCACCACAAAGGGAGCTCCAGGGGGCACAGTGAACTGCGGGGCTCACTCAGCTCCATCCTGAAGGTCTCCCGGCAGGTTTTCCACTCGGGGGGATCCGTCTCCTGCTCCACGCGGATGTTCTCCACCATCAGGTACATGACACTGAGCAGGACCCTGCCAGGACAGCGCAGCAGGCTGGCGTGAGGCCACTGCGTCCCCAGAGGACGTCCCCCAGCCCTGGCAGCACCAGGGGTACCTGAGCTCCGTGCTGTCGGCCAGGGAGATGGCCGGCTTCCGCAGGGCGCTGCTGCAGGCCTGGCTGTTCCTGCAGGGCAGGGGAGAGCTCAGTGCCAGCCCCTGGGAATGCCACACGGGACAGGTGACACGGCTGGGGCACCTCCCCGGCGGGAGGAGGAGGAGGATGGGGAGAAAGAGGATGAAGAGGAGGGTGAGGAGGGTTGAAGAAGAGTACAAGGAGGATGGGGTGAAAAGATGGAGAGGAGGAGGATGAGGAGAATAGGGTGAGGAAGACAGGGAGAAGGAAGATAAAAAGGAGGAAGGTGAGAAGGATGAAGAGAAAGATGAAGAGGAGGAGCAGGAGGATGAAAAGAAAGAAGATGAAGAAGAGAAGGGGGAGGAGGATGAGGAGAAAGACGATGAAAGTAGGAAGGGGAGAGGATGAGGAGAAAGTGGAGGTAGAAGAGAAAGAGGAGGATGGAAGAAGAGGGTGAGGAAAGTGGGGAGGAAGAAGATGAAGAGGAGGAGAGTAAATTGAATGGAAGAAGAGAAGAAGGAGAGAAAGCAGATCAGAGAATCAGAGAATCACAGAATCATTTTGGTTGGGAAAGACCTCCAAGGTCATCGAGTCCAAGAAGTGGAGGGGTGAGAAGAAAGAATGAAGTGAAGAAGAGGACAAGGAGGGAGAGGAGGGCAAGGGCAGCGCAGTCCTCTCACTCAATCTCCATGTTGAGGAGCTCCAGGAAGGCAGAGAAGGTTCCCAGCTGGTACAGGAGGAAGCTGTTGTGCCGAGACCAGTGCAGGACATCACCTTCATTGTCACAGTCCCCAAAGACACCTGGAGAGGCCCCAGAGAGAAACACTGGTGAGGGAGGATCTGCCTCTGAAGCCCTGGAGTCCACAGGACCACCCCAGGCAGGAGCTTCACTGCCCCAGCCTGGCACAGCCCTGTGAAAAGCTTCTCCCAAACCCCCACGGCAGCAGATCCGAGGCCACATCCAGCCATGGGGGACGTGTCCTCACCCTGTGCCAGGTACAGGATGGCCCGTGCCACTCGGAGCCTCTTGTCCCTGTTGACCACCTCCAGCCCATCCAGCAGGTGCATGACATAGGCCTTCTGCTGAGCCCTGTCCAGCTCCAGCCACCTCCTGTCCGGCACTGCAAAGGGGACAAAGGGACACGAGTCCATCAGGGGCTTCCCTGGGGGCTGCTCTTGCCCCAGGCCCGGGGTGCTGAGCCAGGGCTGCTACCTTGAGTGTGAAAATCCTCCTCGAAGCATCTCCTGTTGTGGCTCAGCTCGGGCTCCTCGGTGTAGCTGTACAGCTCTGATGGAGACAGGGAACAGCAGGGACATGGAGGGGCTTCACCCTCCTCCTCATCCCCAAATTCCTCGGGAAGCATCCCTGTGCACCCAGGCAGACACGGGACAGAGATCTAAATTGGTCCCTGAGCCCTCCTGCAGCTCCAAGAGCACCGATGACACCAAACTCATCCCCGTCCTCCTGGAGCTGTTCCCAGCTCCAGCTGCACTTCCAATTTCATTGGGGTTTTTGAGGGGACATTTGGACTCTCACTTAGGCAGTTTGGGGATGAAGGGAATGCAGGAACACCCAGGAAGGACCTGCACCGATCCCACAGCCAGCAGCTCGGACATCTTGGGTCCTGCAAACAGGGGCTGGACTTGGAGGGACACGATATTGCACCTGATATTTGTAATTCCTGCCTGTTCCTGTAGGATCCCTGCCTGTGCCCACAGAATCCCTACAGTCCCGAGGGGCTGAGCAGCACCACGGAGGACTGAGGTGATCGTGCAGGGAAGGAGGAAGGATCCCGTGCAGAGGAAATGTGTTTTTGCCAGGCCAGCTGAGATACACCGAGCTATAAATAACCCCATTTTCCCGGGCCACGCTCGGGAGCGGCGTTAGGGAGCAGAGGCAGCTGGAGGGACACGGGGACAAGGACAGAGCCGCCCCATAAAGGCTGGGTGGCACCTCCCGCCGGGGCTCTGTCACCGGACACTGGTGCCACCCCGGCGCTGGCGGGGCAACCCCCGTGTCCCCACGGTCCCTCTGCGTCCCCGGGAGCGAGCGGCTCTCTAATAATAACCCCGCTGGCTCTGTTGCTGCAGGGCCGGCTCCGCTCCGTGTCCATCCCCCATCCCGGCGGGATTCTCGTTTTCCCTGCCCGCCGGGCACCTGGAAACGACAACGCAGCGCCCGAAACCCGCTTCACCTGCCAGCTCAGCGCCGTGGCCGTCGGCATCCCCGTACTCGAATTCCAGGTTGGGACAATCCACGGAGCCCTGCGGGGAGCGGGACGGGGTTAGGAGGGGGCTGGCACAGCCCCGGGGGTATTTTGGGCTGCGGGATGGCTGCCAGCGCTCGCAGCCTTTGCGCCAAAGCTGCTCCAGCCGCCACTCGCAGCGATGGAGCGCGGAGTCCGTGCGGGGCCGCTTAAACACGGCGGAAATGTGGAAGCCGTGTGTAAAACCAGCGTTTCTCAAATCCCAGGAAAGGCAAAGGCACGACACAAAATGCCGGTGAATGTTTGATGCATTTCAGAGCCCTGAAAACAAACGCCGGGGCCGGTTCAAAGCACAAGCCCGCGGGAGGATGCTGCGGATCCCCGAGCTCCGCGCCCAGCGCCGCAGATCTGACAGCTCCCGGGGCCGCGCTTTGCCTCTCTGCTCTCCCCCTCCTCCCCTGCGGATGAGAACTGGAGCATGAAACTCGGCCCGAGGATTCCGGCGGGGCAGCGAGCGGGCAGCCGCAGCCAGACGAGCCGAGGCCGGCACCGCGCCGCCCTGGCCGGGGAGGGGAACACATGAATGGGTAATCAAGGCAATTAACATAATTCCCGTTCCGAGCCTCGGCCTCCCTGCTCGGCAGCCGGGCTGGGGACGATGCGCATCGTGGCCATTAATATTGATGAGGCGTGAGGCCGGGATGAGCCCTGGGCTCAGCAGCGCGGGGTTCTCAGTTCCCAGCCCGGCTCTGCAGCCCCGCCGCGGCTCGGGCGCTCAAAGCCGGGCAGGAATTCGGCAAAGCGCGGGCAGCCCTAATCCGCTTTGAGAGACTGAGGGACCGAGCCGGGGAGCAAAGCAAAGCCCAAACTCACGAGTCGGGGACACCACTTGGACGCCGTTCCCAGGGACCCTGTGGGGGTTAGGGAGCCCCAAAGGTGCCCAGGAACATCAGATCGCGGTGGGATCCTGGTGACCCCATCCCGGTCCTGCTCTCCCAGCCCGGCACCCACGGAGCCGCACGGGCGCAGCCGGGGCAGAGCAGCCCAGCGGGGTCTGGGGGTTCCCCCGTGCCCCGGGGTTATCGGGGCCGGAGGGACGAACGGGACAGCGGCACCCGGAGATTGGTGAGGCGCAAACGGGAGCCTGCAGAGTGTGGGGGAGCCCAGGGCCCAGGTGGGTCCCCAAAACCCTGCTGCCGGCTCTGAGCGTGGGGCTGGGAGGTGCCAGTGCTGGGACTCAGCCAGCACCCCAAAACTCCGCAGCTGGGTCTGGCAGTGCCGCGGAGCGCCCCTGGGGCTCCCCGCTCCGGGCCGGACATCACAGGACCCCTAAACGTCCAGTTTGGGGTAGGGAGCACCCCAAGACCTGGATAAGGCTCCTTCCGCAGGGACCCCAGCCCCGGAGCAGGGACCCCATCCACCACAGCAGGTCCCGGCGGAGCCCGGGGGGTGCCGGCACCGAGCTCCGCGCTCTTACCTCGGACTCCTTGCGCTGGCTCCTGAAGAGCTCCCGGCCCTTGGGCTGTGCCTGGGGCTGTGCCTGGGGTTGGGGCTGTGCCTGGGGCTGTCCCGGGCGGGCCCTGCCCGGGCCCGGGGCTCCGCCGCCTCCCGCCGCCTCCATCCCCGGCCCGCGGCCGCCGCCAGCACGTGGGGCCCGGCCCCGCCACGCCCCGCCACGCCCATTGGTCCGCCGGGCTCGGGGGCGTGGCCTCAGGACACACCCCCGCGTCGCCATTGGTCCGGATCGGGATGGGGCGGGGCCAGGGGTAACGGTGGGGGGACCCGGGGGTCCCTCGGGATTGCGGGGCTGGGGACACAGCGGGGGACAGGGGGGGCCCTGGGGTGCTGGGGACAGGGAATGCTGGGGAAGGATGGAAGGAGAATTTGTAGGGTGTCCCTGGGGTGCTGGGAGCACAGAACGCCGCCGTGGGGGTTATGGGGTGTCCCTGGGAGCACAGAACGCCGCCATGGGGGTTATGGGGTGTCCCTGGGAGCACAGAACGCCGCCGTGGGGGTTATGGGGTGTCCCTGGGAGCACAGAACGCCGCCATGGGGGTTATGGGGTGTCCCTGGGAGCACAGAACGCCGCCGTGGGGGTTATGGGGTGTCCTTGGGAGCACAGAACGCCGCCGTGGGGGTTATGGGGTGTCCCTGGGAGCACAGAACGCCGCCGTAGGGGTTATGGGGTGTCCCTGGGAGTACAGAACGCCGCCGTGGGGGTTATGGGGTGTCCCTGAACTGGGGCAGCAGGGCGGGAGCCGGCGGTGTCAGAGGGGCCCATGGGGTGGCCATGGAGGGGCCGGGGGCACCTGTGGGGCTGCAGCCGCCCCAGCCAAAGGTCCCCGTCCCCGAGGCGGCCCCAGGAGCACCCGGCCCCTCGGGCTGTGCAAACCCCGCCGTCCCCATTCCGGTCCCAGGCAGCTCCCGGGGCCCTGGAGCGGGGTTTGTTTCCATTCCCACACCCGGTAAGGGGTGGTGGTTGTTTCTGGGGCGCCTCTGGGTCAGGTTTGTGGCTGGGGAGGTTCCGGGTGCCCGGCTCGGTGCCCCTCACGTCCCGCATCCCTTCAGAGCCTCAGGAAGGCCGGAGACCCGCAGGGTTTGGGTCGGAATTCCCTCGGCTGCCCCGGCAGCGTGTGCGGCTCCGGCGGCAGGGCGGGAGCAGAGCAGATAACGGGATTGTTCCGGAGGAGATAACGGGGCCGGGATCGCTCCCGCAGCGCTTCCCAAGGACACGCCGGGGCCCAGAGCCCAAACAGCTCCGGCTGCCCAAGGACACGGCCCCGGAGCCGCTTCCCCAGCTGGAATTGTCTGGAAACAGCAGCAGCAGCTCAGGGCTCCCCATCCCGCCACCATCCCCGATCCCTCCTTGTCCCACCCCAAAATCCCACCCGACCCCAAGGACGCTCGGGAGAGGCTGAGTTTTCCAATGTTTTATTTGTGTTTTGAGATTACAGAGTCTTTATTGCTGATCTAATACAATCACTCAGACATTAATATTTAAAACATCCTTCTGAAATGTTACGGTTGCGACGTTTTCGTTTCCTCACTGCTGATGACGAGTTTTGTCTTATTATTATCTCTAAAGTTCAGAACAGAATTAATTTCCTTTATGCGATTTTGCTGGTGTTACCTAAAATCTCTTTTTTCCTAAGTCTTGAAAAATGCGTTACATTAAAAAAAAAAAAAAAGATGAAAGAAACCAAACCCCATTACACGTTTAATTTAGAGATGATCATAAGATATGATTCCAGGTTGATTAGGAAAAAAGCCAAGCGAGCCAAAAAGCTTTTACAGGAGAAGCAGAACATGGAGAAGAGCTTTAAAAATCGAGGTGGGAAAAGCCAGTTGGGATTTCAGTATTAATATATATATTTTTTTTTTCCCTTCCTATCTACCTGGAAGATAAAGGGGGGTTAAACTGGGCATGAAGGGATCGGGGCTGTGCAGAGCAGGCACGGGCAGGACGCGGCTCTGGGGATCAGAGGGGTTGGGATGAGAGGGGCTTTTCCAAAAGGGGCTTTTCCAGGGGGAAGTGGCTGTGCTTGGGTTGGGAAGGGATTCCTGTTCTTCCCAAAGCTGCTCTGCCCCAGGGACCCCACGGCCACGTCTCACCTGGGCCAGGAGCAGCTCCCACGCTCCCAGAAAACAGCAGGGCCTGACACAGACCTGGATCCAGCCCGGGGAGAAACACCTGGGTGGGATGTTTCAAATTGCTCAGGGGATTCCTCCCAAAAATCTCAGGATCTGGGTAAAATGAACGAGCAGAGATCATTTTGAGTCTGTGCTTAGCGATCAGTCTGCTGGAAGCTTCTCAAGACCTGAAGGTCTCCTCAAGGCCTTCACAAAGCCCTGACGCCTTCCCAAGGTCTCTTCAAGTTTCCTCAAGCTCTTCTCAAGGTTTTCCTTCCTGATTTTGAGAGATTTCAAAGAGAAACTTGGAATAAGCCGGCACATGGGAACATTTGCTCTGGAGATGAGCGACTTGTGGCCAACCTGCCTCCAAATCTCCTGAGAGCCGTGGGAAGGACTTGAGGCTGTAATTCCTCTGTTTTCCCTTCCTTGTGCGTGAACGAGCTGCCACAAAAAAGTTCTCCAAGATGGCAAAGAAGCCCAGGAGGACAAAGCACGGATCTGCAGCTGATGAGAGACTCGGGAACCAACAGGGAGGACAGAGGCTCCTGTGCTCACGGAGCTGCTCCATTTCAGAAGGATCACGTTCTCCACATGAGGGACAGAAGTGACTCCGCTCAGACACTTGGGAAGTCACCTTGCTAAGGGTCACGCTGTCCTGTGCTCAGGTGGGACATCCTGGGATAAAACAGGGAACTCTGGCAAATTTACTCTCCATCAGCTCTGACACGTCGAGGTGACCGAAGGGTTTTAGTGGTGCTGAGCTCTCCCCTCGCGCAGAACCCGTGGGGGTCACTCCGCCGGACGTCTCACCCATTCCAAAGGGGAATTCCAGATTCATACAAATACGACCAGAAAATAAAACTCCCAAGGTTTCCAATGAGGACTGAAATTCAGCTGGAGAGGGACCTGGGTCCTCCCAGCCGGGCGGCCGGCGAGCTCCGCCTGGCGCGGCAGAAGCCGCCGGCGCGGCAGCAGCATCGGTGGGCGAGGCCCTTCCAGCAGCGCTGGGAACACGACTTTGGTTGATCCAGAGAGGTTGGCACTCGGAACGACAGCAGCAGGAAAACGCCGCGGGGCCGTGCCCAGGGCAGCGGCGCCGGCTCCTCCGCGCTCGGGGCCGTCCCCGGGCACGGCTCCGGGCGGTGCTAAGGCGAGGTTCCCCGGCTGGGCACGGCCCCGGGCACTCCAGGGCACACGGAGAGGCTTCTCCAGCCAGATTCCCGAGGCGGCTCCCGGCCTGGAGCCAAGGAGGATCCCGGCTCCGTTGTCAAAGAGCCGGAGATCCCCCGGCTGCCGGGCTGGAGAAGCGCTGGGGCGTGGAGGAAACCAAAAGCGACTCCCAGGCCGGGTCCCACCGAGCGGGGGGTGAGCAGGGATAAGGGAACATTCCACAGCTCGATTCCAGCAGCTTCCTCCTCGCCTTCCCCGTCCTCCCAGCCCCGAAAAAGAACGAACCCAAAGAGAAAAATGAAAGGAACGGAAAGAAAATCCAGCGTCTCCCAGTCCCGCGGCAGGACGAACACCAGTGGCAGAGGCCACATGAACAGTATTCTAATTTAATAAATAAATAACCTAAAACACACTGTCGACTATGGCAGCAAGCCCGGCTCTAGCGTGGGAAGCTTGCGCGGTTTCATCCTGTACAGTAGTTGAGAAAGACTCGGGTGCTTGTGGTGGTTCCTCGCGATTCTCCGGGGCGCGGCGGCAGGAACTCAATATCTGGGAAAAGGAGGAAAAACGGGGATTGGTGAGTGAGGAAGGGAGGCAAAGCTGCCCTGGCATCCCCACGGTGGATTCTGGGAGGGGGAGACGCCAAGGACGGAAATGGCTGAGGAAGGGACTCGGTCCTCGCTGCCTCTGAGGTGCCCACGAGAAGTTGGAGGGGTCGTGGCTCCCCCTCAGGGCAGGGAATTCCCTGAGACCCTCAAAGGATCCCAACCTGTCCAGGACAAACCTCGCTCCCCAAGGCTGGGCCATGCCAGGCACAGAGAACTGAACCAGAGGGAATTCCTCCACAGCCACAGGGAAGCACCAGGAGTTTGCAAAGAAAAAAGCTCAGGATCCGGGAAAACCCAGTGATCCCCAAACTGGGAGTGTTCTGGTGCTCTCTGCCTGCCAAGAAAATCCCTTTTCCTGCAGGAAAAGGCTCTGGGCTTCACCCTCCCAAGCGCTTTTGTGCAAAGCCATTTCATTTTCACAGTGGAAATTCATGGCAGTGCTGGCTAAAACTGTGGAAAGGGAAGCGATCCAGGGCTCCTACTGAAAATTATTATTATTTTGGGGATGTGCCCAGCCCGTGCTCAGGAAGGAGCCGTGGAGCTGAGCCTAGGGAGCAGCCCCAGGGCCGAGGCCGCTCTGTGCCGCCTCATCCTCCGTCAAACTTTAAAAATAAATCTGCCACCGAGCCGGTGGCATCGCGCTGGCATCTGCCACGTCTGGGTGACAGCTGCTGCCACGCACAAAGGGCTCCTGTCCCGCCAAGAGCTGCTGTCAGGGCTCCGAGTGCACCACGCCCTTCCTGCTGCCTGCACCGGGACTGAGCAGAGACCTCGGAATCATCTCAGGGGATGGGTGGGGTTAAACCCCACAGCGGGGCAGGAGCAGAGGGCTGGGAGGGCACAGGGAGGGGACAGGGCTGGAGGGCACCTGTAGTAGTTGGGTTTGAAGGGTCCGTTCTTGTTGAGCCCCAGGTACTTGGCCTGCTCGTCCGTCAGCTCCGTCAGGTGCGCGTCGAAGGTGGGCAGGTGCAGGCTGGCCACGTACTCGTCTGGGGAGGGCACAGGAGGCCAGGCCTCGTCACAGCAGCCAAGGGAGGCCACAGCGAGTGCCCCGGGCTGAGGCACAGCCCACCGGGCACCTCTGCTGGGTGACACCCCGGCCCGAGATCGGGCCCTGCCTCACAAACCCCAAGTGCCACCAAAGAGCCCATTCTGCCCGAAGTGTGCCCAGGAGGGGGCTCTGCTGGGGGAGATGCTGGCAGGGGTGAGGCCCCATCCCTGGCACAGACCCCACAGGACACCCCCTGAACAGGGAGGCACCCCCTGCTCTCCACAGGTGGGACAGGAGAGCAGCAAGAAGCTGAAAGCCCCTGAGCTGGGCCCAGTGCCACCTCCCAGCTGTGCCAGTGCCCAGCCTGGCCCAGTGCCACCTCCCAGCTGTGCCAGTGCCCAGCCTGGCCCAGTGCCACCTCCCAGCTGTGCCAGTGCCCAGCCTGGCCCAGTGCCACCTCCCAGCTGTGCCAGTGCCCAGCCTGGCCCAGTGCCACCTCCCAGCTGTGCCAGTGCCCAGCCTGGCCCAGGGCCACCTCCCAACTGTGCCAGTGCCCAGCCTGGCCCAGTGCCACCTCCCAGCTGTGCCAGTGCCCAGCCTGCCCCAGTGGCACCTCCCAGCTGTGCCAGTGCCCAGCCTGGCCCTCCCAGCCCAAGAGCCAGGAGCAGAAGGCAGTGGGAGCATCGTTACCCATTTTTTTAGGCAGCAAGTACACGTCCTGCTTGTAGCGGCCCTCGGGAGCGTTGTAGAGCTCTATCAGAGCCAGGGCCTGCGGAGAGGACACCGGGGTCAGGGCTGCTGTCCCTCGGAGCAGGGCCTGTCCCCAGCCCAGCCCCAGCCCCCTCACCTGGGTGGTGGCCGTGATGGACAGGACGAAGGTGGGCACGGTGGAGCAGCTCAGGTTCAGCAGGCGGCCCTGGAAGCAGAATCTGGCTGTTAGCAGGGCACAAACCCAGTTTGTAACCCCAGGGACAGGGGACAGCAGCCACTGGAGCTGTGTCCCTGCTGTGCCACCTGCACCGAGCCCCAAGGTAGGGCTGCCCTTAGGAAGTGGGAATCTGCCTGTGGGAGATACCCTGGAGAGGGATGAATTAAAACAGGGGAGCTTCTCCTCATCCCAGGAACTCAGGGGGCCCTTGTGGCTCTGCACAAGTCCCTGCCAGGAGGGCACAGCCGGGGGGTCGGGCTGTGCTCAGGGACCAGGGACAGGAGCAGAGGGAACGGCCTCAGGCTGGGCCAGAGCAGGTTTGGATTGGATTTTAGGGGCAATTTCTCCATGGAAAGGGCTGTAATGCATTGGAATGGGTGGAGTCCCCATCCCTGGAGGCATTCAAAGCCCTGTGGATGTGGGACTTGGACACGTGGTGGCTTTGGCAGTGCTGGAATGGTTGGCCCTGATGGATTCAGAGGTGTTTTCCAATCTAAAGCATTCAGTGATTCCCTGAGCCAAACCCTGAGCTGCAGCCGCTCTCACCTCTGCCAGCAGCACGATCCTCTTGCCATCGGGCCAGATGACGTGATCCACCTGGGACCTCACCCGCTCCCAGGTGAGCTCGGGCGTGCGCAGGCTGGCCTGGAACACGGGAAATGTCACAGCAGCAGCAGGGAGCCCCGGGACCTCAGACACGGGGTGGGAACAGCAGCAGCCCCTGCCAGTGCCCTGGGATTGTCCCCTTGGAGCCCAGCCCAGGGACACCTCTGTGAGTCACAGCCTGGGCTGTCTGTGTGAGCTCAGCACATCAGAGCTGCACCACGGCTGTCCAAGGGCTGCTGAGGAGGATTCACCATCACCCCAAACAGCGCCACTCAAAGCAAAACCACCCCAAACAGCACTGCCCCAAAGCAATGTCACCCCAAAACACCATCACCCCAAACAGCATCACTCAAAGCACAACCACCCCAAACAGCACTGCCCCAAAGCAATGTCACCCCAAAACACCATCACCCCAAACAGCGCCACTCAAAGCACAACCACCCCAAACACCATTGCCCCAAAGCACCATCACCCCAAAACACCATCACCCCAAACAGCATCACCCCAAACACCATCACTCAAAGTACAACCACCCCAAACAGCACTGCCCCAAAGCACCATCACCCCAAAACACCATCACCCCAAACAGCATCACTCAAAGCACAACCACCCCAAACAGCACTGCCCCAAAGCACCATCACCTCAAAACACATTATGCTAAAGCACTGTCAACCCAAAGCACTCTGACCCTAAAAGAGTTGCCCCAAAGCACCATCATCCCAAACACCACTGCCCTAAAGAACCATCATCCTAAAACACTGTAACCCCAAAGCACCATCACCTTAAAACACCGTGATCCCAAAGCACCATCACCCGAAACACTGACAGCCCAAGATGCCATCACCCTAAAACACCACGACCCCAAAACAGTCACCCCAAACACTGTCTCCCCAAAATACCACCAGTCCAAACACTGTTAGCCCAAAACTCCATCACCCCAAAACACCATCACCCCAAACAGCATCACTCAAAGCACAACCACGCCAAACACCATTGCCCCAAAGCACCATCACCTCAAAACACCATTATCCTAAAGCAGTGTCAGCCCAAAACTGGGCACTCTGACCCTAAAAGAGCCATCATCCTAAACCACTGTAACCCCAAACACCATCACCCTGAAACAGGCACCCCAAACCATCATTATCCCAAAGTATCATTACCGAACACTGTCATCCCAAACACCACTGCCCAAAAGCACCATCATCCCAAACCACTGTAACCCCAAAGCACCACCACCCCAAAACACCATCATTGCAAACCCCATCACCCCCAAACTGTCCCCCAAGCCCCGGTGGCCGTGCTCACCACGTCGATCTCGGTGTTGGAGTGTCCCATGTTGCAGACAATGCAGCTGTTCTTCATCCTGTCCAGATGTTCCCTGGTCACCACATTCTTGTTCCCTGCCAGCACCACAGCCCTGGGTCAATCCCTGTCCTGCTCCACCTTTGGGGCTTTCCCTCAGGCTGGGCTGGGCTGGGGCCCTTTTGGGGTCTGCACCCCCAGGAGACCCTTTTGGGGTGGGCATCCCCATGGGATCCCTTTTGGGGTGTGCACCCCCAGGAGACCCTTTTGGGGTGTGCATCCCCATGGGGCCCTTTTGGGGTCTGCAGCCCCACGGGATCCTTTTGGGGTGTGCACCCCCACGGGGCCCTTTTGGGGTGTGCACCCCCAGGAGACCCTTTTGGGGTGGGCATCCCCAGGAGACCCTTTTGGGGTGGGCATCCCCATGGGGCCCTTTTAGGGTGAGCATCCCCATGGGATCCCTTTTGGGGTGTGCATCCCCATGGGGCCCCTTTTGGGGTGGGCATCCCCATGGGGCCCTTTTGGGGTGGGCATCCCCAGGAGACCCTTTTGGGGTGGGCATCCCCATGGGGCCCTTTTGGGGTGGGCACCCCCAGGAGACCCTTTTGGGGTGAGCATCCCCACGGGATCCCTTTTGGGGTGGGCACCCCCAGGAGACCCTTTTGGGGTGGGCACCCCCATGGGGCCCTTTTGGGGTGGGCATCCCCATGGGGCCCCTTTGGGGTGGGCACCCCCATGGGGCCCTTTTGGGGTGTGCACCCCCATTTCCCCCGCTGGCCCCGTACCTGTGCAGGTGATGACGATGTCCACCTGCCTGATGACCTCATTGAGCTTCACCAGCCGGAACCCGTCCATGCTGGGAGGGAAAACAGGGACAAGGTGAGCCCAGATCCTGATTTGAACCCCCTGAAGAACCATTGGGAGCTCCTGGGGCCATCCTGGAGGGTTTGGGACATTTGTGTGGAGAATGAGAAGGGGTTTTGGGGCTTTCCCATCGAGGTTTTCTCATCTGCAAACCTCAGTTCTGGACCCTGATGGGTTTTTCAGAGCTGCTCCTCCTGCAGGGAACATCCAAGAGCTGTGGATCTGCTCAGAATCCAGGTTGGGATGGATTTAGAGCATCCCAAAAACCACCCCAAAGCTGTGGGTGCCCCTCCCCAGCCCAAAATCCTGATTTAGGCACCTGCAGAGCCCTGGGGGTGCTGAGCCTGGCAGGCCTGCCCTGCCCTCCCCAGCAAGGTGAGCTCAGGGATAGCAAGGGCAGGCTGGGCTTTTTTGGGATTTGTCGACAATCCTCCCCAGAGCTCCTTCCTGTGCCTCTCACAAGCTGCAAAATTGAAGTTACTAAAATAAAAAAGTCATTTTTTTCTGCTGCATGTCCCCATTTCCTGAGCTCTTCCCATGCCAGCTCCTCCTGAGAGGGGCCCTGTGCTGCTGCAGGGCCAGGGAAGGGATGGCTGGGAATTCCCAGCTGAGGGTGGATCAAGGTCACAGAGCAGCCCAAAAGTTCATCAGCTCTGCTAATTAGAACTCGTTATCCTCTCACCACAACCTGGGGAGGAGCAGGCTGAGGGTGATGGGGGCTCTGGGTGTTTTGGGGTCCCACAGCTGGGGATGCAAAGGAGGATCCAAACCCAGCTGTGTCTGCTGAGGGGCTGGGGGCTCACAGGACCTCAAACAGCCCCGGGGTGAGGGGTGGGCACAGCCCTGGGACAGCCAGGGAGCAGCTCACTCCCAAAATCCCTGCAAGCCACCCCAAGCTCCTGCCTGCTGTGGGCTGGGAGAAACTGGGAGGTGCTTTAGGGCAGATGGGATAAACTGGGAGGTGCCTTAGGGCAGATGGGATAAACTGGGAGATGCTTTAGGGCAGATGGGATAAACTGGGAGATGCTTTAGGGCAGATGGGATAAACTGGGGGGTGCTTTAGGGCAGATGGGATAAACTGGGAGATGCTTTAGGGCAGATGGGATAAACTGGGAGATGCTTTAGGGCAGATGGGATAAACTGGGAGGTGCTTTAGGGCAGATGGGATAAACTGGGAGATGTTTTAGGGCAGGGCCCTTTCATGGGATGGGATAAACTGGGAGATGCCTTAGGGCAGATGGGATAAACTGGGAGATGATTTAGGGCAGATGGGATAAACTGGGAGATGATTTAGGGCAGATGGGATAAACTGGGAGATGATTTAGGGCAGATGGGATAAACTGGGAGATGCTTTAGGGCAGAGCCCTTTCCTGGGATGGGATAAACTGGGAGATGCCTTAGGGCAGATGGAATAAACTGGGAAGTGCTTTAGGGCAGATGGGATAAACTGGGAGATGTTTTAGGGCAGATGGGATAAACTGGGAGATGTTTTAGGGCAGGGCCCTTTCATGGGATGGGATAAACCAGGAGGTGTTTTAGGGCATTTCTGGAATGGGATGAACCAGGGGAAGCTTTAGGGCGTTTTTGGGACAGGATGAACCAGGAGGTGTTTTAGGGCAGGTCCCAGGGCAGGGCTGGGGCTGCAGGAATCCTTTGGGATGGGGTTTCCAGGGAAGATGAGGGGTTCCAGCCCTACCAGGCCTGCAGGGCACAGATGGGGTCGATCTCGGTGACGTAGACGATGGAGCCCATGGCCTTGAGGGCAGCACAGCAGCCCTTCCCCACCTGCAACAACAGGACAGGCTCAGGGAAAACCCCATTGCTGGGGCAGAAACCCCATTGCTGGGCACAAACCCCATTATTGGGGCACAAACCCCATTGCTGGGGCACAAACCCCATTGCTGGGCACAAACCCCATTATTGGGACACAAACCCCATTATTGGGACACAAACCCCATTGCTGGGCACAAACCCCACTGCTGGGGCACAAACCCCATTGCTGGGCACAAACCCCATTATTGGGGCACAAACCCCATTATTGGGGCACAAACCCCATTGCTGGGCACAAACCCCATTATTGGGACACAAACCCCACTGCTGGGGCACAAACCCCATTATTGGGACACAAACCCCATTATTGGGGCACAAACCCCACTGCTGGGCACAAACCCCACTGCTGGGGCACAAACCCCATTGCTGGGCACAAACCCCATTATTGGGACACAAACCCCACTGCTGGGGCACAAACCCCATTATTGGGGCACAAACCCCACTGCTGGGGCACAAACCCCATTGCTGGGCACAAACCCCATTCCTGGGGCACAAACCCCATTCCTGGGGCACAAACCCCATTATTGGGGCACAAACCCCATTATTGGGACACAAACCCCATTGCTGGGCACAAACCCCACTGCTGGGGCACAAACCCCATTGCTGGGCACAAACCCCATTATTGGGACACAAACCCCACTGCTGGGGCACAAACCCCATTATTGGGACACAAACCCCATTATTGGGGCACAAACCCCATTGCTGGGCACAAACCCCACTGCTGGAGCCATCTGAGACCCAGGCCTGCCTTAGGGAACACAGGCACTACAAACCCCACTGGTTCTGGTCCCAGGGATTATTTTCCCCCAAAACATCCCAAATGATCCCAGGGGAAGTCCCAGAGCCCCTGCAGCCTCTGTTCCACTCAGGAAGCTTTGGGGTAATTAACCTCAGAGGGTTAACGAGCTTTAACCTTTGCCCAGCACAGGCAGTGCAGGGAATCCAGGTTAAAATGTTCCCAAAAATGGGATTTCAGCAGGAAAACCTGACCCATTCCAGCTGCTTGGACATTAAAAAAATTCCAGTGGAGCACCCACTGCAACTGGTGTGAACTGGTGCTGAGAAAAACTGGGAAAAGAGGAATATTCTCATGGGGAGAGGGTGGGTAAAGGGAAAAATCAAGATTAATTCTCTCCTGATCACTGGAATGCCAGAACATCTGCAGAACCTCAGATTTTAGTAAAATCAGATTAAATATAATATTAAACTTATAGAAATGCATCTTGTATCAATATGTGGGCATGCCAATATCCAGATATTAAATATATGCAGAATATTTAATGGATTTTTTAAAAGCTTTTGGCATCTCTTTAATAATAAAGAAATGAAGAAAACTTTCAGTTTTTGGCAAACCCCTGAGGTTTGGAGGCTCCTGCAGGTGCAGAGCAAAGACCTGAGGGTGGAGGAAGCTGTGCTGAGGATTTACACCTGGAATTCCCAGTGGGAAAAGGGGGAAATTGGGAACAGGGAGCCCCTTACCTCCCCATAGCCACACACCACCACCTGCTTCCCTCCAAACATCATGTCTGTTGTCCTCTTCAGACTGAGGAAAAAGGGAAAAAAAACCAATTAAAGGTCAGAATTCCAGCCCAGCACCGGGAGCTGCTCCAAGGATGGAGCCACAGCTGGATCCTGCATCCCTGAAATTCCAGGGGAAGAGAAAACCCCAAAAGCACCTAAAAATTCCCTTCTCCTTTTGGAAGGGTGGGGGCTCTTTTGTTCTTCCAACAAAGAGGATGGAATTTGGGTTTGGAGCCCTTTTCTGTTGATTTTTATTCATTAACCCTTTGTTTTGACATTTCCAAAAGACTGAAAATCCTCTCCAAAAATCCTTTAATGTGAATTTTTAGTGCCAACCCCCAAGGAAGAGCCCCAGGAGCAGCAGGGGAGTGGGATCTCCTTGCCAGAATCCCAGAGATTTCCCAAATGCAGCTCCCCCTCCTCTGGTTTCCTCTGCTCCCTCCCTGTCCTACATTCCAGGCTATTTTTAGCTCTGGAGTAAATAGGTTAGCAGTGCAGGGAAGGTGAAATTCCCTCCCTTTTCCAGGGAATTCAGCTGCAACCCACAGCAGCTTTGGGGCACCTCAGCTCCCCTCTGCCCTGACCCTGTCTGAAATTCCTGCACCAGGCTGAGCCCAAATCCCAATTTACCCCCGAGCTGTTTGCTGGAATCCCAGGACTTTTTGGGTTGGGAAGGACCTTAAATCCCATCCCATCCCATCCCATCCCATCCCATCCCATCCCATCCCAGGGACACCTCCCACTGTCCCAAGCTGCTCCTGTTGCTGCCACAGCTGCTCTGGGAATTCTGTTCCCAAATTTCACCCCTCATTATTCCCACTCCCTGTTCCTTGCACATCCCAAATCCACGGACTGCTCATGGATTGTGCCACAAACGATGGCACAACAAGGACAAAACCTGTCCCAGCCTCACTTGGCCGTGATGGGATTTGGGCTGGAGGGACACAGACACCCAATTCCATGAAAACAGAGGGAATAAAGAGCTGGAGAGTAAAGAGCTAGAGGGACACACAAGGGACACAGGCAGATTTTATGCCAAGGGGAGAGGGACAGGACAGGAATTCTGATGTGCACCAGAGGTAGGGAAGGATTTCATTCTCTGACAAACAAATTGAGCTGAGATGATCCAAATGGCAGCAGAGCAGAGCCCTGAGGGAATTCTTCCCCATTCCTTGTGGGAATTCCTCCCCATTCCCTGTGGGAATTCCATTCTCCCATTCCCGCATGGGAATTCCTCCCTGTTCCCTGTGGAGATTCCTCCCTGTTTCCCATGGGGATTCCTCCCTATTCCATGTGGGAATTCTTCCCTGTTCCCTGTGGGAATTCCTCTCTATTCCTTGTGGGAATTCCTCCCTGTTCCCTGTGGGAATTCCTCCCCATTCCCTGTGGGAATTCCATTCTCCCATTCCCCCATGGGAATTCCTCCCTGTTCCCTGTAGGAATTCCTCCCTGTTTCCCATGGGAATTCCTCTCTATTCCTTGTGGGAATTCCTCCCTGTTCCCTGTGGGAATTCCTCCCTGTTTCCTGCAGGAATTCCTCCCCATTCCTTGTGGGAATTCCTCCCCATTCCCATGGGAATCCCTCCCCATTCCCCATTGGAATCCCTCCCCTCTCCCATGGGAATCCCTCCCCGTTCCCCTGGGATCCCTCTCACCCATCCAGGATGGATTCCCTGCAGCAGTAGAGGTTGTCAAACTTCTGCTTGGTGACGGAGTCGTTGACGTTCATGGCTGGCACGCAGAGCTTCCCTGCCTTGGAGAGCTGGTACAGCCTGGCACGGGCACAGAGCCAGGGGTTACCCAGGGAATTCACCCCTGCTCTCAGGGGATTTGGGATGGGAAGGGCCCTAAAGATCAGCCTGGCCATGGCAGGGGCACTGGACACCATCCCAGGCTGCTCCAGCCTGGCCTTGGGCACTGCAGGGATCAGGGGCAGCCCCAGCTGCTCTGGCAGTGCCAGCCCAGGCAGGAATTCCTCATTGCCAAGATGCCACCCATGGCTGCCCTCTGGCAGTGGGAGCCATTCCCTGGGTGCTGTCCCTGCAGGCCTTGTCCCCAGTCCCTCTGCAGCTCTGCTGGAGCCCCTGGAATGTGCTGGAAGCTCTCCCTGGAGCCTTCCCTCCTCCAGCATCCCTCTGCTCTCAGCTCTGGGCACAGACCCAACTCCCCATAGCAGGAAAATCACTAAAAATGAATTCAAACACCTCACTGTGGCTCTTTTTTCAAGAGAGTCTGAAAATCCTGTTCCTGCTCCAGCCCTGGGGTAGGAGAACCAGCCTTTGGAAATCTCTTCTTCCCACACTGGGATTTCAGATCCTAAAAATATCACCAGTCCTCCTGCTGACCCCGCTGGTGCAGAGCTGGAGCCATTTCCCTGTTTCACACATTTCATTTCCCTGCTCCAGGAGCTGCCTGAGCCTCTGGCCAAGCTCTGATCAGCTCAGAGCTGCAGCCAAGCCTTTCCCCTGTAAGGACTCAGCCAACAGTGCTGCTCTCCTCAGTTCCCTGGCACCTGGGATGGGATCAATTCCAAGGAAAAGCTCCTGTGACACCTCCCAGCCCCCAGAGCTGCTCCCACCCCAGCTCTGCTCCTGCCAGGGACTCAGGGATTTCACTCACTCATCCCTCAGGCTCTCCCTTCCCCAGAAACAGCTCAGTTCCTCTCCCCAAACCTCACTTCTACCCATGGATTTAGGGCAGGGCTGTGCTCCTCATCCCTCCTGTTCCATCTCCACTCAGGTGGGAGCCTCTCCTCCCTCCCACCCCAGGAGGGGCTCCTGCTCCTTGTGGCAGCTCAGAGCAGAATCTGCTTTAATCCTGCTCAGATTGAAGCAGTTTCCATGCCAAGGCAGGCCTGGGAAAGCAGAGCCCAGCTGCTGGAGGCTGAGCTCAGCTGTGGGGCTGAGTCCTGTCCCAAACCTGTGCACCCCGGTGACGCTCTCCTCCACGATGCCCTTGATCTTCTTGAACATGTTGGGGTATTTCTTGTAGATCCAGTGGGTGAGATCTCCCCCATCATCCAGGATCTGGAATGGAAACAGCCACAGAGTCACTGGGGCCGGCAGGGAGCCACTGCTGGAACAAAAACACTGGAGGTGAGTGAGGAGAGAGAGGAAAACTCTGGAAAACTGCCCTGGGAAGGGCAGGCAGGAACACAACTGAGCCCCAGGAATCTCAGAATTCCAGGGAAAAGAGAGGTCCAAGAGCTTGGCCAGTCTTCTGTGTGTGGAAACACCTGGAATGGCACCCAGGGGAGGTGCTGGGCCCAGAGGGGGCCTCTGGAGAAGAAAAGGTCCAAAAAAAGGAAAAAGCCCAAATGTGGAATTTGCCACATTCTCCTGCCCCCAGGAGGCCCCGTGGCCTGGGCAAGGTGGGAAGGGTGAGAACCCTGCTGGATCCCAGGGAAAGCAGGAGCAGAGCTCACCCAGGGCAGGGGAGGATCCTGCTGGATCCCAGGGAAAGCAGGAGCAGAGCTCACCCAGGGCAGGGGAGGATCCTGCTGGATCCCAGGGAAAGCAGGGGCAGAGCTCACCCAGGGCAGGGGAGGATCCTGCTGGATCCCAGGGAAAGCAGGAGCAGAGCTCACCCAGGGCAGGGGAGGATCCTGCTGGATCCCAGGGAAAGCAGGAGCAGAGCCCACCCAGGGCTGGGGAGGATCCTGCTGGATTCGAGGGAAAACAGGAGCAGAGCTCACCCAGGGCAGGGGAGGATCCTGCTGGATCCCAGGGAAAGCAGGAGCAGAGGACACCCAGGGCAGGGGGGGATCCTGCTGGATTCCAGGGAAAGCAGGAGCAGAGCCCACCCAGGGCAGGGGGGGATCCTGCTGGATCCCAGGGAAAGCAGGAGCAGAGCCCACCCAGGGCAGGGGGGGATCCTGCTGGATCCCAGGGAAAGCAGGAGCAGAGGACACCCAGGGCAGGGGAGGATCCTGCTGGATCCCAGGGAAAGCAGGAGCAGAGGACACCCAGGGCAGGGGAGGATCCTGCTGGATCCCAGGGAAAGCAGGAGCAGAGCTCACCCAGGGCAGGGGGAGTGTCCAGGGGCTGCACAGGGTGACAGCAACACAGCCACCATCAGCCTCAGGGTCACCATCATCATCATCATCCTTGCACATTCCTCACACTGATGTCAAAGACTTTTCACTGCATCATCACCATCATCATCACCATCATCATCATCATCTCACTCTTTGCACATTCCCTACACCAAAGACTTCTCACTGCATTCTCCTCCTCTTTCTCTTTCCATATTCCATATACTGAGATCAAAGACTCCTCACTTCATCATCATCATCATCATCATCATCATCATCATCATCATCATCATCATCATCATCATCCTCATCCCACTCTTTGCACATTCCCTACACCAAAGTCAAAGATTTCTCACTGCATCCTCCTCCTCCTTCTTTTCCTCCTCCTCTTTCCATATTCCTTACACTGAGGTCAAAGACTTCTCACTTCATCATCACCATCATCATCATCATCTTCTTCATCCTCTTCTTTTCATGTTCCCTAGTCCAAGGAATCCTGACAGCATCATCATCATCATCCTTCTATATTCCATACACTGATGTCAAAGACTTTTCACTGCATCATTGTCCTCCTCATCCTCCTTCTCCTCCTCCAAGATTTCTCACTTCATCATCATCAATCATCATCACCAATGATCATCATCATCATCAATTATCATCACCCCATGGTGATCCCTTCCCACGGGATTCCAGGGAGGGTTCAGGGATTCCCTGCTCTCCCAGCTCTGCCCTGAGGCCAGCAAAGGGGCCCTGCCCTGAGGCATCTCCCAGCTTTTCCCCACCCCAGAGCAGCAGGAGTGCGAGGACGTGGCTTGCAGGGATTTGGGGAATTCTGGGGGTCCCAGAACCCCAGCCCTGGCTGGAAGCGTCCCCGTCCCCGCCCGTTTGCTGCATTGGAGCTCGGTGGGGACCCTCCGGAGCCTTCCCAGGGAAAAGGAGCTGTCCCTGTCCTGGCACAGGGGTGACACTGCCCAGCTCTGCTGGGGGCTTTGTGGGGCCACCACGCTGCCACCCAGGGACACAGAGCTCCTGGGGAAGGTTCTGTTCCCACCTTTTCCGCAATTCTGGAATTTCTGCTGCAGAGAGCGCCGGGAGCAGCTGCTCCTGCGGAGCTCCTGGGAGCACAGGGTGTCCCCAGGGAATCCATCCCCAGCTCCGTGTCCCACCCACGGGCTGGGAAGGGTTAAGTGGAACTGGGAGCTCTCCTGGGCCAGCCAGGGAGGAATGTGGAATTCAGAATCCAGAATTCCCTGCCTCCCAGGGCTCTTCACTTCATTAATCCCTGCTTAGTGTTTAATGTTTAATCCTCTTCCAAGAGAGAATCCAGCCCTTGCCAGGTTCCCCTTTCCCAGGGGAACAGGGCATGGAAACCCCACAGAGAGATCCCTGGAGGGGCTGGGAGGTCGCCTTGCTGTGGCACCCCAATATCCAAGAGCCCATCCCACATTCCTGCAGTATTCCCAGCTTTTTGCAGGTTTGGCCTCATTTCTTTTCTTCCAGGCAGGTTTGGGTTGGTTTTTCTGGGGGAAAAACCAATTTATTTGAGATGGAAATTGTTTTTCCTGGAGAAAAGCAGCCTTGGCAGCCCTGGAGCTTCTCTCCAGGTCACCAACTCCCTCCCTCAGCCCTTCCATCCAACGTTTTCTCCAGCAGAAAATCCCTAGAGAGGCTTTTCCATGAAGGAAACCCTGCAGATTCCATGTTTTCCAGGAAAAATCCCTTTTCTGAACCATTCCTGTCCAGAGGGACCCTTCCCCCAAAGGTCAGAATTCCCAGAGCCCCCCATGAAGGATTCCCAGAATGGAATGGCCACGAACTGGCCCCGTGTCCAAGGAGCAGGGAGCAATGATGGGGAACTGAGGGTGGCACAGAATTCCCAGAGCAGCTGGGAATTCCTGCATGCCTGGAATGTGAGAGCCAGGCTGGATGGGGCTGGAGCAGCCTGGGATGGTGGGAGGTGTCCCTGTGGAACCCAAACCATTCCATAATTCCATGACTTTAAGATTCTTCTCACACCCTGCTCCTCACCCAGTGTCCTATTTCTTATCTCTAAACCCATTTATAATCATTTCTTATCTCTAAAACCACAGATCTCCAAAATCCAGCAGAATCTCTGGGAACAGCTCCAAGATCCTGGTGCTCCCTCCATCATTTCCATGCTCCAGGAGCAGGTCTGAAATCAGTCCCAGAACGAAGAGATCCTGGGAAAGCAAAATCTGCATTTTCTGGGACTCTGACTTGCTCCAAAAGTGACATTTTGGATGGGAAATGATTCCTCAAAGAGCAGAACAAAGCTGCTCTCAGGTCTAGACTCAGTCTGATACCTCGGGGGTGGATTTCTTTGACATTCCTGGTTCTTTTTAAAGGTGACAGCGACTGGAAGGGACAAAAATCCCACCTCAAACGAGCCAATATTGGCAAAAACCCAACCCAGATCCACGTTTCCACCTTTGATCACTTCCCATATTTAGATCAGGAGCTCCAGGGCTCAAAATCCTTGGGGAAATGTGATGAAAACAGCACATCTGACAGCTGAAAATTATTCTGCTCACCCAATTCCAGTTCCTGTTTTCCCTGGAAACAAGGGCAGGATAAAAAGGGAGCACCTGAGGTTTGTGTGGTTTAAAGTGTGGAAATCATGGAAAAATCTGGGCTTTGTTCCTACAAATCACCTCAGCCAAAGGTGAGAATTTAAGGGTGAAAAGGATGAAAAACTCTTTTCAAAAATACTCATTTGGAGCCATTTTTAGCAGCTTAAACTGCAGCAAGATGCTCTGAAATCAAACAAAACACCCAAAAAACTGCATTAACACGGCTTCTTTTGGCAGCACTGAAACCAAACCTCACTTGGTGAGGTCCAGGAGGTTTTGGCTGCCCTTCCCTTCCCTCTCCAGGTGGGATTTTCCAGGTGGGAGTGTCCCAGGAGTTTCCCAACTCACCATGTTGGGCTGCCAGCCCTCGACGTTGACGCAGCGGTCGATGCACCACCAGAAATCGTCCTCGGATTCGCCCTTCCAGGCAAACACTGGGAACCCTGGCAGGGAGGAGAGGGGGTCAAGGCAGGAAAATCCCATGGGAATCAGCTCCTGGACACTGATTCATTAATTCATGTGTTAATTTCATAGATTCAATTATTACTCAGCTCCAGCCAGCAAGACCCACAGTGGGTTTGGCTTCTTCTGGGTGTCCCAGAGCTCGGGGTCAAAGCTGTGGCTTCAGCCAGGTGAATTCCCTGACTTTATCCAGTAAAATCCTTGGGCTTACTCAGGTAAAACCCCTGGAATTATCAAGGTAAAATCCCTGGAATTATCCAGGTAAAATCCCTGGATTTATCCAGGTAAAATCCCTGGACTTACTCAGGTAAGACCCCTGGAATTATCAAGGTAAAATCCCTGGAATTATCCAGGTAAAATCCCTGGATTTATCCAGGTAAAATCCCTGGACTTACTCAGGTAAAACCCCTGGAATTATCAAGGTAAAATCCCTGGAATTATCTAGGTAAAACCCCTGGAATTATCTAGGTAAAATCCGCGGACTTGCCCAGGTAAAAGCTCTGGACTTGCCCAGGTAAAACCCCTGGACATGCCCAGGTAAAATCCTTGGCCTCACTCAGGTAAAATCCCGGGTCTTATCCAGGTAAAATCCTTGGCCTCATCCAGGTATAATCCTTGGCTTGACCCAGGTAAAATCTTTGGTCTCATCCAGGTAAAACCCCTGGACTTATCCAGATAAAACAGTTGAATTTACCCAGGTAAAATCCTTGATATGACCCAGGTGAAACCACTGAACTTATCCAGGTAAAACCCCTGGAATTATCCAGGTAAAACCCTTGGACTTATCCAGGTAAATCTCCTGACTTTGCCAAGTTAAATCCCTGACTGTATCCAGGTAAAATCCCTGGCCTCACCCAGGTAAAATCCCTGGATTTATCTGGGTAAAATCCTTGGCATTACCCAGGTAAAACCCCTGGCCTTACCAGGTAAAACCCCTGGATTTATCTGGGTAAAACCCCTGGTCTTATCCAGGTGAAATTCTTGGTCTTTTCCATGTAAAATCCCTGGTTTTGCCCAGGTAAAATTCCTGTCATTGCCCAGGTAAAATTCCTGGATTTATCCAGGTAAAACCCTTGGATTTACCCGAGTAAAACCCCTGGCCTTATCCAGGTAAAATCTTTGGTCTTATCCAGGTAAAATGCCTGGTTTTATCCAGGTAAAATCCTTGGCCTTACCCAGGTAAAGTCCCTGGATTTATCCAGATAAAACCCTTGGCATGACCCAGGTAAAACCCTTGGACTTACCCAGGTAAATCTCCCGACTTTGCCAAGTTAAATCCCTGACTGTATCCAGGTAAAATCCTTGGCCTTTCCCAGGTAAAATCCTTGGCATTGCCCAGGGAAAACCCTTGGATTTATCCAAGTAAAATCCTTGGCATTACCCAGGGAAAACCCTTGGATTTACCCAGATAAACCTCCATGTCTTATCTAGGTGAAACTCTTGGTCTTTTCCATGTAAAATCCTTGGACTTGCCCAGGTAAAATTCCTGGATTTATCCAGGTAAAACTCTTGTATTTACCTGAGTAAAATCTTTGGTCTTATCCAGGTAAAATGCCTGGTTTTATCCAGGTAAAATCCTTGGCCTTACCCAGGTAAAGTCCCTGGATTTATCCAGATAAAACCCTTGGCATGACCCAGGTAAAACCCTTGGACTTACCCAGGTAAATCTCCTGACTTTGCCAAGTTAAATCCCTGACTGTATCCAGGTAAAATCCCTGGCCTCACCCAGGTAAAATCCCTGGATTTATCTGGGTAAAATCCTTGGCATTACCCAGGTAAAACCCCTGGCCTTACCCAGGTAAAACCCCTGGATTTATCTGGGTAAAACTCCATGTCTTATCCAGGTGAAACTCTTGGTCTTTTCCATGTAAAATCCCTGGTTTTGCCCAGGTAAAATTCCTGTCATTGCCCAGGTTAAATTCCTGGATTTATCCAGGTAAAACCCTTGGATTTACCCGAGTAAAACCCCTAGCCTTATCCAGGTAAAATCTTTGGTCTTATCCAGGTAAAATGCCTGGATTTATCCAGATAAAACCCTTGGCATGACCCAGGTAAAACCCTTGGACTTACCCAGGTAAATCTCCTGACTTTGCCAAGTTAAATCCCTGACTGTATCCAGGTAAAATCCCTGGCCTTACCCAGGCAAAACCCCTGAATTTATCCAGGTAAAATCCTTGGCATTACCCAGGTAAAACCCTTGGATTTATCCAGGTGAAACCCCTGGTCTTATCCAGGTGAAACTCTTGGTCTTTTCCATGTAAAATCCCTGGTTTTGCCCAGGTAAAATTCCTGTCATTACCCAGGTAAAATCCTGGTTTTAGGGAAAACCCCTGGATTTAGCCAGGTAAACCCCTGGATACACCCAGGATTTCCCAGGTAACCCCCACACGCTCAGTTTCTGCTCTGTAAATCACATTCCCCCCAAAATTCTCTCTTTCACACGAGTTATGCCCCAAATTATAGAATTTAAGCTCAGTTTCATTTCTCTGAGCAAAACAACTTCCAGCTTCAGCTCATAAATGACATTTTTACCAAGGATTTTACCTGGGCAAGACCAAAGATTTTACCTGGGTAAGGCAAGGGTTTTTTCCTGGATAACTCTAGAAAAAAACCCAAAACATTCCAAGAGTTCCAGAGCTTTAGAAAGGGGTGATTTTGTGCTGTAGGTTTATTCTAAATTGAAGAGAATGCAAGGAAAAAGCCTCAAAGGGGTGATAAATGATCTAAAAATGATGGGGCAGCAAAAATTCCCTAGAAAATGCAGCAGGAATTCCTTACAGAATGCAGGAGGAATTCCCTATAAAATCCAGTAAGAATTCCTTATAAAATGCAGGAGGAATTCCCTATAAAACCCAAGAGGAATTCCTTATAGAATGCAGGAGGAATTCCCTATAAAGTCCAGTAGAAATTCCCCATAAAATGCAGGAAGAATTCCCTATAAAATGCAGCAGGAATTCCTTATTGAATGCGTGAGGAATTCCCTATGAAATCCAGGAGGAATTCCCTATAAAATCCAGGAGAAATTCCCTATAAAACCCAGGAGAAATTCCCTACAAATCCGAGTAGAAATTCCATATAAATCCCAGTAGAAATTCCCTATAAATCCCAGGAGGAATTCCCTATAAATCCCAGTAGAAATTCCTTGTAAATCCCAGGAGGAATTCTCTATAAATCCCAGTAGAAATTCCCCATAAAATGCAGGAGGAATTTCCTATAAATGCAGGAGGAATTCCCTATAAAACACAGTAGAAATACCCTATAAATCCCAGGAGGAATTCCCTATAAATCCCAGGAGAAATTCCCTATAAATCCCAGTAGGAATTCCCTATAAATCCCAGAAGGAATTCCCTATAAATCCCAGAAGGAATTCCCTATAAATCCCAGGAGCAATTCCCTATAAAACCCAGGAGGAATTCCCTGTAAATCCCAGGAGGAATTCCCTGTAAAACTCAGTAGAAATTCCCTATAAAACCTGTGAGAAATTCCCTATAAATCCCAGTAGAAATTCCCTATAAAGTCCAGAAGAAATTCCCTATAGAACCCAGTAGAAATTCCCTTTAAAACCCAGGAGGAGTTCCCTATAAATCCCAGTAGAAATTCCCTATAAATCCCAGAAGGAATTCCCTGTAAATCCCAGCAGGAATTCCCTGTAAATCCCAGCAGGAACTCCCTATAAATGCAGTAGGAATTCCCTATAAAACCCAGGAGGAATTCCCTGTAAAACTCAGTAGAAATTCCCTATAAAACCCAGGAGGAATTCCCTATAAATCCCAGTAGAAATTCCCTATAAAGTCCAGAAGAAATTCCCTATAGAACCCAGTAGAAATTCCCTTTAAAACCCAGGAGGAATTCCCTGTAAATCCCAGTAGAAATTCCCTATAAATCCCAGCAGGAATTCCCTGTAAATCCCAGCAGGAATTCCCTGTAAATCCCAGCAGGAACTCCCTATAAATGCAGTAGGAATTCCCTATAAAACCCAGGAGGAATTCCCTGTAAAGCTCAGTAGAAATTCCCTATAAAACCTGTGAGAAATTCCCTATAAATCCCAGTAGAAATTCCCTATAAAGTCCAGAAGAAATTCCCTATAGAACCCAGTAGAAATTCCCTTTAAAACCCAGGAGGAATTCCCTGTAAATCCCAGTAGAAATTCCCTATAAATCCCAGCAGGAATTCCCTGTAAATCCCAGCAAGAATTCCCTATAAATCCCAGTAGAAATTCCATATGACTCCCAGCAGGAATTCCCTATAAATCCCAGTAGAAATTCCCTATAAATCCCAGCAGGAATTCCCTATAAATCCCAGTAGAAATTCCCTATAAATCCCAGCAGGAATTCCCTGTAAATGCCAGCAGGAATTCCCTATAGATGCAGTAGGAATTCCCTATAAATGCAGGAGGAATTCCCTATAAATGCAGGAGGAATTCCCTATAAATCCAGTAGAAATTCCCTATAAATGCAGGAGGAATTCCCGCTCCGTACCGCTCTCGGCCAGCGCCGCCGCCACCTCGTTGAGGGTGGAGTAGATGTTGCAGGCGGCCCAGCGGCACTGAGCGCCCAGCGCTCCCAGCGTCTCCATCAGCACCTGCACAAACACCATGGAAATCAGAAAAAATCGGGGGTTATTTACACAAACACACAGAAATCAGCAAAAATCGGGGGTTATTTACACACACACACCATGGAAATCAGCAAAAATCGGGGGTTATTTACACAAACACCAGGGAAATCAGCAACATCGGGGGTTATTTACACAAAGACCGGGGAAATCAGCAAAAATCGGGGGTTATTTACACAAACACAATGGAAATCAGCAAAAACTGGGGGTTATTTACACAAGCAGACACCAATCAGCAAAAACTGGGGATTATTTACACAAACACCATGGAAATCAGCAACATCGGGGGTTATTTACACAAACACCGGGGAAATCAGCAAAAATCGGGGGTTATTTACACAAACACCAGGGAAATCAGAAACATCGGGGGTTATTTACACAAACACCGGGGAAATCAGCAAAATCGGGGGTTATTTACACAAACAACAGGGAAATCAGCAAAAATCGGGGGTTATTTACACAAACACCAGGGAAATCAGCAAAAATCGGGGGTTATTTACACAAACACACGGAAATCAGCAAAAACTGGGGGTTATTTACACAAACACATGGAAATCAGCAAAAACTGGGGGTTATTTACACAAACACCAGGGAAATCAGCAAAAATCGGGGGTTATTTACACACACACCGGGGAAATCAGCAACAACTGGGGGTTATTTACACAAACACCGGGGAAATCAGCAACAACTGGGGGTTATTTACACAAACACCAGGGAAATCAGCAACATCGGGGGTTATTTACACAAACACCAGGGAAATCAGCAACATTGGGGGTTATTTACACAAACACCAGGGAAATCAGCAAAAATTGGGGGTTATTTACACACACACGGGGAAATCAGCAACATCGGGGGTTATTTACACAAACACCAGGAAATCAGCAAAAATCGGGGGTTATTTACACAAACACCAGGGAAATCAGCAACAATTGGGGGTTATTTACACACACACCAGGGAAATCAGCAACAACTGGGGGTTATTTACACAAACACCAGGGAAATCAGCAAAAATCGGGGGTTATTTACACAAACACCAGGGAAATCAGCAAAAATCGGGGGTTATCTGCAAAAACACCAGTGGGAATGCCCCATGTGGGGTCAGTTTAGGGGATGAGCAGTGGAAATGCCCTGTTTGGGGTCAGGTTTAGGATGAGCAGTGGGAATGCCCTGTTTGGGGTCAGTTTAGGGGATGAGCAGTGGGAATGGCCTGTTTGGGATCAGTTTAAGGGATGAGCAGTGGGAATGCCCCATTTGGGGTCAGGTTTAGGATGAGCAGTGGGAATGCCCTGTGTGGGGTCAGTTTAGGGGATGAGCAGTGGGAATGCCCTGTTTGGGGTCAGTTTAAGGGATGAGCAGTGGGAATGCCCTGTTTGGGGTCAGTTTAGGGGATGAGCAGTGGGAATGCCCTGTGTGGGGTCAGTTTAGGGGATGAGCAGTGGGAATGGCCTGTTTGGGGTCAGGTTTAGGATGAGCAGTGGGAATGTCCTGTTTGGGATCAGTTTAGGGGATGAGCAGTGGGAATGCCCTGTTTGGGGTCAGTTTAGGGGATGAGCAGTGGGAATGCCCTGTTTGGGGTCAGGTTTAGGATGAGCAGTGGGAATGCCCTGTGTGGGGTCAGTTTAAGGGATGAGCAGTGGGAATGCCCTGTTTGGGATCGGTTTTTGGGATGAGCAGTGGGAATGCCCTGTTTGGGGTCAGTTTAGGGGATGAGCAGTGGGAATGGCCTGTTTGGGGTCAGTTTAGGGGATGAGCAGTGGGAATGCCCTGTGTGGGATCAGTTTAGGGGATGAGCAGTGGGAATGCCCTGTGTGGGGTCAGGTTTAGGATGAGCAGTGGGAATGCCCTGTGTGGGGTCAGTTTAGGGGATGAGCAGTCGGAATGCCCTGTTTGGGGTCAGGTTTAGGATGAGCAGTGGGAATGCCCTGTTTGGGGTCAGGTTTAGGATGAGCAGTGGGAATGCCCTGTGTGGGATCAGTTTAGGGGATGAGCAGTGGGAATGCCCTGTGTGGGGTCAGTTTAGGGGATGAGCAGTGGGAATGCCCTGTGTGGGGTCAGGTTTAGGATGAGCAGTGGGAATGTCCTGTTTGGGGTCAGTTTAGGGGATGAGCAGTGGGAATGCCCTGTTTGGGGTCAGTTTAGGGGATGAGCAGTGGGAATGCCCCATTTGGGGTCAGGTTTAGGATGAGCAGTGGGAATGCCCTGTTTGGGGTCAGTTTAGGGGATGAGCAGTGGGAATGCCCTGTTTGGGGTCAGTTTAGGGGATGAGCAGTGGGAATGCCCCATTTGGGATCAGTTTAGGGGATGAGCAGTGGGAATGCCCTGTGTGGGGTCAGTTTATGAGATGAGCAGTGGGAATGCCCTGTTTGGGGTCAGGTTTAGGATGAGCAGTGGGAATGCCCTGTGTGGGGTCAGTTTAGGGGATGAGCAGTGGGAATGCCCTGTTTGGGGTCAGTTTAGGGGATGAGCAGTGGGAATGCCCTGTTTGGGGTCAGGTTTAGGATGAGCAGTGGGAATGCCCTGTGTGGGATCAGTTAAGGGGATGAGCAGTGGGAATGCCCTGTGTGGGGTCAGTTTAGGGGATGAGCAGTGGGAATGCCCTGTTTGGGGTCAGTTTAGGGGATGAGCAGTGGGAATGCCCTGTTTGGGGTCAGTTTAGGGGATGAGCAGCGGGAATGCCCCATTTGGGGTCAGTTTAGGGGATGAGCAGTGGGAATGCCCCGTTTGGGGTCAGTTTAGGGGATGAGCAGTGGGAATGCCCCGTTTGGGGTCAGTTTAGGGGATGAGCAGTGGGAATGCCCTGTTTGGGGTCAGTTTAGGGGATGAGCAGTGGGAATGCCCTGTTTGGGGTCAGTTTAGGGGATGAGCAGTGGGAATGCCCTGTTTGGGGTCAATTTAGGGGATGAGCAGTGGGAATGCCCTGTTTGGGATCAGTTTAGGGGATGAGCAGTGGGAATGCCCCGTTTGGGGTCAGGTTTAGGATGAGCAGTGGGAATGCCCTGTTTGGGATCAGTTTAGGGGATGAGCAGTGGGAATGCCCTGTTTGGGGTCAGTTTAGGGGATGAGCAGTGGGAATGCCCTGTTTGGGGTCAGTTTAGGGGATGAGCAGTGGGAATGCCCTGTTTGGGATCAGTTTAGGGGATGAGCAGTGGGAATGCCCTGTGTGGGGTCAGTTTAGGGGATGAACAGTGGGAATGCCCTGTTTGGGGTCAGTTTAGGAGATGAGCAGTGGGAATGCCCTGTTTGGGATCAGTTTAGGGGATGAGCAGTGGGAATGCCCTGTTTGGGGTCAGGTTTAGGGGATGAGCAGTGGGAATGCCCTGTTTGGGGTCAGGTTTAGGATGAGCAGTGGGAATGCCCTGTTTGGGGTCAGGTTTAGGATGAACAGTGGGAATGCCCTGTTTGGGATCACTTTAGGGGATGAGCAGTGGGAATGCCCTGTTTGGGGTCAGTTTAGGGGATGAGCAGTGGGAATGCCCTGTTTGGGGTCAGTTTAGGGGATGAGCAGTGGGAATGCCCCATTTGGGGTCAGGTTTAGGATGAGCAGTGGGAATGCCCTGTGTGGGGTCAGGTTTAGGGGATGAGCAGTGGGAATGCCCCATTTGGGGTCAGGTTTAGGGGATGAGCAGTGGGAATGCCCTGTTTGGGGTCAGTTTAGGGGATGAGCAGTGGGAATGCCCTGTTTATGGTCAGTTTAGGGGATGAGCAGTGGGAATGCCCCATTTGGGGTCAGGTTTAGGATGAGCAGTGGGAATGCCCTGTTTGGGGTCAGGTTTAGGATGAGCAGTGGGAATGCCCTGTGTGGGGTCAGTTTAGGGGATGAGCAGTGGGAATGCCCTGTTTGGGGTCAGTTTAGGGGATGAGCAGTGGGAATGCCCCATTTGGGGTCAGTTTAGGGGATGAGCAGTGGGAATGCCCTGTTTGGGATCGGTTTTTGGGATGAGCAGTGGGAATGCCCTGTGTGGGATCAGTTTAGGGGATGAGCAGTGGGAATGCCCTGTTTGGGATCAGTTTAGGGGATGAGCAGTGGGAATGCCCCATTTGGGGTCAGTTTAGGGGATGAGCAGTGGGAATGCCCTGTTTGGGGTCAGTTTAGGGGATGAGCAGTGGGAATGCCCTGTTTGGCTTTGGGATCAGGCTCTCACCGCTGTCTGTGCTGTGATGTGAGTGCAGCCCACAATCTTGGCCCCAGCCAGGGGCTTCTCCCCCTGAGCTCTCTTCCTCAGAGCCATCAGCGCCGGCATCTCTGCGAGGAAAATGGGAAAAGGAAAATTGGGATGGGGTGGGAACAGCTCAGGAGGAACACCTGGCATTCCCATAAACTTACACAGCATCAAAACAGCCAAAGCCTCCACAGCAAACACACCAAAATCTCGAAAACCCAAACACATCAAAATCCTCAAATCCCAAACACAACAAAATCCCCAAATTCCTCTGGAGTTTTCTCTGTTATGTTCAAATTTCTGCCCCCAGGTGAGGCTGCAGGAAAATCTGCTTTGGGCTGAGGATTTGGGGTTTGCTGCTCCACCTCTCCAACATCCAACACAAATCCTGCCTGGCCTTTGCTTTTTTTTTATTTTTTGCAGGTAAACAAGCTAAACCAAAATTGTGATGTTTATGGGATGGATTTCATCTTTTATACTGATTTAACAAAATGAGTTTGATTGTAGAGTGCTCCTAACCCTGTAACTCCTTTTCCATCCCCAAAATCCCATGGAAGCTTCCCCATCCCAACAGGAATGGGGTCAAGAACGCCTGCCTGGTGTTCCCATGAATTTGAATGGCTGTGGCAGCTTCAAAACAGCCAAAGCCTTGAGAGAAAACCCCAAATCCATCAAAATTACCCCAAATCCCGCTGGATTTTTCCTTATTTTGTTCAAATTTTTGCCTCACAGCTGAGGCTGCAGGAAAATCAGCTTTGGGCTGAGGATTTGGGATTTGCTGATTTGCTCCACCTCTCCAATATCCAAACCCTGCCTGGCCTTTTTTTTTTTTTTTTTTTTTTTTTTTGAGGTAAACAAGCTAAACCAAAATTGTGATGTTTATGGGATGGATTTCATCTTTCCTACTGATTTAACAAAATAACTTCGACCATAGAATAGTCTTCTAATGGTTGGAACTACACAGCACAACCCTGTCACTTCTTTCCCATCCCCCAAAATCCCACAGAAGCTTTCCCATCCCCGAAAACCCCATAGGAACTTTCCCAACGCCCAAAATTCCACAGAAGTTTTCTCAACCTTCAAAACCCCATAGAAGCTTTCCCATCCCCCAGAATTCCATAGAAACTGTCCCATGCCCCAAAACCCCACAGGGGGCTTTCCCAACCCCCAAAACACCACAGAAGCTTTCCCATCCCCCAGAATTCCACAGAAATTGTCCCAACCCCCAAAACCCCACAGAATCTTTCCCATGCCCCAAAATCCCACAGAAGCTTTCCCATGCCCCAAAATCCCACAGCTTTCCAATCCTCAAAACCCCACAGAACCTTTCCCAACCCCCAAAATTCCTCAGAAGCTTTCCCATGCCCCAAAATCCCACAGCTTTCCAATCCCAAAAACCCCACAGAAGCTTTCCCATGCCCCAAAATCCCACAGCTTTCCAATCCCAAAAACCCCACAGAAGCTTTCCCATGCCCCAAAATCCCACAGCTTTCCAATCCCCAAAACCCCACAGAATCTTTCCCAACCCCCAAAATCCCACAGAAGCTTTCCCATGCCCCAAAATCCCACAGCTTTCCAATCCCAAAAACCCCACAGAAGCTTTCCCATCCCCCAGAATTCCACAGAAATTGTCCCAATCCCCAAAATCCCACAGAATCTTTCCCATCCCCCAAAATCCCACAGAAGCTTTCCCAACTCCCAAAACCCCACAGCTTTCCAATCCCAAAAACACCACCGAAGCTCTCACAACCCCCAAAATTCCTCAGAAGCTTTCCCATCCCCCAAAATCCCACAGCTTTCCAATCCCAAAAACCCCACAGAACCTTTCCCAACCCCCAAAATCCCACAGAAGCTTTCCCATGCCCCAAAATCCCACAGCTTTCCAATCCCAAAAACCCCACAGAAGCTTTCCCATGCCCCAAAATCCCACAGCTTTCCAATCCCAAAAACCCCACAGAAGCTTTCCCATGCCCCAAAATCCCACAGAAGCTTTCCCATCCCCCAGAATTCCACAGAAATTGTCCCAATCCCCAAAACCCCACAGAATCTTTCCCAATCCCCAAAACCCCACAGAATCTTTCCCAACCCCCAAAACCCCACAGAATCTTTCCCATCCCCCAAAATCCCACAGACGCTTTCCCATGCCAACAATCTGGGGGCAGGAGGAGCCCCGAGGGGCAGAGGAGGGAGCCTTACCCTGCTCGGCGATCTCGATCTCGCGGCGCCCGAACTCGGCCTGTTTGATGTTCTTGACGCAGAAGTCGCTGCTGCCCTTGGAGTTCTTCTGCTGCTTGTCCCTCGGCGAGGTCTCATCGTCGGAGCTGTCCGTGCAGGAGGCAGCTGCAGGGAGCAGGGCAGGTCAGCAACGGGGGAAAACGTTCCCCAGATCCCCAGCACCCCAGGGAAGGGTGAGGGTGGCCCACAGAGGGTGTCCATGGATGTCCATCCATCCCAGCTCCATCCACCCCCAGCTGGGATCTCTCCTTCTCCTCACAAGGGGAATTTTCCCAGCTGGATTTACCTGGGATGAATTCTTAATTCTCACTGACCTCTACTTCAACACTACAGCAGAGGTGATGGGATTGAGCACTGCCTGGTTCCCACAGGGGTTCATCTCCATGGCCTTCTCCCCCCTCTCTTCCCAAAGTCTCCCACCTCTTTTCCCAAAGTTCTCCCACCTCTCTTCCCAAAGTTCTCCCACCTCTTTTCCTAAAGTTCTCCCACCTCTCTTCCCCAAGGTTCTCCCACCTCTCTTCCCAAAGTTCTCCCACCTCTCTTCCCAAAGTCTCCCACCTCTCTTCCCCAAGGTTCTCCCACCTCTCTTCCCAAAGTTCTCCCACCTCTCTTCCCAAAGTCTCCCACCTCTTTTCCCAAAGTTCTCCCACCTCTCTTCCCAAAGTCTCCCACCTCTTTTCCCAAAGTTCTCCCACCTCTCTTCCCAAAGTTCTCCCACCTCTTTTCCTAAAGTTCTCCCACCTCTCTTCCCCAAGGTTCTCCCACCTCTCTTCCCCCAAAAGTTCTCCCACGTCTCTTCCCAAAGCTCTCCCACCTCTTCTCAAATGTTCTCTCACCTCTTCCCCCAAAAGTTCTCCCACCTCTCTTCCCCCAGAAGTTTTCCCACTTCTCCAAAGTTCTCCCACCTCGCTTCCCCAGAAGTTCTCCCACCTCTCTTCCCTACAGTTCTCCCATGTCTCTATCCCAGTTCTCCCACTTCTCTTCCCAAGGTTCTCCCACCTCTCTTCCCCAACATTCTCCCACCCCTCTTCCCAAAAGTTTTCCCACTTCTCTTCCTGAAATTCAGGCCTCCACAGCTCCAAGACATGCCACAAAATGCCTGCTGAGGTTTAGAGCACTTCCAAGCCCAGCAGGAATTGTAATTTCAGACCCTATTCCATCCTGAACAGCCAGGTGAGTTGATTATCCTGTGGGATATTGTGGGATCCCTAATCCTTGGATTTGCTCCATTTTGGTGTTCCTTCATGGTGACGATGAGCTGCTGCTGCTTGGCAGGCTCACGTGGGATGGTTGGAAGGGAGGATAATCCACAAGCCTGGTGTGGATGTCCAGGGAGCTGCTGGCTCCCAACCCTCAGGGTATTTCGGGAATTGTTTGGAAAGCCGGGGAGCACCGGATCCTGTCCTGAGCCCCATGGGATGGGATTGAGGGTGTGGATGTGCTGAATTCACTCCAGGATCTATCAATAATTGCCTTCCTTCCTTATCAGTGTGCTCCAAACCTCTGATTATGGAATTAGCCCACGGCACACATGGAAGAGCCCTTCATGGAGTCAGAAATCCCCTTTCCCGTTGGATTCCTAAAATCCAGTGTACTTGAATAAAATCACATCCATTTCTGATTGGAGTCGTGATGGATTAATCACCACTTTGGATCAGCTGAAGGAATCCTTTGTGCCACATTTTCTGGAATTCGGATTTTGGATTGTGCCACATTTTCAGATTCTCTGGAATCCATCCCCACTGGGGGAAACCAAACCTCTCCTTCCATCTTCCAGGACTGGCACCAGCAGCCAGAGAAATGCAATGGGCTCCAAATCCCAGCTCCTCCTCCCTCTCCAGGTGACCCTTCCAGGACCTAAATGGCCATTCCCACATTCCTCATGGAATTGTTCTGCTCCAAGTCCTTTCTCTCCATGTGACCCTTCCAGGACCCAACTGGCCATTCCCACATTCCTCATGGAATTGTTCTGCTCCAAGTCCTTCCTCTCCATGTGACCCTTCCAGGACCCAACTGGCCATACCCTCATTCTTCATGGAATTGTTCTGCTCCAAGTCCTTCCTCTCCATGTGAACCTTCCAGGACCCAACTGGCCATTCCCACGTTCCTCATGGAATTGTTCTGCTCCAAGTCCTTTCTCTCCAGGTGAACTTTCCAGGACCCAACTGGCCATACCCTCATTCTTCATGGAATTGTTCTGCTCCAAGTCCTTCCTCTCCAGCTCCTGTGGTGCTTGTAAACTGAACCTGGGGCCTGGCATCCAATGGTTTTGTGTCCACTCCAGAGGAATTCTGTGGTGGAACAGCTCCATCCATGCTGGCCCTGGTGGAGCTGGCTGATATTTTGGATCACTGGGAATGATGGACATGGTGATGGATACTCCTCCTTCCACATCCCCAGAGGCCTTGGGAATCCACGGGAGCTGCTCCAGCCAATGGTCAAGATTCCCAGTTTCCACCCCAAACCTGCACTGGGGGAATGGGGCAGCAGGAAGGGGGGAGGTTCTCACAGTGCTGATCCCAGCAGCATTCCCAGAGAGCCACAGCATTCCAGGGGCATGCAGGCCTCGAGCGGGGATGGATTCCAACAGCCCCTTCATTCATTCAGAGTAAATTCAACAATCTTCTACCCTGATCGGCTCCAGGGACATTTCCACACCAAAAACCCCAGAAAAGTTGTTAAACTTGTGGGACCATGGGGTTGTGTTTCCTGCAGGACCCAACAAGCTCCACGCTTTCCCTGCTGGCTGGCGGGAAGGGTTTCAGGATTCCAGGGAAAAAGCTCAGCCTGGGCACTGTGAGTGTGCCAGGCTCCCCCAGAGCTGCCCAGCTCCCCATCCCAGGGAATTAGGAGGGAATTAGGCATTGCTGGAATTTCTCCCCATCCTTGTTGAGTGTTGAGTCCCACCCTGCCAACAACCCCTGAGGGCAGCGGGGCTCCTGCTCTGCTCCCAATCCCACAGCAGATCCCAAGGGACCAGGAGCCCGGATTAACCACAAAGGGCACCTTGTATAAAACCAAACTCTATGTCAAGGGCTCCAGGATTAATTACTTGGAGGAGGATTAGTTCCTTGGAGAGAGTTAATCTGTGTAGAGGTTGATTTAAAACCACAGAGTTTTGGTTCTGGAGGTTAAAAGTAATTTTTCTGAACAAAAATAATCCTGCCTGGAGTCGCCAGATTTTCATAGGCAGGAGGGTTTATACTATTAAATAAATCTAAAATATAGAAGTGTACATAAAATTGCAGTAATTAAATGAATGCTGATAGTTAATACAACAGCAAACCAAATCTCTGAAAGTCAATTTTGCCTTTGCTTTTCTGTAAAATGAAAAACAAGGACTGAAAGGAAAGGATTCCTGTCATTAACTGATGGGAGAGTTTCATAAAAATACTCTCCAAAATTGATTAATGAAAACTTCCTCCCTGTGCTTGGCACTCTGTGAGCTATGGAAAACTGAAGCATCAATTGGATTATTTGTGTTACATGTTTGTATCTCCGTTCAGAGAGGTTGAGGATTCCACATCCCTGGAGGTGTCCAAGGTTGGAGAAGGCTTGGAGCACCCTGGGACAGCGGGAGGTGTCCCTGCCATGGCAGGGGTGGCACTGGGTGGACTTTGAGGTCCCTTCCCACCCAAACCATTCCAGGATTCCATGATTTCCATTACCCATGTATTACTTGCAGATTATTGGGCTCCAGGATCCATGTGGGTCCTTCCCAACTCAGGATATTCCACAATTCCATGGTTTCCAGAGAATGACATAAAAGCAGCAGGTCTCAGGTGACTTCCATTCATTCCTGCCCCAGCAAAGCCCAGGTCAGAGCCTGAACTCAGCCAAGTCTGGCTTTGCTGATATTTGAGGTGAGATTCCATTCATGGCTGCCTGAAGTGGCATCACAAAGGGCAAAAAATGGGCAGCCTGAGCCTGTTACAGGCTCCAAATAAGGACAAAACTGGTTTATTCCCTGTAAAACCTTCAAAAATATGAAACACCACCAGGATGAAGTCAGAGGCCTGGAATTCCAGATATTCCTGTCCTAATCCCACCCTCAAAACATGCCTGTGGTGGGTAACACACATTCATCCATCCATCATCCGTCCATCCATCCATCCATCCATCCATCCATCCATCCATCCATCCATCATCCATCCATCCATCCATCCATCCATCCATCATCCATCCATCATCCATCCATCCATCCATCCATCCATCCATCATCCATCCATCATCCATCCATCCATCCATCCATCCATCCATCATCCATCATCCATCCATCATCCATCCATCCATCCATCCATCATCCATCCATCATCCATCCATCATCCATCCATCATCCATCCATCCATCATCCATCCATCATCCATCCGTCCATCATCCATCCATCATCCATCCATCCATCCATCATCCATCCATCCATCCATCCATCCATCCATCCATCCATCCATCCATCATCCATCCATCCATCCATCATCCATCCATCCATCCATCCATCATCCATCCATCATCCATCCATCATCCATCCGTCCATCATCCATCCATCATCCATCCATCCATCCATCCATCCATCCATCCATCCATCCATCCATCATCCATCCATCCATCATCCATCCATCCATCCATCCATCCATCATCCATCCATCATCCATCCATCCATCATCCATCCATTCATCCATCCATCCATCCATCCATCCATCCATCCATCCATCCATCATCCATCCATCATCCATCCATCATCCATCCATCCATCCATCCATCATCCATCCATTCATCCATCCATCCATCCATCCATCCATCATCCATCCATCCATCTATCCATCATCCATCCATCATTCATCCATCCACCATCCATCCATCCATCATCCATCCATCCATCCATCCATCCATCCATCCATCCATCATCCATCCATCCATCCATCCATCCATCCATCCATCCATCATCCATCCATCCATCATCCATCCATCATCCATCCATCCATCCATCCATCCATCCATCCATCATCCATCCATCATCCATCCATCCATCCATCCATCATCCATCCATTCATCCATCATCCATCCATCCATCCATCCATCATCCATCATCCATCCATCATCCATCCATCATTCATCCATCCATCATCCATCCATCCATCATCCATCCATCATTCATCCATCCATCATCCATCCATCCATCCATCATCCATCATCCATCCATCCATCCATCCATCCATCCATCCATCCATCCATCCATCCATCCATCCATCCATCCATCCATCATCCATCCATCCATCTGCCATGTGGGAACTGAAGTCCTCCATCAGGAATGCCAGTCTTGCTCCTTTCATTAGCAGGAAATTGAACATTTGCAGGAGATAATTAACTGATAATTCTGATATTAATTGCAAGGAGAGGAGCAGAATTCCCCGAAGTTGCTGCAGGTCCTTCCAGCTGCGACTTGGGAGCGACCACGGTGACATCAGCCAGGATAAGCAGACTCAGAGTCTGCAGAAATAGTTCCAAACATTCCCAGGTGCTCTGGGATCAGCTGGAGTTGTGGATTCCCAACAGAGCCCGGGCTGATGTGCCTCTGGAGAGAACGTGCCATGAGCACGTTTTCTCTCTTTTCCATGGGAATGCAGTCAGTGCTCACAGAATGAGCCACACAGGGGGTGCCCAACATTTGGGGGGCTCATCCCAACCTCTGGAAGAGACTTTGGAGGTTGCTCCAAGCCTGCAAAGCAGCTTGAAGGAAGCAGCCAGCTGGGAGCTGGGAAAGGAGACGAGGAACAGTCAGCTTCCCCACAAAAACCAGGATGCAGCCTGGGACTGTGGTGGCCAGGATCAGATCAGAACCTCCATCTTCTGGAGAGGAGCAGCTCTGTCAGGAGCTGAGTGACCAGATAACCACGGCTTCTCCAGCTCTGCTCTTCCAAACCTGCTGAGGAATCCAAGAGCTCTCCACAGCCCAGTCCTGTCCCAGCTCATCTCCAACATCCTCGGCATCGTGGGAATGAGTGGAGAAACACCATTCCAAGGAGAGTTCCCAGTTAGGAGGTCTTCTGGCCACCAGCCATGAGCCATCAGGAGCAGCTGGAGCTGGAGTTTCCTGAGATTTTCCAAACTTGCCAGAGCTGAATCAGAGCTTTGAAGCTCCCAGGCTGGGCTGGATGAGGCTTGGAGCAACCTGGGCTAGTGGAAGGTGTCCTTGACAGCAGGGGGTTGGAATGAGGTGAGCTCTAAGGTCCCTGAAACCACCCAGATTCTCCCCAAATACACTGTGAGCTGCCAAGTACCCCAAAAATCCATCCAGCAATATTCCAGCAGGAGAAACCCCTTCCAAGAGCCCTTCAAAGCCCCCAAAGACTCCAACCTCATGTGCAACAAACCTACAGTGGGATCCCCGTGGAATTTGTGATGCTCAAATAAGAATAAAGTGTGCAAACACTGTTTTCCTGGGGGGATCAGGACAGGGAGGAGAGGAGGGAGTGGAAGGGGAGGCAGCAGCAGCTGCACTCTGGGGTTATAAGGAGAGAGCAGGAGAGCACCAGAATAATTTCATTTCCCACCCAGTTGTAGAGGACAATGAGGAAAAAGGCAAACCCCTATTTCCATGCCTTCCCTGCGAGCCCAGAGCAGACTGGGAGATGCCTGGACACACCTGAGCTGTAGCTGTCTGTCGAGGACTGCGAGATGGAGCGGGACAGCGACCGGCGGCCGATCTTGCTCGGGCGCTTGTTGAACTCCTGCTTTTGGTCAGCAAACTGGATCTGTGGAAAGAAATCAGCGATTTTCTGTAAAAAACCCAACAGATCAATCCCAAGAACCCAAATCCATGAGCTGACACCGACACCACCTCAGTCATGGCACAGAGCACAATTCCTGTTATTTAACGGGGACTGGATGTGGTAAATTGCCCATTTTGTTTAGTTTCAGTCCTTCCAGCCAAGATTAGAGATGTCACTCCAGGCTGTTGAATTTGGGAGCACAGATGGCTGGAGAACACAAGTTTTTAGGAGTACACAACAGAACGACACCGGATCAGGAGCAGCCACAGAAGGGAAAACCCACACCAAACTCAAGTTACAGCCAGGGCTGTGCCAGGATTAACGCCCTGATCCCGGCGGGACGGGGGCTTTGCACACACACCAGGGTTTATGTTCCTCCTCTAAGAAGCTGCTGGCCTGAAATAACTTCTCTTTTTTGTCCTTTTTCTTCCCTTAATTTAGAACAAATCCCTCCACGGCTGAGCAGCTCCATCACAGGAGGAGGTTACTGGCGTGAAGCGGAGCTGGAGACACGCAGGGATTCTAACAAAAGGGGGAATAATTTGGGTTAAATTCACATTTTCCTTTCCTGCATCACCTCTTCAAGGACACTGAGCACAACTTTTCACACAATGCCGTGATCTTGGTAATTCAGAGCTCCCTGAGCCCTCACACATCCAAAACCAAGTAAACGATGAAGCAAAAGAAGTCCTGAACCGACTCAGGCAGAATTAGAACCAGACTCAAATAAACCCTGTAAGGTTTAAACCCCTTAAACATTGCCACGAGCTGGGTTCAGCTTCAGCTGAGACAGCCAGGAGGTGAAGGAAGCTCCAGGAAAGGGAAATTCAGGAAAGGGCCAGGTCAGGGCTCAGATCTGCTTTTGGCTTGTGTTGGCCGACGTTCTTTGGGTTTAATCATTTAGGATTAAAGGAGAGAGTGGGCAAAAAGGGAATTTCACACGGTCCTGGAGTGGTTTGGGTTGGAAGGGACCTTCCAGATCATCCAGTTCTATAGGACACCTTCTCCTATGCCAGGCTGCTCCAAACCTGCCAAACCCACAAGAGCCATGTTCCAGCCGGGCTGGGAAGATGGGAATGTTCCAGATGGGATGAAAAGAGAGATTTGGCTCGGTCGGCTCCCACCAAAACACCTCTGAAGGCAACAGCCCCAAGGAGAAGCTGTGGAGCCTTGAAGAGCTGCAGCTCCTTGGATTTATGAGCCCAAGCTGCTCTGAAGTGACACAAGAGCTCCTGCTTTCCACTTCCAGCAGGAACAAACGATTCCCGCTGGAAAACCTCACCTGCAGGGGCACAAGGGGTTAATGCAGGTGAGGTTTCACCTTTACATTCCAAATGAGCCGCTGCTCATCTGACCTGGGGTTTCCATCACAAACAGCCACCCTGAGCTACTTCTCCGTGCAAAAAAGGTCTCCTTTTCCAAGGTTTTCCTGGAAAATCTCCCCGTGCCGACCCCACCAACTCCTCCAGACAGAACAACCATGGAGCAATGTGTTTGCCTTGACTCTTCATCGCTCCCAAGAGAAAATTAAGGGAAGCTCTCCAGAAATTGGGATTTTCTCCAACCAAGGAGCTCCAGGAATAAGTGACTGGGTGGACACAGCGAGGAGAGGAGGAAGAAGAGCGAGGTAGCAGAGAAACGATCGCGCTTTTGAGTAGAAAACCCATTACTGTGGTCCCCAAGAGTGCCCTCACCTGGGCTTTCATGCCCGTTGGCTCCCCGTTGACGTTGTATTTCTTCTTGTTGGGCATGGTGGCCTTGCCGGCTGCCCGGGCGCGGCTCCCTCCGAACGGAGCAGGGAATGCCCGACCCCGTTTATATCCTCAGCCCATCCCGATCCCGCCCGCTCCGGTTTCACCGCGGCCAGGGGGGAGCCAAGGGAACCAGTTGGATTTTCAGACTCTTTTTTTTTTGTTGTTTTGTTTTTTGTTTTTTTGGCAGACCCCGGGACTTAATGAGGCGTCCCGACAAACAATTCCTGCCTGTGTTTTGTGTGGAATTACAGCGTTCCCTGACCTGTTCTGAGCGTGGCCTGGCTGCTGTGTGCATAACAATGCCTTATTTATGTAACCAGAACATTTCCCTGCTCGCTATAATTAACTCGCTAATTAAGCTCCTTTAACTCAGGTCCTCCCCTCCCCGCTCTCTCTCCCTTTCCCCCCAATGTCAGATGATTGCGTTAGCGGAGCCTCGTTAGAAGGAAATTAACTAATGAGCAACTAAAACAACAGGGGCGGTTGTTGGATGGCAAAGTGCTTTTTAATTATTATTATTTTAATTATCCCACTCCTCGCTGTGTCCCCCACGGCAACCAGGGCAGAGTTTGTCCTTGGAAGGGTCCAGACTCCAACACCCATCCCTGTATTGTTCCAATCCTTTGGGAATCACGGAATCGTGGAATGGTTTGGGTTGGAAGGAGCCTTAAATCCCACCCAGTTCCACCCCACACCTCCCACCATCCCACGTTGCTCCAACCTTGGACACTTCAGGGATGGAGCACCACAGCTTCTCTGGGCAGGATGTTGAGGTGCTTTTATGGGAATTATCTCAGGTAAGAAATTATCAGGGATAAACTCCTTGGATAAGAACACCAGCTGCTAAATCAGAATTAAAATTATTGTCCTGCATGGTGTCTGCTCATTCCACAGCTTTTTAGGTGGGAAGAGATGATCCAAGGAAGAAAAAATGGGAAAAATGAGGGTGGTGAGGCACTGGCAGAGGTTGGTGGGGCTTCGAGGTCTCCTCCAACCCAACCCATCCCGTGATTCCACTCTGTGATTCCAAGGAAAAGGGATCTGGGAAGCAGCAGGGCACCACTGCTTGTCCTCAGCACCAATTCCGACTGAACATGGAATAAAAAGCTCTCCCAGCCCTGATTCTTTCTGTACACCTGATTTACACCAGATTTCCACCAGATTTCCACCAGGTCAGATCTGATCCTGCTGCTCAACAGTTGTCCCAAGGATGGAAAACACTGCCAGGGAAAATTCCTTCCCCAAAATGTTCCTTCTATGGCATTTCCATCTCCAGGGGAAACTTCAAGGAATCCACCAAAAGAGCAAAAATTCCTGAGCTACATGAAAGCAACTCCTGGAGGAATGGATGGAGGAAAAAAGGAGGGGAAATCCCACAGAATTCCTGAGTTGTAAAATGACTGAAAACTGTGAAAAATGGAAATATGAATTATTTCCAGTGTGGAAATATCTCAGGGAATAAGAACCTGGGATCAGCATTGCTTTTCTCACTTGATATTGCAGCTCCAGTTGTGTTTTTTCAGGTAAATTTTCCTTTTCCCACATTATCCATGAACCCTCTCCTGCAAAATCCTAAGGGACACATGACTTCAGCTCAGTGTAAGTCAACTCAAAGCCTTTATGTTAACATAAAATTTTATGGTAACACCAAAGCACAAACTCCTTTTCCAGCAGGTTTTCACACCAAGTTACTTAAATCCAAAGGCTTTTCCTGAGAAAAAAACCCCTTTTTTCCCCTCAATGAAGGTTGAGTCTAACACATTAAAATTAAGGAACAATATTCAATAAAAATGCTAAAAATAAAAACTTTTGCTTCATCTCCACCCCAGAGCTCAGGAATTATTTTGTAATTTCTGTGTCAATCTGGGTCAGTCAAATAAAACCAGAGAGAACTACGCTCAATCCCAGTAGATGTTTTGTTCTGAGTGTCTTTAATTGCTTCTTGGCCACGGAATTTTTTTTTTTTGGGGAACAAAAGGAGAAAACAAGAGTTTTCTGAGGGATTAAGCAGCACAAGCTCTCCAGCATTGCTGGAGCTTCCAAATCCACCTGCCAAGAAGCTGGGAATTTAAATTTCTGCATGGAATGAGTTAAAATCCATTGTTTTATGGATGGAACAGCAGGACAAGGCAGTGGCCTTGAAGAATTGCCACTGCTCGGTGTCAAAGTTCCTGGGAAGTCTTTTCCCAGTGGAAAAACATCTCAGCCCAGGAGCACAAACCCCGTGGGCTGGGGAGAGAAAAACAAGCAGGGTGGGACTGCCTGGGCTGAAGCTGCAATGGGACAATGAACTGCAAGGTGCAAATGGAGCAGAACTGATCCCAGGGAGAGACCCCGGCAGCGCTCGTGCATTTTGGGGCCGTTTTGGTTCATCTTGGGTGCAGCCCTGGCTGGGCTCTGGTGCTGCCCAAGGTGCAGCCATGCAGGAGATGCTGTGAATGAATCCCTGCAGATTCTCAAGGCATCAAGCCCAGTGCTGGATCATGGAATGCTGGAATTCTGGTTGGGAGGGACCTCAGAGCCCCTCCAGTGCCACCCCTGCCATGGCAGGGACACCTCCCCCTGTCCCCCAGGGGACCCCAATATCCAGCCTGGCCTTGGGCACTGCCAGGGATCCAGGGACACCTGACAGAGAATCCCTTGGAACTGGTGGGAGCAGGGAGGAGAAATCCTTCAAAGACGAGAACAGAAATCCCCAACCCAGGCACTTCCAGTGGGGACAACAGGAAGGACAAGAAGAGAGAAATCTCCTCCCTCAGCAGCGGAATGGGTCCCCTGGGCCATCCCAGCTCTGTTGGGCACAATCCCACAGAAAACAGGAAAAAGAGGAAATTGCTATTTCCACATTAAAATGTGGGATCTCAGCAGCTGGAGCTGGAAAATCCCTGTGGAGTCACCACCTGCCAGGACACCCCACCCTGAGGGATCCCACAGTTCCTCCCACAACTGCACACGGAGTCATTCCCTGACTGCTGAGGGTGTTCAGGGGGTCCAGCTGGGATTCTGGGGAAATTCCTTCATGGAAAAGGCTGCCCAGGGAGGTTTGAGTCCCCACCCCTGGAGGGATTTCAAAGCCCTGTGGATGTGGCCCTTGGGGACGTGGGGCAGTGGTGGCCTGGGGAGGGCTGGGAATGCTTGGACTCCATGGGCTCAGGGGGTTTTTCCAGCTTCTGGGAATCTGTGATTCTATCAGAATCCCAAAATATGGGAGAACTCATATTTTAAGCTGCTTTCCCAATAAGCAATCCAAAGGAATTATTATAGTTATTATTGTTGTTATTATTATTATTACTATTATAATTTCTGTTCTATTCTATTCTATTCTATTCTATTCTATTCTATTCTATTCTATTCTATTCTATTCTATTCTATTCCATTCTATTCTACTCTACATATTATTCGATACTATATTATTATAATATATTCTATATTATATTATTATTGTTGTTGTTGTTGTTATTATTCACTACTAATACAATTTTCCAATATTTGGTTAATAATAAAAGGCGGACGTAAAAACAGGGACTCAGCAAGAACATTAAGACCTAAAAGACTCTTTGGAATAATGACCTTAAAGATAATGAGCAATTTAGAGCTCGGGCTAATTATTTCTCGAAATGTGGCCGCTCCCTCCCACGCTGACCCGAGGAACCCCATAAAATGCAAATGAGCCGAGTTAAAATCCTGATTAAAAACGGCGCTGCAGGACATGACCCTCTGGAGCCCTTTGGAGATGGATTTGATGCCACAGCAGCTTTAAACCATCCATGAAATCATAAAACTGCTCTGGAAAAGGAAATTATTAAAGCAATAAGAATGAAAAAAGTCTATTTAAATAAAGTTTTTGTCATCTGACCCCCATCTCAGAAGCACCGAATCCATAATGGAAAAAATACAGAACCCACAGGGAGAGGTTTTGTTTTTAAGGAAAACTCCAGTTTTTACAAAGAAAAATCCACATTTGAGACTATAAATGAAGTTGTGAATGATGCAAAGTTTGTCACTGACGCCCCTAAAACACAAAATTCTTTCCTGACTGTTGATAAAAATATGTTAAATTTGGGGGAAGGCCGAAAGAACTGTATCACAAAAAATGAGTGAGAGGCAGAAAAACCTGGAATTTTACAATAAAATCCATAAAATTAAGAAAGGGATAGCATGGAACGTAAAGCTGGATATAAAGGGGAATAATGATGTCTGAATCCAATGCATGGACAATATTTGTAAATAAAATCAAATTCCTTTGCAGGAGCACCAGAATTCCAACTTTTTATCGCATTGGTCCAAGTATTTTTAGAAGAACTACCAGGAAGGACAACTTCAAATCCAGAAATTGGAGATGTAAGCAGAAATATAGGAAGAAATAACAAATATTGGTCCAATTTGGGCCACAGGACACTGACAAACCCCAGGGAACACAGACAGGGAATTCTGCCTTCCAAGCCCTGCCTGTTTTTTGGAGCTATGTCATTTTATTTTCAGCTGCTTTGGGAATTCTTTCCAGTGGAGAAGGAGGGAAAAGTGGATTTAATATTTGGGATCCGTTCTAAACTCTTTAACCACTCACATGAGGAGTGCTTGTTGCCCTGGAGGGTGTCTGGAAGCTTTAGAGGTTTTATTCTGACAGCAGAATGTAAATTGCTGGTAAAAATTAAGCTGAAAAGGTGGAACTGAGATGAAATTCCAAATCTCTGGGACATGCTGTGGGTTCTCCAAGTCCTTCTCATATTCCTATAAAAATTGGTTGTGAACACAACGGATTTGGGGTGACCGGGGGGATAATCTTGGCCGTTATTAACGAGGCAACTCATTCATGCACGATGCTCGTTAATCTCCCACCTTAACGAGCCTCATTCCAGCTAAATGCTGGACATGAACCTCCTGAAGTTCTCAGCAGGAATTCAGCTGGTTAAAGGCAGCGGGTCAGTCACTCACCATCCACTCGGGCAGCTGGAAGGCGCCGGCGCCGCCGTCCCACATCTCCCACGGCGAGTCCCTCCACGCTCACATCTGGGATGCACTGGGATGCACTGGGAATGCACTGGGATGCACTGGGAATGCGCTGGGATGCACTGGGAATGCACTGGGATGCACTGGGATGCACTGGGATGCACTGGGATGCACTGGGATGCAGCAGCCCAGCCCCACAGCTCACAGAGCCCTCAGGGACAGGTGTCCCACACAGAGGTCCCCTCAGGATCCGGCCTCGCGCTCAGGGCAGTGACGGGTTCCTCATTCCTGCTCCAAATCCCAAATCCTGGCAGGGCTCAGATCCAGCCCGTTTTCACAGCCCTGATTTCCCACTGAGCCCGGCTCTGCTCAGTGTTTGAGTCAGGAACAGCCTGGCTGTGGCATGCAGGACGTGTCCATGCATCACCCGCTGATGATCCCAGCCCGGCGTCCCCAAAATTCCAACATCCCCATGAATCCGGCAGTGACGTCCCCGGGATTTAGACCTGGAGGCTTCCAGCACTGAGGATTTCACTGGGCACCACCAAAATTCCTGCAGCCTCAACCCAAAGAGAGCAGGGATGCCTCAAATCCTGAGCAAAGCTCAGCTCCAGCTCCATCCAGTTCGGACGAGCTCCACATTCCAAGGGGGATTCTCCTAAAGGATGGATCCTGTTCAGAATGAGCTCCACATTCCAAGAGGAATTCTTCTAAAGAATGGATCCTGTTCAGAATGAGCTCCACATTCCAAGAGGAATTCTTCTAAAGAATGGATCCCGTTCAGAATGAGCTCCACATTCCAAGGGGAATGCTTTTAAAGGATCGATCCGGTTCAGAATGAGCTTCACATTGCAAGAGGAATTCTTCTAAAGGATGGATCCTGTTCAGAATGAGCTTCACATTGCAAGAGGAATTCTTCTAAAGGATCCATCCAGTTTGGAATGAACTCCAAATTCCAAGGGGAATGCTTTTAAAGAATCGATCCGGTTCAGAATGAGCTCCAGATTGCAAGAGGAATTCTTCTAAAGGATGGATCCCGTTCGGAATGAGCTTCACATTCCAAGAGGAATTCTTCTAAAGGATCCATCCAGTTTGGAATGAACTCCAAATTCCAAGGGGAATGCTTTTAAAGGATCGATCCGGTTCAGAATGAGCTCCACATTCCAAGAGGAATTCTTCTAAAGGATGGATCCCGTTCGGAATGAGCTCCACGTTCCACACTGAACGCTTTTAAAGGATAAGAGCAGGGACACGGAGCCGCTGGAAGGGCTGCAGCTCCCTCTGCTGAGCAGACAGGACAGGAAGGAACATTGGGAAAGGGATCTCCTGCACAATTCCACATGCAGACCAGGATACAAACACAATCCTGCCCCTCTGAGGGATGAAGGCCTGAGCTGAGGTTTCATCCTAACTGAAATTCACTCAAAATTCCACATTTCCATGGAAAAGCTTTCTGAGCCCTCTTTGGACTGTTGTCAGTGCCAGGGTGAAGGTGGGGCTGGGAGCACTTCCACTCCTTCTTCTCCTTTGGAATTCCCGTTTTCTGTTGGGAATGTGTGGGAGTTTGTTATTTTTGGGGTGGGAATATTTGGGATTTTGTTACATTTGGGGTGCTGTTTTCCCACTGTTGGCAGCTCACCCTTCCAGATGGGAAGAAGCTTCCAGTCACTGCTGCCTTGGGACCATCCCATTCCCATCTCCAAGAACACCAAGTTTAATTTGTGCCAGGAAAAAGGAAATGTGGGATTTGCACGGCATGGATATTCCCAGGGAGCCAAAGGATTCCCAGAGCTCTCGCTGTCCTTGCACGCTGGGCATTCTTTCCTCCATGGAAAACGTGGAATCATTGAGGTAGGAAAAGCCTTTGTAGACCATGGAGTCCAACCCAGCATTGCCAAGGCCACCACTGACCCTGTCCCCAAGTGCCACATCCAGGTGGCTTTGAAATCCCTGCAGGGATGGGGACTCCAGCCCTGCCTTGGGCAGCTGAGCCAGCGATGGACAAACCCTTCCAGGAAGGAATTTCCCAATATCCAACCTAAACCTTCCCTGGAACTTCTCCAGTGTCTTCTCCATGGGGTCAGTCCTTCAGGAGCTGCTCCAGCCTGGATCCCTTTATCCATGGGGTCAGTCCTTCGGGAATTACTCCAGCCTGGATCCTTTTATCCATGGGGTCAGTCCTTCAGGAACTGCTCCCTTTATCCATGGGGTCAGTCCTTCAGGAACTGCTCCCTTTCCATGGGGTCAATCCTTCAGGAACTGCTCCCTTTCCATGGGGTCAGTCCTTCAGGAACTGCTCCCTTTATCCATGGGGTCAGTCCTTCAGGAACTGCTCCCTTTCCATGGGGTCAATCCTTCAGGAACTGCTCCCTTTCCATGGGGTCAATCCTTCAGGCACTGCTCCCTTTTCCCATGGGGTCAATCCTACAGGAACTGCTCCCTTTATCCATGGGCTCAGTCCTTCAGGAACTGCTCCCTTTCCATGGGCTCAGTCCTTCAGGCACTGCTCCCTTTCCATGGGGTCAATCCTACAGGAACTGCTCCCTTTCCATGGGGTCAATCCTTCAGGAACTGCTCCCTTTCCATGGGGTCAATCCTTCAGGAACTGCTCCCTTTATCCATGGGGTCAGTCCTTCAGGAACTGCTCCCTTTCCATGGGGTCAATCCTTCAGGAACTGCTCCCTTTATCCATGGGGTCAATCCTTCAGGAACTGCTCCCTTTATCCATGGGGTCAATCCTTCAGGAACTGCTCCCTTTCCATGGGGTCAATCCTTCAGGAACTGCTCCCTTTATCCATGGGGTCAATCCTTCAGGAACTGCTCCCTTTATCCATGGGGTCAATCCTTCAGGAACTGCTCCCTTTTCCCATGGGGTCAGTCCTTCAGGCACTGCTCCCTTTCCATGGGGTCAGTCCTTCAGGAACTGCTCCCTTTATCCATGGGCTCAGTCCTTCAGGAGCTGCTCCCTTTATCCATGGGGTCAGTCCTTCAGGAACTGCTCCCTTTTTCCATGGGGTCAGTCCTTCAGGCACTGCTCCCTTTCCATGGGGTCAATCCTTCAGGAACTGCTCCCTTTATCCATGTGCTCAATCCTTCAGGAACTGCTCCCTTTCCATGGGGTCAGTCCTTCAGGAACTGCTCCCTTTCCATGGGGTCAGTCCTTCAGGAACTGCTCCCTTTATCCATGGGCTCAGTCCTTCAGGAGCTGCTCCCTTTATCCATGGGGTCAGTCCTTCAGGAACTGCTCCCTTTATCCATGGGGTCAGTCCTTCAGGAACTGCTCCCTTTATCCATGGGGTCAGTCCTTCAGGCACTGCTCCCTTTCCATGGGGTCAATCCTTCAGGAACTGCTCCCTTTCCATGGGGTCAGTCCTTCAGGCACTGCTCCCTTTCCATGGGGTCAGTGCTTCAGGAACTGCTCCCTTTATCCATGGGGTCAATCCTTCAGGAACTGCTCCCTTTCCATGGGGTCAGTCCTTCAGGAACTGCTCCCTTTCCATGGGGTCAATCCTTCAGGCACTGCTCCCTTTCCATGGGGTCAGTCCTTCAGGAACTGCTCCCTTTTTCCATGGGCTCAGTCCTTCAGGAACTGCTCCCTTTATCCATGGGGTCAATCCTTCAGGCACTGCTCCCTTTCCATGGGGTCAGTCCTTCAGGCACTGCTCCCTTTCCATGGGGTCAGTCCTTCAGGAATCACTCCAGCCTGGATCCCTTTATCCATGGGGTCAGTCCTTCAGGAATCACTCCAGCCTGGATCCCCTTTCCATGAGGTCAGTCCTTCAGGAATTGCTCCCGCCACCCCTGATGGATCCAGCTCCAGCCAGTGGTGGGTCCAATCTGGGGTTTCTGGAAGCTTCTCATAGAAGCCACCCCTGTCCCCTGTCCCTGTCCCCATCTCTGTGTCCAGTGCTGGGCATCCCAGGACAGGAGAGGAACCTGAGCAAGGCCAGGGCAGAACCATGGTGGTGGCCAGGGGAGGGAAGCATCCCTGGAGAAGCTGGGAATGCTCAGCCTGGAGCGAGGACACCTCGGCACAAGAGGACCTGGATGGTGCCAAAACCTGAGGAGAGGGAGGACAAAGCCAGGATCTCCTCAGTGGTGACCCACAGTGGGCAAGAGCCAGCAGGGACAAACAGGGACACGAGAAATTCCCAGTTTTCCTGGGAGGGTGACACTGCTCAGGCACAGGGACATGCCATGGAGGCTCCATCCTTGGAGAAATCCAACAGCTGATGGGATCTGGGCCGGGCCAGCCTGCCCCAGGTGGCCCTGCTGGACCTGATCCTCTGAGACCTTCCTGGGAAGTTTGATCCCACAAAACATTCCAATGTATTAAACCCCGAGTTGTTTCCGTTTTCCATTGCAAACCTTTCCAGCTTGGCAGAATCGCTCAGATCAGAATTTCAGCACTAGTGGTGTGTTCCCATCGCTTCCCATCTGTGTCCTACAACATTATTTTAGGAAAAAAAAAAAAAAAAACAAACTAAAAAATGTGGATGATGAATATTTAGGCTCCTTTGAAGTTTTAGATGAGATGCAGCTTTAGGTCAGAATGAGGAAATCAGGATTTTCCTCCTTCCCTACCACGATCCCTGAAAACACCGAATCCTGATGCTCCCCAACCTTTAACTCCCTGTGGATGGTGATTTCCAATTCCCTGACTCAAACCAAGGTTTATTATCAAAATATTGATGAAATACCAGCAGTGATCTGCTCGGAAAAGCTGCTCCAAGTCCCGGCTCCGGGAAAAGAGAGAACAATTAGGAAAAGCTTTTAAACCCTACTTTGACTAATAAATCAATTAGGGTTGAGTTTTAGAGCAAACAACAATTCAAAACCTCAGTAAATATAAAATTCTCAATATTCAGAGGTTGAACGGGATTAAAGCCCTGACTGGAGAATAAGAATTAGGAATGATTGCCCAAATCCTCAAAAATACAGGGACTGCCATCCGTGCTCTGTGACAGAAGGGTGGGATCAAAGCCGGGCTGCTGGAGGAAGGAGGGGATGGGAGGAATTCCAGCCCGGAGGCTGCAGAAGCCCCACGCAGGCACGAGGGGGAGCGAGAGCCTGCGGGAAAATCCCAACATTTTAATGGATGGAGGAAAACAGCAGAAACCAGAGAGGCTGCGAGGAGCAGCCACGATTGGGAGTGAGAACCTGTGGAAAATCCCAACATTTTAATGGATGGAGGAAAACGGCAGAAACCAGAGAGGCTGCGAGGAGCAGCCACGATGGGGAGTGAGAACCTGTGGAAAATCCCAACATTTTAATGGATGGAGGAAAACGGCAGAAACCAGAGAGGCTGCGAGGAGCAGCCACGATGGGGAGTGAGAACCTGTGGAAAATCCCAACATTTTAATGGATGGAGGAAAACAGCAGAAACCAGAGAGGGAGCAGCCACGATGGGGAGTGAGAACCTGTGGAAAATCCCAACATTTTAATGGATGGAGGAAAACAGCAGAAACCAGAGAGGGAGCAGCCACGATGGGGAGTGAGAACCTGTGGAAAATCCCAACATTTTAATGGATGGAGGAAAACAGCAGAAACCAGAGAGGGAGCAGCCACGATTGGGAGAGCCTGTGGGAAATCCCAGCGTTCGCATGGATGGAGGAAAACGGCAAAAACCAGAGAAGCTTTGAGGAGTAGCCATGATCAGGCATTTGTAGGGATTTCTTCCACCTGCAGGTGCCATGGGCTGCTGGGGAATGGGAGATTGGGAAGGGACCCAGAGCCTGTCCCTGGATGGAAGGTGGGGGGGTTGTCCCCGTTTGGTGTCCTGGTGTTCCCGAGCTGTGTGTCCCCACCAAGGGCTCCAGCCACAGCTCACCCGGGAGCTCTCCCCTTCCCTTGGAATTCCAGAAAATCCAGCACTGGGGAGGCCCCATCTCAAATCCTGGGACCCTCACAAGACCTGGAGCGTGTCCAGGGCAGGGAATGGAGCAGGGCTGGAGCACCAGGAGAAGGGTCTGGAGAACTTTGGAGAGAGCCATGGAATTGGATCACCGGGACAAGAATCAGAGATGGAAGTTTGGGAGAGAGCTGGGAGCTTTCCTCAGGCTTTGATGTGTGGTGGCAAGAGGAAGAGAAGAACTAAAAAATGAAATCCAATTATAAATCAAGACTTTGGTTTAAGTGTCCCTGGCTAAGGAGGAGGAGGCTGTGGCCAGAAATGGTGAATTCCATGTTTGGAAAAAACAAGGGACACGCAGAGCCCAGCGAGCGCGGCTGAGCAGCCTGGTCTGGCGGGAGGTGGAATTTCTGCTGGAAGCCCACGGAATCCTGGAATGGTTTGGGTGGGAAGGGACCTCAGAGCCCACCCAGTGCCACCCCTGCCACGGCAAGGACAGGGTTTGGAAGCTGGAAGGTGTCACCAGGAGCTGGAACGGGACGGGCTTGAAGGTCCCTTCCCACCCAAACCATTCCATGGCTCCACAGCTCTCATCCCAGGGAAGCTCTCCAAAACCCAAAAGCTGGTGAGGAAACCCTGCCCTGCTCCAGCACCGACCCAGATTTGGGTGTTTGGGATGGAACAGCCTCCCTGAGATGCTCGGAGCTATCCCATGAATTCCTAATTCCTGATTCCCAATGTCCCTGCTGGAAACCAAGCCTCTCCCTGAGCAGCTCGGTGACACCAGGGACTGTCCCCACAGCCAGAGGGGAGGGGTGGCTCCAGCTCCCAGTTAAAGGAAATGGAGTTAATGAGCAGAGCTTTAATCAGTGCAGCTTGGTGTAATGAGGAGCCTCTGGATCAGGGAAGGACAGCCCAGGCTCCCTGAGCTGCCTCTTTCCCATGGGAATGAAGTTGTGGGGTCTCAGAGGGGAGGGGAAAACCCTTCAAATCCCAGATTAATTTAAGCTGGACACAAACCCAGCTTTTCCCTCGGATTTGTCGCCACTCGGGAACACCAGAGCAGAGGAGATCCAAGGGAAGGATCAGAACAGCTGGAACACAGAGAAGAAACCCATTCCCTCATTAATACTGCTCAAATGTGCACTAAGCCAGGCCTTGTTAAGCCAGGCTTAATTCCAGTGCGTGGTGGATAAAAACAAACCCACCCAAAATTCCAAGGGTTCATCCCCAGTTTATTCCAAGGGTTCAACCCCAGTTTATTCCAAAGGTTCATCCCCAGTTTATTCCAAGGGTTCATCCCCAGTTTGTTCCAAGGGTTCATCCCCAGTTTATTCCAAGGGTTCATCCCCAGTTTATTCCAAGGGTTCATCCCCAGTTTATTCCAAGGGTCCATCCCCAGTTTATTCCAAGGGTTCATCTCCAGTTTATTCCAAGGGCTCATCCCCAGTTTATTCCAAGGCTTCATCCCCAGTTTATTCCAAGGGTCCATCCCCAGTTTATTCCAAGGGTTCATCCCCAGTTTATTCCAAGGGTTCATCCCCAGTTTATTCCAAGGGTCCATCCCCAGTTTATTCCAAGGGTTCCCAGTTTATTCCAAGGGTTCATCCCAGTTTACTCTGAGGGTTCAGCCCCTGCAGATCCAGGAGTTCTCAGAGCACTTTTTCCCATTAAAACCTGACAAAATTCCTCACAGATTTTACTCCAACCCCACCCCAGCTCCTTCCCCAATCCCTCAAGGACTTCCTGAATCCCTCGGAGATTTCCATGGATGTTCCCAGCTGAGGGATGTGAGGATTTCCTTTCCCAAGGCCAAAGCTCCAAATTGGACCAATCTCCCCCCTTTTTACCCTCAGTGAGTCCCCATTCTGTCACCCCCTGGCTTATTTTGGGTTTTAAACCCCAAATTTCAAAAGTTTCTCCCCCCTGACATGGAGTCCATGATCCCAGGCTGCTCCAGCCTGGCCTTGGGCACTGCAGGGATCAGGGGCAGCCCCAGCTGCTCTGGCAGTGCCAGCCCAGGCAGGAATTCCTCATTGCCAAGATGCCACCCATGGCTGCCCTCTGGCAGTGGGAGCCATTCCCTGGGTGCTGTCCCTGCAGGCCCTGTAATCAGGACTGCTCTGAAACTTATTCACTGGTTTTAAATTTATTTTTGTATTTTAAACCAATTTAAATCAGGATTGGATCCTTCCCATTCCTTGTGACTTACACAAATCTCTGTTTTTAAGATCCAAATCTCTTGGTGCTTGCAGAAATTACAAATAATTCAATTTATCTCCCCTTCCTGTGCTGAAGCAAAGCTGAAACCTGACCTAGGCTGGTGCTTTTTTACACTGGGAATGTCTTTTTGCCATTAAGGACAAAACAGCCATTAAGGACAAAATATTCCAGCATGGGAATCAGCCCTGGGAATGAATAATGGAATTTTACAGATCCTCATGACTTTCCCCTGCACCAAGAGGAAAAGGACGGAGCAGGGATAAAACATGAAATATAAACTCAATTATTAATTTGGGATTATTGAGGGAAATAAAACCAAGCACAGAGAGGGAGGGGAGGAATGACTGGAAATCCTGTGCTTTCCCCAGGTTAATTCCTGAGTGGAATGGAGTCTGACAAGCACAATTAAGAGCTGTTAATTGGGGGCTTTTATTCACTCAGCACCCAGAGGCTGTGCCAGACCCCAGAGCTGGGAGAGCCCAAAATGCTCCTGGGAGCACAGAGAGCCTGGAAAAGCTGTGAAAGTTCATTTTCCTGGGCTCCAAGGGATTCCCAAAGTCAGGAATGTTCCACCTGGTGTCCTCCTCTCCTTATCCCCAGTGCTGGCACTGAGTGCTGGTGATGCCCAAATCCACCCAAAACTGAGTTTCCTTGACTGTCTCAAACCAGGATTTTGGGGAAAAGTGAATTATTTGACTATTCAGATTTATTTTCAAATAGCTGGATTGCTCTGGAGGACAAATCTGCCCCAGCTTTCTCACAAATCTGGAGAGATTTTCCATTTTAATCCTTAAATGGTTTGGGTGGGAAGGGACCAAAGCTCATCCCATTGCCCCTGCCATGGGTGGGGCAATTCCCCCATCCCAGGGTGCTCCAAACCCATTCCGGCCTGGCCTTGGGCACTCCAGGGATGGAAAATCCACCAGGCCTCTCCTGTCTGAGACAGCTCTGGGAAAGGAAGCCTGCAGCACATTCCCATCCATTTACAGGGATTGATGGGGATTTTCCATCCCATTCCCTTGCTCCCCTCCCCACCTGCGGCAGCAAAGTCTGGGATTTATTCCCATTCCGACCTCCTCTCCTGCTGAGTTGGGAAAACACAGAGCAACCCACACTTATTGAAGCAAACCCAAGCAGGGACACACTGAATCTCGAGGATAAAGGATAAATTCCAAGGAAATTATCCCTGGAATTACGCAGGAGCCATCCTGGAGGGCTCCAATGGGATTAATAACCGCAGCCTGATAAACCCAAAGGGAATGAGAGAGGCAGGTGAATCAATTAAGGCTTTTTCATGAGTATTAAAAGATCAAGGAGGACGTTAAAATCCGTGAGAGAGCCTTAAAATGAGCCTAATGAGGGATTACTAACGAGCCTCCCCCTGGAAGGCCTGACAGCTCCCAAGGAGAAGCTGAGTTGTTCCCTCCCACGCCCGGGAATGGGATCCACGGGGGTGACAGGAGCGTGGAACGCGTGGAATTGCCTCCTTGTGGACTGAGGGTTCCAAAAGAGGCACGGATTATGTGAATGATGGCAATTATAGCGGAATTATTCCAGGCAGAATCGGTTCCCAGCCTCGCTGAAAGGCTGGAGCAGGAATTTCAGGGAGCAGTGACAATGACTGTGCACCCAGAGTTTCCAGCAGTACTTGGTGTCCTTTTCCAGCTTCCCTGCATCCCGTGGTCCCACTCCAATCTGCTTTCCTCCCATCTGCTCTGCTCACCCATCCCCCCCTTTGTGTACTAACAGACAATAATCAGGGAAAAAATCACTCTGAAAACCAAGCAGGTGCTCCACGTTCAGTTCTCCACCAAAAAATCACTGCTCAAAGCTAAATTCAGCATTTTTCCCACTGTAACACACTGAACTTATCATCATTCCCTTGGATTTATGGAAAAGATGCTCAAATCTCCATTTTTTGGGATGCAAACAGCCCAAAGTGCTGATGCCACCACCTGAAACACCCCCAGGGGAAGTTCCCAGCTCCTCCAGTCTGCCCAGTGAAGGGTTTTTGGGTGTTCCCAACCTGATTTAGCCCAAATTAACTGAAATCATTATTTGCTGTCCAGGCAGGTCCCAGTGGGGGCAGAAGGAATCCTGAGATCCCTGAGGAGTTTTGGGAGACAACCCCAGCCCCCGCTGGAATGTGCAGGGTTTATAAAAAGCAGGGGTTGGGAACAGCACGTATGAACAGGGATAATTAACATGCATTAATTAACACAGCATTAGTCACATTCTGCTGGAGAAGGGGCTGGGAGAGGGAATATCTTGGAAAAATCCATCCCAGCTGCTGTTTTACCTGGGAATCCTCTGGGGTCCTGTCTTTAAAACAAAAAGGGTTTTATGGGCTGGGTATGGTCTTTAAAAACAAAAGGATTTTCTGGACTTGCACGTTGCCCAAACCTGCTTTATTTCCAGGATTTTGGAAGTCGGGGATTTGTCATCCATGAAATGGGTGACTCAGGAGCAGCAGAATAATTTAAAGGATCTGCTTGGGATAAATGGGGATGGGAGGGATCCTGGAATGGGTTGGGTGGGAAGGGACCCCAAAGTCCCCTCCAGTGCCACCCCAGCCATGGCAGGGACAGCTCCCCCTGTCCCAGGCTGCTCCAGCCCCAGTGCCCAACCTTGGCCATTGCAGGGATCAGGGGTAGCCCCAGCTGCTCTGGGAATCCCTTCCCAAAATCCCACCCCAGGCTCCCTCTCCAGGGAATTCCCTCCATTCCCAGCTCTCCCAGCCTGGCATTGGATCCATCCCCACCCCGACTCCTCTCTAGGAAGGAATTTTGGGGTCTGGGGGCTTCACTGGGAACCTCAGCACTCCAGGAAGGGTCTCCCTTCCCTCTGCCATCCCCAACTTCCATAAAAATCCCTGGGGATGGATTCTGAGTGTCCCAAATCCCAGAATGGTTTGGGTGGGAAGGGCCCTTCAAGCCCATCCCATTCCAATGCCACCATCCCAGGCTGCTCCAGCCTGGCCTTGGGCACTGCAGGGATCAGGGGCAGCCCCAGCTGCTCTGGCAGTGCCAGCCCAGGCAGGAATTCCTCATTGCCAAGATGCCACCCATGGCTGCCCTCTGGCAGTGGGAGCCATTCCCTGGGTGCTGTCCCTGCAGGCCTTGTCCCCAGTCCCTCTGCAGCTCTGCTGGAGCCCCTGCAGGCCCTGCCATGTGCTGGGAGCTCTCCCTGGATCCCTCCCTGCTCCAGGGAACATTCCCAGCTCTCCCTGGATCCCTCCCTGCTCCAGGGAACATTCCCAGCTCTGCCTGGATCCCTCCCTGCTCCAGGGAACATTCCCAGCTCTGCCTGGATCCCTCCCTGCTCCAGGGAACATTCCCAGCTCTGCCTGGATCCCTCCCTGCTCCAGAGAACATTCCCAGCTCTCCCTGGATCCCTCCCTGCTCCAGGGAACATTCCCAGCTCTCCCTGGATCCCTCCCTGCTCCAGGGAACATTCCCAGCTCCCCCAGCCTGGCTCCAGCCCTGCAGCAGCTCCAGGTCCCTCTCCCAGTTCTGTTCCCATCCCTCCATCTCCAGCCTGGATCTGGATCTGGAATTGCCCGTGCCAGGTGCAGGATTTGCCCCTGGCCTTGCTGATCCTCACAGCTTTGCACAGACCCCCTCCCCAGCTGAGAGTGCATTTTATTCAGTGTTTACGGCACTTTTAGAGCTTCCCTCTTAACGATTCTAATGGATTTTCTCCTCAGAAATCCAAAGGGATTCTCCCAAAGGCTCAACAGGCAGCATCACCTCCTCCAGGTCCCCTCCTCTCCTCATTTCAGCATTCCCAAGGAAGTGAAAAGCCTTTGGAATTTGCAGCAGCACCTGAGCCCTTCACAAAAGGTGCTGCAGCTCCTTTTCATGCAGCTGAACCCCAGAGCTGGGCCTGTCCTCACAGCGCTCCCAAGAGCTCAGAAAATGGCATTTAATGAGTGTGGCAGGAGGGAGAACTGCAAGGAGCAATCTGAGAGGCACGGATTTGTAAGGAGCGGCAGATTTAATGAAGAATGTCCTCGCACTTCAAGGAAAAACCCACGGAGATAATGGCAGCAAAAGGCTGAGGAACCCAAAGTGTGGGGGCTGGAAAAAGCAGGGTGGGGAGGCCAGAGAGGCACAGGAAGGGAAAAGCTGAACCAGGTGGGATCTCAGCCCAGTGTTCCAGCTGGAGGAGAAAACCTCTGCTGTTTGTTCTGAGCGATGATATCTGCTTGTCTCAGATGGCTGAATAAAGTCCTGCAGGCGGCATCAAGGTGCAAAAGGAGGGTGAAGGGTTTTCCAGACACACAAATAAGAACAATGAATAACAGATTTTATGGAATCGCAGCCAGGAATTTGGGTCGGAAGGGATCCAGTTCCACCCCTGTGCCACACACAGGGACCATCTCCACCATCCCAGGTTCCTCCAAGCCCTGTCCAGGGACACTTTCAGGTTTTACATCAGATGAAATCTCACTCAAACAGCACCCATGGCTCTCTCCACGCTGCTGCAGCTGCAGCAGGAACTGTTCTGGCACAGGGATCCCTCATCCCACCCCAGCACGAGGCTCCCAGGGGCTCAGCTGGGCACAGGGAGCAGCAGCAGGAGCTGGGAGATCTCTGCCAAGAAGGGGAAAATGAGAAATTTGAGCTTGGTCAAAATTCCCCAGCAGTTTTGGTGCTGGGGACTGAAAGCAATTTTTATCTCCTTTATAGCAGATTTTTTATGTTAAATGCATATAAAACACAGAAGTGTATACAGAATTATGGTTATTTCCCTGGGCACTCACTTCAGGGCATCCTTACACAGTGCACAACTGAAATGAATAAAATTCCAACAAACCCTCTGACAAAGGAGTGGAGCCAAGGAAAAAGGAGATTCCTCAGCTTCTCCTGGCAAAAAGTGGGAACCTGTTTTAAAGGCAGGATGTTGGCTTTGCATCCAAGCTCCCAAATTAATTCTGGGGAGAAGAGAAAGGTCAAAGCAACAAAATCACATTAATGGCAATTTTTCCATTCTCAGCCATCCAAGCCTTTGATTTTTGCTTTCCTCGTGCCCTGAGAGTCACTGGCAGGTCAGAAAATATTTCAGCTAATGAGATTAGAGCAGCCCCAACTCATTCCTGTTCCTCCCCTTTGCCAACATCCTCAATCCAAGTGAGAGCTGGAAAGGGCCCCACGTGTTTGGGGCACTGAAATAATCCAATCACTGCTGTGGATTTCATTGAGTTAATAGCAAAGTTAAAATCAAAGAGGTTTGAGAGAGAGAAATTGGCTGTACTGGTGAAACACGGGCTGAGCAGATATTGAGTTGAGAATTGAACAAAATATTCTTAATAGGACACAGAAAACAGGGAATGCCATGAGGGAAAGCATCCCAAAGCTCTCTGTCCTTCCCAAAGCTCTCTGTCCTTCCCAAAGCTCTCTGTCCTTCCCAAAGGTCTCCATCCATCCCAAAGCTCTCTGTCCTTCCCAAAAGTCTCTGTCCTTTCCAAGGCTCTCCGTCCACCCCAAAGCTCTCCCTGCACACCCCAAAGCTCTCCCTGTCCATCCCAAAGCTCTCCCTGCACCCCAAAGCTCTCCCTGTACCCCAAAGCTCTCCCTGCACCCCAAAGCTCTCCCTGTCCACCCCAAAGCTCTCCCTGTCCACCCCAAAGCTCTCCCTGCACACCCCAAAGCTCTCCCTGTCCATCCCAAAGCTCTCCCTGCACCCCAAAGCTCTCCCTGTACCCCAAAGCTCTCCCTGCACCCCAAAGCTCTCCCTGCACCCCAAAGCTCTCCCTGTCCACCCCAAAGCTCTCCCTGCACCCCAAAGCTCTCCCTGTCCACCCCAAAGCTCTCCCTGTCCACCCCAAAGCTCTCCCTGCACCCCAAAGCTCTCCCTGCATCCCAAAGCTCTCCCTGCACCCCAAAGCTCTCCCTGCATCCACCCCAAAGCTCTCCCTGCATCCACCCCAAAGCTCTCCCTGCACCCCAAAGCTCTCCCTGCACCCCAAAGCTCTCCCTGCATCCACCCCAAAGCTCTCCCTGCACCCCAAAGCTCTCCCTGCACCCCAAAGCTCTCCCTGTCCATCCCAAAGCTCTCCCTGTCCATCCCAAAGCTCTCCCTGTCCACCCCAAAGCTCTCCCTGCACCCCAAAGCTCTCCCTGTGCCCCCAAAGCTCTCCCTGCACCCCAAAGCTCTCCCTGCCCATCCCAAAGCTCTCCCTGTCCACCCCAAAGCTCTCCCTGCACCCCAAAGCTCTCCCTGCCCATCCCAAAGCTCTCCCTGCACCCCAAAGCTCTCCCTGTCCACCCCAAAGCTCTCCCTGTCCATCCCAAAGCTCTCCCTGCACCCCAAAGCTCTCCCTGTCCATCCCAAAGCTCTCCCTGCACCCCAAAGCTCTCCCTGTCCATCCCAAAGCTCTCCCTGCACCCCAAAGCTCTCCCTGCACCCCAAAGCTCTCCCTGTCCATCCCAAAGCTCTCCCTGTCCACCCCAAAGCTCTCCCTGCACCCCAAAGCTCTCCCTGTCCATCCCAAAGCTCTCCGTCCACCCCAAAGCTCTCCCTGTCCACCCCAAAGCTCTCCCTGCACCCCAAAGCTCTCCCTGCACACCCCAAAGCTCTCCCTGCACCCCAAAGCTCTCCCTGCACCCCAAAGCTCTCCCTGTCCACCCCAAAGCTCTCTCTCCATCCCAAAGCTCTCCCTGTCCATCCCAAAGCTCTCTGTCCATCCCAAAGCTCTCCCTGCACCCCAAAGCTCTCTCTCCATCCCAAAGCTCTCCCTGCACCCCAAAGCTCCCTGTCCATCCCAAAGCTCTCCCTGCACCCCAAAGCTCTCCCTGTCCATCCCAAAGCTCTCCCTGTCCATCCCAAAGCTCTCCCTGTCCACCCCAAAGCTCTCCCTGTCCACCCCAAAGCTCTCCCTGCACCCCAAAGCTCTCCCTGTCCATCCCAAAGCTCTCCCTGCACCCCAAAGCTCCCTGTCCATCCCAAAGCTCTCCCTGCACCCCAAAGCTCTCCCTGTCCATCCCAAAGCTCTCCCTGTCCACCCCAAAGCTCTCCCTGTCCATCCCAAAGCTCTCCATCCATCCCAAAGCTCTCCCTGTCCATCCCAAAGCTCTCCCTGTCCATCCCAAAGCTCTCCCTGCACCCCAAAGCTCTCCCTGTCCATCCCAAAGCTCTCCCTGTCCATCCCAAAGCTCTCCCTGCACCCCAAAGCTCTCCCTGCACCCCAAAGCTCTCCCTGTCCATCCCAAAGCTCTCCCTGTCCAACCCAAAGCTCTCCCTGCACCCCAAAGCTCCCCCAACCTCAGTAATGTGGGGATTCTGTGCTCACACCCCATGAGCAGCCCCAGCACACCCCAGTTATCCAGGGAACGAGCCCTGGGAGCAGAGGGAGCAGCCTCAGCCTGGGCCAGGCCCAGCTCTGCGATTTGGGATCATTTTCCATGGAAAGGGCTGCAGTCCCCATCCCTGGAGGGACTTCAGAGCCACCTGGATGTGGCACTTGGGGACACGGGCAGCGCTGGCCTTGGCAGGGCTGGGGATGGCGGGATGGGAGCTCCAAGGGAAAATCCAAGCCCACAATTCCAGGATTTCCAGATGATCCTGCTGGTAGCATCTCCCAGTCTCCATCCCTGGCTCTTTCCCAGCCTCCCTGAGGACATTTCCTTCCCCGTGAAATTCTGGGAACCCCAGACCATTCCCAAACCTTCTCCCTGCTCTCCTGAAGCAGCCTCACCCCTCACCCCTGCCCACAGCAGCTCTGCCTTTAGATTAGTGAAATTCTAGCCTTCAAAACACACCAAAAATCCCCAAAGGCCCCAATTTTATCAGTATCTAAGCTCTTGCTGCAGGTTTCCCCTGCCCTGCTGCACCCACAGCCCCGGGCAGAGCTCAGGGTGACCCCGAGTCCCTGTGGGATTTCCTGCCTGGCTGAGCCCTGCCCACGGTGCCAGTGTGTGTTTAGGGATTATTCTGTTTATTTAAAGGATTCCAAACACCAGCTTTTCTCACACTGCTTAAGCCTTTCCTCCCCTGGTTTCTCCAGCTGAAATTTGGGTGCTGTGGAGGGCAAATCAGCCAATTCCTGAGCTTTTCCAGCAAAACTTTGACATTTTAGCCCTTCCAGCAAGACCCTCACACCACAACTTCCCTTGCAGAGCCCAGAGTCCTCACAGGGTTCAGTGATTCCTCTGCAGATAAAGAACTCTGTAAAGAACAACAAATTTCTGTCTTTTTCTGTGTTTTTCCTATTCCAAGACAAGATTTTTGTTGCATCAGAGAATCATGGAATGGTTTGGGTGGGAAGGGACTTTAAAATTGGGGTTTTTTCCATTCCTGCCATGGGCAGGGACACCCTCCCCTATCCCAGGGTGCTCCAACCCAGCCTGGGACACTTCCAGGGATGGAGAACCCACAAATTCCCTGAGCAAAAAGGTTCCTGGGAATGCAGGGCAGAGAAAAGAACACCTGAAAACCACCCAGAACTCCACATGAGATGGACTTGGAGGGAGCCAATCCCTCAAAGGATGGATAAAAACAAAAAATAAACCCTAAGTCCTCGCTGACCTTTTTGTTTCACCCCACATTGATTCCTCCCTCCCCTGCACAACCAAAGATTTTGGCTCTCGATGCTTTCATGGAAAAAAGAACAAGAAAAGGGCAAAATCCCATTAAAAAGAAGATTCCTGCCTAATTAACCCAAGGGTTGGGCTGCATCTTTGATGAATCTCAGTGTTTAACTGTGCTGGTGTTGCCCAGCACACATCACAACTTTCATGTGCAATTTTTTGTGCCCACAAAACCTTTCCAGCATTTGTTGAGGGAGAAATTTGGTTTAAAAGCCTTGTTGTAAAAAGGGAAAGGGGGAAAGGGAAAGGGGAAAAGGGAAAGGGGGAAAGGGAAAGGGGAAAAGGGAAAGGGGAAAAGGGAAAAGGGAAAAGGGGAAAAGGGAAAAGGGGAAAGGGAAAGGGGAAAAGGGAAAGGGGAAAAGGGAAAGGGGAAAAGGGAAAGGGGAAAAGGGAAAGGGGAAAAGGGAAAAGGGAAAGGGAAAGGGGAAAAGGGAAAGGGGAAAAGGGAAAGGGGAAAAGGGAAAGGGGAAAGGGGAAAAGGGAAAGGGGGAAAAGGAAAGGGGGAAAAGGAAAGGGGGAAAAGGAAAGGGGGAAAAGGAAAAGGCAAGGAAAAAGGAAAAGGAAAGAGGGAAAAGGAAAGAGGGAATCTCCAGGCTCAAAGATCTGAAATCCAGGGAATGGCTTTGTTCTGCTTGGATTTAATCACCTAAAAATACTAGACTTCCTCAGAATTTCTGCTTTTCTCACGGATCCAGCCTGCTGGGAGGGAATTCTCCATGGATTTCACGGTTTCCTCACGGCCAGCTCAGGACGGGCTGTTTGAGGGGACTGTTCCCAAGCTCTGTGTGAAGGCTCAGGGCAGAGGGAAAATCTGGGAATGGTTTGGGTGGGAATGACCTCAAAGCACATCCAGGGGCACCTTCCACTATCCCGGGCTGCCCCAAGTCCTTCCCAGCTTATCCTTGGGCGCTCCCAGAGATTCCAGCTGCTCTGGCAATTCCGTTCCAGCCAGGAATTCCTTCCCAAATCCCATCTCTCTGTCTCCATGTCTAACACTACCATTCCCTCCATCCCCTCAATGATTTTATCCCAAATCTGGCTGTGCCAAACCCATTTCCCTTCCCTGAGGAGCACAAACCAGGCCTGAGGTGGTTTGGTTTTTTTGGGGTTTTTTTTTGGGAAATGTGGGTATTTCCAGACACTGGAATTTCCAGGGTTTACCACTCCAAACTGGAATAAACACACAACAAATAAAGGAGGCAGCAGAGTTTGTGTGACCTTCCAAATGAAACATTCCCTTTGCTCCTCCTCGTTGCTTTAATGAAATCTTAATTACCCCGGAGCTTTTGATGGCTTCAATTACCACAACACCACTTTTTCTATATATATATATTTTTTTTTTTAATGCCTAAAAAAATCCAATTGTGCAAAAATCCTGCTGCAAGCGCATTTTTTATGGTTTATTATCTGGAAGTGCTGCGAGTGCAGAGCGGCAGGAGCGCTCCTGAGCCTGGAAAACCCCGTGGGATGCACGGGCAGGCTCCTTTCCTAACTGGAAAATGATTTCGGGCCCCTCGGAGGGGAAGCAGAGCCATTCCTGCCCCTGCTGCAGCCCAAGCCAGCACTGATGGACGAGCAGCACCCGGAATTGCAGATGAATCCCAGCAGGAGCTTGGAAATCCAGGGCATGGATGGATGGATGGGGCAGGAAAAACCAGTGCAGGAATGGCAGGAAATGGGGCATTGCAGAGCTTTCAGGGCTTAAATCACGGGCTGGCTCTGAGTAAGGTTTGGTGGCAAATTCCATTTGCAGCCTTTGGATGAGGCAGAATTCCATTTCCCAATGCAGAATTCCCTTTTCCACTGCAGAATTCCATTTCCCAATGCAGAATTCCATTTCCCAATGCAGAACTCCATTTTCCACTCCAGAATTCCATTTCCCAATGCAGAATTCCCTTTTCCACTCCAGAACTCCATTTTCCACTGCAGAATTCCATTTCCCAATGCAGAATTCCCTTTTCCACTGCAGAATTCCATTTCCCAATGCAGAATTCCCTTTTCCACTGCAGAATTCCATTTCCCAATGCAGAATTCCCTTTTCCACTCCAGAATTCCATTTTCCACACCAGAATTCCATTTCCCAATGCAGAACTCCATTTTCCCACTGCAGAATTCCCTTTTCCACTCCACCATTCCATTTCTCACTGCACAATTCCATTGCCCACTCCAGAATTCCATTGCCCACTCCAGAATTCCATTTTCCATGACTGAATTCCGTTTCCCACGGCAGAATTCCATTTCCCACTGGAGAATTCCATCCTCCAAGACAAAACTCCATTTTTCACGACAAAATTCCACTTTCCATGACAAAATTCCATCTCTCGTGATAAAACTCCATTTTCCATGACGAAATTCCACCTTCCATGACAAAATTCGATTTCCCACCACAAAATTTCCATCTTCCACCACAAAATTCCATTTCCCATGACAAAGGTTCACCTTCCATGACAAAGTTCCACCTTCCACAGCAAAATTCCATTTTCATGACAAAATGCTATTTCTCATGACAAATTTCCATCTTCCACAATGAAATTCCACCTTCCATCACAAATTTTCATCTTCAACCGCAAAATTCCATTTGTCACAAAGCATTTCCATTTTCCATGATGAAATTCCATCTTCCATGGCAAAATTCAATTATCCACAAAAAAAAAACTCCATCTCCCACAATAAAACTCCATTTTCCACAATGAAATTCCATCTTCCACCACAAAATTCCATATCCCATGACAAAGCTTCACCTTCCATGACAAGGTTCCATTTTTCATGACAAGGTTCCATTTTTCATGACAAGGTTCCATTTTCCACCATGAAATTCCATCTTTCACCACAAAATTTCATTTCTCACGACAGATTTCCACTTTCCATTATGAAATTCCACCTTCCACCACAAAATTCAATTTTTCACAACAGAACTACATCTTCCACCACAAAACTCCAATTCTCACAACAAATTTCCACTTCCCGCTATGAAATTCCATTTGCCACCACAGAAATCCCATCTTCCACAGCAAAATTTCTTTTTCCACCACAAAATTCCATTTTCCACCACAAAATCCCATCCTCCAAGACAAAATTCCATCTCCGACCACAAATTTCCACCTTCCACTTCTGTGGCCCTCCCTGACAAGGCCAAAACAAAAGAGGCCAAGCAGAGAAAAGAAAAGTAATTAAAAAGCAAAACCAACTCTTGTGTTGCTCTGTGCTCACAAGAGGGAAAACGAGGACACGCTTGACGAGGGTGATTAATTTGCTGGAGAATGATTTGGTTGATATTTGCCATAAATTGGCCAGGAATCAAAAAAAAACAAGGGGAAAAAACCTCAGCCACACATGAATTACTGAGTGAGGAATGAGATTTCGCACAGAATTTGGATGTGGAGAGATTATTATTATTATTATTATTATTATTATTATTATTATTATTATTATTATTATTATTATTATTATTATTATATAATGATAATAATGATAATGATAATAATGATAATAATGATAATGATAATGGTAATAATAATAATAATAATAATAATAATAATAATAATAATAATAATAATAATAATAATAATAATAATAATAATAATAATAATAATGATGGAAGCTGGGGGGATCCAGAGTCCAGGATCCCAAAATTCCATCCACGTTTTCCTTAGTGCTTCACCATAAAATAATGGGAATTATGGATGGAACAAGCAGGGACAAGACAAAAATACCAGCATGAAGTCAATTATTGAGGAATTCTCCATCCAACTGCTTCTGCCTCATGACACAGACTCCAAATAAACCCAAAAATTGAGCAGATTTTTTAATTAAGGTGAAATTAAAGCCAAGCCAAATTGTTCGAGGAGAGCTACAGTGGGTCAGGAAAATTCCAGGAGGGAGCTGGGAGAAGGGATGGAGGGACAGGACACAGGGAATGGCTGCAGACTGGAGGAAAGAGGAGATTTGGGGAGGATTCCTGGCTGGGAGGGCTGGGATGGAATTCCCAGAGCAGCTGTGGCTGCCCCTGCATCCCTGCAATGCCCAAGGTGAGGTTGGCACAGGGGGAGTGCCATGGCAGGGGTGGCACTGAGGGACTTTGGGGTCTTTCCCACCCAAGCCATGCCAGGATCTGTGGTGGATGCACGCCCACCACCTCCCACCTGCTGGAAAAAGGCCAGAATTCCCAATGTTTCCACTGATTGTGGGTTTTCCACCTTGCTGGGGAGCAGCAGAACCGCAGATCCTGGAGGTTGGGCAGAGCTGTGGCCCAGCCCCAGGGCTGAAGCGTCCCTTTAACCACAGCCCCCACTGCTGCCTCCCCGCTGCTGCACAGACACAACAGAGGGCAGGACACAGAGAACAAACAAACACAGAAAAAGCAGCTGGGAGGCCCCAGGAACAAGGAGAGCTTTGTCTGCGCTGGGATTGGGCCAGGAAGCTCCACAGGTCTCTGCACACACCTACTCAGCTCTCCTCAAGCAACCCAAGCTAGGGAAGCTACAAATGCCACCCAAAATCACTCATGAATCAGGCAGAGCATCACAATCCCAACTCCAGCTCCAAAGCAGCTTTTGCTTGGAGTTTTCGTGATGCCTGAGCCAAGCACAGCTCCCTCACGCTCTGGAATCACTGTCTCAGCACACCCAAAAATGCATCACAAGGAGCACTGAAAATGCTTTACATGTTCAGGCAGCCCCGTGACTCATCTGTGGTCATTCTGCTGCAGAGAAACCAGAAAATGTTTCAGCTTATTTATATTAAAAATTAAAAAAAAAAAAAGAATGAAAAGCAAAGCACAGAAAGTTCTTGGCACTCGGAGTTACCCAACAGCTTCTGTGCTGTGGTGAGCAGATAAGCCAAGCCTCGTGCAGGACTGCAGGATCCCTTCCTGAAATCAGCCAAAACAATTCCTCAGTCAGTGCTGCACGGTGGATCCCAGAGGCTCTGCCCCGTCGCAAAGAACCCGACTGCACTTGAAGAGCTCCCACAAAAATGACATTTACAAGCAATGCACTGCGGAACTTCAGAGCCCGAGAATTCTGCCAGACACTTTTATGGGTGCTTGAGTCATCGCCGATTTTATGTGAGACAAAAAAATAACTGGTTAAGAACCAACTAAAAACCCTTTTTTCATCTGGGGGCTGCTGCTCCCTTTGAAAAGCTCAAAAGATATCCTGGAACAGCGTGAGCACAGCTGGGAGCAAACTCCCTCCACAGCCAAGTGCTGCTTCCCGTCCTCTCAGGATCCATCCCCCCTCAGATGTGCGGAAACGAATCCCTGGGATTGCACTGGGGCAGCGTTTCCAGGGGATGCTGCAAGAGTTTGGGGTGGGAAGGGCTGGCTGGGGCCCAGGCAGAGAAAGCAGGCAGGAAACAAATCTGGAGCAGGGACTGATCCAGCAGGGAGCGTTTGGGAGTTTAGAGGGAGATGCCAGACAAAAAGCTCTCCTGGAACATGGAGAGGATGGTGATTTCATCTCTCCTGGAACTGCAGCGATCTTCAAACAGCACAGCACAAGCACTGCCTGCCCTTGGCAAGGAGGGAGGCACAGGCAGAGCTGGGGGGATTTGCCCTGATCACCCCAAAACCACAGCCGGCCCCGGCCAGGCACAGGAGGATTTGCTGTTCCTCATTTCCCTGCTTCCAACGCCCCTTCCACCCCACAGGTGAGCGGATCCCTGTGCTGGAAGGGACCCCGAGCCCCTGCAGTGCCACCACGGCAGGGACACCTCCCCCTGTGCCAGGCTGCTCCAGCCCCAGTGCCCAGCCTGGCCCTGGGCACTGCCAGGGATGCAGAGCCCAGAACCCTCTGGGAGCCCACCCGGGCTCTGGCAGGTCTCCGTGCCGAGGGGTGGATCCCAGACCCTTCCTGAACAATCCGAGCTGGGGTCTCCTGGTTTTCCCTCTGCTGTTCAGGTGATTTGGGCTGGGACACCCATGGTGAAGCCCAGAACACAACAGCTCCAGCAACAAAACCCTTCAGTGCTGTGTTTGAGGCCAGGAAAGCAGGAACTGAAGTGTTTTTCTCCTTCTGTCAGGAACTGACATGCAGCCCTTCTGCGCCTGCTGCTGAAGAAGGAACCATCCCAGACACCTCCCTTCACACAGGCACCAACCAGCTCTGCTTTGCTGCTTCTCCTGGGATCAGCTCCCAGCTCCAGCTCCCAGCTCTTCCCTATCTGCCCATCTGGAGGCCCCTGGAGCTCTCCAAACCCGTGCAAGCCCTGATCTGCAGCTGGGCCTTCTCCCCAAAACGCCTCGGGGCTCCCTTCAGTGTCCTGCCTTTGTCTGCTCCTGTTTGTTCTGTACCCACAGGAGCAGCTCCCCAAAACCCCAGAGCACACACAGCTCCCCAAAACCCCAGAGCAGACACAGCTCCCCAAAACCCCAGAGCACACACAGCTCCCCAAAACCCAGAGCACACACAGCTCCCCAAAACCCAGAGCACACACAGCTCCCCAAAACCCAGAACAGACACGGCTCCCCAAAGCCAGGAGCACACACAGCTCACCAAAATCCCAGAGCAGACACAGCTCCCCAAATCCCACAGCACACACAGCTCCCCAAAACCCAGGAACAGACACAGCTCCCCAAACCCAGAAACACACACAGCTCCCCAAAACCCAGAACCAGACACAGCTCCCCAAAACCCAGAGCAGACACAGCTCCCCAAACCCAGAGCAGACACAGCTCCCCAAATCCCACAGCACACACAGCTCCCCAAAACCCCACAGCACACACAGCTCCCCAAAACCCAGAGCAGACACAGCTCCCCAAAACCCAGAGCACACACAGCTCCCCAAACCCCAGAGCAGACACAGCTCCCCAAAACCCAGAGCAGACACAGCTCCCCAAAACCCAGAGCACACACAGCTCACCAAACCCAGAGCACACACAGCTCCCCAAAACCCAGAGCAGACACAGCTCCCCAAAACCCAGAACAGACACAGCTCTCCAAAACCCCAGAGCAGACACAGCTCCCCAAAACCCAGAGCACACACAGCTCCCCAAAACCCCACAGCAGACACAGCTCCCCAAAACCCAGAGCAGACACAGCTCCCCAAAACCCAGGAGCGGACACAGCTCCCCAAATCCCAGAGCAGACACGGCTCCCCAAACCCAGAGCAGACACAGCTCACCAAACCCAGAGCACACACAGCTCACCAAACCCAGAGCAGACACAGCTCCCCAAACCCAGAGCACACACAGCTCCCCAAACCCAGAGCAGACACAGCTCCCCAAAACCCCAGAGCAGACACAGCTCCCCAAACCCAGAGCACACACAGCTCCCCAAACCCAGAGCACACACAGCTCCCCAAACCCAGAGCAGACACAGCTCCCCAAACCCAGAGCACACACAGCTCCCCAAACCCAGAGCACACACAGCTCCCCAAATCCCACAGCACACACAGCTCCCCAAAGCCAGGAGCAGACACAGCTCCCCAAAACCCCAGGAGCAGACACAGCTCCCCAAAACCCCAGGAGCAGACACAGCTCCCCAAAACCCCAGGAGCAGACACAGCTCCCCAAAACCCCAGGAGCAGACACAGCTCCCCAAAACCCCAGAGCAGACACAGCTCCCCAAAACCCAGGAACAGACACAGCTCCCCAAAACCCAGAGCACACACAGCTCCCCAAAACCCAGAGCAGACACGGCTCCCCAAAACCCAGAGCAGACACAGCTCCCCAAAACCCAGAGCACACACAGCTCCCCAAATCCCACAGCACACACAGCTCCCCAAAACCCCAGAGCAGACACAGCTCCCCAAAACCCCAGAGCACACACAGCTCCCCAAAACTCACAGCACACACAGCTCCCCAAAGCCAGGAGCACACACAGCTCCCCAAAACCCCAGAGCAGACACAGCTCCCCAAAACCCACAGCACACACAGCTCCCCAAACCCACAGCACACACAGCTCCCCAAAACCCCAGAGCACACACAGCTCCCCAAAACCCCAGAGCAGACACAGCTCCCCAAAACCCAGAGCAGACACAGCTCCCCAAAACCCCAGGAGCAGACACGGCTCCCCAAACCCAGAACCAGACCCAGCTCTCCATGATGCCTTAAGTTTTATATTTCCTATTTTCCAGATTCTGCACTGCATTACGTGTAACTCTGAACTTCCTATCAAGTGCCAGCAAGTTCTCCTCACAGCCCGGTCAGACAGAGCAATCCTTCTCCAGCCCCTTGGTTTTTGGGCAGCTTCAGGCCCAAAGGTGCAACAGCAGGGAACTGAGGGGAGCAAACTGGGAGGATGGGACTGCAGAACCTGGAGCTGGAATTGGCCAATTAACCCCTATGGAAATGGACCAAAACTTATAAAAGTGTGAACACTCATGACTCAGAGTCCATCCATTAAAACTTTTTCTTGTGGCAGGGGTCAGAACAGGATGGGCTTCAAGGTCCCTTCCAACTCAACCCATCCCATGATTCCACCATTCCTCACAGAGCTGTCACCTCACAATCATTAAATCAAGACCTGAATCTGATTTAATCTTGGGTCCACCTTGGGTGTGTAGCTCTGGCTGGGCCCTTGCACTGCCCAAGGTGTATCCTGTGAAGACCTTTAATAAATCCCTGTTTTACTCCTTTAACACTGTCCAGTCTTTGTTCTAGGGAGCATCTCAAGACATCAGGTGTACCTATTGAAGGCCTTTAATAAATCCCTATTTTATTGCTTTATTTCTGTCCAGCCTCTGTACCTACTGAAGGGCTTCAATAAATCCCTATTTTACTCCTTTAACACTGTCCAGCCTCTGTTCTAGGGAGCATCTCAAGACATCAGGTGTACCAACTGAAGGCCTTTAATAAATCCCTATTTTACTCCTTTAACACTGTCCAGCCTCTGTTCTAGGTGGCCTCTGTACCCACTGAAGGCCTTTAATAAATCCCTATTTTATTCCTTTATTTCTGTCCAGCCTCTGTACCCACTGAAGGCCTTTAATAAATCCCTATTTTATTCCTTTATTTCTGTCCAGCCTCTGTACCTACTGAAGGCCTTTAATAAATCCCTATTTTATTCCTTTATTTCTGCCCAGCCTCTGTTCCAGGCAGCCCCTCCAGGCATCCCCAGCCCCAGCAGTGCCACCCAGCCCCGGGCTCTGGGCTCTGTTTGCATTTCCAAGGAGCCTTTTGGCTCCTCTGGGTGGCTGCTGCACTGAGGGCTGTGCTGGGCTGTGCTCCCCTCTCTCTCCAGACCCTTCTCCTGGCTCCTGCTCTGAGGGCAGAGCTGCCCAGCCCCTCTCTGGTGCCACTCGGGCACAGCTCACCCTGTGTGCCAGGATGTGCTGGCACACTCAGTGTCACACTCCCATGGGAAACGCTGGGCATGGCTGCATGGAGAATTCTGCTGATTTAACCCCTGCGACTGAGCTCTGCTGGCACCACTGACACTGACAGCGGGGACAAAGGCTGGCACCCTGGTGACACAGCCTGGCACCCCGGGTGGCACCCCAGTGACAAAGGCTGGCACCCCGGGTGGCACCTCAGGTGACAAAGGCTGGCACCCCGGGTGGCACGTCAGGTGACAAAGGCTGGCACCCCGGGTGGCACCTCAGGTGACACAGCTTGGCACCCCGGGTGGCACCCCAGTGACAAAGGCTGGCACCCCGGCTGGCAGCCCTGCTCACAGCAGGGGTTGCAATCAGAGATCCTCGAGGTCCCCTCCAGCCCACGGGTGTACCAAACAAACACATCCATCCCAAACACCCCGGCCGTGCTCCGCTCCAATCCTCGCTGCTGAGGGCTCCATCCCAAGCCCTTTCCCCACCTCACAACCCCAAACCACTCTGGGACAGCCTTCCCTTCCCAGAGGGCCTCCCTGAATCCCCCCTCTGCCTCTTGTGGACCTCAACGTCAGAATTTCAAACCAGGCGTGAAACCAGCTCTGATTTTTACATTTTTTCTCTCCTTTTCTTTTTCCTCCTACTCTGTATCAGCTTGGACCAGGTTCAGCTGAAACATTCTGGGCTGCAGTCTGCAGGAAAGGTATTTACAAAATAAAGGGTGTGAAGCCTCTCCCAGGGTGGAGGTTTTGTTACTGTGTCCTTATGGATTCTTTGTGTCCCCAGGAACAGAAATTCCAAGAGAAACACACGAACCTATTTGACAATTGGAAACAAAAAACAAAACCCAATTATTTTTCCCTTCTCTCTTTTCTCTCCCTTTTTTCTCTTCCTCCAGATGTTGAGCAAAACAATTGATCTGTTTGAAAAAATCATCTGCAAAGCAGCTGTTCCACACATGGAAGGACATTTCAAAATTCACCTGCCAGGAATATCAGTCCAAAAAAAAAAAAAGGAAGAATGAGCAGGTAAAAACAGAACTCCTGAATGCATGAAATCTGGGGACTCAAAAATAACACAAGTTGCACATACACAATAGGTTCAAGTAAAACTAAAATAGGAAAAAAGCTTTGGGTTCTAAAAGTGCCCCACAGCACGACAAGAGCTTTGATACTCCCAAGGTTTTCCTCAAAATTTGCATGACAAATTTTCCCACCCAGCTGTGACATTTAAGGATTTCTCCCCCATTATTCCTCTGTGAATCACAGAATCATTATAAAATCAGGGAACGGCCTGGGTTGAGAGGGACGTTAAATCTCTCTCAGTTTGGTTTTACAGGAATTCAGTGACGGGAGGAGAGGGAGCAGCTCAGGCTGGGCCAGCGGAGGCTCAGGGTGGGCAGCAGCAGGAACTGGTGAGGCTGGGCAGTGCCAGGCACAGAGGGACCCGGTGGGCAGCAGGGCAGGAGCCCTGGTGTGCCCTGGTGGCCAAGGGCCCAGTGCCACCCGGCTGTGCCACAATGGAGGGCACAGCAGCAGGGAGGTCACTGTGCCCTGGTGACCAAGGACCCAGTGCCACCCGGCTGTGCCACACTGGAGGGCACAGCAGCAGGGAGGTCACTGTGCCCTGGTGGCCAAGGGCCCAGTGCCACCTGGCTGTGCCACACTGGAGGGCACAGCAGCACGGAGGTCACTGTGCCCTGGTGGCCAAGGGCCCAGTGCCACCCGGCTGTGCCACAATGGAGGGCACAGCAGCAGGGAGGTCACTGTGCCCTGGTGGCCAAGGGCCCAGTGCCACCCGGCTGTGCCACAATGGAGGGCACAGCAGCAGGGAGGTCACTGTGCCCTGGTGGCCAAGGGCCCAGTGCCACCTGGCAGTGCCACACTGGAGGGCACAGCAGCAGGGAGGTCACTGTGCCCTGGTGGCCAATGACCCAGTGCCACCCGGCTGTGCCACACTGGAGGGCACAGCAGCAGGGAGGTCACTGTGCCCTGGCACGGGCAGGGCTCAGCTCCAGGGCTGTGCCAGCTCTGCCCCCTCAGCCTGGGCAGGACCTTGGGACACTGGGCAGGGCCAGAGGGGCAGCGGGGCTGGAGAGGGGCTGGGACACAAACCCTGAGGGAGCCCTGAGGGAGCTGGGGGTGCTCAGCCTGCAGGGAAGGAGACTCAGGGTGCCCCCAGCACTCTGCCAGCTCCTGAAAGGTGCCTGTGCCCAGCTGCCCTTGGGCTCTGTGCCCAGCAGCACTGGCACACCCAGAGCACACAGCCTGAGCTGGGCCCAGGGAAATCCAGCTTGGAGAGCAGCAAAAAGCTTTTCCAGCAAGGGGGAGAAAGTTCTGCAGTGGCTGCAGGGGAGGGGGTGCAGTCACCATCCCTGGGTGTGTTTAACCAGCCTGGAGGTGGCACTGGGTGCCAGGGGCTGGGCTGGGCTCCAGGGCCTTGCAGGGCTCTCCCAGCCTGGTGACTCTGAACTCTGTGCAGGTCAGACAAAAGCCACTATTGGTGCTCACCCTGCCAGCCTGTACAACCTCCTGTTTCCACAGCAGCTGTCAGCCCTTGAGGGTTGCAAAGTTTACAGCTATGGCAAACAGATATTACCAAATACCCATCTTTTAGAAAATTTTAAAATATTAATGTGTCTGTAGATACTTCTTCAAGCACAGCTTTGACTTCTGCACTCACAGGGGAAACAATCAATCACAGTTGCTGTCATAGTTTTACATGAGAGATGTTTAAAAAAGTGATACAAAGCTTCCAACCATTAAAAAGCTGGACATGTCCCTGAACCAGGACAACATGCTGCTGTGAAAAGCACATGGTAAAAGACAAAACAAACCTGGAAGCTATTAATAAAATTTTCTTCATACTCTTTTAAAATTTTAAACCTATTTTAACTTTCTGCTAATCCCACCTCACAACAAAAATAAATACATTAATAATTAACCAACACCAAAATCTACCACACTCAATACATTAACCAAAAAAATCTGGAAATAAAAAAAAAATCCTCAATTAGCAAGCCAAATCCACTACACTTGCCAACATTTTTTACAAGATTTTGCTTTGTTGAGTGTGTCCCAAGAAGTAAAAACAGAGAATGAGGAACGCTCCAGCAGAGATTTTGGTGCGATTCTGGAATTCTGACCCGGCACAGGAGCAGATCCCGGCGCCACAGCCCCTGGCAAAGGGCGGCTCGGCCATTCCCAGTTCCAAGGTTCCCTCCTCATCCCGTTTTTATTTCCCTCTCCTTTTCACCTCCCCGCTCCTCAGCCCCGTGGGTTGATCCTTGCACTCGGTTCCACGCAGGCACCTGCTCCAATGGACCCGGATTCGTGCAGATTATCACACCAAATTCAAGAACTGGATACAAAAACCCTAAAGGTTTTACTACAGAGCATTCCAGCCCCTCACTCCCTGCATTTCCTGGGAATTCAGCCCGGGGGGGAAGAAGCATTTATCACCTGGCTGGGGGTTAGAAGGGAAAAACAGCCGAGGGAAAAAAATCCTTAACGGAGCCGAAAGCCCTCAGGGGTGTGCCTGAAAACCGAGTGGGAATTTCCACGGGAACGGGCGGCTTTGCTGGCGGCGCGATCCGCTGCAAGCAAGGTCAGGGGCGCCACTGAGGGAGGCATTTCCAGCGGCCTCAGGTGCGGCGCCAGCCCAGCGAGCAGCAGCAATTTCTGCCGATCCCGGCTCCCCTTCCCGCCGGGGCTCTCGGCAGGGCCAGAGCCGAGCAGGGACGTGCCAGGGGGCTGTGGCACCTCGGCGGTGACACGCGGTGACACCGCAGCCCCCGGCGCAGAGAGAACGGAGCCCACGGCACGAATCAATCCCTGCCTCGGCAGCACAAACCCGGCTGCGAGCATCGCTCCCAGCTCCACAGCGCGGCCGGGAACGCCAGCAGGCGGCTGGGGGCTGCACGGTGCCTGGGACAGGGGGAAATAATGATAAAAATAATAATCAAAATAATAATCAAAATAATAATCAAAATAATAATCAAAATAATAATCAAAATAATAATCAAAATAATAATCACCGTCTGCTTTGGAGCTTGGGGTAAAACTCGCCTCTTGCTGAGGCCCGACCTTCCCAGTGCGGGTGCAGGAACCCCCAGAGCCCCAGCACCTCACAACCATTAAATTAAGAAATTAATCTGTTTAAATCCAAGTTCTCCTTGAGGTAGGAGTCAGAACTGGATGGGCTTTAAGGTCCCTTCCAACCCAACCCATGCCATGATTCCACAATTCTGCACATAGGTGTCGCTTCAGAATCATTAATTCAAGACCTGAATCTGATTAAATTTAATCAGATTTCAGAATCATTAAATCAAGACCTGAATCTGATTAAATTTAAGTTTTTCTTGCAGCTGAGGGTCAGAACTGGATGGGCTTTAAGGTCCCTTGCAACCCACTCTGTGATTCTTCTCTCAGCTGAAGAAAGCGGCACAGAGTTGTCACTTCACAATCATTAAATCAAGACCTGAATCTGATTAAATTTTTCTTGTTGCAGGGGTCTGGATGGGCTTTAAGGCCCCTTCCAACCCATCCTGTGATTCCACCATTCTTCACAGAGTTGTCACTTCATAACCATTCAATCAAGACCTGAATCTGATTAAATTTAAGTTTTTCTTGCAGCTGAGGGTCAGAACTGGATGGGCTTTAAGGTCCCTCCAACCCAACCCATCCCGTGATTCCACCATGCACAGAGTTGCCACTTCACAATCATTAAATCAAGACATAAATCTGATTAAGTTTTCCTTGTAGCAGGGTCAGATGTGGATGGGCTTTAAGGTCCCTTCAAATCCAACCCAACCTACCCCGTCCCACTCTGCGATTCTTCTCTCAGCTGAAAAAAGGGGCACAGAGTTGTTACTTCACAATCATTCAATCAAGACCTGAATCTGATTAAATTCAAGTTTTTCTTGTGGCTGACAGTCACAACTGGATGGGCTTTAAGGTCCCTCCAACCCAACGCATCCCGTGATTCCACCATTCTTCTCCCAGCTGCACAAAGGGGCACGGAGTGGTCACGACAAGGCTGAGATTGCCCAGTTCATCAGTTTGGGACTCTTAATTAAGGCTCCCTGGTCACTAATAACAGAATTCCCAGAGGTTCTGCGACTGTCAGCTGCTTGGATCTGGGAGTGCTTTAAGGATTCACACAACACCAGCATCCACCAGCATTCCAGGGCTGCTGAGCAACCACCTCATCACCAAAACAGCACCAAAACCCCAAAACCAGCAGCCACCACCCCCTAAAGCTGCTGAGTGATCACCTCATCACCAAAACAGCACCAAAACAGCACCAAAACCCCAAAACCAGCAGCCACCACCCCCTAAAGCTGATGAGTGATCACCTCATCACCAAAACAGCACCAAAACCCCAAAACCAGCAGCCACCACCCCCTAAAGCTGCTGAGTGATCACCTCATCACCAAAACTCCCAGAGCCCCAAGCACCTCACAACCATTCAAACAGGACCTGAATCTGATTAAATGTAAGTTTTTCCTGTGGCTGAGGGTCAGAATTGTGTGGGCTTTAAGGTCCCTTCCAAGCCAACCCATCCCACCTCGTGATTCTTCTCCCAGCTGAAGAAAGGGGCACAGAGGTGTCACTTCATAACCATTAAATCAAGACCTGAATCTGAGTAAATTTCAGTAAATTTTCTTTACTGGCTAAGGGTCAGAGCTGGATGGGTTTAAGGTCCCTTCCAAGCCAACCCATCCCACCTCATGATTCTTCTCCCAGCTGAAGAAAGGGGCACAGAGTTGTCACTTCATAACCATTAAATCAAGACCTGAATCTGACTAAATTTCAGTAAATATCAGTAAATTTTCTTGTGGCAGGAGTCAGAACTGGATGGGCTTTAAGGTCCCTTCAAACTCAATTCAAGCTGTGATTGTACCATTCTTCTCCCAGCTGAAGAAAGGGACATGGAGATGTCACCTCACAACCATTCAATCAAGGACTGAAACTGCTTAAATTCAAGTTTTTCTGGCTGAGGGTCAGAACTGGATGGGCATTCACCAGCAAAATTTCCCCTCAGGAATGAGGAATTCCAGCATTTCCAGCAAGACCCAAAGGGAACAACAATTCCAGGGATGCTCCCAAAGATTTGATCTCTAAAGCTGGCAGGGAAAAGCCCAGCACCATCTAAAATGTCTGCATATAAATGTACATAACAACATCATCTGTTCCATCTATTCCTTCCTGTTTACACCCTATTGAGGTAAAATACAAATCAGAACATCTAAAGGCAGACAGATCAATAAAACACTGGACTGACAGAAAAGAAGATTTAAAGTGAGAGTGAAAAGAGGAAAAGAGCCACTGAAATTTTCTGGCAACTCTTTTTGTCTCAGAATTGCAAAATCACAATTTTGTGGAGTGGCATCTCAAGGATGGGTGTTAGGATTCCAAGGGAAGGGAAAAAAACCCAAGAAAAATATATTTCTATAAAGCAGCCAAGAAAAAAAATACCGAGATTTTGTTTCTATCAAACACTCTTAAGAATCAGAGTTCCACTACAAATTTCATCTATTTTAATTAGACTTTTATCTCTGTATCAGCAAAGTTCTGTTGGATCTGAATAAAAAAATTTATCTTATTTTTGTTCTAAACAAAAAACTTATTTTTGCTCTAAACCTCCTTTCAGCAGATGCTTCAGCTCCACGTGCCCAATTTTGCAGCCACGGGCCTGGGGACAATTTGACGGCTCCCAAATCTGGTTTTGTTCCAATAACACCAGGATATTGAATATTATTTCTTTCTCCTGAGGACAAAAGGAGCTGGATGAATGAAGAGCCTGGTCTGAGAGGCTGGCACCTGCTGAAGTGGCTGAGAAAAGGAGGAGAAGGAGCAGTTTGTGCTCCCAGAGCCTCTCCAGCAGCACATGCCCAGCAGAGCCAGCTGGGAATTGCAGGTTCCTCCTGCATCTGTGGCTCTGCTCCTGGCATTGGGAGTGATGCAGGTTTGAAGGTGCTTCAGGTTCCCAGCCACCCTCGGAAATAAAATCTCTTTTTGTGGTTTAACCCAGGAAAGAATGGAGAGCAGGGGGGGGGATGAAGAGTTTAAGCACATTTGAGGAGAATTATGGGTGCCCTGAGGGTCTCTCAAAATAGAGATGGGATTAGGATATCAAACCCCAAACACGGGGCTGGGAGTCAGGATCCCAGAGGGAAAATGTCCTTTCCTGAGCAGCTGAGCCCCCTGCTAACCCCAAAGAAGGGATTTTAGGGGGAGGAAGGAGCCGAGATCCAGACCTTGCCCCTGTGGGATGTGCTCCCTCCAAGGAGGAACTGGAACTTCAGGGAAGCCACCCAGGAGGAAATCACAGTTATGGGGACAAACCCCCTCACCCTGCGCCCTCCAAAGGGAGAGGAAATTCAGAGCAGCCCCAAAAGAGGCTGGAATTCCATCAGCAGGGGAGGTGAGCTCTTCACCCCAAAGTTTCACGAGGTGAGAGGCTCCCTTAGGACAGGGACACTTCTTTCCCTACCACCCCCAAAAGGTTCACAGGGGACAACTCCTTCTCCTGGGATTTCCAACAGGAACGATGCCAAAACCCAGGGAGAACGTGCATTTCCCTCCAGGCACAGCAGGGCACACACAGCCCCCGCTCCAGGGAGCACCCGTGTCCACCTGAGGAGCTGGAGACGCACCAATGGACTCACCAGGACCGGGCTCAGCAGGATGCCCAGCCCCACACACCGACCTGGGGTGCCAGCTCACAGCACCCCTGGGAGAGGGGCGCCCCCAAAGCCCCCCTGCCACACCCCACACCCAGCCATGGGCACACCTGGCCCTGCCCCAGGCGCCAACGTCACCAGCGACGCCCGGGACGTTTTTATCTCATCCACATTCCCCAGATAACCCCGGGAACGTGAACCTGATGTGAACCCACACACCCTGCAGCTCACACACCTGGGGTGACGGAGTGCGCTGGAAATGCACCCAGGGACACCTGGGGGGGCAGAATTGGGGCGTAAAGGTACCCAGGGCCATCTAGAGGTGCAGAAATGGGGTGTAAAGGTACCCAGGGCCATCTAGAGGTGCAGAATTGGGGTGTAAAGGTACCCAGGGCCATCTAGGGGTGCAGAAATGGGGTGTAAAGGTACCCAGGGCCATCTAGAGGTGCAGAATTGGGGTGTAAAGGTACCCAGGGCCATCTAGAGGTGCAGAATTGGGGTGTAAAGGTACCCAGGGCCATCTAGGGGTGCAGAAATGGGGTGTAAAGGCATCCAGGGACACCCGGGGGTGCAGAAATAGGGGGGAAAGGTACCCAGGGACACCTGGGGGTGCAGAATTGGGGTGTAAAGGCATCCAGGGACACCTGGGGGTGTGGGAATGGGGTATAAAGGCACCCAGTGATACCTGGGGGTGCAGAAATGGGGTGTAAAGGCACCCGGGGACACTTGGGGGTGTGGAAACCCAAGGGCATAAATGCACCCGGTGTCACCTGGGGGTGAAGGGAATGGGGTGTAAAGGCACCCAGTGTCACCTGGGGGTACAGAAATGGGGTGTAAAGGCCCCAGATGACACCTGGGGGTGCAGGAGAGGGGTGCAGAGGCACCCAGTGTCATCTGAGGGCGCAGGTGTGGGGTGTAAATGCACTCAGTGTCACCCCACTTGTCCCCGCCGCACAGACACGGGGGGAGGGTACAATGCACAGTCAGACCCCAGGCACGGCACAACACGTCCCCAGAACGCAGCCCCGGCCCTGGAGCGCCCCCGCAGCCCCGGCAGCCGCTCGGGGTCACCGACACCGCCGCGCACCGGGGACCCCGCACCGGGCCGGCCCCGCCCGGCCGAGGCAGCGCCGCGTCCCGAGCCCCGGTGCCCGGAGCGGGGCTGTCCCTGGCACGGCCCCGCCGGGAGCGCTCCCTGCCGCTGCCGCCCCCGTTACCTTCTTGACGGTGCGCGGCGCCTCGGTGACGGTGCCGTCGGGGCTCACGAGCGCCTCGGCCGCGCTGCCGCTGCTGTCGCTGCCGTCGCGGTGCCGGGGCTGCTGGGGGTGGTGCGGGTCGCTCCTCTTCATGGCCGAAGCCTGCGGCACCTTGCCGGCGGCCGAGGACATCCCGGAGGCCGAGGACATCGCGGCGGCCGAGGACAGCCCGGGGCAGCCGCCCCCCGGAGGCCGCTCGGCGGAGGGGGCCGGGGCCGCCTCACGCTCGGCGCCCGGCACGGGGCAGGCGGGCGCCGCCGCCGCCACGCCGTGCCCCGCTGCGTGAGCGCCCACAGGCTCGCACGGCGGCCCCGCCGCCTTGTCCATGGGGCCGCCGAGCTCCTTCAGCTCCACGGCGGGCGCGGCCACCGCCACCTGCACCGACATCGCCGCCGACTGCTCCGGCTCCGCTCCCGGTCCGCTCCGGCTCCCTCAGGGCCGCCGGCCCCGCCTCGCCCCGCCCCGCCGCCCTCACTGCCGCACTGCGCGCTGGGACATGGAGTCCTCCCGCCCCGGCTCCGCCCGGTCGCGACTACAGCTCCCGGCACCCCCTGCGGGGCCGCGCGGCGGTTGCTGGGAGTTGTAGTCCGCGCGGAGCCACACGCATCGTGTAGGCGTTTGGCTCTTTTTTCACGTTTTGGTGAATTTTCAGTGTTTCAGCCGCTGGGCACGGAATCGCAGGAGCACTGAGGTTGCACAAGACCATCGAGACCAAGGTGTGCCTGATCTCTACTTTATGTTACCAGCCCGGAGCCCTGAGTGCCACATCCAGGGATTCCTGGGACACCCCCATGGATGGGCGCTCCAAAGCTCCCTGGGCAGCCCCTGCCAGGGCCTGACCCCTTTCCATGGGGAAATTCCTGCTGGTGTCCACCCAGCCCCTCCCCTGGCCCAGCCTGAGGCCGCTCCCTCTGCTCCTGTCCCTGTTCCCTGGGCTGTCCCCTCCTGGCAGGGACTTGTGCAGAGCCACAAGGGCCCCTGAGCCTCCTTTGCTCCAGGCTCAGCCCCTGCCCAGCTCCCTCAGCCCTGCTGGGGCTCCAGGCCATTCCCCAGCTCCTTTGTCCCTTCTCTGGACTCAATCTGGCACAGGCCTTGATGTCCGCATGGTGCCGTGGCCTGGCCAGGCAGCTCCCCAGGTCTGGACCAAAATGATGGAATTTCAGAGACAAAGGGGTTGGAAAAACCCTCCCAGACAATGAAACCCAACCACTACAAGGTCACCACTGGTCTGAGTCCCCAAGTGCCCACAGCAAGGATGGATGTCCCACCAAGGTCATCCCAATGGTCAAAATGATGGAATTTCAGAGCCAAAAGGGTTGGGAAAGCCCTCCTGGACCATCAATCCCAACCAACGCCAGGAAAACCCATGGGAATGAGGAGCCACAACATCCTGGCATGGGGAATGTGCCATCCAAACTCCTGGGACTTGCTGTCCTGCCAGGCACTGAGCTCAGCCTGCAGGCACAAATCAGTAATAAACCACCAGATTCATGATTCATATTTAATGATTTAAATTTTACCACCTTTTCTAAATCCGCTTCTCTGTGAATGTGCCTCTCCTGGAATACAAACCCATCCTTTTATTATTGGTATTTATTGAGATCCGCTCTGAGAGAAGAACTTGGAGCTGTTGGTGGGTGAGAGCTTAATTAATTCTCAATTCTCAAGTGCCAATTCCAATTCTCAAGTGCCCAATTCCCAAACCCCGGGCGAGCTCAGTGTTTGGGATGAGATGGAGAGGAAACTCTCAAACCCCGGGTGAGCTCAGTGTTTGGGATGAGATGGAGGAGAGGAAACTCTAAAATCCCAGGTGAGCTCGGTGTTTGGGATGAGGAGGAGAGGAAACTCTCAAATCCCAGGTGAGCTCAGTGTTTGGGATGAGATGGAGAGGAAACTCTCAAATCCCAGGCAAGCTCGGTGTTTGGGATGAGATGGAGGAGAGGAAACTCTCAAATCCCAGGCGAGCTTGGTGTTTGGGATGAGGAGGAGAGGAAACTCAAATCCCAGGTGAGCTCGGTGTTTGGGATGAGATGGAGAGGAAACTCAAATCCCAGGTGAGCTCGGTGTTTGGGATGAGATGGAGAGGAAACTCAAATCCCAGACGAGCTCGGTGTTTGGGATGAGATGGAGGAGAGGAAACTCTCAAATCCCAGGTGAGCTCGGTGTTTGGGATGAGATGGAGAGGAAACTCAAACCCCAGGTGAGCTCGGTGTTTGGGATTTGATGGAGGAGAGGAAACTCTCAAATCCCAGGCGAGCTCAGTGTTTGGGATGAGGAGGAGAGGAAACTCTCAAATCCCAGGTGAGCTCGGTGTTTGGGATGAGGAGGAGAGGAAACTCTCAAATCCCAGGTGAGCTCGGTGTTTGGGATGAGATGGAGAGGAAACTCAAATCCCAGGTGAGCTCAGTGTTTGGGATGAGATGGAGAGGAAACTCTCAAATCCCAGGTGAGCTCAGTGTTTGGGATGAGATGGAGAGGAAACTCTCAAATCCCAGGTGAGCTCGGTGTTTGGGATGAGATGGAGAGGAAACTCTCAAATCCCAGGTGAGCTCGGTGTTTGGGATGAGATGGAGAGGAAACTCAAATCCCAGGTGAGCTCAGTGTTTGGAATGAGATGGAGGAGAGGAAACTCTCAAATCCCAGATGAGCTCGGTGTTTGGGATGAGATGGAGGAGAGGAAACTCTCAAATCCCAGGCGAGCTCGGTGTTTGGGATGAGATGGAGAGGAAACTCTCAAATCCCAGGCGAGCTCAGTGTTTGGGATGAGATGGAGGAGAGGAAACTCTCAAATCCCAGGCGAGCTCGGTGTTTGGGATGAGATGGAGGAGAGGAAACTCAAATCCCAGGCGAGCTCAGTGTTTGGGATGAGGAGGAGAGGAAACTCAAATCCCAGTTGAGCTCGGTGTTTGGGATGAGGAGGAGAGGAAACTCTCAAATCCCAGGTGAGCTCGGTGTTTGGGATGAGATGGAGGAGAGGAAACTCTCAAACCCCAGGCGAGCTCGATGTTTGGGATGAGATGGAGAGGAAACTCAAATCCCAGGCGAGCTCGGTGTTTGGGATGAGATGGAGAGGAAACTCAAATCCCAGGTGAGCTCGGTGTTTGGGATGAGATGGAGGAGAGGAAACTCTCAAACCCCAGGTGAGCTCGGTGTTTGGGATGAGATGGAGGAGAGGAAACTCAAATCCCAGGCGAGCTCGGTGTTTGGGATGAGATGGAGGAGAGGAAACTCAAATCCCAGGTGAGCTCGGTGTTTGGGATGAGATGGAGGAGAGGAAACTCAAATCCCAGGTGAGCTCGGTGTTTGGGATGAGCTGAGGGAGAGGAGGGAGGGAAGGAATTCTCCACAGAGACCTCCCCAAAACCCAGGAGGGAGGGGAGAGATGGAAGCATCTGAGGGAGGATTCCAGGGAGGAAAGAGCGATGGGAGAGGGGCAGGAATTCCAGAGGCGGTCTCAGCTAAAGGAGAAGCAGCACATCCCTGTGTGCCAGCCGTGTGGTGAGCACAATTCCCGAGATAAATTCCTGCTGGACGGGATCTGAGCCCGCAGCTCATCCCTGCCTCTCTCCGTGACCCCAGAACTCCGGCTGGGGGCTGATCCCGGCTCAGCACCGCCCTCTGGAACGGGAACTCTTCGGTCTGGGAGGGATTTGAGGCTGGAGGGAAATCCCTCCCCTTCCATGGAGAGCAGGAAAGGTCGGGCTGAGCCGGGGAGGCGGTGCTGACCCGAGGGGCGGAAATCCTCCGGGATTTGGCATCTCAGATCGCACCAAAAACCCACCAGGGTGTTCTGCAAACCCCTGATACTGTGTAAAATCCCGGCTCTGATCTTCCTCTCCTGAGGAGAGGAGCTTGTGCTGCCTTGGAAATAGAGAAACCCTCCGGAATTTGTCATTTCCTGGTGCCACAGATCCCACAAAAAACCCACCAGGTTGTTTTGGCCAAGGCAAAATCCTGACTCTGAGTTCTCCTCTGCTGAAGAGCGGAGCTTGTGCCGACCTGGAAATAGAGAAATCCTCCAGATTTTATCATTTCCAGGTACCATAGATCCCACAAAAAACCCAGCAGGTTGTTTTGCAAACCCCTCACAAATCCGAAATCCCAACCCTGATCCTTCTCTGCTGAGGAGAGGAGCTTGTGCTGCCCTGGAATGAAGAAATCCTCCAGAATTTATCATCACAGATGCCACAAAAAAACCGCACCAGGGTGTTTGGGCCAAGGCAAAATCCAGAGCCTGAGTTCTCCTCTGCTGAGGAGAGGAGCTGGCGCTGCCCTGGAAATAGAGAAATCCTCCAGAATTTATCATCTCAGATCCCACAGACCCCACAAAAAGATCCCAGGTTGTTTTGCACGTCCTTGACCAGGGCAAAATCCTGGCTCAGCGTGGGATCTTCCTCACCTTTTAAAGGATATTCCCAAAATCAGGAGATTGGCAGGGATGGTGTTTTCCTGCCCTGTGCTGCTGCCAGCACCCCCAAAACTCCTCCTGCTGAATGTCCATAAATCCCAGGGCTGATGCCTTGAGAACCAGACCTGGAGCAGAGGCTGGGCAGAGCTCCAGAATAAAGCAGGGATTTATGGAAAGGATCCACGGCTGCACCTTGGGCAGCACCAGAGCCCAGCCAGGGCTGCACCCAAGATGAACCAAAACGGCCCCAAAATGCACGAGCGCTGCCGGGGTCTGTCCCTGGGATCAGTTCTGCTCCATTTGCACCTTGCAGTTCATTGTCCCATTGCAGCTTTAGCCCAGGCAGTCCCACCCTGCTTGTTTTTCTCTCTGCAGCCCACGGGGTTTGTGCTCCTGGGCTGAGATTTGGGGCATTTGTCCTTGGTGCCCAGCTGGAGCAGGAATTGTTTTGTCTCCCTGCTCTGTGCACACAGCTCACCATCCCTGAATGTGAACCCAGCCCCACACACTAAAGCAGCTCAGAATGGGAAAAATATGAAATCCAAACCCTGAGGCAGCAGGGAGAGCACAGAGAGGTTATCCCAGGGATCCAGGCCGTGCCTGGTGATTCAGCTGGGAAAACAACGGGTATCAGGAGAGGAGGGAGAGGCTGTTTGGGCAGGGAGGCTCCAACAATCGGGGCTCTGTGAGATGCAGGCAGCTCAGGGCTGGCTCCTTCCCCTGCTCCTGACACCAGCTTGGATTGGCTTGGCCTGGAAATCTGGGAGAAAACAACCTTGGAAAAGCAAAATTCCTCTCCTTGAGAGCCGTGGCTGGTGCAGATCCACGGCAGAGTTTGGTCTCTCCCACAAACAGGAGGAAAAACCTGCATTTTCCAGGTTGTTTTCTGTTCCAACTGAGATTTCATCCTTTTAATTCCACCAGATGGGGGGAAAATGCCAATTTCTCCCTGGGGATCAGTGGTTCGGTGAATCCACAGGGAATATCACCCAAATTTCCTGAAATTCCCCCGTTTTTCCCCAGAGAAACCTCTGTGGGTGCTGGGAGATGTGTGACCCTCTGTGCTTCGCCCTCCTGCACCTCCCATGGGAATGCTGGAGCTTTTCCCTAAGGATATTTCAGGGGAATTTGCTGGATTTTGGCAAACTGGGGCTGTTTTCTTCCTTCAAGATTTTCTCCCCCTGCACCAAATCAAGGTGGGGTTTTTTGGGAGGGGATGTGAGGTTGTCAGCACATCTCCTGCTGCTTCCAAAGTTAAAATCATGTGAGTTTTTCGGTTTCAAACAGCAAATAGTTTTGTTAGAACTGGGGTTTTAACTAAGAAAGCCACAAAATAAAATATATAAAAAGAAAAAACCCAGAAAAGGGAGATAAAGAGAAATATTTTGTTTCATCCTGGACAATCCAGCTTGGACTCTGTAGCAGGGTCAGCCCAAAAAAAAATAACAAACCCTGAAAAATGCAATTTTCACTGACCAATTCCAGCTAAATTTCAGGGTCTGGTTTGCAGGATAACCAAACCCTGCAGCTGCATGGCTTTCAAGCAAAATAAAAAAAGGATCTTTTCCAAAAGCAGCATTTTTCTCCCCCAAAAAAGCACCAGCACCGTGGGAAGCTTCAGATGCCTCAGTGGGACCCTACCCAGGAACACCCCAAAATTTGGGTAGCCCCACATTTTGGGGGTTTGGGGGATATTTTAGCCCGTGATGCCACCTGCTGGCAAAGGCCCCATTTGTCCCCAAAATTGCCCAGTTGTCCCCAAAAGTGTCCCCACGGCCCCCGAGGGCATTTCCAGCCCCTCAGAGCTCCATCCTGCAGGTGGAACAGGGGGCTCAAAGCACTTTAAAGCAGTTTTTAATGTGCTTTAAAGCAGTTTGAAACATTTTAAGGTGCTTTAAAGCCATTTGAAACACTTTAAAGCAAGAAGGTTTTTAGGAGAAAGGACAATCCCCCCCCCAAAAATGTTTTCCCGCATGGATCCCTCCCCAAAAGAGCCCAGAGCAGCCACTGGGATTGAAAATCTGTAAATTTAATACTGATACAGGAGTGTTTTTCCTTTACACAGCAAAAATGAACCCGTGGAGGTCACTGGGATAGCAAAAAAAAAAAAAAGAAAAAAAAAAGCCAGCAGCCTACCAGGACTTAATAAAAATAGGGAAAATCCAAACACCAGCAGGGACTGGAGCCCTCCTTCCCCAGGGCTCCGCTGGCTTTGCTGTGACTTGATTTTTATTTCTTTTATCCTAAAAAAATAATTAAAAAAAAGCTTTGCTCTGGGGGTTGCTGACCCTGATTCACCTCGGGCACCCCGAGGTTTCTGGGGTTCTTTTTTTGCTCAGGAGCACCCAGGCAGCCCAAGGTGCTTCCTGTCCCATCTCCCTGGTGCTGCCACCCCACTAATCCTGATCTGGGTCTGGCTCAGCTCTCTGGGGAGCTGGAAGGCACTTTGGGGTCACGGGAGGGATTGGGGTGAACCCAAAACAGGGGTGCACACCAGGGATGCTGCTGCTGCTGCCCCTGAGTGGGCTCACCCCGAGCAGAGGCACCACGATACAAACATTAAAAAAATCGGAAATTTTAAAAAATTTGCTATTGGCACAAGTGGGGGTGAGCTCTACGTACCTCTAGCCGTGGGTGGGGCAGGGCTGCCCCAAATCTACCCTGATCTAGGCTGTCCCCAGGCGTCCCCCTGGTCCCTAAATCCCTGCGGGAGCCGGGGCTTGTCCCACTGCCAGCTCCTTTCTCCCGGTGACGCTGGAGGGAATCCCAAAACCTCTCCAGGCTGGGAAGTGCACGGAGACAAATCCTCCAAGGGGAGAAACGGGATGTGCTCGGGTGGGTGGGACATTTGGGACGATCCCCGTGGGATCGGGTGGGTTTGGTGCCCCCACATCCCTCTGGGATCAGAAGTCCGAGTCGGGCTCCAGCAGCTCCGCGTCCACCAGGTTGGTCCGGGAGTGGATGGGGGCCAGCCCTGCCCGGCAGCCCTGAGTCCTGGGGGCCAGAGGGCCGGGCTGGGGGGGCCACAGGGCGCCGCCGCGGTGGCGGTGGCGGTGCCAGCCCTCGGGCTCGGCGGCGCCGCTCTCGGGGCAGAAGGGGTTGCCGATGACGTGCAGCACGTTGGCCCCGCGCCCGCGCCCGTCCCACGCGCCCCCGGGGAAGGTGGCATCGGGCTGGACGGCTGGCAGCGCGTCGGGGGCAAAGGCCACCAGGCAGGGCTGGGCGGGCAGGCGGGGCAGGCGAGGGACGGAGCTGGGCACGGCGGCGTGCCCCGGGCAGCGCTCGGGGTCCGGGGTCACCTCCTTCTTCTTCTTCCTCCGCTTCTTCTTGCGGCCGCTGCGCTTCTGCAGCTCCGGGGACACGTCGGCCTCCACCACCCACAGGTTGGCCCTCTCCTCTGGTGGCACTGGGGGACGTGGGTGAGGTGGCTGTGAGTGGCCACGTCCCGCCTGTGCCCTCCACCACCCCCCCAGCAACCCCAGCCGCCCACCTGATCCCACAGGGATCAATCCCAAACATTCCATCACCCTGAGTACGCCATCCCTGCACACCCCAGGCCCGGCTCACGCCCCAGACATTCCCCACGAGGTCCCCAAGGACTTGCCAGGTGTCGCCACGGGTGTCACGGAGATGTCCTGGGGCAGGATGGCCCCTCTCCTGGCCACCATCTTGGTGACATGCTGGGCCCACGCCGAGGACACGTCGGCTGACGGCTCATTGATGTTGAACGCCAATCCGGCTGTAGGGACAGGGGGATCTGGTCAAGGGGGGCTTTGAGGACTCTGGGGGGCTGATGGGGACATCCCCTGCCCCGGGCACGCACCCACGGGGCCGTCGTGGGACACGGTGTGCATGCTGAAGGACAGCTCCTGGCCCGGGTCGCGCAGCAGCTCCTTGCGCTTGGAGAAGGCCTTGGCGATCATCTTGCTCTTCTTGATCCTCTTGGGCTGGTCGTCGCTCTGCCCCGTCAGCCTGGGGACACCGAGGGGACAGGGGGGCACAGCTGTCACAGCTGGGGGCACAGGGGGGCTCCCCAGCTCCCCCTCCTGCACACGGGGACACCGGACTGGGGAATGGGCTTGGGGATGGACGTGTCCCACAAACTCCACATGGGAGAGGCCACCCCGTTCCTGAGCTGCTGTGAGCCCACAACCCATCGAGCTGAGGGACGAACATCTGGGAATGTCCTCCAGCATCGCACTGGATGGGGCAGGAAGGGCTCCAGGGAGCTGGGGTGACACCCTCGGGGTCCCACCTGCACCAGGTGCGCTTCCAGATGAGCAGGGTGGCCTTGGTCCAGACCCAGGTGCTCATGGAGACGCCGGTGCCGAACATGGCGAAGAGGTTGATCTTCTCCACCAGCAGGCTCGGCCGGTTCTTGATCTCGCAGTCGGGGATGGGCTTGTTGGTCTGCGTGGCGATGGTCACGTTGGCCTCACACCTGTGGGGACACGTGGGGACAGCGGCCATAAGGAGCAGGGACAGCCCACAGCCCCCACAGCCCTGCAGGGTGATGTGGTGGCACCGCTCGTGGGGGACGTGGGGCTGTCCACGCTGCGGTGCCACCGTGTCCCAGTCACCCTGTCCCTGTCCCACTCACAGGACGTATTCCCGGAAGCTGCGCTCCCACTCGGCCTGGTTGAAGAAGTCATAGAAGTGGCAGCCAAAGGTGATGAAGACAAAGCCAAAGGCCAAGAAGCCAAAAATGCCTGGAAGAGAAAGGGATGAGCTCCAGCCAAACTCCAGTGGCACTGAGACAGACACTGCACTGGGGCTGTGCCACCACAACCACCACAGCTTTGTCCCCCGCCGCTGCCACCCCGGGAAGGGGCTGTGTGACTTCAAGGGACAAAATGTCCCCGTTCCCACCCGGATTCCCCGGGGAAGCGTCGGTGCAGCCCTCACCCAGGCGCAGCATGGTCTCGTTGATCTTGCTGGCCGCCTTCTCGCTCAGCAGCCCGGGGTGGTTGCTCTTGATGGAGAAGAGCGTCATGACCCCTGTGGGGAGGACGAGGGGGTCAGGGTGTGGGCACGCCCACGGTGACCCTGTCCCCTCCCAGAGCAGAGGCACACCTACCCCGGATGAGGAAATAGCCCCCGACGATGAGCACGAGCCCGATGGGGGCCAGCACAAAGCCAGCTCGGTAGCGGTAGTTCTTGTAGCCCACGAAGCAGATGCCACTGACAGAGTCACCGTCCACCTGGCAGGTACAGGGACAGGGACAGGAGGGTCAGCTGGCTGCGGTGTCACCCTGAGCCACCATCCCCTGACGGTGCTCACCCCGTTACCTGCGCCACGGCCAGGATGGCCACGGTGAGCACGAAGGGGATGGACCAGGTGATGAGGTGGAAGTAGGAGGTCTTGCCCAGCAGCGGCTGGTAGGTGGTGCCCAGGGCCTTGAAGGACGTGTGCCAGGCGTAGGTGAGCATGACAAACCAGATGACACCCGACATCAGCGAGTAGTACACGATGACGAAGATGATGACGCAGGACAGCGTCTCGTTGGAGCTGCGGAGAGGTGAGGCAAGAATGTCACCCATCCCCGTGAGGGGACACGCAGGAGCACGGGGGTCTCACCCTCTGTGCTCCCAGGAGGCCAGCGAACCCCGAGAGCCCTCCTTGGTGTTTGGGACGGCCCTGGGGACAGAGGTGACACCTACGTGGGCTCGCCCAGCCGCATGGTGCCATCGGCCCGGCACACGATCTCGTCGCGGGCACCGTCCATGAACTGTGCCAGCCAACCAATGCTGCCCACGAAGAAGCAGGCGTTGACGTAGAACAGGATGACGGCGGGGTAGCGGTTGGAGTTCCTCCAGTCAGCGACAAACGTGGCCTGGAGGGGCGGAGAAAGCGACAGCTCGGTGCCCATCCTGTTTTGGGGACAGCTCGGTGCCCATCCTGTTTTGGGGACAGCTCCCCAGAAGGAGCCTGGGTCTCACCAGGGTGAAGAAGGTGCAGAAGATGGTGACGGAGCTGAAGGCGGCGATGTAGACGTGCATCTCGCGGTGCTCCTTCTCGGTGAACAGCGGGTTCTGGCACTGGATGCCGCAGCCCTCCACGTCCTCGTACCAGCTCTTGGGGTTGTCCGTCCTCACCAGCGGCGCCTCGCACTGCCCCGAGCTGTTGAACTTGATGTTCTGCACCTCGTTCTGCCACAGGGGAAACCAGGCCGTGAGGAGGAGGAGGAGGAGGAGGAGATAACCCCATGGCCAAGATGGACATGATGCCCTGTGGAGGGCAGGGGACAGCTGGGTTCCATAGAATCACCAGGGAACCCTGGAATGGTTTGGGTGGGAAGGGACCTCAGAGCCCCTCCAGTGCCCCCCTGCCATGGCAGGGACACCTCCCACTGTGCCAGGCTGCTCCAGCCCCAGTGCCCAGCCTGGCCTTGGGCACTGCAGGGATCAGGGGCAGCCCCAGCTGCTCTGGCAATGCCAGCCCAGGCAGGAATTGCTCATTGCCAAGATGCCACCCATGGCTGCCCTCTGGCAGTGGGAGCCATTCCCTGTGTGCTGTCCCTGCAGGCCTTGTCCCCAGTCCCTCTGCAGCTCTCCTGGAGCCCCCTGGAATGTGCTGGGAGCTCTCTCTGGAGCCTTCCCTTCTCCAGGCTGAGACACCAGCCCCTCTCTCCTGCAGAGTGCCTTTCCCCCCATTCCCCGTGCCCGTGCCGTACCGGGCAGCCCTCGGGGAATCGGTCCGTGGTGCACTTGAGGAAGTCGGGCCAGCCGCGCTCGCGCTCCACGATGGTGCAGGGTGCCCGCGTGGCCTGGCACAGGGTCTGGCTGGGCAGCTCCACCTGCCCATCCTCGCACTTGGGCATGTACACAGCGCACAGCAGGGGCTGGATGACGTCCCAGCAGCGCGGGGCATTGCGCAGGCCTGCGGGGAGGGGACAGCACCATCACCACCCCCGGCACGGCCACCACCTGCCGTCCCCACAGCACCCACACGGCGCTGGGACCCCTCTGTGGGACCCTCCAGCTGTCCCCACAGCACCCACACTGCACCAGGACCCTCTGTGGGGCTCTCCTGCTGTCCCCACAGCACCAGGACCCCTCTGTGGGGCTCTCTTGCTGTCCCCACAGCACCCACACAGTGCTAGAAGCCCTCTGTGGGACCCTCCAGCTGTCCCCACAGCACCAGGACCCCTCTGTGGGGCTCTCCTGCTGTCCCCACAGCACCCACACAACACTGGGACCCCTCTGTGGGTCCTCTGGGGCACCGTGCCCATCACCAGGGCTGCCCCTCCACACTGTGCCCACCCCCAGCCCCTGATAAACCATTTTCTACACTGCACCCATCCGCAGCCTCCTGCTGTACCCATCTCTAAGGCCATTCCATCCTGTTCCCCCTGTACACCACACCCTCCCTGTACCCCAATCTCCTGCTCCCCTCCACATTACACGATCTCCACTCCTGTGCTGCACAGTTTCTGTGCTGTGTCCATCCCCAGACACTCACTGTGCTGCTCCCCTCCATGCTGCTCCCATCTCCAGTCCTTTTTCCATCAGTTTTCTACACTGTACCCATCTCCAGTCACTTTTCAACCTGTTTTCCACACTGGACCCATCTCCAGTCCATTTCTCATCAGTTTTCCACACTGTACCCAACCTACTGCTCCTCTGTATACTGTACCCATCCCCTGTACCCACTGTGGAGTTTTCTATGCTGCACCCACCCCTGGGCCTGTGCTATCCCATATCCACCCCCAGCACCCCAATCTACAGCTGCTCTCGGTACTGTGCCCATCTACAATGTTTTGAAACAGTTCGCTGTACTGCACCCATCCCCAGCCTCCCTCTATAAAGTTTTGTATACTGTACCCATGCCCAGGCCCCTGCTAGGCACTTTTCCATACTGTACCCATCCACAGCTCCACTCTATTAAAGTTTTCTACACTTTTCCCATCCCCAAACCCCCTCTACAAAGTTTTCTGTACTTTACCCATCCCCAGCCCCTCTCTATAAAGTTTTCTATACTCTATCCATCCCCAGCCCCCTGCCAGGCACTTTTCTATACTGTACCCATCCACAGCTCCACTCTATTAAGTTTTCTACACTTTTCCCATCCCCAAACCCCCTCTACAAAGTTTTCTGTACTTTACCCATCCCCAGCCCCCCCACAATACACGCAAAGCCCCCATCCAAGCTCTCCCCGCCTTCCCCGCTCCCCATCCCCCTCCAGCCCCACGCCGGGCCTCTCCCGCACTCTCCCCGCTCCCGGCGCCGTCCCGTCCGTACCGGACCAGAGCAGCAGCTTCCCGTGCGCCTCCTCCTGCGAGGCGGAGTCGGTGGCCAGCAGCGTGGAGGTGGCGGCGTAGGGCAGCGCGGAGCCCAGGCAGGCGCCGAAGCGGAGCCGCTCGCAGGGCGCGGGGCGGCGGCAGCGCGGGGGCCCGGCCGAGGCGTTGGGGGCGGCGGGGCAGCGCCCGCCCAGGGCCAGCGCCAGGGCCAGCGCCAGCGCCCAGCGCTGCCCGCCGCGGCCCGGCCACATCGCGGCGGCGCTCGGCGGGCTTAGGGCGGCTCGCAGCGGGGCGAGGGCCCCGCCATGGCCCCGCCGCCTTTGTTGGGCTCGCCGGGAGCGAGCGGAGCGGCCCCGCTGCTGCTGCTGCTGCTCCTCCTCCTCCGCCGCCGCCGCCGCCGCCCGCGGCCCGGCCCGGCCCGCGCCCCCCGCCGGGGCGGGCTGAGGGAGGGACCGCGGGGGAAGCGCTGCGGAGGGTAAGAGGCGCGATTTGTGAGGGGAAAAGTCGCTGGAAAGTGAGGGAAGAGTCCCCTTCTGTGAGGAAAAAGTTCCTCTCGTGAGGAAGGAGTCACTTTTGGGGAGGAAAAGTTTCATTTTTCTGAGGAAAAGTTCCCCTTTCTGAGAGAAAGCTCCTTTTTGGGAGGAAAAGTTCGTTTTCATGAGGGAAAAGTCGCTAAAAAGTGAGGGAAAATGCTTTTTTTTTTGGAAGGAGTCTCCTTTTGTGAGGGAAAAGTTTCCTTTTTCTGAGGAAAAGTTCCCTTTTCTGAGGGAAAGCTCCTTTTTGTGAGGAAAAGTTCCTTTCTATGAGGAAAAAGTAGCTAAAAAGTGAGGTGAAGTGATTTTTTGGGGGGAGGAAAGAGTTTCTTGTGAGGAAAAAGTTCCTCTCGTGGCGAAAGAGTCACTTTGTTCAGGAAAAGTTCCTTTTTATGAGGAAAAAGTCGCTAAAAAGGGAAGGAAAATGCTTTTTTTGGAAGGAAAGGGTGTCCTTTTGTGAGGATAAAGTTCCTCTCGTGACGAAGGAGTCACTTTTGGTTAGGAAAAGTTCATTTTTTTGAGGAAAAGTTCCTTTTTGTGAGTAAAAAGTCACTAAAAAGTGAGGGGAAAAGTCGCTAAAAAGTGAGGGAAAGTTTTTTTTGGGAGGAAAAACTCCCCCTCACAAAAGGCCTTTGTGAGGAAAAAGTTCCTTTAGTGAGGAAAAAGTGGCTTTTTGTGAGAAAAAGTCTCATTTTATGGGGAAAATATTCCTTTTTCTGAGGGGAAAAGTTCCTTTTTGCGCAGAAAAACTCCCGCGTGAGGAAAAAAAGTCACTTTTTGTGAGGGAAATATCCCTTTTGGGAGGAAAAAGTCACTTTTGGCAGGAAAAAGTTCCCTTTTCATGAGAAAAAATTCACTTGTGAGGAACATGTCACATATAGTGAGGGAAAAGTTCCTGGTTTTGAAGAAAAAGTCCCTTTTTGTGAGGGGAAAGTTGACATTTATGACAAAAAGGTCCAATTTTCAAAGGAAAAGGTCACTTTTGTGACAAAACCATCACTTTATATGAGGAAAATATCAATTTTGTGAGGGGAAAGTTCCTTCTTGTGAGGAAAAGATCCCTTTTTTTGCTGTGAAATAAAATGTCCTTCTGGTGAAAAGGTCTCTGTGAGTGAAAAGTTACTTTTTGGAGGTGACAAGTTGCCTTTGGGGGAAAAGAAGCCACTTTTGGGAGAACAAAATTACTTTTTTAAGGGAAAAGTTACTTTTTAAGGAACAAAAGGTACTTTTTCTGGGGGGAAAAGGTACATCTTTTTTGGGGGTACTCTTTTTGGGAAAAAAAATCAATTTTAGGGGAGAAAAGGCAATTTTGGGGGAGAACTTGAATTTGTGGAGGAAAATTCCTTTTTTAGGGGTAAGTTACTTTTTTGGGGGGAGAAAATCAGTTTGGGGGGGCACAAAAGAAAAGTTGTTTTTGCGGACAAGTCCCTTTTGGGGGAAGAAAAGTTGATTTTGGGGAGAAAAGATCGGGATTTTGAGGGGGAAAAGTAATTTTTTTGGAGAACAGCTACTCTTTAGAGTAAACTTGCATTTTTGGGCGAGAAGTAGCTCTTCAGAGGGGAAGTTTTGGGGAAAAAAGGTGAGTTTTGGAGGGGAAAAAATCACTTTTTTTGCTGGGAGGTGCCCTTGCTCGGAGAAGCAATCGCTTTTGGGGGAAGAAATCCCATTTCGGCGGAGGGATGAGGCGGGTTTTGAGGAGGAAAAAAGCCAAAAAAAAGGTTTTTTTTATGGGAGAGAAGCGTCCCGGCCGCACACAAAGAGCCGGGCGCTGGGCCGCATCCCGGCTCCCTCCGCGGGAGGGACCACCCAGCCCGAGCCGAAGGGAACATTACAAGAAAAAAAAAAAAACAAAACTAAAAACCCAACCCCAAAAACTCCACCCACGGCTTGCGACAGCTCCGAGGGGCCGGGCCGGGCCCTTCAGCCGCGTTCCCTCCTCGTTTTGGGGTCTCACAGCGGCACAGGGCCTGGCGCGGCCTCTGTGTCCCCGAGGCACCGCCGTGTCCCCCGCGGCCTCTGCAGCCCGGCACAGCCCGCAGCGTGCGGCCTCCGGGCTTTATTGTCCGGGAAAGGCGAGGAACGGGCCCCTCGGTCCCCTCAGCCATCCCCGCGGCCAGCGACACCGAGACGGACACCCGGACACGGGGGGGACATCCCCGGCCCCGCAGCGCGGCCTGGGTGAAGGCAGCTCGGTGCACGGACACACAGACAGACAGACAGACAGACGTCCTTCTCCAGCACTCGCAGGGAGGGGAAGCACATCCCAGTGCGAAGCTTTGTGCGCCAGCAGGACAGACGGACAGGCAGCGATTCCCCGGCGCTGCTGCAGCTCGGCACCTCCAGGCCGAGCCCAGCAGCGGCTGCCAAAGGCACCGCAGATCTGCATTCCCTGTGGTCCAGCGGAGCCCCTCGGGCTGTCCCCCGCGCACCCGGGGCTCGGGAACGGCCCCGGAGCGCCGCCGTGCCGCGGGGAGGCTGCGGGCTCAGGACCAGGGGTCTGCCCGGTGCTGCTGGTTGTAGAGCTGCAGCTTGATCTGGTCGCGGATCTGGTGGATGAGGAGCCGCGCCAGGACGATGCCCACCAGCTGGAGGGGAGAGGGACGGGGGAGGGAAACGAGAGAGGAAGGGAGTGGGAAAGGGAGAGGGATGGGGAGAGGAAAGGGGGATAGATCAGGAGAGGGAGGGGAGAGAAGGAAGGGGACATGGAGGAGAGGGAAAGGGGAAGTGAGATAAAGGGAAGGCAAGGGGGAAGGAGAAGGGAAGAGGAAGAGGGGGGAGAAGGGAAGAGAAAGAGGAAGGGGAACAGGGAAGGAAATAAGAGAGGAAGGGGAAAGGGAAGAGGAAGAGGGGAGAGAAAGGGAGAGGGAGGGAAGGGGAAGAGGGAAGTGGGAGAGGAAGAGGAAGGAGAGAAAAGCGAGGGAAAGGGAGAGAAAGAGCAAGAGGGATGGGGGAGAGGGAGGAAAAGGAAGGGCAGAGGGAGATTCTGAGCGACACCAGGCAATGTCACCCCATGCCCCCTGTGCCGGACATTTGTGTCACTCCCCCACCCCAAATCCCATCCCAACTCCCCCATCTCACAACCAGCCCCCATTAAGGCAGCTCCCCAAAAAAGCCCCACAAAGCAGAGCTCTGGGGTGGCCCCTTGTCCCCCACAGTGCCCCAGCCCCATACCTGGGGCAGGGCCAGCCCCAGGGCGACGCCCCCCAGCAGGAAGAGGTTGCTGTGGGTCCAGTTGACCAGCTTGTCGATGCAGCCGTTGGTGTGGATGAAGGCACTGGCCTCCAGGTAGCTCCTGGCCTGCATCCCGTGGCCACACATGGTGTTGATGACAGCCTGGGACAGGGGACAGAGCACAGAGGGGCTGGGGACAGAACACACGGGGCTCCCTGCTCTTGGGGGGCAGCTGTGCAGTGACCAGGAGCTCTGGCCCCTGCCTTGGTGGGGCGTCCCTTCGTTGCTGTCCCCACGCTGTCCCTCCAGAGCCACCTGGCCCCAAAGAGCCAATTCCAGCTCTGGAGAGGGAGAATTCTCCCCCACTTCACCACAGCATTTCCACACAGGAGTCCCCAAACCCAACGGTTGGGTTGGGGAACCCAAACCCAGAGGGTGGGATGGGGGAACCCAAACCCAACGGTTGGGTTGGGGAACCCAAACCCAGAGGGTGGGATGGGGGAACCCAAACCCAGAGGGTGGGATGGGGGAACCCAAACCCAACGGTTGGGTTGGGGAACCCAAACCCAGAGGGTGGATGGGGGAACCCAAACCCAGAGGGTGGGATGGGGGAACCCAAACCCAACGGTTGGGTTGGGGAACCCAAACCCAGAGGGTGGATGGGTTGGGGAACCCAAACCCAGAGGGTGGGATGGGGGAACCCAAACCCAACGGTTGGGTTGGGGAACCCAAACCCAGAGGGTGGATGGGGGAACCCAAACCCAGAGGGTGGGATGGGGGAACCCAAACCCAGAGGGTGGGATGGGGGAACCCAAACCCAGAGGGTGGGATGGGGGAACCCAAACCCAGAGGGTGGGATGGGGGAACCCAAACCCAGAGGGTGGATGGGGGAACCCAAACCCAATGGTTGGGTTGGGGAACCCAAACCCAGAGGGTGGGATGGGGAAACCCAAACCCAGAGGATGGGATGGGAGAACCCAAACCCAACGGTTGGGTTGGGGAACCCAAACCCAGAGGGTGGGATGGGGAAACCCAAACCCAGAGGGTGGGATGGGGGAACCCAAACCCAGAGGGTGGGATGGGGGAACCCAAACCCAGAGGGTGGGATGGGGAACCCAAACCCAGAGGGTGGGATGGGGGAACCCAAACCCAACGGTTGGGTTCGGGAACCCAAACCCAGAGGATGGGATGGGGGAACCCAAACCCAATGGTTGAGTTGGGGAACCCAAACCCAGAGGGTGGGATGGGGGAACCCAAACCCAGAGGGTGGGATGGGGGAACCCAAACCCAGAGGGTGGCTCCAGGCCCAGCCCAGTCCCTGGGGCAGGGAGGACAGGCACGGGCAGGGTCCCCTGAGGCCACCCCAGCACTGACCTGGTCAGCATCGTGCAGGCAGCAGGAGAAGGGCACGGAGCAGCGCTCACGGCTGGGGTTGGTGGCCGTGCAGTTGAAGTACATGTTCTGGGACCAGTCCTTGTAGGAGACACCCCCGCAGCAGCTGAACTGCGGGCAGGACACGGAGCTCAGCGGGGAGGGGACCCCAGCCCAGGCAGGGGGACGGGACACTCAGGGCTCTTTGTGCCCCCAGCCCTCCCCAACCTCCCCCTGCCAGGCAGGACACCACTGTGAACATCCTGGAAGAGCCATCCAACGTCCCCAGCCTGTGCTGCCCCACAGATTAAAGCCTGACATGGAAATGGGGACATCCCGACCCTGCAGGCCCCCCTGTCACCTCCTTCTGCCCGAAATCGATGAGGTTCTGCAGGTCCAGGTCGTCCCGGTAATGCACGATGGCCCCGTTGATGATCTCGCTGACCTTCTCGCGGGCCTGGGGGACAAAGAGAGGGACAGCAGCGAGGCTGTCACCCAGCAGGACAGGACTGGGGCCACCCAGCACCCTCAGTGTCCTCCCTTATCAGTACCTTATCCGAGAACACAAAGCCCAGCGCGCCGGCCGCCAGCTGCAGGAGGAAGATGATGGTCAGGCAGACGGAGAACTGCGGCAAGAGGAAGGTGACAGTGAGGGGAAGAGGAGGGTGACGGTGAGGGGAGCACTGAGATGCCACAGGGTCCCCAGCAGGATCCCCAGCCCTGGCAGGACTCACCACCTGCAGCAGGCAGATGTTCTCCCGCAGGGAGCCCACGCAGCCGCAGAAGGTGATGAGGAAGGTGAGGACGCCCACCACGATGAGGAGGATGGCAGGGTCCACTGCCAGGCACGCCATGGCCGCCTCTGTCACCACGAACGAGCTGTCACCACGCTGCCGGCACCCCCAGGAGCCCAGGTGCCACCCCAGCCGTGCTGGTGGCTCGGAACCAGCCGGGAACCCCCGAGCTCACCTGCGTGCTTCAGCAGCCGGGCGTACACCCCCACGGCCACCATCACCATGGAGATCATCTGCAGAGGGACACGGGGACCCCTCCGCTGTCACCACCCCTGTGCCACACCCACGGCCCCACCTGCAGCCCCCCAAAGCCAGGGATGCACCCGAGCTGCAGCCGCTGTGCCTCGGTTTCCCCTTGTCACACGGTGTCTACCGTGTCCCCTCCCACTGGGAGGTCACCTCTGTCCCCACCTCCCGGGAGGTCACTCGCCAGCCAGTGCTGTTCCTCTACGGGTGGCTGGACACAGCAATGTGGTTTATGGGAAGTGAGGAACTTCCTCAAAAATATGATCGCAAACACGGAAATAACCCACCAAAAAACCCTGCAAAAAGCCCCCGCAAAAGCCCCAAACATAAAGAAAAAACCCCCAAACATAAATAAAACCCCAAACCTCCCAAGCAGTACAAAAATCTCCAAAACGTTTAAAAAAAAGTCCCTGAAACATAAAACAATACTCAAAATATAAAACATTAAAAAAATCATTAAAAAGGCCCCTAAACATGGAAAACTGTGGCTTCCCTGCAGGAGATGTCCCTGGGGAGGGCTGGGGACAAGAGGGATCCCGGTGGGATCCTGGGATGGAGGTGGGTTGGGGGAATGCAGGGTCCCAAAATAGTCCCGGGCTGGAGAGAGGGCCGGGGGTCCCTGGGGATGGGGGATCCCAAAAAAGTTCAGGGATGGAGACATTCCAAGGGCCGGGGGTCTCAGTGGGATCTCAGGGATGGGGGGTCCTAATGGGGTTCAGGGATGGAGATATTCCCAAGGGCTGGGGGTCCCTGGAGCTGGGGGGTCCCAAAAGGGTTCGGGGATGGAGACATTTCAAGGGCTGGGGGGTCCCGGTGGGATCTCAGGGATGGGATGGAGACATTCCCAAGGGATGAGGGGTCCCGGGGATGGCGGTGTCCCAGGGATGGCGCCAGCCCCCGGGTCCGGACGTCCTTCGGGAGCGCGGTGTCCCGGTGTCCCCGCACTCACCCAGAAGAGCAGGTTGAAGAAGAACAGCACGTACTTGGCCACCGGGCTCACGAAGGAGAAATCGTCCCCGAGGGGCCCGGCGGGGAGCGCCGCCCGCTTCGCCATGGCCGAGCGGAGCCGAACCGGACCGGTCCCCGCTTCGCCCCGCGGCGAGCGCCACCGAGCCCCGCCCCCGTTCCCCTTCCCGCCCGCTCATTGGCTGGATCTCCTTCATTCTGCCTTTCCATTGGATAAGCACCCCGTCACTCAGCCCCACGGGCCCCGCCCCGCCCTGCAGCACCTGTCCGTGCTTTAAAGGGCGGAGTCGTGGGCGGGGCCATGGGCGGGGCCAGTCCTGCCCCGCCGCCAACAGCGCCGCCCAGCGGCCGTGAGGGAACGAGCGCGCTTGGGGACATCCCGGGACCCCACAGCCTGTCCCCAAACAGGGACACCCCATGACCCCACAGACACCCCTAAATGGGGACCCCGAGACCCCACAGCATGTCCCTAAATGGGGACACCCTGAGACCCCACAGCCTGTCCCTAAATGGGGACACCTCGTGACCCCCATAGCCTGTGCCCAAATGGGAACACCCCTGTGACCCCATAGCCACCCCTAAACGGGGACATCCCGGGACCCCACAGCCTCTCCCTAAATGGGGACAACCCATGGCCCCACAACCTGTCCCTAAATGGGGACACCATGTGACCCCACACTCCAACCCTAAAAGGGTCCCCCCATACCCAGCATTTCCCCCCCCCACAAGCCCCCCTGATGGGTGGAAGGAGGGGTCACCCCCACTCTGGAGCAATGCTCTTTATTTGGGGTCTCCGGGTTTGTCCCCCCCCCCCCACCATGGGACCCCGGGGTTTGGGTGTCCCCTGGAGGGTCCCCTGAGCTGTCCCCTGCCCATCCCTGGGGGTCCGAGCAGAGCCCCCCACCCCAAACCATCGTGCACCCCCCCCAAACCCATCCTGCACCCCCACCCAAGAGCATCGCCCCCCCCCCGTCCCCCCCATTGAGGCAGGCGGGGCCATGTCCTGCCCCGGTGTCACACGAGGACCTGTCCAGCTGGGGTGGCCTCAGGCGCTGGCACTCTTGATGTCACCCAAGGCCACCTCTCCTTCTTCCCCTGCAGCCACGGCTGTGGGCTCCTGGGCTGGGCCCCGCACTGAGGGGACAGACAGTGGGGACACGGGACAAGCCTGGCCCCACACAGCACTGTCCCCATCCCTGTCCCTGTCCCCATCCTTGTCCCGTCACCATCTGCACCCTTGTCCTCATCCCTGCCCTCTCTTCAACCCTGCCATCATCCCCATCCCATTCCCTCCTCACCCTCATCCCATCCCAGAGATCCCACCCCATCCCACCCCATCCCATCCCACCCCATCCCATCCCATCCCATCCCATCCAATCCCAGAGATCCCACCCCACCCCATCCCATCCCATCCCATCCCATCCCATCCCATCCCATCCCATCCCATCCCATCCCATCCCATCCCATCCCATCCCATCCCATCCCATGGATCCCATCCCAGAGATCCCATCCCATCCCATCCCATCCCATCCCATCCCATCCCATCCCATCCCATCCCCACACAGAATCCCATCGCCAGTGGACATGGGGGTCTCCAGCTGCCCCCATCCCACAACACCCCCCCTTTGTGCCCCCAGCATCCCCAAACACCCCCTGTGCCCCCCAGCACCCCCTTTGTGCCCCCCAAACACCTCCCTCTGCCCCCCACACCCACCTGGGCGCCCCCAGCAGTGGCCCTGGCAGCGGGCACACACCAGCACCCCGATGGCCACCGCGGTGAAGGCGGCCGTGAGGACACAGATCACCATGAACATGTCCGGCTCCGCGGCCTTGGGGACCTCTGCGGGGTGACACCGGCACGTGGGGACACCAGCCGGGCCACCCCCACCTCCCTGTGCTGTGCCAGGCTGGGGGAACCCCAAACTGCCCCAGGGGAGCAGCCAGGGACAGACAGACACACCAGGGACAAGGGACAGACACACCAGGGACAAGGGACAGACACACCAAGGACAAGGGACAGACACACCAGGGACAAGGGACAGACACACCAGGGACTAGGGACAGACACACCAGGGACAAGGGACAGATACACCAGGGACAAGGGACAGACACACCAGGGACTAGGGACAGACACACCAGGGACAAGGGACAGACACACCAGGGACAAGGGGCACATCAGGGTATGTGGGGACCCCAAACATGGCAGGGGAACAGGGCAAGGACACCTGGCACTGCTCAGGTGGGACAAGGGACAGACGCCTTGTGGGGACGCCAAACATGGCAGGGGAACAGGGAAGGGACACCTGGCATCACCCAGATGGGGACAGAGCTGGAGGAGGTGACAGATGGGTCAAGGAATTGGGGGCATCCCCAAATTGTGGCAGCACCCAGATGGGGACAGGGATGGAGGAAGTGACAGATGAGTCAGGGAATGGGGGGACCCCAAATTGAGGTGAAGAGTGTGAGGAACCACCCAGATGGGGACAGGGATGGATCAGGGGACAAGGCAGCTGACAGATACAGCAGGGAATGGGGCACCCCCAAACTGTGGCAGCACACAGGGAGCAGAGGCACCCCAAAAGGGACAGTGCCACCCCTGCCCCACTGACCTGCCACCGCGGGCTGCAGCACCAGGGAGCACAGGAGCTGCGGGGCAGCAGCACTGACGGCGGCGTAGCAGGAATAATTGCCGAAATCGGGATCGCTGAGGTTCCTCAGCAGCAGGGACACGCCGCTGTCCCCTGTCCCCGCGGCGCAGAAGGCCACCCTGCCCCTGAAGCGGCTGTCGGGCTGCACGGGCGGCTGCCAGCCCGGCTCGGGGGGCGGCGGCTGCCAGCCCAGGCGGTGGCTGAGCACGGGGACAGCGAGGTGGCCGCCGGCCTGGTGGGTGCAGCTGAGGGTGACCCCGCGCAGGTCACCCCAGGGCTGCGAGCCGCAGGGCAGGCAGGCGTCCTCGCCGATGGCCGCTGTCACCGTCACGGTGACAGGAGGCTGGTCTGGGAGGGGACACGGCGGGGTCAGCGCGTGGGGACACCAGGGATGGGGTACAGGGGCCATCCCCCGGACAAGGGGGCTCTGAAGGGGACAGGGGACATCTGTGGGGACACGGCCGGTGGCGCCAGGACCGGGGGCTCAGAGGAGCCAGGACCGGGGCCTCGGTGGAGCCAGGACCGGGGCCTCGGTGGAGCCAGGACGGGGGGCTCGGTGGAGCCAGGACGGGGGGCTCGGTGGAGCCAGAACCGGGGGCTCAGAGGAGCCAGGACCGGGGGCTCGGTGGAGCCAGGACCGGGGGCTCAGAGGAGCCAGGACGGGGGGCTCGGTGGAGCCAGAACCGGGGGCTCGGTGGAGCCAGGACCGGGGCCTCGGTGGAGCCAGGACCGGGGGCTCGGTGGAGCCAGGACCGGGGGCTCGGTGGAGCCAGAACGGGGGGCTCAGAGGAGCCAGGACCCGGGGCTCGGTGGAGCCAGGACCGGGGGCTCGGTGGAGCCAGGACTGAGAGCTCGGACGAGCCAGGACCGGGCGTTCGGTGGTGCCAGGTCCTGGTGCCAGAACCGGGTGTTCGGTGGTGCCAGAACCGAGGGCTCGGTGGAGCCAGGTCCTGGTGCGAGCACCAAGGGCTCGGTGGTGTCAGCACCGAGGGCTCGGTGGAGCCAGGACCGGGTGTTCGGTGTTGCCAGGTCCCGGTGCCAGCACCGAGGGCTCGCTGGTGCCAAGCAGCCGCCCCGTGAGTCACCGCCCTGCCGGGAACGGCTCCCCGCCCTCCCCTCGGGGTCCCCGCCGCGGTGTCCGCGCAGGGGAGGGAAAGGGCGGCTGGGAAGCGGGTCCCGGGGAGCGGGGGCTCTGCCCGGACCCCCCACCCCGCTGCCCGTGGGTACCTGCCCGGGCGAGGAGGGGGCACAGAGCCAAGAGCGCCACGACGGGGAGCAGCGCCATCCTGCCGGCACCCGGAGCGGGCAGCGCCTGGGGCACGGCAGCCTCAACAGCGGGCACCCCAAAACCCTGGGGGCGCCCCAAAACCCTGAGGGCACCCCAAACACAGCCCCTCATGGCGAGGGAGGGACCCCGGGGGCATCCAACCCCCCACACCCGCTGTGAGCAGTGGGGGTTATGGGGCTGGGGGCTGGACAGTTATAGGGCAGGGGGCGGGGACAGGGGACATAATGAGGCTGGGGGCTGGGCACTTACAGAGCACGGGCGAGGGGATTATGGGGCTGGGGGCTGGGCAGGGGGCGGGGGGTTATGGGGCAGGGGGCCGGGGCAGCTGTAGGGCGGGGGGCGAGGGCACTATGGGGCTGGGGTCTGGGCAGTCATAGGGCAGGGGGTGGGGGTTTGTGGGGCTGCGGTCTGGGCAATTATAGAGCACGGGCGAGGGGATTATGGGGCTGGGGGCGGGGGTGGGTGTGGGGCAGCAGCAGCCCCCGGCCCCCGGGATGCTCGGAGCCCCGGCCGCCCCCGGCCCGCCCCGGCCCCTCCCGGGCAGAGGGGGCACCCCCGGCCCCGGCCCCGGCCCCGGCCCCTCACCGTGGCTCCGCTGCCGCCCGCCCGAGCCGCGCTCAGCCCCGGCCCCGCCCCGGCGCCACCGCCCGGCCCCGCCCCGGCCCCGCCCCGCCAGATGTGCCTTGGTCATCCAGATGTGTCCCCCTCAACCCGATGTGCCCCTGCCAGCTGCGCCCCTGCCAAGCCCAGATGTGTCCTGCCCCATCCAGATGTTCCCCCTGCCCACTCAGCTGTGCCCATCCCTGCCCGGAAGAGAAACAAAGGAAAAGATCTGATCCCGTTTTTAATAATATATTGCGCACGAGATATTAATATAATTTATTAAATTATGTATTTATACAATTTTTAAAGTATAAAAGTATAAAGTATTAAGTTTTCTTATATTAAAGTTTTTTAAAGTTTATATATTGATGGATTAAAAGTATGTGTAGGATTTTATCATACAAGCAAATAAATTTATATTGTATAGAGGATATAGGGAAATTACACATTTTATATTAAAGGCTATTGATGTTATGTAGAAAATGGATCTTAACATGATATGGTATAATAATAAAGAATAAAATAAATAAAATAAAATAAAATAAAATAAAATAAAATAAAATAAAAGGAATTGAATAGAATAGAAATAGGAATATAATATAATACAATATAATGTAACGTAACGTAACATAACATAACATATAATTAATATAATATAGTGTTAAAATAGAACAAAACACTATTAAATCTCTTTCCACATACTATAAGAATTGGTGCCTTTTTTCTGTAAATATACATTATTGATGTAATAATGTACTAATATAGTAATATACTAATGTATTAATATATAACTAATGTATTTGTGTATAATAATATATTAATGTATTGATATGTAATAACGTATTAATATATAATTAATGTAACAATATGTTAAAATACGTTCACATGATATAATTACCAAATTATTTTAAATTGTATATATTAATATCATGGCATTATAAATAAGCATTATTTTATGTATTAATAAAAATGTGTAGAAACATGGTGTTAGTGGTAACTAACACCATGATGCTACAGCGAGGATACCACCAAGGCACACAAATTTGAACTACCATTAGTCATTACAAATTACATCTAATGAAGCACCGAGATCCCTAATGATTAATTATTTATGGGAGCATCGATCTCTGAGCTCCATTTTGAGGCGCCACCAGCCCAGGGCCCGCTGGGCTCCCTGAGCACAGCACAAGAGGTGGCCCTGCCCTGGCACGGGTGGCACCATGCTGTCGTTACGGTCCCTGCCACCCGCACCGTTCCAAGGTTCCGCAGCTCTGTGATGTCACTCTGGCCTGCTGGCACCAGAGGTGACAGCTCTGCTCTGGCTCTGCCACCTGCTGTACTGGCACCTGCGATGGCGCCGATGGCTTTGCTGCAGCTGCTCGTGCTGCTGGCCCTGGCTGGTCCCGTGGGGGGCAGCTGGGACACCTGCAAGTCAGTGGCCCCGGGGGGCTCGGGGACACTCGGGGCTGCCCTGGCACAGAGGAGCCCCTGGGGTTCCCTGTCCCTGCTGTCCCCGAGCAGGGCACTGATGGCTTTGTGCTTGCAGGGGCACCTGCGGGCTCCGGCCCTTGGATTTTGACCACAGCTCCGTGTCTGCCAACTACGACCAGTCCAACAGTGACTATGCAACCTTGGGTTCTTCTGATGGCACCTCCCTGGACTTCGACAGCCCCGGTGTCCCCTCAGGGGCCTGGCCTGGCATCGTCAGTGTCCAGGCCACCCTGGAGAACGGCACGTGGCACATGTGCTCCGGGGCACTCATCAGCCCCCAGTGGGTGCTCACGGTGGCCCAGTGCTTTTTCAGGTCTGGGTAAGGAGGAGCAGGGACAGGAGTGTCCCCACAGTAGGGACAGGGATGTCCCCACAGCAGGGTCAGCTGTTGGGCTGCCACATCCCATGGCCCTGCTCCCTGTCACCCCTCTGTCCATCTCCTGCCCCCCAGGGACATCTCCATTTACAAAGTGGTGATGGGGACCACGGACGTGGCCCAGCCAGGCCCCGAGGCTGCAGTGAGACGCGTCCAGAGGCTCGTGAAGCACCAGCACTACGTGGCTGCCACAGCCATGAACAACATTGCCCTGCTGGAGCTGGACCAGCCCGTGGAGTGCAGCGACTACATCCAGCTGGGCTGTGTGCCCGACACCTCCCTGGCAGTGTCTGACCTAAAAACCTGCTACATCGCGGGCTGGAGAGCCACCCCAGACAGTGGTGAGTGCCCACCCAGCGCAGGGCCGAGCTGAGCCGCGGGCACATGGCCCTGGGCAGGGACACGGCCTTGGGCTGGGGGCTCTGCCCAGGGGCCGCCACTCAGTGCCCTCTGTGCCCACAGCCCCCAGCCCACGCCTGGTGCTGCAGGAGGCCAAGGTGCGACTCATGGATGTCCAGCTGTGCAACAGCAGCCGCTGGTACGGGGGGGCCGTGCACCCCCAGGACCTGTGTGCGGGGTACCCGCGGGGCGGCATCGACACCTGCCAGGTGGGGCTAGGCCCAGGCTGGGCACAGGGACCCTGAGCCACCCTGGGCCCCATGGAACCCCCAGAGCCAGCACAGGGCCCATGGAACCCCCAGAGCCAGCACAGGGACCCTGAGCCAACCTGGGCCCCATGGAACCCCTCAGAGCCAGCACAGGGACCCTGAGCCCAACCTGGGCCCCATGGAACCCCCAGAGCCAGCACAGGGACCCTGAGCCCCAACATGGCCCCATGGAACCCCCAGAGCCAGCACAGGGACCCTGAGCCCAACCTGGGCCCCATGGAACCCCCAGAGCCAGCACAGGGACCCTGAGCCCAACCTGGGGCCCATGGAACCCCCAGAGCCAGCACAGGGACCCTGAGCCACCCTGGGCCCCATGGAACCCCCAGAGCCAGCCAGGCCTCAAACATGGCGTGGCCCTGTCTGGGCCTGGCCCGGTGCCCTCCCAGCCCCATGTCCCCACCACTGATGGGTGTCCCTTGCCCATCCCTGTGTCCCTGTCCTGTCCCATGTCCCAGGGCTGTCCTGCCCTCTCCCAATCCCCAGATCCCTTCCCTGTGCCTCTTTGCTGCCCTTCCCTCCCCCTTCCACCATTGAATCCCCTCAGGCCCAGCCCAGGCTAGGCCCGCCCCTGTCCACCGCTCTCACTGCTCCCAGTCTGTCCCTATCCCTGTGTCCCTCTCCTTGTCCTTGTCCAGGGGCTCCTGTTCCCTTTCTCAGCCCTGTCCCCATCCCCATGTCCCCATCCCCTGTCCCTGCCCAGGGGCTTCTGTTCCCTTTCCAATCCCTGTCCCCATCTCCATGTCCGTGTCTTTGTCCCTGTCCAGGGGTTCCTGTTCCCTTTCCCATGCATGGATCCCTGTCCCTGTGTCCCTGTCCCTATCCAGGGGCTGATGTTCCCTTTCCCATCCCTGTCCCCATCCCCGTGTCCCTGTCCAGGGGTTCCTGTTCCCTTTCCCATCCATGGATCCCTGTCCCGTGTCTCAGGGCTGCAAATCCCCATCCCTAGGCCCCTGTCCCAGTGTCCCCCTGTCCCCAAATCCCATCCAGTGTCCCCATAACCCCGAGGTGTGGCTGTGGCCCTGGAGCAGCCCCTGACCCCTCTCTCCTGTCGCAGGGGGACATCGGGGGTCCCCTGGTGTGCAAGGACCACGTTGGTGACTACTTCTGGCTGGTGGGCCTGGCCAGCTGGGGCAAGGGCTGTGTCGGAGAGAAACGCCCCGGAGTGTTCACCTCCACCCAGCACTTCCGAGAATGGATCCAAGTCCAGATGGGAACGGTCCCATCAGACCCAAGCCCCGCGCCAACACCGCCACCCCTGACCCAAACCCCGGCCCTCATGCTGTCCCCAACCCTGACCCTGACTGTCATTGAGTCGACACCGACACCGGAACCGGAGACCTTCATAACAGTTTCATTCCCAAAATCCATCCTGCTGAGATTCGTCGGGAGTCTGCAGAAGTTCCTGGAGTTCCTAAGGGACAACCTGCGTTGATCAGGACGGACAGCAGATCCAGTTCTGGCTGCAAAGTATCTCCAGCAGCCCCAGTTGGGGCCGTGGCTGTGGGGCCAACCCAGCCCCGGTGCCCAGGGCTGCTGTGCCCTTCCCACGCTGACCCCTGCGCCCACCCCGATGGTGAATCCTGTTTGTTCTTCAATTAGAGTTGTTCCAGTTCCACTAAGCCAATGTGTCCTGTTTGGTCTTCTGGGGAAAACAAGGATGGGACAATTTGGGAGGAAAGGGTGGGGTTGGGGTTGCGTCTGGTTTGGGGGACGTGAGGGGGAGCCAGGGATGGAAGGAGGGAGGGGAGGATGGGCCTGGAGGTGGTGAGAGGGAGAAACTGCTCCAGCCCAGGCTCCCCAGCAGAGCCTCAGGTGCGCCTGTCTCTGGAAAAGTCCTTGATAGGGGCAGCAATGGGGACAGCTGGAGCTGCCATCCCAGGGTCCTGTGGAGGTGCTGGAAGTGCCACCCTGAGCTGCTGCTGCTGCTGCCACCCAGGGCTGCCCCTCTGACACCAGCTCGTGTCTCTGAGGCTGCTGGGACCCATCCCGCTCCTGCTGTGCCCTCGGTCCCCATTGGGATCCCTGGATCTGGGACAGTCCCTCTGCTCCAGAGGGATCCCAAGGGTCCCTCCAGCCCAAGCCACGCCCGGGTTCCCAGCTCTGAGCTGCCCTCCCCCCACCCGAGGCCACCGTGCTCCACACATGGAACCGTCCCCTCTGTGACATCACCCCAGCCTGGTGGCACCACGGACACCCAAAGAGCGTTGGGTGTCACTAGAGGTGACAGCTGTGCTCTGGCTCTGCCACCTCCAGTGTTGGCACTGATGGCTTTGCTGTGGCTGCTCGTCCTGCTGGCCCTGGCTGGTCCTGTGACTGGCAACTGGGACACTTGCAAGTCAGTGGCCACTCGGGGGGTCCCTGGCACAGCCTGGGCACAGAGGAGCCCCTGGGGTTCTCTGTCCCTGCTGTCCCCGAGCAGGGCACTGATGGCTTTGTGCTTCCAGGGGCACCTGCGGGCTGCGGCCTTTGGCATTTGACCACAGTTCGCTGGTTCGGGACTACGACCCTACAGACTATGACTACACAACTTTGTCATCTTCTGATGGCACTGCCGTGGATGTAGCCAGCCCCGGTGTCCCCTCAGGGACCTGGCCTGGCATCGTCAGCCTCCAGGCCACCTGGGACAACGGCACGTGGCACATGTGCTCAGGGGTCCTCATCCACCCCCAGTGGGTGCTCACGGTCGCACGCTGCTTCATGGACATTAAGTAAGGAGGAGCAGGGACAGAGCTGTCCCCACAGGAGGGACGGGGAGCTCCCCAAAGGAGGATCAGGGATGTCCCCACAGCAGTGTCAGGGATGTCCCCCCAGCACAGGGAGGTGCCCCGAGCAGGAAGGGAATTGTGCTGCTGCAGTCCCTGGCTCTGTTCCATCAGTTCCTCCTCCATTTCCTGCTCCCCAGGGACACCTCTAATTGGAAGGTGATGATTGGGGCCACGGATCTGGCCCAGCCGGGCCCCGAGGCCCAGAATCGCCGCATCAGGAATGTCCTGAAGCACCAGGACTACTGCGATGAAGCTCCGGGCAACAACATTGCCCTGGTGGAGCTGGACCAGCCCGTGGAGTGCAGTGACTACATCCAGCTGGGCTGTGTGCCCGACAGCTCCCTGGCAGTGTCCGAGCTCAAAACCTGCTATGTGGCAGGCTGGAGAGCCACCCCGGAGACCGGTCAGTGCCCGCCCGGGGCAGGGGACAAGTTGGGGACCACAGGGATGTGGCTGGGCAGGCCGAGGGCGGAGACCAAGGCCGCGGGAGCTGGGCCCTCTGTGCCCGGAGCCCTGAGTGGGGACATGGAGGGAGTGGGGCACAGCCCGGGAAGGTGCCAGGTGCTCAGTGCCCTCTGTGCCCACAGCCCCGACCCCGGCACCAGGCCTGGTGCTGCAGGAGGCCAAGGTGCGGCTCATCGACGTCCAGCTGTGCAACAGCAGCCGCTGGTACGGGGGGGCCGTGCACCCCCAGGAATTGTGTGCGGGGTACCCGCGGGGCGGCATCGACACCTGCCAGGTGGGGCTGGGCCCGGGCTGGGCACAGGGACCCTGAGCCACCCTGGGCCCCATGGAACCCCCAGAGCCAGCACAGGGCCCATGGAACCCCCAGAGCCAGCACAGGGACCCTGAGCCAACCTGGGCCCCATGGAACCCCCAGAGCCAGCACAGGGACCCTGAGCCCCAACATGGCCCCATGGAACCCTCAGAGCCAGCACAGGGACACTGAGCCCCAACATGGCCCCAGGGAACCCCCAGAGCCAGCACAGGGACCCTGAGCCACCCTGGGCCCCATGGAACCCCCAGAGCCAGCCAGGCCTCAAACATGGCGTGGCCCTGTCTGGGCCTGGCCCGGTGCCCTCCCAGCCCCGTGTCCCCCCCACTGATGGGTGTCCCTTGCCCATCCCTGTGTCCCTGTCCTGTCCCATGTCCCAGGGCTGTGCTGCCCTCCCCCAATCCCCAGATCCCTCTCCTGTGCCTCGTTGCTGCCCTTCCCTCCCCCTTCCACCACTGAATCTCCTCAGGCCCAGCCCAGGCCATCCCCAGTCCTACTGCTGTCACTGCTCCCTGTCTGTCCCCATCCCTGTGTTCCTGTCCCTATCCAGGGGCTGATGTTCCCTTTCCCATCCCTGTCCCCATCCCCGTCCCCATCCCTGTGTCCCTGTCCAGGGGTTCCTGTTCCCTTTCCCATCCATGGATCCCTGTCCCGTGTCCCAGGGCTGCCACTCCCCATCCCTAGGCCCCTGTCCCAGTGTCCCCCTGTCCCCAAATCCCATCCAGTGTCCCCATAACCCCGAGGTGTGGCTGTGACCCTGGAGCAGCCCATCCTGACCCCTTTCTTCTATCACAGGGAGACACAGGCGGTCCCCTGGTCTGCAAGGACAACACCGGTGACTTCTTCTGGCTGGTGGGCCTGACCAGCTGGGGCAAGGGCTGCGCCGGGGCCAAGCGGCCCGGGGTGTTCACGTCCACCCAGCACTTCCATGACTGGATCCAGACGCAGATGGGAACGGTCCCACCCAAAACAGAGCCTCCTCCCCCCGAGCCACCCACGCCCACCATTGAGATAGAGCCACCAGAACTGGAACCAGAACCAGAGCCTGTACCAGAACCAGAACCACAACCAGTACCGATACCGGTACCGATACCAGAACCGGAACCCATACCAGAACCAGAAGAAGAGGAGGAAGAAGAACCAGAACCACCACCACCTCCACCACCACCACCACCACCACCGCCTCAGTTTATAATGGTTACATTCCCAAGGGACGTCCTGCTGAGGTTCTTCACAAACCTGCAGGAGTTCGTGGAGTTCCTGCGGGACAAACTGGATTAAGCAGGACTTGGGAGCAGGTCCAGTTCTGGCTGGGGGGGATCCCAGCCATTCCCTGCTGGAGCAATGGCTGTGCCAAAGCCACCCCCGGGGCCCAGATTTCGTTATCCCCCCTCCACCCACCTCTCATTATCCCTCATTATCCCCCCCCTCCACCCACCACCTCTCGTTATCCCTTGTTATCCCCCCTCTACCCACCGCTCGTTATCCCTCGTTATCCCCCCTCCACCCACCTCTCATTATCCCTCGTTATCCCCCTTCCACCCAACCACCCCAGTGATAATCTTTGGTTTGTTTTTGAAATACAGTTGTTCCCAATTATCCTCATTTTCAATCCAGTTCAATCTGCTCACGACAAGGATGGGACAATCTGGGGAAAAAAGAGTGGGGTTGGCTCCTGGTTTGGGGGGGATGAGGGGCAGCCAGGGAGGGAGGAAGGGAGGGGAGGATGAGCCTGGCTCTCCACATCCTCCAGCACCTTCTGAGGAGCTCTTAGGATGGCTGGGACAGGGTCAAAACTCCCACCTTGAGGGGTCATCCCTGCTCATGGCCCAGCAGGAACTCGAGGGTGCAGCAGAACAACCTTCAGGGATCCCAGAAATCCCCTATAAATCACAGGGTTCCATCACCCTGTTTGTAACTCCTCACCCAGGGGGAGGTACTGGAAATTCCTGCCTGGACTTTAGGGGATGTCATCCCAAGGGTTGTGGATCTGGGATACAGCCACGAGCGCTGGACATTCCTGCCTGGATTTTAATGGGAGTCATGCTGAGGTTTGGGACACAACCACCACCACTGGACATTCCTGTCTGGATTTTAATGGGTGTCATCCCAAGGTTTGGGGATCTGGGACACAACCACCACCACTGGACATTCCTGCCTGGATTTTAATGGGTGTCATCCCAAGGTTTGGGGATCTGGGGCACAACCACCACCACTGGACATTCCTGCCTGGACTTTAGGGGATGTCACCTCAAGACTTGGGGATTTGGGACACAACCACCACCACTGGACATTCCTGCCTGGATTTTAATGGGTGTCATTCCGAGGTTTGGGGATTTGGGACACAACCACCACCACTGGACATTCCTGCCTGGATTTTAGGGGATGTCCTCCCAAGGTTTGGGGGTTTGGGACACAACCACCATCACTGGACATTTCCTGCCTGGATTTTAGGGGATGTCATCCCAAGGTTTGGGGGATTTGGGACACAACCACCACCACTGGACATTCCTGCCTGGATTTTAGGGGATGTCATCCCAAGGTTTGGGGATCTGGGACACAACCACCACCACTGGACATTCCTGCCTGGATTTTAGGGGATGTCATCCCAAGGTTTGGGGATCTGGGACACAACCACCACCACTGGACATTCCTGCCTGGATTTTAGGGGATGTCATCCCAAGGTTTGGGGATCTGGGACACAACCACCACCACTGGACATTCCTGCCTGCACTTTAGGGGATGTCACCTCAAGACTTGGGGATTTGGGACACAACCACCACCACTGGACATTCCTGCCTGCACTTTAGGGGATGTTACCACAAGATTTGGGGATCTGGGGCACAGCCACCACCACTGGACATTCCCGCCTGGATTTTAGGGGATGTCATCCCAAGGTGTGGGGATTTGGGGCACAGCCACCACCACTGGACATTCCTGTCTGGATTTTAATGGGTGTCATCCCAAGGTTTGGGGATCTGGGGCACAGCCACCATCACTGGACATTCCTGTCTGGATTTTAATGGGTGTCATCCCAAGGTTTGGGGATTTGGGACACAACCACCACCACTGGACATTCCTGCCTGGATTTTAATGGGTGTCATCCCAAGGTTTGGGGATCTGGGGCACAAGCACTACTGGACATCCTTGTCTGGATTTTAGGGGATGTCATCCCAAGGTTTGGGGGATTTGGGACACAACCACCACCACTGCCTGTCTGGAGGAGGACCAGACCAGCAGCGCCACTTCAACAGCGGGGCCGCCACTGCTGGTCCTGACTGTGCCACCCATGGGGTGTCGGTTGTGCTCTGACTTTGTGGTTTATAGCAAATTTTTCTGCATTCCCTGCATTTATTGGATCCTTCCCTTCCAGATTAAACTCAGACTTCCAAACTCCGTGTCTGGAGTGTGTGGAGTTTGTGTGGAGTGAATTCCTCCAGCCTGGAGGTGGAGAGAGGGAGAAACTTCTTCAGCCCAAGTTTCCCAGCAGAGCCTCAGGTGTGCCATTCCCAGGAAAGTCCTGGAGAGGGACAGCAATGGGGACAGCTGGAGCTGCCATCCCAGGGTCCTGTGGAGGTGCTGGAAGTGCCACCCTGAGCTGCTGCTGCTGCTGCTACCCAGGGCTGTCCCCTCTGACACCAGCTCGTGTCTCTGAGGCTGCTGGGACCCATCCCATGCTCCTGCTGTGCCCTGGGTCCCCATTGGGATCCCTGGATCTGGGACATTCCCTCTGCTCCAGAGGGATCCCAAGGGTCCCTCCAGCCCAAGCCACGCCCGGGTTCCCAGCTCTGAGCTGCCCTCCCCCCACCCGAGGCCACCGTGCTCCACACATGGAACCGTCCCCTCTGTGACATCACCCCAGCCTGGTGGCACCACGGACACCCAAAGAGCGTTGGGTGTCACTAGAGGTGACAGCTCTGCTCTGGCTCTGCCACCTCCAGTGTTGGCACTGATGGCTTTGCTGTGGCTGCTCGTCCTGCTGGCCCTGGCTGGTCCCGTGAGGGGCAATTGGGACACTTGCAGGTCAGTGGCCTCGGGCGCTCGGGGACACTCGGAGCTGCCCTGGCACAGCCTGGGCACAGAGGAGCCCCTGGGGTTCCCTGTCCCTGCTGTCCCCAAGCAGGGCACTGATGCCTTTGTGCTTCCAGGGGCACCTGCGGGCTCTCGCCCATGGTTTTGAACGAGACTTTGGTGATTCCTGAGTATGGAACCTCGCACTCTGCCAAGGACACAACCCTCAATGTCAACCCAGGGGCCTGGCCTGGCATCGCCAGCATCCAGGTGACCCTGGACAATGGCACGTGGCACATGTGCTCAGGGGCGCTCATCGGCCACAGCTGGGTCCTCACAGCCGCCAGCTGCTTCGTCGGGGCCGGGTAAGGACGAGCAGGGACAGGGATGTGACCCCAGCAGGGACAGAGATGTTCCCTCAGCAGGGACAGGGATGTCCCCACAGCAGGGACAAGGATGCACCCAGAGCAGGGTTACAGGGATGTCCCCACAGCATGGATGTCCCCTTGAAAGGGTCAGGGATGTCCCCGCAGAAGGGCCAGGTGCCCAGGCTGCACCACCATGAGCTGCTCCATTGCTGTCTCTGTTCTCTGCTGTGGGAAGCAGAAGGCTGGGAGCTGCTGGGCTATGCCAGCCCTGTCACTGCTCCCTGTCACTCCATGGCCTCCAGGAATGTCCTCGACTGGAAGGTGGTGGTTGGGGCCACAGATCTGGCCAACCCAGGCCCTGCAGCCGAGGCGTTCCCGATCAAGAAGCTCCTGAAGCACCGGAACTACGACCCGGTCACGGCTCGGAACAACATCGCCCTGCTGGAGCTGGACCAGCCCGTGGAGTGCAGCGACTACATCCAGCTGGGCTGTGTGCCCGACACCTCCCTGGCAGTGTCCGAGCTGAAAATGTGCTACATCGCGGGCTGGAGAGCCACCCCAGACAGCGGTGAGTGCCCACCCAGGGCAGGGCCGGGCTGAGCTGCGGGCACACGGCCCTGGGCAGGGAGACGGCCTTGGGCTGGGGGCTCTGCCTGGGGCCGCCACTCAGTGCCCTCTGTGCCCACAGCCCTCAGCCCACGCCTGGTGCTGCAGGAGTCCAAGGTACAGCTCATCGACGTCCAGCTGTGCAACAGCAGCCGCTGGTACGGGGGGGCCGTGCACCCCCAGGACCTGTGTGCGGGGTACCCGCGGGGCGGCATCGACACCTGCCAGGTGGGACTGGGCCCAGGTTGGCACAGGGACCCTGAGCCACCCTGGGCCCCATGGAACCCCCAGAGCCAGCACAGGGACCCTGAGCCCCAACATGGCCCCATGGAACTCCCTAGAGCCAGCACAGGGACCCTGAGCCCAACCTGGGCCCCATGGAACCCCCAGAGCCAGCACAGGGACCCTGAGCCAACATGGGGCCCATGGAACCCCCAGAGCCAGCACAGGGACCCTGAGCCCCAACATGGCCCCATGGAACTCCCTAGAGCCAGCACAGGGACCCTGAGCCCAACCTGGGCCCCATGGAACTCCCTAGAGCCAGCACAGGGACCCTGAGCCACCCTGGGCCCCATGGAACTCCCTAGAGCCAGCACAGGGACCCTGAGCCCCAACATGGGCCCCATGGAACCCCCTAGAGCCAGCACAGGGACCCTGAGCCCCAACCTGGGCCCCATGGAACCCCCTGAGCCCCAGCCTGGGCCCCATGGAACCCCCAGAGCCAGCACAGGGACCCTGAGCCAACCTGGGCCCATGGAACCCCCAGAGCCAGCACAGGGCCCAAGGATCCCCTCAGAGCCAGCCAGGCCTCAAACATGGCGGGGCCCCGTCTGGGCCTGGCCTGGTGCCATTTCGGACCCGTGTCCCCACCACTGACAGGTGTCCCTTGCCCATCCCAATGTCTCTGCTCCATGTCCCTTGGTCCCCAAAGCTGGCACTGTGCCCACAGAGCTCACCCAGTGCTCCTGGCAGCCCCAGGTGTGGATATCCCGGAGCTGCCATTCCCTGCCTGTCCCTGTCCCCTGTGCAGGGCTGGGGCAGAGCCCACCCTGAGCCAGCCCCATCCTGTTCCCAGTGAGGGTCTGGGGGCTCCAGCAGAACTGGAATGTGGGTCGGGCAGGGGCTGGGAGAGAGGGTCCAACCCTGGAGCAGCCCCTGACCCCTCTCTCCTGTGGCAGGGGGACATTGGGGGTCCCCTGGTCTGCAAGGACAACACCGGTGACTACTTCTGGCTGGTGGGCCTGGCCAGCTGGGGCAGGGGCTGTGCCAGGGCCAGTAGGCCTGGCATCTTCACCTCCACCCAGCACTTCCACTCCTGGATCCAAGCCCACGCCGGCCCCAGCCCGACAGGGCCGGTACCGGCACCGAGGGCCACGCTGAACGCGCCGGACCCACTAGGACTGCAGCCACCAGAACCCAGCCCACCAGAACCCAGGCCACCAGAACCCAGACCACCAGAACCCAGGCCACCAGAACCGATACCAACACAACCGAGACCACGAGTACCAGAGCCAGAACCGGAACCGGAGCCGGAACCTGAGCCTGAACCAGAGCCAGAACCGGAACCAGAACCGGAGCCAGAACCGGAGGAGGACATTTCCTTCCCAAAACGCACCCTGAAACGATTCCTCAAGAAGCTGCAGGAGCTGCTGGAGCTCCTGAAGCACAGGACAGGGTGAGGGGAGGCGCAGCAGGTCCAGTTCTGGCTGCAGAGGATCTCCAGCAGCCCCAGCTGGGGCCGTGGCTGTGGGGCCAAGCCAGCCCCGGTGCCCAGGGCTGCTGTGCCCTGCCCATGTTCCTGCCCTGAGCCCGCCCCATGGATCCTCCTATGGATTGAATCCTTGGATTAAAGTTTTAAAGTTGTGTTGCCCCTGGTGGGGGTTTAAGGATGGAATTCTCTAGTGTAGCAATCCTAAAAGCAAACCCATGCTCCTTCCCCTTCCACAAAAGGCAAAGATAAGGGGTTAAAAACAATTTACTGCAAACAGCCATGAGATAAGGAATCAAACAATTATTTGCAGCAATATTAATTAGAAAAGGTGTAAGACAAAGCAGTGATTTACATGGAAATCCTGTGGCAACACCCTACCACGTTTTATCCTGGAAGTAATGCCCTTGTCCATGGAACTGAGGGGGGACACAGTGCCAGTGTCACTGCCCTGGGGTCCTGGCCATGCCCCACTCCCAAAAAATTATTCCCAAAATCACACACCCATTATCCACATTTTTAGCCCAGTTCAGCCTCCTGGGAAAACCAAGGATGGGACAATTTGGGGGGAAAGGGCAGGGTTGGGACTGGTTTGGGGGAGACAAAGGGGAGCCAGGGAGGGGAGGAGGGAGAGAGGGAGAAACTGCTCCAGCCCAGGCTCCCCAGCAGAGCCTCAGGTGTGCCATTCCCTGGAAAAGTCCTTGATAGGGGCAGCAATGGGGACAGCTGGAGCTGCCATCCCAGGGTCCTGTGGAGGTGCTGGAAGTGCCACCCTGAGCTGCTACTGCTGCTGCCACCCAGGGCTGTGCCCTCTGACACCAGCTCGTGTCTCTGAGGCTGCTGGGACCCATCCCATGCTCCTGCTGTGCCCTCGGTCTCAGTTGGGATCTCTCGATCTGGGACATTCCCTCTGCTCCAGTGGCTCCCAGGAGCTGTCCTGGTTCTGGGGAAGGTTCTGGAGTGTCTGGAACGGGTCAGGATCCTGGAATGGGTCAGGATCCTGCCCAAGTCCTCCCCTGGAACATCCCACACGGAGCATGGCGCCCTGCTCGTTTGGGGTCGCCCTGACCCCGTTCCACCCCATTTCCCCACAAGTCCAAGGGGTCCCCGAGCCGTGGGGCAGCCCCGAGGCTGAGCTGGGTTACTGGAGACGGGGCCAGGCGCCTTTGGGGTGTCCCAGCTGCGGGGGGCAGCGGCAGCAGGAGGGTTTGGGGCTGCAGCTGGGGTTGCAGCAGGGCTGCAGCGAGGGGTCCCGGCCCTTCCTGATCTGGCTCTCCCCAAACTGCAGGCGCTGCTCCAGCAGCACCTTCTGCACGGCGATGTCCTTGAGCGCCTGCAGCGCCTCGGGGCCCGGCTGGCCCTGCAGCAGGTCGTAGTTCTCGGCCGGATCCGCCTCCAGGTCGAAGAGCAGCGGGGGCAGGTGCGGGGTGAGCGGGGTGAGCCCGTGGCACGCCTGGTCCGGCGTGGTGTCGCTGTGGAAGGAACCTGAGCAGCCCCCGGCTGAGCTCACACCCCGCTGCTCCCGGAGCTCCGCACGGGGGGAGCTCACCCCAAAATCCCAAAAATCCCAAAAATCCCCAAAACCCCCCGGATGCAAGCGCTGACCTTGGGTGAAGTAGTGCGCCTTGTACTTGCCCAGGCGGATGGCGAAGGGGCCGTGCAGGGGGTCGGGGGACGGCGGGAAGAAGAACACGGCCCGGCGGGGGCTCTGCGGAGAGCGCGGTCAGCGCGGAACCGGAGCCACCGGTACCGCCGGGACCCCCGGGAGCCCCGGCCCCACAGCGGGCACGGAGCCCACCGGGCAGCCTGGGCACGGCTCGCAGCAGGGAGCAGCTGCCAGCCATGGCTCTGCCCCGGGCACGGCTGCTCCTGCTGCTCCAGGTTACGTTATGCTATATACTATATTATATACTATATAATATAAATATTATATAATATATATATATTACATATTATATATATATATATATATATATATATATAAAATATAAATATTATATATAATATATATTACATATAATAATATTATATAATATACTAATATAGTATAATATAATATAATATAATATAATATAATATAATATAATATAATATAATATAATATAATATAATATAATATAATATAATATAATATAATATAATATACATTGCAAAATATACTATAAAAGAAGTTATATTAAAATATTATAAAAATATAATAAAATATATAAAAAAATACATTTTAAAAAATTATAAGATAATATTAAGATAGTATTACAAATTATAGAATTATTATAATTTAATTGATAATGAATTACAATTATAATATAACAATTATAATGAATTATAATCATTATACTTGGTCTTAAATAAATTAATATCAGCTCTTCTGCATGAAAAATCTGGATTATTATAATAATTATATATCATTATGTATATATTATATTATATTATATTATATTATATTATATTATATTATATTATATTATATTATATTATATTATATTAAATATTATAAAATTACTATAATTGTTAATTGATAATCAATTATAAATATGATTTAATAATTATAGTCAATTATAATGATTATAATTGATATTAAATAAATTAATAAAAAGCAGCTTTTCTGCATGAAAAATCTGGATTACTATAATAATAACAACATATTATTCTATTCTATTCCATTATATTACATTATATTAAATTTTCATTATAAAAGATACTATAAAAGAAATAATAGAACATATTATAAGAATATAATAAAACATATAATAAAATACATTTTAAAATATTCATAAAATAGTATTAGATATAAATTATAATTGTTAATTGATAATCAATTATAATTATAACCAACTATAATTATTATAATTGATTTTAAATAAACTAATAAAAAGCAGCTTTTCTGCATGAAAAGTCCAAGTTGTTGTTGTTATACTATTATTATTATTATTATTATTATTATTATTATTATTATTACTATTACTATTACTATTACTATTACTATTACTATTATTAATAATTATTATTTTAAATTCAAATAAATGGATATAAATTGTCCTAAATAACTCCAAACAAACCACCAACCCCCTCTCCTCCTCAGCAGGCCTCACCTGCCCGGACCCGAAGAGCAGCGGGCTCAGGTCGAAGCCGTCCAGGGCCACCTCGGGCAGGGCAGCGCCAGCCAGGGCGGCCAGCGTGGGCAGGATGTCCAGCGTGCTGGCCAGCTCGTGGGTCACCCCTGCGTGGGGACAGCGTCACCCAGCTGGCCCGGGTCTGTCCTGGTCTGTCCTGAGTCTGTCCCGGTCTGTCCTGGTTTGTCCCAAGTCTGTCCTGGTCTGTCCTGGTTTGTCCTGGGTCTGTCCTGAGTCTGTCCTGGTCTGTCCCGGTCTGTCCCGGTCTGTCCCGGGTCTGTCCTGGTCTGTCCTGAGTCTGTCCCGGTCTGTCCTGAGTCTGTTCCGGTCTGTCCTGAGTCTGTCCCGGTCTGTCCTGGTTTGTCCCGGTCTGTTCTGAGTCTGTCCCAGTCTGTCCCGGTTTGTCCCAGTCTGTCCTGAGTCTGTCCCGGTCTGTCCTGGTTTGTCCCGGTCTGTTCTGAGTCTGTCCCGGTCTGTTCTGAGTCTGTCCCGGTCTGTCCCGGTCTGTCCCGGTCTGTCCCAGGTCTGTCCCGGTTTGTCCTGGTCTGTCCCGGCTCACCTGGCGCGATCCTGCCCGGCCAGTACGCCAGGGCTGGCTCCCTCATGCCGCCCTCGTAGGTGGTGCCCTTGCCACACTTGAGGTGCCCGGCGCTGCCCCCCGCGTGCCATGCGCAGGGTGGAGGGGCTGGGGACAAGGACACGCTGTCACCAGGGGCCAGAGGGACTCTGCCACCCTTGGGGGCGGCCAAGGGCTGTGACACACCCCAAAGGGGCACACCACAGTGGTGTCACCGCACAGAGGGTGCTGGGGGACTTTGGGGGTGTCACATTGGTGACCCAAAGCCTGAGGGACATTTGGGGGTGTCACACTGCTGGTTCAAGCCCTGGGGAACATTTGGGGGTGTCACATTGCTGTCCCAAACCCCAGGGGACATTTGGGGGTGTCACATGCCTGGTCCAACCCCTGGGTGACATTTGGGGGGTGTCACACACCTGGCCCAACCCCTGGGACGTTCCTGTCACAGAACACCGAGCTCACACCCCGCGTCCCCTCCAGAGCAGGACCCAGGGGCGACACCTGGCAGTGCCACACGGGTGCCAGCCGTGCCAGCCGTGCCAGCCCCTCACCCGTTGTCAGAGGTGACGAACACCAGGGTGTTGTTCTCCAGGCCGTTGTCCTGCAGGGCCTGCAGCAGCTGTCCCACGGAGCCATCGAACTCGGCCAGGGCGTCCCCGAAGGGTCCCCGGCGCGTGGTGCCCGCGAACTCCCGGCTGGCAAACTGCGGGTAGTGCGTGTGCTGGGGGGAGAGGGCACCGGGATCAGCCCCCTGCGGGGACAGCCAGCCCACCACGGGGAGGTGACAAAAGCCACCAGCCCAGAGCAGGTTTGTCCCCCAGTCTCAGCGGTGGCACAACGGGGAGCTCCAGGGTGGGAAGGTTTCCCTGGGGATGGTGCAGGGAAGAGGGGAAAGCTGCAGGAAGCAGCAGCCTAAAAGCACCATCCCAATAGGATTGGGAAGAGCAAGCCCAGGTCATGCAGGAGCAGATTTTGGGGTGGCAGGAGGGGAGATGCTGCCCTGTTCTCCCCATGGGACTTGGGCTCCCTTCCCTTTTCCCATTTCCCTTTCCCGCCCCTTCCCTTCTCCCTTTCTCTCCCTTTCCCTTTTCCCTACCGAGTTTCCCCTTCCCTTCCCCTTTCCCCTTTCCCCATCTCTTTTCCCTTTTCCCTTCCCTCTTCCCTTCCCCCATTTTCCCTTCCCCTCTCCCTTTTCCCTTCCCTCTTCCCTTTTCCCTTCCCCGTTTCCCTTTTCCCTTCCCTTTCCCCTTCCCCTTTTCTCTTCCCTTCTTGTTTGTTTTCCCTTTTCCCTCTCCTTCTCTTTTCCCTTCCCTTCTTTTTTGTTCTCACTTGTCCCTTCCCTCTTTTCCCTTTTTTCTGTTTTCCTTTCCCTTCCCTTCCCCTCTCCCTTCCCCTCCCTTTCCCTTTTCCCTACCATTTTCCCTTCCCTTCTTTTGTCTTCCTTTTTCTCTTCCCTTCCCTTTTCCTTTCCTCTTCTCCCTTCCCTTTTCCTTTTCCTTTCCTCTTCTCCCTTCCCTTCCCTTCCCTTCCCTTCCCTTCCCTTCCCTTCCCTTCCCTTCCCTTCCCTTCCCTTCCCTTCCCTTCCCTTCCCTTCCCTTCCCTTCCCTTCCCTTCCCTTCCCTTCCCTTCCCCTTTTCCCTTCCCTTCCCTTCCCTTCCCTTCCCTTCCCTTCCCTTCCCTTCCCTTCCCCTTTTCCCTTTTCCCTTTTCCCTTTTCCCTTTTCCCTTTTCCTTTCCCCTTTTCCCTTCCCTTCCCCTTTTCCCTTCCCTTCTCCATTTCTCTTTTCCCTTCCCTTTTCCCCTTTCCCCCCTGCCCGTTCCCCACGTGTGACGCGTAGTAGAGCAGGAAGGGCCGGCGCTCCCGGGCGCAGCGGGCGATGAACTCGCGGCAGAAGCGGCCGTAGAGCGGCACCAGCTCGGGGAAGGACACGGGCTGCTGCACGATGCTCTGGTTCCACAGCAGCGGCACCGCCACCACGCCCTGGTCACACGTCCCGAAGCACTTGGTGTCCGGGGGAAAGCACGTCAGGTTCTGGCAGGGACCCTGCGAAACACGGCGGGGCTGCGAGTCCGGCTCAGGCACAGTGGCTTGGGTTCGTTAATTTAACATTTTTAATTTTGAGATTTTAATTTTTTTCTTTTATTTTTCTATTCCCACCCTTTAGCTTCACATTCAGGGATGGTGAGCTCTGTGCACAGAGCAGGGAGACAAAACAATTCCTGCTCCAGCTGGGCACCAAGGACAAATGATCCAAATCTCAGCCCAGGAGCACAAACCCCGTGGGCTGGGGAGAGAAAAACAAGCAGGGTGGGACTGCCTGGGCTAAAGCTGCAATGGGACAATGAACTGCAAGGTGCAAATGGAGCAGAACTGATCCCAGGGAGAGACCCCGGCAGCGCTCGTGCATTTTGGGGCCGTTTTGGTTCATCTTGGGTGCAGCCCTGGCTGGGCTCTGGTGCTGCCCAAGGTGCAGCCACGCAGGAGATCCTTTAAATAAATCCCTGCTATATTTATTAAATAAATATTAAATATTATTTAATATTAGCTATTAAATTTACTTATTTAATATTATATAACTATATAATATATATAAGTATATATAACTATATACTAATATAATATAATATAATATAATATAATATAATATAATATAATATGTCTATTATATATTATATTATAAAATTTACTTATTTAGTATTTTATAAGTAAATTTAAATATTAAATTTATTCATTTAATACATTTTATTGATAATATATTTTAGCAATATTTAATAGTATATAATATATATAAAATATAATATATATATTATATGTACTATATATATAATGTATTTTATAACATTATATATATAGTACATATATATATAATATATGTACTGTATATATAATATATATCGATATATAATAGATATAATATATAACATATATATAATAGATATATTTTAATAGTACTGATAGTATTTATATTTATTTATATTTTCAATATAATTTTATTCATTTATTTAAATAATAAATATTTATTATCTATCTAAATTTAAGAGATAATAAACAAAATAAATAAATTAAAAATATATTCTTAAAAGCTAGAAATTTTCAGTTTATCAATCCTAAATACCAAAAATTTATTTATCCGCCTCTGTTCTAGCGCAGCCCTCCGCAGGCCCCATCCCCACTGTCCCAGCAGCCCGGGGGCTTTGCCAGCCCCGCGCTGCTCCCGGCCGAGCCCCCCAAACCGCGGCTCACCTGGTCGTGCGAGTAGGGCACCCCCAGGAAGTGCTGGAAGCCCTGGTGCACGGGCAGGAAGGAGCCGTTCCGCCCGAAGCCCAGGTGCCACTTGCCCACCATGGCCGTGGCGTAGCCGCGGTCCTGGAGCAGCTCGGCCACGGTGAGCTCGGCCAGCGGGAGCCCGCCCCGGGAGCCGGGATCGAACACGCCCGGGTAGATCCCGGAGCGCACCGGCAGCCGGCCCGTCAGCAGCGCCGCCCTGCAGCGGGACACGGACACGGGCAGCGGGACACGGACACGGGACAGCACGACCCGTCCGTCCCGGGACACCGCGGGGACAGCACCGTCCGTTTATCGCGGGACACAGCGGGTTCATGCCCGCCCGTTTATCCCGGGTTTGTCCCTCTGTCTCCGCCCGGGACACCGCGGGGTTAGCACCGCCCGCCCGTGCCGGGACACGGTGGGTTTGTCCCTCCGTCTATCCCGGGACACCGCATGTTCATCACTGCCGGTTTATCCCGGGATGCGGCAGATTCATCAGCATCCGTTTATCCCGGGACACCGTAGATTCACGACCACCCGTTTGTCCCAGGATATGGTGGGTTTATCCCTCTGCCTCTCCCGGCACACAGAGGTTTGTCCCCCCATCCCTCCCGTGACACCGCGGGTTCATCCCCTCTCGTTTATCCCGGGACACCCAGCTACATCCCCGCCCATTTATCCCAGGACACCCCAGCTCGATCCCCACCCGTTTATCCCGGGACACCCCGCTCCATCCCCACCCGTTTACCCCGGGACACCCCGCTCCATCCCCGTCCGCGTTGCCGTTCCCGCCGCGGGGGCCGTACCGGGACGGGCTGCAGACGGCGGCGCTGCTGTAGAAGTCGGTGAAGCGCAGCCCGCGGGCCGCCAGCCGGTCCAGGTGCGGCGTGGCGGACGAGGGGTGCCCGTAGCTGCCCAGGTCCCCGAAGCCCAGATCGTCCGCCAGCACCAGCACGAAGTTGGGCGGGGCGGCGGCGGCGCCCACCGGCGGCAGCAGCAGAGGCAGCATCAGCAGCCAGGGGTGGGGTCGGCCCTGCGGCCCCATGGCGCGGTGCCCCCCGTGTTCCCCCGTGTCCCGGTGCTGCCCCGGTGCGGTCCCGGGGCGGTGCCGGCAGTGCCCCAGCCGATCATGTGATGCACATGGCGGCCCCGGGGCCGCGGGGCGTGCTGGGAGTTGTAGTTCTGAGCGGCAGTGCCAGGCACGGGATGGGGCAGCGGGGAATGTCCGCAGGGAGGGACATCGCAGGGCACGGGATGGGGCAGCTCGGGACTGTCCGCAGGGAGGAGGCTCCACCCCGCTGCTGTCTCCGTTCAGGGCTGGGCACTGCCCAGGGCAGCTCTGCCTCCTGTGCAGGGAAATTTCTGGGATCTGTCTCTGCCCGCTACTCTGGTGCCAGTGCTGGGACCTCCGGAGCAGAGCCTGAGCCCTGCTCCTACAGCAGGAGTATGAGATGGGATCAGGCAGCCTCTGAGACACGAGCTGGTGTCAGAGGGGACAGCCCTGGGTAGCAGCAGCTCAGGGTGGCACTTCCAGCACCTCCACAGGACCCTGGGATGCCAGCTTCAGCTGTCCCCACTCCTGTCCCTCTCCAGGACTTTCCGGGGACAGGCACACCTGAGGCTCTGCTGGGGAGCCTGGGCTGGAGCAGTTTGTTCCTCTCTCCACCTCCAGGCCCATCCTCCCCTCCCTGGCTCCCCCTCATGTCCCCCAAACCAACCCCACCCCACCCTTTCCCCCCAAATTGTCCCATCCTTGTTTTCCCCAGAAGACCAAACAGGACACCGTGGCTAACTGGGAACTGGAACTACTCTAATTGAAGAACAAACAGGATTCACCATCGGGGTGGGCGCAGGGGTCAGCGTGGGCAGGGCACAGCAGCCCTGGGCACCGGGGCTGGGTTGGCCCCACAGCCACGGCCCCAGCAGGGAATGCTTGCCAGAACTGGATCAGCTCATACTGCTACTCAGGCTTTCTCTCCCTTCAGGAACTGCAGGAGCTCCAGCAGCAGGTTCAGGAATTTCCCCAGGATCTGTTGTTGGAATGAAACCTTCGAGTAATCCTCCGAGTCATCCGGGTTGGGATTCATCTCATCCTCCAGGTCAGCGTCGGGCTCTTCCTCCGGGCTCGGGATGGGCTCGGGCGGAGGAGTGTCAGCTTCAGGCGGGAGCAGCCCCATCTGCACCTGGATCCAGGTGTGGAACTGCTGCGTGGACGTGAACACCCCGGGCCGCTTGGCCCCGGCACAGCCCTTACCCCAGCTGGTCAGGCCCACCAGCCAGAAGTAGTCACCAGAGTTGTCCTTGCAGACCAGGGGACCCCCGAAGTCCCCCTGTGACAGGAGAGAGGGGTCAGGATGGGCTGGGCCAGCCTGGGCCGGCCCTGCCCAACCCAACCCCTGCAGAGCTGCATTCCTGGCTGGGTTCCATGGCAAGGCTCTGTGGGCACAGTGCCAGCCCAGGGGACAAGGGGACACCGAGCAGGGACACGGGGATGGGCAAGGGACACCCGTCAGTGGTGGCGACACAGGGCTAGGAGGGCACCAGGCCAGGCCCAGACAGGGCCATGCCATGTTTGAGGCCTGGCTGGCTCTGAGGGGATCCTTGGGCCCTGCGCTGGCTCTGGGGGTTCCATGGGGCCATGTTGGGGCTCAGGGTCCCTGTGCTGGCTCTGGGGGTTCCATGGGGCCCAGGGTGGGGCTCAGGGTCCCTGTGCTGGCTCTGGGGGTTCCATGGGCCCCATGTTGGCTCAGGGTCCCTGTGCTGGCTCTGAGGGTTCCATGGGCCCCATGTTGGCTCAGGGTCCCTGTGCTGGCTCTGAGGGGTTCCATGGGGCCCAGGTTGGCTCAGGGTCCCTGTGCTGGCTCTGGGGGTTCCATGGGGCCCATGTTGGCTCAGGGTCCCTGTGCTGGCTCTGGGGGTTCCATGGGGCCCAGGCTGGGGCTCAGGGTCCCTGTGCTGGCTCTGGGGGTTCCATGGGGCCCAGGTTGGCTCAGGGTCCCTGTGCCCAGCCCGGGCCCAGTCCCACCTGGCAGGTGTCGATGCCGCCCCGCGGGTACCCCCGCACACAGGTCCTGGGAGTGCACGGCCCCCCCGTACCAGCGGCTGCTGTTGCACAGCTGGACGTCGATGAGCCGCACCTTGGCCTCCTGCAGCACCAGGCGTGGGTTGGGGCCTGCGGGCACAGAGGGCACAGAGGGCACTGAGTGGCGGCCCCAGGCAGAGCCCCCAGCCCGGGGCCATGTCCCTGCCCAGGGCCGTGTGCCCGTGGCTCAGCTCGGCCCTGCCCCAGGTGGGCACTCACCGCTGTCTGGGGTGGCTCTCCAGCCCGCGATGTAGCAGGTTTTGAGCTCGGACACTGCCAGGGAGGTGTCGGGCACACAGCCCAGCTGGATGTAGTCGCTGCACTCCACGGGCTGGTCCAGCTCCAGCAGGGCGATGTTGTTCCGGGCCGTGCGGGGTTCGTAGTACTGGTGCACCAGCAGGGTCTTGATGTGGCGCAGCTGCGCCTCGGGGCCCGGCTGGCTCAGATCTGTGGCCCCAATCACCACCTCCCACCTGGAGATGTCTCTGAGGAGCAGGAGATGCACAGAGGGGTGACAGGGAGCAGGGCCAGGGACTGCAGCAGCACAACCCCCTTCGTGCTCTGGGCACCTCCCTGTGCTGAGGGGACATCCCTGACCCTGTTTTGGGTATATCCCTGCTTTGGGTATATCCCTGATTCTGCTGTGGGGACATCCCTGTTCCTGCTCGTCCTTACCCAGCATGGGCAAAGCAGTGAGCCACAGTGAGCACCCACTGGGGGTGGATGAGCGCTCCCGAGCACATGTGCCACGTGCCATTGTCCCAGGTGGCCTGGACGCTGATGACCCCAGGCCAGGCCCCCGGGTGGACTCCAGCAGATCCAACCGTGTACTGGGCGGTGTCATCGGAAGAATCCAAGGAGTCGTAGTCGTCCTGAGAATACTCAGCAGCCACGGAGCTGTGGTCGAACGCCATGGGCCGCAGCCCGCAGGTGCCCCTGGAAGCACAAAGCCATCAGTGCCCTGCTCGGGGACAGCAGGGACAGGGAACCCCAGGGGCTCCTCTGTGCCCAGGCCGTGCCAGGGACCCCCCGAGTGCCCCCGGGGCCACTGACCTGCAGGTGTCCCAGGTGCCCCACGCGGGACCAGCCAGGGCCAGCAGCACGAGCAGCCACAGCAAAGCCGTGGGCGCCATCGCAAGTGGCAGAGCCAGCGCAGCAGGTGGCAGAGCCAGAGCGGAGCTGTCACCTCTGGTGCCAGCAGGCCAGAGTGACATCACAGAGAACCAGCGCTGGAACCTTGGAACGGTGCGGGTGGCAGGGACCGTAACGACGGCGCGGTGCCACCCGTGCCAGGGCAGGGCCACCTGCCGGGAGGGGGCGGCTCCAGCAGGAGGGAGGGAGGGGTCGGGTCGGAGCGGCCATGGAGGGGCTGGGCCACGGGGATTTGTGTCCCTTTGGGGCGGCGCTCCCTGGTCTCGGCTCTGATCACAAAGATTTGTGTCCCTTAGGGGCAACTCCATTGTCACTGCTGCTCACTGATCCCAAAATTTGTGTCCTTTTGGGGCAGCTCCATTGTGACCACTGCTCCTCAATCCCAGCTCTGATCCGAAAGATTTGTGTCCCCTCAGGGACAGTTCCATTGTCACTGGTGCTTCCTGATCCCAAAGATTTGTGTCCCCTTAGGGGTGGCTCCATTGTCACTGCTGCTCCCTGATCCCAAATATTTGTGTCCCTTCAGGGACAGTTCCATTGTCACTGCTGCTCCCTGATCACAGCTCTGACCCCAAAGATTTGTGTCCCCTAAGGGGTGGCTCCATTGTCACTGCTGCTCCCTGATCCCAAAGATTTGTGTCCCTCTGGGGCCGCTCCATTGTCACTGGTGCTCCCTGATCCCAAAGATTTGTGTCCCCTCAGGGGTGGCTCCATTGTCACTGCTGCTCCTGGATCCCAAATATTTGTGTCCCTTCAGGGACAGCTCCATTGTCACTGCTGCTCCCTGATCCCAAAATCTGTGTCCCTTTGGGGCAGCCCCGGTGTCACCGCCACTCCCTGATTCCGGCTCTGATCCCAAAGAGTTGTGTCCCCTCAGGGGTGGCTCCATTGTCACCACTGCTTCCTGATCCCAAAGATTTGTGTCCCCGCAGGGGTGGCTCCATTGTCACTGCTGCTCCCTGATCCCAAATATTTGTGTCCCCTCAGGGACAGTTCCATTGTCACTGCTGCTCCCTGATCACAGCTCTGACCCCAAAGATTTGTGTCCCCTAAGGGGCAGCTCCATTGTCACTGCTGCTCCTGGATCCCAAAGATTTGTGTTCCCTAAGGGGTGGCTCCATTGTCACTGCTGCTCCCTGATCCCAAAGATTTGTGTCCCCTCAGCGGTGGCTCCATTGTCACTGCTGCTCCCTGATCCCAAAATTTGTGTCCTTTTGGGGCAGCTCCATTGTCACCACTGCTCCTCAATCCCAGCTCTGATCCCAAAGATTTGTGTCCCCTTTGGGGCAGCTCCGGTGTCACCCCCGCTCCTGGATCCCAAAGATTTGTGTCCCCTCGGGGGCAGTTCCATTGTCACCACCACTCCCTCCTTTTGGGACAGCTCCACTGTCACTCCTTCTCCCTAATCCCAAAATCTGTGTCCCTTTGGGGCAGCCCCGGTGTCACCGCCACTCCCTGATTCCGGCTCTGATCCCAAAGAGTTGTGTCCCCTCAGGGGTGGCTCCATTGTCACCACTGCTTCCTGATCCCAAAGATTTGTGTCCCCGCAGGGGTGGCTCCATTGTCACTGCTGCTCCCTGATCCCAAATATTTGTGTCCCTTCAGGGACGGCTCCATTGTCACTGCTGCTCCCTGATCCCAAAGATTTGTGTCCCTTTGGGGCCGCTCCATTGTCACTGCTGCTCCCCGATCCCAAAGACTTGTGTCCCTTTGGGGCCGCTCCATTGTCACTGCTGCTCCCTGATCCCAAAGATTTGTGTTCCCTCAGGGGTGGCTCCATTGTCACTGCTACTCCCTGATCACAGCTGTGATCCCAAATATTTGTGTCCCTTCAGGGACGGCTCCATTGTCACTGCTGCTCCCTGATCCCAAAGATTTGTGTCCCCTCAGGGACAGTTCCATTGTCACTGCTGCTCCCTGATCACAGCTCTGACCCCAAAGATTTGTGTCCCCTAAGGGGCAGCTCCATTGTCACTGCTGCTCCCTGATCCCAAAGATTTGTGTCCCTTTGGGGCCGCTCCATTGTCACTGCTGCTCCCTGATCCCAAAGATTTGTGTCCCTTAGGGGCAGCTCCATTGTCACTGCTGCTCCTGGATCCCAAAGATTTGTGTCCCCTCAGGGACAGTTCCATTGTCACTGCTGCTCCCTGATCCCAAAGATTTGTGTCCCTTTGGGGCCGCTCCATTGTCACTGCTGCTCCCTGATCCCAAAATTTGTGTCCTTTTGGGGCAGCTCCATTGTCACCACTGCTCCTCAATCCCAGCTCTGATCCCAAAGATTTGTGTCCCCTTTGGGGCAGCTCCGGTGTCACCCCCGCTCCTGGATCCCAAATATTTGTGTCCCCTCAGAGGCAGTTCCATTGTCACCACCACTCCCTCCTTTTGGGACAGCTCCACTGTCACTCCTTCTCCCTAATCCCAAAATCTGTGTCCCTTTGGGGCAGCCCCGGTGTCACCGCCACTCCCTGATTCCGGCTCTGATCCCAAAGATTTGTGTCCCCTCAGGGGTGGCTCCATTGTCACTGCTGCTCCCTGATCCCAAAGATTTGTGTCCCTTAGGGGCCGCTCCATTGTCACTGCTGCTCCCTGATCCCAAAGATTTGTGTCCCTTTGGGGCCGCTCCATTGTCACCACTGCTCCTGGATTCCAAAGATTTGTGTCCCCGCAGGGGTGGCTCCATTGTCACTGCTGCTCCCTGATCCCAAAGATTTGTGTCCCCTCAGGGACACCTCCATTGCCACTGCTGCTCCCTGATCCCAAAGATTTGTGTCCCTTAGGGGCCGCTCCATTGTCACTGCTGCTCCCCGATCCCAAAGATTTGTGTCCCCTAAGGGGCAGCTCCATTGTCACTGCTGCTCCCCGATCCCAAAGATTTGTGTCCCTTTGGGGCCGCTCCCCGATCCCATCTCTGATCCCAAATCCCGGGATCGCTCCCCAGGGAGCCCTGCGGGGCCGGGGGCGGTTCTGGGCGGGCTGCGGGTGACAGATGGCTCCGGGATGTCCCCGCGCAGCCGCTGCCACCCGCGGGCGCCAGCTGGAGCCGTCCCCGGGCGCGTTCCCGACGCCGCTTCCCACAGGCGGCGTCTGCTGCGCTCCATCTGCGCCTCCCGCGGCGCCAGCAGCACCAAGGGAGGATGCGGGGACGCTCCGGGAGCGGCAGGAACCGGCCCGGGATCAGCGGGAGCTCGGGCTGGAGCTCACCCGGGCCGATCCCGGGGCTGCTCGGACCTTAAATCCCGGGATGAACACATCCAGCTGGGATAAATCCATTCAGATGTACGCCTAAATCCCGGCATAACCCCATTCAGCTGGGATAATCACATCCAGCTGCACCCCTAAATTCCAGAATAACCCCATCCAGCTGTACCCCTAAATCCCGGGATAACCCCATCCAGCTACTCCCCTAAATCCCGGGACAAACCCACCCAACTGCACCCCTAAATCCCGGGACAAACGTACCCAACTGCACCCCTAAATCCCAGGATAGCCCCATCCAGCTGCACCCCTAAATCCGGGGAAACCCCCATCCAGCTGCACCCCTAAATCCCGGGAAAACCCCATCCAGCTGGGATAACCCCCTTCAGCTGCACCCCTAAATCCCAGGATAATTCTATCCAGCTGCTCCCCTAAATCCCAGGACAAACCCACCCAACTGCACCCCTAAATCCCAGGATAGCCCCATCCAGCTGGGATAACCCCCTTCAGCTGCTCCCCTAAATCCCAGGACAAACCCACCCAGCTGCACCCCTAAATCCCAGGATAATCCCATCCAGCTGCTCCCCTAAATCCCAGGAAAAACCCACCCAACTGCACCCCTAAATCCCAGAATAAGGCCACCCAGCTGCTCCCCTAAATCCCGGGATAACACCATCCAGCTGCACCCCTAAATCCCAGGATAAGGCCACCCAGCTGCACTCCTAAATCCTGGGATAACCACCTCCAGCTGCACCCCTAAATCCCAGGATAACCCCCTCCAGCTGCACCCCTAAATCCCAGGATAACCCCATCCAGCTGGGAAAACCCCATCCAGCTGCACCCCTAAATCCCAGGATAAACCCATCCAGCTGCACCCCTAAATCCTGCACTAGCAGGATTCTGGATATTCCCGAGGACTTTGAACATCCCACAATTTCTCTGTGTGCCTGTGCTGATTTCTTGTGTTCCTGGTGGTATTTTGGGGCGGATTTTTTAAAGTTTTGCGGCGTTTTATTTTCATTTCTGCCATCACTGGGCAGTGCTGAGAATAATTTTTCCCCTCTTTTCCCATCTTGCTATCCACGGCTAAAATCCCCCTGGAGCCTCCTCTCCCCCGGGCCGACCATTCCCATCTCGTCCCACCCAGGAGGGATTTTTGGGGATTCTCTCCCTCCCACATTTCCAGGTTTTCCTTGCCCAGGGAAGCCTGGAACGGGAGTTTGGTGCAGCCAGAATTCCCAAATCCTTCTGGGAAGAGCTGGGAGGTTGTTCCTGCCGGGTGCGGGGCTTGGAATTCCCCAACTTCCCGAGGTTCCAGCTCCGGTGCCCGCTCTAGGTGGCAGCAAATCCCAAATCCATGGCTGGGCGGGTCCCTCCTGCCCGTTTTGGGGCAGAATCCCGGGACTACGGAAATCCTGAGAGGATCAGAATCCAGCTCCTGCATGGACACCCCGAAATCCCACCCCGAGCTCTGGGAATGTCACCATGCCCTGGGGAGCCGGGGCAGCGTCCCCGGGGTGAAATCCTCTCCCTAAAATCTAACCTGGGACCCAGGGGAGCGGCCGGGTGGGGTTATCCCGGGATTTAGGGGTGCAGCTGGATGGGGTTATCCTGGGATTTATGGGTGCAGGTGGATGGGGTTATCCTGTGATTTAGGGGTACAGGTGGATGGGGTTATCCTGGGATTTATGGGTGCAGGTGGATGGGGTTGTCCCAGGATTTATGGGTGCAGGTGGATGGGGTTATCCTGGGATTTAGGGGTGCAGGTGGATGGGATTATCCTGGAATTTATGGGTGCAGGTGGATGGGGTTATCCTGGGATTTAGGCGTGCAGGTGGATGGGGTTATCCTGGGATTTAGGGGTGCAGGTGGATGGGATTATCCTGGGATTTATGGGGGCAGCTGCATGGGGTTATCCCAGGATTTCAGAGTTATCCCAGCTGCATGGGGTTATCCTGGGATTTATGGGTGCAGCTGCATGGGATTATCCTGGGATTTATGGGTGCAGGTGGATGGGGTTATCCTGGGATTTAGGGGTGCAGGTGGATGGGGTTATCCCAGCTGGATGGGGTTATCCTGGGATTTTAGGAAATGATTGGATGGGGTTTTCCTGGCATTCAGGGCAGTGTAGGGACGCGGGTTCTGTCCCTGTGTGTGTCACCTGCTGAGAGCCACCTGCCACCTGCTCAGGTGTGGGGACAGCCTGAGCCAGCCCTGCACAGGTCAGTGGCAACCTGAGCTGAGCCTGCCTGGGCCTGCTCTGGGTCCTGACCAAATTCTGTCCCAAACCCTGCCTGGATCTTTCCTGAATCCTGACCAAACCCTGCCCAGGTCCTGCCTGGATCCATGCTGGACCCTGCCTGGATCTTTCCTGAATTCTGACCAAACCCTGCCCAGGTCCTGCCTGGATCTTTCCTGAATCCTGACCAAACCCTGCCCAGGTCCTGCCTGGATCTTTCCTGAATCCTGACCAAACCCTGCCCAGCCCCTGCCCTGGTCCTGCCTGGATCTTTCCTGAATCCTGACCAAACCCTGCCCAGCCCCTGCCCTGGTCCTGCCTGGATCTTTCCTGGATCCTGCTCAGACCCTGTCCAGGCACTTCCCAGAACCTGCGCAGATCCTGCCTGGACTATTCCCAAATCCTGCTCAGACCTTTCCTGGGCCCTGCCTGGATTTTTCCCAAATCCTGCCTGGATCCTTCCCAGGCCTTTCCTAGCCAGGTGTCTGGGGAACACCTGGAATTCTCCAGAGCAGGAGCTGGGAACTCGGGATACAGGAAGGGGGATTTTCCTGGGAGCTGCCAGCCCTGTCAGTGTGCCAGGAAAGGTCCAGGAGGGATCAGAGGGATGACCAGCGGGATCCCAGTGGGATCAGAGTGATGGCCAACAGGATCCAGGGGTATCAGAGGGATCCCATTCCCAATCCCATTCCTGATCCCAATACTGACCCCACTTCCAATCCTATTCCCCATCGCAGTCCTCATTTCCTGACCCCACTCCCGTGCAGGGTCCAGCCCCATTCTCGCCATCCCGGTAGGATTTGTTCCCAGTAGGATTTGTTCCCGGTGCCCTGGGGCCGCTGGAATTGTCCCGGCCCCTCGGAGAACCCCTGGAATCTGGGGGACAGGGCAGCCTGCGGGGAGCGGCGCCTCCTCGGCTCTCCTGGAGGAAATCCGGGACGTTTCCCCTCCTCGAGGTAAAAAACCCCAAAAATTCCCAATGAAACCTCCAGATCCGAACCAGGCCAAAGGACAAACCCAGGTGCTGTTCCTGAGCTGAGGGTGACAATGGTGACACAGGGGAGGCAGGGACACAAATCCCCAGGAATGCTGGAGCTGTCCTGGGGTGGATCTGTCCCCTCTGTCCCTGAGCTCCGGGACAGCTCCGGTGACAAAAATGGGGACAATTGTTGGGCAGGGCTGTGGCAGGAGGGAGGGTGGCACTTGGGGACACTGCCCTGTGTGGCTTTGTCACATGCCTGAGCTCCTGCACGTGGGGGGACAGGGGAAGAGGATGGGGACACAGAGAGGGGACAGGGACACACATGGGGACACGGTGCAGGGGATGGGGACACATGTGGGGACAGGATATGGGGAGAGGGACATACATGGGGGGGTGACAAGGACACATGGGGGGAGCAGGAAAAGGAGGTGAGGGGACACATGAGAGGGCAGGGGACAGCTGGAGGGGCACACCAGGGCAGGGAGGGCTTGGGGACATCATGGGAGAGGGCAGGAAAAGGGAATGGGGACAGGAAAAGGGGGGACAGGAAAAGGGGGATGGTGACATCCAGGGGGGACAGGAAAAGGGGGATGGGGACACGCAGGGGACAGGGGAGGGGACATGGCGACAGGCGGGGCGGGCAGCGCTGTGGGAGGGGGTGAGTCCCTCCTTCCGTGCCAAAGGTGACAGCGCTGCGAGCTGGCGCCGTGCCCGGCAGGAGCTGTGACCTTGTCCCCGTGTCCCCGCCCAGCTCCGGCACTGCCCCATTGTGTCCCCACCCACGCCTGGCCCGGGCAGTGCCAGCGCCAGCGCCACAGCCCCCGTGTCCCTCTGTCCCCGTGTCCCTCTGTCCCCGTGCCGTGCTGCCGGCTCTGTCCCCGCCCGGGTCTCGCAGGAAGGGACAATCCCGGTCCCGCCAAGGTGTTTCCTGTGCTCCCGATAGGGCCGGGCAGCGCCTCCGGAGCTGGCACTGACCCCAAACTGGCACTGACCCCACAGCTGGCACTGACCCCACAGCTGGCACTGACCCCGGAGACCCCAAAGCCGAGCACTGACCCCAAAACCAGGCACTGACCCCAAACTGGCACTGACCCCACAGCTGGCACTGACCCCGGAGACCCCAAAGCCTGGCACTGATCCCAGGGCTGGCACTGACCCCGGAGACCCCAAAGCCTGGCACTGACCCCAAAACCAAGCACTGACCCCAGAGACTCCAGACCTGGGCACTCACCCCAGGGCTGGCACGGACCCCAGAGACGCCAGAGCTGCCACTGACCCTAAAACCAGGCACTGACCCCAGAGCTGGCACTGACCCCAGAGCTGCCGCTGACCCCAGAGCTGGACACGCCACATCCCCCCTGTCACGCTCATTTGCCTGTGCACCCCTGTGCCCCGCCGTGCCCTGTCCCCACTGGCGGTGCCCCTGGGTCCCGGTGAGAGCCCCGGGCTGTCCCCAGGGTGCCCTGGGCTGTCCCCGCTGTCCCTCGGGCTGTCCCCTCCGTCCCCAGGGTGCCCTGGGCTGTCCCCCGCGCTGTCCCCGCCGGGCAGGACGCGGCCGGGGGCGGTGGCCGGCGGGGCCGGGTGTCCCTTCCTGGCAGGAAAGGGGCCGAGCGGAGCCGCCGGGGCCGGGAGTTTCCTGCGGGATCCGGCCCCGCGGGCGCCACAGCGGAGCGGAGCGGCCGAGAGCGGCACCGGGCCAGGTAACGCTACCGGCACCGGGGGGTGCGGGGGGTCCGGCCGCCCCCCGAGCGCGGGGCTGGGGCTGCGGGGCCGGGACCGGCGGGGCAGGAGCGCTCGGTGCCCTCGGAGGGGCCGGGGCGGTGCCGGTGCCTCGCCCCGGGGTCACCGGGCGGGTCGGCCCCGGGGTTCGGAGGGTTCGGGGGGCACCGAGGAGGGAGCGGCGCTGCTCTCGCTGCCCCCCGCCCCCGCGGCTCATCCCGGTGTGGGGAGCCAGCCCCGCGGCTTCGGGAGTGCCGGGGGACACCGAGAAACGGGGGGTCCGCGACGAGGGGGGAGGCGCGCAAGACCCGCGGGGTCAGCGGGAGCTCGGGGAGTACCGGGACCCCCCCGGCCGCGGAGCCGCCGAAGTTTCTCCGTGCGCCCGCCCCTTCCGCGCGCACCGGGCTGGCCGTTGCCATGACAACTCCTAAAACCGAGCCCCGCTGCCGGCGGCGGGGGCCGAGCCCGCGGGGGATCCGCCGTGCGCGCCGCTCCCCGCCCGGCCCCGCCGCCGCCCCCGCCCCGCAACGCTCCCGCAACGCTCCCGCCCCGCTCCGCTCCGCCGCCGGCGGCCGCCGCGGCGATGGTGGCTCGGGCCGCGCCGCCCGCAGCCCCGCAGGTACCGGGAGGCACCGGGGGACGAGCGGGGGATGCGCGGCGCGGGGGCGGCGGCGGCGCGGGGGATGCTGCGGGGGCGTTCGGGGATGGGCGGCGGGGAGGCCGAGGCTCCGCTCTCCGCCCAACGGGGGCTGCGATGTGCCCGGGGCGCGTGGGCAGCCGAGAGCGGCGCGTTTTGGGGGGAGAAAAGCGGGGAACGGGGCTGGCGGCCATGGGCTCGTGCCGGGATTTCGGGGGCGGATTTTGCCGGGAATGCAGGCAGGGGAGCGGCGGCGGAGTTCGGGGGGGTTCTGGCCGGGGCCTGGTGTTGGGTTTGTGGCTCTCCCCGTTGTGGTTTGGGCAGGGTTGAGTGGAGCTTCCCTCAAAAATCCGATTTTGTGGGTGCGGGAGCTGAAGTTGCGCAGGGAGTTCTGCCCGGCCGGGCTGGCCCGGGTCAGGAACTGACTCCTGACTCCTCTCCCGGCGCTCGGGATTGATTTTTGGGCAGCCCCGAGCAGGGAATTCATGGGATTTATGGCGTTTGTGGGGTTGGGATTCTTTCTGGGCCTCAGCCGGTGAAATTGCCCCCCGATCTTGGGAAAAGTGAATTTACCCCTCTGTGTTCCTCCCAGCCCGGGTTTGGGGAAGGAGATCCCAGAGCTGAGCAGGTGCAGGTCCCCTCTGGGTTTCCCCTGGATAAACTTCCCTGGAAACTTCTGTCCTCCCGTCCTGTGGGTGATGGAGGCGGCAGATTCCCAAAATTCCTCCTCAGAGCAGCTCTTACATAACCCGGGGGGCTCTTTGTGCTTCCTGCACCTGCACTGGAGACCTGGGCGAGGCCAAAGGGGCACAAAAGGCACCGAGCAGGGGCCTTTTATTCCCGGCAAATTATCCTGGAACGCTTTGGGTGGAAGGCAGTTTAAAGCTCGTCCCCATCCATGGGCACTTTTCGCCCTCCCAGGTTGCTCCAGCCTGGCCTCGGGCACTCCCAGGGATGGGGCACCGCTGATATTTTGGGGTTTTTTGGTGTCGCTGAGCAGCCTGAAAACCCTAAACATCCCAACCCGTGGATAATTCCCGAATATTCTCAATATTGTGGGAATTCTGGCGTGACCCCCCCCCCCGGCCCGAGCCGCCCGTGTTTGGTGTGCGCAGCTCGATTGTGCTCTGGGGGGGGGGGGGGACACAAAACCTCCCAAAACCACCCGAACCCCCCCCAAACCGGCCGCGGAGCGCTCCCCGAGCCGAGCAGCCCGCCCTACACTACGGAACGTTCTGCCGACAATTCCAGCCCCTAAAAATTCCCAGCGCTGCCTCCCCCGCGCCGCACCACGTGCGGGCGGCCGGGCACGTGTGGAGCGCGAGTGCGGGGAGGGGACACGGCCGGGGGGGCTGCCCGGGCTCCCATTGCCATCTCCCGTGCTCCAGGGATGCAGCCCGGGCTCCCATTCCCATCTCCCGTGCTCCAGGGATGCAGCCCGGGCTCCCATTCCTGCCTCCTGCCTTCCAGGGATGCAGCCCGGGCTCCCCTTCCCATCTCCCGTGCTCCAGGGATGCAGCCCGGGCTCCCATTGCCATCTCCCGTGCTCCAGGGATGCAGCCCGGGCTCCCATTCCTGCCTCCTGCCTTCCAGGGATGCAGCCCGGGCTCCCATTCCCATCTCCTGCCTTCCAGGGATGCAGCCCGGGCTCCTTCTCCCATCCCTCCGTGTTCCAGGGATGCAGCCCGGGCTCCTTCTCCTGTCTCCTCTATTCCAGGGATGCATCCCGGGCTCCTTTTCCCATCTCGTGCATTCCAGGGATGCAGCCTGGACTCTTCTTCCCATCTCGTGCATTCCAGGGATGCAGCCCGGGCTCCTTTTCCTGTCTCCTCTATTCCAGGGATGCAGCCCGGGCTCCTTTTCCCATCTCCTGCATTCCAGAGATGCAGCCCGGGCTCCTTTTCCTGTCTCCTCTATTCCAGGGATGCAGCCTGGACTCTTCTTCCCATCCCGTGCGTTCCAGGGATGCAGCCCGGGCTCCTTCTCCCATCCCTCCGTGTTCCAGGGATGCAGCCTGGGCTCCTTTTCCTGTCTCCTCTATTCCAGGGATGCAGCCCGGGCTCCTTCTCCTGTCTCCTCTATTCCAGGGATGCAGCCTGGACTCTTCTTCCCATCTCCTGCATTCCAGGGATGCAGCCCGGGCTCCTTTTCCCATCTCCTGCATTCCAGGGATGCAGCCCGGGCTCCTTCTCCCATCCCTCCGTGTTCCAGGGATGCAGCCCGGGCTCCCTTTCCCATCTCCTGCATTCCAGGGATGCAGCCCGGGCTCCCTTTCCCATCTTTCATTATTCCAGGGGAGAATTTTCAACTCCCTCTCTCCTCTCCTGCATTCCAGGGATGCAACCCAGGCTCCTCTTCCCATCCCTCAGTGTTCCAGGGATGCATCCTGGGCACTTCCCGTGTTCCAGGGAGCAGCCTGAGCTCCCTTTCCCATCTCTCAGTGTTCCAGGGATGCATCCTGGGCACTTCCCGTGTTCCAGGGAGCAGCCTGAGCTCCCTTTCCCATCCCTCAGTGTTCCAGGGATGCATCCTGGGCACTTCCCATGTTCCAGGGAGCAGCCTGAGCTCCCTTTCCCATCTCTCAGTGTTCCAGGGAGGCATCCTGGGCTCCTCTTCCCATCTCTCAGTGTTCCAGGGATGCATCCTGGGCTCCCTTTCCCACCTCCCAGTGTTCCAGGGAGGCATCCTGGGTTCCCCTTTTCCCTCTCTCGGTGTTCCAGGCTCCTCTTCCCCCCCTCTCCTGCATCCCAAGGGAACAGCCTGAACTCTCCTTCCCCTCTCATATTCCAGGGGAGCAGCCTGGGCTTCCCTTTCTCCTCCCTCAGTGTTCCAGGGAGGCATCCTGGGCTCTCCCAATGTCCCAGGGAGCAGCTTGGGCTCCCCCTCTCCTCTCGCAGTGTTCCAGGGAGCCATCCTGTGCTTCCCTTTCCCATCTCTTGGTGTTCCAGGCTCCTCTTCCTTCCTTTCCTGTATTCCAAGAGAACAGCCCTGAACTCCCCTTCTCCTCTTCTGCATTCCAGGGAGCAGCCCGGGCTCCTTTTCCCTCTCTCAGTGTTCCAGGAGCCATCCTGGGTTCCCCTTTCCCTCTCTCAGTGTTCCAGGGAGCGGCTTGGTCTCCCCCTCTCCTCTCGCAGTTTCCAGGGAAGCAGCCCAGGCTCCTTTTCCCTCCCTCAATGTTCCAGGGAAGCAGCCTGGGCTTCCCTTTTCCCACCTCCCAGTGTTCCAGGGAAGCATCCTGGGCTCTCCCAGTGTTCCAGGGAGCAGCTTGGACTCCCCCTCTCCTCTCCATGTTCCAGGCAAGCAGCCCAGGCTCCTTTGTCATCTCCTGGTGTTCCAGGAGCCATCCTGTGCTTCCCTTTCCTCTCTCCGTGTTCCAGGCTCCTCTTCCCCCCTTCTCCTGCATCCCAAGGGAGCAGCCTGAACTCTCCTTTCCCTCTCATATTCCAGGGAAGCAGCCTGGGCTTCCCTTTCTCCTCCCTCAGTGTTCCAAGGAGCATCCTGGGCTCTCCCAGTCTTCCAGGGAAGCAGTCTGGGCTCCTTTTCCCATCTTTTGTTGTTCCAGAGGAAAACCTGGGCTCCTTTCCCCATCTTTTGGTGTTCCAGAGGAAAACCTGGGCTACTTTTCCCATCTTTTGGTGTTCCAGGCTCCCCTTCCCTTCTCTCCTACATTCCAGGAAAGCAGCCTCTGCTCCTCTTCCCCTCTCCTGCATTCCAGAGGGGAATTCTGCTCTCCCCTTCCCATTTCCATTATTCCAGCAGGGAATTCTGTTCTCCCCTTCCCCTCTCTCCTGCATTCCAGAGGGGAATTCTGCTCTCCCCTTCCCCTTTCCATTATTCCAGCAGGGAATTCTGTTCTCCCCCTTCCCATTTCCATTATTCCAGAGGGGAATTCTGCTCTCCCCTTCCCATTTCCATTATTCCAGAGAGGAATTCTGTTCTCCCCTGCTCATTTCCATTATTCCAGTAGGGAATTCTGTTCTCCCCTTCCCATTCCATTATTCCAGAGGGGAATTCTGCTCTCCCCTTCCCCTTTCCATTATTTCCAGCAGGGAATTCTGTTCTCCCCTTCCCCTCTCTCCTGCATTCCAGAGGGGAATTCTGCTCTCCCCTTCCCATTTCCATTATTCCAGAGGGGAATTCTGTTCTCCCCTTCCCCTCTCTGGCCGTGATGGATTTGGGGTGCAGCTCAGGGATTCGTGTACAGTGGGGCTGCTCCTGGATTTTCCATGGAAAAGCCGTGGCTGAAGGGTCCTTGGAGCGCTCCAGGCCCTCTGTGCATGGGAAGAAAATTGGGAATTGGGATGGGCAGAGCCAGGGAACAGGGACAGGGTCCTGTTCTCTCCCTGCTCCGTGCCCTCTGGGATGTGCTGTGCCAGCTCTTCCCGGCTGGAGCTGTGGGGTTCAGTGGGAACCGTGGGGTGGAATTCTCTGAATTCCTAAATCCCTGATTTCCCTGAATTCCCTGAATCCCCAACTCCTTGACTCCCCTGCATCTCTGAATTCCCCAAATTCCCCAACTCCCCTAAATCCCCAATTCCTTGACTCCCCTGAACCCCCAAATCCCCTGGCTCCACTCAATGCCCCAAATCCCCCGAATTCCTGAATTCCCTCGGAGCTGGAGCACAGGGACAGGGTCCCATCCTCTTCCTGCTCCGTGCCCAATGGGATGTGCTGCTCCAGGACCACGAGGAGCTGTGGGATGGAGTGGGGACCCGTGGGGTGGAATCCCCTGAATCCCCCAAATCTCTGAATTCCCTGAACCCCCGAATCCCTGAATCCCCTGACTCCCCATAATCCCTGAATCCTCTGAATTGCCTAACTGCCCCAAATTCCCTGAATCCCTGACTCCCCATAATCCCTGAATTCCTTGCATCCCCCCAAATTCCCTGCATCCCTGAATCCTCTGAATTCCCTGACTCCCCTCAATTCCCCAAAGCCCTGACTCCCCATAACACCTGAATTCCTTGCATCCCCTGAATCCTCTGAATCCCTCAATCCCTGACTCCCCATAACCCCTGAATCCCCCAAACTCCCCGAATCCTCCAGTGCCCTGACTCCCCTGAACTTCTGAATTTCCCAGTTCCCTGATTCCCCTGAAATCCCTGAATTCCCCGAATCCCCTGACTTCCCCGAATCCTCTGAATCCCTCAATCCCCGACTCCCCTGAATTCTCTGAACCCCCAAATTTCCTGAATCCCCTGACTTCCGTGAATCCCCGTAATCCCTGATTTACCTGAATCCCTCAGTCTTCCGAATCCCTCAATCCCCAAATTCCCTGACTCCCCTGAACCCCCGAATCCCCCAAATTCCCTGATTTCCCCAGAAACCCCTGAATCCCCTGACTTCTCTGAATCCTTCAATTCCTGACTCCCCTGAACCCCCCAATTCTCTGACCCCCTTGAATCCCCCGAATCCCCTGAATCCCCCGAATTCCCGAATTCCCGAATTCCCGAATTCCCGAATTCCCGAATTCCCGAATTCCCGGCTCCCCGAGCTCCCTCCCCCCGGCACGGCGGAGCAGGAGCGGGAGGCCGCAGCTAAAAGGAGCACAAAGAGTAAATTGCCACCATCCCACTCCCGGAGGCAGCGCAGCTCTGTCACCGCTGTCACCGCTGTCACTGTGACAACGGGCACGGCTCGGGGGCAGGCGGAGCCCGCGTGGGCCGGGCCCGCGGTGACACCGCCGTGACAGCGCCACAGCGGGGACAGTGCTGGGACAGTGGCACAGTGGGGACAGTGGCACAGTGGGGACAGTGCTGGGACAGTGGCACAGTGGGGACAGTGGCACAGTGGGGACAGTGCTGGGACAGTGGCACAGTGGGGACAGTGGCACAGTGGGGACAGTGCTGTGACAGTGCCACAGTGGGGACAGCGCCACAGCGGGGACAGTGCTGGGACAGTGGCACAGTGGGGACAGTGCCGTGCCAGAGCCACAGCGGGGACAGTGCTGTGACAGAGCCACAGTGGGGACAGTGGCACAGTGGGGACAGTGCCACAGCGGGGACAGTGCCGTGCCAGTGCCACAGCGGGGCCAGTGCCACAGCGGGGACAGTGCTGGGACAGTGGCACAGTGGGGACAGTGCCACAGTGGGGACAGTGCCGTGAGAGTGCCACAGCGGGGACAGTGCTGGGACAGTGCCACAGCGGGGACAGTGCTGTGACAGAGCCACAGTGGGGACAGTGCCACAGCGGGGACAGTGCTGTGACAGTGGCACAGTGGGGACAGTGCCACAGCGGGGACAGTGCTGTGACAGTGCCACAGTGGGGACAGTGGCACAGCGGGGACAGTGCTGTGACAGTGGCACAGCGGGGACAGTGGCACAGCGGGGACAGTGCTGTGACAGTGGCACAGTGGGGACAGTGGCACAGTGGGGACAGTGGCACAGCGGGGACAGTGCTGTGACAGTGGCACAGCGGGGACAGTGGCACAGTGGGGACAGTGCTGTGACAGTGGCACAGCGGGGACAGTGCTGTGACAGTGGCACAGCGGGGACAGTGGCACAGTGGGGACAGTGCTGTGACAGTGCCACAGTGGGGACAGTGCCGTGCCAGAGCCACAGCGGGGATGGTGCCATGACAGGGCCACAGTGGGGACAGTGCCACAGCAGGGACGGTGCCATGACAGTGCCACAGCGGGGACACTGCCACAGCAGGGACAGTGCCACCGCTTGGGCAGGGACAGCCCTGGGGACAGCGGGGGGCAGCAGTGACAGTGGTGGCAGCAAGTGACAGTGGGTGCCAGGCCAGGTGGCGGCTACGGCACAATGTGACAGAGGGTGGCATCTGGTGGCACTGTGTGGCATCCGGTGGCATCCAGTGACAGTAGATGCCAGACCTGGTGGCAGTGGTTGCATAGGGTGACAGCAAGTGACAAAGGGTGGCACTGGCCAGACCTGGTGGCAGCGGGTGGCAACAGGTGACAGAGGGTTTCAGAGGGTGGCAGTGGGTGGCAGAGGGTGGCACTGGCCAGGCTGGGTGGCAGCATGTGGCAGAGGGTGACAGTGGCTGACAGAGGGTGGCACTGGCCAGGCCTGGTGGCAGTGCGTGGCAGCGTGTGGCTGTGTCAGGCCTGGTGGCAGTGGGTGGCAGCGTGTGGCTGTGTCAGGCCTGGTGGCAGCAGGTGTCCCTGGCCCGGCCGCCCGTCTGGCGCTGGGGACAGCAGGGACGCGCTCCGGGGTAACCCGAGCAGGGAGCGGCCGATTCCTCCCTCATGAAATATTGAGGGCCCGGCGGCTCGGTGGCACCGGGGTGGCCCTGGCGCATGACTGGGGACAAACGGGGCCGGGCGGGGACCGGGGGTGGCAGGGGCAGGGCTGAGGCCCGGGGGGCACCCCACAGACACCTCCTGTACCCCAAAGATGTCCCTTGAACCCCACAGTGGAGCTGGGGGTCACAGCCCCACACAGCCCTGGCAGGGAGGGAATTGGTGCTGTGGGGGGCACTTTCTGGGAATCCCAGAATCCCAGTCCAGAATCCCAGAATCCCCAGAATCCAGGATTCCAGAACCCCAGAATCCCCAAATCCCAGAATCTGGGAATCCCAGAATCCCAGAATCCCCAGAATCCAGGATTCCAGAACCCCAGAATCCCCAAATCCCAGAATCTGGGATTTCAGAATCCCAGAATCCCCAGAATCCAGGATTCCAGAACCCCAGAATCCCCAAATCCCAGAATCTGGGGTTTCAGAATCCCAGAATGCCAGAACTCAGAATCCCAGAAATCCAAATGCCAGAACCCAGAACCTCAAAACCTCATAGTCCCAGAACCTGAGAATCCCAGAACCCAGAATCCCCAAATCCCAAACTCCAGGATTCCAGAATCCCAGAACCCTAGAATCTCAGAATCCAAAATCCAGTATTCCTGCAATCGCAGAATCCTAGAACCCCAGAATCCCAGATCCCCAGAAACCCACAATCCCATCATCCAGAACCCTAGATTTGAGAATCCCAAAACCCCTGAACCCCACAATCCCAGAATCTCAGAATCCGAGATCCCATATTCCCACCGTCCAGAATCCCACAATCCCAAAATCCAGAACCCCAGAATTCCAGAATCCCGGAATTGTTTATGTTTGAAAATCCCTCCAAGGTTGCCGAGCCCAACCCGTGCCTGGTCCTCACCTTGTCCCCAACCCAGACACCTGAGTGCCACATCCAGGAATTCCCAGGGCACCTCCAGGGATGGGGACCCCAACACTTCCCTGGGAATCCCATCCCAAATTCCAGTGGAATTTTCACTCTGGGAGCACCAAGAGACCCCAAGATGGGTTTGGGTTCGGTGCCGGGCACCAAAAACCCCAAAAGCGGAATTTGGGGTCTGGGCTGGCTCCCGCCCCATCCCTTGGGAAGGGCTGGCATTCCTGCCTTTTTCTCGGGAATGATTTCAGCTTCCAGGCCTGGATCTCTCTGCTTTTTCTGGAACCCCTCCGGGGAGCGGCAAGAATGGCCGGAAGCGCCGTGGGGCGGCCGTTCCTGTCCCTTGGCTCCCGCAGGAAACGCCCGCGGCCCTTCCCGGCCCCGGGATGCTCCCGGCTGGAACGGGGGCCGCGGCTCCCGGAGAGCCGGGAACCCGCGATGGGCCCTTCCCGCCGTGATTCCCGAGCCTTTGGAGCGTCCCTGGGGGATCCCGTTGGGATGGGGGATCCCGGAGCTCTCCCCGGTGTCACCGCCAGCCCCAGGGGACCTTGGGGACAGCGGGATGGCAGCGAGAGGTGACAATTTTTCTGGATCCGTGGATGAGTTTGGTTTTCCCAGAAAAACTGGGCCTGGTTTGGGTTTTTTTTTTTTTTTCCCCTCAGGAATTTCCTGGGAAAATGTGAGGTTTGGGATGGGGACAAGAATCCCAGAGTCCTTGGGAATGTCAGGGTTGGGATGGGAACAAGAATTCTAAAACCCAGGATCCTATGAGATTTGAGGGTTGGGATGGGAACAAGAATCCCAGAACCCTTGGGAATGTGAAGATTGGGATGGGAATAAGAATCCCAGGATCCAGGATCCTTGGGAATGTGAGGGTTGGGATGGGAACAAGAATCCCGGGATACTTGGGGAACGTCAGGGTTGGGATGGGACCAAGAATTGCAAAACCCAGAATTCTTGTGAATGTGAGGGCTGGGATGGGAACAGGAATCCCAAAACCCAGAATCCTTGGGAATGGGAGGATTGGGATTGGAACAACAATCCCAGGATCCTTGGGAATGTGAGGGTTGGAATGGGACCAAGAATTCCAGGATCCAGAATCCTCGGGAATGTGGATGGGAGCAAGAATTCTAAAACCCAGGATCCTTTGGGATTTGAGGGTTGGGATGGGAGCAAGAATCCCAGAATCCTCTGGAATGCAAGGGTTGGGATGGGAACAAGGATTTCAGGATCCTTGGAAAATGTCAGGGTTGGGATGGGAACAAGAATTCCAAACCCCAGAATCCTTTGGGATTTGAGGGTTGGGGTGGGAACCCCGAGAATCCCAGGATCCTTGGGAATGTCAGGGTTGGGATCCTGCAGGCTGCAAACCTCCTGGATCTCTGGAATTTCTGCAATCTTTTCCTCCCCATTCCCGGGAGAATCTCCTCCTGCCGGCATCCCATTTCTCTTCCCAGCGCCTCTGGAATCCCTGGATGCACATTCCCAGGGCTGGAATTCCAGCCGGGCCTCACCTGAGCCCTGAAGTTGGGCTGGAGAGCAGGAAAATCCCTCCCAGTGCTACCGTGACCCCCGGAGCCCCCCCGGCAGCGCCTCCCCCTCCGGAACCTCTGGATCCGGCTGGGAATTCTCTCCTTGGCGCTTCCTGCCAGGCAGGGAAGCGTTTCCTCCTCCCCTCCAGCGCCGGATCCCACGGGATTTTCCGCTCCTGCTCAGGATGTCACGGCTCTTATCTCACTCCTCTCTCCTCTCCCAGGTCCCGAGGCGCCAATTCTGCCTTTTCCTCCCCCTTCCTGCGAGTTCTCGTCGCCCTTTGGCCGCTCTTCCCGCCTGTTTCGGGTTTTCCTGGGATTTGTGTTTTATGGGAAGCTCAGGCTGGGAAGGCCTGGGCTGCTCCCAGCCCTTGCCTGGCTCTGGAGCAGCCAAAATCCGGGATTTTGGGGCGTTGCCTGTGGGGGTGTTTTCCCTCATCCCCAAACCAGGATTTGTGCAGGGAGCTTGGGTGTCCCTGCAGGCAGAGCATTCCCTGGATATTCCCAAGGATCTTTCCGTGGGTCCTGCACAGACCCCAGTGTCGCTTCCCCGTCTCCAGGAGTGTCCCCTGAGCTGGCCCAGCCGGTGACGGCGGCAGCCGCGTCCTCTCCGGCCCCTTGGGAATTCCGCCAGCATCATTTTCCGCACCAGCCGCGACTTCTCCAGGTGCAGGAAAGAGGAGACCTTGGGAAACATTCCCAGGATTCCGGCCAGGCACCTGCGTGGCGCTCCAGGGGTTTCGGGGCACAAAGGGCACCCTGAGCACGGCCCTTTTCCCCCTTTTTCCTCCTTTTCCCCCCCTTTTGCCCCCCTTCCCGGCTGGCAGCAGCTGCGGCGCTCGGAGAATTCCCAAGCCATGCATTTTTAATTCCCTAAGAACCAGCAGCCATTGCAGCGCCCGCCCCGAGCGCGGCTTTGGCGGCGGCAGCGGCCCCAGAGGCTCCCTGGATGTTCCCATTCCCTGGATGTTCCCATTCCCGAATCGCCGCCGGGCTGGAGGTGGGCGCTGGCCCCGAGCAGGAAGGAAAAGGGGCGACCCCAGTGGGGACATTCAGGGCTGGGGGCACTGAGGGGAGGATGGGAGTGAGCCGGGAGAGGATCCTGCTGATCTGGGGCGGGAAAAGTGCAGGATCCCACTGATCCAGAGTGGGAGAGGTGGAGGATTCCACTGATCTGGAGTGGGAAAGGTACTGGACAATCCCACTGATCTGGGGTGGAAAAAGTGCTGGAAGATCCTACTGATTCGGGCTGGGAAAAGTGGAGGATCCCACTGATTTAGGGTGGGGAAAGTGGAGGAAAAACCCCGTTGATCCATGGTGGGATCAGTGCTGGAGGATTCCCACTGATCTGGGGTGAAAAAAAGTGGAGAATCGCACTGATTTGGGGTGGGAGAAGTGGAGGATCTCACTGATTTGGGGTGGGAAAAGTGTGGGAAGAACCCCATTGATCCATGGTGGGAACCAGTGCTGGAAAATCCCACTGATACAGGGTGAAAAAAAGTGGAGGATCCCACTGATGCAGGATGGGAAAAGTGCTGGAGGATTCCCGCTGATCCATGTGGGAAAAGTGGAGGATCCCGCTGATTTGGGGTCGGAAAATTGTGGGAAGAACTCCATTGATCCATGGTGGGATTGGTGCTGCAAGATTCCACTGAAACAGGGTGAAAAAGAGTGGAGGATCCCACTGGTCCAGAGTGGGAAAAGTGGACGATCCCACTGATCTGGGGTGGGAAAAGTGTTGGAGGATCTCAGTGATCCAGGGTGGGAGAAGCATCCCTGGTTCCTGCTGAGCCAGGTTCCTGCATCCCTCTCCCTGATCCCTGGGATGTTCCCTGGAGCTCTCACTGGGACAGCATGGGGTAAGGACGGGTTTGTGCATCAGGATTTCTCGGGATAAGGATGGGTTTGTGTCAGGAATTCTCAGGATAAGGACAGATTTGTGCATCAGGAATTCTCAGGATAAGGATGGGCTCCTGTGGTGAGAATTCTCAGGATAAGGATGGGTTTGTGCATCAGGAATTCTCAGGATAAGGATGGGCTCCTGTGGTGAGAATTCTCAGGATAAGGATGGGTTTGTGCATCAGGAATTCTCAGAGCTCGGAATTTTGACTTCCCTGTGACACCAGAGGTGCCCTTCCCTGTCCCTGCTGTCCCTTCCTGGGAATCCTCCTATTCCCACCCTCCTGCCACCCGCAGTGCCCACGGATGCATTCCCAGTGTTCCCATTCCCGGGAATGCTCTGACGTGTCCCCTCTGTCCCCGCAGGTGGATGAGGAGGGAGCGCTGTGAGCGCGGCTGTGACTCTGCTGCCAGGTGAGCCTGCCCCGGGATCCAGCTGGGAATGTGGCTGGGAATGGCCCTGGGGCTGGGAATGTGGGTTGGGAATGGTCCTGGGGCTGGGAATCCAGCTGGGAATGGCCCTGGGGCTGGGAATCCAGCTGGGAATGTGGCTGGGAATGGCCCTGGGGCTGGGAATGTGGGCTGGGAATGGCCCTGGGGCTGGGAATCCAGCTGGGAATGGCCCTGGGGCTGGGAATCCAGCTGGGAATGGCCCTGGGGTGGGGAATCCAGCCAGGAATGTGGGTTTGGAATGGTCCTGGGGCTGGGAATACAGCTGGGAATGGCCCTGGGGCTGGGAATCCAGCTGGGAATGTGGGCTGGGAATGGTCCTGGGGCTGGGAATCCAGCCGGGAATGGCCCTGGGTGGGAGATCCAGCTGGGAATGTGGGCTGGGAATGGCCCTGGGGCTGGGAATCCAGCCGGGAATGGCCCTGGGGTGGGAGATCCAGCTGGGAATGTGGCTGGGAATGGTCCTGGGGCTGGGAATCCAACTGGGAATGGCCCTGGGGCTGGGAATCCAGCTGGGAATGGCCCTGGGGCTGGGAATCCAGCTGCGAATGGCCCTGGGGTGGGAGATCCAGCTGGGAATGTGGCTGGGAATGGCCCTGGGGCTGGGAATGTGGGCTGGGAATGGCCCTGGGGCTGGGAATCCAGCCGGGAATCGCCCTGGGGTGGGAGATCCAGCTGGGAATGTGGCTGGGAATGGTCCTGGGGCAGGGAATCCAGTCAGAAATGCAGCTGGGAATGGGCCTGGAGTGGGAGATGGCCCTGGGATGAGGGATTCAGCTGGGATTGGCCCTGAGGCCATGGATCCAGCTGGGAATGCCAACCAGGAATGTCCCTGCAGCCCCTGGGGTGGGGGATCCAGCCGGAAAACTCTTCTGGGGATCAGGGATGGGAGATGGGAATGGGAATGGGAATGGGAATGGGAATGGGAATGGGAATGGGAATGGGAATGGGAAAAACTGGGAAAGGGTGGCAGAGCTCAGAGCAGTCCCATTCCAGGAATGGGATTGGGGAAAGGCTGGGAAAAGCTGGAGAAGGCTGGAAAAACTGGGAAAAGACTGGGAAAAACTGGGGAAGGCTGGAAAAGACTGGCAGGGCTCAGATCGGTCCCTATGGGCAGGAATGGGAATGGGAAAAGTTGGGAAAGGCTGGGAAAAATTTGGAAAACTGGAAAAGGCTGGCAGGGCTCAGAACGGTCCTAGTTCAGGTGTGGAAAGTTGAGGGCAGGAATGGGAAAAGTTGGGAAAACTGGGAAAGGCTGGAAAGGCTCCGAGCGAGGCAGGATTGGGTGAGGCTCTGGGATGTGCCATCAGCAGGAAAATCCCATGGGACTGTGGCTGGGCAGGTCCCTCCAGGAAAATCCCATGGGAATGTGGCTGGGCAGGGCCCCCCAGGAAAATCCCATGGGAATGTGGCTGGGCAGGGCCCCCCATGAAAATCCCATGGGAATGTGGCTGGGCAGGGCCCCTCAGGAAAATCCCATGGGAATGTGGCTGGGCAGGGCCTCCCAGGAAAATCCCATGGGAATGTGGCTGGGCAGGGCCCCCCGGAGCCGTGGGGCTTCTCCTGGACCTTTGGAAGCTCCGGCTGTTCCTGGCACTGGGATGGGGACAGGGAGGGGACAGATGTCCCATGGAGGTGACCCAGGAAAAGTGTCCGGATCCTCCTGATCCAAACCTCCCTCCAGGAGGGTTTTCCTTAGGGATTTTCCCAATCTCTGCTCTGACATCTTCCTGTGGGCCTCAGGGCTCCTCTGTTCCTGGAAAAGATCCCAATCCTGATCCTAATCCTAATCTTGATCTCAGTCCTGATCAACACCAGTCCAGATCCCAATCCTGATCCTGATCCCAATCTCAACCCCAATCTTGATCCCAATCCTGATCCTGATCTCAATCTCAATCCCAATCCCAAACCCGATCCCAATTCCAATTCTGATCCCGGTCCCAAACCAGCCCAAGACCTGCTGCTGTTCCCGGTGCTGGGAATCATCAGGATTTGGGATTCCAGCTCCTGTCCCCAGGCTCATCCCATCCCATCCCATCCCATCCCATCCCATCCCATCCCATCCCATCCCATCCCATCCCATCCCATCCCATCCCATCCCATCCCATGGATCCCATCCCATCCCACCCCACCCCATCCCATCCCATCCCATCCTACCCCATCCCATCCCATCCCATCCCATCCCATCCCATCCCATCCCATCCCATCCCATCCCATCCCATCCCAGGACTGCACCTGGAATTCCCACAGGGACACCCCAGGAGCTCTCCCAGCCCCTTCCCTGCCCGTGCCAGGCTTTGGGATGAAATCCTGGGAACCGGGGGGTCAAACCAAGGAATGGGAATTCCAGCGGAGCCCAGGGGGCTTCTCCCGGCTCCAGCCTCATCCCAGAACCCCTGCAATGCACTTCCAGCACTTTATTCCCGACCATTTCCAGCCATTCCAAACCATTCCAAACCCCGTTTTCCCACTCCGGGTGCTGCAGGCGCTTCCCTGCCCTGCTGGCTGTGGGAGGGAATGCGGGAACGTGGGAACCCGGGAACGTGAGAATGCGGGAATGTGGGAATGTGGGAGCTTTCCCAAGCTGTTCTCCCTCTGGAATGCGCGTCTGGAGTCTCCCGCTGGTGCCAGACTCGCGGGATGCCGTGGTGGGGTGACAGCGCCATTCCCTGATTCCTGGATTTCTCTGCATTTCCTGGGATTTCTTCCTGGTTCCCAGAATTTCTCCTTGATTCCTGAGATTTTGCCCCAATTCCCAGAGTTTCTCAGCAATTCCTGGAATTTCTCAGTGATTCCCTGGATTTCTCCCCACTTCCCAGAATTTCTCCCTGGTTCCCGTGGTTTCTCCCCGATTCCTGGAATTTCTCTGTAATTCCCAGATTTCCCCCCTGATTCTTGGGATTCCTCCCCAATTCCCACGATTTCTCCTTGATTCCTGGGGTTTTGCCCCAATTTCTAGAATTCCTCCACAATTTGTGGAATTTCTCCTCAATTCCCGTAATTTCTCCGTGAATTCCCAGAATTTCTCCCTGAATCCTGTAATTTCTCCCCAATTCCTGGGATTTCTTCCCAGTTCCCAGAATTCCTCCCCAATTCCCAGAATTTCTCCTCAATTCCCAGAATTTCTCTCTGACTCCTGGAATTTCTCCAAATTCCAAGAATTTCTCCCCAGTTCCTGTAATTTCCCTGTGATTCCTGGAATTTCTCCCTGATCCCTGTAATTGCTCCCCAATTCCCGTAATTTCTCCTCAATTCCCGTAATTTATCCGTGATTCCCAGAATTTCTCTCTGATTCCTGGAATTTCCCTGCAATTCCCAGAATTTCTCTCTGATTTCTGTCATTTCCCTGTGATTCCCAGAATTTCTCCCTGCTCCCTGTAATTCCTCCCCAATTCCCGTAATTTCTCCTCAATTTCCGCAATTTATCCATGATTCCCAGTATTTCTCTCTGAATCCTGTAATTCCTCCCCGATTCCCAGAATACCTCCCCGATTCCCGTAATTATTTTCCCCCCTAATTCCAGTAATTTCTCCCCAACTCCCATCATTAATTTTCCCCTAATTCCCGTATTTTCTCCCCGATTCCCGTAATTTCTCCAACGTCCAGAATTTCCCCGCCATTCCCAGAATTAATTTCCCCGCCATTCCCAGAATTAATTTCCCCGCCATTCCCAGAATTAATTTTCCCTGCGATTCCCAGAATTTCCCCGCCATTCCCAGAATTAATTCCCCCGCCATTCCCAGAATTAATTTCCCCGCCATTCCCAGAATTAATTTCCCTGCCATTCCCAGAATTAATTTCCCTGCCTTTCCCAGAATTTCCCCGCCATTCCCAGAATTAATTTCCCTGCCATTCCCAGAATTAATTTCCCTGCCATTCCCAGAATTTCCCCGCCATTCCAGGATTAATTTCCCCGCCATTCCCAGAATTAATTTCCCTGCCTTTCCCAGAATTTCCCCGCCATTCCCAGAATTAATTTCCCTGCGATTCCCAGAATTTCCCCGCCATTCCCAGAATTAATTTCCCTGCGATTCCCAGAATTTCCCCGCCATTCCCAGAATTAATTTCCCTGCCATTCCCAGAATTTCCCCGCCATTCCCAGAATTAATTTCCCCGCCATTCCCAGAATTAATTTCCCTGCCATTCCCAGAATTTCCCCGCCATTCCCAGAATTAATTTCCCTGCCATTCCCAGAATTAATTTCCCTGCCATTCCCAGAATTTCCCCGCCATTCCCAGAATTAATTTCCCCGCCATTCCCAGAATTTCCCCGCCATTCCCAGAATTAATTTCCCCGCCATTCCCAGAATTAATTTCCCTGTGATTCCCAGAATTTCCCCGCCATTCCCAGAATTAATTCCCCCGCCGTTCCCGGTATCCCGCTGCCGTTTCCCGGCCTATCCCGGGTCTGGCTCGGGATTAGCGCGGCCCAGCCGAGCAGATGGAGCGGGGCTGATCCCATTAGCGGCGCCGCTGCCGGGGGGGCCCGGGATGTTTGTCCCGGCTGGATCCAGCTCCGGGCGGCCCCGAGCCCTCGGGCAGCGCGGAATTCCCGGGAACAGGTGAGATCCAACCCCCGGGATGGGCTCTGGCCTGTTCCACCAAGGCCTCCGTGGAATTTTCGGGATTCCCGGCGGGTTTGGGGTCGGTGTGGGAATCGTGGGCGCTGCCAGGTGGGATTTGTTTGTCTCCTGGTGGCACTGGGGGCTCTGGAATTGTCCCTGCGCGGCTCCGGGCCTGCTCCTGTCCATCCATGGGAATGTTGGTGCTCCAGGCGGGAGCTGCTGTGGGGCAGGGGGGGTGTCCCCATCCGGGGATCTGTGGGGTCTGTGGGATCCTGGAATGCTCCAGCCCTGGCAGGGATTTCCTGTGTCCTGTACAAGCACAGCTCTGTCCCCATTCCTGTCCCCATTCCTGTCCCCATTCCTGTCCCCATTCCTGTCCCCTCTGTCTCCTCTGTCTGTGTCATCCCTATCCCTGTCCCCCCTTTTGCTGTCCCATCTGTCCCCATCCCTGTCCCTCTGTCCCCATCCTTGTCCCTCTGCCCCTGTCCCCATTCCTGTCCACTCTGACCCCTCTGTCGCCTCTGTCCCTGTCCCCCATGTCTGTCCCTCTGTCCACGTCCCCCCTGTCGCTGTGCCCTCTGTCCCCTCTTTTGCTGTCTCATCTGTCCCCATTCCTGTCCCTCTGTCCCCCTGTCCCGATTCCTGTCCCCATTCCTGTCCCTCTGTCCCCTCTGTCCCCTCTGTCCCCTCTGTCCCGGTCCTCATTCCTGTCCCTCTGGCCCTGTCCTCGTGTCTCCTTTGTTGCTGTGCCCTCTGTCCCCTCTGGTGCTGTCCCTTCTGTCCCCTCTGTCCCCCGTCCCTCTGTCCCCTTGTCTCTGTCCCCATTCTTGTCCCATTCCTGTCCCCCTGTCCCTGTCCCCATCCCTGTCCCTCTGTCCGTATCCCTCTGTCTCTGTCCTGTCCCCATCCCTGTCCCTCTGTCCGTGTCCCTCTGTCTCTGTCCTGTCCCCATCCCTGTCCCTCTGTCCGTGTCCCTCTGTCCCTCTGTCCCTCTGTCCCTCTGTCCCTCTGTCCCTGTCCCCATCCCCGTCCCTCTGTCCGTGTCTCTCTGTCTCTGTCCTGTCCCCATCCCTGTCCCTCTGTCCGTGTCCCTCTGTCTCTGTCCTGTCCCCATCCCTGTCCCTCTGCCCGTGTCCCTCTGTCCCTCTGTCCCTCTGTCCCTGTCCCCCATCCCTGTCCCTCTGTCCGTGTCTCTCTGTCTCTGTCCTGTCCCCATCCCTGTCCCTCTGTCCGTGTCTCTCTGTCTCTGTCCTGTCCCCATCCCTGTCCCTCTGTCCGTGTCTCTCTGTCCCTCTGTCCCTGTCCGTGTCCCTCTGTCCCTCTGTCTCTGTCCTGTCCCCATCCCTGTCCTTCTGTCCGTGTCTCTCTGTCTCTGTCCTGTCCCCATCCCTGTCCCTCTGTCCGTGTCTCTCTGTCCCTCTGTCCCTCTGTCCGTGTCCCTGTCTCTGTCCTGTTCCCATCCCTGTCACCATCCCTGTCCCTCTGTCCCTCTGTCCCTCTGTCCGTGTCCCTCTGTCTCTGTCCCTGTCCCCATCCCTGTCCCTCTGTCCCTCTGTCCGTCTGTCCGTGTCCCTCTGTCCCTCCCAGGTGCGCAGGTCCCGCAGTGCCGCGCGTGGCGCTGCGGTTTCCATGGTGACGGTGCCGGGAACGTTCCCATGGATACGGAGCGGGATGGGGGAGCCCCGAAACCGGGGGGACGTTCCCGAAACCGGGGGGACGTTCCCGATCCAGGGGGGACATTCCCGAAACCGGGGGGACGTTCCCGAAACCGGGGGGACGTTCCCGATCCAGGGGGGACATTCCCGAAACCGGGGGGACGCTGCTGGCATGGAGGAGGTGACAGGGGAGGCCCCAAAATCTCTGTCCTGTCCCCAGACCCCTCTCCTGTCCCCAGACTTCTGTCCTGTCCCAAAATCTCCCTCGTGTCCCCAAAATCTGTGCTCTGTCCCCAAACTCCTGTCCTGTCCCTAAATCTGTGTTCTGTCCCCAATCCTCTCTCTTGTCCCCAAATCTCCCTCCTGCCCCCAGACCTCCCTCCTGTCCCCAAAACCTGTGGCCTGTCCCCAAATCCCTCTCTTGTCCCCAGGCCTCTCTCCTGTCCCCAAATCTCTCTCCTGTCCCCAATCCTGTGACTTGTCCCTGGACTTCTGTCCTATCCCCAAAATCTGTGCCCTGTCCCCAAAATCTGTGCCTTGTCCCCAAATCTCCTTCCTGTCCCTAAATCTGTGTCCTGTCCCTAAATATGTGTCCTGTCCCCAAATCTGTCCTGTCCCCAAAATCTGTGCCCTGTCCCCAAATCTCCTTCCTGTCCCTAAATCTGTCCTGTCCCTAAATATGTGTCCTGTCCCCAAATCTGTCCTGTCCCCAAAATCCCTGTCCTGTCCCCAAAATCCCTGTCCTGTCCCCAGTCCTCTCTCTTGTCCCCAAACCCCTGTCCTGTCCCCTAATCTCCTTCCTGCCCCCAATCTGTCCTGTCCCCAAAATGTGTGTCCTGTCCCCAAACCTCTCTCCTGTCCCTAAATCCCTCACTTGTCCCCAGACCTCCCTCCTGTCTCCAAAATCTGTGGCCTGTCCCCAAATCCTTCTCCTGTCCCCAAATCTCTCTCCTGTCCCCCAAACCTGTGACCTGTCCCCAGCTCTCTGTCCTGTCCCCAAATCTCCCTCCTGTCCCCAAATGTCTGTCCCCAGACCCCTCCCCAGGGGCTGGGACCACCGGGAATTTTGGGATTTTGTGGCACCAAACTCTGGGATCGTCCCGGAAGGGCCGGACAGGGATGGAGCAGCTCCAGCAGGAAAATCGGGAATGTCCATCCTGGGCACAGGAGCTCCAGGAAAATCAGGAACGTTCATCCTGGAAATCAGGAGCTCCGGGCTGACCCAGTTTTGGATTCCAGAGCCTGAAGGAGCTGCAGGAAACAGGGAGAGGGAAAAATCTCAAAGGATGGAGGGACGGCACACAGGGAATGGCTCCCAGAGGGCACCCATGGGTGGCATCTTGGCAATGAGGAATTCCTGCCTGGGCTGGCACTGCCAGAGCAGCTGGGGCTGCCCCTGATCCCTGGGATGGGGTTTGGAGCAGCCTGGCACAGTGGCAGGTGTCCCCAGGTGGTGGCACTGGGTGATTGTTCGTGTCCCCTCCCATTCTGTCGTTCCCTGATCCTATTCCAAAAATCCGGACAATCCCAAAAATCTCTGCCCGGGATCCCTGAATTCCCCCCCAGCCCAGCCCTGCTCAGGGGTGGCCCTGTCCCTGTGCCGGACATTTGGGGACACTGATGTGCCCCCTTGTCCCGCTGGTGTCCCCATGTCCCCAAGGGGGTGGCGCTCGCCCTTTAAAGCCCGGTCCGGCCCCTCCGCGCTGTCCCAGTGCCCCTGGAAGAGCGGGAGAGGAAAAATCCATGGAATTACCCGGCAGGCGCTGGGGACACTGCGGGGACACTGCGGGGACACTGCGGCCACCCGCGGGCGATCGATGCTCCCCGCGCTGTCCCCGTGTCCTGGCACGGGCGGGGACTCCAGGGGGACAATCCTGATCCTGTCCCCTGTTCCTGCTCCTTCCCCCTGTTCCTGTCCCTTCTCCTGTCCCTGTCCCTTCCTCTTCTGTCCTTTCTCCTGTCTCTGTCCCTTTCCCCGTCCCCTTCCCCTGCTCCTGTCTGTGTCTCCTCTTTCTGTGCTTGTCCCCTGTCCCTGTCCCCGGGTTTGTCCCCGACCCCCCCGCGGTGACAAAGGACACGCGGGGCTGGCCCGGGCCGCTGTCCCCGTGTCCCCGTCACGTGGCTTGGGGACAGCAGCGGTGACCTCGCCGTGGCCAGATAAGCGCGGGGACAGCCTGGCAGGGCTGGCACGGGGCTGGCACCGCCCCAGGGATCGGCCCCGGTGGCACTGCCAGCCACGGTGGCACTGCCAGCCCCGCGGGGGTGACGGAGCGGGACAGTCCCCGTGTCCCCGTGTCCCCATTCCCGGGGGTTCCAGGGTCACTCAGGAACGGCCCCGCGGGTGACAAACGGCACCGATTGTCCCCAGGCCCGGCCCGAGTGGCATTCCCGAGCCTTCCGGGAGGGATTGGATCCCTGATCCTTGCGGGGATTGGATCCCTGATCCTTCCAGGGCAGGGTTGGATCCCTGATCCTTGTAGGAGGGTCTGGCTCCCTGATCCAGGTGAGGGATTTTGGCTCCCTGGTTGTTCCAGGTGAGGGATTGGATCCCTGATCCTTGCGGGGATTGGATCCCTGATCCTTGCGGGGATTGGATCCCTGATCCTTCCAGGACAGGGTTGGATCCCTGATCCTTCCAGGACAGGGCTGGATCCCTGATCCTTGTAGGAGGGTCTGGCTCCCTGATCCAGGTGAGGGATTTTGGCTCCCTGGTTGTTCCAGGTGAGGGATTGGCTCCAGATCCTTCCAGGGCAGGGATTGGATCCCTGATCTTTCCAGGTTTCATTCTCCCGATCCTTCCAGGATCCCTGATCCGGGTGAGGGATTTTGGCCCACTGGTCCTTCCATATTCCCTGATCCAGATGAGGCTTTGGCTCCCTGATCTTTCCAGGCTCCCAGATATTTCCAGGACAGGGATTGTCTCCAGATCCTTCCAGGGCTGGGCTTGGCCCGTTTGATCCTTCCAGGTGAGGGTCTGGATCCCTGATCCTTCCAGGATTCCTCATCTTTCCAGGCTCCCTGCTTCTTTCAGGAGAGGGATGGGATCCCTGATCCAGGTGAGGTTTGGCTCCCCTGAGAATTCCAGGTGAGGCTCTGGATTCCCTGATCCTTCCAGGATCCCTGATCCAGGTGAGGCTTTGGCAGCCGGAGCCACAGGGCTGGATCCAGCTCTGGAAGAGCAGGAATAATTTGGGGTCCCTGGAAAGAAGGGCAGGAATTGTTTGGGGTCCCTGGAAAGACAGGAATAGTTTGGGGTCCATGGAAAGAAGGGCAGGAATTGTTTGGGGTCCCTGGAAAGAAGGGCAGGAATTGTTTGGGATCCCTGGAAGGACAGGAATCTTTTGGGATTCCTGGAAAGAGGGGTGGGAATTGTTTGGGATCCCTGGAAGGACAGGAATAGTTTGGGATCCATGGAAAGAAGGACAGGAATTGTTTGGGGTCCCTGGAAAGGAGGGCAGGAATCTTTTGGGATCTGTAGAAAAAAGAGCAGGAATTTTTTTGGGATCCATGGAAAGAAGGGCAGGAATTGTTCAGGATCCCTGGAAGAGCAGGAATTGTTCAGGATCCCTGGAAGAGCAGGAATTGTTTGGGATCCATGGAAAGAAGGGCAGGAATTGTTTGGGATCCCTGGAAGAGCAGGAATTGTTTGGGATCCATGGAAAGAAGGGCAGGAATTGTTTGGGATCCCTGGAAGGGCAGGAATTGTTCGGGATCCCTGGAAGGGCAGGAATTGTTCGGGATCCATGGAAAGAAGGGCAGGAATTGTTCAGGATCCCTGGAAGAGCAGGAATTGTTTGGGATCCATGGAAAAAAGGGCAGGAATAGTTTGGGATCCATGAAAAGAAGGACAGGAATTGTTTGGGGTCCCTGGAAAGAAGGGCAGGAATTGTTTGGGGTCCCTGGAAAGAAGGGCAGGAATCTTTTGGGATCTGTAGAAAAAAGAGCAGGAATTGTTTGGGATCCATGGAAAGAAGGGCAGGAATTTTTCAGGATCCCTGGAAGAGCAGGAATTGTTTGGGATCCATGGAAAGAAGGACAGGAATTGTTTGGGGTCCCTGGAAAGAAGGGCAGGAATTGTTCAGGATCCCTGGAAGAGCAGGAATTGTTCGGCATCCCTCGAAGGGCAGGAATCGTTTGGGATCCCTGGAAGGGCAGGAATCGTTTGGGATCCATGGAAAGAAGGGCAGGAATTGTTCGGGATCCCTGGAAGAGCAGGAATTGTTCGGGATCCATGGAAGGGCAGGAATCATTTGGGATCCCTGGAAGGGCAGGAATCATTTGGGATCCCTGGAAGGGCAGGAATCGTTCGGGATCCAGGACCCCTCTCCCACGTGGCCAGGCAGTGGCAATTCCAGGACTGGAAAATCCCAGTCAGGATTTTCCCAGCTCTTCCTGGGCCCATTCCCAGCGATCCCAGTGATCTCAGTGATCCCAGCAGGACACCAGGTCTCCCTTGGCCCTGTCATTCCTGGCCGGTTTTCCCAGGAAAAGCTCGGGAATGGCCTCACCTGGGCACACACCGAGCCAGGTGCTTCCCAAAAAACCCTTTTCCCAAAGGATCCCGGGTTTTCTGGATGGGGATGTGGGACTGAGGAGGAGGCAGCAGCTTCCCAGCCATCCCTGGGCTTGGGAAAACTGGGAAAGTTGGGAAAGGGAGGGAATTTAACCTGAGTTCTGCCAGGGAAAAGTGCCAGGCCCAGGGAAAAAAAAATCCAATCCCAGGGGAAAATTCCAATCCCAGGGAGAAATTTCAGTTCCAGGGAAAAGCTCCAATCCAATCTGAAAATCCACCCAAAAAATCCCCCCAGAAATTCCCAAAAATCCTTTCCAGGTCTCCCCATCCTGCTGCCCTTTTCCCAGGGTTCTCCCAGCTGGACTCCCTCTGGAATTTCCCTCTGAATTTCTGTCATCTCTGGAATTTCTGTTCCCTCTGGAATTGCTGCTCCCAGCGCTGGAATTTGGGCAAGGCTCCAGATTTATAATCCCAAAATGATGGGAAGAAGGGTGGGAAATCTGGGAATTCTGTTCCTGAAGGAAAAGGAGGGAAGGAGACTCTGCTCTGACCCTCTTGGGAATGCTCAGAAATCCAAGGAATTCTCAGAAATTCAAGGAAAACACCACGGCAGGGAAAAAAAAAAACTTGTAATATTTTTCTAGCTCCCTTGGAAGCTTTTTCAACCTTTTTTCCCCCTGCTATTGGAATGAGACTCTTTGGGTTGTGATTCCTAAAAGATTCCATGGATTCCTTGGGAAAGAAAAGTGGAAATTTTTTTATTTTTATGAGCAAAAAAGTGGATTTAAGGAGGGAAAATGACTCTGCAAAATGGAATTTGGGGAATTATTCCATCGTGGAATTTTTTCCAGCCTTTCCCAGACAGGGCCTTAAAATTATTGGGAACTAATGAGGGATGGAAAAAAAAAAGGGAAAATCCCAGGGGTCACCATCTGGAGCACTCCATTTGCGGGATAACAAGGCAGAGAGAGGGGAAAAAAATGGGAATAAATAAAATCCAGGATTTGGGAAAGGGAGGGAGGAGAATTTGGGATGGGACTGGGGCATGGATGCGAAGGGATCCAAAGGGGTTTCCTGTCTATCCCAGGCCACAGGGCAGGAGGATCCCGGTGGTTTTCCCTGTTTATCCTGATTTTTCTCCTTCCCAAGTGCATTTTCCCAGTTGGAATTTTGGGGTTCTCCCGCTGTTTTTCCTCATCCCTCGGGGTGGGATCCCAAAGTTTCTTTGTGGGGTCCCTTTAGGGGATGGATCCTGCTGGGAAAATTCCATGGAATTCCCGAGGAGATTCCATGTGAAAAGTGGGGCTGCTCCCAGATTTCTTGAGGGAATGGGCCCAGCTGGGGGAATTTTTGGGGTCCAGGGATCCCCTTTAAGATTTCCCATGAGGAATTTCTCCTTCCTGAGGGATATTCCAGAGGATCCCTGTGGGAATGTCCATGGGGAGAGTGGGAATTCACTCCTGGACTTTTCCTTGGGAATGGCCCTTCCTGGGGGGACATTCCAGAGGGTCCCTGTGGGGGTGTCCATGTCCATCCTGGGGATCCTTTCCCGAGGGATGATCCCTGCTGGGAATGGGGATTCCAGGAGTCCCTTCCCAGATTCCTCCATCCTTGGCAATGCCCTTCCTGGTGGGATATTCCCGGGGGTCCCTGTGGGAATGTCCATGGCGGGAGTGGGAATTCACTCCTGGACTTTTCCCGGGGAATGGCCCTTCCTGAGGGGACATTCCAGAGGGTCCCTGTGGGAGTGTCCCTGTCCATCCCGGGTGTCCCGTCCCAGATTTCTCCGTCCCTCGGCAGCTCCGCTTTCTCCCCGCTGGCTTTGCCAGTCCCAGGGCTCCTCCCGGGGCTCCGGGGATGCCTCTCCCGCCTCTGTCCCGCCGCTCCGCTCACCCCTCGCTTCTTCCCCCCGCAGGGCCCCGGGCGGGCGCTGAGCGCGGCCCCGGCGCGGTGCGGAGCCGGTGCCGGTGCCGGTGCCGGTGCGGGAGCGGAGCGGGCGCGGGCCGCCCGCCGCGGCGCACGGAGCATGCCTCTGAGCCCCGCGGGCAGCAAGCATGAGAGCCCCGAGTCGCCGCCGCCGGAGCCGCCGCCGGAGCGCCAGCCCCGCGTCAGCAGCAGCAGCGGGGAGCCGAGCCCCGGCCTGCGGGAGGAGCCGCGCCTGGAGCCGGCCCGGGGCCACGGCGGGCCCCGCTCGCCCAAGCTGGCGGCCCCGGCGCGCATGGAGGAGCCCGCGCCCGGCGCCATCGTGGTGCGCATCGGCATCCCCGACCTGCAGCAGACGGTGAGTGCCGAACGGGGGCACCGGGAGGGAGGGAGAGAGGGAGCCCCGAGCGGCCGCCGCCGCGCCGGGACCGCCCTGAGCCGGGGTGCGCAGCGGGAGCCGCACCGAGCCGGGAGGGATGCGCACCGGGACCGCGCCGAGGCGGGAAGGGCAGCGGGAGCCGCACCGGGAGCGCGCCGAGGCGGGATGCGCAGCGGGAGCCGCACCGGGAGCGCCACCGCGAGCCGCCCGCGCCGGGATGCGCAGCCCAGAGCGGCCCCGATCCGCACCCAGAGCAGCCCCCAGCCGCACTCACACACCGGGCCCGGTCCGCGCCGGGATCCGCACTCGGACCGGCCCCAAACCTCGCTCAGACCGGCCCCGTTCTGTACCCGGGCCGGCTCCAAACCTCGCTCAGACCGGCCCCAATCCGCACCAGGACCGGTCCCGACCCTCTCTCAGACGGGTCCCGATCTGCGCCCCGATCCGCACCCGGTTCGGCGCCGCTCCAGCGCTGGCGGCAACCCGCATCCCGTCCCGCATCCCGTCCCGCATCCCGTCCCGCATCCCGCCCGCTCCCGGCCCCGCTCCCGGCCCCGCCGCCGCCCCGGCAGCACCGGCAAACTTCTCCCCGCCACGGGCCCGGCAGGACGGGTCCCATTGCCCGGGCCCCGCTGCCTCGGGTCTCCGGTGTCCCCACCCCGGTGTCCCCCCGCTCCCGGTGCCATCCCGGGGTGCTGCGGTGCGGCCGCGGCTCGGGGCCGCTCCCCGCCCCAGGGATCCGCACTCACCGGGAACGGGACTGGGACCGGGATTGGGACCGGGACCAGGCTGGGATTGGGCAGCAGGGGCGGCTCCATCACCAGCCTGGAACAGGGAGTAGCTTTGGGACTGAGATTGGGACTGGGACTGAGATTGGGATCGGCTCCAGGGCCAGGCTGTGGGGCTGCGGTGCTGGTGTGTGATGGTCACTCGTGTCCAGGGTGCTCTGCTGGGCTGGACAATGATGGTGTGGTGGACACTGGAATGGTGTGGGGCGATGGATGCTGGAATGGTGTGGGAGTGATGGACACTGGAATGGTGTGGATGTGATGGACACTGGAATGGTGTGGGGTGATGGACACTGGAATGGTGTGGGGCGATGGACACTGGAATGGTGTGGATGTGATGGACTCTGGAATGGTGTGGGGCGATGGACACTGGAATGGTGTGGGGTGATGGACACTGGAATGGTGTGGATGTGGTGGACACTGGAATGGTGTGGGGTGATGGACACTGGAATGGTGTGGGAGTGATGGACACTGGAATGGTGTGGGGTGATGGACTCTGGAATGGTGTGGGGGTGATGGACACTGGAATGGTGTGGGGCGATGGACACTGGAATGGTGTGGATGTGATGGACACTGGAATGGTGTGGGGTGATGGACTCTGGAATGGTGTGGGGGTGATGGACACTGGAATGGTGTGGGGCGATGGACACTGGAATGGTGTGGATGTGATGGACACTGGAATGGTGTGGGGTGATGGACTCTGGAATGGTGTGGGGGTGATGGACACTGGAATGGTGTGGGGCGATGGACACTGGAATGGTGTGGATGTGATGGACACTGGAATGGTGTGGGAGTGATGGACACTGGAATGGTGTGGGGTGATGGACACTGGAATGGTGTGGGAGTGATGGACACTGGAATGGTGTGGGAGTGATGGACACTGGAATGTTGTGGGGCGATGGACACTGGAATGGTGTGGATGTGATGGACACTGGAATGGTGTGGGGGTGATGGACACTGGAATGGTGTGGGGTGATGGACACTGGAATGGTGTGGATGTGATGGACACTGGAATGGTGTGGGGGTGATGGACACTGGAATGGTGTGAGAGTGATGGACGCTGGAATGGTGTGGATGTGATGGACACTGGAATGGTGTGGGGTGATGGACACTGGAATGGTGTGAGAGTGATGGACGCTGGAATGGTGTGAGAGTGATGGACGCTGGAATGGTGTGGATGCGATGGACACTGGAATGGTGTGGATGTGATGGACACTGGAATGGTGTGGGGCGATGGACACTGGAATGGTGTGGGGCGATGGACACTGGAATGGTGTGGATGTGATGGACACTGGAATGGTGTGGGGCGATGGACACTGGAATGGTGTGGGGCGATGGACACTGGAATGGTGTGGATGTGATGGACACTGGAATGGTGTGGGGGTGATGGATGCTGGAATGGTGTGGGAGTGATGGATGCTGGAATGGTGTGGGGTGATGGACACTGGAATGGTGTGGATGTGATGGATGCTGGAATGGTGTGGATGTGATGGATGCTGGAATGGTGTGGGAGTGATGGACACTGGAATGGTGTGGGAGTGATGGACGCTGGAATGGTGTGGGGTGATGGACACTGGAATGGTGTGGATGTGATGGATGCTGGAATGGTGTGGATGTGATGGATGCTGGAATGGTGTGGATGTGATGGACGCTGGAATGGTGTGGGGTGATGGACACTGGAATGGTGTGGATGTGATGGACACTGGAATGGTGTGGATGTGATGGATGCTGGAATGGTGTGGATGTGATGGACGCTGGAATGGTGTGGGGTGATGGACACTGGAATGGTGTGGATGTGATGGACACTGGAATGGTGTGGGGTGATGGACTCTGGAATGGGGGGGACATGTGCCAGTGCCATTGGTGGGATGTGCCAGAGTGACCCCAGAGGGACCCCGAAGTCCAGGAGTGACCCCAGGGGTAACCCAGGAGTGACCCAGGCATTACCCCTGAAGTGACCATAAGAGTGACCAGGAGGGCACAGCACTCCAGGAACCTGGAATTCCCTGGAACTGGGGCATTTGTAGGGAATGAGAGGCAGCAAAAGCTGGAGGTCTGCGGCAATGGGGTAATTAACAGCTCTCATTAGGGGAGTGGGCAGCTGGAGATGACAAGGGTGAGGTGACAAGGCTGAGGTGACAAGGCTGAGGTGACAGACCTGGGGTGAGCAGAGGGCACCAAGGTGGGTTGGAGCCTCTTGGAAAGGAAAAATTCTCTTTTGGGGCCTGGCGTGGGGTTCCCGCGGGGACAGCAGGGTGGCGGCACTGGGGACACAGGGTTGGCAGAGACCGGTGGCACTGGGGACATTGAGCCTGTGTCTCGTGGCACTGGGGACACAGAGCTGTCAGAGGCTGGTGACACTGGGGACACTGAGCCTTTGGTCAGTGGCACTGGGGGCTCATGGGCTGTGTCTGGTGGCACTGGGAACACTGAGCTGGCAGAAGCCAGGTGTCACTGGGGACATCAAGTCTGTGGTTAGTGGCACTGGGGACCCCGACTTGGCAGTGTCTGGTGGCACTGGTGACACTGAGCTCTCAGAGGCCAGTGACACTGGGGACATGGAGCCCGTGGTCAGTGACAATGGGTACTCATGGGCTGTGTCTGGTGGCACTGGGGACACCGAGCTGGCAGAGACCAGTGACACTGGGGACATCAAGTTTGTGGTCAGTGGCACTGGGGACGCCAAGCAGGTAGTGACTGGTAGCACTGGGGACACGGAGATGGCAGAGGTCAGTGGCACTGGGGACATCAATCTTGTGTCTGGTGGCTCTGGGGACACCAAGCTCTCAAAGGCCAGTGACACTGGGGACACTGAGTCTGTGGTCAGTGGCACTGGGGACACCAATCCTGTGTCTGGTGGCTCTGGGGACACCGAGCTGGCCAAGAGCCATCACAGAGGTGCGCCTGGAGCTCCGGATCCACGGCCAATGTTCCACCAGCTCTTCCATAAAAACTCTGCTGGAGATGGGGATTCTTTGGGATCACCAGCATGGGAATTCTTTGGGGTCACTGGGATGGAATTCTCTCAATCATCAGTTTGGGAATTCTTTGGGATCACTGGGAAAGGAATTCTTTGGGGTCATCAGTTTTCCAGCCCCAAGTCCGGCTCCATCCCAGCATTCCCGAGGTCAGGACTGCCATAAAGCTCAGGTTATGGAATTCCCATCTTTGTTCTGGGAGGCTCCAGGTGGGGTTTGAAAGTCCCGGGAAGTTTTCCTGCCCTCCTGGAATTTGCTCATCCCAAATCCCTGGAATTCCGTGGAAGTGCTGGAATTCCCACGTGCAAATCTCCCCCCAGTTTTCCTGGGAATGAAGGGCCTTTTCCATCGGCACATCCCGGTTTCTATCGCCTGCATCTGAGCCAGGGAAGAGAGCTTAAATTCCCCACACCTGGAAAATCCTGGGAAAGCTCCTGGTGGGTGGTGGAGCTGCTCCAGGGAGCTGCAATTCCCAAAACCTCTGGAATTGCTCCCAACCCTCGGCATTCCAGAGCTCCGGAAAATTTGGGACAATGCCCTCGGGTCAGTGCTGGGAATGTTGGGATTATTTTGTGCAGGGCCAAGAGTTGGACTTGGAGATCCTGGGGAGGGTTTTCCAGCTTGGAATGTTCTGGAATTCCATGGGAATGGGGAAGATTTTCAGGGAATGGGGCTGTGGGAAATGAGGAATTTTTGAGGTCTTTCCTCCTCTTTTCTCCTTCCCAAGTGTCCTGTGGGGTGATGGGATCCCAATTCCCGGTTCTCCCACTCGGATTGTGGATGGAGGAGGTTGGACCTTCCTGAGGTGTCCAGTGGGTCTGGAATGTCCTGGGGTGTCCAGGTGGGAGGTTGGGAATGTCCTGATGTGTCTGAGCAGGTCTGGAATGTTCTGAGGTGTCCAGGGGTTCTGGAATACCCTGGAATGATCTGAGCAGAGGGTCTGGAATGTCCTGAGGTGTCCAGGGGTTCTGGACTATCCTGGGATGTCCTAGCAGGTCTGGAATGTCGTGGAATGTGCTGGGATGTCCAAGCAGAGGGTCTGGAATGTTCTGGAATGTTCTGGGGTGTCCAGGTGGGACATCTGGACTTTCCTGAGATGTCCAGGCAGGTCTGGAATGTCCTGGGAATGTCCTGGAGTGTCCAGAAGGTTGGGAAGCCGGGGACGTCCCCCCTGATCCCAGTGCAGGATTCCAGGGAATCCATGGAATGTCCCACTGATCCCAAGATTCCAAGAAAGCCATGGGATGTCCCACTGATCCCAGCATTCCAGGGAATCCATGGGATGTTCCACTGCTCCCAGTGCAGGATTCCAGGGAATCCATGGAATGTCCCACTGATCCCAAGATTCCAAGAAAGCCATGGGATGTCCCACTCATCCCAGCATTCCAGGGAATCCATGGGATGTTCCACTGTTCCAGTGCAGGATTCCAGGGAATCCATGGAATGTCCCATTGACCCCATTATGAGATTCCAGGCAATCCATGGGATGTCCTACTGATCCCAGTGCAGCATTCCAGGAATCCAGCTGTGATCCAGGATCCGGGCTCAGCCTGGAGCTCCAGGTGTTTCCCATCCTGGAGCTTTTCCACAGGGCCGGGAACTGATTTCCTTGGACACCCTGAGCTCCAGAGATTCCCAAACCTGTGATTTTTTTGGAATTTGAGAACCTGGATCACTCCCCGAGCTGGGAATGTGATCCTGGCAAAAGGAGGGTGCAGGAATCCCCGAGGATCCTTTGGAGCTTCCCTGTCCCATCCCGGAGCTGTGGATGCTTCGGGAAGAGCCATTCCTGCCTCCGGCTGCTCCGTGGGAAGGGTGGTGGAGACCCGGGATAAAATTATCCCAACCTCCCACGGGGTCCGCGAGCTCGGAGCCGGATTTTAAGGAGACAGGAACACGCCCGAGCTGGGGTTGGTTCCTCTGGAACAATTTATGGATTCTGCGCCGTTAAATCCCACGGGAAAACCCATTCCTGAAATTTGGCGGGAGCGCTTTGGGAGCAGCCTCCTTCTTTGGTAGGAAAAAGTGGCAAATCCAGGAAAAATCCTGGGAATGTGCCGAGTTTTCCTCTCTGTCAGCAGTGCTGGAATCCTGGAGGTGCTGGAGCAAACCTTGGGATCATCCCATGGGAATGGGCTCTGTGGGGGCTGGCACTGGCTGTGATTCCAGAGGTTTTCCATTTGTTTTTCCTCTGGAAGCAGGGGAAAACTCATTCCAAGAAACCACAGGTTCAGCACATCCCAGGAAAAGTGGAATGTGGAGAGATGGGAGGCTCCTGCAGCCTCGGGAAGCTGCTGGCATTCCCAGGGCTGGAATTTATGGGAACAGCTGGGAAAGATCAGGGATGTGCAGCCAGGGGGGAATTTTCCAAAAGTTTTCCTTCCCCATTTTGTGCTGGGAGTTCTTCCTTTTCCCTTCAAAATCATGGAAAAATTGGAATTCAAATAAAATCCCAGCTGGATTTATCCGGGAGCAGCTCCCGGCATTGGATGGACCAGGAGTGTCCAGTTGGAATTCCAGAGGTTTTTCCTGATGTTTTCCAGGATGCGTTGGGAGCTCCCAGCCCTGATCCCTCAGTCCTTGGAATTCCCACATTTTTTCCCTTCCAAGGTGGTTTTTAGCCGAGAGCCTCCCAGTTTTCCTCCGGCTTTGCTGAGGAGATTCCTCGGTCTTCCAAGGCTGGGTGGGAATGGGAATTCTGCCTGGGAATTCCTTTGGGATGTGGAAGAGGAGGCTCCTGCCCACCCCATGTGGCCGATTCCTGGGAAGGAAAGGGAGAACGTGGAAAAGGGAGGGATGAGAGTGGAGATCCCACAGGAATGTGGATTCCAAGGGATGGGAACACCTGGAAAAGTGAGGGATGAGAGTGGGAATGTGGATTCCGAGGGAAGAGAGAACATGGAAAAGTGTGGGATGAGGGATCGCTCCCCTTCGCACCAATTCCCTGCCTCCATCCCAAAGCTTTTCCATTCCCTGTTTTCCCAGTACTTAGATCCCGAAATTCCCATCTCCATTCTCCACTCTCCAGCCATGGGAACACCGTAAAAAGAGGGAAAATCAGGAGAATTTGATTCCTGCAAGGGGAAAATCAGGATGTAGGGAATGGCCCTTGGGAATGGCCCCAAACCTTTGATCCTTCCCTTCTTTCGCACTGCGGCAAAAACCCTGGGATGTCGAGAATTCCGATGGAATTTTCCCCCGTTTTAGGGCAGAATCAAAGCGCTTCCAAACAGGCCGGGAGCTGCTTTTTGCTTGGAGCTTCCCATTGTTTTTCCATGGAAATGCGGCTCCTTTCAGATCCGCCGGATCGTGCTCCATGAATGGAGCAGCTGCTCCGCTTTTTTTCCCTCTTCCCCATTTCCATTTTCCCCGTCCCCATTCCTGCAGGTGCTGCCTGCGGATTTTTCCAGGCTTTTTGTGGCTTTTTTGGGGGTTTTTTTTGGGAGCTGTTTTCCCTTGGTCGCCGTTGGAGCATCCGGAGGGAGGATCCGGATGGAGCTGAGTGAGAGTGTCCCAAAAACCGGTGGGAATCAAATGAGTGATTCCCAAAAATCCCCTGGAAGGATTCAGGTGCTTTAACCATAAATCCTGAAATCCCTGAGCTTGGAAAAGAATTCCAAGATCAAATCCAAGCTGGGCCTGATCCCAGTCATGGAGCTCTGAGAGCCCCATCCAGGAATTCCTTGGATTCCTCCATGGATGGCCATCCCGGCTTTTCCAGCCCCATCCCAGTTTTTCCAGACCCTTCCCGGCTTTTCCAGCCCCATCCTGGCTTTTCCAGGCCCTTCCCGGTTTTTCCAACCCATGATCCAGAGGAAACATTGGAAAGCTGCAGTTCCACCACATTTAAGTGGCTTTTTCCACCCCAAATTTGAACAATTCCATGGAAATAAATCCCATTTATCCCAAACAATTGCCCTGGCACATTCCAGACAATGACGAGCAGCAGAACCTCCCAAAATATTCCAGCACAACCCCAAATCCCGGGAATTGCCCCGGGGGCAAAGACACCCTCTGTGAGCTCAATCAAACAAAGTGGATTGATCGGAATCTGAGCAATTCCCGATTTTATCTGGGAGAAATCCGCCGGCAGCAAAATCCGCCCGCAAATAACCGGAGCTGCCGCGTGTTCCCAATCCGCGGCTTTTTCCAAGGAAAATCCGACTCGGATCAAGCCGTGACCAGCACATTTGCAATTTAATAAATTTAGAAGATTTTACGACCAAAATTCCCTTTTTTTCTCCTCCCAAGCGGATTTGCTGGAACAGGATGCATCCATTGAGGCAATTTTCATGGAAAACGTCAATCCCATCTTTTAATTTTCCAGCCATTTTTTTCGGGAAGAGCACAGTCCGTGCTTAATAAAGAGGAATTCTGAGTCATTTGAGGCGAGGAAAAATTGGCATGAAAAGAAAATTAGTTGAGCACTTGGAAATATTCCTAAAAAAAAAAATATCAGGAATAACGGCTCTGAATTCCATCTGCTGGATTCCTTGGGAATGTGGGAGCAACCAAAGAGCTCCAGCAGGAGAAAAAGGAAGAGGAGGAAAAAAGGGATTTTTTCCCCCAGAATTCCTTAAATTGAGGGTTTCTTGTGGCCAGTAAAATCTTGGAGTTGGGGGTTCTCAAATTCTGGGAATTGCCCAAAACAGTGGGAATGGGGAAGGAAAAGGAACTCTTGGAAGGGTTCACAGCTTCCATTGGGAAGGGAAGGGAAGGGAAGGGAAGGGAAGGGAAGGGAAGGGAAGGGAAGGGAAGGGAAGGGAAGGGAAGGGAAGGGAAGGGAAGGGAAGGGAAGGGAAGGGAAGGGAAGGGAAGGGAAGGGAAGGGAAGGGAAGGGAAGGGAAGGGAAGGGAAGGGAAGGGAAGGGAATTCTTGCCTGGATTCCCGTTGAGGATCCACAAGGGAGTGCCCTGGAGGAGCTGGAAAATCCCACAGATCCTGCTGGGAATCCCAAGAACTCCAGGATTCCCTCATTCCCTTGGCATGCAGATGGGATCCCTAGAGGAGAGTGGGAATTATAACATTTAAGGAATGCCGTGGGATTGGATCTGGAAACCCCATGGATACAAAAGGGAGAAGAAAAGGCTGGAATTCCCTGTCCATGGTCAGTTTGTCCCGGCAGGAAATAGTGGAAAAGGGACTGGAATTAATGAGGGAATTCAGGAATGTCTGGGATCCAGAGCACAAAAGAAGCAGCAGGAGAAAGTTTTGCACATTCCATGGGGAAGTTCCGGATCCTCGGGATAAGGAGGGGATGGAGTGGGGCCAGGGAAAGGAATGGAGCTGGGAAGGGGCTGGAAAGCTCTGGAGGAATTTGGGGAAAATCTGGAGGGGTTTGGGATTTGGGCTGGAAAACAGGAAAACACCGGAGGGATTTGGGAAAGATCTGGAAAACTCCAGAGGGATTTGGAAAGGGGCTGGAAACCTCCAGAGGGGTTTGGGACTTGACCTGGAAAACTCCAGAGGGACTTGGGAAAACTCTGGAGGAGTTTGGGATTTGGGCTGGAAATCTCCAGAGGGTTTTGGGATTTTGGCTGGAAAACTCCAGCTGGATTTGGGGTTTGGGCTCAGCCTGGAGCAGAGACGACTCCGGAGCTCCTTCGGGACGGGCTCTGGCTCATCCCGGGATTCTCAGGGAAGCTTCTGGAAGCCCTGGGCCGCCCTGGGGCTCCCTCATTCCCGAGGGATTTCCCTTTGCTTCCCAGATTTCCATCAGGCCTGGGCTGGGCTTGGGGTTGGGCCGATTTCCCGGCTTTGGCTTCTCCTCTTCCAAACGGAAATTTCTTTTTTTTAATTTCTTTGCTTAATCCCAGATCCTATCCCACCTCATTCCCACATTTTATATTGTTCCAGCTTTTCCAGTTTTTTCCATGCTGATATCCGTGAAAATTTTAAGTAATTAATTCAAATCACCCCAAAAAAGGATTAATTAACCCTTATCCATTCCCACACTCCAGGAATTTTGCTTTTCCATGGAAAAATTCCTTCAGCCGGGCTGTTAAAACTCATTTTTCGGGATGATCCCGGTTGGAATCAAACATTCCGCAGCCGCCTTTGTCCGGGATCTTCAATTATCCTGACATTCATGGGTCACCGAATAATTAATTAATTATGGTTGATTAATTAACCAGTCAAATCCTCCCCCCCGTTCCCATCGGGGATCGATAGAAATTCCGTTTTTTTTTTTTTATCCTGGTTTTTTACGGAATGAGGGAAGCCTGGTGCGAGGAACGGGAGAAGGAATGAGCTCGTCCTTGGGAATGATGGAATTTTTTTTTCCCTGGAAAATTATTTCTGGGAGGTTTTATTGAGAATTTGGGAAAATTTGGGTGGGAAAAGTCCTTAAAGAACCTCAGATTCCAATGGGAACCTGGGAAGGCTTTTCCAAGCTCATCCAACCCTGCCTGGAATTTTGAAAAGAATTCCCTAAAAAATTCAAAAATGAGGAATTATTATCCAAGCCCCTTCTATTAATTAGCAATAAATAAATAAATAAATATTAACTGATTAATAATTTATTAATTAATCCTTTATTAATTAAAATTTCCTGCCCAATTTCTCCTTTTCCCTCCCTTCCCATTAAATCCCCTTTGGAATTTTGTCGGATTCAAATCCCGATTTGATTTTGCATCAAAAAAAAATCCTGTCATCTATTATTCAGCTTTCCCATGGTTAATTCCCATTTTTCCAGCAAAAAGTTGGAATTTTTATCCACACCATTTTCAACCTGCATTTTTCCAGATTTTTTTTGCACGGATGCATCACATCCTTGGTTTTTTCTTGGCTGGTTCGGAGTTTTCCAACATTTTTTTTTGTGCTGTTTCATCCTAAATAATCAGATCCTTGTTTTTTTGTGGGAAGCAGGAGAGAAAATTCCATAGGAATGTTCAGGATTCCAATTCAAGCTGGGAATTAATGGAAGGAAAATCCCAATTTTAACCAGGTAAAACATGGATAGGAGGGAAAATTCCCCCTTTTTTCTCCAGCTCAGAATTCTGTATTTTTCCCGGGAATCTGAGCGTGGAGCTGGAGGTTGGAATTTCCTGGGTACGGCCCCTGAAAGCGTTGGACCAATCCCGGCAGGATTGATCCAGAGGGGAGTGGTTGGATAAGTTTATCAACATTCCCAGGATTTATTTGGCTTGGGATTCAAAGCTCCCGAGCGGTCGCTTCCAGAGGATCCATGGAAAACAGGGATAGCCCTTCCATGGAAAACAGGGATAGCCCTTCCATGGAAAACAGGGATAGCCCTTCCATGGAAAACAGGGATGCTCCTTCCATGGGATTTTGTCCCCTTGGAGCATCCGGGGGGACACGAAGGGACGGCAAGGAAAAAATGGAGCCACCAGTGAGAAAAGTCGGGAATTTTCGCTCCAGGATGGAGCAGTCGGTGAGTGCTGGATTTTCCAAAGAATTCCTGTGGGAATTCCCACCAGGATTGGAGGGATGGAGAGGGTGAGGAGGGAGGAATGTTGGCATTCTAAGTGGTGATTCCATAGGGAAAAAGGATTTTTGGGAAGGAGCCGCCTTCGTGACCTAAAGAGCAGTGAACGGATCTGGGATTTTCCATGGAAAACCGGTAAATCCAGGAAAGAATTCCTGGAGAATTTGAACTGTTGGGTTTTCCTGGGAATGTGGTGGCCAAATGGGTTTGGAAGCTTGAATAGGATGGGATATAAAGGATGGGAATTCTGAAAAATTCCCAATTTGGAAATTTCAATTTGGATTGAATTAAAAGTTCCAGAGCAGCCACTTCCAGAGGCTCCTGCTGGAACTGAATTCCAAGAATTTCTGGGAGGGCTGGAACAGCTCCAGGGGGAAGGGAAGGAGCTTGGAATGGGAGAAATTCCCAAGGATGAGTTGTGGATTTTTTTGGGAAAGCACTGAGGAAAGGAGGGAGAACATTCCAAGGTTAAGGTGTTCAAAATTTGGGAAGGAATTTTGGGAAGAAGGAGATGCGAGGGCAAAGATCCAGCAGATCCTGGAATTCCTGAGGGATCAGGAAAGTTCCTGGAAAAATGCTGGAAAAGTGAGGAAAGGGTGCTGCTTCCCAAGGGAAAATTCCAGCCTCAATCTGTTGGATCAGGAGCTGCCAGGAATGGACTGGGATGGCTTTTCCAGGGAATTGTGGTGTTTCCTTGAAATTCCTGACGGTTTTCCTTGTGGGGAACCTTTATCCCAGAAAACTGATGGAGCAAATCCCATGGGAAGCGTTGGGTGGGATGGGGGGAGTGAATTCCCTGGAAACATTCCAAGATTCTGGGGACTTTGGGAATATTGGGATGGCCGGGGCTGTCAGTGCTGCAGCAAGTTTGGAATTCCGGGATTTTTGGACGGAGCTTTGAACCATGAATCACCGGATGGGATTTTGGGATTGGGTTTTGTGGCACGACACAACATCCAACGCCCTTCCCGATGGATCGACCCATGATTCACTGGAAAATCCCAAATCCTTTGTTTTTCTGGCTCCAGGAACTCCAGGTGCTTCCTGGATCCTCCCTCTCGCCCTTATCCCATTTTTTTTTGCTGGAAGCGGCTTCTCCAATCATGGAATTAAACTCCAGGAATGGCAGGGCCAGAATTTTCCTCAGGAGATGATCTAAGCCCCCAAATTTCTGCTTTTTTTTCCCCAGCTGGCTCTGCAAACTGGTCCCAGTTTGACTTTGGAGGATGGAAAAAAATTCCTATGGATTCCTCCTCTCCCCCACGATTGCATTTCCCTGTATATCCAAAAATCCCAACTCCTTCCCAGGACTGTGGTCAGGAATGATGGGAATGGTGACATCCAGCCTGACCCAAGGTGGGATTTGGGAGCTCCAGGTGGGAATTCCCATGGATATTCCCAATCCTGTGGCTCTGATCCCTTCTCCTGCCAACCCACGGAAATTCAGGAGAATCCTGTGGGATTTTCCACCCTGTGGGAATGGGAATGCTGCTGGGATGGCATGGAAGGAGTAATCGGGAAGAAAACAAGGATCCTGGGAGAAATCCAAAGAGAATCCTTGGAAAAAAGCCGGGAAGGTGCCCTGGGCCTGGATTGGGGCTGGAACTGTGGCCTGGCTTTAGGAGGAACAATGTCAGGATCCACGTTGGGATCCATTCCTGGATCCATGTCAGGATCTATGCCTGGATCCATTCCCAAACCATGTCAGGATCCATGTTGGAATCCATTTCTGAATCCATGTTGGGATCCACGTTGGAATCCATTCTGGAATCAGTGTTGGGATCCAATTTGGGATCCATACCTGGATCCATTCCCAAATCCATGTTTGGATCCACGTCCAGATCCGTGCCCGGAGTGTGACAATTCCTTAGGGATGGACACGGATCCATCGTCCTTTGTTTGCCCTATGAAAAATATCAGGAAAACTTGGGAGTTCTTAATTTCCCATAGCTCTGCCCCCTCCAAAACCCCCAAACCCCAACTCCTCCCTTTCCCTCCTTTATTCCCCCATTCCCTGGAGAACCTGGAGAACTCCCTTTTTCTCCCCGTTTCCCTTTGGAATTCACAGTGGGAATACCCAATTTTTTTGGAGTCTTTTAATAATTTATCCATAAAAACATGGGAATTCTTCATTTCTCATAGCTCTGTGCCCCACAAACCCCAACTCCCTCATTCCCCCATTCCCTGGAGAACCTGGTGGATTCCCGTTTTCTCCTTCTGTTTCCCTATGGATTTCCCTTTGGAATTCACAGTGGGAACACCCAACTTTTTTGGGGTCTTTTAATAATTTATCCATAAAAACTTGGGAATTCTCCATTTCCCATAGCTCTGCCCTCTCCAAACCCCAACTCCCTCATTCCCCCATCCCCTGGAGAACCTGGTGGATTCCCGTTTTCTCCTTCTGTTTCCCTATGGATTTCCCTTTGGAATTCACAGTGGGAATACCCAACTTTTTTGGGGTCTTTTAATAATTTATCCATAAAAACTTGGGAATTCTCCATTTCTCATAGCTCTGTGCCCCACAAACCCCAACACCCCCTTTTTGCTCCCTTTTCCTCCATTCCCCTGGAGAACTCCTTGGATTCCTGTTTTATCCTTCTCTTTCCCTATGGATTTCCCTTTGAAATCCACAGTGGGAACACCCAATTTTTAATTTTTTTTAATTTAAAAAAATCAGGAAAACTTGGGAATTCTCCATTTCCCATAGCTCTGCCCTCTCCAAACCCCAACTCCCTCATTCCCCCATTCCCTGGAGAACTTTTCTCCTTCTGTTTCCCTATGGATTTCCCTTTGGAATTCACAGTGGGAACACCCAATTTTTTTGGGTCTTTTAATAATTTATCCATAAAAACTTGGGAATTCTCCATTTCCCATAGCTCTGCCCTCTCCAAACCCCAACTCCCTCATTCCCCCATTCCCTGGAGAACCTGGTGGATTCCTGTTTTCTCCTTCTGTTTCCCTATGGATTTCCCTTTGGAATTCACAGTGGGAACACCCAATTTTTTTGGGTCTTTTAATAATTTATCCATAAAAACTTGGGAATTCTCCATTTCCCATAGCTCTGCCCTCTCCAAACCCCAACTCCCTCATTCCCCCATTCCCTGGAGAACTTGGTGGATTCCCGTTTTCTCCTTCTGTTTCCCTATGGATTTCCCTTTGGAATTCACAGTGGGAATACCCAACTTTTTTGGGGTCTTTTAATAATTTATCCATAAAAACTTGGGAATTCTCCATTTCTCATAGCTCTGTGCCCCACAAACCCCAACACCCCCTTTTTGCTCCCTTTTCCTCCATTCCCCTGGAGAACTCCTTGGATTCCTGTTTTATCCTTCTCTTTCCCTATGGATTTCCCTTTGAAATCCACAGTGGGAACACCCAATTTTTAATTTTTTTTAATTTAAAAAAATCGGGAAAACTTGGGAATTCTCCATTTCCCATAGCTCTGCCCTCTCCAAACCCCAACTCCCTCATTCCCCCATTCCCTGGAGAACTTTTCTCCTTCTGTTTCCCTATGGATTTCCCTTTGGAATTCACAGTGGGAACACCCAATTTTTTTGGTTCTTTTAATAATTTATCCATAAAAACTTGGGAATTCTCCATTTCCCATAGCTCTGCCCTCTCCAAACCCCAACTCCCTCATTCCCCCATTCCCTGGAGAACTTTTCTCCTTCTGTTTCCCTATGGATTTCCCTTTGGAATTCACAGTGGGAACATCCAATTTTTTTGGTTTTTAAAAAACAATTTATCCATAAAACTTTGGGAATCCTCATTTCCTGTAGCTCTGCACTCTCCAAACCCCATTGCCCCTTTCCCTCCCTCTTTCCAAACCCCATTGCCCCTTTCCCTCCCTCTTCCCCCAATGGTCCCGATGAACACCCCGTCCCATTCCCGCTATTTCCCCGCACTGACGCGCCGTTCCGTGCCGTCCCCAGAAGTGTCTGCGGCTGAACCCCGACGTGCCGGTGTGGGTGTCCAAGCAGCGGATCCTGTGCACGCTCAACCACAGCCTCAAGGATGTGCTCAACTACGGCCTCTTCCAGCCCGCCTTCAACGGCCGCGCCGGGAAGTTCCTGGACGAGGAGCGGCTGCTGCGGGAATACCCGCTGAACCCCGACACGCCCGTGCCCTACCTGGAGGTGACAGCGCACAGGGGGCCTTTGGGGGCTGGGTGGTTGGTTTAATTTAGATTATTTTTATTTTATTTTATTTTATTTTATTTTATTTTATTTTATTTTATTTTATTTTATTTTATTTTATTTTATTTTATTTTATTTTGTTATGCTGTTATTTTATGCTATGTTATTTTATTTTGTTTTATTTTATGTTATTTTATTTTTTATTTTATTTTATTTTATTTTATTTTGTTTTATTTTATTTTATTTTATTTTATTTTATGTTATTTAGCTTTATTTTATTTTATTCATTTATTTTGTTTATCTTAATTTAATTTGATGTTATTTTATTTTAAGCATTTGTTTTGTTTTGTTTATTTTATTTTTATTTAATTTCATGTTATTATATTGATTTTATTTTATTCATTTTTTTACTTTTATTTTGCTTAATTTCATTTTATTTTACATTTCAAAATATTTTATTTTATGCTATATGATTTTATGCTATGTTATTTTATTTTGTTTTGTTTTGTTATTTTGTTTTGTTTTATTTTATTTTATTTTGTTTCATTTCATTTTATTTTATTTTACATTTCAAAATATTTTATTTTGTTTTATTTTATTTGACATGGTTTTATATTGTTTTGATTTATTTTGTCTTATTTTATTTTCGTTTTATGTTACTTTACTATTTAAAATATTTTATTTTGTTTTATTTAATTTCATTTTGGTTTATATTGTTCTGCTTAATTTTGTCTTATTTTATTTTTGCTCCAGTTCATTTCACTTTCCTTTGTTTATTTTGTTTTGTTTTATTGTATTATTTTATTTTGGGTTTTTTTATTTTATTTTGTTTTAATTTAATTTTATGTTATTTTATTTTGTTTTACTTTAAATTTTTTAATTTATTTTGTTTTATTTTATTTGCATTTAGTTTTGTTTAATTTTCTGTTATTATATATTTTTACATTTTGTTATATATATCTCTTATCTTTGTATGTCTCTTCTCTCCTCTCTTGTCTATCATTTATATTCATTTATCTCTTATCCTTTACCTCATATTCATTTGTCTCTCTTGTCTCTTATCTTTATATCATCTTAATTTATCTCTTATCTCACCTCTTATCTCTGTTTATTTTATCTCTGATTATCACTTATCTCCATTTATCTCTTATCTTTGTATGTTTCTTATCTCTTCTCTCTTATCTTTCTCATTTATATTAATTTATCTCTTCTCCCTTATCGCATATTCATTTATCTGTTATCTCTTATCTCTCCTCTTTTATCTCTGTTTATCACATCTTATCTCCATTTATTGGTGATCTCTTATTTTAAGCTTCATATCTTTATATCTTATCTCTTATCTCCATTTAACTATCTCTTATCTTTGTATCCCCCTTATCTCTTATCTTTATCTTATATTTTCTTTTATACATTATCTCATATCAAGTTAAATAAATTTACATCAAATCTCTTATCTCTGTTTATCTGTTGTCTCTTTTCTTGGTATGTCTCTTATCTCTTCTCTCTCCTCTTTATCTCAAATTCATTTATCTCTTATATCAACTCTCTTATCTCTGTTTATATCTTATCTTTCCCTCTTATCTCTAATCCATGGTCTTTATCTCATATTCCTCTATTTCTCATCTCCTTTTATCTCTCATCCCTTATCTAATATTATTTTATCTCTTACATTTTATCTCTCCTCTTTTATCTGTGCTTATCTCTTATCTCTTGTCTCCTATCTTTCCCTCTTACATTTACACGTCTGTTTTCTCTTGTCTTTACTTTTATCTCATATTTATTCATCTCTTATCTCTCCTCACTTATCTTTTTATCTCTTCACTCTTACATTTATTTAACTGTTATCTGTTATCTGTTATCTCTTATCAATCTCTTATCTCTTATTTATCTCTTATCTATCAGAAGATACTAATCTCTTATCTCTTATCATCCTCTTATCTCGGCAGTTCCGCTACAAGCGCCGCGTGTATTCGCAGCCCCTGTTGGACGACAAGCAGTTCGCCAAGCTGCACACCAAGGTGAGCCCCAATCCCTCGGAATTCCCGTGGAATTCCCATGGAAAAACCCCAGGAGACCCCCCGGGAAACCCCTCCGGCCCTGGAATTCCGGGATGTCCCAAGGAATCCAAACCTGAAATTAAAGCAGCGCCAAAACCGGAGTGGGAGCGGTGGCGAGCCCAAAATTCCCGTGGAATTCACCTGGAAAATCCTGGGAAATCCCCACGGCCTCGGAATTCCGAGATATCCCAAGGAATCCCAGCATTCCTGGTGCCAAAACCGGAATGGGAGCAGTTGGAGAGATTTCCTCAGATTTTATTCCGTGGGGTGGGATTGAGCAGGAAGAGTGTTCGTGGGGTGACGAAATCCGGGATCACGGATTTATCTTCCTTCTCCTTTTTCCCTTTTCCTTTGGCTACTTGTCCCAAGCCTGTGGAATTTTGGGAAGGAGCTTTCCCTTTTCTCCCTTTTCCCTCCTTTTTTTCCTCCTTTTTTCCTCCTTTTTTTCTTCCTTTTTTTCCTCCTTTCTTTCCTCCTTTTTTTCCTCCTTTTTTCCCTCCTTTTTCCCTCCTTTTTTCCCTCCTTTTTTCCCTCCTTTTTTCCCTCCTTTTTTTCCTCCTTTTTTTCCTCCTTTTTTCCCTCCTTTTTTCCCTCCTTTTTTCCCTCCTTTTTTCCCTCCTTTTTTTCCTCCTTTTTTTCCTCCTTTTTTTCCTCCTTTTTTCCCTCCTTTTTTCCTCCTTTTTTCTCTCTTTTTTCCTCCTTTTTTCCTCCTTTTTTCTCTCTTTTTTCCTCCTTTTTTCCTCCTTTTTTCTCTCTTTTTTCTCTCTTTTTTCTCCTTTTTCTCTTTTTTCTCTTTTTTTTTTTCTCTTTTTTTTCTCTTTTTCCTCCTTTTTTCTCTTTTTTTTCTCTTTTTTCTCTTTTTTTTTCTCTTTTTTTCTCTTTTTTTCTCTTTTTTTCTCCTTTTTTCTCTTTTTTGCCCTTTTTTGCCCTTTTTTGCCCTTTTTGGCTTTTTTTCCCCCCCCCTTTTTCCCCCTTTTTTCCCATTTCCCTTTTCCTTGGGCTGCTGCCTTTCCAGAACCTGTGGGGTTTTGTGGCATTCCTTGGCCTTTTCCAGCCCCTTGGATATTTGGGGATGCCGGGTGGGAGCCAAAGGGACAATTCCAGCCAATCCATCCTCATTCCGTGCCCGTTGGAGCGATGCCGGCGCAGCGGGCACGGATCGACCTTTCCCGGGAAAAGCTGGGATTGGAGCAGCTCCCGGGAAAAAAGGCTGGGATTGGAGCTGGATCCAGAGGGAGCGGGAGCAGGGATGGGATGCTGGCTGGCACGGGGACACCGGGACACCCGGAGAGCCTCGGGAACGGTACCGGATCCGGGGAATATTGGGATAACGGGCAGGGGTCATTCCCAGAATGGGGTCATCCAGGGAACGGCTGGAATTCAGCACAGGGATTCCATGGGAACATCAGGATAACGGGCAGGGATCGTTCCTGGAGCTGGGAATGGGGCTGGAATTCAGCACGGAGATTCCCTGAGAATATTGGGATAACGGGCAGGGGTCATTCCCAGAATGGGGTCATCCAGGGAACGGCTGGGATTCAGCACAGGGATTCCATGGGAACATCAGGATAACTGGCAGGGATCGTTCCTGGAGCTGGGAATGGGGCTGGAATTCAGCACGGAGATTCCCTGAGAATATTGGGATGATGGGCAGGGATCATTCCCGGAATGGGGTCATCCAGGGAATGGCTGGAATTCAGCGCAGAGATTTCTTGGGAATATTGGGATAACGGGCAGGGATCATTCCCTGAGCTGGGAATGGGGCTGGAATTCAGCACGGGGATTCCATGGGAACATCGGGATCATTCCTGGAGCTGAGGATCATTCCCTGAGTGGGGAATGGGGCTGGAATTCAGCACAGGGATTCCATGGGAACATCGGGATAACTGGCAGGGATCGTTCCTGGAGCTGGGAATGGGGCTGGAATTCAGCACGGAGATTCCCTGAGAATATTGGGATGATGGGCAGGGATCATTCCCGGAATGGGGTCATCCAGGGAATGGCTGGAATTCAGCGCAGAGATTTCTTGGGAATATTGGGATAACGGGCAGGGATCATTCCCTGAGCTGGGAATGGGGCTGGAATTCAGCACGGGGATTCCATGGGAACATCGGGATCATTCCTGGAGCTGAGGATCATTCCCTGACTCGGGAATGGGGCTGGAATTCAGCACCGAGATTCCCTGGGAATATTGGGATAATGGGCAGGGATCATTCCCGGAATGGGGTCATCCAGGGAATGGCTGGAATTCAGCGCAGAGATTTCTTGGGAATATTGGGATAACGGGCAGGGATCGTTCCTGGAGCTGGGAATGGGGCTGGAATTCAGCACCGAGATTCCCTGGGAATATTGGGATAATGGGCAGGGATCATTCCCGGAATGGGGTCATCCAGGGAACGGCTGGAGTTCAGCACAGGGATTCCATGGGAACATCAGGATAACGGGCAGGGATCGTTCCTGGAGCTGGGAATGGGGCTGGAATTCAGCACGGGGATTCCATGGGAACATCGGGGTAACAGGCAGGGATCATTCCCGGAATGGGGTCATCCAGGGAACGGCTGGAATTCAGCACAGAGATTTCTTGGGAACATTGGGATAACAGGCAGGGATCATCCAGGGAACAGCTGGAATTCAGCACGGAGATTCCGTGAGGTTTGGGAGCTGGGGAATTCTGGTTTCAATTCCTATGGAATTCCAGTTTCAGTTTCTGGGAATTTCTCCTTCAAATTCAGGGAATTTCTGCTTCAGATTCTGGGGAATTCTGTTTCAGCTCCTGGGAATTCCTGCTTTGGTTTTTGGGGAATTCTTCCTTCAATTTTTGGGGAATTCTGGCTTTGGTTTCTGGGAGTTCCTGCTTTGGTTTTTGGGGAAATTCTGCTTCAGTTTCTGGGAATTTTTTCTTTCAATTTCTGAGAATTCTTGCTTTGGTTTTTTTGAGAATTCCTGCTTCAGTTTTTTGGGAAATTCCTGCTGTGGTTTCTGTGGGTCTTTGCTTCAAATCCTGGGAATTTCTGTTTCGGTTCCTAAGAATTTCGGCTTCAGTTTCTGGGAATTCCTGCCTCAGCTCCTGGAGGGGTGGGGGTTTATCCTTCAATCCTTCAAATCCAGGGAATTCCTGCTTCAGTTTCTGGGAATTCCTGCTCTTCCATGTGTTTAAAATTGAGGTTTTCCTTGGAAAAGTAGAGGCGCTGCCTCTGTGTCCCGGGGTGGGGCTTTCCTGGGATTTGTGGCTCTGTCCGGTTCCTTGGGCAGGGAAATGTTGGATTTTCTGGGATTCAAAGGGATGGACAGGATTCCTTGGAAAAGAGAGATTGGGGTGGGATTTTGGGAAGGAATTCCTGGCTGGGCTGGAATTGCCAGAGCAGCTGGGGCTGCCCCTGCATCCCTGGAATATCCAAGGAAAGGTTGGATCAGGCTGGGATGGTGGGATTGGAATGGGATGGGGTTGAAGGTCCCTTCCCACCCAAACCATTCCAGGATTTTGGGATCAAGGAAGCTCAGAATCCATTCTGAGGGATTTTTATGGAAGTTGGGGATGGAAAAGGGAAGGGAGACCCTTCCTGGAGTCCCTGCCCTTGGAATGGGACAGGATCAGGATGGGATCTGAGGTTCCTTCCCACCCAAACCATTCCAGGATTCCCGGTGCCGTGGCCCTGGAGATTCCCATTGGGAGGAGATGCGCAATTCCAGAGGCTCCGCGTTGTCCCGACGTGGCAGCAAATCCATAATTCCCCGTTTCTGTGGGATCAATGAATCCATTTGCTGCTGCCTGGCAGCGGGAGGCGGATCCATGGATTTGCTTCGGCCTCTCCCGGCTCCAAGGGCACGGCCGGCCTGAATTCCAGCCCTTGGGATTTTCCAGGACTTTTCCCAGATCGCAATAAGCTCCCAAAAAAATCCTCCAGTGAAAAGTCTGGAAATCTGGGAATGTGGGAGCTGGGACTTTCCCACTGGAGCTATTCCTGCCTCTGCAATTCCCAGAATCTGAGAATTTAATAATGGCTTCATCCAGCCAGAAAAAAACCCACGAAAAATCCCAACAATTTGGGAATTCAAGGCGAATCTTTGGGAATTCCAGCTCAGGGGAACAAAATTCCAATCCCAAAATTTGGGATAGAGGGGAGGCACTTGCAGCCTGGATTCGCATGAGATGATCCAGCAGTTCCTAGGAATCTTCAGCTGCCTCATCCCTGGAATTGTCGGAATAACCTGGAATGGTGGGAGAAGTCCATGCCCTTGGAATGGGATGGGATTTCAGCTCTCATCCCACCCAAACCATTCCAGAATTCCCAGATTCCCTTCCAAACCTTGTCCTCATCCCACTTGGCATTTCCAAGGTTCTTTCCCAACTTTCCAACTGGAAATCATCCAAATAAACAAGGAAACACAGCATTTCTGGGATTCATTCCTCCAAAAAATGATCATTTTCCCGTATGGAATTAAGGTGGGAACTGTTGGAATTGAAATTTTTTCCATGGATGTAAAATCCGGCTTCACCTTCTCCATTTCCTTGGAGCTTTTCCCAAATTTTCCCCTCAGTTCCCGACATTTCCACGTGGATTTGTGTCCCATCCTGACAGAATTCCGTCCTGTTGTCCCGATTTTCCTTGGATTTTTGAGGTGGGGATATTTCCCCGGTGGCTTTTCCCGGAATTTCAGGATGTTAACGCTGCAGTTTTTCCCAAATCCAGGCGAACCTGAAGAAATTCATGGAATACGTGCAGATGCTGAACTCGGAGAAGGTTTGCCGGCTGCTGGAAAAGGGGCTGGATCCCAACTTCCATGATCCTGACACCGGAGGTCAGTTCCATGTTTTCCTCGGGATTTGGGAATTCTTCCCGGAAGGAATCAGCTCAACATTCCCAATTCCTTTCTGGAATTCCTCCAGGCTTTCCTCTGGAATTTTTCCCGCTCTATCCCAGTTGTTTTTTGGGGTTTTACGGTGCAATTCCTGCTTTTCAGGGGATTTTAGGAATGTGGCATTCCTTAGGGATAGCTCTTCCCTTCCCAATCCCTTTTGGGGTTCACTGGGATACGATCCCACATTCCTCCTCTTGGAATATTTTCCCTTCCCATTTCCATTTCCTATCCCACCCACTGTTGGATGAATGGATGGGAATCTCTCAGAAATTCCTGGATTGGGAGCTTTGGGGTTTTTTGGGAATGTCGGTTGGCTTCCCGTGCATTTCCCAGGAAGTCTGGGCTGGATGCTGGAAGAGCAGGGTGGGAATGAGCTGGGAATGAGCCAGCACTTCTCCTGTTGGAATTTTAGGAGTGGATCCTTGGGGATCCCATTAAAATCTCTGCATGGAAAACTGGAAAATCCTGCTTGGAAAGATGGTTTCCTACAGGATTTAATCCCACAAATGCTCTGGGAATAACTGGGAAGAGCCATAAAATCCCCTGAGCTTCCTGGGACACCCTGAGCTGATCCCATGGATTCCAAACTTTGGGAATCTTAATTTCAATGGATTTTGGGAAAGGTTTTAAGCTGTGCCGAGGATTTATTCCCATTTTCCAAGCTCTTCTTGGAGGGAAAAATACAGGAAAATCCACCTTGGGGAGCAATTCCAGCCCCGTTTGAGGCTGTTCCCATTTTGCAGTTGCTGGGAAGATATTGAAGATATTCCAGGAAAGATTCCCAGGATTTGAAAGGGATGAAAAAGCCAAAAAAATTCACAGTTGCTACCTGTGGGGACATTGAAAAAGTGGGAATGAAAAAAGCCCCGGATCCGGGATAAGTTTCCGTTGTTCTGGAATGAAAGCCAAACCCCAGGGATGGTTTTGCCGGAGAAAAGAGGGAAGAAAAAATCCTTGGATGTTTAACGAGGGATATTTAATGAGGGACAGCGGGAGAGGGAGAGGAGCCCAGGGAAACGTTGGAATCACAAAGGAGGATTCAAAATCCCCGAAATGATGTGGGGGAAAAATTGCTGCGGGAATTGGGAATGGGGGAGGGAAAAGGATGTGGAGCCGGGCTTGGAAAACTGGGAATGTTCTCCTGGAGAGGGGAAGGCTCCAGGGAGAGCTCCCAGCACATGGCAGGGCCTGCAGGGGCTCCAGCAGAGCTGCAGAGGGACTGGGGACAAGGCCTGCAGGGACAGCACCCAGGGAATGGCTCCCACTGCCAGAGGGCAGCCATGGGTGGCATCTTGGCAATGAGGAATTCCTGCCTGGGCTGGCATTGCCAGAGCAGCTGGGGCTGCCCCTGATCCCTGCAGTGCCCAAGGCCAGGCTGGAGCAGCCTGGGGTGGTGGGATTGTCCCTGCCCTTGTAATGGGATGGGAATGATCCCAGGGATAGGGATGAGATGACCTTGGAGTGTCCCTTCTCCAAATCATGGAATTATTGAGTTTGGGAAAGAATTCCAAGGTACCAAGTGCAAGTTGGGCCTGATCCCCACCAGAGCCCTGAGTGCCACCTCCAGGAATTCCTTGGACACCTCCAGGGATGGGCACTCCAAAGCTCCCTGGGCAGCCCCTGCCAAGGCCTGAGCCCCTTTCCAATCTGGATCCCGGGCATTCCTTAATTCCCTCATTAATTCCAGGCCCTCTCTCCATGATTTCCTGCCGGGACAAACTGGCCATGGACACGGAATTCCAGCCTTTCCTTCTCCCTTTTGTATCCATAGGGTTTCCAGACCCAATCCTGTGGCATTCCTTAAATGTTTCAATTCCCACACTCCTCTGGGAATCCCATCTGCATCCCAAGGGAATGAGGGAATCCTGGAATTCTTGGGATTCCCAGCAGGATCTGTGGGATTCGTGGCAGCAACCTCAGGGAAAGCTGGGAGAATCCAGAGGCTTCTCCTGATTGGAATCCACCCCTTTTCCCAGGATGAGGATTTTTGCATTGGTAGCACCAGATCTGGGAATTCCCAAGGGGCCAAGAAGAACCCATGGTTTCCCAGATCCCATTCCCGAGATATTTTGGCTGCTCTGCTGTTGTTGCCTAATCCTGGAATTTTCCATCCAATTCCCACTTCCGCTGCTCAGGAGATCCTTGGGAATACCTGGGAGGGAGCAGCTCCCAAATTTGACCCTCATTCCCATTCCAATGGATCCGATCCCAAACCCCAAGGAGATCTCGGTGGGCGCTTGCAGCTGGAAGTGAGATCCACATTCCAGTGGATCCCATGGGGAGACATTCCCGTGGATGCGCTGGGCATTCCATGGATGTCCCTCATTCCCAGAGTGCCCGCTGACGGCGGCGGCGCAGCTGGAGCTCAGCGCTGAGATGATCAAGGCGCTCCGGAACGGCGGAGCCCACCTGGACTTCCGCACCCGCGAGGGAATGACGGCGCTGCACAAAGCCGTGAGGTGTCGGAATCACGCGGCCCTGCTGGTCAGTGCCGGGGCTTTCCATCTGCATTCCACCTTTTCCTTTCCCTTTTCCTTTCCCTTTTCCTTTCCCTTTTCCCTTTCCCTTTCCCTTTCCCTTTCCCTTTCCCTTTCCCTTTCCCTTTCCCTTTCCCTTTCCCTTTCCCTTTTCCTTTTCCTTTCCCTTTTCCCCTTTTCCCCTTTTCCCCTTTTCCCCTTCCCCTCCATCCCTCCTTCCCTCTCTACTTCTCTCCCTCCATCCCCTTTCGCAGATTTTCCTTTTCTCCTCTGCCCCTCGCTCCTTCTGCTCTTTCCCTCCCTTTTCCTCTCCCCTTCCCAGATTTTCCCTCCTTTTTCCCCTCCTTTTCCCCCCCTCCTTTTTCCCCCTCCTTTTTTTCCCTCCTTTTTCCCCCCTCCCTCCCTCCCTCCCTCCCTCCCTCCTTTCCCCCATTTCCCTCCAGCCCTCTCCCCAGCCAATTCCCCACAGACATGAAGTGATTCCCTCATCCCAGCCCTTCCCGAAGGGACCATTCCCCCTTCCCAAGGGACCATCCCCTGCTTCCCTGGGACTGTTCCCCATTCCCAAGGGTGTGTTCCCGTTCCCAAGTGGATGTTCCCATTCACTCGTGACCATTCCCTTTTTCCATGGGAGCATTCCCCATTTCCCAAGGGACCATTCCCCATTCCCAAGGGACCATTCCCCATTCCCAAGGGACCATTCCCTGTTTCCCAAGGAGCTGTTCCCCATTTCCAAGGGGATATTCCCTGTTCCCAAGGGACCTTTTCCCATTCCCAAGGGACCGTTCCCATTTCCAAGGGGATGTTCCCTGTTCCCAAGGGACCGTTCCCGTTCCCACGGGGCCGTTCCCTGTTTCCCGGGCAGACGCTGCTGGATCTGGGAGCATCCCCGGATTACAAGGACAGCCGGGGGCTGACGCCGCTGTACCACAGTGCCATGGTGGGGGGGGACCCCTACTGCTGCGAGCTGCTGCTGCACGACTACGCCCGCCTGGGCTGCGTGGACGAGAACGGCTGGCAGGAGATACACCAGGTGCCACGGGATCCACGGGGATGGGATCCGACCACGGGAATGTTCTCCTGGTGCTCATGGATGGGGTGGTTCCATCCCTGGGGTTGAGGGCTGAACTATGGGAATGTTCTCCTGGTGCCATGGATGGAGATCTGCCAGGTGCAACAGGATCCACAGGGATGGGATCCACAGGGACGGGATACGGACACGGGAATGTTCTCCTGGTGCTCATGGATGGGATCATTCCATGCCTGAGGTTTAGGCCTGGGCTGAGTGAATGTTCTCCTGGTGCCCATGGATGGAGATCCATCAGATGTGATAGGATCCACAGGGATGGGATCCGAGGGGATGGGATCCACGAGGGACAGGACACAGCCACCGAAATGTTCCCCTTGTGCTCATGGATGAGATCATTCTATGCCTGAGGTTTTGGGCTGGGCTAAGTGAATGTTCTCCTGGTGCCAATGGATGGAGATCCTCCAGATGTGATAGGATCCACAGGGATGGAATCCGAGGGGATGGGATCCACAAGGGATGGGACACGGCCACGGGAATGTTCTCCTGGTGCTCATGGATGGGATCATTCCATGCCTGAGGCTTAGGTTTGGGCTGCAGGAATGTTCTCCTGGTGCCAATGGATGGAGATCCACCAGGTGGGATGGGATCTGCAGGAATGGGATCCAGCTATGGGAATATTCTCCTAGTACCCATGGATGGGATGGTTCCATTCCCAGGATTGAGGGCTGGACTGTGGTAATGTTCTCCTGGTGCCCATGGATAAAGATCCACCAGGTGAAAGGAGATCCATGGGAATGGGATCTGGCCACAGGAATGTTCTCCCAGTGCTCCTGGATGGGATCATTCCATGCCTGAGGTTTAGGTTTGGGCTGCTGGAATGTTCTCCTGGTGCCATGGATGGAGATCCGCCAGGTGCAATGGGATCCACGGGGATGGGATCCAGCTGTGGGAATGTTCTCCTGGTACTCATGGATGGGATCATTCCATGGCTGAGGTTTAGGTTTGGGCTGCTGGAATGTTCTCCTGGTGCCAATGGATGGAGATTCACCAGGTGTGACAGGATCCACAGGGATGGGATCCGAGGGGATGGGGTCCACAAGGGACAGGATACAGCCATGGGAATGTTCTCCTGGTGCTCATGGATGGGATCATTCCATGCCTGAGGTTTAGGTTTGGGCTGCTGGAATGTTCTCCTGGTGCCAATGGATGGAGATTCACCAGGTGTGACAGGATCCATGGGGGTGGGATCCAGCCACAGGAATGTTCTTCTGATACCCATGGATGATGTGATTCCATCCCTGCGTTGGGGTTTGGAGTCTGGGAATGTTCTCCTGGTGCCCATGGATGGAGATCCACCAGGGGTGACGGGATCCATGAGGATAGGATCCAGCCTTGGGGATGTTCTTCTGCTGCCCATGGATGGGATCATCCCATGCCTGAGGTTTGGGGCTGGGCTGAGAGAATGTTCTCCTGGTGTCCATGGATAGAGATCCACCAGGTGTGACGGGATCTATGGGGAGGACATCCAAAGGGATGAGATCCAGCCATGGGAATGTTCTCCTGGTACTCACAGATGGGGTGGTTCCATCCCTGGGGTTAGGGGTTGGATTCTAGGAATGTTCTGGTGCCAATGGATGGAGATCCACCTGGTGGCATGGAATCCACCAGGAGGGACAGGTTCCACAGGGATGGGATTCAACCATGGGAATATTCTTCTGGGGAGAACATGGATGGGGTGTTTCCATTGCTGGGATTGAGGACTGGATTCTGGGAATGTTCTCCCAGTGCCATGGATGGAGATCCACCAGGTGGAACAGGGACCACAGGGATGGGAATGCCATCCTGGTGCCCATGGAAGGGATCATTCTATTCCTGGAGTTGAGGGCTGGACTCTGGGAATGCTGTCCATGGGTGGGGTTGTCCCATCTCTGGGATTGATGGCTGCTCCGCCTCCATCCCAGATTTTCTGGCCTCTCCCCATGTTTGGGACCTTCCCAAAGGATGGCTGGCTCCAAGGAGAACACTTTGGGATCCCGTATCCAAATCCCAGTTGTGCCTATCGCTGTTTTCCACGTGGAACCCCCTTTCTCTAAGGGGACTTGGAGAAACACTTGGATCGGGAGTCAGGAATCCCAAGCTTTGTGCTTCCCAATCCTTTGGGAGAAGGAGGGATGGGATCCCACTGGAATGTCTGCCACAACACCCAGCTGGGGATAGGAAATCCAGGGATGTGTCCTGTGATCCCAATTTATGGATCCAACCCTCCCTTCTGCCTCCATCCTCCTTGGCTGATCCCTGAATCCTGGGATGGACATCCAAAGGAGAGCATCCCAGTTTTCCAGAGATTCGGGGTGCTGAGTTCATCCCGAGCCACCACCCAGTTGGAGGAGCCTCCGAATCTGGGATTATCCAAACTTTTCCCGTTGATCCAGAGCTGATTTATTCCATCAGGTGGAGCTGTGAGCAGCCACACCCATTCCCACAGAATGGAAGATTCCCTGACTGAATCCAGCGGAGGATTTTTTTGGGGGGAGGATCCCTCTGGCTCCCGCCGCTCCCTGATTCCCCCTTTTCCGTCTTTTCCGGAGCAGGCCTGTCGCTACGGGCACGTGCAGCACCTGGAGCACCTCCTGTTCTACGGAGCCGACATGACGGCGCAGAACGCCTCAGGAAACACCGCCCTGCACATCTGCGCCCTCTACAACCAGGTGGGATGGGGACGGGGACAGGGGACATCACAGGGGAGGTGGCACCAGCCCGGGATGCTCCTGGATCTCACCATTCCCAAATCCAGAGGGTGGAATCCATTCCCTGTCTCTGGATAAAGCAGTTTGAGGTTGTTTCTCCTCAGAACTACAGAGTTTGGGTCCCAGGGTTGAATCCAGGGGATTTGGGGACAAGGGGACATTGTGAGGGAGGTGACACCAGCACAGGGACATTGTGAGGGAGGTGACACCACCACCCTGCATCTCACCACTCCCAAATCTAGAGGTGGAATCCATCGCTGGCCTTGGATGAAACTGTTCTTCTTGGAGCCTCTGATTTTGCATTCCACAGGAGCTCCAGGGTTTGGGTCCCAGGGTTGAATCTGTGGGATTTGGGGACAGGTGGCACCACCCCCGGACACTCCTGGATCTCACCATTCCCAAATCCAGAGGGTGGAATCTATCCCTGTCCTGGGATGAGGCTGTTTCTCCTTAGAGCCCCTGATTTTGGGTTCCGCAGGAGAACATCCCATGGTGGAATCTGTGGGATTTGGGGACAGGGGACACCACAAGGGAAGTGGCACTACCTCTGGATGCTCCTGGATCTCACCATTCCCAAATCCAGAGGGTGGAATCCATTCCCTGTCTCTGGATAAAGCAGTTTGAGGTTGTTTCTCCTCAGAACTACAGAGTTTGGGTCCCAGGGTTGAATCCAGGGGATTTGGGGACAAGGGGACATTGTGAGGGAGGTGACACCAGCACAGCACCACCCTGGATCTCACCGCTCCCAAATCTAGAGGTGAAATCCACCCCTGTCCCGGGATGAGGCTGTTCCTCCTTGGAACCCCTGATTTTGGGTTCCACAGGAGAACGTCCCGTGGTGGAATCTGTGGGACTTGGGGACAGTGACACCACAGGGGAGGTGGCACCAGCCGTAGATGCTCCTGGATCTCACCATGCCCAAATCCAGAGGGTGGAATCCATCCCTGTCCTGGGATGAAGCTGTTCCTCCTCAGAGCTCCTGGGTTTGGGTCCCAGGGTTGAATCTATTGGATTTGGGGACAGGGGACACCGCAGGGGAGGTGGCACCAGCACGGGACACCAAGAGCAAACTCCTGGCTCACCATTCCCAAATCCAGAGGATGGAATCCATTCCTGTCTTCGGATTAAGATGTTTGAGACCGTTTCTCCTCATAGCTCCAGAGTTTGGGTTCCAGGGTTGAATCTGTGGGATTTGGGGACAGGGGACATCATGGGGGAGGTGACACCACCCCTGGACCCTCCTAGATCTCCATTCCCAAATCCAGAGGTGGAATCCATCCCTGCCCTTGGATGAGGCTGTTCCTCCTTGGAGCCCCAGCCTGATTTGGGATGTCCCAAGAGAACATTCCATGGTTTAATCCATCCCATTCCCAAAATGTTTTGCTGGGACAGAATCCTTGGAAAAGGAGGAGAATCCTTGGAGAAGGGAGAGAATCCTTGAAAAAGGAGAGGAATCCTTGGAAAACAGGCAGAATCCATGGAATTTGGATCTGGGTGTTCCCAAAGATCCCTTCTGACCCAATCTATGCTGGAATTCTGTGATTCCATAACTTGCTCCCTTTAGGGCCAGGAATACCAAATCCTTAGGGAATGCTCATCCTCCTTCTTCCTGAAGAATTTCCTGGCTCTGTTGCTCCCAATCCTGGTCTAATTCCTGTTTTCCCTGTTTGTTTTTTTTTTCCCAGGAAAGCTGTGCCAGGGTTCTCCTCTTCCGAGGCGCCAGCAAGGAAATCCGGAATTACAACAGCCAGACGGCGTTCCAGGTGAGCAGAATTCCCAGGAATCCCACAGAGCTTCCCGATGTTCCTGGGAATTTTGTCACATATCCTGGGATTTTTCCAGGTGGGATTTGTCCCACTGGGGCAGGATTTGGGATGAGCATTCAGTGCTGGGGCAGGAGGGAGGGAAAAGCGCATGGAATTCCGGAAACAGGATGGGAATGTGGGGGTTTTGTGGGATATGGAAGTGGGAAGGGGAAGTTGATGTTTTTTGGGATGGGAATGTTTGGGATGGAGGGGAATCCTGGGAAAAGGAGCAGAATCCTTGGAAAAGGAGCAGAATGCTTGGAGGATTTGGGGATTTAGGGATTTGAGTGTTTGGGGATTTGAGGATTTAGGGATTTGGAGGTTTGAGGATTTGGGGATTTAGTGATTTGGAGGTTTAGGGATTTGGGGAAATGAGGAATCAGGGATTTGGAGAATTAGGGATTTTGGGACTTTGGGATTTGGAGATTTGAGGATTTAGAGACTTTGAGAATTGAGGACTTGGGTATTTGAGGACTTCAGGATTTGGGGACTTGGGAATTTGGGGACTCGAGGACCTGGGGTTTTGGGGACCTGAGGATCTGGAGATTTGGGAATTTGGGGATTTGGAGAATTGGGGATCTGGGGACTTGGGAATTTGAGGATTTGGGGAATCAAGGATTAGGGAATTTTGAGACTTGGGATTTGGGGACATGGAGACTTGAGGATTTCAGGATTTGGGGATTTGGGAATTTGGGGGATCGAGGACTTGAGGATTTGGGGATCTGAGAATTTGGAGATTTGGGAATTTGGCTGCTGGGAAGTCCCCTCCCATCAGGATCAGACTGCCCAGGGCATTCCTAATCCTTGGAAATGTCCCCAAATCATTTTGATGTGGCCCTTGGGGACACGGTCAGTGACACATCCAGCTGGGCTGGCTGATCCCAAACCTCTTCCAAATTCCACAATTTTACCCAGGGTCCAAACCCAGCACCCTGGGAGCATTCCAGGATTTGGGATTAATTTCTGCCTGGAATCTGGGAATTCCAGGGGACAGGGATTGTCCCCAAGTCAGGGCCACCCAAACCCTCTCCGGCCACTGTCCTGGGAAGGCGTTGGCACCTTGGAATTCCCGGATGATCCGAGGCAGAAGAATCCTTGGCTTCTCCCACGGAAAGCAGCTGTTCCCATCCATATGGAAGCTCCGGAGCTGCTCATCCCGCTTTTCCGGCTCTTTTCCAGGTGGCCATCATTGCAGGGAATTTTGAGCTGGCGGAAATCATCAAAACCCACAAAGAGTCCGATGTTGGTGAGTTGGATTTTTCCTGGTTTTCCTGGTTTTCCCTTTTTTTTTTTTTTTCCTTTCCTGTGGATCCCAGTGATGGACTGGTGGGGGGGATTAATGGATTTTCCTGGTGTTGCATCCATGGATTTTTCCAGTGTTGCATCCATGGAAGCTGCTGCCACTTTGGATCTTGGAAGTGTCTGAGAGATTCCCATGGGATTCAGGCTGTTTTTCCAGCCTAGCTGACATTCCCAAGCTCTGGAATTATCCTGGATTTTCTCTGCTGTAAAATCCTGATTTTTCCTCTCTTTTTGCATCCCCGAAGGATTTCATTCCCAGCATCCTGGGATTTTGGGCAAGGAGGGAAACTCCTCTGGGAATAGGAGCACAGTGGGTGTTGTTGTGGTTGGATTTGCTTTTTTAAGGAATATTTTGGGAATTTTAGTCCTTTGGGTCACCTTTCCCATCCTTCCCATGTCCCCATGGGAGAAATTATATGGAAAAGTGGGTTTGGATCAGGAATAAAATCCACACTTGTTGCATTTCCATGGATTATCCTGAGGAATTTACGGATCCAGAGCTGCCGATGGAGGGAGCAGTGGGAATTCCCAGCACAAAGGAATGGAGCCATGGGATCAGCAGCTGGGAAAAAAATTCAGGGAAAAACTCCTGCCTGGGAGGGACTGACACAGAATTCCCAGAAAATTCCCTATGGCTGCCCCTGGGTCCCTGGAATGTCCAGGGTTGGAGCAGCCTGGGATTGTGGGAAGGGGTGGATTGGATGGGATTTAAGGTCCTTTCCCACCCAAATTCCTGGAATTTCATGAAAACACTGAAATGAAGGAAAACAGGGATCAGTTCTTCTGGAATTCGCAGCAGGAATTGAGCTTGGCTCAATCCCAAAAATCTTTTCCCCCATTATTTTTTTTCTCAGCTCCCTATTCCTGATAACCAGAACTGGGAATTGGGGGTGGGATAGAAAAGTCGGGAAGGATTTTGGGAAGAGCCTGAGAATTCCTTTGCCAGCAAGGTCATGGAATTAATCCAAGAAAAAAGTTTGGGAACAAATGACCTCCAAAAGTCCTGCCTAAATTCCCCTTGGGATCTGCACCTGGGACTGAGCATCTCCGTGATTTTCCTTGGGAAAAAAAAAGGCAGGAAAAGTAGCACGGAAAGCTGTCAGGAGCAATGGAAAGTCTGGGAATCAGCTCCGGATAAAAAATAGGTCAGGGAAGAATTCCAAACTAATTCCAACCTGAGCAGCAGGTCCAGATGGTCACGCCCGCGGCCGGGAGCTTCCCAGGGTTTGGAAATTGGGTTTGGAAACTGGGATTTGGAAAAGTTAGGATTTGAAAATTGGGGTTTGGAAAAATGGGGTTTGGAAATCGAGACTTGGAAATTGGGGTTGGAAGTCAGAGTTTGAAAACTGGAATTTGGAAATTATGGTTTGGAAATTGGGGTTTGGAAAAATTTGGTTTGGAAATTGGGATTGGAACTTGGAATTTGGAAAAATTGGGGTTTGGAAATTGGGATTGGAAATTGGGATTTGGAAAAATTGAGGTTTGGTAACTGGGGTTTGGGAATTTGGTTTGGGAATTGGGGTTTGGAAATCAGGGTTTGAAAATTGGGGTTGGAATTTGGGTTTGGGAATTGAGGTTTGGGAATGGCGATTTGGAAGAATTGAGTTTGGAAAAATTTGGTTTGGAAATTGGGGTTTGGAAGTTCAACAGGAGCTGAGGAATTTTGTCGGAGCAGGGAACGGCTCCTGCTGGTCTCCTTTTCCCAGGGTTTTATGGGAATAAGGAAGGAATTAGGTGGGATTGGGGTTGGAATGATGCTCGTGGAGGGGTTTTCCTGTGTAATTCCCAGTGGGAAGCTGGGCCGGGTTGAGGTGGGATTTGGTGATCCCAGTGCAGAGGGAGAAAGGGTGGGAACTTCCCAGGAGAATTCCGGGCTCATCCACATTTTCCTTGGGATCTGGAGTGGTCGGCAGGGCTGGAACTTCCTGTTCCCTCTTGTCCTGGGAATTCTCAAGTTTGGGAAATGATTTGGGAATTCTCCAGTCTGGAAAGTACCCTGAGAATTCTCCAGTTTGTGGGAGGACTTGGGAATGCTCGAGTTTGGAAAATGCCATGGGAATTTTCCATTCCAGGAAATGTTGTGGGAATTCTCCAGTTTGGAACATTCCCATGGGAATTTTCTGGTCTGGGGCATGCCCTGGAAATTCTGCAGGTTGGAAAGCGCTGTGGGAGTTTTCCAGTCTGGGATGTACTGTGGGAATTCTCCAGTTTGGAAAATGCCCTGGGAATTCTGTAGTGTGGGAAATGTGGGAATTCTCCAGCTTGGGAAACACTTTTTCCTTTTTCCCCTCTGGGCCATTCCAGGCTCCTTCCCCACTTCCCTCTGGAATTTTCCAGGATTAAAATGGAACCGTGGCCTGGAAGCGAGCAGACATTTGCACTCCTCGTGCTTTTCCATGAATATTTATTATCGTGGAAGCAGCGAATCCAAACAAACCTCGGAGCGTTGATTGCGCTTCCCTTCCTCCAGCTGCCAGGAATTTTCGGGAGCCTCTGGAGCATCTCCAGGCTGAAAATTCCTCAGGGAGCTTTGGGTGTGTCCCGCTCCCCTCAGGGAGCGTCCAGGCCCCTTTGGAAAACAGGGATCCGTGTTTTCCTTTGGAAAACAGGGATCGGGCTGCTCCGAGCGACGCTGTCATGGTAACGGACAGGATTCGTTGTGCCGGGAGAAACTCTGTAAACAGACCTGGAATAAAGTCTGGGAAAGGTGTGGGAAGGAATATCCGGAGCTCATTGTGGGAATTGCTCCGAGTTTTGTTCCTTTGTCATCTCCTTCCCAGGATTTTCCCACTGGGAATTGCAGATTCCAGAGGGTGGGATGAGGAAATATTCCATAGAACTGGAAATCTGGGAATGTCCTGGTCCTGGATCCTGGAGTTTGGACTTGGTGGTTCTTCTTCATCACCATCGTCATCACCACCACCATCATCTCTCCCTTCCCTGTTTTTCCCATTGGGAATTGCAGATTCCAGAGGGTGGGATGAGGAAATATTCCACAGAACTGGAAATCTGGGAATGTCCTGATTCTGGATCCTGGAATGCAGGATTGGTGATTCTTCATCACCATCATCATCACCATCACCATAATCTCTCCCTTTCCCTCCCTTTCTGTTCCTTTTCCCACTGGGAAATGTGGATTGAGGGGGATGGGATGAGGAAGTATTCCCTAGAACTGAGAATCTGGCAGGAGTGTGGGAATGTCCTGATTCTGGATCCTGGAGTTTGGACTTGGAGTTTTTTCATCTTCATCATCACCTCTCCCTTCCTGGCTTTTCCCATTGGGAACTGTGGATTCAGGAGGGTGGGATGAGGAAAACTTCCAAAGAACTGGGAATCTGGCAGGAGTTTGGGAATGTCCTGATTCCAGCTCTTGGAATTCACACTCAGTGGTTCTTCATCATCATCATCATCATCATTGTGCTCACCCAGCCAGTTTGGAATTCCAGAATCCTGGGACCACTGAGGTTGGGAAAGAATTCCAAGGTCACTGAGTCCAAGTTGGGCCAAATCCCCACCAGAGTTCTGAGTGGAATTCCAGGAATTCCTTGAACACCTCCAGGGATGGCAACTCCAAAGCTCCCTGGGCAGCCCCTGCCGAGGCCTGACCATCCTTCCCATGGAAAAACCATCCCAAAAATCCAATCCCAACCTCGCCTGGCACAGCTTGAAGCCGCTCCCTCTTGGGAAGTTCTTCAGACAGGACTTTCACTTCCTGGATTTTTTCCAGGGATTTTCTGTAAGGAATGATGGAGTCCAAAATGAAACATCTCCTGGAGATGTGTCCCATGCCCGGGTGACACCCGGCCTTGGTGGGACATCCCTCTTCTGGTGGCACCTGGGGACACAGATCAGTGGTGGCTTTGCAGTCATTGGATTTCATTGTCTGGGAGGGCTTTTCCAACCCCTTTGGCTCCGAAATTCCATAATTTTAGTCTGACTTATCCATGGGGTATGGCCCTGAAATTCCATTGTTTTGTCCAACTTTCCCATTGGGATGGCTTTGGTGGGACATCCATCCTTCCCTGGGGACACGGATCACCGTTGGCCTTGCAGTGGTTGGATTTCATTGTCTGGCAGGGCTTTTCCAACCCCTCTGGCTCCGAAATTCCATAGTTTTGGTCCAGCTTTCCCATTGGGATGGCCTTGGCTGGACATCCCTCCTTGCTGGTGGCCCTTGGGGACACGGATCTGTGGTGACCTTGCAGTCGTTGAGATTGATGGCCTTGGAGGGCTTTTCCAACCCCTCTGGCTCCGAAATTCCGTAATTTTGTCCACTTTTCCCGTTGGGAATGGCCGGATGTGGGCGCTGAGGGCAGAAGGTGCCGACAGGATCCGGGAAGCGCCGCTGACGCCAGGAGAAATTCCCACAGCCGAGGTTGGAACTCATCGGAGAACGAACGCCGGGCGTTGCCACGGCAACGGGAAGAGTTCCAGGAGCCTGAAATCCTCGGACTTTGAACCTCAAATATTCCTCAGGAAAATATTCCGAGCATGGCCATGCTCAGCCTGGGCTGCTCCTTCCCAATCCCAGGATTTTCCTTCTCCTGGTGGCCTCGGAGCATCCTCAGGATTCACCTCTGCCATGGGAGCGGTGGCCTTGGAAGGGCGGCTCTGGGAATATCCCAGATCCAGAGGGCAAGGAATTCCCTGCTCCTTGTCCCCTGTTCTGGCTCAGAGCAGGAGCAATCCATGTTTTTCCTGATGTTTTGGCACCAGGAATGGGCTGGATGCGGCCGATTCCGGATTTCCCGCTGGATTTTGTCACAGGCGCCGGACAAATTTTAGGGATGTTAAACTTTGGGATTGGAACGAGCTCATTGAACAAAATATTGGAAAATCCCATTTTCCTGGAAGTTTGGAGTGCAGGGGCCCCCCAGCTGAACTTCATCCCTTTCTGGAACATCTGGATCTGTTTTGTGGATCATGGAATTGTTTAGGCTGGAAAAGTCCTTTAAGACATTGAATCCAAGAATTCCCAGCACTTCCAAGGCCACCACTGATCCATGTCTCCAAATTCCATTGAAATCCTTCCAGGATGGAGATTCTACTCCTGGTCCCTCAGTGGAGCTGAAGTTTGCACTTCCAGGTGGATCTGGGAGGTCACTTTTTCCCGGTGTTCCCAAGGATTGGGAAGGAATTCAGGGCAGGGAGTCATTGGTGATTTATTCCATGTGTTGGATTTTCCCATCTTTCTCTTGGCACATCCCTGGAGCTATGGAATAAGGACTTGGGATAGGAGGAGCAGATGGGATTTGCACAAGTGTCAATCCCAGTGGCAGCTGGATCTGGATTGTTGGGAATTCCAGTGGTCCTGGCTTGGTCCATCAGAGCTTCCTGAGATGCCACTTCCAAACCTTTCCCAGTTCTGATCCATGGCTGGATCCCATGGATTTCCAGTGTTGGGAGAGGAACTGGGAGCAGGAGGAGACCATTCTCTTCTTCCCAAGCCAGCTCCACAGGAATTCCCACGGGAATTCTCAACCTTCTCCTCCACTCTCTTCCTACTTTTCCCACAGCCACATTCCCAAGACCTAATCCCATATTCCCATTTTTTTGGTGTTTAGATTCCCACCTAATCCAATATTCCCATTTTTTTTCCCCCGTTCCTTTCTGAGAAACTTCCAAACTTCTTCCCAACCCAACTCCACACCCATTCCCAACTTTCTTCTCCTGAGTGCCACACCTCCTCCACCCTATTCAATCTTTTCCCACAACTCCCAACACCTAATCCCGTATTCCCATTTTTTGGGCCCGAGATTTCCACCTAATTCCATCTTCCAATTTTTCATTGCCAGTGCCTTTCTGAGAAACTCCCAACCTTCTTCCCAACCCAACTCCAAACCCATTCCCAACCTTCTCCTCCACCCTCTTCCATCTTTTCCCACAACTGCATTCCCAACACCTCATCCCATATTCCCATTTTTTTTAGTCCTTAGATTCCCCACCTCATCCCATATTCCCATTTTTTTTAGTCCTTAGATTCCCCACCTAATCCCATATTCCCATTTTTTTCAGCCTAAGATTCCCACTTAATCCCATCCTTCTGTTTGTCATTCCCAGTGCCTTTCTGAGAATCTCCCAACCTCCTTTCCAAAACCCAACTCCACACCCATTCCCAACCTTCTCCTCCACTATCTTCCATCTTTTCATACAACCGCACTTCCAACACCTAATCCCATATTCCCATCTTTTTTGGGTTTAGATTCTCACCTAATCCCACATTCCCATTTTTTATCCCCAGTGCCTTTCTGAGAAACTCCCAACCTTCTTCCCAAAACCCAACTCCACACCCCTTCCCAACCTTCTCCCCCACCCTCTTCCATCTCTTCCCACAACTGCACTCCCAACACCTAATCCCACATTCCCATTTTTTTCAGCCTGAGACTCCCACTTAATCCCATCCTTCTGTTTTTCATTCCCAGTGCCTTCCCAAGAAACTCCCAACCTTCTTCCCAAAACCCAACTCCACACCCTCCACTCTCTTACATCTTTTCCCGAGAAACTCCCAACACCTAATCCCGCATTCCCGTGTTTCGTTCCCAGTGCCTTTCCGAGAAACTCCCAGCTACACCAAGCGCCGCCGGCTCCTCGGCTCGGGCGGGTTGGCGTCGCCGCGCGTCCTGCAGCGCTCGGCCAGCGACAACAACCTGAAGGCCGAGAGCCGCGCCTCGTACTCGCCGGTGCCGTCCCTGCGGAGCCTTCCGCCCCAGCTCCTGGTCCAGATGCAGGAAGCGGCCGCTGGAATCGCAGGCCCTGGAATGGCGGGCGGGGACGGGAGCCTGGCCAGCTCGGGCAGCGCCCGCAGCGCCCACAGCCGCTCGCCCTCGCTGCAGCGCGTGCAGGAGGAGAGGGAGGCCGAGGTGCCCTCGCTGCGCCGGAGCAGCCGCGGGAAAGCCAGGTATGGGATCGGGAATGGCATCCCGGGGAGTGGGATGGGGCGTGGGAGGGGTGAGAGGTGGGAATAGGATCCCATATATTGGGTCGGAATGTGGGACGTGTTAGTGATGGGAATGAGATCCCATGGACTGGGTGTGGGAGGAATTAAAGCTGCAAGTGGGATGCCGTGGAATATTGGGTTGGAATGTGGGACGTGTTAGTGATGGGAATGGGATGCTGTGGATTGGGAGAGTGTGAAAGGAATTAGATGGAGTTAAGAATGCGATCCCATGGATTGAGACGGTGTGGAAAGAATTAGAGCTGGGAATGGATCCCATGGATTGGGGGGTGTGGGAGGGGTTAGTGATGGGAATGGGATTCCATGGGTTGGGAGAATGTGAAAGGAATTAGGTGAAGTTAAGAATGAGATCCCAGGGTTTGAGTTGGAATGTGGGAGGAGCTAGAGATGGGAATGTATCCTGTGGATTGGGTTGGGATGTGGGAGGATTTAGTGATGGGAATGGATCCTGTGGACTGGGGGACGTGGGAGGGGTTAGTGATGGGAATGGGATGCCATGGAATGGGTGTAGGAGGAGTTAGAGCTGGAAATGGGATGCCGTGGATTGGGAGAGTGTGAAAGGAATTATATGGAGTTAAGAATGCAATCCCAGTGCTTTGAGGGGGTGTGGAAAGAATTAGAGCTGGGAATGGATCCCATGGATTGGGCGGTGTGGGAGGGGTCAGAGATGGGAATGGGATCCCAGGGATTGGGTTGGGGTGTAGGAGGAGTTAGATGAAGTTAGGAATGCAGTACCTTGGATTGGATTGGATTGGATTGGATTGGATTGGATTAGGATGTGAAAGGAATTAGAGCTGGGAAAGGATCCCATAGACTAGGGGAATGGGGGAGGGATTAGAGCTGGGAATATGATCCCATGGATTGGAGGGTGTGGAAAGAGTTTGAGCTGGAAATGGATCCCATGGATTTGGGGATGTAGAAGGAATTAGAGCTGGGAATGCGATCCCATGGACTAGGGGGATGTGGGATGTGGGATGGGAAGAGTGGGAAAGGTTAATCATTCCTATGAGGAGTGGGGTTATGGTGGCTTTATTGGGTTTTTCATGGGTTTTTCCAGCTATTCTGAGGTCAGATCCAGTTTTTCCCTGGATTTTCCCTAGGTTTTTCCCTCCATCCATCCCAGTGTCAAATTTGGTTCTTCCTGGGGTTTTCCCTCTGTCCCATACATGGATTCCATTGTTCCCTGAGTTTTTCTCTGGGTTTTCCTGCCATTCCATGCTTGAATCATGGATACCATGGACGTAATGGATTCATGGATATCGTGGATATCGTGGATTACATGGATATGGTGGATTACGTGGGTATCGTGGATATGGCATCTGGTGGTTCTGGTAGGATTGGGATTGGATCTGGCATTACCCCGCTGCTCCCCATCCCTGCCAGCCGTGTCCCATGGGAATGTTGGTTTGCCTGGGATTGGGAATGGTCACTGGTCCCTGATGTGTCCGGGGATTTTGGGGTATCCTTGTGGTGACCGCAGGGTCCGGATTTGGATTCAGAGGATTCTGTTGGAATTCGGGAATCCTGGAATAGAAAGGATCCTAAAGATCTGATCCAATTCCACCCCATTCCAAGGCAGGAACACCTCCCACTACTCCAGGTTGCTCCAACCTGGCCTTGGAATTTGGGAAGCTTGGGAATTTAGGATGTGTCGGAGGCAGATCCAGAGTGGGATATGGAGGCATTGGGAGGTCAAAAATAGTGTGGGATTTTAAAATCCATAATCCCAAAATACCCTGGAGCAGCTCTGCTCAACTCCTTGTCCAAACTTCCTGAGCATTCCTGGACCTGGCTCCGTGATTCCCAACCTTTTGCAGGGAAAATATCTCTAGGAAAGAGCATTTTGCTCTGTTATTTCCAGGTTTTTCCAGGGATAGAGGGATCACTGAATTCATTCCATGGAGCTGGGGCAGGATAAATTCCCAGATTTGCAATCTGAACAGTTGAAGTTGGGAAAAAACCCCTTAAGTTTTAAATCCCAACAAAAACTCCTTCACTCCACGGCAAGGGATATCCATAATTACCGGAGTCCTCTAACATTTTCCTGATAAATCCCGGAGAAAAATGGATTCCGGGGCAAGTTTTCCAGGGAATATCAGGAATATTTAGTGTTGTCCCAGTTTTTTATTCCAAGGGAGGTTTTCCAGCCCTTTTCCCATCTCTTTCCCTTCTCTTTTCCTGCTCCAGAGCCGCTCCCAGAATTCCAGGGGATCCCACAGCCATTCCCAGGAGCAGCAGGGCTGGGCCAGCAGAACTTTTCCATGTGTTTTTTCCAGGTTTTTTCCAGGTTTTAGCTGGATCCCTCCTCCCTCTCTCCCTCCCTCCCTCCCGGCCGTGACTCTGACTCATTCCCCACGTGCCGGAGCCTCCGGAGCCTCCGCGCTCTTCCCAGTCCCACTGCAACACCACGAGTTCCCCACCCAGCTCCTCGTGCTGGGATCATCCCTCCGGATGTTTCATTCCTTACGTTCATCCCACCCTCATTCCCAGTGTTTGGAGCCCTCTGGATCTGGGATCCATCCTGGTTTTCCTGCTCAGCTCTCGGTGCATCCTGGATATTCCCATTTTGGGAAGGGAGGCTTTGGAGCAGGGAATCATCCCCTGGATCTGGGAACAGCTGGGATTTTTGGGATCAGCTCCTTTTCCCACTGATCCACTGCAATTCCCTCTGATCCCACATTTCTTCCATCCAGGCTTTGTTTGCTCCAGGTGTTTGTTTTTTTTTTTCCCCAAGGGAATTCAGTGTCTGAATTCCTCCAGTTTTCCTTATTCCCGTTTTTTTTTCCGCTCTCCTGGACACACAACCAGAGTTTCCAAAATAATTCTTGGAATGCTTTAATCCCTCCTCAACATTCCCGATGTGTCCGGCCAGGCTCATCCCAAAATCCTTCTTTCATTCCTGCTGCTCCTTTCCAGGTGGGATCTTCCCAAAATCTCCCTGCCTATCCCAGATTTCAGCACCTTGGAATTTCCACATCCGTGGGGAAGTTTTCCCTCTCTGCCATCAGCCAAGGGAACACCAGGAATTCCCAGCAATTCCTGGGATTTTTTTCCTGCTGCTGCTGGATTTAGGGAAGGAAATGAACTGTGGGAATTCCTCCATGGGCATTTCCTGGTGGAATCCAGAGGTTTGGATTTGTCCAGGAACAATTCCAGGTGTCCAGGTGGTGTTTGGAGTCAAATCCCACCCCTGGGAGTGCCCAAGGCCGGGTTGGATGGGGCTTGGAGCAACCTGGGATAGGGAAAGGTGTCCCTGTCCATGGAGAACAATCCTGGGAATGATAGGAAGAGATCCTGGGAATGTTAGGAAATGATCCTGGAAATGTTGGGGAAAAGGAAACTTTAGGGAAAGGATCTTGGAAATGCTGGGAAAATAATCCTGGGAATGTTGGGGAAACCATCCTGGAAACTTTAGGGAAAAGGTCCTGGAAATGTTGGGAAATTGTCCTGGGCATGTTGGGGAAAAGATCCTGGAAACTTTAGGGAAAGGATCCTGGACATGCTGGGAGAATCATCCTGGGAATGTCAGGGAAACCATCCTGGCAACTTTGGGGAAAAGATCTTGGAAATGTTGGGAGAAGGATCCTGGAAATGCTGGGCAAAGGATCCCAGAAATGTTGGGAGAAAGATCCTGGGAATCCCTGGGGCTGAATCCAGATCCGTGGCCGCCGGCAGCTCCGGGTGCCACCCCTAGATCCCACCAGCCTGGGAAAGAGGGGCTGGAAATCCCAAAAAACAGGGTCAGAAACCCTGGAAAACGGTCAGAAATCCCGGAAAAGAGAGTCAGAAATCCTGGAAAAGAAACATCGGAAATCCTGGAAAACAGGGTTGGAAATCCCAGAAAACAGGGTCAGAAATTCTGGAACCGTGTCCAAGTGCAGAGAAGGAGAATCCCAGGATGCTCCCGAAGGGAGGAATTCTCCTAAGAGCAGGAATTCGTCCTAATTCTGTGTGAAAATTCAGGATTTTTTCCCAATATCCAACCTAGGATTCCTCTGGCACAGCTTGAGGCTGTTCCCTGGGATTTCCTGGGAGCAGATCCCAAATCCCACCCGGCTGCCGCCTCTGCCATGGAATTCTGGAGGGAAAAGGTCCCTCCTGATCCTTGTTTTTCCCAGGATCAGCCCCCCCGCCCCGGCTCCCTCTGGTTGTTCTTCCTGGGATTTGAGCTCCTTTCCCTGGGAAAGAGTGGTCAGGAATCCTGGAAAACAGAGCCAGAAATTCTGAGAATTCCAGGAATTCCCAAGGGAAGCATTGTTTAAACCAAACCCAAAATCTTTCACCTGGAATTCACTTCTGGTTGTTCCCATGAAATCCCATGGAAATTAAAATGTCCTGGATTTTTGGGAATATCATGGTCCATTCATCCACCTGGAATGGGAATTCTCTGGGGGTTTATTCCAAGTTTATTCCCGAGGAGGTTTTTCCATCCTGGCATGGGACAGTTCCCAATGGAAGCACCACCAGGTGCCCAAATCCACCCGGACGCTTCCATGGGCTGGAATTCCCTGGAATCGGACATGGAGTCCCATCAATCCCACCCAGAATTCCAACGGGATGGAGGCGATCCAGGACAAAAAATTCCATGGGACGCAAAACCCAGGGTGGGAGGAAGAGCTGCTGCTCCTTCCCAGAATCCCCTTTCCCTTCGGAATCCCATGGGAATCCTGGGAGAAGGATGTGGGCACCGAGCGTGGACAAATCCCGGATCTGCCGGGAATTTTGGGAATCTCACGAGCCGCTTAATCCCCGCTGTTGGATTTATCGGAAATCCGGGATGAGCTCGGGATTCGTGGAACGAGGGCCTGGAGCCTCCTGGTGAGGGGAGATAAAAGGGATGAAGGGAAAACTCCGCTGGAAAAACGCCCGGGAATTTGCTACCGTGGAAAGCATCCAACCCCAGCCGGGCAGATTAACTCTTGGAAGTTTTTACTCATGGAATTTTTTTGCTGATGGAGTTTTTCTCCTCGTGGAAATTTTTTCCTCGTGGAATTTTTCTCCCCATGGAAAGGGGGGCTCAGGGTGGGCTCGGTGACCTTGGGATTCTTTCCCAAGCTCTGGAATTCTGGGATTCATGATGAATGCCGAGCTCTTCCCACACTTCTTCCCCGGGAATTCCTGGGGCTCTGCCCGCCAGGAGAGAAAGGAGCGGAGCTGGGAAAGGAGGGAAAATTCCGGAAGGAGCCAGGAAAGGCCTCAGGCCCAGGCACAGGAGGAGGGCACGGGGTGGCACAGGGGACAGGGGTGGCACCAGTGGCCCTGGAGCATAGGGTGACACAGGTGACAATGGCACCCAGGGATGGCATGAGGGGCACTGGGGAAGAGGGTGGCACAGGTGGGAGTGGCACTGGGGCGCAGGTGACAGAAGTGACAATGGCACCCAGGGATGGCATGAGGGGCACTGAGGCACAGGGGTGGCACAGGGTGACACAGGGTGACACAGGTGACAGTGGGCACCCTGGGATGGCACCAGTGGCACAGGGTGACACAGGTGACACTGGCATACAGGGTGGCACAAGGGACAGTGGCACAGTGTTGCTGTGGGTGGCAGAGGGTCACAGATTGTCACAAATGACACTGGGGCACAGGCTGGCACAGGTGACAATGGCCCAAAGTGTCTCTGTGGGTGGCAATGGGCACTGGCACTGGGACACAGGTGACAATGGCATCCAGGGATGGCACAAATGGCACTGGGAAACAGGGTGACACAGATGACAATGGCGTACAGGTTGGCACAAGTGACAGCGGCACAGAGTGGGTGGCAGCAGGCACAGGGTGGCGCAGGTGACACCAGGGCATAGGTTGGCACAGGTGGCACAACTGGTGGTGGCACCCAGTGTCACTGTGGGTGGCAGTGGGCATGGGGTGACGCAAGTGACAATGGCGCCCAGGGATGGCACGAGTGGCATTGAGGCACAAGTGACTGTAGGGCACAGGGTGGCACAAGGGCAGGGCACAGATTGTCACAACTGGCATTGGGGTACAGGTTGTCATAGGTGGCACTGGGGCACAGGGGTGGCACAGGTGACAGTGGCACAAAGCGTCACTGTGGGTGGCAGTGGGGCACAGGCTGGCAGAGGTGACAGTGGCACCCAGCGGTGGCACCGGTGTCGCTGTGTCTGGGCGGGGCTCTGCCGCCTCAGTGCACTCAGGGATCCTCCCGGAGCATTCCCGAGATTCCCACAATCCCGCAGTTCCTGCATTCCTGCAAATCCTCTGTCCCCGCAATTCCCTCAATCCACGCAATTCCCGCATTCCTAAAATCCCTGGAATTCCCGCAATTACGTCGCAATAACTTGAGGAGGTGGGGGCAAATATGGAATTGGGGTGGAAAAATATGGAATTGTGGGGGCAAATGTGGAATTGGGGGCACGGGGTAGGAGCACTGCGGGCAGCCCTGAACCGGGAATGGGAACTGGGGACCCTCAGGCCGGGAACGGGAACCTGGAACGGGAACCGGGAATGGGAACTGGGGACCCTCCCTCCTTCCCTGCCTCCTGTTCCCGTCCTTCCCTCCATCCCTGTCCCTCCATCCCGCCCCCATCCCACTCCCTGCTCCCTCCTCGCCGTGTCCTCCCGGCCCCGGAGCCGCTCCCTTCACTGCTCCCATCCCAATCCCAATCCTAATCCACCCCCGATTCCATTCATGTGATTCCATTCTCATCCCAGTCTTGTTCCCACTCCCGATCCCATTCCTACTCCCATTCCCATTCCCACTCCCGCTCCCATTCCCGCTCCCATTCCCAATCCCATTCCCACTCCCGCTCCCATTCCCACTCCCATTCCCAATCCCATTCCCAATCCCATTCCCACTCCCGCTCCCATTCCCGCTCCCATTCCCACTCCCATTCCCAATCCCATTCCCACTCCCGCTCCCATTCCCGCTCCCATTCCCAATCCCATTCCCGCTCCCGCTCCCATTCCCAATCCCATTCCCGCTCCCGCTCCCATTCCCAATCCCATTCCCAATCCCATTCCCGCTCCCGCACCGGTTCCCTCTCCGGGGCAGCGCCGGCAGCGGCCGCCAGGGGGCGACTCCGGGCGGGCCCCGCCGGGACCGGGACCGGGACCGGGACCGGGATTGGGAGCGGGATGAGGAACGGGAGCGGGAGCGGGATCGGCCCCGGGATGGCTGTGGCACGGTCCCACACCCATTCCCATTCCCATTCCCATTCCCACACGGGAGTATGGGTGATGCTCGACGGTCTCGGGAGCGGGGTCTGTATCAGGAGCGGGATCGGGATCAGGGATCGGCATCGGGATCCAGGAGGGGCATGGGGATCCAGGAGCGGGAGCAGGAGCGGGAGCGGCCCCGGGCTCAGGAGCGGGAGCCGGGTCGGGACCGCGCCGGCAGCGGGGGCGGCGGCGGCGGCGGCAGCGGGGGCGGCCGGTCCGGCGGCGTCCCCGCCCGCCGGGGGAGGAGCCGCGGGCTCCGGCCCCACCTGCCCCGGGCCATGGTGCGCCGGAGGGAGCGGAGCGGAGCGCGGGGCGGGCGGCGCCGCTGCGCCATGGAGCCGGCGGTGGCGGGCGGCGGCCGCCCCGCAGCCGGTGCCGCTCCAGCCTCCGCCGCTGCCCGCGCCCGGGCGGCGCCGCCGGGGCCGCGCTGAGCCCCGCGGGGGCCCCCCCGGCCATGGCGCAGCCCGCGGGGCGCGGCGGGGCGAGCCGCGAGCTGCCGGGCATCAGCACCGTAACCTACGTGTTCGTTTACAGCCCCGCCGGCCCCGCCGGGCCGCCCGCCGGCCCCGGCACCGAGCCCGCGCCCCACGCCGCGCCCGCCCCGCTGCGCGGGCCCAAGCGGAAGCTTTACAGCGCCGTGCCCGGCCGCAAGTTCATCGTGGTGAAGAGCTACGCGCCGCAGGGCGATGGCGAGATCCAGCTCAACCGCGGCGAGGCCGTCAAGGGTGAGCGGGGACGCCGGGACGGCGGCGGGGACGCGGGGACAGCGCCGCGGACACCGGGACGGCGGCGGGGAGCGGCCGGGGAGGGCGGGAGGAGCGGCGGGAGCTGCCCCCGGTGCTGGATGCGGCAGTGGCGGGGCCGCGGCTGGGATGGATGGAGGGATGGGATGGAGGGATGGGAGCGCTCAGGTGTGGGGTGGAGGGATTGGGGTGTCTGCCCACCTGTGGGGCTGCGGCTTTTGGGGTGTCCTGCCCACCTGTGGGGCTGCGGCGCCTCGGGATCGCTGCGCAGGTGTGGGGCTGCACAACTGTGGGGTCTGCAGGCTGCTTGTGGGGTTGCAGATTTGGGCATGTGCAGCCCACCTGTGGGGCTGCAGGGCTGTGGGGTCTCCAGTCGGGTTGTGGGGTGTCCTGCCCACCTGTGGGGCTGCAGGGCTCTGGGGTCTCCAGTCGGGTTGTGGGGTGTCCTGCCCACCTGTGGGGCTGCAGGGCTTCGGGATCCCGAGCGCAGGTGGGGCTGCAGAGCTGTGGGGTCTGTGGGCTGCCTGTGGGGCTGCAGGGCCTTGAGGTGTTCCAATCAGTTTGTGGGTCTGCAGCTGGTTGGGTTGCAGCTTTGTGGGGTGTCCAGCCCAACTGTGGGGTCTCCCACCCACCTGTGGGGCTGGAGCTTTTGGGGTCTTGAGCCCACCTGTGGGGCTGCAGAACTCTGGGGTCTCCGGTCTGGTTGTGGGACTGCAGCACTGTGGGGCCCCCAGCCCAGGTGTGGGGCTGCAGGGCTATGGGGTCTTGAGCTCAATTGTGGGGCTGGTGCCCTGTGGGGTATCCAGCCCAGTTATGGGGTTGCCACTTTGTGAGGTCCTCAGCCCATCTGTGGGGCTGCAGCGCTTTGGGGTGTTGAACCCACCTGTGGGGTGTCCAGCTCAGCTGTGGGGCTGCAGGGCGTTGAGATCCCCAGTCTGGTTGTGGGGCTGCAGCTCTGTGGGGTGTCCAGTCTGGTTGTGGGGCTGCAGCTCTGTGGGGTGCCCAGCCCAGGTGTGGGTCTGCGGCTCTGTGGTGTTTCCAGAATGGTTGTGGGGTCCCCAGGTTGGTTTTGGGGCTGCAGCTTTGTGGGGTCCCTACCTGTGGGGCTGCAGGGCTGTGGGGTCCCCGGCCTGGTTTTGGGGTCCCCAATCCTGTTGTGGGGTCCCCAGCCTGATTTTAGGGCTGTAATTCTGCGGGGTCCCCAGTCCCGATTTTGGGATCCCCAATCCCGGTTTTGGGGTCCCTAGTCCCAGTTTTGGGGCCGGAGCTCTGTGGGGTCTCCATGCCGATTTTGGGATCTCCAGTCCTATTTTGGGGTCCCCATTCTGGTTTTGGGGTCCCCATCCCGGTTTTGGGGTCCCCCTCCTGGTTTTGGGTCCCCCTCCTGGTTTTGGGTCCCCATCCCGATTTTGGGGCCGCACTCGCGGCCGGCCCCGCTCCGGCTCCATTCCCATTCCCGGCGTTCCCGTTCCCGTCCCTCCGGGGCCGTGTCCTTGTCCCCCCCCGCACCCCGCGCCCATCCCGGCTCCGCTCCCAAATCCCATTCCCACATCCCGAGCTCCCAACCCCCCTCGCCCATTCCGGCTTCTCCCGGCTCCGCTTCCCGAGCTGCAGCGGGCGCCGGGAAATTCTCATGGAAAACGGCAGGGAAGAAAATTCATGGATAATGGCAGGGAAAAAAATTCGTGGATAACGCAGGGGAATTTTCGTGGATAACACCAAGGAAATTTTCATGGATAAAACCGGGGGGAATTCTCGTGGACAATGCCAGGGGAATTTTCCTGGATAACGGCAGCGCTGCCGTGGGGTTGGGCTGGGAATTCTGCTGGAAGCTGGGAATTCCAGCTGCCAGCTTCCCGAGGAAGGGAATTCCCTGCCAGCCGGAGAATTCCAGAGTTTTTCCCCCCCCCTCCGGAAAGTTTCGGGAGCTTCTCCTCCTCTCCCTCCTCCGCGATTTTTTTTTGTGGATTCCTGGCACGACGCGGGGCCGGAGCCTCTGGAATGACGGGAGAGGGAGACCGGGAATGTTCCCAGCCTGGAATTGCGGCTCCCACATTCCCGCTGCCCTTCCCATGGATTTGGTTTCCCTGCGAGGAGCGGGAGCCGGCTGGGAAGGGGGGGAAGGGGGCTGTGCTGAGGAATTCCTATGGATTCCTTGGAATTCCAAGGGTTTCACGCGGGATTCCGGCATTCCTGGGATGCAGGTGTGGAATTCCAGGATCCGTGAAGGATTCCTGGGATGTGAAATGCTTTTCCCGATGTTTCCCCCCCCCCCTCCTCCCCTCCTTTTCCCTGTTTTTCCTCGTGCTGCCGTGGAGTGGGTGGTCCTGGAGTTGCTGCCACAAAATCCTTGGGATTCGCTTCTCCGTCCCAAAATTCCTGGCGTGTGATCTCCAGGGAAAAACAACCCGTGGGAAGAGGGAGAGGGAGGAGGAGGAGGACGTGGAGTGACCCCTGGGAGCGGGAATCGCTTCCCAATGGATATTCCCGGAGTTCGGGAGGATGAGAGTTCACAGTCAATCCCTTCCCCCTTGGAATTGCTCCAGGAGAGGCTGATCCGTGGATTTTTGGGAATCTTGGCAGCTCCGGAACGGCGCTGCTTTGTCATGTTCCATGGATTCGGGACAATCCCGGAGCCCGGAGCTCGGGGGGTGGCCGGGAATGCTGGGAGAGGCTGGAACTGGAGGAATTCGGGCCGAGGGAGCTCTCCAGGGTTCTGGAATGGTGCGGGGCGAGGGATGGTGGAGATCCTTGGGAATGGGAGTGTTGGGAATGGAGCTGCGAGGATGGGAAAAGGTTTGGGAATGAAAGGGATTGCTGGATGAGGATGGGAAATTGGAATTTCAGGAATTCTGGCCAAGGGGCAGCCTTGGAATCTCCAGGATCCTGGAATGATTTGGGGGATGATGGATCTCATCCCTCTCCATGAGATCACTCCCATCCCATTCCAAGGGCAGGGAAATTCCCACCATCCCAGGCTGCTCCAGCCTTTCCTTGGACATTCCAGGGATCCAGGGGCAGCCCCAGCTGCTCTGGCAATTCCAGCCCAGCCAGGAATTCCTCATTGCCAAAATCCCACCCCAATCTCCCTTTTCCCGGTGGGAAGCCATTCCCTGTGTCACATCCTTCCATTCCTTTCCCACATTTCAGCTCTCCTGGAGCCCCTTCAGGCCCTGGAATGTGCCGGAAGCTCTCCCTGGATCCTTCCCTTCTCCAGGAGAACATTCCCAATTTTCCCAGTTTTTCCTCTCAGCTCCATCCCTTGAATCCTCCCGGTGCCTCCTCTGGATTTGCTCCAACAGCTCCACATCCTTCCCGGGATAATTCCCGATCCCATATTCCCAGTTTTCACCACATTTCCCAGGATCAGCTCATTCCCATGGCTTCTCCAGGGCTCGGAATTCCTGGGAAGTTTTTCCTTCATCCCAAGGTCAGAAATTTCTCCTGCTGCTCCTGGTTTTCCCTCTGGGAAGGTCATTTGGGAAGGGTTGGGAAGAAGCCAGGATGCAGCTGGTTCCCGGTTGGAAAATTATCTGAGCCCTCGGGAATGCCATCTGTCCCAAATCCCGCTTTTTCCCAGGTTATATTCCTTCATTTCAGGTCAGGCCGGGATTTTTCCATTGGGATTTTTGGGATTTCAGGTCACCAGGAAAAGTTTTGTGGGATTTTTGGAGCCGCTCCACTCTGAACTTCCCCAAATCCAAATTTCCTGACTGGAAATCCAAGGAAAAATTCTCTGCTGGATACAGGGGGAAAAATAAAAATCAGGATTTAGGGATGGTTTGGTGGGATGGCCTCAGGATTTTTGGGATTTTGTTGGAAAAGGAGTTGGAATTGTGGCTGCTCCATCCCTGGAGTTGTCCGAGGCCAGTTTGGAGCAACCTGGGAGTGTGGGAATTGGAATGGGATGATCCTAAAGAACCTTCCCACCCAAACCATTCCAGAATCCCAGGAATTCTTGGCTCCACCTCCCATTCAGGTGGAGGGGTCTTGCTCGGGATTGAAAAATTCCCAACTTTTCCTGTGCTTTGCTTTTCCTTCATAATCAATTTTTGCCAGGGAAGATCCCTCTTCCCAAATTTCCATATCTGCAGGGAAGCTGGACAGGACACTTCCCGGATTTTTTTATTCCCTACCTCCCTGTTTTTAATGGAATTTCTTCCTTATTTGGAAAAGACCAAGAATTCCCACGGTGTTCCTTGGTCAGAATCCATTGGAGTCATCCCAGAGTTTCCAAAATTCCCAAAAAATGATGTTTTTCCAAATGTGTGGATGGAACTCCATCTGAAAATGATGGAAATATCCAGGATGAAGCTGGGTTATTCCAGAAAATTCCCATTAAAATGACATTCGTTTCTGGAATCTGGGAGAACATTGGGAATTCTTATCAGTTATCCCTGGAAAAATCCTTGGTGATAAGAGGGGGATATCCCATCAAAACTCGGATTTTTGGGACAGCATTCCCACATTTCCTGCTTTCCCCCCCCATATCCCAAGCCTGGGCTGGGATTTGTGGGCTCAGCTCTGGAGCTGGATCCAAATGCATGAAAATTCTTTTGGGATTGACCAGCACAGGAATTCCTGAGGTTCTACTCTGATTTCCAGGGTGATCCCGATGGATTTTCCTTGGATCTTGGTTTTGGATGGATCTTTTCCTTTGGAAAAAAGGGAGAGCGGAACCTCTGGAATGGGATCAATTTTCCCACTTGGATGAGTTGGAAAACTCTGCCTTGGCCCCAAAATCCTTCCCTTAGTTCATTCCCAAAGCTGGAATTCTGGGAATTCCAGATTTTTAAAAAGCATTTTTACTGGAATTCTCAGGAAGAGCCTCCATATAAATCCAGTTTTCCAGGCCGAGGCATTTCAGATCCCTGGGATAATTTAATGGATCTTTTTGGGAATCAGATTTTTGGGATCAGGGGCAGGAGCAGGAAATGATCCCGGTGGGAAAAAACATTGGACACAGAAATCTTAAATTGAGTAGGAAAATTCCCAGAATTTTCCAAAAGAAACAAAATTTTTAAGGAAAGAACTATTCTAAAGAATAGTTTTAAGGATTCATTTTGGTGTTCCTGCATTTCCTGGCACTTTTCCTGGATTTGAATCCCAGAATTTAGTCCTCGAATGTTGCTTTCCTCCATCCTCTGGAAAAATCCCCTTGTGCTTCCCCTTTCCCATGGGAATGCCATTGGGAATCCCTAAATGATGGGATATTCCTAGAAAAACCGAGGTGGCACCTCCAGAATGGAAATCCCATTGGTTTTTTGGGAATAATTTCAGGATTTTCCTGGGAATTCCAGATGGATTTGCTCCCTTCTTGGCTCCAGACAATCCTGGGAATTATTATTCCCACCTGGAATTCCAACCCATAAACAAGAGTCTCCAAGTGACCCCGAATTCCCAGCTGGAATTTGGGAACTGCCTTGGTTTCCTGTGGAAATGAAGAAACCCGGGAGACATTCCCATCGGGAATATTCCGCCGAGCTGGCGGCCGGCCCCGATTCCCATCCCAAAATTAGAAAATTCCTCATTAATTCCACTCCGCATCCCGGTGACCTCGGAGCTGTCCCAGTTTTCCAGCGTGACCCAAAATCGGCAGGAAAATTCCAGAGGGAATTGAGCTCCCATAGGATTGGAAATGACGGAACAATCCAGGCTGGGAAAAGCCGGGAATTCGGGGAGGTGGGAAGAGTGGCTGTGGCGCCGTTGGGTTTTCATGGATCGGCTTCCTTGGGATCTTGGCTGGAATTTCGGCCCCGTTTGGGATGTTGGGTTTAAAATGGAGGTTCAGGGTTGGATTTGGGGATCGACCAAATTTGGGGTTGGAGGGATTGTCTATGGTCTGCTCTGGAATTCCAAGGAAATTTGGGGTCTTTTTTTGGATTGGATGCTCATCCATGGTCTCACCTGTGTATCCAATTAGATTTGGGGTCAAGGGTTGGGTTTTTAGAGCTCTTCGTGCTCTGACCTGGAATTTCACCCAAATTTGGAGTCTTGGGTTGGGATTGGATGGATTGTCCATGGTCTAACCTGGAATTCCAACCAAATCTGGGATCTTTTGTTGGGATTCCTTTTGTTGGGAGCTGTCTGTGGTCCTGATCTGGAATTTCCCCAAAGTTTGGGAACTTGTGTTGGGATTTAGGGATTTTCCATGGTCCTGACCTGGAATTCCAACCGAATTTGGGATCTTGGGTTGGGTTTTTTGGGATTGTCCATGTTCTGACCTGGCTGAGGAGTCCACACTTCCCTGGATGACATCCCAGGGGATAATTCCAGGGATTTAGCTGGAGACCATTCCCGTGTTTCATTTCCACATTGTTCTGTTTGCGCCTCTGCACATTTTCCATGGATTTTTTTCTCTCTTTTCCGTGTTTTTTTTCTCTCTTTTCCATCTTTATTTTTTTTCTATTTTCCATGTTTTTTTCTCTTTTCCATTCCCATCCATGCTCCAGACCAGCAGCTCCGTGAAGTAGGTAACTATGGAATTTTTCCTTGGAATTTTTTCCCCCTTCCCAGCTTTATCCTTTTTCCCACATTTTTTCCTCACTGTGGCCTCCAAGTGTGGGGAGTTTTCCAGGATTTTTGGAGCTCAGCTTTTCCTGGTTTTCCTTCCACTCCTGCTGTTTATTCCAGATGGGATCGGGGGGCAGAGGGATCTTCCTGTCCCATCCCCGTTTTCCTGCACTTCCAAAGTTTCCCTGTCCTTGTTGTCCTGAAATTCCCAGAAAACCCAAACTGGGAGTCACCTTCTGGGAAAATTCTGGAATGGGAGCTGTGGGTGAGGAACTGGGGTGGGAATTGTGGGTTGGGAATTCTGAAGGAGGAATTCCATGGGAATTCTTGCTGCTCAGGGATTTAGGATATTGGGACATAATTCCTGGTGCTCTCGGAGTGGCTTTGGAATTTCCGATGTCAGGAAAATCCATCCCCTCCTGGTGATCCTGGAAATCTGATCCTGGATCCAGGGATGGGGAAGCATCCAATGGGGCGGAGCTGGTCCCAAAACATTCCGTTGAATATCCCAAGGTTTCCATGTGCTCCATCACTCCTCTGCTGCCATATCCTTGGGAAATCCCATGAAAAACGCTCTTTTCCTGCTGTTTGCTGCTGCTCCAGGTGGATTCCAATTCCCAGGAAAATCCCATCCAACAGGAGTTGGGATCAGCCGGATTTAAACCTGGGAGTTGCTGCTCCCAGCAAATTTTGCCTCCTGGAATTTTCCCTCCAATTTACACGGATTAAGCCCAGGAATGCAGTTTGAATTGGGAATTCCAGGTGCCACAGAATTCCTGAGGGAATAGGGGATGGGAAAACAGGGAATGGCCTCAGGCTGGGCCAAGGAGGCTCAGCTTGGATATTTGGGAATTTTTCCATGGAAAGGGGGTCAGGCCTTGGCAGGGGCTCCCCAGGGAGGTTTGGAGTCACCATTCCTGGAGGAATTCCAAGGAATTCCTGGATGTTGAGGTGGGAATAAGGTGGGATTTGATAACCCAGGAGGGCCTTTCCAAGGTCAGGAATTCCAGGATTTCAGAGTTTAATCCCGGATTTTTTCAAGGGCTGGGAAGTGCCGTGTCATGCTCTTCTCCGACTGCAGAGGCTGCTCAGAAATCCTGGCATTTCCATGGGAAAATAAAACCTCCAGGAGCAAAACTTCCACAGGTTTTTAAGGAAAAGGTGATGTCATCATCCTTTTCCCTGTTTTCCACCCGGATCCACTTGGAGCTGCCAATTCCAAGTAGGATACATAATTTTTTTCCTGGAATTCAGATCAATCCACAGAAACCAGAACTATCCCAAATGATCCCGTGGGAATCTGGGGTTGGCATTCCCAGAGAAAAGCTTGGAGAAGGAATTTTTCCATCTCCTGGTGCATGATAATCAAAAATAAGGAAAAAATCCAGGAATATTCCCTTGGAAATGGGAGGTTTTCCATGAGTTTTGGCGAATGTGGATTCAGGTTTTCAGTGCATTTTTAGGGATGTGGATCCAGGTTTTCCATAATTTTGAGGGGATGTGAATCCAGGTTTTCCATAGTTTTCAGGGAGGTGGATCCAGGTTTTCCAGGGTTTTTGAGAGATGTGGATTTTTCCATGGGTTTTTCCTTGGGTTTTTAGGGAGGTGGATTCGGGTTTTCCATGGGTTTTTGGGGTGGTTCTGCCCTTCGTGCCACATTCCAAGTGGGATGGGCCCATCCCAATCCCTGGTCTCTCAGGTCTCTCCCAGGTCTCTCCTGCCGGATTCTCTGGGAATTCTGGCCAGGATCCAGCATTCCCAGGGCCCTCCCATGGAGTTCCTCATCCTGCCAGGAGCTGCTCTTGCGGTGGGAATTCTGGGAATTCCTTCCCTAAGGATGCTGAGTACTCTGTCTCCCTGGGATTTTTCAGAACGAGGAATTCCCAAATCCCGCTGTTTTCCAGCTGGGAATTCCACCCGGGAGTGATCCCAAAATATTTCTGAATTCCTGCTTACAGGGGATGATCTCAAATTTTTCCTGGAGTTTGGGCAGGAATTAAGAAAATCCCCTCAGGCTGGAATAGCACACGGAACATTTCCCAGGCCGGATTATCCACGGAACTTCCGCCTCTGGAATGGCACTAATCCCTCAAACACATCCCGGCTTTTCAGCGGGAAGAGGATTCCTGCGGATTCCAAAGGGATTCCCTGAACTCCCGGGGCTCCTCCTCCTCCTGTTCCCCGGGAGAAGCTCGGAGCAGCCTGGCAGCCGGGCCGGGTTTCCTTGGATCCCTGACTCCTTTCCCATCCATGTTTTCCGTGGGCACGGGTGTGAGACGGCTCCGGCTGCTCTTCGCTCTTCTCCGGAGCCCGGGAACGCTGAGCCAGGAAAGCTCTTGGAAAAGCCTGGGGAAACATCTGAGGAATAAACACTGGGAGAAGGAGCTGGAGCCAGGGATGGGAAAACTGGGAATGTTCTCCTGGAGAAGGAAAGCCTCCAGGGAGAGCTTCCAGCAGATTCCAGAGCCTGAAGGGGCTCCAGGAGAGCTGAAATTTGGGAAAGGCCTGGAGAGACAGCACACAGGGAATGGCTCCCACTGCCAGAGGGCACCCATGGGTGGCATCTTGGCAATGAGGAATTCCTGCCTGGGCTGGCACTGCCAGAGCAGCTGGGGCTGCCCCTGATCCCTGGCAGTGCCCAAGGCCAGGCTGGAGCAGCCTGGGATGGTGGGAATTTCCCTGCCCTTGGAATTCGATGGGATTTTCGCTCCATCCCCACCCAAACCATTCCAGCGTCCCTTTCCCAAGGGCAGTCCCAGGAATCTCGCTGCTTTTCCCACATTTTGGCCCTTTCCTGGCTTGGAGCAGGGATTGGAGGACATTCTATGCTCCAGCATTCCCGATGCTCGGGAATTCCCGTTTCCAGTTGGAAATAGGCTTTTCCCAGGATTTCCCACTGGGATTGGCTTCTCATTCCCACTTTTCCCTCCTGGACCCCTCAGCCATATTTCCCTGGATTTACCAGTCCAGATCCTGCAATTCCAGGATCCTGCTGCTCTCCCAGTGCTGGGAGATTGCAGGAAAAGGGAATTTCTCCCTGTTTTTCCTATGGAATGTGCTCTGTCTTTTTTGTTTGTTTGTTTGTTTGTTTTCCCTCCTTTTGATTCCCTGGGATGCTCCCGTCATCATTCCCGGGTTATGGAAAAGAGGGAATAGCAGGAAAAGGAACATTCCAGCACAATCCCTCCTGGCTTTGATCCCTCTGGATCCTTTCCAGCTCCGGCCATTCCAGGGTTTTCTGACCTTTGGCCTTTGCTGGGTGGGATTTGAGGGATATCCATGCTGGGGAATTTCCTGGGAATCTGCTGAATCCAGGTACCTTTAGATCTCCCCAATCCCCCCAGGATCCTCCCTGTATTCCCAAAATCCTGGAATTGGCTCCCTGAGGAATCTGGGATTCATGGGATTTGGGAACAGCTTTCCCTATCCTGTGGCTGTGCCAGGAGCTGGAATTCCCTGGATGGTGGGGGATCTGAATGGGATTAATCCCAGTTTTTGGGAATGGGGCCCTTGTAAATATTCCCAATATTCTCGCTTTTTATCTTTAAGGGCCATTCCAGGGCCACATTCCCTTGGGAATTCTGTCCCTGTGGCTCCCACTCCGCTGGAGCTGCCAGGAATTCCTTGGGATAAAGAAAAGTGCTGGGAATGCCAGACTGGGAATTTGGAAAACATGAATTGTGACGAGATTCATCCCAGTTTTCCAGGTGGGATCAGCTCTGGGAAGGTTGACTGGGAATTCTGGGTGGGCTGGAAAATCCTGGAATTCCAGCCCACAGAAAACCCTGGTATTCTCACTGTGGGAATCTCTGTGTGTGTGGGATCCAGGTCCTCAGGAATTGGGAAGGAAAATGGGAATGAGGAAGGGAGAGGAAATCCTGGATCACGGAAGGATCCGAAACCTTTGGATCAGCAAATCCCATTCCCAAGCTCCTTCCTGTCCTGCAGTCCCAAAATTCTGCTGAGGCCGAAAATTCCTCAGGAACATTTTCCCGGCTCCATCCGTTCCCTCCCTTTCCCGTTCCCTTTGATTGCCGCTATTTTTTCCAAGGAATGCTTGATTAGAGCCGGAAGGACAGGATAATGATGGGAATCAAAGCCGGATCCGTTCCCAAATCAGCTCCGCAGCTGGAGCCAGCAGAGCGGGAACGGCTCCGGGGATGATTCTGAGATCCATCCGGAGCCATTCCCAGCGCTGATTCCTGGATCCATCTGGAGCAGGAACAGCTCCCAGTGCTGATTCCCAGTGCTGATTCCTGGATTCATTGGATCCACCTAGATCCATTCCTGGTGCTGATTCCCGGATCCATCGGATCCATCTGGGACCATTCCCAGTGTTGATTCCCCAATCCATCCAGAACCCTTCCAGCTCTCAGTGCTGATTCCCAGTTGTGATTCCTGAATCCATTGGATTCATCCAGATCAATTCCCAGTGCTGATTCCTGGATCCATCTGGGGCCATTCCCAGTGCTGATTCCCAGATCCATTGGACCCATCCAGATCCATTCCTGGCGCTGATTTCCTGATCTATCCAGGACCATTCCAATCAGCTCTCAGTGCTGTTTCTCAGTTCTGATTTCCGGATCCATTGAATCCATCTAGAGCCATTCCCAGGGCTGATTCCCAGATCCATCCTGAGCAGGAACAGCTCCCGGTGCTGATTCCCAGATCCATCAGATCCATTCCTGATGCTGATTCCTGGATCCATCAGATCCATCCAGATCCGTTCCTGGTGCTGATTCCCGGATCCATCGGATCCCTCCAGAGCCATTCCCAGTGCTGATTCCCAGATCCATTGGATCTATTCCCAAGTCCCATTCCATACACGGAACGTGGATTCCCTGCGGAAATCCCTGCTGGAATTCCAGGCTGGTCCAGGCCCTGCGGGATGAGGATGGGGAATGTTGGAAGAGAGCAGCAAAAATTGGGAATGGCTGCGGGAGGGAAGGAGAACCCAGAGAATGAAGGATGGGAAAAGAGGGAAGGGCCTGGAGGGGAGATTGTGGTTGGATTTTGGGAATATTTTTCCATGGAAAAGGGGGTCAGGGCTTGGAGGGGGCTGCCCAGGGATGTTTGGTGTGAAGCCCCAAATGCCAAAATTCCTTCCTGGGAGGCCAGAATTCCCAAGGGCTCCAAAGCAGGAATTTTGCAGGGGAGGTGTTGGGAGCAGAGCAGTGGGATTTGAGCAAAATCCAGGATTTGGGATCATTCCAAGGCCTGACAGCACCGGAACCTTTAGAGAGCTGGAGAATTTGCATCCCAAAAAAAACCCCTGGAGGAGCCTGAAAGGATTTTGCTGTTTGGCTTTTCCTTGGATTTGTTTTTCCTTGGATGCCTCCAGGCAGAATTTAATTCCTGGATCCTTCTGGGAATTCTTTGGGATGGATGGAGCAGGGCTGGATTTCCGGATGCCTGAAGAAATGTAGGATTAGCTCTGATGGATCCGCAGGAATTTGAGCTGGGATAAAGCTGGGAAGTGTCGGAAGAAATGCAGGAATGGGACAGAAAATCCCACAGGAATTCCTGGGTTTTTTCCTTTTACAGAAGCCTGGGATGGTTTGGTGGGAAGGGACCTTAAATCCTGGGAAATGAGGGAGCAGCCTCAGCCTGGGCCAGTGCAGGGCCAGATTGGATTTTTGGGAATTTTTTCCATGGAAAAGGGGTCAGGCCTTGGCAGGGGCTGCCCAGGGAGCTTTGGAGTTGCCATCCCTGGAGGTGTCCAAGGAATTCCTGGAATTCCACTCAGGTCTGGGATCGGGCCCGGTTTGGGCTCAGTGATTTAGATACTCTGGATGTCTAAATCCCAAATTGTGCCACTCCAGATCCCCAAATTCCAAATTTTCCCACTCCGGATGTCCAAATTCCTGAATTGTGCCACTCTGGATCCCCAAATCCCAGCCTCTGGAATTCTGGGATCTGGACACTCCTGAGAGAATTCACACCTGGGGAATACCGGGAATGTGCTGCTGGGATTTGGGGATCCAGAGTGGCACAATTCAGGAATTTGGACATCCAGAGTGGGAAAATTTGGAATTTGGTGATCTGGAGCGCCACAATTTGGGATTTAGACATCCAGAGTGGGAAAATTCAGGAATTCAGGCACCCAGACTGGGAAAATTTGGAATGAAGGCATTTAGAGTGGGACAGTTTGGGAATTTTGGATTTCAGTCATCTAGAGTGGGACAATTTGGGAATTCTAGCATCCAGAGTGGAAAAATTCAGGCCTTTGGGTGTCCAGAGTGGGAAAATTTGTGAATTTGGGCGTCCAGAGTGTGTAAAATCAGGAATTGCGTATCCAGAATGGGAAAATTTGGGATTTGGTCATGAGTGGGACAGTTTGGGAATTTGAGGATCCAGAGTGGGAAAAGTTGGGAATGGGGCATCCAGAGTGAGAAAAATCAGGAATTTGGAAATGTGTGCATCCAGAGTGGGAAAAATTAGGGGATAAGGAGTGGGAAAATTATGGGAATTTTGGCATCCAGAGTGGGGAAAACCCAGCAATTCCAGATTTTCCAAAGGAACTTAACCCGCGGAAAACTCCACATTCCTCAACCTCCCTCCAGCTTTGCCTCCCAGATTCCCGCGGTACCTTCTCAATCCCAAGCCCCCTTTTCCTGGGATTCCTTCCTGACTCCCAGTCCCTGTTTTCCGCAGTGCTGAGCATCGGCGAGGGCGGATTCTGGGAAGGCTCCGTGAAGGGGAGGAGCGGCTGGTTCCCGGCGGAATGCGTGGAGGAGGTGCAGATGCGCCAGTACGACTCCAGGCAAGGTCGGTATCCCGGAATTCCGGGCGGAATTCCCCATGGAATCACCGGAGCGCTCCTTCGGTGGTGTGGGGATTGTGGGGATTATATCCTGAGGGATCTGTTCTGGTCATGGATTCCTCATCAGGGAATGGGGAGTTTGGGATGATGGAGGGGCGGGAGCAGAGGGAAAACTGGGACAATTTGGATTGGTCAATTGGAGAAGGTTGGTATCCTGGAATTCTGGATGCAATTCCCAATGGAATCACCAGAGCGCTCCTTTGGGAGGGGGGTTGGAGGGGTGGAGGGAATTGTGGGATTTGTATCCCAAGGGATTAATTCCAATCATGGATTCACCATCAGGGAATGAAGAGTTTGGGATGATGGAGGGATGGGAGCAGAGGGGAAACTGGGAAAACTGGGATTGGTCAGTTGGAGAAGGGCAGTATCCTGGAACTCCGGCTGGAATTCCCAGTGGGAATCACTGCAGCACTCATTCAGTGGGGTGAGGATTGAGGGAACTGTAGGAATTGTATCCCAAGGGGTCAATTCCAATCATGGATCCGTCATCAGGGAATGGAGAGTTTGGGAAGATGGAAGGGTGGGAGCAGAGGGAAAAGTGGGAAAACTGGGGTTGGTCAGCCTGGAAAAGAGGAAAAATCCAGGATGATCCAACTGTGGCAGCCAAGGCCTGAAGGAGCCATGGGAAAGATGAAAAGTGAGAACATCAGAAATGTTTCTAAGGGATGGAGGGATAGGAGAATGGGAGTTGTTCCAACCTACATGGAATTGTGGGAATTGTATCCCAAGGGATGAGTTCCAATCATGGATCCATCATTGGGATCATCTGTAGGAATGGAGAGTTTGGGATGATGGAGGGGTGGGAGCAGAGGAAAAACTGGGAAAACTGGGATTGTCCCAACTGGAAAAGAGGAAGATCCAGGATGATCCACAGAAGTGGCTGGAACTGCCCCAGCTCTGATGGGAATTCTGGAATTCCAAAGGAATTCCTGTTCCACTGAGGAGGATTTTTCCATGCCTGGAAAAAGGAGGATCCAGGGGGGTTTTATCCCTTTTCCCAACTTCCTGCCAAGATCTGAGGCAGGGCTGGGATCTGCTCCCAGCAAAAAGGGATGGGAAAAGAGGGAATGGCCTCAGGCTGGGCCAGGGAAGGTTGGGATTGGATTTTTGGGAATTTCCCCATGGAAAAGGGGTCAGGCCTTGGGAGGGGCTGCCCAGGGAGATTTGGAGTGGCCATCCCTGGAGGTGTCTAATGAATTCCTGGAATTCCACTCTGGCCTGGGATCGGGCCCAGTTCAGACTCAGTGCCCTTGGAATTCTTTCCCAACTTCTGGAATTCTGGGATTCCACAATTCCCTGCCTGGGTCCAAAATAAACAAAGGAAAAATCGCATTCCCCAAGAATTCAAGGTTCAGGAATCTTCCCTTTCAATGGAATTCATCAAATTCCAAACTCTCCATGGAACCAGAATTCCAGACAGAAGGAAAAGGGATCTCCCCAGATTCCAAAGGCGATTTTTCCCCCTACTTATTTGCAACCTGGGATTGATTCCCGGGGGGGGAAAAGAGGATGAGGCATTCCTGGTTGGTTTTCCAGCTTTTTCCCAGCATTCCCTGTTCCCAGATTCCTGCTGGAAGAGCATCCCATAGAATTCCATCCCATCCATATCCCATGGATCCCATCCTGTCCCTTCTCCAATAATTGAGTCCTTCCCAATGATTTTCCAGCTGTCCGTTATCCCAGAAAAAGCAGAATGATTCTTTTCCACAGATTTAATCAGGCTTTTCCCAAATTTCTGCACCTTCCCTTGGCAGATCCAAGCACATCCCAGATTTATCCCAGACCCGAATTGCCAAGGATTTTGGTCATGGATTCAAGGAATGTTTAGGTTGGGAAGGGCTCTAAAGTCCATCCTGATCCCATTCCCCGTGGAAACCTTCCGCTATCCCAGATGCCATCCCATCCCATGGATCCCATCCCATCCCATGGATCCCATCCCATCCCATGGATCCCACTCCATGGATCCCATAGATCCCATCCCATAGATCCCATCCCATGGATCCCATCCCATCCCATCCCATCCCATCCCATCCCATCCCATCCCATCCCATCCCATTCCATCCCATCCCATCCCATCCCATCCCATCCCATCCCATCCCATCCCATCCCATCCCATCCCATCCCATGGATCCCATCCCCTGGATCCAATCCCGTCCCATGGATCCCGTCCCATGGATCCCATAGATCCCATCCCATGGATCCCATCCCATCCCATCCCATGGATCCCATCCCATCCCATCCCATCCCATCCCATCCCATCCCATCCCATCCCATGGATCCCATCAATCCCATGGATCCCATCCCATCCCATGGATCCCATCAATCCCATGGATCCCACCCCATGGATCCCATAGATCCCATCCCATGGATCCCATCAATCCCATAGATCCCATCCCATGGATCCCATCCCATCCCATCCCATGGATCCCATCCCCTGGATCCCATCCCGTCCCCTGGATCCTGTCCCATGGATCCCGTAGATCCCATCCCATGGGTCCCATCCCATCCCATCCCATCCCATGGATCTCATCCCACGGATCCCATCTCATCCCCTGGATCCCATTCTCTGGATCCCATCCCGGTCTCCTCGGGCTCATTCCCGTTCATTTCAGCCGCTCCGTGTCCCTGCGGATCCCGGCTGCTCCTGGATCCATCCATCAGCTCCGGAGGCTCGGTGACGGCTCCATTAAAAGCGCTGCTATTTTTTGGGAGCCGGGAAGGGAACGGAGCCGCTGGGCCGTGGACAGCCCATAAATCCCAGCTTTTCCTCGGGAATGGGATCCGGGAGGGGCTGGGAATCAGGGAGAATGAGGGATGAGGAGAAGAAGGGATGAGGGGGATGGAATGGGAATGCCAGAGGGCTGGGATGGCTGGAGAAGGGGGCAGGAGGAGGGAATTCCTGAATTCCCGGTGGAATGAGAATTGCTGGGAAATACCAGGGCTGGATGGATCAGCTCGTGGAGCTGTTGGGATCTGGGAATTCAGGATCTGCTGGGAATTTCTATCTTTCCTCCCTCCTTCTCTCCCTTTTCCCTCCCCTTTCCCAGATTTCCCTTTCCTTTCCTTTCCTTTCCTTTCCTTTCCTTTCCTTTCCTTTCCTTTCCTTTCCTTTCCTTTCCTTTCCTTTCCTTTCCTTTCCTTTCCTTTCCTTTCCTTTCCTTTCCTTTCCTTTCCTTTCCTTTCCTTTCCTTTCCTTTCCTTTCCTTTCCTTTCCTTTCCTTTCCTTTCCTTTCCTTTCCTTTCCTTTCCTTTCCTTTCCTTTCCTTTCCTTTCCTTTCCTTTCCCCATCCCTTATTCCCATCGGGAATCATTCCTGGATCGGCTCCACAGCTGCTCCCTGCTGCCGTCTCCTGGTGCCAAGCGGGAGCTTCCCGAGTTTTTCCTTCTCCTTGGAATTTCCCTCTGGAATCAGAGACCCCTCGGAGCTGTGAGGATTTTCCCATCCTGATCCAAGCAGAGAATTCCCTGTTTTTATTCTTTGTGCTGTCATTACCTGGGAGCTTCCCAGGCTTCTTCTTTTCCTTGGAATTTCCCCCTGGAATCAGGAGCCCCTTGGAGCGGTGAGGATTTCCCCAGGCTAATCCTGGGAAAGGGCTGGAAAACTCCAGAGGGGTCATTCCCAGCTCTTCCCATCCATTCCGAGGTGGGAAAAGCACGGAAGTAGGGTGGGAATGTGGCTGCTCCCATGGGATTGTCTCCCTCATTCCCAGTTTTCCTCCTAATTTCCGGCATTCCTGGAGATCCAGAGACCTCTGGGAGAGCAGGAGGATCTCCGGAACATTCCCAGCTTTTCCATGGGAGCTGCTCCCTCAGGAGTGGTGCCGGGATCTCCCTCATTCCCAGTTTTCCTCAGAATTCTGGCATTCCTGGGGATCCGGTGTCCTCCAGGACAGCACAGAATTCCCAGGAGCATTCCCAGCTCTTCCCATCCATGCCAACACTGGAAAAGGAAGGAAGAGGGGCAGGAATGTGGGATTTGGGTTTTCCATAGGGTTGAGTCTCCTCTGTCATTCCAGCTGGGAATTTTGCTGGAATTTCCTCCTGGATGATTTCCAGGAACGGCTCCAACATTCCCAGAAATTCCACGGCCACACGTGGGCCTCTCACCCCCATGGATTCTCCTCATCCACGGAGAAATTCCCACCTGGAATGGAATTCCCGGGCTTTGTGGATCCCCTTGGGAAGGCGGGAAAAGCCAGGAATAATTTGGGATGTGGATTTTTCCCACAGAAACCAGGGAAGACCGGACCAAGCGGCTTTTCCGGCACTACACCGTCGGGTCCTACGACAACTTCACCTCCCACAGGTAAGGAGCCACTCCCAGGAATCCCAGGAATCCCGGGAATTCTGGGAATTCCCATTTCCATGGAAAAAACCCGCCGTTTTCCTCACAGAGGTTTGGAATTCCATGGGAAGGGGATTTTTCCGTGAGTTTTGGGTGGTGGGAGGAATTCCAGGTGGGGGAAGTCCCTGGGTGGGATCCAAGGTTTTGGGGAATTCTGGGAATGTGGCTGCATTCCTGGCTCGTATTCCAATGGATGATCCAACATTCTGGAGAAGTTTGGGAATGTTTCCCATTCCGACTCATGTTCCAGGGAAGGATCCAAAGTTCTGGAGAAGTCTGGGAATGTGCTCCCATTCCAGGTTCATGTTCTGATGGAGAATCCAAAGTTCTGGAGAATTCTGGGAATGTTTCCCATTCCTACCTCCTATCCCAGTGGAGGATCCAACATTCCAGAGATGTTTGGGAATATTTCCCATTCCCAGCTCATTTCCCAATGGATGATCCAAAATTCTGGAGAAGTTTGGGAATGTTTCCTATTCCTGCCTCATTTCCCAGGGGAAGATCCAACATCCTGGAAAAGTCTGGGAATGTTGTGCCATTCCAGGCTCCTGTCCCATTGGAGAATCCAAAGTCTGGGAGTGTTTCCCATTCCTGGCTCATGTCCCAGTGGAGAATCCAATGTTCCAGAAAAGTTTGGGAATGTTTCACGTTCCCAGCTCACATTCCAGGGGAGGATCCAACGTTCTGGAAAATTCTGGGAATGTTTCCTATTCCTGGCTCATCCCAGTGGGTGATCCAAAGTTCTGGAGACGTTTGGGAATGTGAAACATTCCCAGCTCGTGTCCCATGCGAGGATCCAAGGTTCCAGAAAAGTTTGAGAATGTGCTCCCATTCCTGGCTCCTGTCCCATTGGAGAATCCAAAGTTTGGGAATGTTTCCCATTCCCAGCTCATTTCCCAGGGGAGAATTCAACATCCTGGAAAAGTCTGGGAATGTGGTGCCATTCCAGGCTCCTGTCCCAGGGGAGAATCCAACATTCTGCAAAATTCTGGGAATGTTTCCCATTCCTGACTTATTTCTCAGTGCCAGATCCAAAGTTCTGGAGAAGTCTGGGAATGTTTCCCATTCTTGTCTCCAATCCCAGTGGGTAATCCAAGGTTCCAGAAAAGTTTGAGAACGTGAGCGCATTCCCAGGTGGGACAGCAGGGGGACATTCCTGGACTGTGGCTTTTCCTGTGGATTTGGGATCGGGAATGGGAAGGGTTGGATTTGGGAATGTCCCAGAGCTCTGGAATTCCCAGAAGGATGAGCTGCTGCTTCCTCTGGAATGGGGACGTTTTCCCTTTTTCCAGGGAAGTTTCTGAGTTCCCAAACCCATCAGAGTCAAAGGAGGGGTCTCTCCTTGGAAGCCATGGAATTGTGCAGATCTGTGGAATTCTGGGAATCTTGGAGCTCATCCACAACATTTTCCTGCTTTTTTTGAGCTCCTTATCCCAAATTTTGCTTCTGGAAGCATTCCTGTTTCTGAGTAATTTGTGGAATTTGGGTGGATCCTTAAAATTCCCAGGATTTGCTGCTCCAGGGCTGTTCCTGTGGGAAAAATCGGAAAAGAGGGGAAACCAAGGGAAAAATGAAGGGAGGCTCCTAAAAATCCCTGCTGGGATTGCAGGAAGAGTGGGAAAAAAGTGAGAATTCATGGATGAGGTGAAATTCCATTGATTCAGAGGAAAAAAACAGGATTGAATTTATGGGAATCCCAGGAAAAGAGATTTCGTTTGGGAGTCACATCTTGGGGAAACAGCAGGAGGAGCTCTTGGCCAGGAGTTGGAATTCCTGGGAATTTTCACTGGAAAAAGATTCCTGGAAATTCCAATGGAGGAGTGAGGCAGGAAGGGGAATTCAAGGAGCCGGATCCAGCATGGAAAAAAAAACTTGAGAAGACCCTAAAATTCCACAAATTCCTTGGAGCTGGGAATGCTCAGAGGAGCAAAATTTGGGATAAGGAGCTCAAAAAAGCAGGAAAATGTTGTGGATGAGCTCCAAGATTCCCAGAATTCCATGGATCCGTGCCATTCCTTGGCCCAAGGCAAATTTGAGAGGAATTTAAGGAGCTGGATCCAGAAAAAACCTTGGGAAGAGCCCAGAGTGGGATTGGATCCACAGGGAGGGCTTGGGTTGATCCCGCTCCAGGAAATCCATTGGGAATTGTTTGAATTCCAGGAAGAAGCTCCCAAAGAAAATTTGGGGAGTTTAGGGAATTATTGGGAAAGGGAAAATCCCAAAATTCTGGATTACAGATTCTGTGGTACCATGGAATGGTTGGGAACGATGGAATTATGGGATGATGGAATGCTTTGGAATCATGGGACATCCCCAGGAATTTCGGGATAAATCTGGATTGAAGATGGAAAAACTCTCCCGAGATGGGATTCCCAGCATTCCAGATTTCCTTTGGAATCAGGAATCCCTCCAAGGAGGAGCAGGGGCCACTCCATAGCCAGGATGTGCTGAATGCTCCCAAAATTCTGGTCATTCCCAAAATCTGGGAATGGGAAAAATGGGACAGAAAAATTTACCTGGAGGAGACAAATCTGAGCTTGGCTGTATTCGGAAGAGAAATCCCAGCGGGAATTGCCTTCGGAATCAAAGGCAGGGATTAAAGAGGCTCCAAATTAATTTGGGTATTAAAGCCGGGAGCAGCTGGGAAGGGGAAAAATTGGGAGCAGGAGCCAATCCCGGATTTGTGTCGGGGATTAGGGAGAGGGATTTCACCAGAAAGCAGGGAGAACATGGAAAATGTGGAAAACACGGAGGGGGAAAAGGGAATTTCTCTGGTCCTGGAATGCTGAGGCTGGAAAAATGTGTGGAGACAAAATTATGGAATTAGGGCAGTTGGAATGATGGGATTATGGAATAGCAGAGGTTGGAATTGGGGAATTACGGAATAATTTTCCTGGAGCTGGGAAATCTGGGAATTCCTTCCTGTATTTCCAAGAATGGAAATTCCAAGGGCTTCCATTGAGAAAAGTTTTCCTTGGAATTTCCCTGTAATTCCTGAGATTTCCTTGGTGTGGTTGCCTCTTCTCCCATCCCTCTGGAAATCTGGGAATTCCTTCTGTGTTTCCAAAGCTGGAATTCCGCCATCCAAAGGGGCTGAGTTTCCATTGGAATTCCACCTGGAATGGGATTGGGAATGGGGCCTGGAATGGGATCTGGAATTCTCCTGTCCCTGTGGAACACCGGGAATTAAAGATGGGCTTTGGGTCAGGCAAAACTATGGGAATCCCATGGAAAAGGCTTGGAAAAGGAATTCCTGGAGAAGCCACGACCATCCCACCCTTTAGTGCCCAAGGCTGAGCAGAAAACCAGGAATTGGATCGGGAATGGGAGTGGGAATGGGCCTAGAATAGGATTGGGAATGGGATCTGAAATGGGATCGGAAACTGGATTGGGAATAGGAGCTGGAATGGGACCTGGAATTTTCCCTGTCCCTGTGGAATGCTGGGAGTTAAAGGTCAGGTTTGGATCAGGAAAAACTATGGAAAACACATGGAAAAAGATTGGGAAAAGGATTAGAAAAAGAATTCCTGTAGAGGCCACCACCATCCCACCCTTTGGTACCCACAGCCGAGCAGAAAACCTGGAATGGGCCTGGAATGAGACCTGGAATGGGCCTGGAATAGGAGCTGGAATTGGATCAAGAATAGGACCCAGAATGGGAGCTGGAATGGGATTGGGAATGGGACTGGTAATGGGAGCTGGAATTTTCCCTGTCCCTGTGGAATGCTGGGAGTTAAAGGTGGGCATTGGATCAAGGAGAACTACAGGAAAAAAAAAAAAAAAACCATGGAAAAAGATTGGAAAAGGAATTCCTGGAGAGGCCACCACCCTCCTCCTATCCTTTGGTGCCTGAGGCCGAGTGGAAAACCTGGAATAGGAGCTGGAATCCCAGGAATCGGACTTGGAATGGGAGCTGGAATTTTCCCTGTCCCTGTGGAACGCTAGGAGTTAAAGGTCAGGTTTGGATTAGGCAAAACTGTGGAAAACCCGTGGAAAAGGATTGGAAAAGTAATTCCTGGAGAGGCCACCACCATCCCACCCTTTGGTGCCTGAGGCCGAGCGGAAAACCTGGAAGGGGAGCTGGAATCCTGGGAATTCTCCGTCCCTACGGAACGCCGGGAGTTAAAGGTGGGCGTTGGTCTCAGCACCACCCCCGGCAATTCCAGCTCCTTTTAGAACCCATGGAATCTGCGGGAATCAATGGAGCCGTGATTCATCCCGGCTCCCACGCTTCCCGAGGCTCCGGTGACGGCTCCGGGCTCGGATCCCACACCTGGATCCCGCCCACATTCCCGGTGACGCCGATCCCGCTGAGGTAACGCTCCGCCCACATTCCCAAAGTTTGGGGAGCAGCCGGAAAAGCCGCCCAGGAGACACCTGGAAGAATTCCAGGCCAGTTGGGAAAAAGCCTGGGGCGACCCGGGATAGCGGGAATTGTCCCTGCCCATGGAATGATCCTGAATCCCTTTTCCAACCCAGATCCTGGGATTCTAAAAGAAAAGGGGGAAATCGGGAAGTAAAATCAGTTTTCATGGATCCGCTTCGTCATTCCCATGGGAAAACCATTGGAAGGTGTCCCAGCTTCCCAGGAAAGCGCTGGAATGTTGGAGTGGCTGGAGACACATTTCGCTCACCTGAGAATTTTTGGATTCCTCAAGGAAAACTGGAGTTCAGCTGAAATCCTGAAATCCATGGAATTCCTGAGGTGGGAAAAGCCCTCCGTGGTCACCAAGGCCAAGCTGGGCCTGATCCCAACCCAGAGCTGGAATTCCAGGAATTCCTTGGACACTTCCAGGGCTGGGATTGCACTGCTGAGATGGAAATTCCATGGGAGAATCCTGGAATGGGTTGGGTGGGAATGGAGCTGAAATCCCGCCCAATTCCAACCCTTGGAATTCCATCCCAGCCCCTCCCCACCCTCCCGGACAGGAATTCCTTCCCAAATCCCATCTAGCCCTGCTCTATTTCCCATGGAATTGGAAAAGCAGCTCCACAGAGCCTCTCCAGTGTCCTCAGGCCAGAATTCCCAGTTTTCCATGGAGTTGAGACTTTTCCAACCTGTTTTGTCTGAGGGATGGGATCATGGATTCCCCTGGATCCCTGGAAGCTTCCAAGGCCAGGTTGGAGCAGCCTGGGATCATGGAATGGGGTGGAATTCCGGGAGCTTGAAGTCCCTTCCCACCCAAACCATTCCATGATTCCCAGAATTCCTGACATTCCCTGAAAGCGGGAACTGATCCCAAAAGCTGCTGCTCCCAGACAATTCCAGAGGCTTGGGAATGCTCCCAGTGGGATTCCAGAGAAACCTTTCCAGGAAGAGTTTTTCTTCCCTCCCTCCACATTCCCGTTTCTGTGGAATGACGCTGCTCCACCCTGGAACTTTTCCAGCTTTTTCCGTGATTCCATGAATTCCATCCCACCATTCCAGGAGCAGGGAAACCTCCAGCCCACAGTGAGTGCATGTCATGATTCCAGAATTTGGGAAGTGGGAAAACACTACAGGATTAGGAATTGTCTCCCTGTGGAATGGATTCCCAACGTGTTCCCGGCAGTAATCCATTCCCTCACGGTGATCCAGGAAATCCAAGGTTTTCCTTGGCAGGGATTCATTCTGTCCCGGTATTCCCAGTGTTCCCAGCAGGGATCCATTCTCTCACAGTATTCCCGGTGTTCCTGGCAGGGATCCATTCCCTCCCGGTGATCCAAGGTTTTCCCTCTGGAGCAGCTGGCGAGGCCCAGCCCCACCCCTCATTCCCCAGTAGAATTCCAGTCCTTTCCTGTGCCTTGGGAATGAATCCATGGGGAATTCCCACCACCAATTCCAGCTGTTCCAGTGCTCCCCACCCCTCCCATCAATCCCTTCCAAACATTTCCATGATTTTCCATCTCTTCCCATCGCACCCCATCATTCCCATCTTTCCCAACACTCCCCATTATTCCTGTCCTTCCCAACATTCCCCATTATTCCCATTGTTTCCATCACTCCCCAACATTCCCCAACACTTTCCAACATTCCCAGCGCTCCCACTGATCCCACTGCTCCCATCTCTCCCAGTCCCTCCGCAACATCTCCATCTCTCCCCATCCCTTCCCATCCCACTCCAATATTCTCAATAATTCCCAATCCCTCCCCAACATTCCCATTGTTCCCTGTCGCTTCCATCCCTCCCCATCCCTCCCCAACATTCCTCATCTCCCATCCCTCCTTGTCCTTCTCCAATATTCCCAATCCTTTTCCATCTCTCCCCATCTCTCCCATCCCTCCCATCCCTCTCCAATATTCCCAACCATTCCCCATCTCTCCATCCCTTCTCATCCTTCCCATTGTTCCTATCCCTCCCCATCCCTTTCCAATATTCCCAATCATTCCCCAACATTCCCATCCCTCCCACCCATTCCCATCTCTCCATCCCTTCCAACCTTCCTCATCCCTCCCCATCCCTCCTTATCCCTCTCCAATATTCCAAATCATTCACCATCTCTCCATCCCTCCTCATCCCTCCCACTGTTCCCATCCCTCCCCATCCCTTTCCAATATTCCCAATCATTTCCCAACATTCCTCACCCCTTCCCATCCATCTCATTGTTCCCATCTCTCCATCCCTCCCAACCCTCCTCATTCCTCCCCATCCGTCTCTGATATTCCCAATCCTTTCCCATCCCTCCCATTATTCCCATTGCTCCTATCCCTCCCATCCTTCCTCAATATTCCCAAAGCTTCTCCATCTCTCCCATCTCCCCCATCCCTCCCTATCCTTCCTCATCCCTCTCATCGTTCCTCCTCCCTCCTATCCCTCTCCAATATTCCCCAACCTTCTCCATCCCTCCCCATCCCTCTCCGTCACTCCCATCGTTCCCATCCATCCCCAATATTCCCAATCCTTTTCCATCCCTCCTCATCTCTCCCATGCCTCCCTATCCTTCCCCATCACTCCCATTGTTCCCCATCCCTCCTTATCCCTCTCCAACATTCCAAATCCTTCTCCATCCCTCCTCATCTCCTCCCATCCCCCCATCCCTCCATTTTTCCCATCTGTCCATATCTCCCAACCATCCTCATCCCTCCCCATCCCTCCTTATCCCTCTCCAATATTCCCAATCCTTCTCTGTCCCTCCTCATCTCCTCCCATCCCCTCATCCTTCCCCATCCCTCCCATCGTTCCCATCTCTCCATCCCTCCCAATCATTCCCATTGTTCCCCGTCTCTCCCCATCCCTCTCCAATATTCCCAATTCTTTTCCATCCCTCCCTATCTCTCCGATCCCTCCCGATCATTCCTCCCATTGTTTTACATCTCTCCTTTTCCATTTCTCCATCCCTCCTCATCCCTCCCGTTGTTCCCGTCCCTCCCCATCCCTCCCCAATATTCCCAAACCTTTTCCATCCCCCCATCCCTCCCATTGTTCCCATCCCTCCCATCCTTTTCCATCCCCCCATCCTTCCCGTTGTTCCCATCCCTCCCATACGTCCCCATCCCTCCCATCCTTTTCCATCTCCCCATCCCTCCTTATCCCTCCCATTGTTCCCATCCCTCCCCATTATTCCCAAACCTTTTCCATCTCCCCGTCCCTCCCACTGTTCCCATCCCTCCCATCCTTTTCCATCCCCCCATCCTTCCCGTTGTTCCCATCCCTCCCATCCTTTTCCATCTCCCCATCCCTCCTTATCCCTCCCATCGTTCCCATCCCTCCCATCCTTTTCCATCCCCCCATCCTTCCCATTGTTCCCATCCCTCCCATCCTTTTCCATCTCCCCATCCCTCCTTATCCCTCCCATTGTTCCCATCCCTCCCCATTATTCCCAAACCTTTTCCATCTCCCCGTCCCTCCCATCGTTCCCATCCCTCCCATCCTTTTCCATCTCCCCATCCCTCCTTATCCCTCCCATTGTTCCCATCCCTCCCATCCTTTTCCATCCCCCCATCCCTCCCATACGTCCCCATCCCTCCCATCCTTTTCCATCTCCCCATCCCTCCTTATCCCTCCCATTGTTCCCATCCCTCCCCATTATTCCCAAACCTTTTCCATCTCCCCGTCCCTCCCATCGTTCCCATCCCTCCCATCCGCTCCCACCCCTCCCCTCCCGCTCTGGCTCCCACTTCCCGGCTCCTTCCCAAGCTCCTTCCCGGCGCTCCCGGATTATCCCGGCTCTGATGTCACCCCTGCGGCTCCGCTGGGAGGGACCTGCGGCCCCCTCCCCCTCCCGCCGCTCCTAGAGCCCGTTTGGGGAGGGGGCTCCAAATCCATCCCTCCATCCCTCCCTCCCTCCATCCATCGCTGGATCATTCCCGGCTTTTCCCAAGGATGCTCCTTCCCCCCCGCTCCCGGCAATCCGTCACTTAGCAACGCCCGAGGGGGGGAAATTTTGGGATCAAATCCGCCGGGATGAGGATTTAAACTCTGCCCCGCTCCTGCCCGGCCAGCGGCGAGGAGGCAGCGCCGCTTCCATCCGAGAATCCCGGTTTTTATTCCCGCGGGAGACGCGCTCGGCAAGTGTGGGAAGAGACGGTTCCCGATGGGGCTCCGCGTTTAACGGGCGAAGCTCCGGATCCCGAAATTCCCGAAATTCCTGCGTGGGCTCCGTATCCTCGCATTCCTGCGAGCGAGGGCTCCGTATCCCTGCATTCCTCTGCAGGTGACTGCGAGGGGCCCGGTGGGCAGCAGGGACATCCACGATTTCTTCTTCTTCTTCTGCTTGCCTTTTTTTAATTCCCTCCTCCTCCTTTTCCTCCTTTTCCTCCTCCTCCTCCACGCCGAGGCAAAAGTCGCTTCCGTCTTTTTGGTGTGACTTTGGGCGCAAAAAAAAAAAAAATCCGGGGAGAGAAAAAAACCAGGAAAAAAAAAATCCAGGAGGAAAAAAAAAAAAAAAGAAAAAAGAGAGAGAGAAAGAAAGAAAGAGAAAGGAAGGGAGGGGAAGCAACGATCCCTGCGGAGATGAAAGGCTGGATGCGAAGAGTGACAGAGGCCACCCCTGGCTGGTGACAAAGGCCACCCCCGGCTGGTGACAGGGCCACCCCCGGCTGGTGACAGCGGCCACGGCGCTGGCAGCGATGGTGCTGCGCTCTAACCCTGGCATCATTCTCTTGTGCTCTTTCCTGCCCAGTGACTACATCATCGAGGAGAAGACGGCCGTGCTGCAGAAGCGGGAGCATGAGGGCTTCGGCTTCGTCCTGCGCGGGGCCAAAGGTAAGCCTCGAGCCGCTTTTCCAGCCGTTTTTCCCAGGATTTTCTTTTTTTCCGGATTTTTTTTTTTTTTTCCCCAGGGTTTTTTACGGAGATATTTTTCCGGCGTGGTTGTGCAGCGCTGGGGGGGATCGGGTTGGGGCGATGGCGTGGAGCGGGGTTGTGGGTTTGGGGTTTTCGTTTGGTGCTGGTGGTGCCTTGGAATTCTTGGGAATTTTCACTCCTTTTCCGTCAGGGAATGAACGTCCCAGGGTTCTCATTCCCGCTAATCCTGGGGGGCTCCGGAGGGATTTTCATCCCTCGCTCGGTTCAGTGTCGTGGTCTGGGCTTGTGGGTTGGGAGTTCTGGGGGTTGTGCTGCTGATGCTGCTCATGGTGCCTTGGAATTTTTGGGAATCTTCCTGAGGGAATGAACAGCCCCTGCTCAGCTCCGGAGCCCCATTCCCAGCAATCCTGGGGGGCTCCAAGGGGATTTTCTTCCCCGTATTTCTCTGGTTCAATGCCGTGTCCTGCTGCTATCGTGGCTTTCTCGGAATTTTGGGGATTTTGCTGATGATGCCTTGGAATTTTAGGGAATTGTTGCTGCTTTTCCCTGGGAGAATGAATGGCTCGGGGTTCTCATTCCCGGGATTCTCATTTCCAGGCTCCAGAGGGATTTTCTTCCCTGGCTCGTTCTGTGCTGTGGTCTGGGGTTGTGGATTTGGGGTTTTCGGGTGGGTGTGATGCTGGTGATGGTTTGGAATTTTTGGGAATTTTCACTCCTTTTCCCCAGTGGAATGAACAGCCCTTGCCTGGCTTGGGATCCTCGTTCCCAGTAATCCTGGGGGGCTCCAAAGGGATTTTCCTCCCCAGATTTCTCCGGTTCAGTGCCGTGTCCTGCTGCCATTGTGGCTCTCTCGGAATTTCGGGGGTTTTGGTGCTGGTGCTGCTCGTGGTGCATTGGAATTTTTTGGAAATTTTTTGGGAATTTTTGCTCCCTTTCCCTGGGAGAATGAATGGCTCTGGAGCCCCATTCCCAGCAATCCTGGGAGGCTCCAAGGGGATTTTCCTCCCTGGATCTCTCCGGCTCAGTGCCGTGTCCTGCTGCCATCGTGGCTCTCTCACATTTTTGGGCAGGTGCTGCTCACGGTGCCTTGGAATTTTTGGGAATTGTCACTTCTTTTCCCCGAGGCATGAACGGCTCAGGATTCTCATTCCTGGGATTTTCATTCCCAGGCTCCAGAGGGATTTTCCTCCCTGGCTCGTTCGGTGTCATGGTCTGGGTTGTGGATTTGGGGTTTTGGGGGGGTTTGGTGATGGTGGCGCCTTGGAATTTTTGGGAATTGTCACTGCTTTTCCCTGAGGGATGAACGGCTCAGGATTCTCATTCCTGTTAATCCTGGGGGGCTCCAAGGGGATTTTCCTCCCTGGATTTCTCCGGTTCTCTCCGGTTCTGTGCCGTGCCCTGCTGCCATTGTAGCTCTCTCACAATTTTGGAGGTTTTGATGCTGGTGGTGCCTTGGAATTTTTGGGAATTTTCACTTCTTTTCCCCCAGGGAATGAACAGCTCAGGATTCTCATTCCCAGCAATCGGGCGGGGGGGTCTCCAAAAGGATTTTCTTCCCCGGATTTCTCCAGTTTAGTGCACTGTCCTGCTGCCATCGTGGCTCTCAGAATTTTTGGGAGGTTTTCTGTGGATGTGGCTTGGAATTGTTGGGAATTGGGAATTGCTTCCCGGAGGGATGAACGGCCCCTGCTCAGCTCCGGAACCCCATTCCCAGCAACCCTGGGGGGCTCCAAAGGGATTTCCATCCCTCGTTCCGTCTTCTCCTTTCCCACTTTCTGGGGGTTTTGGTGTGGATGCTGCTTGGAATTTTTGGGAATTTTCACTCCTTTTTCCATGTGGGAGTGAACAGCCCCTGCCCAGCTCCATCCATGGGTTTTTGGGGTTGGAATGCTCGGAGCTTTTCCCTGGATTTTGGCTGGGGACAGCTGGGGGCTTTTGGGATCCCTGGGGAAAGCCAGGAGAGCTTTTCCTGCTGCTCCCACCCTGGAGCTCATTCCCGGCTCATCCCGGGGTTCTCCCAGGGCCAGGATCTTTCCTGGGAGTTTCCTATGACTCCTTTGGCCAGAATTCCACCTTTTTTTGCTGAAAAAAAAAAAAAAAAAAAAAAAAAAAGGAATCCATTGGAGACTTGGGAATATTCCTATGGATTTAGGGAAGAGGAGGCGGGAAAAGCTCAGGATGGAGAGACCTCTCCACCCCCGGCATTCCCAGGAGCAGAGGGACAGCAGAGCTGTTTTCCATGTGGGAGGAAAGCTGGGAAGAGCTGCAGATTCAGGCTGGAATGGGATTTTCCAGGAGAACTCCTGGATTTCTGTCCTTCTGTCCATTCTGTCCCAAGGTTTGCAATCCCAGTGGGAATTTCCCTCCCATTCCCTATGGATTTCCCATCTGTGGAGCACCAAGTGAAACTTCAGGGCCCAAAATGTCATCCATGGGGTTTTTTTGGGATCAATCCCACAGCTTTTGTGTCAGAAAAAATGGGAAATTTAATCCCATTCCCTGGTTTTTTCTTCCTCTTTCTTTTCCTTCCTGGCTCTCCTGTCATTCCCAGTTTCCCTTCATGTGCCAAGGCTGAGGAAAGTGTTTGGAGTGGGCGTGTGGCCCTGTGGGATTTGGGAATTCTGCGGGATTTGGGAATTCTGCGTGACACAGGGAGGTCATGGATGCAGAGGGGTCCTGGCCTGGAGGATCCGGAATCTGGGAATGCTCCCTCTGGAGCAGCATTCCCAAGTTAGGGAAGTGGCTTGGAATCGCCCCCATTTCCCAGCCCCTCATCCCTGTATTCCATGGATTTTGGGCTGGAATTCTATGGGTTTTAGACCCAGAACTGGCCCCATCCATGTCAGCACTGCTCCCTTTGCGTTTTCCTGGAAAACCACTCCAGACCTCTGGGGAAAAGAGGGAAAAGGGGCCGGAAAAGGCAGGGGCTGGAGCTTCATTCCAGGCAGGAAGAGGAAGGCAGATTTTGGGATCATCCTTAAAGGAATTTGCTCTTCCTGCTGCAAATTCCTCCCTGGAATTTTTCCCATTCCATGGTAAAAGGCACTTCCAGGGAAAAGGCTCTGCCCACCCTGGGGTCCTTCCCAGCCCATCCCAGCTCTGGCTCTTCCCAATTCCCAAGGGGGACATCCCATCCCGTTCCATCCCAGGATTCTGAGTTATTCCCGTTTATCCCAGTCCCTGCAGCTCTCAGAGCTGGCCTTGCCCCACATCCAATCCCCTGAAAATTCCCAGGGAATCTGTGGCTCTCCCTGCATCCCTGGAATTGCCCAGGGCCAGGCTGGAGCAGCCTGGGATCATGGAATGCCATCCTGGAATGGGATGAGCTTTGAGGGCCCTTCCGACCCAACCCATTCCGTGATTTTATGGAAAACAAGGATCTGTCCTGAAATCCAAATTAAAGGAACGAATCCAAGTTTTTGCTGGATGGGATGAGTTTTCCTTGGTGTGCCTGGAGAGAACCGGGTCATTCCCAAAATTCCTAAATTATTCCTTCCTGTGGATCTTCTGAAGGAGCCAATCCCAAGGGAAAGGAGGAGAGGGAACGGCCTGGAGCTGGGCTTGCGGGTTGGATATTCCAGGTGGGAATTCCCTGAGCTCAGAACTTGCCAGGATCTGTGGAATCAGTGGATCCTTTGGGAATTCCATGAGCTCGGAGCTTGCCAGGATCCATTGAGGATTGGAGGATCCTTTGGGAATTCCCTGAGTTTGGAACTTTCTGGGATCCGTGGGATGGGGACCTGCTCCAACTGCCTGACCACTCCAGGGATGACCAGGATGGGAATTGGTGCTTCCAGGATGGAATTTCATCTCCAGGATGGGATTGGTTTTCTCAGGATGGATTTTGATTCCCCAGGTTGAGTTTGGTCCCTCAGGATGGGATTTTGGTGTCCCCAGGATGGAATTTGGTCCCCCTGGATGGGATTTGGTTCCCTAGGATGGGATGGATTCTCCAGGATGGAATCTGGTGCTTCCAGGATGGGATCTGGTGTCCCCAGGATGGAATTTGATCATCGGGGTGGGATTTGGTCCCTTCAGGACAGAATTTGGTCCCTCAGGTTGGAGTTTGACATTCCCTTGGATGGGATTTGGTTCTCCAGGATGGATTTGGTGTCCCTGGGATGGGATTTAGTGTTTCCAGGATGGAATATTGTCCCCCTGAATGGGATTTGCTGTCCTCAGGTTGGGATTTGGTTCCCTGCCAGGTGGATTTTGGTGCTCCCAGGCCTTCCTGGTGACCCAGCTCTACCAGGGCTTCTCCCGCAGCTGGCTCTGGAATTCCAGCTGGAAATTGTGGGAATTTAAGCCCAGGAATTCCCAATTCCCCAGCCAGGGCCGTGGTGATTCCTCAGGGGGTTCCCACAGCGCTTCCCAGAATTCTGAGTCCGCAGTTTTGGTGGGAAAGGCTGAACCTCCTGGTCGGGGAATTCCCCTCATTCCCAGTGGGAACTTCCTGGATTTAATTCCCAACTTTTTGGTTGAAATTCCCAACTTTTTGGTTTGGTTCTCACGTTGGATGGGAGACTCTTCCCATTGGATTTCTTCCCTGGACATGCACTTAGGGATGGATTTCCCATGATTTCCACACCTGGAGCATTCCCTGGATCAGGTTGGGTCCCAAACTGGTTTTGGGAATGGCTGAGCTGGGAGAGGTGGATCGAGATTCCCAGGATTTGCTGGGAGCAGGGATGTCCTTCTCCTCTCCCTTCTCCATCCCCAGGGGTTGTAAAACCTGGGAGAAAAATTCCCAAGGCCAGGAGAGGGCTTGGAGCACCCTGGGATGATGGGAAGTGTCCAGGGGTTGGAATTGGGTGGGATTTGGGTCCCTTCCCACCCAAACCATTCCAGGGGGAGCTCCAGTGCTCCAACACCAGGAGGACCTGGAAATCCTGGAGCAAACCCAGAGGACTGGATCAGCTTCCCTCTGAGAAACTGGGAATGTTCCCCTGGAGCAGGGAAGGCTCCAGGGAGAGCTGAGAGCCCCTGGCAGGGCCTGCAGAGGGACTGGGGACGAGGCCTGCAGGGACAGCACACAGGGAATGGCTCCCACTGCCAGAGGGCAGCCATGGGTGGCATCTTGGCAATGAGGAATTCCTGCCTGGGCTGGCACTGCCAGAGCAGCTGGGGCTGCCCCTGATCCCTGCAGTGCCCAAGGCCAGGCTGGAGCAGCCTGGGATGGTGGGAATTGTCCCTGTGTCTCCTTGTCCCTTCATGGAGGAAATTCTGCTCCCGGCATTATTCCACAGGGAGACAATTCCCAATTCCTGAGCACTTTCCCATTTGCCAAATCCTTCAGGCTCTGGCAGCACTTCCCAAATCCTGGATCACGACGTGCACCCACCGTGGGCTGGTGGCTCCCAGCCCACATAAAAAGCTGGAAAAGTGCCTGGAATGACACATGGATAACTCAGGCGATGGATGGGCCTGGAGTGCGATGGGATCCGTGGGAATGTGGGATTTGCTCCGTGAAATTTATCCCAGAGAATCCATGGCTGGGACCCCTGGACGTGTCCAAGGCCAGGTCGGACACTTGGAGCATCCTGGGATCGCAGGAGCTGAGATCCTGGAAGGATGCTGGAGGGTTTGGAGAGCGCTCCAACATTCCGTCGGAATGTCTAAAAATAGGGATGAGCTGTCAAGCGTTTGCCACTTCTCCCGGGAAAGGCAGAAATCGTGGAAAGCCGTTGGTGGGAAGCAGCTGAGAAGCTTCAGCACATGGAGGGGTGGCAGGGAAAGGTTCCCGGGGTGCGATCCGTGCCGGAGTGGAAAAATCCCGCCTAAAATGTGGGAATAAAAACGGATAGAGGAGGAAAAGTCTTGGATCTGGGTGGAACCGGAGGCTTGGTTTGGCGGGAAGGGAGGGGAACGTTGGGAATGTTGGTGGAAGGGCGTCAAAGGAGAGGCCACCGGGGTCACCTCAGGGATCTGGGATCTGTCAGCTCCTAAAAATCCATTTCTTGGGATAATTTGTGGGGATGAGAATTTCTCCTGGCTCCTGATCCGCTCCAGGTGGATTTGGGAATGTGGAGACCCTGTGGCTCCGTGGGAGGGACTCAGCTGGAAGTGAGAGGGAAAGGGGAAAACTTGGGATAAGGAGAGCGGGAAGGATTGAATGGGTGGATTTTCCTCAGGCTGGATTGTCCCAGCAGGAATTTCTCCCATTTTTTGGAGCTGTGGCAGGTCCAGGAGGATCCTCTGGATCCATTCTGGGAGCTGAAGGTTTGGGATCAGCCCAGGGTGTAATTCACAGATCCTGGGAATGGAAATGCTTGGAAAACTTCCTGGGCTGTGCCCGTGGGATCTCCTGGATCCTGGGGGTTCCTCGGGATGGGCTGGGAGGTCCTTCCCAGGCAGGCCCCACCACAATTGGGGAATTGTGGGATCCTGGCCCATGGAATGCCGGCAGTGCCTCGGGAAGGGCCCCCGAGCCCCCCAGGGATCCGTGCAGGGAGAGCCCGGGAAAAGTGGGATGTGCCCCGGGCTGGGGGCCAGGGCAGCTCTGCTGGGATCGGGGCCGGGATCGGGAATGTCCTTCTGGGCCTGCCCAGCTCCTGCCAGGAGCCAGCGGGGATCGGGATCTGCTCCGGGGAATGAGCCCCGGGAACAGAGGGAGCGGCCTCAGCCTGGGCAAGGGCAGGCCCAGCTCCCGGATTTGGGATTGTTTTCCATGGAAAGGGGTCAGGCCTTGGCAGGGGCTGCCCAGGGAGCTTTGGAGTCACCGTCCCTGGAGGTGTCCAAGGAATCCGCATTCCCGGTGGGATCCAAATCCATGTGGGGGCAGCACTGGGGGACACGGATCGGGGGTGGCCTCGGCAGTGCTGGGAACAGTTGGGTTTGATGGTCTCCAAGGGATTTTCCAACCCAAATGATTCCATGACTCCATCATTGATTCCATGACTGATTCTATTATTGGCTCCATCTTGGATTCCATCACTGATTCCTTCTTTGAATCCATCATTGATTCCATCATTGATTCCATCACTGACTCCATTTTGGATTCCATCTTGGATTCCTTCATTGATTCCATCTCAGATTCCATCTAGAGTTCTATCCTTGATTCCATGACTGATTTCATCATTAGTTCCATGATTGATTCCATCTTGGATTCCATCATTAATTCCATCTTGGATTCCTTAATTATCTCCATCGTTGATTCCATCCTTGATTCCATCACTGAGGTGGGAACGGGGACAGGACAAGGGGACACAACCTCAGGCTGTGCCAGGACGTCTCCAGGTTGGATAACGGAAAAACTCATTCCTGGAAAGGCTTTTCCAACCTTGGCATGGGGGTAGAATCCCCATTCCCGACCGGATTCAAATCCACGTGGATGTGGCAGCTGGGCACAAGGATCAGGGGTGGCCTCGTCAGTGCTGGGAACAGTTGGATTTGATGTTCTCCAAGGGATTTTCCAACCCAAATGATTCCCTGACTCCATCATTGATTCCATGACTGATTTATTGGTTCCATCTTGGATTACATCTTGGATTCCATCTTGGATTCTGTCATTGATGCCATCATTGATTCCATTATTAGTTCCATGACTGAGTCCAGTATTTATTCCATCTTAGATTCCATCACTGGTTCCTTCTTTGATTCCTTTATTGATTCCTTCATTGATTCCTTTATTAGTTCCATTATTGATTCCATCTTGGATTCTTTCATTGATTCCTTCATAGATTCCATCTCGGATTCCATCACTGGTTCCTTTGATTCCTTCATTGATTCCTTCATTGGTTCCATTATTGATTCCACTATTAATTCCATGATTGATTCCATCTTGGATTCCTTCATTATTTCCATCATTGATTCCAATACTGGTTCCACCTCGGATTCCATCACTGAGGTGGGAACAGGGCAGGACAAGGGGTGGGATTCAAATCCATGAATCCATGGATATGGCACTTGGGGACATGGATTGGGGGTGGCCTCGGCACTGCTGGGAACAGTTTCACTCAGGGGTTTTCCAGCTCCGTAATTCCATGATTTTAGGAATGCTGTGCACGGGCTGAGCCTTCCCCTATGGAATTTCCTTGGAAATCCCTCAGTTCCCCTTCCCGTTGTGTTTTCCAGCCGAGACCCCCATCGAGGAGTTCACGCCCACGCCGGCATTCCCAGCGCTGCAGTACCTGGAATCCGTGGATGTGGAAGGAGTTGCCTGGAGAGCGGGATTGCGCACGGGGGATTTTCTGATCGAGGTGAGCTCCTTCCGGAATTCCACTCCTTCCCCGGGAATTTTGGGAATTGCCCAGGAGTTTTGGAATTCTACTGGGTACGGGTCAGGAGGATCCGGAGTCCTCCAGGTCATGGAACTTCCAGAGGTTCTTTGGGTGTGGATCCAGAGGGATCCCAGTGTCCTCCAGGTGTGGATCAGGAGCTTCCAGGAGCTCCCCAGGTGTGGATCAGGAGGATCTGGAATTCTCCAGGTGTGGATCCAGAGGGATCCTGAGTCCCTCAGTGCCAGTGAATCCCTTTGGAATTGTGGCTGCTCCACCATGGAGAGCACACTGAGATTTCAGGAGATTCCCTGGATTTGTCATTGCTTTAGGGATTTTCCTGGCTGGAGGAGGAACTTAGGATGTTCCAATGGGATTGGTGGGAACAGGACAGGGCTGGAGTTTGGAAAGGTGGAAAAAAGTTTTTCCAGTGGGAAATCCAAGGAATGGTTCAGGGACTGGATCCAAGCACTGCTTTGGTTGGAAAGGGATCATGGAAAGTTGGATTCCAATGGAATGTGCAGAGATTTGGGATTGGGACAGATCCTGCCAGGCTGGGAGAGCTGGGAATGTTCCCCTGGAGAGGAGAAGGCTCCAGGGAGAGCTCCCAGCACATTGCAGGGCCTGCAGGGGCTCCAGTAGAGCTGCAGAGGGACTGGGGACAAGGCCTGCAGGGACAGCACCCAGGGAATGGCTCCCACTGCCAGAGGGCAGCCATGGGTGGCATCTTGGCAATGAGGAATTCCTGCCTGGGCTGGCACTGCCAGAGCAGCTGGGGCTGCCCCTGATCCCTGCGATGTCCAAGGAAAGGTTGGAGCAGCCTGGGATTGTGGGAAGTGTCCCCAGAATGAGCTTTGAGGTTCTTCCTACCCAAACCATCCCAAGATTCCATTTGGGATGAATCTCTGGCATTTTGTGCTGCCTGACGTGGTTTGGGTGGAAATCTGATCCTGATTTTCTCCACGCTGAGGATTTCAGGCTCTGTCTCCATGGAAAGCTGGGAGGAGATCTGGGACATTCCCACTCCTGCTTGTCCTGACAGGAGAAGGAGGAAAACAGAGCCTGGAGGGATTTGGGATGGCTGGAGGCTCCTTTCCATGGAGAAATTCCCAAATATCCAATCCAAACCTGCCCTGGCCCAGGCCGAGGCCGCTCCCTCTGTTCCCGCGGCTCATTCCCTGGAGCAGATCCCGATCCCCGCTGGCTCCTGGCAGGAGCTGGGCAGGCCCAGAAGGACATTCCTGATCCCGGCCCCGATCCCAGCAGAGCTGCCCTGGCCCCCAGCCCGGGGCACATCCCACTTTTCCCGGGCTCTCCCTGCACGGATCCCTGGGGGGCTCGGGGGCCCTTCCCGAGGCACTGCCGGCATTCCATGGGCCAGGATCCCAAAGTTCCCCAATCCTGCTGGGGTTTGGGTTGGAAGAACCTCCCAGCCCATCCACTTCCAGCCTCTGGACACCTCCCATCATCCCAGGGTGCTCCAGCCTGGCCTTGGGCACTGCAGGGATCAGGGGCAGCCCCAGCTGCTCTGGCAATGCCAGCCCAGGCAGGAATTCCTCATTGCCAAGATGCCACCCATGGCTGCCCTCTGGCAGTGGGAGCCATTCCCTGTGTGCTGTCCCTGCAGGCCTTGTCCCCAGTCCCTCTGCAGCTCTGCTGGAGCCCCTGCAGGCCCTGCCAGGGGCTCTCAGCTCTCCCTGGAGCCCTCCCTTCTCCAGGGGAACATTCCCAGCTCTCCCAACCCGACTCCACAGGGGCTCCAGCCTTGGAGCAGCTCCAGAGCTTCCTCTGGATTCATTCCAGTGGATTCCGGAGCTGTTTTGGGAATTCCCTGAGCTCTTCCTTTCCCCCTGGGAATTGTCCCTTTCCCTTTGAGTTCTGGGAGTTCCTTTTATCCATGGAATCCAAGTTCCAGATTTTCCTCCTCTCCGCCTTTTCCATGGATAATTTCCCAGTTCCAGCCTCGCATATTCCCTGAACTTCCTTTTGGGGCCAGTGTGACACCGGGAATGTCCCTGCTCAGCGCCTGGGAGAGGCTTCCCAAAATCCTGGAGCTGGTCCCATGTGCTTCTCCTCAGAATCCTGGGATCTCTGGGCTTGGAAAATAATTCCAAAGTCACCAAGTCCAAGCTGAGCCTGATCCCCAGCACAGAGAACTGAGTGGAATTCCAGGAATTCCCTGGACACCTCCAGGGATGGGCACCCCAAAGCTCCCTGGGCAGCCCCTGCCAAGGCCTGAGCCCCTTTCCATGGGGAAATTCCTGTGGATTCCAAGTTTTCAGAAATCCTCCAGGTGTGGATCCAGAGGGATCCAGAGTCCTCCAGACAATGGGAATGCCAGGAGCTCTCCAGACTGGGATCAGGAGGTTCTGGATTTCTCCAGGTGTGGATCCTGAGGGATCCAGCATCCCCACATGTGGATCAGGAGCTTCCAGAAGTTTTCCAGGTCAGGAGGATCTGGAATTCTCCAGGCGTGGATCAGGAGGATCCAGAGTCCTCCAGATGTGGATCAGGAGGGTCTGGAATTCTCCAGGTGTGGATCCAGAGGAATCCAGTCCCCACATGTGGATCAGGAGCTTCCAGAAGTTTTCCAGGTCAGGACAATCTGGAATTCTCCAGGTGTGGATCAGGAGGATCTGGAGTCCTCCAGCTGTGGATCGGGAGGTTCTGGAATTCTCCAGGTGTGGATCCAGAGGGATCCAGAGTATTCCAGGTGTTGGAGCTTCCAGGAGTTTTCCAGGTGTGGATCAGGAAGGTTCCAGAGTCCCCACATGTGGATCAGGAACTTCCAGAAGTTTTCCAGGTCAGGAGGATCCAGAGTCCTCCAGGTGTGGATCAGGAGGGATCCAGAGTCCCCACATTCCCTTTGGGAATTGGGTCACCCCTGGAGCTCTTCCAAGCTGCCCTTGGTGCCAATTCCAGCCCTGAATTCCCTTTGGGAAGGCGCTGGCAGGAATTCCTCCTGGAAAATCTGGAGCAGCCTCTGGAACAGCCACAGTTCAGGCTGAAAATCGGGAAAATTCCTCCTGGAGGGAATCAAATCCCAGTGGATTTGGAGGAACCTGATCCAGGGTGGCCCTGACAGAGCTGGGAATTCTGGGATTTGATCTCCAAGGGCTTTTCCAACCTCCAACAACTCCATGATCCCATGAACCACATTCCGGGAATGGCTCCATGAGGGAATTCCCAGTGCCAGGCTGGGGAATTGCCAAGATCCAAACTCTCCGGCGGTGGGATTGGGAAAATCCCACCGGAATTCCAGAGGAAAATCCAGGATTTCCAGCCTTTTGTCTCCCCCCATCCTGGGAGGTTTTCAATCCTGGAATTTTTTTCATGAGGAGCCTTGGAAGTGGAGAACTTTGACCACTTCCATGAGAATTCCATGATTCCTTGAGGATCCGGGTGGGAATTCCCAGGATTTGGGATACAGACATGGCTGGAAATCTGTGGATATTTTCAGGATTTAGTGACTGATTTTCTTGCTATCCCAATGTTTTTAAAGGAAAAACTGGGATGAGGGATCCAGGTGGGACCCCAGCATCCCCTGGGGAGGTTTCGGTGGGATATTTGGGAATGTTGCTCCATGGAAAAGGTTGGGAAGCTTTGGAAGGAGCGGTGGTGGAGTCAAATCCTTGGGAATGTTCAAAAAACCTAGATTTGGGAATGTGGGTTAGCGGTGGTCTCTGAGGGCTTTTCCAACCTCTACAATTCCAGGATTTTCTTTGGGAATGAGGAAAAATCCTGCTCTGGGCAGCGGTGGGAATGGGATGATCCCATCCCAACCATTCCATGATCCCAATGAACAAAATTCCAGAGGTTTTTTTAAGGACACGGAGCCCAAAAATACACAAGGGTAGGGAAAAATCCTCTGGGACAAAAAATTCCCCCTCTGGAATTGTGGGAATGAGGGAGCGCTGAAACATTCCCAGATCCTCTCCCTGCTGGAAAGGTCAGGAAGCAAAAAAAGCAGGAAATGCGGATAATTCCAGCTCCGGAGCGTGGGAGGTTGATAAAAAGGATCCGAGGAAATATCAAAGGCCGGGATTTCGGATCATTGGGAATTTGGGAGCAACAGGGAAAAAAAAAAAAGAGAGGGAAGAGGCTGATCCAGGTCCAGTTTTTAAATGGAAATGCTCAAAATTTGGGATATTCTGGTGTGGGGAAAAAAAGCTGGAATGTTCCGCTCCGAGTTGGGAACGAATGCGGAGCTCGGATTTCTCCGGGAGATGTCTCGGAACACGAAGTTTCCCAGTAACCAAGGAGAGAGGAATTCCTAAAAATATCCATTCCCAAATTACCGGGCTGGGAGAGCGGATCCCGGAGATCTGCGGGAGGGGGGTCTGGGAATGCTGCTCAGCCCTGGAATTCCGGAGGCTTGGGATGAGCACTGGGCTCTCCCTGTTTTCCGGAGGGGAGGAATTGAGGGAAATCAAGGCAGGGATGAATTGGGAGCACAGGGAATTCCAGGATTGAAATCCCAAGGAATTCCGTGGGGATGGAAGTCAGGCTCAGGTTATCCGAGGGTTTTGTTGGAATTCCTTCAAATTCAGGTAGAAATAAATAGAATTAGGAGTGGGAGACAATTCCCAACAATTCCCTGGCTGGATCCAGGTGGGAATCAGGATCTGATCCCAGGGAAAAGGGACAGGATGAGAGGGAATGGCCTCAAGCTGAGCCAGGAATGAAATATTTGGGAAAAATTCATAATGGAAAAGGTTGGTAAGGATGGGAATGGGCTGAGCGGGACAGTGGGAATAGACATTCCCAAGGGATTTCAAATCCATGGATCAGGATGGGAATGGGAGTGCTGGGAATGCTGGGAATGTTCCCGGTGGGAATTCCAGCCTCAGGGATTCCCAGATTCCAGGATTTCATTCCCAACCCGAGAAATGCTGATAGGAGAACCTTGGAAATTTCCCATTCCAGCAAACCCTGCGAGGCAGGGAATGGAGGTTCCAGGCTCCGGAATTCCCTTGGGAAAAGGGAATTCTCCCAGGAATTTCTGGATTTCACATGGATTTTTTTGGTTGGGTGTGGCAGATCCTGAAAGGACAAAATTCCTGAGCTCCCTGAAATTCCCACTTGGATCCCGGATGGGGGATGGATCCAGTGGGATTGGAATGGGAGCTGGGAATAATTCAGGATGTGGGACAAGAGATGAGGATCCAGGAATTTCTGGCTCTGGAATGTGGGTGTGGAATTCCAGCAGTTTGGAAGGAGCTCGGTACACATGGAGAGAATTTCCTGGAAAACCATTCCATGGATTCCAGTGAATCCCATGGGAATTTGCCCATGGAATGGGGTCAGCTTGGAGAGGGGGAAAGATCCAAGTTGTGTTCCTTGGGAGGATTTTGGGATCTGGAGAATCCTGGATAATCCCAAATTCTCCGGAATGGCAATCCCTGGATTTCTGCTCTTTCTTCTTGCTGAAGATTGATCCCAAAATTCCTGGAGTTCTTGCCAACACTCTGTCTTAATCCCATGGATCCATCCCGAGGGACAGCCCTGAGCCCATTCCGGCTCCTTTGCTCCAGGAAACTTTGGATTCCCGGGAATCATCGCGTGGAATTGTTGGTAGCTCCCAAGTTTCCTGGAGCAAAGGAGCTGGAATGGGCTCGGGGCCGTCCTTCGGGATGGATCCATGGGATAAACATGGAGTGTTGGAAAGAACTCCTGGAATTTTGGAATCAGCCTTCACCAGGAAGAAAGAGCAGAAATCCAAGGGTTGCCATTCCAGAGAATTTGGGATTATCCAGGATTCTCCAGATCCCAAAATCTTCACAGGGATCCCAGCTTGGACCTTTCCCCCTCTCCAAGCTGACCCCATTCCATGGGCAAGTTCCCATGGGATTTATTGGAATCCATGGAATGGTTTTCCAGGGAATTCTCTCCATTCCGAACATTCCATAACCAGACGCTCTAAAAAAACCTGGGGAAACCCCGGTTTTTTTGGGAATCTCCCAGCAGGAATTAGCCATTCCCCTCTCCTCCTTGCCATCACCAGGCAGCGACTCCCAACCACCGCAAAAAAAGACGGGGAAAAAAAACGGGGAAAAGCAAGATTTTTGTGGAGACTTCCATGGGGTTTTTTCCCACTGGGAATTCTGATCCATGTTTTTTTTTCTGGGAATGCAGGTGAACGGAGTGAATGTGGTGAAGGTGGGGCACAAGCAGGTGGTGGCGCTGATCCGGCAGGGCGGGAATCACCTCCTGATGAAAGTCGTGTCCGTCAGCCGCAAGCCCGACACCGAGGAGGGATCTCGCAAAAAGGGTGAGACGCAATTCCCGGGAATCCTGCAACTCTCCAGGGGCTCGGGATGGGCCGGAGCGGCCCCAGCGAGGAGAGGGAGTGGCGGGAGTGGGAAATTCCAGGGTGGGAAGGTTGGGATGTGCCGGGTTTTTGGGATGCGCTGATTTTCGGGATGTGCCGGTTTTTGGAATGTTTCCCCTTTTTTTTGGGATGTGCCTTTTTTTGGGGATGTGCCAATTTTTGGGATGTGTTGATTTTGGGATGCATTGGTTTTTGGGATGTGTCTGGTTTTGGGATGCGCCAATTTCGGGATGCGCCAATTTCAGAATGCACCAACTTTTGGGATGTGCTGATGTTTGGGATGTGCCATTTTTTGGGATGCAATGATTTTTGGGATGCGTCCATTTTTTAGGATGTGCCAGGTTTTGGGATGTGCTGATTTTTGCAATATGCTGGTTTTTGGGATGCACCAATTTCAGGATGTGCTGTTTTTTGGGATGAGACGATTTTTGGGATATGGCAATTTTTGGGATGTGCCGGTTTCTGGGATGTGCCAATTTCTGGGATGTGTTAATGTTGGGATGCAATGATTTTTGGGATATGTCCGTTTTTTGGAATGTTCCAGTTTCTGGGATGTGCTGATTTTTGGGATACGTCAGGTTTTGGGATACGTCAGGTTTTGAGATGCACCAATTTCAGGATGCGCAGATTTTTGAGATGTGTTGATGTTTGGGATATGCCAGTTTTTGGGATGTGCTGGTTTATGGGATTTCAGGGATTCTGGTCATTCGGGATGGGCTGGAGTGGCCCCAGCAAGGAGAGGGAGTGGCAGGCGTGGAAAATTCCAAGTGGGAAGCGCCAGTTTTTTGGGATGTGCTAATTTTTGGGATACACCAATTTCAGGATGTGCCATTTTTTGGGATGTGTTGGCGTTGGAATGCAATGATTTTTTGGGATATGTCCATTTTTTGGGATGTGCCAGTTTTTGGGATGTCTTGATTTTTGGGATGTGCCAGTTTTGGGGATGTTTCCATTTTTGGAATGCGCCCGTTTTTGGGATGTGCCAATTTCAGGATGTGCCGCTTTTTGGGATGTGTTGATGTTGGGAAGCAATGATTTTTGGGATGTGTTGGTTTTTGGGATGTAGTGGTTTTTGGGATGCGATGATTTTTGGGATGCGATGATTTTTGGGATGCGGTGATTTTTGGGATGTTTCAGTTTTTTTCAGGATGTGCCATTTTTTGAGAGATGTGCCAGTTTTTGAGATATGCTGGTTTTTGGGATGCGTCAATTTTAGGATGCGCCAATTTCGGAATGCGCCGATTTTTGGGATGTGTTGATGTTGGGATGTGATGATTTTTAGAATGCAATGATTTTTGGGATATGTCCATTTTTTGGGATGTGCCAGTTTTTGGGATGCGCCGATTTCAGGATGCACTGATTTTGGGATGCACTGATTTTTGGGACCTGTTGATGTTTGGCATGTGCCAGTTTTCGGGATGGGATGATTTTTGGGATGTTTCCATTTTTGGGATGCACCAATTTTGGGATGTGTAGATTTTTGGGATGCACTGGTTTATGGGATGTCCTCATTTTTGAATGTGAAGGTTTTTGGGATGTGCCCATTTTTGGGATGTGCTGGGTTTTGGGACACTTTGATATTTGGGATGCAAAAATTTTGGGGATTTGGTCATTTTGAGTTGTGCTGATTTTTGGTAAAAATTTATTTTTGGAATGCATAAATTTTTGGGATGAGCCCATTTTGGGATTTGCCCACATTGGGATGTGCCCATTTTTGTGGTGCATCATTTTTTTGGGATGTGCTGTTTATTGGGATGTGCCCATTTTTTGGGATGCCCCCATTCTTTGTGATGTACTGGGTTTTGGGACGCATTGATGTTTGGGATGCAAAAATTTTTGGGATTTGCTCATTTTGGCTGTGCTGATTTTTGGGATGCGTTAGTGTTTGGGATACAAAGAGTTTTGGGATGTTCCCATTTTTGGGATGCGCTGATTTTTGGGAGGCATCCCTTTTTGGGGATGTTCTCATTTTTGGGACTTGTTGATTTTTAGGATGTGCCAGTTTCTGGGATGTGCTGATTTTTGGGAATGTGGGAGGGGGGCAGGAAAGATCAGGAAGGTCCCAACATCTGTGGAGTTGTAGTGTTTTTTGGGAATGGCTTGAATTCCCAAGGCCTGGAATTCCTGGAGTGGTGGTGTTTTTTGGGAATGGCTTGAATTCCCAAGATCAGGAATTTCTGTAATTGTGGCAAATGAGGAATAAGAGTTTTGGGAACTCATGGATGCAGGAAGGGAGGGATTTGGGGAGTCCCAGGATGGGTTTTGGGAATCACTTTTGATTCCCATGATCAGCAATTCCTGGAATTCCCATCAGCTGCTCCAGGCTCCAGCTCCACCTGGGAATTGTTGGCATGGGAAACTACCCTAAGAATTTCTAGGAATATTGGGGGGCAAGATGGTGATACCAAAGGAACACCGGTAATTCTGGGATGGAGCCAGGAAGTCCCTGTGGGAATTCCTGGGCACGGCTGGTCCTGGGGGATCCCAGAAAGTTCTGGGATTTCATTCCATGGGTTCTGGATTCCGGGAGCAGATCCAGGAGCTTGGGCAGGGCAGGGATTTGTCCAGAGGGACGGGAACTTTAGGAAAGAGCCATGAGGGGTTTGGGGGGATTGGGACTGGAATTCTGGGGAGTGGGAAAAGTGGGTGGAATTATGGGATTGGGAAAACGGGATGGAATTATGGGGATGGGAAAAGGGGAATGGGAAAAGGGGGATGGGAGTTTGGGAAGCAGGATTAGGATGGGATGGAGGGACAGGAGCAGGAAGATGGAAGCAGGGATGGAAACAGGAGATGGAAGTGGAGGGACAGGAGCAGAGGGATGGGAGCAGGGGACAGGAACAGGGATGGAAAGGGGACAGGAGGGACAGGAGCAGGAAGATGGAAATGGGATGGAAGAGGAGGGATGGGAGCAGGGATGGAAGCAGGAAGATGGGAGCAGGGGACAGGAACAGGGATGGGAGCAGGGAATGAAAATGGGATGGAAACGCAGGGAATGGAAGTAGGGGATGGAAGCAGAGAGATGAGAACAGGGAGTGGAAGTGGAGGGATGAAAACTGGGAATGGGAACAGGGAATGGGAGCGTGAGGATGGAAATGGGGGACAGGAGGGACAGGAGCAGGAATGGGATCTGGGATGGGAGCAGGGAATGGAAACAGGATGGGAGCAAGGACAGGAGCAGAGGATGGAAGCAGGGAATGAAAATGGGGCAAAGGAGCAGGGGATGGAAGTGGAGGGACAGTAACGGGGATGGGAGCAGGGAATGGAAACATGGGGACAGGAGCAGGGACAGGAGAGACAAAAACAGGAATGGCAGAAGGAATGGGAGCAGGTATGGAAGAAGAGGGATTGAAGCAGGGATGGGAGCAGGGAATGAAAATGGGGAAAGGAGCAGGGGATGGAAGCTGGCATGGAAGTGGAGGGACAGGAGCAAGAATGGAAACAGGAATGGAAACACAGGACAGGAGTAGGGGAAAGAAGAGACAGGAGCAGGAATGGGAGCAGGGAATGGAAACACAGGGACAGGAGAGACAGGAGCAGGGAATGGCAGCAGGAATGGGAGAAGGGATGGAAGCAGAGGGGTTGGAGCAGGGAATGAAAATGGGGGAAGGAGCAGGGGGTGGGAGTGGAGGGACAGGAGCAGGAATGGAAACAGGGAATGGAAACTCAGGACAGGAGTAGGGGACAGAAGAGAGGAGCAGGAATGGAAGCTGGGTTGGGAGCAGAGGGATTGGAGCGGGGAATGGAAACGGGGGAACAGGAGCAGGAGATGGGAGCAAGGAATGGAAATAGGATGGGAGCAGGAGACAGGAGCAAGGGATGGAAAGAGCGGGACCGGAGGGACAGGAGCAGGGATGGATGGAAACGGGAACGGAAGCAGGAATTGGAAGCAGGGATGGGGGCAGGGGAGTTGGAGTAAAGAATGGGAGCAGGGATGGGATCAGGGGTGGAATCAGGAGGATGGGAGCAGGGATGGGAGCAGGGATGGAATCAGGGGCATGGGATCAGGGATGGAATCAGGAGGATGGGAGCAGGGATGGAATCAGGAGGATGGGAGCAGGGAATGGAAACACAGGACAGGAACAGGGGACAGGAGAGACAAAAACAGGAATGGCAGCAGGAATGGGAGCAGGGATGGAAGAGAGGTTGGAGCATGGGTGGAAGTAGGGAATGAAAACGGGGGAAAGGAGCAGGAGATGGGAACAGGGATGGAAGTGGAAGGACAGGAGCAGGGAGGGAGGCAGGGAATGGAAAACAGGGGAAAGGAGCAGGGGACAGGAGAGACAGGAACAGGAATGGGAGTGGGTATGGGAACATGGATGGAAGAAGAGAGACTGGAGCAGGGATGGGAGCAGGGAATGAAAACGGGGGAAAGGAGCAGGGGATGGGAGCAGGGATGGAAGTGGAAGGACAGGAGCTGGGAATGGAAACAGGGAATGGAAACACAGGACAGGAGCAGGGACAGGAGAGAGGAGCAGGAATGGAAGCAGGGAAGGGAGGAGAGGGACAGGAGCAGGGAATGGAAATGGGGAAATGGGAGCAGGGAATGGGAGCAGGGGATGGAAATGGGATGGGAGCAGGAGACAGGAGCAAGGGATGGAAACAGTGGGACAGGAGGGTCAGGAGCGGGGATGGATGGAAACAGGAATGGAAGCAGGAATTGGAAACAGGGATGGAGACAGGGGGGTTGGAGTAAAGAATAATGGGAGCAGGGATGGAATCAGGGATGGAATCAGGGGCATGGGATCAGGGATAGAATCAGAGGGATCAGAGTAGGGGGGTTGGAGTTGGGGATGGGAGCAGGGATGGGAGCTGGGGGATGGGATCAGGGATAGAATCAGAGGTATTGGAGTAGGGGATGGGAGCAGGGATTAGAGTAGAGAATGGAAGCAGGGATGGGATCGGGATGGAATCAGGGGGAGTGGAATCAGGGGGATGGGAGCAGGGATGGAGTCAGAGGGATTGGAGTAGGGGATGGGAGCAGGGATTAGAGTAGAGAATGGATTCGGGGAGTGGAATCAGGGGGATTGGAGTAGCGAGTGGAGCCGGGGGATGGGAGCAGGGCTGGAGCAGGGGGATGGGAGCAGGGAATGAGGGGGGCCGGGATCGGGGCCGCTCCCAGCGCAGCACGCGGGGCTCGGGGGAGGGAAGGGAGGGAAGGGAGGGAAGGAGGGAGCGCTGCTGGCACGAGGAGCTCCAATTATCCTGTCACGGCACAAAGGCACGAGCCGTGGGAACGGCTGGCAGCCTCGGGAATTCAGCCGCGAATTCAGCCGGGAATAATCCTCGGGAATTCAGCCGGGAATCGGCGCTGGGAGCCCCGGCGGGGCCGCTCGGGCCGCTGCAGCCGCTCCAGCCCGGGGTGAGCCGCTGCCCCTCGGCGCTTCCCCCTCTGCCCGGTGCCTTCCTCCTCCCGCTCCTCCGCATCCCCGCGGCCGCTTCTCCGAGGGATCCGAGGGGCGCCGGGGGGCCGGGGGGGGGGGGGTGTCGTGCCGTGTCCCCCCCCACCACCCCGGTGACAGCGCCTGTGTGGGCCCGGCTGGGGCTGAATCCGCCCCGCTGGATCCCTGCCGCAGGCACAGGGATCCTTGGAGCTGCCGTTGCCATGGCAATCCTGGAGCGTTATTCCAGCATTGTCAGCGAGGAGCAGCGAGGAGGAGGAGGAGGAGGAAGAGGAAGAGCTTTCCACTCATCCTCGCTGCTCCGGGAGCGGGGGGGGGCGCCCAGGGAATGCGGGATCGGGAGCTTTCGGGATCATCCCGGGCCATGCGTCCTTGGGCAGCTCCCGGCCGGACGCCGGCGCTTCCATAGGGTCGGGATCCGCGGCCAGCAGCAGCAGCGGCGGCAGCAGCAGGAGGAGGAGGAGGAGGAGGAAGAGGAGGGTGGGGTGGGCTGAGCGCTCCGGGGGCTGCGCCGAGGCGGGAAGAGGATCCCGAGCTCAGGCTGGACACATTCCCGCCGTCGCCGCATCCCTGCCCGCATCCCCCGCCTGCCCGGGGCCATGGCTCGGGCTCCGCGCTGAGCGGGGGGGGGTGGCCCGCATTCCCGAGGGCCGCGGGCACGTTCCCGGCGGGAATCATGAAGAAGTTCGCGTCCACGCGCAGCCTCAATAAGATCCTGCAGCAGTGCGACTCCTCGTCCCGCGAGTACGAGGAGATCCAGGCTGTGGAGAAGAAGTGGCACCTGCACCTGGCCACGCCGCGCAAATTCCGCGAGAAGCGGTGCAAGATGCCCTCTCTGTTCCTTGCAGCCCCGCCGCCGCCCAAGAGAGCGCCCAGCACCACCCTCACGCTGCGCTCCAAGTCCATGACGGCCGAGCTGGAGGAGCTGGGTAAGGCCGGCACCGGGATGCGGCCGGGATGCCCCGGGAGGCGCGGGGGGTGCTCGGGAGCCGCTTCCCAGCGGTTTTCCAGCGGTTTTCCAGCTGTTTGCGTGTGCGCCGTGGGGGTGTGGGAGGCGCGGGGGGCGGGGGAGCCGGATCCCCGTCCCTGTCCATGGGGATGTCCATGGGGATGTCCATGGGGATGTCCACCGGGATGTCCACGGGGATGTCCAGCGCTCTGGGAGCGCATCCCGGCGGAGGTGGGCGTGGGAAGGATGTTGGGAGTGTCCAGGTGGGTGTGGAGGGGTTGGTGTGCCCTGGCCTTGGGCATCCTGCTCCTTTCCCTGATCCTTCCCTGCTCCTCCTTCTCTGATCAATCTCTGCTCCTTTCCCTACTCCATTCCCTGATCAATTCCTGATCTGTTCCCGGCTCCTCTGCCTGTTCAATTCCCTGCTCCTTTCCCTGCTCCTGCTTCTTTTCCTGCTCCTCTCCCTGTTCCTCCTACTCCTCTTCCTGATCCTCATCCTCTGCCTGCCTCTCTCCCTGTTCCTGCTCCCCTTCCTGATCCTCTCTCTTCTGTTCCTTTACCTGCTCCATTCCCAGTTTAATTCCCTGATCCATTCCCAGCTTCTCTCCCTGCTCATTTCCATACTCCTTCCATTCCCTGCTCCATTTCTAGTTTCATTTCCTGCTCCTTTCCCAGTTCCATTCTCTGATCAATTCCGGATCCATTCCCAGTTCCTTTCCTTGCGCCTGCCATTCCCTGCTCCATTCCCAGTTCCTTTCCCTGCTCTTTTCCCAGCTCCTTTCCCTGTTCCATTTCCTGCTCCATTCCCTAATCCTTTCCCTACTCCTGATCCTTTTCCTGCTCCTCTCCCTGTTCCTCCTACTCCTCTTCCTGATCCTCATCCTCTGCCTGCCTCTCTCCCTGCTCCTTTTCATGATCCTCTCTCTTCTTCTGTTATTTTCCCTGCTCCATTCCCTGCCCCATCCCAGTTTCATTCCCTTCTCCTTTCCCAGCTCCTCTCCCTGCTCCTTTCCCTGCCCCTTCCATTCCCTGCTCCAGTCCCTGTTCCATTCCCTGCTCTTTTCCCAGCTCCTCTCCCTGTTCCATTCCCTGCTCCTTTTCCTGCTCCTCTCCCTGCTTCTGCTGCTCTCCCTGCTCCTGCTGCTCTCCCTGCTCCTGCTCCTTTTCCTGATCCTCTCTCTTCTCCTGTTCCTTTCCCTGATCTATTCCCTGTTCCATTCCCCAATCAATTCCCTGCTCCTTGCCCAGATCCATTCCCTGATCTATTCCCTGCTCCATTCCCAGTTCCTTTTCCTGCTCCATTCCCTGATCAATTCCTGATCCATTCCCAGCTCCTCTCCATGCTCCTATCCGTGCTCCATTCCCAGTTCAATTCCCTGCTTCATTCCCAGCTCCTTTCCCTGCTGTTTTCCCAGCTCCTTTCCCTGTTCCATTCCCTAATCCTTTCCCTACTGCTGATCTTTTTCCTGCTCTTCTCCCTGTTCCTTACCCTGCTCCTTCTCCTCCTGCTCCTCTCCCGGTTCCTGTTCTTTTCCCTCCTCCTGCTCCTCTCCTCGCTTTCCTCACTCTTTTCCATGCTCCTCTCCCTGCTCCTGCCCTTCTTCCCAACACCCTCCCTGCTCCATTCCCAGCTCCTCTCCCTGATCCATTCCCTGATCCATTCCCTGATCAATTCCCTGCTCCTCTCCCTACTCCTTTCCCTGTTCCTCCTACTCCTCTTCCTGATCCTCGTCCTCTGCCTGCTCCTCTCCCTGCTCCTGCTCCTTTTCCTGATTCTCTCTCTTCTCCTGTTCCATTCCCTACTCCTTTCCCAGATCAATTCCCTTCTCCTTTCCCTGCTCCATTCCTGATCCATTTCCAGCTCCTCTCCCTGCTCTTTTCCATGTTCCTTCCATTCCCTGATCCATTCCCTGATCCATTCCCTGCTCCATTCCCTGCTCCTTTTCCTCCTGCTCCTCTCCCTAATCCTGATCCTCTCCCTTTTCCTCTTCTTTTCCCTCCTCCTGCTCCTCTCCTCGCTTTCCTCACTCCTTTCCATGCTCCTCTCCCTGCTGCTGCCCTTCTTCCCGATACCCTCCCTGCCCTTCTCCTGTTCCTTCCCCTGATCCATTCCCAGCTACTCTCCCTGCTCCATTCCCTGATCAATTCCCTGCTCATGATCCTTTTCCTGCTCCTCTCCCTGTTCCTCCTACTCCTCTTCCTGATCCTCATCCTCTGCCTGCTCCTCTCCTGGCTCCTGCTCCTCTCCCTGCTCCTTTTCCTGATCCTCTCTCTTCTCCTGTTCCTTTCCCTGCTCCTTTCCCTTCTCCCAGCTCCTCTCCCTGCTCCATTCCCAGTTTCATTCCCAGCTCCTTTTCCAGCTCCTCTCCTTCCTCCCCCGTTTCCTCATCCTGCTCCTCTCCCTCCTTTCCCACACCCGGCAGTCCCAGGTTTTGATTTCCCATCTCTGGGCAGGTCCCAAACCCTGCCGGGAGAGCTCCAGAATTCCAGGAGAGCTCCGGGAGAGCTCTGTGAGAATTCCAGATGAGCCTCAGGTGGCTCCAAGTGAGCTCTGGAATTCCAAGAGAACTCCAGGTGAGCTCCAAGTGAGCTCCAGGAGAATTCCGGGACAGCTCCAGGAGAATTCCGGGAGATCTCCAGGATTGCTCCACGCCCCCCCCACCCCGCTGCCACTCCCACATTTCCTGCTGCTTTCCCATCCCGCTCCACATTCCCAGATTCCCTGAAATCCTCTCCACTCCTGCCATTCAGAATTCCTTGTTTTTCCCAGCCGTTGTGGCCAGCTGGGATGTCCCCAGGACCCCTTGGCAGGGTGGGAGCCGATCCCGCTCCATCCCTTCCCTTTTCCTGGATCCGCTGGCGCTTTGTCCCTGGATGTCACCGGAGCGGCCATGTGGCCACGGAGGGATACCAAATCCCAGGAAAACTTTGGAGCATCCCTGAGCTGGCTTGGAGGCCATCGATGCTGCCCCAGCATCCATGGGAATTTGGGATTTTCCATGTGGGAATGTGGCACCCTGGAGCCTCAGCAGGATCCCACATTATCCCTGGTTTACCATGTTTTCCCTGTTTTCCACAGTTTTCCATGTTTTCCTTGGTTTTCCATGCTCTCCGTAGTTTTCAATGTTCTCCCTGTTTTCCACAGTTTTCCATGTTCTCCCTGTTTTTCCATACCGTCCTTGGTTTTTCAAGCTCTCCCTGTTTTTTCCATGCCCTTTCTGGTTTTGCATTCCTTCTGCTTTTCCACATTCCCCCTGTTTTCCTTGGTTTTCCATGTTTTCCCTGTTCTCTGTGCTCTCTGTTTTTCCATTCCTTCTGCTTTTCCATGCTCTCCCTGGTTTTCCATGCTCACCATTTTTTCCCTAGCTCTCCCTGTTTTCCATGCCCTTCCTGTTTTTCCATTCCCTCTGGTTTTCCATGCCCTTCCTGTTTTCCAAGCCTGTCCTTGCTCCCTGTGCTCCTCCTTGGAGCCAGACCCTGCGGGATCAGGACAGATCCCAAAATTCCCAGACTGGATCAGCTGGGATTTATTTTATCCTGAGCCTCAGCCTGGATTCCCACCCTGGAATTCCCACCCTTGATTCCCAGCATTTCCAGACCATTATTCCCAATCCAAGGTTCTTTTTTTGGTGGGAATTCTTGGGAGCAGAGCCAGACCGGCTCCTTTTCCCTACTTTTCCCCCATCCCAGATCCTGGGATTCCTCCTTCCACCCTTCCAGCAATTCCCAGTTTTCCTGGAGAGGGATTGGGAGCAGCAGTCCCAGAGAAGGATCTGGAGGCCATTCCAGCTGTGATCCCACAATTCCCATGAGTTTTTCTGGGAATTGTGCGCTCATTCCTATGGATCCAAGGAATGGGCTGGAGCCATTCCAGGGAAAACAGGGGATCCGTCCTCTTCCCATCTTTCACTCCGGGTTTTCCTGTGGATCAGCATTCCCAGGATTTGGTCTGGAGCCACTCTCCCTCCCAAGGAACAGTCAGGGACATCCCCAAAAAATCTCTGCCGGGTGCTTCTCACCCCATTTTCCATGGATCCCAAACACTCCCTGTGCCCTTCCCAACCCTTTCCCTGACATTCCAATCCCCTTGGAGCAGCAGATTCCCAGCAGGATGCTCCAGGATCCCTCCTGTGCTAAAATCCATGGGCTTGGATGTAGAGAATTGCCCTGGCAGCTTTTCCATGGCTTGGGATGGAATTCCAGCCAATCCCGCTCTGGATTCCCCGGATCCATGAGGATCCATGAGGGATGATCCCAGCCTTGGGATAAATCCCAAATCCCGGGTCAGAGGGACACTCCCAATGGATAAAGGCTGGAATTCCAGGTGCCCTGCCCAAATCCCGCATGCCAGAGGCCGGGAATTGTGGGCAGAGCCAGGCTGGAGCCGGGAATGGGGGCGGGAATTGTTCCATGCCGTTGATTCTGTGTTTTGTTTCCCATTCCAAGCCTCCATGCGGAGAAGGAAAGGGGGTGAGTGAAACTGAAATTCCCGGGATTCCGCTGGGATCCGGCAGGATCCAGACTGGGGGGAGATCCCGGCATCCCGAGGGTCGCTGTTCCTGCAGCGTCTCAGGGAATTCAGCCGGGAATTTGGGAATTTGGGATCGGCTCCAGTGGTGTCCAGGAGCTGCTCCAGTAGGAATTGGAACGCCTGGAATTGGAATGCCAGGAATTGGAATGCCAGGAATTATGGAGCCGGGAGTTGGAACAGCTACATGGGATTCAGCTGGGCACGGGCAGACTGGTCCTGTATCCCAAAATTCCCAACCCTGCCATTCCCAGGTGTGATTCCTGCTTCGGATTTTCCCCATGGGAATGTCCTGTGTGGGATCCTTGGGAATGACAGTGTCCAGCTTTATCCCAAATAGCCAAAGCCTCTCCTGGCAGTTCCAGGGAGTTTATCCCACTATTCCTGGCAGTTCCAGGTGGTTTGTCCCCGTATTCCTGGTGGATCCATGCAGTTGATCCCATTATTCCTGGCAATTCCAGGGAATTTTTCCCACTATTCCTGGCAGATCCATGTGGATTATCCCGCTGTTCCCACCCAGAGGATGTGTCAGGAATGTCGTGTGAGGGCCGCAGAAGTTTTTGGTGGCAAGGTTGGATCTGGATGGGATTGAAGGTCCCTTCCCACCCAACCCCTCCTGGGATTTTCTGATCCAGGATTTTCTGTTCTGCTGGTTCCCATTCCGTGTTCCCCATGGAGCTGGGCATGTGGGATCAGCTCTTCCAGCAGGGATCCTGTGGGGATAGGACAGGGAAAAAGCCGAGTGGGAATTACTGTGGGAAGTGTCTGAGGGATCCTCCCAACCCTTCCCTGGATCGGGCAGATCCAGAGGGGGCCACACGAGGACCCCTGGATCAGGAAAATCAGCTGGAGGTTCCCAAGGATTGGAGATGGATCCAGGATGCTTTTCTTCCAGAAAAGATTCCAGGGAGAACTCCCAGCACACTGCAGGGCCTGCAGGGGCTCCAGGAGAGCTGCAGAGGGATTGGGGACAAGGCCTGTAGGGACAGCACACAGGGAATGGCTCCCACTGCCAGAGGGCAGCCATGGGTGGCATCTTGGCAATGAGGAATTCCTGCCTGGGCTGGCATTGCCAGAGCAGCTGGGGCTGCCCCTGCATCCCTGCAATGGCCAAGGCCAGGCTGGAGAAATCTGGGATTGTGGGAAGGTGTCCCATGGAATGGGATGAGCTTTAAGGTCCTTCCCACCCGAACCATTTCACGATTCCATGTCCCACAATTCCGTGGAAGGTCCGAGGACCAGCCTGGCTTCAGGAGAATTCCAGGGCTACAATTCCCACCTGGACACAGGTGGAGCTGCCCCGTCCCTCTCCCAGGGCAGGAATTTGGGATACGGATCCAGCTGGATCTGGGAAGTGCCATCAGTGGCACAGAGCCAACAGCCCCAAATTCCCATTCCAGTTGGGAATTCCATAGGCTCAGCTCAGGTGGAATCAATGGAAATTAATCCATGTCCACCCTCTGCCTTTTCCCATATCCTGAGGTTCAGGATTCCAGCTGGAATTCCCAAGGGAATGGATCCACTGGGACACATCCAGGCACAACTTGGTGTTCCCAAGGGATAAAAGTGCCAGGGTGGATCCTGGAGCTGGGAATTCCAGTCCCCACTCCCCATTCCCTGAGTTTGGACACGGCTGTGGTGGCTCTGCTGATATTCCCAATATCCGTGGGCACCAGATCCTGCCCCAGACACGGAAAGTTGGGATCATTCAGGGAGTCCATTCCAGCTGGGAACATCCCAGCTGTTATCCCAGTTTATCCCAAACAAAAGCCAGGTGTGCTGGAGTCGTGTGGATCCCACGTGCATCTCCATGTCCTGGGATTCCCTGCATCTCCCACCCTCCTGGCAGGACTCAGCCGATCCCAAATACTCAAAATTTGGGATGAACTCACTGGTTAGCATCAGACAGAGAATTCCTTAGAATGTGGGGTGGGACAGCACTCACGGAATTCCCCAGCTGAGCGGGATCAGCCCCCACAAATCCATGGAAAGCCACTGGCTGAGGAGAGGAGAGGCAGGGATGGTCCCCCCCATTCTCTGGGATGAACTGCGTGAAGGGAGCGATGCCAGGGCTGAGCCCCGGGATCAGCCGGTTTTCCTTGGATTCCAGAGAAGCTGGATGAGATCCTGGCGGCCGCGGAGCCGGCGCTGAGGGCGGAGCTGGTGGAGGCCGATTCCAGAGCGGCCACGGTGAAACAGCGCCCGACGAGCCGGAGGATCACCCCCGCGGAGATCAGTGTGAGACAGCGGGAATGCCGCGGGAATGGGATGGGAATGGGATGGGAATGGGATGGGAGGACCATCCCTGTGGAGATCAGTGTGAGACAGTGGGAATGGGATGGGAATGGGATGGGAGGGTCACCCCTGCGGAGATCAGTGTGAGACAGCGGGAATGGGATGGGAATGGGATGGGAGGGTCACCCCTGCGGAGATCAGTGTGAGACAGAGGGAATGGGATGGGAATGGGATGGGAATGGGATGGGAATGGGGTGGGAATGGGATGGGAGGGTCACCCCTGCAGAGATCAGTGTGAGACAGCGGGAATGGGATGGGAATGGGATGGGAATGGGATGGGAATGGGATGGGAATGGGATGGGAATGGGATGGGAGGGTCACCCCTGCAGAGATCAGTGCGACAGCGGGAATGCCGCAGGAATGGGATGGGAATAGGATGGGAGGACTGTCCCTGTGGAGATCAGTGTGAGACAGCGGGAATTCCGTGGGAATGCAGGAGTGGGATGTGGGAATGGGGGCGTGGGATGTGGGAATGGGATGGGAGGATCACCCATGCGGAGATCAGAGTGAGCCTGCGGGAATTCAGCTGGAATGGGGACATGGGATGTGGGAATGGGATAGGAATGGGATGGGAGGATCACCCCTGCAGAGATCAGTGTGAGCCTGCGGGAATTCAGCTGGAATGGGGACATGGGATGTGGGAATGCGATGGGAGATCACCCCTGCAGAGATCAGAGTGAGCCAGCGGGAATCGGGTATTGGAATTCCCAGGAACAGAGAGTGAAATTCCAAGGAAGGAAGGAGAGGGACAGGACCACATGGAAAGGGATGGGAAGGATCTGGAGGGTCTCACTGAGGAGATCAGTGTGAGCCAGAGGGAATCCCACCAGGAATGGGGGCCTGGAATGCGGGAGAGGGATGAGAGGTAATGGGGAATGTCCTTACCAGGAATGGGGAGTGGGATTCCTGGGAATGGAAGGAGAGGGAAGGGAGCCCATGTAGGAGGATGGGACGGAATGTGGTGCCAAGGGGAGCTGGTTCAGGAGCAGAATTCCCAGGAATGCAGAGCCTGGGAGACCCCGATCCGTAGCAGGGCCTCAGCACTCCCTCGGCTTCCCAGGATCCCCATCCAGGGCTGGGAATCCACATGGATTTCCCAGGGAAGGCCGGACGAGCAGCTTGGGAGGAGCCTGGAGAGCCGGGCTGGATGCAGGGCTGGAATTCCACCAGAATCCGAGGGGAAGCACGGAGGAGGGAAGAGGAGGAGGCTCGGGATTGTGCTGGGAATGCTGCGGGTGGGAGGCAGCTCTGGGAAAAGCGGGACAGGAGCTCCTGGAGCCATCCTCACCGGACTCCCACCTGGAGTGGGCAGGGAGATAGGATGAGACCCAGGAAATTATCCCAAAGTTTGGAATTCCACTGGATGGAGCAGCAGGAAGGAGGAGGCAAGGGGGGTCCATCCCATTAGGAAGAGCTCCCATTTTCCCATGGTTGGGAGTTCAGGTGGACATGTCGGGTCCTTCCAGCAGCATCCAGACTGGGAATTCCCTGTTTTTCCCTTCCAGTCCCTGTTTGAGCGCCAAGGAATGGCACATCCCGGGGTCCTGGCGGGAACAGAGAAGCCCCACTTGCCCCTCCGGAAGGGAATTCCACGGACCAAGTCAGTAGGTGAGGAAAGACCCGGGAGAATCCCTTGGGAATGAGGAGGGAGGGTCCCTGCGGGATGTGGAGTGGGTGGGAAAGGCTCGGCCCTTCCCAGGTCGCTCCAGCTCTTGGATTTTGGAGTATTCCGTGAAATTCCATGGAATTCCGGCTTGGAGGGATGCCTGGTCCTACTCGGAGCGGAAGGTGGGACTGGAGAATTCCAGGAGAGAATTTTGGGAGGGAATTCCAGGAGTTCCCGGATCGGCTCTGCCAAGAAAAGGGGGACTCTGCCACCCCCAGTGTTGGCACTGAGCACTCCCGACGGGAATGGCACTGAAACCAGGAATGCCAGAGTTGGGGTTTAAGAGGAGCAGGATGAGGTCTGGAGGAGGCACCTGGAAGTGGGGGATCCTTGAGCTTTTCCCAAAAGATTTATGGAGTCTCAAAACAAAGCCATCTCTGGAGGGTTCTTGATTTTGGTCCCAAAGACTGATGGTGCCACCAAACCCAAAATCCATCTGTGGGAAGTCCTTGACCCCATCCCAGAAGGTTTTGGGTGCCACCAAACCCAAAATCCACCTTTGGTGGGCCCTGGACCTTGTCCCTAGAGATTTCTGGAGTCTCCAAACCCAAAACTGCTTGTTGTGGATCCTTGAGCTTATCCCAAAAGATTTAGGAAGTCTCCAATTCCAAAACTATCTCTGGTGGGTTCTTATTTCCATTCCCAAAGATTTCTGGTGCCACCAAACCCAGACTTGGCTGTGGGGGATCCTTGAGCTTATCCCAAAATATTTATGGTGTCTCTAAACACAGAATCCATCTGTGGGATGTCCTGGACTTTGTCCCAGAGCTTTATGGTGCCACCAACCCCAAACCAGCTGTGGTGCATCCTGGACCTTGTCCCTAAAGATTTCTGGATTCTCCAAATCCAAAACCATCCTCTGGTGGGTTCTTGATTCTGATCCCAAAGATTTCTGGTGTTACCAATCCCAAAATCCATTTGTAGGTAGTCCTTCACCCCATTCCAGGTTTTTGGTGCCACCAAACCCAAAATCCACCTGTGCTGGGTCCTGGACATTGTCCCTAAAGGTTTGTGCTGCCTCCAAATCCAAACCTGGCTGTGGGATGTCCTGGACCTTATCCCAAAAGATTTATGGTGTCCTCAGCCCTAAAACCATCTGTGCTGGATTCTTGATTCTATTCCCAAAGATTGATGGTGCCACCAATCCCAAAATCCATCTGTGGGAAGTCCTTGACCCTGTTCCAGAAGGTTCTGAGCGCCACCAATTCCAAAATCCATATGTGGGAAGTCCTTGACCCCATTCCAGAATGGTTTTGGTGCCACCAATCCCAAACCTGGCTGTCCTGGGTCCTTGGATCCTAAAATATAAAGGAAAATCAAGGGGATTTCAGGGATTGTGTTGGTGCAGCAGCTCCTCTGCCGGTAATTCCATGGGAAGACGTTCCCAAGGCTCTGGAAGAGCTGGGATAAAAGGGGATGGTTTGTGTGGGATGTGAAAGATGGATCCATGTGTGCACGTGGAGAAATCCCATCCCAGCATCCCAAACCTGCAGTGTCCAGAGGGGAACTGGGACATTTCTCCTGGTTTATCCCATACTTTGGTCTTGGATATGGGTCCTGACCCCGTGGCATTGGAATGAGGAGGATCCAGGAGATTCCCAAAGTGTGTCAGGAGTTTCTGGGTGAGAATGTTTGGGAAGAAGCTTTGGAAAAGCTGTTCAAGGGCCAGAGTGCTGTGAAGAGCTGGGAATGGTTTGAAAAGGAATGCATCCATGGAACTGTCCAATTCCTGGAGCCAGGCTGGGAGAGCTGGGAATGTTCCCCTGGAGAAGGGGAGGATCCAGGGAGAGCTCCCAGCACATTGCAGGGCCTGCAGGGGCTCCAGCAGAGCTGCAGAGGGACTGGGGACAAGGCCTGCAGGGACAGCACCCAGGGAATGGCTCCCACTGCCAGAGGGCAGCCATGGGTGGCATCTTGGCAATGAGGAATTCCTGCCTGGGCTGGCATTGCCAGAGCAGCTGGGGCTGCCCCTGATCCCTGCAATGGCCAAGGCCAGGCTGGGCACTGGGGCTGGAGCAGCCTGGCACAGTGGGAGGTGTCCAGAGGCTGGAAGTGGATGGGCTGGGAGGTTCTTCCAACCCAAACCCCAGCAGGATTAGGGAACTGTGGGATCCTGGCCCATGGAATGCCGGCAGTGCCTCGGGAAGGGCCCCCGAGCCCCCCAGGGATCCGTGCAGGGAGAGCCCGGGAAAAGTGGGATGTGCCCCGGGCTGGGGGCCAGGGCAGCTCTGCTGGGATCGGGGCCGGGATCGGGAATGTCCTTCTGGGCCTGCCCAGCTCCTGCCAGGAGCCAGCGGGGATCGGGATCTGCTCCAGGGAATGAGCCCCGGGAACAGAGGGAGCGGCCTCGGCCTGGGCCAGGGCAGGCCCAGCTCCCGGATTTGGGATCGTTTTCCATGGAAAGGGGTCAGGCCTTGGCAGGGGCTGCCCAGGGAGCTTTGGAGTTACCTCCCTGGAGGTGTCCAAGGAATTCCTGGAGGTGGCACTCGGGGCTCTGGTGGGGATCAGGCCCAGCTTGGATTGGTGACCTTGGAATTCTTTCCCATCCTCAATAATCTGGGAATTCTGTGCTCACACCCCCATGAGAATTCCCAGCACATCCCGGTTATCCCAGACCTTCCCAGGAATTCCCAGCCCGTGCAGCCAAACCCCCCTGGAAAAAAAAGGGATTAAAATCATTCCTTGAATCTCCAGCAAATCCCAGTGGGAGAATCCCTGCTCCAGGCAGGAATGGCTGCAGCTGCCACAGCACATCCCGACAAAAAATCCAGGGAAAAATCCCACCCAGGAGCACCAGATCCATCCCCACAGGAGGACAACCCTTGGAATGGAGGCGACCCAGCCCCAAACCCGAAGCAGCTCCTGGAAGAAACCATTCCCATGGAATTCCAGGGAAACGGGGATGGAAAAGAGGTGGAGAGGGAGGAATCGGGTGGGAATGGGGCTGGAATTAGAAGTCCTTGAGCTGTCATTCCACACCCACGGCCAGGAGCTGCGCAGGCACTTGATTCCCGGGGAAAAATCCCTGCACGGGCGAGGAAGGAGATGGAAAAGCAGCGCTCGGATGGGGTTTTTTGGGAATAAATATTCCCTGGCATTTGCGTATTCCAGCAGCACTGCAGATTCCCAGGGAGAAGAGATCAAAAAGATTCTAGGGGGAAAAAAATTCCTGGGATAAAGATGGCTAACCCCTGGCTGGCTGGAATAAAAAGAGTGAGAAAAGATCAAAAATATTCCAGAGGGGGGAAAAAATCCCAAGATAAAGGTGGTTAACCCCCAGCTGGCTGAAAAAAAACTGGGAGAAAAGATTTCAGGAAAAAATCCGGGAGAAAGGTTGTTAACTCCCGTCTGGCTGGAAAAAAAATGGGAGAAAAAGATCCAAAATATTCTGGGAAAAATTCCCGGGATAAAGGTGGTTAACCCCTGGCTGGCTGGGAAAAAAAATGGGAGAAAAGGATCGAAAAAAAGTCCTGGAAAAAATCCCTGAATAAAAAGCAAGGATGGGAGGAAAATGGAAAAAAAAAAAAGCGGGATGGGAGGAATATTTGGAGGAGAAGGGGAAGGAGTGGGGGGAAGGGGAGGGGAGATAATTCCTGTCAGACTTCCAAGATTTCTGCCAGCACCATCTGCTCCGGCAGCAGAGTTAAAAACACTCCAGAGACTGCGGAGCTGCCATGGCTCCCGGAGAGAATTCCAGAGGGTGGAGCCGCTGCCTTTGGAGGGATGGGAGGGATTTGTGACCCCTCAGGATCATCGGGAATGTTGGGAGAAGCTGGGAAGTGTCCTGGTGTTAAAGCGATATCCGGGATGGAATCCTGGAATGGTTTGGGTGGGAAGGATCCTCGAGATTTCCAAATTCCATCCCGTTCCAAGGGCAGGGACACCTTCCACTATCCCAGGGTGCTCCAGCCTGGCCTGGGACACTTCCAGAGATCCAGGGGTAGCCACAGCTGCCCTGGGAATCATGGGCCAATCCTGGGTGCCAGAGGATGGAGATTCCCACCCCCGGACACCAAAAATTGGAGATTCCCATCCCTGGATGCCACGGGACAGAAATTCCCAGCCCTGGGCTCCAGAGGATGGAAATTCCCATCCCTGGACACAAAAAGACAGAGATTCCCTTTCCTGGACACCAAAGGATGGAAATTCCCATCCCTGGGCTCCAGAGGATGGAGATTCCCAACCACGGATACCAAAAATTGGAGATTCCAATTCCTGGGTACCAGAGGACAGAAATTCCCATCTCTGGATACCATAGGACAAAGATTCCCATCCCTGGACTGCAAACGATGGAGATTCCCATCCCTGGGCTCCAGAGGATGGAGATTCCCAACCATGGATACCAAAGGATGAAGATTCCTTTTCCTGGACACCAAAAATTGGAGATTCCCATTCCTGGGCTCCAGAGGATGGAGATTCCCATCCCTAGGCTCCAGGGGATTGAAATTCCCATTCCTGGGCTCCAGAGGATGCGGATTCCCTCCCCCTTCCCACTCCAGTATTTGCACCCTCCTGCTCCAGGTCTTCTTTTGGGATTCGCTCCCTCATCCCAGCCTTATCCATCGCTAAAGAATGCATGGAATGAGGTTTTCCAGGGATTTGGGCTGTTATGGCAACGGCCCCCGGGAGCTTTCATGGCAAGGCTTTGTGTTTTCCTTGGAGATTAATTCCATGGAGTGCACCAGGAATGGCTCCGGGGGTTGCCAGGCTACACTGGGAGCGCCATTCCCATTCCAGGGAATGCTGGGAGTTGGTTCTTACTGGTCCCTACTGGTGGCTCTGTTTGGATTCCAGCTCTTTATTCCCGAGCTCCGGAATTTGATCCCAGTGATGTCCCGGTGTTCCGTGGGAAGAGCGGGAGTCTCCCATGGCCCCGGGTGGGGTTTGAAGGGAGCAGAATTCCATAGAAAACAGCAAAGGGAGGGGCTGATTTGGGGTTAAAAATTCCTGGGAATAGGAGGACATTTGGGACTTTTCCCAGAGGATATTCCCACTTTTCTCCCATCCCTCCTGAGAGCCTGGAGCAGCTCCCAAAATTCCAGATTCGCTGGGAAGTTGAAGGTTTGGACACCCTGTGCTTTCCTGGGACACAGGGATTGAGATCCAGGGGTGAATCGTGGAATCCTGGGATGGTTTGAGGACCTTAATCCCATCCCATTCCCACCCCTTCCATGGACAGAGACACATTCCACATCCCAGATTTCTCCAACCTGGCCTTGGACACATCCCAGGATCTAGGGGCAGCCTCGGCTTCTCTGGGAATTCTGTCCAAGAGCCGGATGTTCTGGATTTGTTCCCTTTTAAGGATCTTTGAGGATCCTTTAGAGATCTTTTCCAAGGACAAATTCCCTTGGGAATTCCAGGAGCATCTCCAGGCTCCAGCTGCTGCAGGGATGGAGCCCAATCCCAAAATTCTCCACACCTGATCCAGCCCCCAGCATTCCAGGCTGCTCCCAGGGGATCGCTGGTAGCTTTTATCCCCCTCTGGAGATTCCCAGGCAGAATTCCATGAAAAGTAAATAAAGCTCGGCTCTGGAGCATCCGTGCTGGGAATAAACAGATCCTGCTTTTCCATGCTCCTTAAAATTCCTGGGAGGAATTCCCTCCTCTCCTGAGGTTCTGTAGGAATTTGGCCACAGCAGCTGGGATGGGGGGAGGATTTGGGCAGGATGAAACAAAACAGCCCCAGAATTCAGGAAAAACCTTCCCCGGACCCAGCAACTCCACTGGAATTCCAAAGGATCTGCTGGGACTGGCTCAGTGGAGAAGGATCTGCTGAAAAACTTTGTCCCTGAGGCCAGTGGGATCTTGGGATGGATTGGGAAGAGCATTCCCAGCAGGACAGGGAGTGCTGGATCCAGGTCTGGGATCCTCAGGATAAGAGGGACCTGGAGGGATGGGAAGATGAGGAAGGGATAGGACATGGAATTGTTGGAACAACTCCAGAGGAGGAACCAGGATGATCCAAGGCTGGGAAAATTGGGATTGTCCAGCCTGGAGAAGGGAAAAAGGGAAAAAAATCGAGGGTGACCCAGCTGTGACCTTCCAGAACCTGCAGGAACTCCAGGAATGGCTCCCACTGCCAGAGGGCAGCCATGGGTGGCATCTTGGCAGTGAGGAATTCCTGCCTGGGCTGGGATTCCCAGAGCAGCTGGGGCTGCCCCTGATCCCTGGCAGTGCCCAAGGCCAGGCTGGACCCTGGGGCTGGAGCAGCCTGGGACAGTGGGAGGTGTCCCTGCCCTTGGAATGGGATGGGATTGGGATGGGATTTGAGGTCCCTTCCCACCCAGATTCCAGGATTTTTCCATGGGAAGAACATCCGGACTCTGGAGGCTGTGGAATCTCCTTCTCTGGAGATATTCCTGATCCAGCCGGACACATCCCTGGGGAACATTCCCAACGAAATCTCCAATGGTTCCTCCCCCATTCCATGGTTGCTCCGAGCTCCCTTTTCCAAGGAACCCTGCCCAAATCCAGGGAGCAGTTCCAGGATCCAGGAGCGGAGCTGCTGCCAAAGTGACACCCAAGGTGGCTCAGCTCCTTCTCCTGGGAATGGCTGGAAAACCGAGGGATGATCTGGGAATGATCCCATGGCTGTGGCTCAGCCGCTGCCACAGGGAGCTGCTCCAGGCCAGGAATGCTGGGTGGGAATGAACATGAAATTCCTGGGATGTGCTGTTCCGTAGTGTCCCTTCTGCTTGGCAATTCCTTGGATGTTGTTTTCCATGGTGTTCCCTACATTTGGCAATTCCTTGGATGTTGTTTTCCAGAGCATTCCCTGCCCTTGGATGTGGTTTTCCATAGTGCTCCTTGCCCTTCACAATTCCTGGGGTGTTGTTTTCCGTCGTATTCCCTACCTTTGACAATTCCTTGGATTTGGTTTTCCATAGTGTTCCTTACCTTTGTCAATTCCTGGAATGTGCTTTTCTGGAGCCCCTTTCACTTGGCAATTCATCGGATGTGGTTTTTCCTAGTGCCCCTGCCCTTGGCAATTCCTGGAATTTGGTTTTCCATAGTATTCCCTGAATGTGGCAATTCCTGGGATGTGGTTTTTCCGTGGTATTCCCTTCATTTTGCTATTCCTTGGATTTGGTTTTCCGTCGTTTTCCCTGAACATGGCAACTCTTTGGATTTGGTTTTCCATAATTTTCCCTGCATTTGGCAGTTCCTTTGATGTGGTTTTTCCCTGATATTCCCTGCATTTGGCAATTTCTATGGATGTGGTTTTCCATTGCATTCCCTACATTTGACAATTCCTTGCATTTGGTTTTCCATAGTATTCCCCACATTTGACAATGCCTGGGATTTGGTTTTCCACAGTATTCCCTGAATGTGGCAATTCCTGAGATGTGTTTTTTCCATGGTATTCCCTACATTTGGCAATTCCTTGGATTTGATTTTCTGTCGTTTTCCCTGAACATGGCAAATCCTTGGATGTGGTTTCCATAGTATTCCCTACATCTGACAATTCCTTGTATCTGGTTTTCCATAGCATTCCCTACCTTTGTCAGTTCCTGGGATGTGATTTGCCAGAGTCCCTTCCACTTGGCAATTCCCCAGATGTGAATTTCCACAGTGTCCCTGCCCTTGGAAATTCCTGGGATGTGGTTTTCCACAGTATTCCCTGAACATGATAATTCCTGGGATGTGGTTTTTCCATGGTATTCCCTGCATTTGACAATTCCTTGGATGTGGTTTTCCATAGTGTCCCCTCCTCATGTAGGGAAGAATGGAGGAGGGTTGGGTCCAAGGACTGGATGTCCCAATGTCACCCCTGATCCGGCAGCCATTCCCAGGACATTCCAGAGGGAAGATCCTGCTTTCCCACTAGATTTCCTGCCCAGCACCCCTATTCTGTGTCCTGGGACATTCCAGGCCCAGGGATGGTGCTCAGATCTTCCCAAATATCCCTGTGTCACCTCCTAGCTATTCCCAGAAATCTCAGAAAGGCAGGACTGAGGTTTATTTTGGGATCTTCCTGCTGCTCCCAGAACATTCCACGGCTCCATCTAGTGCAGGTTCCCAGATTCCCAAGGAAAAAAGGGCAGGGACGGGATCATTCTCCCAAATTCCCCCTGCTGGCCTCGGCTCCGGGATTTCAAAAAGCTTGGGAAAGGCACATTTTCCATGGCTTTGTCCAGGCTCCCTTTGAACCCGTTCCATGCTGCCGGTTCTTTATTCCCACAGCACATCCCCAATTCCCAAAAATAGCCCAGTTTCCAGCACGACCAACAGCATGGGATGGAATTTCAGTGCCAAATTCCTCCCTTTTGTCCCCATTGGATTCTGCCTCGGGTGGAATCGCTGACGGATTCCGGGCGGAGCTGCCGGAGCCTCTCGGTGCCACTGGAAGAGCATTTTCCATAAAGGAAAATTCGCTCCAGAGGCCAGAAATAAAAAAAGCCCAAATCCTCTCCGGAGCCGTTTGAAAGCTTGGGAAGAGCGGAGGAGGGATTGGGAAGGAGGAATTTTCCCTAAGGACAGGTGAGCACGGCGGATCCAGACTCGGGAATGAGGCTGGAGCTGGGAATGGAGGGGGGGGGATTGTGGCGTGAATGGATTTTAGGATCACGGAATGGCTCGGGCTGGGAAGGCCCTGAAATCATCCCAATCCACCCCTGGTTTGTTCCTGCTTTTCCATCCAAATCTTCGCAGCGTCTCCGAGTATTCCCTGAAAAAGCAGGAATTCCTGCTAGACCCTGCCGGGCTCAGTCTGGCACTCGGGAACAGATGTCACCCCTCGGGAAAGCGGGAAGTGTGACGGGAGCCGCGCCCGTGCCGGTGGCACTCGGGTGTCTGGCACGTTGGCGGTGGCGGCGCTTCCGTCACCGGAGCTGCTCGGGAAGGGGCGGGAACAGCTCCCGTGGGAGCCGATCCCACGGGAATGTGGCTGTGGGGAGGCTCTCGAGGAATCGTGGGATGGTTGGGATTGGGGTGAGCTCAAAGCTCATCCCATTCCCAGCCTTCCCATGGGACAGCTTCCACTACCCCAGGGTGCTCCAACCTGGCCTTGGGTGCTTCCAGGGATTTGGGGGGATCCACGGCTTTCCTGGGAATTCTGGCTGGTTCCTCCAGTTTCGGAGCCTCCACTGGAAGTTTCTCCAAGCTTTTTCCAGTGAGGCTTGGAAGGAGGAAAAGTCTTGGGAGCAAAGTGGGGTGGGAGGAACAACGCCAGCCACTTCCCGATTTGTCCCAGAATTTCCAGTCTGGGAATTCTCTGGGAATGTCCTCTTCACTGCTCTCCTCGTTTTCCAGGTGGAGATGAGAAACTCATCCCTGATTCCACTCTTTTCCTTGTTTTCCAGAGGAAGATGGGGAACTTCTACCTGATTCCACTCTTTTCCTTGTTTTCCAGAGACAGCAAATTCATCCCTGACTTTACTTCTCTCCTTGTTTTCTATGGGAAGACAAGAAATTCATCCCAGATTCCATAGTTCTCCTTGTTTTCCAGGTGGAAGATGAGGAACTCATCCCTGACTTTGCTCTTTTCCTTGTTTTCCATGTCAGACCAGAAGCTCATCCCCGATTCCATTTCTCTCCTTGTTTTCTGGGTGGAAAATGGGAAACTTCTCCCTGACTCCACTCTTTTCCTGGTTTTCCAGGTAGAGACTAGAAACTCATCCCAGACTCCACTCTTTTTCTTGTTTTCCATGAGAAAACAAATTAATACCTGATTTCACTTCTGTCCTTATTTTCCAGGGGGAGACAAGAAACTCATCCCTGACTCCCCCGTTTTATTTGTTTTCCTTGGGAAGACAATAAACTCTTCCCTGATTTCATTGTTTTCCTTGTTTTCCATGTGCAGACCAGAAACTCATCCCCGATTCCATTTCTCTCCTTGTTTTCTGGGTGAAAAATGGGAAACTGCTCCCCGACTCCATTCTTTTCCTTGTTTTCCAGGTGGAAACCAGAAACTCATCCCTGACTTTGCTCTTTTACTTGTTTTCCACATGGAGACAAATTCATCCTTGACTCCATTTCTCTCCTGGTTTTCCAAGTGGAGACAAGAAACTCATCCCTGACTCCCCCGTTTTATTTGTTTTCCTTGGGAAGACAATAAACTCTTCCCTGATTTCATTGTTTTCCTTGTTTTCCATGTGCAGACCAGAAACTCATCCCCGATTCCATTTCTCTCCTTGTTTTCTGGGTGAAAAATGGGAAACTGCTCCCCGACTCCATTCTTTTCCTTGTTTTCCAGGTGGAAACCAGAAACTCATCCCTGACTTTGCTCTTTTACTTGTTTTCCACATGGAGACAAATTCATCCTTGACTCCATTTCTCTCCTGGTTTTCCAAGTGGAGACAAGGAACTCATCCCAGACTCCACTCTTTTTCTTGTTTTCCATGTGGAGACAACAAATTCATCCCTGACTTCACTTCTATCCAAATTTTCCAGGTGGAGACAAAGAACTCATCCCTGACTTTAGTTCTCCTTGTTTCTCAGGGAAAGACAAGAAACTTCTCCCTGATTCCATTATTTTCCTTGTTTTCCAGGTGGAGACCAGAAACTCATCCCTGACTTTGCTCTTTTCCTTGTTTTCTGTGTGGGGATGTGAAGCTTCTCCTTGACTCCAGTTCTCTCCTTGTTTTCCAAAGAATTAATCCCTGACTTTGCTCTTTTCCTTCTTCCAGGGGAAGACAAAAATCTCCTTCCCTCACTTAACTTCTCATTTTCCAGCTGGAGACCAGAAACTAATCCCTGATTCCATTGTTTCCCTTGTTTGCCAGGTGGAGACCAAAGACTCATCCCTGACTTTAGTTCTCCTTATTTTCCACATGGAAAATGGGAAACTTCCCCCTGACTCCACTCTTTTCCTCGTTGTCCAGCCGGGGACCACAAACTCATCCCCAACTCCTCCGTTTTCCTTGTTTTCCAGGGGAAGACGAGAAGCTGGCGGCGTCCTTGCTGGACGGGAAGTTCCCGCGGAGCACCTCCATGACGGACACGGTCCGGGAAGGCCACGGGATCCCCCCTCCCCCGCAGACCGCCCCTCCCCCGCCCCCCCTCCCCCTATTACTTCGACACCGGCCCCCCTCCGTCCTTCTCGCCCCCGCCGCCGCCGGGCCGGGCCTACGACACCATCAGGTCCAGCTTTAAGCCGGGCCTAGAGGCCAAGCTGCACGGGCTGCCTCAAGTGCTGAGCGCGGCCGAGATGTACGACCAGGCCAGGGGCTCCATGCCCTACCCCGAGCGGCAGAAGAGGGCCCGCTCCATGATAATCCTCCAGGATTCCTCCCACCTCCCCGTGGAACCCACCGAGATCCCGCGGCCCGGCCCGGCGGCGACGCCCCCGGAGAAGCTCAAGAGGAAAGGCCGGGTCATCGACAACCCCTACGCCAACATGGGCCAGTTCAACGTGAGCCTCTTCGCCCCCACCAAGCCGCAGAGGAAGAAGAGCCCCCTGGTGAAGCAGCTCCAGGTGGAGGATGCCCAGGAGCGGGCGGCCTTGGCCATCACCGGCGGCTACTCCTCCCGGGAGCCGTCGCCCACGCGCCGGGGCCACCGCCTGGACTACCAGCACCACCCCAGCATCGCTCAGGTGGAAGCCGCCGGCCTCCCCTTCGCCACCGCCATCGCCGCCGGCGTCATGAAGGACCGGGACCGGCGGCTGGACGAGAGGAGGAAATCCACGGTGTTCCTGTCGGTGGGAGCCATCGAGGGGCCGGCGCCGGGCGGCAGCGAGATGCCGTCGCTGCAGCAGTCGCGCTCCATCGACGAGCGGCTCCTGGGCAGCCGGGACGTCCTCCTGCCGTCCCCCGTGTCAGCTTTAAAGCCATTAATCAGCAGCTCCTCCTCGACCTTCATCCACCCCCTGACAGGAAAGCCCCTGGATCCCAACTCGCCCCTGGCGCTGGCGCTGGCCGCAAGGGAACGGGCGCTGTCCACTCAAGTCCCATCCCGGTCGCCCACCCCGATCCACAGCCCCGACTCGGACAGAGCCGCGCCCCTGTTTGTGGACATCCAAACCAAAGAACCGGACAGGGGGGACCTGGAGAGCTTGGTGTCCCCCGCCTACTCCCCCGGAGGGAAGGCGGTGATGGCGGCCGACGCCGGCGCTCTGACCCCCACCAAGAGCCCCTGGGGGACTCCGACCACCCTGCGGAAGGAGCCCGAGGTGCGAGCGGAGACGCCGAGCAAGGAGGAGAAGAAACCCGAGGACAAGAAGTCCATGATCATCAGCATCGTGGACACATCGCAGCAGAAGACCGCCGGCCTCATCATGGTCCACGCCACTAGTAATGGTCAAGACGAGATAGGCCTGGAGATCAAGGAGGAGAGCCCGGCCGTGCCCGAGGTCTGCGCCGAGCCGGTCGAGTCCCCCAAGGCCGAGCCCCAGCCCAGCCCCGTGGGGAAGCCGCCGGTCAGCCCGGCCTCGGAGAAGGCGCTGGGCCAGGGCAGCTCGGAGGAGGAGGTGGAGCCCTACACGGTGACCCTCCCGCCCGCCCAGCTGTCCTCCAGCGACGAGGAGACCCGCGAGGAGCTGGCCAAGATCGGGCTGGTGCCGCCCCCGGATGAATTCGCCAACGGGGTCCTGGTGACCACCCCCGGCACCCCCGTGAGCCACCTGGCCGCGCCCAGCACGCCGTCCCTGCCAGCGGCAGCAGTAGCACCTTCTCCCCCCGGCGCGACACCCTCAGGGAAGCCCTCGGACGCCCCCGCGGCCCCGGAGTCGGCGGCGGACTCGGGAGTGGAAGAGGTGGACACCAGGAGCTCCAGCGACCACCACCTGGAGACCACGAGCACCATCTCCACGGTCTCCAGCATGTCCACGCTGTCCTCGGAGAGCGGCGAGCCCACCGACACCTACACGTCCTTCGCCGACGGCCAAACTTTTCTACTCGAGAAGCCACCAGTGCCTCCAAAGCCCAAACTCAAGTCCCAGCTCAGCAAGGGGCCGGTTACTTTCAGGGACCCACTTTTGAAGCAGTCTTCGGACAGCGAGCTCATCTCCCAGCACCACGCGGCCACGCTGGCGGCCACCAGCGCGGCCCGGCCACGCTACCTCTTTCAGAGAAGGTCCAAGCTATGGGGGGACCCCATGGAGAGCAGGCCCGGCCACGGGGCCGAAGAGGACAAACCAACTGTGATCAGCGAGCTGAGCTCCCGCCTCCAGCAGCTCAACAAGGACACGCGCTCCTTGGGCGAGGAACCGGCCGGCTCCGCCCTGGATCCCGGCAAGAAGTCGCCAGTGGTGGCCGCACGGTAAGAGCCGGGCGTGGCCAGGGTCGGGGACGGGCGGGTGACACTGCCAAGGAGCCGGATGTGGCTTTGAGGGACACCTCGGAGCTTTGGGAGCTCGGCAGAGGTGCTGGAATGTCAGTGGGAGTTGTGGGATGGGCTCCTGGCGTGCTGTGGCTGTGGCTGCTCCCCCTGCTCTGCCCTTCCTGCTGCTCCGTGTCCTCCCCTCCCCGTGGTGACAATGGCGATGGTGAGGTGACAACAGCAATGCTATGGTGACAATGGCGATGATGAGGTGACAATGGCAATGATATGGTGACGGTGAGGGTGGTGTGATGACAATGGTGATGGTGTGGTGACAATGGCGATGGTGAGGTGACAGTGATGATGCCATGGTGACAATGACAACGTGAGAATGACAATGCTGTGGTGATAATGACGATGCCGTGGTGACAATGCTGTGGTGACAATGACGATGTCCTGATGATGATGCTGTGATGACAATGACGACATGACAATGACGACGCTGTGGTGACAATGACAATGTGGTGACAATGGGGATGCTGTGGTGACAATGACGATGTCCTGAGGATGATGCTGTGGTGACAATGATGCTGTGACAGTGAAAGTGCTGTGGTGACAATGACGATGTGGTGATAATGCGGATGCTGTGGTGACAATGCCGAGGTGATAATGCTGTGGTGACAATGATGATGCCATGGCGACAATGACAAAGTCCTGACGATGATGCTGTGATGAGAATGACAATGTCATGACAGTGACAATGCTGTGGTGACCATGACGATGTTGTGGTGACAATAACGAAGGGGTGACAATGGTGATGCAGTGGTGGCAATGATGTGGTGACAATGACGATGCCATGTTGATGATGCTGTGATGATGATGCTATGGTGACAATGACGACATTGTGGTGACGATGACAATGCTATGGTGACAATGACGGCACTGTGGCGACAATGACGATGTTGTGGTGATGATGACAATGCTGAGGTGCAATACTGTGATGACAATGATGATGTGGTGACAATGATGACCCCATGGTGACAATGCTGAGATGACAATGCTGCGGTGACAATGTCGAGTCCTGGGTCACCCCCTCCATGTTCTCTCCTGGCCAAGCACCAAGGATGGGTTTTTCTGGGGCTTTTCCATGTCTGAGGATCTCCAGGTGTTGTCCCACTCAGGAGGTGACAAAGGTGGCCCGTGGCACCCCCTGGACAGGACATGGTGGCACCAACGCCAGCCTGGTTCTGCCTCACCCCCCTAACCCTAAAACTATCCCAAACCTTCCAAATGGGAGCCCAAACCCTTAAAAAGCTTGGGAATATCAAATCCCAGCAGGAAATGGCCCAAAATTCCGAGTCTTGTCCTGCCCTTTCAGGCGCGGCCCCACAGAGCAGCCATGAGCCGGTGTCACCGAGTGTCACCTGCTGTCACCTGTGGGTGTCAGGGCTCAGCGAGGTGCCAGGAGCTCTGGATCAGGGGCAGCCCTTCCCATGGGAAAAGCTTTTCCAACCAAACCATCCCAGCCACGGCTGCTCCGGCGCATGGCACTGGCACAGGAGGTGACATTCCAGGTGGTGGCCTTGGGGACAAAGTGTCCAGGAGCATCCTGGGGTCACTCCAGCCTCTCCCAGCAGATCCAAACTGGGAGTACTGGGAGTGGATCCAGGGGTGTCTCCCTGCCCAAGAGTGTGATTCCCTAAGGAGCCAGGTGTCACCCAAGGTCCCTTCCCTCATCCCGAGCTGAGGCCATCCGGGGATCCTCTGGAATCGAGGCTGTGCCCATCTCCAGTGGCGCTGGAATTTTGGGAATTCTGGGCTTTTAAAAGCCCTTTTACCAGGATCCCACGCTGGTTTGGGATTCCCTGCTGGGAATCCTCCGGCTCCTGGTGACATCAGAATGTCCCTTTCCATGTCCCCATCCCTTCCATCCGTGTCCATCCAACCTCCCGGTTTTCCCCTGGAGCGATTTCACCGATTTTGAGGATCAGCCTTTTTCCATCCTCTCTTCCTGCTTTCCCTGCAATCCCTGCAATTCCCAGGGCTCTGTGCCCTGCTCATCCAGCCCCTGGAGCCTCCTCTTTTCCTGCACATCCCGTCCTCGCTCCCCACCGGAATCCGGCCCTTCCAGCCACCCCGCAGAGTCCCACATTCCCAGTTTTTCTCTTTTGGGAAAGTCATGGCCTTCCACGGCCTCACAAATTTTGGGATGTCAAAGACTTGAAATGTTTCCCGGGGAGTCGGTGGGGAATGGAATTTTTAATGATGGCAGCTGCTCTCCTGCATTGTCCGAGTTCTCCCAGCTTTTTGTATGGAATTGCTGTGAATTCAGGGAATAATGGGAGCACGGTTAGGTAAGAGGCAGTGACCCAGTTTGGGATGTGTTTTCCAGGCTCTGGAATTGTCCAGAGAAAGGAAGTGTCACCTGAATGTCCCTCAAGAGCTGCCGGGAGCCAGAGGTGGCCTGGAATCCCACAGGGATGCAGACAGGGAGGTGGCCTGGAATTCTGCAGGGATGGGGACTTTGAGGTGACATGGAATTCCAAATGGGGACATGGAGAAGTCCTGGAGACCCACAGGAATTGGAACCCTGGAATTCTGCAGGGATGGGGACTTTGAGGTGACCTGGAATTCCAAATGGGGACATGGAGGTGTCCTGGAGACCCACAGGAATTGGGACCCTGGAATTCTGTAGGGATGGGGACATTGAGGTGACCTGGAGTCCCTAAAAGGATCCTGAGAGTTCTTGGAATTCCTCAAGGAACAGGGACACTGAGGTGACCTGGAGTATCCCAAAAGGACACTGAGGGGTCTTGGAATTCCTCAAGGAACAGGGACACTGAGGTGACATGGAGTTCCACAGGGATAGGGACAGGGAGGTGGCCTGGAGTCCTCAGAGGGGACAATGAGGTGTCCTGGAATCTGGGAATAGGGACACTGAGGTGGCCTGGAGTCCCACAGGGATGGGGACCCAGATGTTCCCATACCTGATCCTTCCCCAGCCCTTCCAGCAGCTCTGGATCCATGGGATTGGCGGAGCAGCTGCCATTCAGGAATCATCCTGCAATTCCTCCATCCCCACATTCATCCTGAATTCCCAGCAATTCCGTGCAAGCTCAGGGAATTCCCTGCTCCAGAGCAGTGCCCGGCGCCTTTCCCTGACTGATCCCTGTGGGAATGCTCCCTGGGAAACCCGGGAAGCCCCAATCCATGGATTTTTCCTGAGCTCTAACTCCGGCTCTGTCTCCTCCCAAGCCGGGCGTCCACGGAAGGACCTTTGAGCCGAGGGACTGGGAAAGAGCCCAAGGAATTCTGACAGTGGCAACGTCAGGTCACAGTTCAGGCCACTGATGGTGACAATCCCGGGACCAGGGACACCTGGGACGGTGACAATGGCAGCGGAGCAAGGGGACAACTTCCCTTCATCCGTGGTGGCCCTTGGTGGCCGTGTCCAAGAGCAGCTTCCTCGTGTTTAACCCAAAACCCTGGAATTGTTGAGGCTGGAAAACCCCTCTGATCCCACCCAGCCCAGCCACTCCCAGCGCTGCCCCGTGTCCCCAAGTGCCACATCCACACGGCTTTTAATCCCGCCAGGAATGGGGCTTCCACCCCTTCCCTGGGCATCCCATTCCAGCACTTCATCAACTTCTGGGGAAGGAATTTTCCCAAAAATCCAACTTCACCTCGAGGCGACGCCCTCTTGTTCCCTGCCCCGGCTGGGATTCCTGTCCGGGATTCCTGGAGCAGTGGTGGGATCCTGGAAATCCCGGGATCCTGGGAAAACCCTGCTGAGCCGTGGGAGAGGCTCGGGATGAGCCGCGCGGGGCCGAGCGCGTTCCACGTGTGACATCCGTGTCCCCAATAAAGCTGACGGTGACCGTGACAGGTGTGTGTGTGTCATTGGGGACACGGCCATTCCCAGCATTTCGGGAGCCACGTTCCATGCCCGGAGCCAGCTCCAGCTCCGGATTCACTGCTCCAGTGCTCCAGGCGGCATTCCCGCAAAATTCCCCAAGACATTCCCGTCGCGTGTCCCCGCCCAGCCCTGCCAGGCTCTCACCATCCATAATCCCAATTGGATCCATCTTCCCAACCTCTGGGACTCACCAGGAGCATCCCAAACATCCCAAAAACCCTTTCTTTTCCAAACCAAGCACGATTTAACTCCCAGGAGTTTGGGGTGTGGAGGGCCCAGGATTTGTCCAGGTCGTTCCCAGGTAGAGCTTTGTGTTTTCCTATTTTCCTCTGGAATTTGGAAGGAGGCTCCAAGTCCAAGACTGTGGGAGCTTTGCCCATCCCAAAGGTTTTTCCAACAAAATCCCAGCCGCAGGTTTCCAGCTCTTCCCAGGGTTTTCTTTGGCGTTGATAAATCTCCAAGGCAAATTTCAGGAGGGTTCCGAGATTTTGGGGCTCCGGAGCCGGGCCACGGGGAGCTTTTCCAAAGGGATCTTGCTCCTGGGGACTTTAAGAAATTCCCATTGCTCCTGGTTTGGGGCTCTGGGTCCAAGCTCAGGGGAACTTTGCCAAGGACTCCAAGTGATTCCCAAGGGGAATCCCAAATGTCGAGTTTGGGGCTCCAGATCCAAAGTCAAGCTCAGGGAAGCTTTGCCAACCAGTCCTGGCTCCTGGCTCCAGTTTGGGGCTCCATATCCGAGCTCAGGGAAGATTTTCCAGGAGCTTCTAGCTCCTCAGAAATTCCAGGAACATCCCAAATATCCCAGTTTGGAGCTCCAGATCCCAGCTCAATGGAGCTTTTCCAATGGCCCCTCAGAAGTTCCAGGAACATCCCAAATGTCCTGTTTTGGGGCTCTGGACCCAGATTCAGGGGAAGTTCTGGCCCCTGGGGACTTCCAGGGGCATCCCAAATATCCCAGTTTGGGGCTCCAGGTGAGGCAGGGCTTTGCCAAAGGGTCCTGGTTTCCACTGATTCCCAGGAGCATCCCAAGTGTCCCAGTTTGGGGCTCTGGATCTGAGCTCAGGGAAGATTTTCCAAGGGCTTCTGGCTGCTCAGAACTTCCGGGAACATCCCAAATGTCCCAGTTTGGGGCTCTGGATCCCAGCTCAATGACCTTTTCCAACAGCTCCTCAGAACTTCCAGGAACATCCCAAATGTTCCATTTTGGGGTTCTGGATCCAGGTTCGGGGGAGCTTTTCCAAGGAGGTCTGGCCCCTGGGGACTCCCAGGAGCATCCCAAGTTTCCCAGTTTGGAGCTCTGGATCCAAAGGGAAACTTTTCCAAGGGTTTTTTATGTCTTTGCTCGTGCCTTTGTTTCTCTTTAACCCAAAAAAGGCTCCTGGGAAGCGGAACTCGAGCTTCCAAAGGGAGCATTTCTGGTGCTGCTCTGCAATTCCATGAATTCCTTTGTATTCCCACAGATCTGAGAGAGAAGGAGAAGAAACTTGAGCCCTTTGGGGTTTTAGTTCCTTTTAGGGTAAAGCTGCCTCTTTTTCTCCAATCCTGAATGAATTCCGTGTCCCGGGAGTGGTGTCACATCCCAGCAAAAGCTTGGAAAAACACCCCCCTGTTTCCTTGTAGGCTTGGGGGCTCTTCCCGGGGAAATTCCCACGGGAAGCAGGGATTTGGGATGAAAATCGAGGGAATTGGCTGTGGGGAGGGAAGGAAAAGGGGGATTGGGATCGCTGAGTGAGGGAGAGTGGGAATAGGGGGGATTTGTGTGGCAGGGAGGGGTGGGGACGAGGCGGCCACTTTTGGAGAGGAGGTGGCCAAATTTAGAGAGGAGGTGGCTGGGATTGGGAAGGAGGTGGCCAGGATTGAGGAGGAGATGGCCAGGATTGGGAAGGAGGTGCCCCCCTCCCACCACATCTGGAGAGGTCACCAGGACTGTGGAGGTGGCCAGGACTGGGAAGGAGGTGGCAAAGTTTGGGAATGAAGTGGCCAGGATTGTTTGGGATGGAGGTTCAAGGATTGAGATGGAGGTGGCAAAGTTTGGGAATGAAGTGGCCAGGATTGTTTGGGATGGAGGTTCCAGGATTGAGATGGAGGTGACCATGATTGGGAATGAAGTGACCAGGATTGGGATAGAGATTCCAGGACTGGGATGGAGGTGGCCAGGACTGAGATGGAGATTCCAGGATTGGAGTGGAGATGACCAGGACTGGGATGGAGGTGACGAGGATGTGGAATGAGGTGACCAGGATTGGGATGGAAATTCCAGGATTGGGATGGAGATTCCAGGACTGGGATGGAGGTGGCCAGGATTGGGATGGAGATGACCAGGATTGGTAATGAGGTGACCAGGATTGGGATGGAGGTGACCAGGACTGGGATGGAGGTGGCCACGCTGCCGACGGCCACAACCCCTGTGTTCTCCACCCTCCCTCCCACTGGGCTCCATGGATTCCACTTCCCATGGGAAGAGGCTGCTGCAGGGGTCCCCAGGCACAGTGGGATCCCCTGGATCCCTTCCCCTCTGGGTTTCCATGGAACTTCCCCAGGTTCTCAAAGGCTGGGGATCTTTGAGGCCCTCAGGGAGGCTGAGCTGTGGAAAATCGGGAATTCTGGGGGCCTGCACTGAGAGGACCCTCCCAGCCCTTGATCCCAGAGGATTCGGAGGTGCTGCAGGATCTGGGAAGGGTTTGATGCCTACAAGGAGACAGGGTCCCCCCAGCACGTGTCCTGTCCCGGTGTCACCGTGTCCCCACGTCACCGCTCCGCTGGCTTCTCCCATCCCAGCATCACCCATCACGCTCATCCCAAGGAAACGGGCTTTTTGGGAATTTGGGAAGAGCAGTGGGGCTGCCTGGAGCTCCAAGGGATGAGCTCCAGGCCCAGGTGGAGCCTCAGAGTGGGAAGAGTGGCATTGTCCCCATGTTCCCGTTAAACTGGGCTTTGTCACCTTTTCCTTGAGGTGGGAATCGTGGGAAAGGGGATTTTCCTTGGAGAAATCCAGAGGGATCCATTCCAGGTGGAGTTCAGGGAAGGAGGGAGCTCCGGATCTCTCACGGGAAGAGATTGCCTTGGGAAGGCCCAGGGGCAACACTCGAGGAATTGGGAATTTTCCTATGGATTCCAGCCCAGAATTCCCTTTTCCTGCTGGGATCAGAGAAGGAAAAAAGGGAATTTTAGTTACAACATCCCTGATCCTGCCAGAGCTCCCTGCTGGAGCTTCCTGGGATTGCTCTGGATTGTCCCTGCTCCGGGACAGAGCTCATGGATAAATCCCAATCCCAAAACCGCTCCGGACAAATCCCTGCTGGAGTCTGAGACCCCCTTGGGTCTCCTCCCCATCCCTGCTCCGGCCTGGGCCCCTTGGGATGTTTTTCCCAAGGGATAACCGTGCGTCCTTCCCAAAAATTCCCAAATCCACATTCCCAAATGTTCCCAGACTCTGCTCCAATGGCAGCTCCCAACTTCTGGCATTCCCGAGGTGTCCCTGCTCCCGGCACAGCTCTGGCATTTCCTGCCTGTTCCATTGCAGAAAGGGTTAAAATTGGGAATAATCCAGGGGTTTGGGGGCGTTTGGAGCCAACATTCCAAACCTGGAAGCTCCTGGTCCATATCCAGGTGGGATGAGGCCATTCCCTCCTTCCTGACAGCACAGCCCAGGGATCCCGGGCAACTTCCACAGGTTATTCCCTCTGGGAAGCACCGAATCCCCGGGAACATCCCGTGGCCTTTGGGGGTGGCCGATGGCACCGTCACTGTCACCAGCCCCGGGGGGACATGGAAAAATTTGGGAATTTTGTGTCGGCTGCTCGGTGTTGTTTTGGCTGTGGGGCATTTTTCTCATGCATTTGTTGTTTCCTTCCTTTCCCAAATCCCTGCCTTGCCCAAATCCCTCTTTCCGATATCCCTGCCTTTCCCAAATCCCTGTTCCTTCCCAAATCCCTCTTTCCCAAATCCATCTCTTTCCGATATTCCTGCCTTTCCCAAATCCACCCTCCTTCCCAAATTTCTCTCCTTCCCAAATCCCTGCATTTCCCATTTGCCTGTTTTTCCCAAATTCCTCTTTCCCATTTCCCTGCCTTTCCCAAATTCTTCTTTCCCAAATTCCTACCCTTCCTAAATCCCTGCATTTCCCATTTCCCTGCCTTTCCCGAATTCCTCTTTCCCATTTTCCTGCCTTTCCCAAATCCCTGGCCCTCCCCAAATCCCTGCCTTTCCCGAATTCCTCTCTTTCCAAATCCCCGCTCCTTCCCAAATCCCTGCCCTTCCCAAATCCCTGCATTTCCCATTCGCCTGTTTTTCCCAAATTCCTCTTTCCCATTTCCCTGCCTTTCCCAAATTCTTCTTTCCCAAATCCCTGCCCTTCCTAAATCCCTGCATTTCCCATTTCCCTGCCTTTCCCGAATTCCTCTTTCCCATTTTCCTGCCTTTCCCAAATCCCTGGCCCTCCCCAAATCCCTGCCTTTCCCGAATTCCTCTCTTTCCAAATCCCCGCTCCTTCCCAAATCCCTGCCCTTCCTAAATCCCTGCATTTCCCATTTCCCTGCCTTTCCTGAATTCCCTGCCTTTCCCATTTGCCTGTCTTTCCCGAATTCCTCTCTTTCCCAAATCGCTGGTCCTTTCCCGAATCCCTTCCCGCTGTTCCCTCTTTTCCCAGCCCTCCCAGCAGCTCTGTCGCTGTCCAACCCTCCAGGCTTTGGCTGAATCCGTGCAATTCCAACCGCCCCATTCCCAGCTGGCCACGCCCTCACCCATCCCACGGGAACCATCCCGATCTCCCCCCCAATTCCCACCCCCTCCATTCCCCCATTCCCAATCCCCAACTCTCCCCAAACCCACCCGGGGGTCTCCACTCAGGGAACACCAAGGCCGGATCGATTCCCGCGGTTCTCCCGGCCCCGAATCCCTCGGGATCGACGTCCGGTGGCTTCTTTTTCCGTGTGGCGCTTCCCGGACCGGAGCTAACATTTCTCTCATTGCCTCTTTTCCTGCTTCCATGTGCATGTCCCGCTGCTCTGTCCTAGATCCGCCTCTGGCCTCCGGAGGGTGGGCGAGTTGTGTAAGTGAGCACGTTCCCATTCCATAGCTCCATCCCACCGGGAATGTCCCATTCCTCACCTGTCTCTCCCCCGTCCCCGTTGCCGCCCCGCTCCCGCCGGCGTTCCCGGTGTTCCGGAGGGAGCGGCGCCGGCTCCGGGATGTGCGCGTCCCTCGGGAGCATGGCCCTGTCCCTGTGCTGTGGTGGCGTGTCCGGCTCTTCCCGCTGGTGTTCCTGCTGAGGAAATTCCCGTCGGGATCCCGGGGGATTGGGGCTGTGGGGTGGGGAGATCCTGGAGCGGCTCAGTCCTCCAGGAAGGGTGGGAGAGACAGCAGGAAGTGGGAAAAGAGAAGGACACCAGGAAAGGTGGGAGAGACCCCAGGAAAAGTGGGAAAAGGATCCCAGAAAAGGTGGGAAAAACACCAGGAAAGGTGGGAAAAGGCCACAGAAAGAGTAGGGAAGGACACCAGGAAAGGTGGGAAAGATCTCAAGGATGTAGGAAGACACTCCAGGAAAAGTGGGAGAGATCCCTGATAAGGTGGGAGACACCCCAGGAAAGGTGGGAAAAGGATCCCAGGAGAAGTGGGAGAGATTCTAAGAAAGGTGGAAAAGACACCAGAAGGATGGAAAAGATCCCAGGAAGGGTGGGAAAGACACCAGGAAGTGGGAAAAGAGAAGGACACCAGGAAAGGTGGGAGAGACCCCAGGAAAAGTGGGAAAAGGATCCCAGAAAAGGTGGGAAAAACACCTGGAAAGGTGAGAGAGGTCTCAAGATGTTGGAAGAGACTCCAAGAAAAGTGGGAGAGATCCCAGATAAGGTGGGAGAGACCCCAGGAAAGGTGGGAAAAGGATCTCAGGAAAGGTGGGAGAGGTCACCAGGATGTTGAAAGAGACTCCAAGAAAAGTGGGAGATCCCACATAACGTGGGAGAAACCCCAGGAAAGGTGAGAAAGGATCCCAGGAAAGGTGAGAGAGATCCCAGGAATGGGGAAAGGACCCCAGGAAAAGTGGGAAAGACTCCAGGAATGATGGGAGAGGATCTGGGAAAGGTGGAGAATACCCTGGGAGGGACTCTGGGAAAGGGGGCAGAGCATCCCCATTGCAATCCCAGCAAACCATGGATGCACCAGGATCCATCTGTGGTTCCCCAGGGTGGGGGCTCCCAGGTGCCCCTCTGGAGCAAACATTCCATGAGGCAGAGGAGGGAGCTGCTGGGATCCTGCTCCATCCCAATTCCCCAGGGAATCCACCCGAGGCCGCAGCAGGAAAACCGGGATCCAGGGATTCCCCTTCTGCCAGCAATGACTCCAGGATATCCCAGAGGCTTTCAGAAGCTCTGGAAGGACTCCCCAGGCTGGGATGGGACAGCAGCGGGATCCCGGGAAAAGCTGTTCCCACTCCAGCTCCCTTGGGCTGGAAGGGGCGACCCATGGGATGGGGAGGGCCGGAGAATTCCCCCTGGGAATTTCCCAGCGTGCATGGCCGGCTCTGTGCTCCTGGTTGTGCTTCCTGTGTGTTGTCCCCGTGTCCCGTCCTCGTGTCCCGTCCCGTGTGCGGAGCTCCGGCTCCATCCGTGTCCCGGCTCCCGGAGCCGTTCCCGGTTGATTTTTCCTTGTCCTTTTCTGCCAAGCGCTGAATTCCCGAGGCCGCGGCCCCGTCCCGGGAGAGCGGCGCCGGATCCTGACGCTCCGGGAATGCCGGGGGCCGCGTTCCCACATTCCCGACGGCTGCTGGATGCCGTTCCCAGGGATTTGCTCCGCTCCCGGGTGGGGCAGGGGCGTGGGATGCTCGGGAGCTCCCGGCCTGCTCCGGATCTTTCCAGGAACGCCCGGAGCGGGGTCGTTCCGGAGGGTCCCCTCGGCCATGGGGGGCTCATCCCATGGGATCCAGCCGTGGATTCGCTCCCCCAATCCTGGCACTGGTGTCATGGAAATTTGGGATATTTGGGGGACACCAAGGGGGAACCGTCCCCTGTGTTGGCACTGGGGGCACTTGGATCATCCTATGCATCATTCCAGGACTCATCTCTAGGCTCACCCTAGGGCTTATCCCAACATTCCTTCCAATGCTCTTCCCTGGGCTCACCCCAAGGTTCCTCCCTGGGCTCATCCCAAGGTTCATCCCAGGTCTCCTCCTGGGGCTTATCCCAAGATTCCACCCAGTGTTCCTGGGCTCATCCCAAGATTCCTCCCTGGGCTCATCCCAGAGCTCATCCCGAGGTTTATCCCAAGATTGCTCCCAGTGCTCTTCCCTGGGCTCATCCTGAGGTTCATCCCGAGGTTCCTCCTAGGGCTCATCTCCGTATCCCAAGATTCCTCCCAGGCTCATCCCAAAGCTCATCCCAAGGTTCCTCCCAGGGCTCATCCCAAGGTTCATCCCGCAGCTCCCGGGTTCAGGACAGCAGGAATTCCGTGTCCTGCTCCCACATCTGCTCCTGGATCCTTTGGGATGGCCACATCCCATCCACCGGAGTGACCGGGATCAGGAAAACTTCGGACAGTGTTTGGTCCTTGCCCAGAATCCCTGCCCTGCTCCCAGTATCCCCGGTCCAGTTCCCAGTATCCCCTGTCCAGTTCCCAGTATCCCCTGTCCAGCTCCAGGGGTAGGGTCAGGGTGAGGATTGGGATCAGGATCAGGGTTGGGATTGGGGTCAGGATCACAGTTAGGGTTGGGATCAGGGTCTGGGTCAAGGTTAGGATTAGGATTGGGATGGGGATACAGATCAAGGTTAGGATCACCTGTGAATTGGGATCAGGATTAGGGTCAGGTTTAGGCTCAGGGTTAAAGTTAGGGTCAGGTTTAGGGTTAGGACCAGGATCAAAATCAGGGTTGAGGTGGATTTAGAGTCAAGGTTAGGGTCAGGTTTAGGGTCAGGGTTAGGATCAGGGTTAAGGTTAGGATCAGGATTAGGGCCAGAGTCAAGGCTGGGATCAGGGTCAGGGTTAAGATCAGGATTAGGGCCAGAGTCAAGACTGGGATCAGGTTTGCACTTGGGATCAGGATCACGGTCGGTATCAGGGTCAGGATCAGGGTCAGGGTCAGGATTAAGTTCAGGATTAGGGTCAGGTTTAGGGTCAGGGTTAGGATCAGGGTTAAGGTTAAGCTTAGGGTCAGATCCAGGGTTAGGATCAGGGTCAGGGTTAAGATCAGGATTAGGGCCAGAGTCAAGGCTGGGATCAGGTTTGCACTTGGGATCAGGATCACGGTCGGTATCAGGGTCAGGATCAGAATCAGGATTAAGATCAGGATTAGGATTAGGGTTAGGCTCAGGGTTAGGGCTATGTTTGGGATCAGCATTGGAGGAAGGTCCATAGAAAAGAAGGAAGATCCTTAGGATCCATTGGAAGGAAGATCTCGCAGGAAGATCCATGGGAGGGTCAAAGGAAGATCCGTAGAAAGGTTGGAACAAGGTCCTTGGGAATGTTGGAAAAACCTCCACTGAAATGTTGGAGAAAACCCCTCAGGAAGGTCGGAGGAGATCTGTAGGAGGTCAGAGGAAGATCCACGAGGAGGTCAGGAAACGTCCACAGGAAATTCAGGAAGATCCATAGGGAAGTTGGGTGGAAGATCCATAGGAAGATTGGAAAAACATCCATATGAAGACTGGGAGAAGGTTTGAGGAAGATCCATAGGAAGGTTGGGAACAGGTCCACACCAAGGCTGGAGGTGGTCACAGCCCCTTTGGAAACTGCCATGGGAATTGTGGGAGACAATTCCAAGGATTTGAGGCCCACCATGGAACACCGGAGCAGCCGCACGGGAGCCTCCCCAAGGAACAGGGAATGATCCAAACGATCCCAGGAACAGTTCCAGTGATCCCCAGGTTCAAACAATCCCAGGAGTGATCCCCACCATCCTAGGAATGATCCAAATGATCCCAGGAGTGATCCCAGGAACGATCCCAGCCATGCCAGGAACAATCCAGCCTTGCCAGGAACGATCCAAACAATCCCAGGAACGATTCCAGCCATCCCAGGAATGATCCAAATAATTGCAGAAAAGATCCCAGCGATCCCAGGAACAATCCAAGAAATCCCAGGACATCCAGCTTTTCCCTGTCAGAGCTTCAAAAGGTGATTCCTTCTCTGCTGTGCCAGGGAAGCAGAAAAATGGGAATTATCAGGTACGCGGCTCATCCTGCAGATCTTCAGCCTCATTCAGCTCATCCCTTCAGAGCTATGGATTTCTGGGATCCTCGGAGTTCATCAGCATTCCCGAAACCAGGAGGTGGCAATCGAGGCAGTGGTGGATCCCAGCAGCATTCCAGAGTGTCCTGGTTTTCCAGGAGGGAGCTGAGATGGGAGGCTGAGCAGGGAAACTGAGACACCGGGATGAAGGAAGTTTTATGGGATAGTTCTGAGTGAGGACAAGTGGAGAGGCAGGGATGGGATGGGATGGGATGGGATGGGATCAAAACCCATCCAGCGACACCTCCCACTGTCCCAGGCTGCTCCAGCCCCAGTGCCCAGCCTGGCCTTGGGCACTGCAGGGATCAGGGGCAGCCCCAGCTGCTCTGGCAGTGCCAGCCCAGGCAGGAATTCCTCATTGCCAAGATGCCACCCATGGCTGCCCTGTGGCAGTGGGAGCCATTCCCTGGGTGCTGTCCCTGCAGGCCTTGTCCCCAGTCCCTCTGCAGGCCCTGCCAGGGGCTCTCAGCTCTCCCTGGATCCCTCCCTGCTCCAGGGGAACATTCCCAGCTCTCCCAGCCTCTCCAGAGCACAGGACTCTGATTTTCTAGGATTCACCCAGGTGTCAGATCCCTTTCCTTTCCCATTCCCTGTCCATCCCACGGGGACAATGGCAGGATGGGGACAATGCCAAGGGGACAGCAGCGCTTTGAGGAGCTTTGTCCCCATCCAAGATTCCCACGGTGGCACAGCCAGGAGGTCCCACATGTCCCAGTGCCGAGGGGACACCGGCCCGGCCACCCCTGGGCTCCTCACGCCACCCTGGCCACCAGGTGACCGTCACCAGGGATGTCCAGAGGGTCCCTCCATCCCGGGAAAATGCTGGAAAGTTCCCTCTTATCCCAGCTTTTCTCCGCTGGGTCACTCCCATTCCATGTGGGATCAGCATGGGGTGGGGGGGACGGGGCAGGACGGGGCACAGGGTCCTTGTCCCCAGGGTTTGGGACACTTTGGGGGCGCAGAGCCGTGCCAGGAGGGCAGGACCGGCCGGGAACCCCCACCCTGGCGGCGCCGCCGGAATCTTTGGGACATCCCCAGCGGGATATCCCGCCCGAGCCGCGTCCCCCCAGCCCGAACCTCCCCGAACCCCGCTGGATTCGCGCCCCCATTCCCAAACCCGGCCTCACCCCTTCCCTCTCCTCTCTTCTCTCCCCCCCGCCTCCCCGCTCTCTCCGCAGACTTTTCAGTAGTTTAGGAGAGCTCAGCACCATTTCCCAGCGCAGCTCCGGCACCACCTTCACCGTGCGGCCCGGCAGCCGCTACCCCGTCACCCGCCGCACGCCCAGCCCCGTCAAACCCGCGGCGCTGGAGCGCCCCGAGCCCCTCAGCACCGTCCGGCCCTACGGCCTGACGCCCCCCACCATCCTCAAATCCTCCAGCCTCTCCATCCCGCACGAGCCCAAGGAGGTGCGGTTCGTGGTGCGCAGCGTCAGCGCCCGCAGCCGCTCCCCGTCGCCGTCGCCGTCGCCGGGGCCGCCGCTGCACACGCTGCACCCGCCGCGGCCCTTCATGCAGAAGCCGCTGCACCTGTGGAACAAGTACGACGTGGGGGACTGGCTGGAGAGCATCAACCTGGTGGAGCACCGGGACAAGTTCGAGGACCACGAGATCGAGGGCACGCACCTGCCCGCCCTGACCAAGGAGGACTTCGTGGAGTTGGGGGTGACCCGCGTGGGGCACCGCATGAACATCGAGCGGGCGCTCAAGCAGCTGGTGGACAGCTGACCGCGCCCGGAGCCGCCGTGGGAAGGGCGGGGCGGAATTCCCAAGCCAAGAAAACCCACTCGGATTCTCCTTCTCCTTCTCCGAGCGCTGCACTGAGGGCGTGGGGCCGCCGATCCCCCAGCCCCGGCTCCCGCCCCGGCCCCGCGCCGCTGCCTCCGGCCCAGGAATGTTGCATGAAATTCCTCCTCGTTCCCGCTCTCCCGGAGAGCCCGGCCTGTAAATCGCTCCGTGCGCCCCGCCCGGGTGGCACCGGCCGCACGCACGGTGGTGGCACCTCGGCGGCGACACGGCCTGGAGCCCCAGAGCGGGCAGGTGGCACCTCCCGGGTGGCCCTGCCACGCTCACAGGTGGCCCCAGGTGCTGACAAGTCCCAGGTGTCCCTGCTGGGAGGTGGCCCCAGGTCCTGACACCCCTCAGGTGTCCCCGGCAGGGTCAGAGGTGGCCCCAGCTCCTGACACCCCACAGATGTCCCCGACAGTGTCACAGTTGTCCCTGCCCGGCTTGGAGGTGGCCCCAAGGTCCTGAACCCCCCCGGGTGTCGCTGCCAGGGGGTGGCACCAGGTCCTGAACCCCTCCAAGTGTCCCCGGCAGGGTCAGAATTGTCCCTGTCAGGGGATGGCCCCAGGTCCTGCCCCCTGCCAAGGGTGTCCCTATCGGGGGGTGGCCCTGGGTCCTGAACCCCCTCAGGTGTCCCTGCCAGGAGGTGGCCCCGGGTCCCCCCCAGGTGTCCCCATCGGGCTCGGAGGCGGCGGCTCCAGCGGGGCCGTCCCGGCGGCGCTCCCGGAGAAAGGAAGGAAGGAAGGATGAAGGAAAGAAGGGAGGAAGAAAAGGAGGAAGGAAGGGCCGGGAAGGCTCCAGCGGCGGCCGTGCCACCCCGAGCTGTGCCAGGCCGTGCCAGAAGAGCCCCCCCCGCCAGGCGGACCCCCCCGGACTCTGAGCTGCTGCCCCGGCCGGGTGAGAGGGAGCGAGGAGCGCATGGATCGAAGCATGTTTGGGAATGTCGGGAGGCTGGGGGGGGACGAATCCCGCAGCAAAAAAACGAAAAACACAAAAAAAAAAAAAAAAAAAAATTCGCTTTGGCAACGTTTAGAGGGGAGGGGGCGGGGGGTGGGAAAGGTTTGATTTCCTCTGGGCTTGGGGTCTTGTTTTTTCCAAAAGGGGGGAAAAGCATTGATGGGAAATTATTTAATCTCCGTGCATTTATCTAGAGAGCAGCTGATAAGCCCCACGAGATAACGAATTACAGGATCCTCCCCCCTCCCCACACACCCCTTCCGCCCCCCCCCCCCCAAAATCCTGCTCATCCCTCGTTTTGCATCTTTTTAAGCAGCTCTATATTTGGAAAGAGAGAATATCTATATATCTATATCTCCAGAGCTATAGCCACCTGATTTTTGTTAGGATTTTCCTAAAAGAATTCCTATCTCTGGACTGGAGGAGACGCTCCCGGCACGCCCGTGGCTCGCGGGAGTTTTTAAGCGACTGAATGAATGTGAAAAAGTCTTTTTAAACACACCACAAAAACCCCTAAAATCCCCCTCCCCACCAACCCGAAACAGCTCCTTTCCGACGCTCTGGATTTGTAAAAATTCAGAGAAATCACAAAAACACACACACACACAAAAAAAAAAACCACAAAAACACAAACTTGCGTTTTGGGACACACCGAGTCTTCCAGGCACACAGCAGGGAGGTGTCCCCGATTTTGGGGGTCCCAGGGCTGGTGGTGGCCGTGGGGACGATGCCCGGGGCAGGGGACGCTCCCCGTGGTGTCCCCAGCGCCACCCGCGTGTCCCCCGGGCGGGGGCGGCCCGGCTGGCCGGGAGGGGAGGGCTCGGTGCTCCCAAAAGCCGAGCGAGGCCCCCAGGAAGGCATTAACAAAACTCTTCTGGTGCTAAGAGGGGAGGACAGGGAGCTCCGTCCTGACCCTCAACATCTCCGAACCTTTCCGACCTTGCCAGGGAAAAGGGCCCGGAGCTCCCCCGGGGTGTCCCCAGGATGTCCCCTGTCCTGTGTCAGGGTACCGGGACCTCCCCGGGATGTCCCCTGTCCTGTGTCAGGGTACCGGGACCTCCCCGGGATGTCCCCTACCCTGTTTCGGGCACCGGGATGTCCCCGGGATGTCCCCTACCCTGTGTCGGGGCACTGGGACCTCCCCGGGATGTCCCCTGTCCTATGTCGGGGCACCGGGATGTCCCCGGGATGTCCCTGCCCTGTGTCAGGCACCGGGCTGTCCCCAGGAGGGTCCCCGGTGCCATCTCCTTGTCCCCGAGCCCTCACCCCCGTGGCGACCCCCGCCGTTCTGTCCCCGTGCCCGGCTGTCACCCCGCTGTCCCAGCCGGGAACGGGAAAGGGCCCGGTGGGCGACGAGCCGGGAAAAAATATCCCGGGAAAAAAACAAAAACAAGCCGGGAATGGCGGGCTCGGTGAGCCCGGCACGTCCCGGCCCCTCCCCTGCGCCACCGCGGTGCCACCGCGCCCGCCCGGTGTCCCCTGCCCAGCTCAGGTCCTGCCCTCGGCCGTGTCCCCGCAGCCCCCGCCACGCCGCCAAGGTCCCGTCCCCGTCCTCTCCCCCGCCAATCAGCGCCCGTGTCCCCAGATCTGCCCTGCCAGCCCCGCGGTGTCACCAGGTGTCACCAAGTGTCACCCTCGGCCCCCAGATCCTCTGTGCCAGCCCCACCCACGGTCACCTCCCCGCAATCCGCCCTCTAAACCCAGCCCCGTCCTTCGCCCTCCCACCGGGACCCCCAAATTCACCTCACCTGTGCCCCCAAATACAGCCCGACCCTTTTCCACCAAATCCATCCCACCTGTGCCCCCAAATCCATCCAACCCTTATCCACCAAATCCATCCCACCCCTACCCCCAAATCCATCCAACCCTTATCCACCAAATCCAGCCCCACCCTCTGCAATCCCCCCCAGATCCATCCCACCCTTACCCCAAATCCATCCCACCCTTATGCACCAAATTCACCTCACCTGTGCCCCCAAATCCAGCCCGACCCTTATCCACCAAAACCATCCCACCCTTACCCCCAAATTCGCCTCACCTGTGCCCCCAAATCCATCCAACCCTTATCCACCAAAACCATCCCACCTGTGCCCCCAAATCTATCCCACCTGTGCCCCCAAATCCATCCAACCCTTATCCACCAAATCCAGCCCGACCCTGTGCAATCTTCCCCCAAATCCATCCCACCCTTATCCCCCAAATCCATCCCACCTGTGTCCCTAAATCCATCCCACCCTTATCGACCAAACTTGCGCCCCCAAATCCAGTTCTACCCTGTGCAATCTCCCCAAAATCCATCCCACCTGTATCCCCCAAATCCATCCCCACTCCCCTCGCCCGGCCGGTGCCACCCTCGCTCTGTGTCCCCGCTGTGTCCCGGCATTCCCGGGACACTCCGGGCACAGGAACAGGCTGGCAGCTCCCACCCCAAATCCCAACCCATCCCAGATCCCACCCCAAATCCCACCCAAAATCTGACATCCCGTCCCAGATCCCAACCCCAGCTCCCATCCCACATCCCATCCCAAATCCCATCCTAGACAACGCCGTGCCACCCTCCTGTGCCTCTCCCCTGCCCCCTCCGCTCCCTGTCCCCTCTGTCCCCGTGTCCCTCCGCCACCTCCCGGTGCTGTCCCGAGCCGCTCCGCGCATCCCGGGGCGCTCCCGGCCCCTCCGCATCCCGCCGGGAATGTCGCACGGCGGAATGTCGCATGCGGGAATGTCGCACGGCGGAATGTCGCACGGCGGAATGTCGCACGCGGGAATGTCGCACGGCGGAATGTCGCACGCGGGAATGTCGCGCGGCGGAATGTCGCGTTCCGGCATGTCGCACGGTCGAATGTCGCGTGGCGGGCGGAGCACGTCCCGGTGCCATGGCGCCGCTGTGGGATTGGGGAATTCCACCCTGCCTGGCACTGCCCACCCTGGCTGGCACTGCCCACCCTGCCTGGCCACTCCAGCCTGGCACTGCCCACCCAGCCTGGCACTGACTGCCCTGACCACCCTGCCTGGCACTGCCCACCCTGCCTGGCACTGACTGCCCTGCCTGACCATCCTGGCTACCCCTGCCCAGCACTGGCCACTCTGCCTGTCATTAACCACTCTCTCTGACCACCCCAGCCTGGCACTGACTGCCCTGACCACCCCGCCAGACACTGACCACCCTCTCTGACCACCCGTGCCAGGCACTGACCACCCTGCCTGGCCACCCCTGCCTGGCACTGACCACTCTGCTTGGCCGCCCCTGACCATCCTGCCTGGCACTGCCCGACCACCCTGACCACCCCAGCCTGGCACTGACTGCCTTGCCTGACCACCCCTGCCTGGCACTGACCACTCTGCTTGGCCGCCCCTGACCATCCTGCCTGTCATTGACCACTCTGCCTGACCCCCTGACCACCCCAGGCTGGCACTGACCACTCTGCCTGGCACTGACTGCTTTGCCTGACCACCCTGCCTGGCACTGCCCACCCTTGCCTGGCACTGCCCATCCTGCCCGACCACCCTTGCCTGCCCACCCCGCCTGTCCCTCCCTGTCCCTCTCCCCTGTCCCTCCCCATCCCCGCAGCCCCGGCAGCCCCCGGCGCTCTCGGTGTCCCCTGGGTGGCACCGCTGTCCCGGTGTCCCCTCGCGGAGCCCCCCCGGTGTCCCCTGAGGCTCGGGGGCTCCGCAGGCGCCACGGGCGCGGGTGGCAGTGACAGTGGTGGCCTGAGCGCGGGCAGCCCGGCGCGTCCCGCCGGGTGTCCCGGGTCTCCGCCCCTTCCGCAGCTGTTTGTCGGGGCCACACCGAGACGGAGACCCCCGCCCGCGGCCGCCTCTCGCCGCGAGAGGCCGAACCCGCGGAGCGCAACCGCTCCGCTCAAGCTCGCTCTGGGACCGGAGAGCTGTGCGCCTTCTCGCCATTTCGGAGGAGCCTTCCCCTCCCTCCTCCTCCTCCTCCTCCTCGTCCTCCTCCGCGCCCCCCGAGGGCGGAAATGGCGGTGCCCGCTCCGCGCCCGCGGAGCCGCGGCCGTGCCCGGCCCGCACCCGCAGCTCCCGCTGAAGCAGCTGCAGCCGTACCTGTGTTGGCGAACACTGAGTGTCACCCGTGCCGCTCGCGGGGACACCACGGCTCGTCCCAGTCAGGCCCCACGCCAGAGAAGGCGACTTCCACCCGCGCTGCCCGTCCCGAGAGCGCCCGGCGCTGCCACCGAGCTGCCCCGTGTGTCCCCGCAGCCTCCTCGTCCTGCTGTCCCTGTCCCCTGTCCTGTTTATCCCTGCTCCGTTTATCCCTGTTCCCTGCGCCAGGCATCCTTGTTCCCTGTGCCAGCCATCCCTGTCCCCTTGTCCCGTTTATCCCTGTCCCCTGTGCCAGGCATCCTTGTTCCCTGTGCCAGCCATCCCTGTCCCCTTGTCCCGTTTATCCCTGTTCCCTGTGCCAGGCATCCTTGTTCCCTGTCCTGTTTATCCCTGTCCCCTGTGCCAGGCATCCCTGTCCCCTGTCCTGTTTATCCCTGCTCCGTTTTATCCCTGTCCTCTGTGCCAGGCATCCCTGTCCCCTTGTCCCGTTTATCCCTGTCCCCTGTGCCAGGCATCCTTGTTCCCTGTGCCAGGCATCCCTGTCCCCTTGTCCCATTTATCCCTGTTACCTGCGCCAGGCATCCTTGTTCCCTGTGCCAGGCATCCCTGTCCCCTTGTCCCGTTTATCCCTGTCCCTCTCCCCACTAATCCTTTGTCTCCTGTGTCACTCATCCTGTCCTCTGTGCCACTCATCCCTGTCCCTTTGTCCCGTTTATCCCTGTCCCCTGTGCCACTCATCCCTGTCACCTGTGCCAGCATCCCTGTCCCCTATAACACTCATGCCTGTCCCGTTTATCCCTGTCCCCAGCCCCACTCATCCTTTGTCTCCTGTGTCACTCATCCCTGTCCTGTTCATCCCTGTCCCCTGTCCCCCTCATCTCTGTCCCCAGCCCCGCTCATTCCTGTCCCCCGTCCCGCGCATGGCTGTTCACCGTCCCATAAATTCCTGTCCCCAGCCCTCCTCACTCCCGTCCCCTGTGCCACTCATCCCTGTCTCCTGTTCAGGTCATCCCTGTCCCCTACCCGTTCATTCTTGTGCCCTGCTCCACTCATCCTGTCCCCAGCCCTTTCATTTCTGTCCCCTACCCCACCCCCTACCCCCCACCCCATTTCTGTCCCTGTCCCTCGCCCTTGTCATTTCTGTCCCTTGTCCTGTTCATTCCTGTCCCCCGCCTTCGTCATTTCTATCCCCTGTCCTGCCCATCCCTGTCCCCTGTCCTGCCCGTCTCTATCCCCCGCCCTGCCCATCCCTGTTCCCCCTCATTTCCCATCCCTGTCCCCTGTCCTGCCCATCCCTGTCCCCTGCCCCACTCATCCCTGTCCCCCTCATTTCCCGTCCCTGTCCCTTGCCGATCCCTGTCCCCAGCACTGCCCACCCCCGTCCCCTGCCCATCCCTGTCCCTTGCGCTGCCACGGGGACGTGGCAGAGCTGGACGAGGGACTTCCAAAAGGCCATCAGGGTCCCCGGGCGAACTGGCTTCGCCTGGGGCGGCCCCTCCAGCTGCCAGCACAGACCCCCGGTGTCCCCTCCGTGTCCCCCCGGTGCCCCTCGGCACCCCCAGCCTGTGCCCCGCTGTGCCACCGGCTGGGGGTGGCCCCGTACCGGCGGCCAGGGTCACCCACCCAGTGCCACGGTGCCACCACCAGGACCCCACGGTGCCCATCGGCCACGGGTCGCTGCCGTGGCCGTTCCCAAAGCGCTGCCGTCCCCTTCCCGGGAGTGATTCCCGGTGTCCCCAGCTCCTGTCCCTGCTCCGGCCACGCCGCCCGCCCGCTCCGGACCCCTCCGGAGCCGGGGCCACCTTGCCTTTGGAAAAGCCATCCGGGAGAAGGCAGAGCGGGAGCCCAGCTGACCCCTGACCCCGGCCTGGCCCCTGGGTCACACTGACCCCCCGGCCACGCCAACCCTTCGGCCACGCTGACCCCTCGGCCACCCCCGGCTCTGCCAGCCCCCGGGTCACACTGACCCCTCGGTCACAACAACACATCGGCCATGCCAAACCTTTGGCCACGCTGACCCCTCGGCCACGCCAATCCCGGGGTCACGCTGACCCCTCGGCCACGCCAACCCATCGGCTGTGCTGACCCCTCGGCCACACTGACCCCTCGGCCACGCCAACCCTTTGGCCCTGCCAACCCCTCGGCCATGCCAACCCTTTGGCCATGCCAACCCCTCGGCCATGCTGTGGCCACGCCAACCCATTGGCCAGGCTGGCCCCTTGACCACACTGACCCCTCGGCCATGCCAAGCCTTTGGCCGTGCCAAACCCTTGGTCAGCCCTGAGACCCATTGACCCCACAGCCACACTGACCCCACAGCCACACTGACCCCTAAGCTGTGCTGACCCTTTAAGGATCCTTGGCCCTTGGCCATGCCAAGCCCTCAGCCACGCCAACCCTTTGGCCGTGCTGACCCTTTGAACACCCTTTGGCCCCTTTGGCCACGCCAACCTGTCAGCCATGCTGAGCCCCCAGCCATGCTGACCCCTTGGCCATGCCAATCCATTGGCTGTGCCAGGTCCTTGACTGCCCTTCAGCCCTTTGGCCATGCCAATCCTTCGGCCATGCCAGCCCCTTGGCCGTGCCAACCCCTTGACTACCCCTTGGCCCTTTGTCCATGCCAACCCGTCTGCCATGCCAACCCATTGGCCGTGTTGACTACTTGGCCATGCCAGCCCATCGGCCGTGCCCACCCTTTGACCGCCCCTTGGCCACGCCAACCCCTCAGCCATGCCAACCTATTGGCTGTGCCAAGCCCTTGTCCACCCCTCGGCCGTGCCGGCCCCTTGACCACACCAACCCCTTGGCCATGCCAACCCCTCGGCCATGCCAATCTATTGGCCGTGTTGACCACTTGGCCATGCCAACCCCTCGACCACGCCAACCCTTGGCCACACCAGCCCATTGGCCATGATGACCCCTTGACCACGCCAACCCCTTGGCCATGCCAACCCATTGGCCGTGTTGACCACTTGGCCATGCGAACCCCTCGGCCATGCCAACCTATTGGCCGTGCCAAGCCCTTGACCACCCCTCAGCCGTGCTGGCCCCTTGGCCATGCCAACCCCTCGGCCATGCCAATCTACTGGCCGTGTTGACCACTTGGCCATGCCAACCCATCAGCTATGCCAAGCCCTTGACCACCCCTTGGCCACACCAACCCGTTGGCCACGCCAAGTCCTCAGCCATGCCAATCCATTGGCCGTGCCAATCCATTGGCCGTGTTGACCCCTCGGCCATGCCAACCCATTGGCCGTGTTGACCACTTGGCCATGCCAACCCTGCAGCCATGCCAATCTATTGGCTGTGCCAAGCCCTTGACCACCCCTCGGCCATGCCAACTCCTCGGCCATGCCAACTCCTTGGCCGTGCCGGCCCTTTGGCCACGCCAACCCCTCAGCCGTGCTGACCCTTTGACCACCGCTTGGCCTCTTGGCCACGCCGACCCCTTGACCACGGCTCGGCCACGCCAACCCCAGGGCCGTGCCGCCCCCGGCCGCGCCGCCCCCCGCCCCGGGCCGCGGCGTTACTGTGATTCCTCTCATGGCTTCTCCACCACTCGGGTTTTTCCGCTGTACAAAGGGAGACACTTTTCCTTTTCTTTTCCCCCTTGCTTCCAAAGGGGTTTTTTCCCCCCCAAGCTGTCGATATTTTTCCGTTGTCCAGCCCGGCGCCATCGCTCCCCTCCATCCGCCCGTCCGTTCCCCCGACTGTGACAAAGAGCAGAACCCCCCGGGCTCACTCAGCTCCCGGGGGATCCCCGGCCCCGCCGGCCCCATCCGTGGCGGGGCCGCTGTCCGGCCGGCCGGCCGCTGTCCGGCCAGGCCCTCACTGCCCATGCATGTGCCACGCCCTCACGCCCGCTGCATGTGCACAGCCCGGCCCCGCCACACTCTCGGTTCCGTCCCCCAGCCGGACTCACCTGTGGGTTTTCGTTCCGTTTTTAATTTCCCAGGGTCAGTTTGACTTCACCCTTAATTTTGTATGGATTTTCGGAGGAGCTTTCTCCTTCTCCGGAGTCACGGAGGTGCGGCCATTCGCCTCCCGCCCTTGACGTTGTGATACACATCCCCCACAGAGATCTATGTTTCTTATATTATATTATTATTATTAATTATTATTATTATTATGTAATAAATTTATAAGAAAGCTCCGCCTGGTCCTGTGCTCACTCAGATCCCGCGGTGGTCCTGGCCCCACACAGGGGGGGACAAGGGGAGCTCCCGAGAGACAGAGCCCCATGGGTGGATTTTGGGGTGTCCCCAGTTGAACTTTGGGGTTTTCCTGGCTGAATTTTGGGGTGTCCCCGGTTGAATTTTGGGGTGTCCTCGGTTGAATTTTGGGATGTTCCTGGATGAGTTTTGGGGTGTCCCCAGTTGAATTTTGGGGGTTTTCCGGCTGAATTTTGGGGTTTTGCTGGATAAATTTTGGGGTACTCCCTGCTGAAATTTGAGGTGCCCCGGGTGAATTTTGGGGTGTCCCTGAGTGAGTTTTGGGGTGTTCTCGGTTGAATTTTAGGTTGTCCTGGCTGAATTTTGAGGTGCCCCAGTTTAATTTTGGGACATTCCCAGGTGAAATTTGAGGTGCCCCTCAAATTTTGGGGTGAATGAATTCTGAGTAGGATGGGTGGGATGGATTTTGAGGCGTCCCTGAGTGAGATTTGGGGTGTCCCTGGGTGAGATTTTGGGTGTTCCTGAGTGAATTTTTGGGTGTCACAGGTGAGATTTGGGGTGCCCCTGGGTGAATTTTGGGTGTTCCTGGATAAGTTTTGGGGTGTCCCTGGGTGAGATTTGGGGTGCTCTGGCTCCCACAGGTGCCACATCAATGGCACGAAGCCACTGTCCCCAGCGTCACACCCCCAGGAGGTCTTGGCCACCCACTGGTGTCCCCACGGCCAGGGCAGGGGGTGACAGCCAAGGGACAAAGGGACAGGGAAGGGGCTGGGGGTCCCCACTTGTCTGGGTGTCCCCAGCTCACTCAAATGTCCCCAACTCATCTGGGTGTCCCCAACTCAGCTGGGTGTCCAGCATGGCCTGGATGTCCCCAGGAGTGTCCGAGCGGTGTCCCCAGCAGTGCCCCAGCACTGTCCCCAACACTGACCCCAACAGTGTCCCCAACAACCGTCACAGCAATGTCCCCAACAGTGTCCCTAACAACTGTCACTCTTGGGATGTCCCCGACAGTGTCCTGAGCAGTGTCTCAGCACTGTCCCAGCAGTGTCCCCAGGAGTGTTCCCAGGAGTGTCCCCAACACTGACCCCACCAGTGTCCAACACTGTCCCCAGCACTGTCCCCAGCACTGTCCCCGCCCTGTCCCACCCCTGTCCCCACCCCTGTCCCCTCCCGTGCCAGGACCGTCCCCAGCTCACACCAAGCATATATTTTATTGAAAGACCAAGTGGGTGACAACGGCGTGGGGACAGCCGGGGTGGCACAGTGGCTCGGGGGCTCCTCTGGCTGCTGAGTACAGATAAATACCGGGACATCGAGCGGGTGGCGATATAGTCACGATAGCGCTGGGCGACAGGGCCGAAGCGAGGGACCACCAGGCACAGCAGTGAGGAGGGGGCGGCCCCGGGGGGGTCCCGAGCTCGGTGGCGGGCGGGGGGTGACAGCCGGGGACACCGACACGAGGGGCAGCACACCCGGGGCAGGGGCGGCTCTGGGGGATCCCCGTTCCTGTGGGGGGGCAGCACGGATTTGGGGGTGCGCAGAGATTCCCTCCCCCGAGCTGCCCCCGGACCCCCCCCCCGGACCCCCCCGGACCCCCCCGTGCCCCCAAAGCCGCGGGCCCGCTGCCCCCCGGGCTGGCCGTGCTCATGCAGGGGACGCTGCTCGGGCCGTGCCACCCCCCCCGGGCTGTGTCACCCCCCGAGGGGACCCCCGGACCCCCGAGAGGTGGGGGGGGGGGGGCGTGCGGGGGGGCGCGGGGGGGGCCAGAGACTCTGGGGGTCACACAGAGAAACCCTGGGGTCACACAGAGAGTCCCCGGGGTCACACCAAGTCCCTAAGGGTGACACCGAGTTCCTAAGGGTCACACAGGGTCCCTGGGAGTCACGCAGGGTCCCTGGAGGTGACACAGAGTCCCTAAGGGTGACACCAAGTTCCTAAGGGTCACACAGAGTCCCTGGGGGCGACACCAAGTATCTGGGGTGACACCGAGTCCCTGGGGTCCCACAGAGTCCCTAAGGGTGACACAGAATCCCTGGGGGTGATGCAGAATCCCTGGGGCTGACACCAAGTCCCTAAGGGTGACACCGAGTCTCTGGGGTGACCCAGAGTCCCTGGCTGGGTGACCCCGAGTCCCTAAGGGTGACACAGCGTCCCTAAGGGTGACACCGAGTCCCGGGGGTGGCAGGGACCCTACTCCAGGTAGATGTCCTCTGTGGGGCAGGCGTACTCCAGGTGCTCCTGGTAATATTCCTGAAACGCTCGGCTGGGGGGGCAGCGATGGGGAGGGGGGTCACGAGGGGAGGGGGCACAGAGAGACACCCCCAGACCCACTGAGACCCCACAAACAGGGGCCGGTACCCCCAGAGCTGGCACAGCTGGATCCCAGCATCCCCAGCCCCCCCAAACCTGGCACAGCCAGACCCACAGCATCCCCAGACCCCCCAAACCTGGCATAGCCAGACCCACAGCATCCCCAGACCCCCCAAACCTGGAACAGCCAGACCCCACAGCCCCCCCAAACCTGGCACAGCCAGACCCACAGCCCCCCAAACCTGGCACAGCCAGACCCACAGCATCCCCAGACCCCCCAAACCTGGCACAGCCAGACCCACAGCCCCCCCAAACCTGGCACAGCCAGACCCACAGCATCCCCAGACCCCCCAAACCTGGCATAGCCAGACCCCACAGCCCCCCCAAACCTGGCACAGCCAGACCCCACAGCCCCCCCAAACCTGGCACAGCCAGACCCACAGCCCCACAGCACCCCCAGTCCCTGGCACACAGAGCCCCCACACCCAGCCCTCAGCACCCCAAACCTTCACACCCAGTGAGCCCAGCCCCAGTACAGCCAGAGACCCCTGCACCCCATAATGCTGCACCCAGACCCCAACCCCCGGACACCCCAATCCCCTGCCACACAGACCCAGTCCCTGGCACCCAGACCCCAATCCCTGGTACCCCCCAGTCCCTGGCACCCAGACCCCCAGCACTCCCAGCCCCCCTGTCCCCTGCCCCCTGTCACCCCTTGTCCCCTGTCACCCAGACCCCCCAAAGCCCTGGCACCCTGACCCTCCCGCACCCCCAGACCCTCTGCACCCCCAATCCCCTGGCACCCAGAGCCTCTCCAGCCCCAACACCCCATGCCCTGCCCCCCATGCCCTGCCCCCCAGACCCCCTGTGCCCCTCTGTCCCCTGTATCTCCCACGTCCCCGTACCCCCATAACCCCCGTGCCCCCAGCCCCATCCCAGCCACCCCGTGTCCCCTGTGCCCCCCCATATCCCCGGTGTCCCCAGTGCCCCGTGTCCCCCGTACACCCATGTGCCCCCTGTGCCCCTCCATGTCCCCGGTGTCCCCAGTGCCCCGTGTCCCCTGTACACCCATGTGTCCCCTGTGTCCCCCACATGTCCCCGGTGTTGCCAGTGCCCCTCGTGTTCCCTGTACCCACTGTACCCCCCATGCCCCCGTGCCCCACATGTCCCCTGTACCCCCTGTGTCCCCCGTGTCCCCCTGGTGTTCTCCATGTCCCCTGCACCCCCCGGTGTCCCCATGCCCCCTGTACCCCCTGTGTCCCCTGTGCCCCTGTGTCCCCCGTAATCCCCATACTCCCCCGGTGTCCTAGTGTCCCCCAGCCCAGTGTCCCCCCGGTGTCCCCCTGTGTCCTGGTGCCCCCCATGCCCCCCTGTCCCCCTGTCCCCCCGGTGTCCCCCTGTGTCCTGGTGCCCCCCATGCCCCCCATGCCCCCCTGTCCCCCCGGTGTCCCGGTGCCGTACCCGACACACTCGGCCACGTGTCTCATGGACTCCTGCGACACGAACACGTGGCAGGCGAAGCGGCTCAGCACCGGGTGCTTGGTGATGAACCCGAAATAGCTGCGGGGGTGGGGGGGGCACGGGCTCAGGGGGCACCCCAAACCTGCCCCGGGCGGGCTCCGCCAGGGGACACCCCCAGAGTCCGGGACGGCCACCCCGGGGACACCGGGGCGGGCAGGGGACTCTGGGGTGGCACCGCGGGGTCCCCGTGTGGGATGGGGGTCACTTGGGGTGTCCCTGAATGCGATGAGGGTCCCTTGGGGTCCCTGGGTAGGGTGGGAGTACCTTGGGGTGTCCCTGAATTGGGTGAGGGTCCCTTGGGTGACCCTGAATGGGGTGAGGCTTCCCTGGGGTGTCCCTGAATTGGGTGAGGGTCCCTTGAGGTGCCCCTGGCAGTGTGGGGGTGTCTCGGGGTGCCCCTGGATGGGGTGGGGTCCCTTAGGGCGTCCCTGAATTGGGTGAGGGTCTCTTTGGGGTGTCCCTGGGCAGACTGGGGGGGGTCCCTGGGGATGCCCCTATTTGGGGTGAGGGTCCTTTGGGGTGACCCTGGGTAGGGTGAGGGTCCCTTGGGGTGTCCCTGGATGGGGTGGGGGTCACTTGGAATGTCCCTGGCAGTGTGGGGGTGTCCATTGGGGTGTCCTTAGGTGGGGTGACCACCCCTTGGGGTGCCCCTGGATGGGGTGAGGGTCCTTTGGGGTGTCCCTGGGTAGAGTAAGGGGTCCCCTAGGGCATCCCTAGCAGAGTGGGGGGGTCCCTTGGGGCATCCCTGCAAGGGTGGGAGTGTCCCTGGATGGGGTGAGGGTCCCTTGGGACCCTCGATGGGGTGGCTGTTCCTTGGGGTGCCCCTGGATGGGGTGAGGGTCCTTTGGGGTGTCCCTGGATGGGGTAGGGGTTCCTTGGGATGTCATTAGGTGGGGTGAGGATCCATGGGAGTGCTACTGGCAGGGTGAGGGTCTCCTGCGGTGCACCTGGGCAGGGTGGGGGTCCCTCGGGGTGCCCCTGGGGGCAGGGGGGGCTCACCAGCTGTTCCGGGGGTGGCACCCACAGAAGGAGATGTTCTTCATCTGGAAGAAGTGGCTGCAGCGCTCGAACTGCGGGGGACAGGGGCACAGGAGGGGCTGGGTCAGGTCTGGGGGCCCAGAGCCCCCCAAAATCTGTGCCCGCCCTCAGCATCGGCCCCCAAACCCACAGCCCTGCACCCTGCACCTGCTGGGCACCCCCACATCTGCTCTGCTCACCTCCAGACCCCTGAGCCCCCCAAAACCCACCCCCACATTCCTCCCGCCCTGGTCACCCCCAAACCCAGACCCCTGTCCCCACCATGTCCCCCCCAAACCCAGACCCCTGTCCCCTCCTGTCCCCCCCAAACCCAGACCCCTGTCCCCACCTGTCCCCCCCAAACCCAGACCCCTGTCCCCACCATGTGCCTCCCAAACCCAGACCCCTGTCCCCTCCTGTCCCCCCCCAAACCCAGACCCCTGTCCCCACCATGTCCCCCCCAAACCCAGACCCCTGTCCCCTCCTGTCCCCCCCAAACCCAGACCCCTGTCCCCTCCTGTCCCCCCCCAAACCCAGACCCCTGTCCCCACCATGTGCCCCCCAAACCCAGACCCCTGTCCCCTCCTGTCCCCCCCCAAACCCAGACCCCTGTCCCCTCCTGTCCCCCCCAAACCCAGCCCCCTGTCCCCACCATGTCCCCCCCAAACCCAGACCCCTGTCCCCTCCTGTCCCCCCCCAAACCCAGACCCCTGTCCCCTCCTGTCCCCCCCCAAACCCAGACCCCTGTCCCCACCATGTCCCCCCCCAAACCCAGACCCCTGTCCCCTCCTGTCCCCCCCAAACCCAGACCCCTGTCCCCTCCTGTCCCCCCCTCAAACGCAGACCCCTGTCCCCACCATGTCCCCCCCAAACCCAGACCCCTGTCCCCACCATGTGCCCCCCAAACCCAGACCCCTGTCCCCTCCTGTCCCCCCCCCAAACCCAGACCCCTGTCCCCTCCTGTCCCCCCCCAAACCCAGACCCCTGTCCCCTCCTGTCCCCCCGCAAACCCAGACCCCTGTCCCCACCATGTGCCCCCCAAACCCAGACCCCTGTCCCCTCCTGTCCCCCCGGTGTCCCCCCGGTGTCCCCGTCCCTGACCTCGTGCTCGGGGCTGTACTCGGTGACGGTCAGGATGAGTTTGATGCCCTGCAGTGTCACCTCCAGGTCACAGCTGGCCGGGGGCCGCAGGTGCACCGTCAGCTTCCGGGTGGTGGCGATCTGGGACAGCGGGAGAGGCGGGAGACGGCAAAAAAAAGGGAAAATTGAGAAAGGTAAAATTATAAAATATTGATAAGAGATTGTAAAAGGGAGCCTCGTGGGGCAAGGCTGGGCTCTGCTCCTTCTGCTAAGCACGGCTCAGCAAGAGCTCCCAAGTTCCCATGCCAAATTACCTATTAATTTATTATTTATTTTTCTTATTATTATAATTATTTTTTACTATTATTTAATATTATATTATTTTTCTTATTATTATAATTTTTTTCTATTATTAACTGACTTCTCATCTAATCAACTGACATTATTATTATTATTATTATTATTATTATTATTATTATTATTATTATTATTATTATCATCATCATCATCATCATCATCATCATCATCATCTGACTTTTCATCTTATCAACTGACTTTTCATTCTCAAGACTATTTTTGCAATCTTGAGAGTGAAAAGTTGGTTAATAACAAATTCTTTATTCCTGGGTAAAAAACAGGCTGTCCTTTAATAAAAAGAGATCTGTTCCTTGAGAATGAGCAGAAAAGGTGGGGAAATGGACTAAAAATAAAGTTTGACAGATACTGATGAACTGAGTGTGAGTGTGTTGTTAATTACAATTAGATCTGACAATAATAATATCATCTTAATTATATTATATCAATCATATAATATATTCATATCAATCATATCATATGACATTATAGCTTGTATAATTATGCTATATAATTATATAATGATTATATATTACATATGTTTGTGTTTAGATAATATTATTGATACTACTTAATAATATTGTTATTTATATTACATTAATTGTATTATTTATTACTATTTTTTATTTATATTATAAATATATAATCTGTATTATGTATTAATATATTATAGATAATATTTAATAGATAATATTACAATTAATAATTATGGTCTATAATTAATATATAACTAATATTATAGTATATAATTATAATATTTATACTATAAACTTAATAATATTATTTTATATAATAATCTTATTATATAGTAGTATAGTTATTATTATACAATACTATAATAATATAATGGTATAGTTTAAATATAATTTAATAACTATAATACAATATTTTATATATAATTATAATATAAATAATATTATATTACAACATAAATAACATTATAATATATTTTAATTAATTTTATAATATTAACGATGAAATGTACAATAATTAATGCATGCCAATAGTAATAATTTCTGATAATGCCATCAAATCTGGCCTGCTCCATAAAAATCCAGATTTCCTGCCCAAAGCAGCGAGTCCCGGCTGCTTTTACCCGCTCACCTTCTGCATGGCGGCGCAGAGGATGCCGTTGCCCTGGTGGTACGGGACCTCCACGGAGCCCAGGAACTGCACGTTGAAGCGCTCCACCCAGCACGGGTTCCGCTTCAGCCCTGCGGCACCGCGGGACAGCGGCGTCAGCAAGCACGGGATCGGGGAACGGCAGAACGGTGGGATGGCGAGATTGCGGGATTGCGGGATTGGGAGTGAGACAGGATCACACGGGATCAGGGAATGGCAGAACGGTGGGATGGCGGGATTGCGGGATCATGGAGTGACACAGGATCACACGGGATCAGGGAATGGCAGAACGGTGGGATGGCGGGATTGCGGGATTGGGAGTGACACAGGATCACACGGGATCAGGGAATGGCAGAACGGTGGGATGGCGGGATTGCGGGATCATGGAGTGAGACAGGATCACACGGGATCAGGGAACGGCAGAACGGTGGGATGGCGAGATTGCGGGATCATGGAGTGACACAGGATCACACGGGATTAGGGAACGGCAGAACGGTGGGATGGCAGGATTGCGGGATCATGGAGTGACACAGGATCACACGGCATCAGGGAACGGCAGAACGGTGGGATGGCGGGATTGCGGGATTGGGAGTGACACAGGATCACACGGGATTAGGGAACGGCAGAACGGTGGGATGGCAGGATTGCGGGATCATGGAGTGACACAGGATCACACGGGATCAGGGAATGGCAGAACGGTGGGATTGGGAGTGACACAGAATCACACGGGATCAGGGAACGGCAGAATGGTGGGATGGCGAGATTGCGGGATTGGGAGTGACACAGGATCACACGGGATCAGGGAACGGCAGAATGGTGGGATGGCGAGATTGCGGGATCAGGGAGTGACACAGGATCACACGGGATCAGGGAATGGCAGAGCGGTGGGATGGCGGGATTGCGGGATTGGGAGTGACACAGGATCACACGGGATCAGGGAATGGCAGAACAGTGGGATTGGGAGTGACACAGGATCACACGGGATCAGGGAATGGCAGAACGGTGGGATGGCGGGATTGCGGGATTGGGAGTGAGACAGGATCACACGGGATCGGGGAATGGCAGAACAGTGGGATGGCGGGATTGCGGGATCATGGAGTGACACAGGATCACACGGGATCAGGGAACGGCAGAACGGTGGGATGGCGGGATTGCGGGATCAGGGAGTGACACAGGATCACACGGGATCAGGGAATGGCAGAACAGTGGGATTGGGAGTGACACAGGATCACACGGGATCGGGGAACGGCAGAACGGTGGGATGGCGGGATTGCGGGATTGGGAGTGACACAGGATCACACGGGATCAGGGAATGGCAGAATGGTGGGATGGCAGGATTGTGGGATTGGGAGTGACACAGGATCACACGGGATCAGGGAATGGCAGAATGGTGGGATTGGGAGTGACACAGGATCACACGGGATCAGGGAACGGCAGAACGGTGGGATGGCGGGATTGCGGGATCATGGAGTGACACAGGATCACACGGGATCAGAGAACGGCAGAATGGTGGGATGGCGGGATTGTGGGATTGGGAGTGACACAGGATCACACGGGATCAGAGAACGGCAGAACGGTGGGATGGCAGGATTGCGGGATTGGGAGTGACACAGGATCACACGGGATCAGGGAATGGCAGAACGGTGGGATGGCGAGATTGCGGGATCAGGGAGTGACACAGGATCACACGGGATCAGGGAACGGCAGAACGGTGGGATGGCGGGATCATGGAATGGCAGAATGACAGGGTTACGGGATCACGGAATCACACGGGATCGGGGAATTACAGAATGGCGGAATGTCGGGATTGGGGGATCACGGAATCACACAGGAGTGGGGAATCATGGAATCACAAAGAATCAGGGAATCATGAAATCACAGAATCACACATAATCAGGAATCACAGAATGAGGGAATCACACAGAATCACATGGAATCACACAATCACAGAATCAGGCAATCACACAATCACACAGAATACTGGAATCACACAATCACAGAATCACACAGAATCAGGAAATCACACAATCATGGAATCTCAGGATCACAGGATCATGGAATCACACAGAACCACACAGAGAATCACAGGATCACACAGAATCACAGGATCATGGAATCACACAATCACACAGAATCACAGGATCACGGAATGACACACAATCATAGAATCACACAATCATAGAATCATGCAATCAGGGAATCATGGAATCACACAATCAATCATACAGAATCACACAGAATCATACAATCAATCACAAGGGATCACACAGGATCACAGAGGATCTCACAGAATCTCACGGAATCACACAACCACACACAATCATGGAATCACACAGCATCACAGAATCACACAATCAGGGAATCACACAATCACAATCATACAAAATCACACAGTCAATCACACACAGTCACAGAATCACACAGAATTCACAATCACAGAATCCTTGGGTTGGGAGAGCCCTGCAAGGCCCTGGAGCCCAGCCCAGCCCCTGGCACCCAGTGCCACCTCCAGGCTGGTTAAACACACCCAGGGATGGTGACTGCACCCCCTCCCCGGGCAGCCACTGCAGAACTTTCTCCCCCTTGCTGGAAAAGCTTTTTGCTGCTCTCCAAGCTGGATTTCCCTTGGCCCAGCTCAGGCTGTGTGCTCTGGGTGTGCCAGGGCTGCTGGGCACAGAGCCCGAGGGCAGCTGGGCACAGGCACCTTTCAGGAGCTGGGAGAGTGCTGGGGCACCCTGAGTCTCCTTCCCTGCAGGCTGAGCGCCCCCAGCTCCCTCAGGGCTCCCTCAGGGTTTGTGTCCCAGCCCCTCTCCAGCCCCGCTGCCCCTCTGGCCCTGCCCAGTGTCCCAAGGTCCTGCCCAGGCTGAGGGGGCAGAGCTGGCACAGCCGGGTGGCACTGGGTCCTTGGCCACCAGGGCACAGTGACCTCCCTGCTGCTGTGCCCTCCATTCCTGTCACAGCCAGGTGGCACTGGGCCCTTGGCCACCAGGGCACAGTGACCTCCCTGCTGCTGTGCCCTCCATTGTGGCACAGCCAGGTGGCACTGGGCCCTTGGCCACCAGGGCACACCAGGGCTCCTGTCCTGCTGCCCACCGGGTCCCTCTGCGCCTGGCACTGCCCAGCCACACCGTCAGGGACTGTCACATCACTGGTCAATGCCCAACTGAGCTCGAGCCAGCCATGGGCCCTGGTGGCCATGAGGGCCATAGAAGCCATTGGCTGGCACTATTCTGTATTAACTTCTGCAAATTGTCATAATTTAGTATAGTTTGTAATCTCGGCTTTAATAATACAGATTATTTATTCTATATTAACTTATACATTATTTATTTTATACAAAAAGTATTAATTATTTCTATATTTTATAGTGTTTATATATTATGTATATAAATAAAATGTATGTATTATTATTTATCATTATATATTTATAGATATTTTTAATATATTATTTATCCTATATTAACTTTATTTATTCTACATTAACTTATACGTTATATATTTTTATATTATATATCAATTACATATTATTTATATGTCTTATACAGTAGTTACATATTATTTATTCTTTACATATTATTTCTATTTTATATATTTTAAATTTATATATTATTATCTGTTATAATATATTTATATATATTTTATATGTTTTTTAATTTATTACTTATACTATACTAACTTTTGAAAATTATTTTAATTTAGTACAGTTGGTAATCTCTGTTTAAATCATATAGATTATTTATTCTATGTTAACTTTATAGATTATTTATTCTATCCTAACTTATACATTATTTATTTTTATATAATATATAAATTATATACTATTTATATATTTTATATCATATTTACATACTATTTATTCTTTATACATTATTTATGTTTTATATATTATTAATATATGATATATTATTTATATATTATTTATTCTTTACATATTGTTTATATTTTATATAGATTACATTTATATTTTATATATTTTATATATTTTCGAATATATTATTTATTATATATTAACTTCTGCAAATTATTTTGATATAATTAAAATTTGCAACCTCTTTTTAAATATAATAAATTATTAAATCCCTTTTTAACTACTTTTTATATAAGTTGATATAATTTGTCATTTTTTATATAATTTGTCAGCCTTTTGTGGTCAATACTCTAATCCCTGTGTAGATTGTTTATTTTGGTGTGATAAATACATATTCTTGTGTAAAATAATAAATTACATAAAATGTATATTATAGATAGATTAGTTTAAACTGTAATAATTTTAAATTTCGCTTTCACAAAATATTAATATAGGAGCTATGTGCTGTGTGCTATAACAATAACTTTTACAACAAGTAAAAGTTATAGCACACAGCACACATAGTACACATACAATTAGTTACGAAATACTAACTAATGCTTTTATTTTTGGTACTATCTGACAATAATAACTCGGATAAGGAAAATAACTAAAATTCTCTGTGTGGTTAAATAACATTAAAAAAACCACACAGATAATATGGGAAAAAAAGATGTAAAAAGATTTCTGCCACTGACCCTTCAACTATCAATAACTCCCTGTTTGTTGTGAAGAAATGACACACTCATTGTGAAAAAATAGCATAAATATTGGGAAAAACTGCCATTCACCACTCCCAAAAATCAAATATTCACTCTTGCACGATGGGTCAGGGGTGGAACCAAACTAAAAAATGCCCAGAGGATATAAAAGAACTCAAAGAAACTATTAAATACATATAATCCTCCTAAATAGGTATGCAATCAATGCAATATAAATAATATATAATTTATACATGATATAAAAATAAATAATGCATAAGTTAATATAGAATAAATGAAGTTAATATAGAAAATTGATATAGAAAAAATCAATATAAAAAGAAAATCAATATAGAAAAATATGAAAATACTATAAATAAATAAAGAGATAAGTGTAGATATAAATGTAAAGGTAAATATAGACATAAATGTAGAAATAAATGTAGAAATAATTATTGAAAAATCAATATAGAAAAATAAATACAGAAATAAGAGAAATGTAGAGATAAAGGTAGAGATAAATGTAGAAAAATCAATATAGAAAATCAATATAGAAAAATAAATATAGAAATAATAGAAATAAATATAGAAATATATATAGAGATAAATATAGAAAGAAATATAGAAAAATAAAAATAGAAAAATATAGAGAAATAAATATAGAAAGAAAATCAATATAGAAATATATAGAGAAATAATAGAAATATATATTGAGATAAATAGATAAATAAATTTAGAAATATATATATAAATATAGAAATATATAGAGAAATAAATATAGAAATAATTGTAGAAATAAATATATAGAAATAAAAATCGAAATATAAATATAGCAAGATAAATATAGAGAAATCAATATAGAAAGAAAATCAATATAGAAAAACATAGAAAAATATAGAAATAAATATAGAGATAAATAGAGAAATAAAAGTAGAAATCTATATAGAAATAAATGTAGAAATGTGTACAGAAATATATATAAAAATTTATATCGAAATAAATATAAAAATAAATATAGAAAAATACACATAGAAAAATAAATATAGAAAAAGAAAAATTATTCTAATAAAGCAGCGTGACCAAGCTACGGCCACACCCCCAACGCGTTTATCCCTTATGAAAAATTAAAGGCGTTAAAGAGCAAATCTGGTTTCTCCCAGAGAGGCCCCCACGCCCCCAGCCCCCTCCCCATGCCGGGGGTCCCGGGCTCGTACCGACGGCGTCGCGGGCCTGCCCCACCACCTCGTGGGCGTAGAAGGCGGGGAAGATGCCGCGCTCGCCCGTGCGCATGTTGTAGCCCCGGTACCAGTAATCGTCCTCCTCCAGCTCCACCAGGATGGGGTCGTCCACGTCCAGCTCCAGCTCGTCCTCGTGCCGCGGGATGAACCTGGGGGGACGCACAGGGGGATGGCATGGGGACATGGGCAGTGCCAAAGTCACGGCTCTGACCTCGTGGGCAGCCCCAAAGCCACTGCCATGATGTCCTGGGCAGTGCCAAAGTCACAGCTCAGTGCCCTCAGGTCACCATCACCTCCCCAAAGTCACTGCTCTGACCTCGTGGGCAGCCCCAAAGTCACTGCTCTGACCTTGTGGGCAGCCCCAAAGCCACTGCTCTGACCTCGTGGGCAGCCCAAAGCCACTGCTCTGACCTCGTGGGCAGCCCCAAAGCCACTGCTCTGACCTCGTGGGCAGCCCCAAAGCCACTGCTCTGACCTCGTGGGCAGCCCAAAGCCACTGCCATGATGTCCTGGGCAGCCCCAAAGTCACAGCTCTGACCCTGTGGGCAGCCCAAAGCCACTACCATGATGTCCTGGGCAGCGCCAAAGTCACAGCTCAGTACCCTCAGGTCACCATCACCTCCCCAAAGTCACTGCTCTGACCTTGGGGACAGCTCCAAAGCCACTACCCTGACCTCGTGGTCAGCCCAAAACCATGGCTCTGACCTCGTGGGCAGCCCAAAGTCACTGCCCTGATCTTTTGGGCAGCCCAAAGTCACTGCCATGATGTCCTGGTCAGCCCAAAGCCACTGCCCTGACCTTGTGGGCAGCCCCAAAGCCACTGCCATGATGTCCTGGGCAGCCCCAAAGTCACAGCTCAGTACCCTCAGGTCACCATCACCTCCCCAAAGTCACTGCTCTGACCTCGTGGGCAGCCCAAAGCCACTGCTCTGACCCCGTGGGCAGCCCCAAAGCCACTGCCATGATGTCCTGGGCAGCCCCAAAGTCACAGCTCAGTACCCTCAGGTCACCATCACCTCCCCAAAGTCACTGCTCTGACCTCCTGGCCAGCCCCAAATTCACCGCCCTGATCTTTTGGGCAGCCCAAAGTCACTGTCATGATGTCGGGGTCAGCCCAAAGCCACTGCCCTGACCTTGTGGGCAGCCCCAAATTCACTGCCCTGACCTCCTGGTCAGCCCCAAAGCCATCGCTTGGCACCCCTCAGGTCATCAGCACCCCACAACCACTGCACTGCCCTCCTGGTCAGCGCAAAGCCACTGTCCTGTACCTCTCAGCTTCCAATCACCCCAAATCCACTCTCCTCAGCCCCTCACCACCCCAAAAATCCACCCCACTACACCCCTGACCTCCTGGTCACCCCAAAAACCACATTGCTGACCTCCCGGTCAGCCCCAAACTCAGTGCCCTGACCTCAGCCCCAGTCACAGCCCTGACCTCCTGGTCATCAGCCCCAAAGCCACTCCATTCATCTTCTCGTCACCCCCAAAGCCACTCCCCTCAGCCATTCACCACAAATCCACCCTGCTACACCCCTTCCCCTCCTGGGCACCCCCAAACCCAGACCCACACTCCCTTCCCCTCCTGGGCACCCCCAAACCCAGACCCACACTCCCTTCCCCTCCTGGGCACCCCCAAACCCAGACCCACACTCCCTTCCCCTCCTGGACACCCCCAAACCCAGACCCACACTCCCTTCCCCTCCTGGACACCCCCAAACCCAGACCCACACCCCTTCCCCTCCTGGGCACCCCCAAACCCAGACCCACACTCCCTTCCCCTCCTGGACACCCCCAAACCCAGACCCACACCCCTTCCCCTCCTGGACACCCCCAAACCCAGACCCACGCCCCTTCCCCTCCTGGGCACCCCCAAACCCACAGCCCTGTCCCCCTCATCCCCTCCTCATCCCCCATGCTCAGACCCCACCCCAATGTTGTGGTCACCCCCAAACCCTGTGGCAGCTGTGGGGGGACATGACATCCCCAGAGCCCAGGGACAGCCACGCCAGCAGCAGGCAGGGAGCCCTGGGGTGGCACTGCAGGGCCCTGGGTGTCCCTGGCAGGGGCTGTGTGCCACCTTGGGCGTCACCGGGGGTGGCCTCACCTGAAGACAGCGCGGTGGGTCTGCTCCCGCTCCTCGCCATTAACCATGCAGGAGAACAGCCCGAAGGACTCTGTGCCTGTGGGGACAGCAATGCCAGGGACACAGGGGACAGCTGCCACCCCCACAGGACAGCTGCCACCCCCACGGGGACAGGGGGACAGCTGCCACCCCCACAGGGACATCCCCACCCATGTTCCTGGGGGGCACTCGTGGGGTCAGAACCCTCCTGGGGGTCCCACCTGGGCCCTGCCCAGCAGAGCAGGGCTGGGGACCCCTGTGGTCACTGTTAGCCTGCCCCGTCTCCTGTGACATGTCACGACATGCCATGACATATCGTGACATATCATGGCATGGCATGGCACGCGGGAATGGTGCCAGGGACAGGACAGGGAGGGCAGCTGGTGTGAGAAGAGCCAGGACAGCATGACACAATATGTCACAACATCCCAGGACATATTGGGACATGCTGTGACATGTCGTGACATGCCACAAACAGGGTACGCGGGAATGGCTGGGGCAGGACACAGAGGGCAGCCAGTGTGCCAAGGTCACCCAGACCAGCCCAGGACACCGTGACAGGTCACGACACGTCACAACATGTCATGACGTGACACTGCCACTTACTGGAGGAGCGCGAGGTGCTGTTGACGAAGACGTTGAGGAACTTCTTGGAGAACTGCAGGTCGGCCTCGGGGGACGAGTCCTCGGAGGAGCTGCGCGCGTCGGGGGCCACCAGCCCGTCCCCAAAGGCCACCTCGTCGTCGCAGGCCCTCAGGATGTCGCTGTCATCGCTGAGCACGGACGTGCAGCGCCGCAGGCTGACCAGCTCCAGCTGCGTGTGCTCGTCCACCACCAGCGTGTACTTGACCGAGTCGTAGGCCAGCGACTCGTCCAGCGCCGGCGGCTCCGGCAGCTCCGGCGGCTCCCCGGCCGGGCTGCCCCGGCACGAGGCCACCAAGGCCGGCTCGGCCTCCTCCAAGGCCATGGCGAAGCCGCGGTTGGTCTTGGCCGTGGACACGTCCAGCGCGGCGGGGTCGGCGTCGGGCGCTAACCGGATGTCGTCGATCATGGAGTCGGCCTCCAGCACGCCCGAGTCCAGGTCCCCGTCGAGGGCCCAGCGCCGGGGGCTGGCGGGGCGGCGATCCCCGCCGGTGACGGCGGGCTCGGTGCCAGGGGATGCCCGTGGCAGCGAGGCCGGGCGGCAGCCCAGGGTGGCCAGGACCTCGGAGGCGTCCAGGCGGCCGAGGGCGACGGGGCGGCCGGGGCACACGGGCGCGATGGTGTCGTTGGTGGGGTTGCTGAGGAACAGGAAGGGCCCCGGCTCCTCGGCCGGCGGCTCCGGCGGCGGCTCGGCGGCCGCGTGCTCGGCCTCGGCCAGGGAGCTGCGCAGCGTCTCCATGTCCACCAGCTCGATGGCGCCGCGCTGGCACCGTGTCCCTGCTGCCGCGTCCGCCAGCGCCGCCGGCGAGTCCCGTGGGCCCGGCTCCTCGTCCAGCGCCTCGCTCAGGATCTCGGGCTCCAGGTCGGAGGCGGGAGAGATGGTGTCGCACAGCGAGTGGCTGTTCTGGAAGCACTCGTCCGGGCACTTGATGGGGTACGAGCCCTCCGAGATCATCTTGTTCACCAGGTTGCTGAGCAGCCACGGCGAGTCCGAGTCCTCGCTCAGGTCGGGCTCCGACTCCGAGTCAGAGTCATACTCGCTGTTGTCCTCTTCGTCCGCCTCGGGCATCAGCTTGGGCCCCACGGGCAGGTAGAAGGAGCGGCGGATGCTCTCCAGGCTGTGGTCGGGGTCGATCTTCAGGTCCAGGGGGCTGGCGCTGGACACCTCGGTCTGGCCCTCGGGCGCGGGGCCGTCGGCCGGGTCCAGGCTGTCGTAGTAGGCGTCCATCTTCAGCTCGGCCAGGCTCTCCCTCCTGAGCACGCCGCGCTCCGGCGGGCCCCTCTCGGCCGGCTCCTCCTCGTCCTCCTTGCCCTTGTCCAGCAGCAGCGAGTCCTTGATGCCCAGCAGGCCGGGCGCCTCCAGCTCGGGCTCCAGCTCTCCCTCGGAGCCGGGCGAGCTGGCCTCCTCGATGGAGTTGGTCAGGTGGGACGAGCGGCCGCTGCTGCTGTCGCTGCTGAGGTCCAGCTCGGTCTCCGAGATGGACGAGATCATGTTGCTGACCAGGCGCCCGCCGGCAAAAGCCGCCTCGAGCTCCCCGTCCACGTCCGAGTCAGAGCCGGGCGAGCTGAGCTCGTCCCCGCGCCGCCCGCCGGGCAGGAAGGGCTTGGCCGTGCGGCTCGTGAGGTCGGCCTCGATGCCCGGGTCCGAGGAGGGCGACGTGGTCTCCGAGGAGCCCGAGGGGTGGCCGCGCACGCTGGCGGCCCGGCCGGACCGGGCGCCCTCCCCGTCGGAGCTGAGCGGCTCCGCGGGAGCCCCGTCCCGCTCCGGCCTCGGGGGCCGCGGCTGCGGCTGCGGGCGGGGGGACCCCGGGCTGCCGCCGCCCCGGGGCTGCGTGGGGGCCTGGGGGGCGGCCTGGGGCGGGGGGGCGGCCTCGGGGGCGCCGGGGGGAGCCGCGGGCCCTGTTGGAGAGAGACAGGGGTGAGGAGGCGGGGGCGGCTGGCGGGGGCGCGGCGGGGAGAGCGGAGCTCGGAGCGCAGCGGAGATGAGGTTCATGTTAAAATCGGGCGCGGCTCTCGGGGGCGATGGGTTACCATGTGCCAGGGACTCGGGGCTGTTGCCTTGCGAGTCCAGGGGGGAGGGCGGCAGCGAGGGGGGAGCCCCCCCGGGGCCCGGCGGGCTCTCCAGGCAGGGTCCGTCCAGGATGCAGGCGTGGGGGGACGAGTGTCCTGCGGGGAGGGGACACGGAGCCGGCGTCACCCCGCGGGGCGGCCGCGGGAGCCGGCAGCACACCCACCTTGGCACAGCCCCACTGTCACCCCGCCATTGTCACAGCCCCACTGTCACAGCCCCACTGTAACAGCCGTGTTGGCACAGCCCCACTGTCACATGCCCAAATGTCACACCTGCATTGTCACACCCACGTTGGCACAGCCCCACAGTCACCCCGCCATTGTCACAGCCCCATTGTCACAGCCCCACTGTCACACCTGCATTGTCACACCCACCTTGGCACAGCCCCACAGTCACCCCGCCATTGTCACACCTGCATTGTCACACCCGCATCGGCACAGCCCCACTGTCACCTTGCCACTGACACAGCCCCACTGTCACATCCCACTGGCACAGCCCCGCTGGAACACCTGCATTGTCACGCCCACGTTGGCACAGCCCCATTGTCCCAGCCCCGCTGTCACACCCGCGTTGGCACAGCCCCACTGTCACATACTCAAATGTCATACCTGCATTGTCACACCTGCATTGTCACAGCCCCATTGGCACAACACCAATGTCACACCTGCATGTCACAACCCCACTGTCACACCTGCGTTGGCACAGCCCCACTGTCACAGCCCCACTGTCACACCTGGGTTGGCACAGCCCCATGTCACCCTGCCACTGACACAGCCCCACTGTCCCAGCCCCATTGTCACACCTGCATTGTCACAGCCCCGCTGTCACAGCCCCACTGTCACAGCCCCACTGTCACACCTGGGTTGGAACAGCCCCATGTCACCCTGCCACTGACACAGCCCCACTGACACAGCCCCATTGTCACACCTGCATTGTCACAGCCCCACTGTCACAGCCCCATGTCACCCTGCCACTGACACAGCCCACTGTCACCCCGCCATTGTCACCCCGCCATTGTCACAGCCCCACTGGCACATGCCCACTGTCACCGTGCCATTGTCACTGTGACCCGCCACCGCGCTCACCGGTGTGTGAGGAAGAGGAGGAGGAGGAGGAGTGCAGCAGCGCGTCCTGCCAGCTGGGGCGCGGCGCGGGCGGGGCGAAGCCGCCGTTGTTGTTCAGGGAATCCTGCGGGGACAGAGGGGCCGGGGGGATCAGTGGGGACCCCCGACCCTGGGAGCGCTCGGGGACACCATGGGGACACCGGGATGGGGGCGTGGGAATGGGGATGGGGAGATGGGGGATTGGGATATGGGGGATGTGGGAATGGGGGATGTGGGATATGGGGGATGTGGGATGGGATTTGTGGGAATGGGTCCTAGGGGGGACAGGGATGGGGGGACACCGGGATGGGGGCGTGGGAATGGGGATGGGGAGATGGGGGATTGGGATATGGGGGATGTGGGAATGGGGGATGGAGATATGAGGGATGTGGGAATGGGTCCTAGGGGGGACAGGGATGGGAATGGGTGCAGGAGGGGACAGGGATGGGGGGACACGCCCAGGGATGGGAATGGGGGATGTGGGGACAGGGATGAGGGTACAGGAGGGGTGCTGGGTGTGGGGATGGTCCTGGGGGTGTCGCAGGGCCGGCTCTGGGGTGCCTGGCAGCCCCCGTGCCACGTGCGTGGGTTTATCCGGATTAGGGCCGCCGCATCCATCCCTGCATCCCCTGCTTGGCCGGGGCCGGGCATGGCACAGCACGGCACGGGTGGCACGGTGCCCACCCCGGGGACAAACCCAGCAGGGTGCTGACCACGGGACAGCCGTGTGGGACCCCGGCAGCACGGCCCCGGCCCGCAGGGGTGTGGGGAGCCCCGGGATGTTCGGGAATGTCGCGCCGGCAGCTGCAGCGGGATTAGTCCCGCCGGGAAGCGCGGGCAGCGCTAATCCCGGCACATCCCGGCGGGAGCGGGGATTAGGGAGCGCGGCCGGGCCGTGGGGAACCAACCGGGGCGGCCCTGACAGGGACTGGGGTGGGCACCGAGGGGACAGGGGTACGGGAATGGGGGGGCAACAGGGATGGGGGAATGGGAATGGGGGAGATGGGAACGGGGGGTGTGAGAAAAGGGAGAGATGGGAATAGGGGAGATGGGAATGGGACGAGATGGGAATGGGAAGGGGAGATGGGAATGGGGGATGTGGGAATGGGAAGGGGAGATGGGAATGGGAAGGGGAGATGGGAACGGGGGATGTGGGAATGGGGAAATGGGGATGGGGCCTAGCGGGGACAGGGATGGGAATGGGTGCAGGAGGGACAGGGATGGGAGAGATGGGAGTGGGTGATGAAGGAAATGGGGACACGTGCCAGAGGGGACAGGGAGGGGGGACACGTTGGGGGAGGACAAGTGAAGGGCGGTGGAAGGGTTAAAGACAGGGGACAGGGCATGGGGACACAGGGATGGCTGCAGGGGGGACACAGGGATGTGTTCTGTGGGGACACAGGGCCCAAGGACCAGGATGTCGCCTCCCCCCGGGACCCCGCGATGGGGCAGATCCAGGGGCCCCACCCGCCCCTTCCAAGGGATGACGGAGCCACGCGGGGACCCGGCCTGGCCGGGCAGGACCCCCGGGCTCTGTCCCCTCCGTCCCCTCGCGGTGACCGCCGCCCCCCGGGGCCCCCCCAGGCCGGCAGCGCGCGGGGCCCCCCCGGGAAAAGGGGGGGCCCCGAAATTCCCGAGGGCGCCGCGGTTCCCTGGCAACGCCGGCGGTGCAGCCGCTTCCCACACACTGCGGCGGCGCCTGCGCCGCGACACGGGGACATCCCTGCGGCGACACGGCCGGGGGGACACCCCGGGAGCCCCGCAAAACGGGGGACACGGCGTGGGGGGGCACCGGGGACGGAGAGCACCGGGAGGGAGGGGACAGTGACCCAAGGGGGGGGACAGTGACCCAAGGGGGGGGACAGTGACCATGGAAGGGAAGGGACAGGGACCCCCAGGAGGGAGGGGACAGCGACCCCCGGGGGGCACGGGACACAGACCCTGGGGAGGGATGGGGACAGTGATCCCAGGACAAGGGGACAGTGACTCCGGGATGGATGGGGACACAGATCCTGGGGGCATGGGGACACAGACCCAGGGGCAAGGGGACAGTGACCCCCAGGGAGGATGGGGACACAGATTCCAGGAGAAGGGGACACAGACCCCAGGGAGCCATGGGGACAGTGATCCTGGGAGAAGGGGACAGTGACCCTGGGGAGGAAGGGGACAGTGACCCCAGGACAAGGGGACACAGACCCTGGGGAGGAAGGGGACAGTGATCCCAGGACAAGGGGACAGTGACCCTGGGGAGGAAGGGGACAGTGACCCCAGGACAAGGGGACACCTGCGGCCAGCCCGGCCTCACCTGGGTGCCCGGGGCCGTCAGGTTGAGCGTGGTGGGGCGATGCTTCTGCGTCTCCTCCAGGGCGGGCGAGGGGATGGGCGAGGCCGAGGGGGACGGCGGCGCCTCCAGCTCGTTGCCTTCCTCCTCCTCCTCTTCCTCGTCGTCGTCGTCGTCGTTGTCGTCGATCATCTCGAACTCCTGGAAGTCATCCTGGAAGGTGCACACGGGGTGCGGCTGCTCCCCGCGCTCCAGCACCAGGCAGTCCTGCGGGTGGCACCGTGTCAGGGACCAGGGGACAGCCCAGGGCCACCCCCCCTGCCACCGAGGGGTGGCACCATCCCCAGGCCCCGCTGGGGTGACCTAGAGGGGACAGGGGACCCCCGGCTCGTCCCCTTTGCCTCGGCACCCACAGAGCCACCAAAGGCGCCGCTGTGGGTGAGTGGTGGCAGCCCGGTGTCCCCGCAGCCCCCGCGGTGTCCCCAAGGGCCACCAGGCTCCTGCACCTTCTCGTAGTGGTCCGAGTCGTAGTTGAGGCCGATGCCGCAGTCGTCCGTGATCTCTGACAGGTCCTCGTCATCGAACTCCTCCAGGCTGATGTCCTGGGGGGGCCTGGGGACACGGGGGACATGGTTCAGTGACAGCCAGGCCCTCACGGCACCGTGAGAGCAAAGTGGCACCGCGGGGACACAGGGGACACGGCTCAGTGACAGCCAGGCCCTCATGGCACTGTAACAGCAGAGTGGCACCGTGAGGACATCCGTCCATGTATGGGTGGCACTCTCAGCATGGGAGCACCACGGACATGGCACCATAACCCTGTCACCTCTGGTGTCACACGGACATGGCGCCACATCCCTGTCCCCTCTAGTCCCACACGGACATGGCACCAGGACACTGTCACCTCTGGGTGCTGGCCCAGGACAGCCAGAGGGACATGTGACCATAACACAGGGATATGGCATCAAACTCTGTCACTTCTGGTATCACAAGGACATCACCATAACTCTGTCATCCCTGGGTGCCACATAGACATGTCACCATAACCCTGTCACCCCTTAGTGACAGTAAAGGACAACCACAGGGACATGGCACCACAACCCTGTCACCTCTGGTACCACACAGACATGTCACCATAACCCTGTCACCCCTTAGTGGCAGTACAGGACAACAACAGGGACACGTCACCACACCCCTGTCACCTCTGGGTGCCACACGGACGTGGCACCAAACCCTGTCCCCCCTGGCTGCCATATGGACGTGGCACCACACCCTGTCACCCCTGTGTGCTGGCACAGGACAGCCACGGGCACACGTCACCCACGGCTGTCACCACGCGGTGGCACCGGCTGGGTGGAGGTGCCAAGGCCACCACATGTCCCAAATTCCCGTCCCACAGAATCCCCGGAGCCGAGGTGGGGAGGGGACGGTCACCAGGTCTGGGGTGGCCTGTGCTGCTGGGGGGGGGGGTCACACTGGCACGGCTGGGGTGACAAAGGGGACACAGGCTGTGACACCCCTGAGCGCATTCCCAGGGAACGGGGGTGCCATGGAAACCAGCGGCTCCTGCGGGAACAGCGGAATGAGAGAAATCCCGAAATCCTGAAATCCCGGCAGGGTTTGGGGCCAGAAAACAGAAACTGGGGGTTTGGGGGGGCTCCGCCAGGGGGGAGGTACAGCCTGGGTGCCACTGGGAGCCTCTGGTCACCCTCCGTGGGGTTGGGGACACCCAGGGTGCCCCATTCCGGTCCCAAGGGTGCCTGGGTGCCACTGGGACCCTCTGGTCACTCTCCATGGGGTTGGGGACACCCAGGGTCCCCCAGCAGCACCTGGGCACCACTGGGACCCTCTTGTCACCCTCTGTGGGGTTGGGGACACCCAGGGTGCCCCATTCCAGTCCCAAGGGTGTGTGGCAGTGCCTGGGTGCCACTGGGAGCCTCTGGTCACCTTCCTTGGGGTTGGGGACACCCAGGGTCCCCCAGCAGCACCTGGGCACCACTGGGACGTTGTGCCCACCCTCTGTGGGGTTGGGGACACCCAGGGTCCCCTCAGGGTTCCCTCAGGGTCCCTCCAGCAGCACCTGGGCACCACTGGGACGTTGTGCCCACCCTCTGTGGGGTTGGGGACACCCAAGGTCCCCTTAGGGTCCCCCAGCAGCACCTGGGCACCAGTAGGACGTTGTGCCCACCCTCTGTGGGGTTGGGGACACCCAAGGTCCCCTTAGGGTCCCCCATCAGCACCTGGGCACCAGCAGGACCCTGTGCCCACCCTCTGTGGGGTTGGGGACACCCAGGGTCCCCTCAGGGTTCCTCCAGCAGCACCTGGGCACCAGTGGGACGCTGTGCCCACCCTCCATGGGGTTGGGGACACCCAGGGTCCCCTCAGGGTCCCCCAGCAGCACCTGGGCACCAGTGGGACCCTGTGCCCACCCTCTGTGGGGTTGGGGACACCCAGGGCCCCCACAGGGTTCCCTCAGGGTCCCTCCAGCAGCACCTGGGCACCAGTGGGACCCTGCGTCCCTCCTCTATGGGGTTGGGGACACCCAAGGTCCCCTCAGGGTCCCCCAGCAGCACCTGGGCACCACTGGGACGTTGTGCCCACCCTCCATGGGGTTGGGGACACCCAGGGTCCCCTCAGGGTGCCCCATCAGCACCTGGGCACCACTGGGACGTTGTGCCCACCCTCCATGGGGTTGGGGACACCCAGGGTCCCCTCAGGGTCCCCCAGCAGCACCTGGGCACCAGTGGGACGCTGTGCCCACCCTCTGTGGGGTTGGGGACACCCAGGGTCCCCTCAGGGTTCCCTCAGGGTCCCCCCAGCAGCACCTGGGCACCACTGGGACGTTGTGCCCACCCTCTGTGGGGTTGGGGACACCCAAGGTCCCCTTAGGGTCCCCCAGCAGCACCTGGGCACCAGTGGGACGCTGTGCCCACCCTCCATGGGGTTGGGGACACCCAGGGTCCCCTTAGGGTCACCCATCAGCACCTGGGCACCAGTGGGACCCTGCGTCCCCCCTCTGTGGGGTTGGGGACAGCCCGGTGGGCTCGGGCGGGTGCGGGGGCCCAGCCCGCAGGGTGGCAGCAGGGTCAGACCCCCGAGGGGACGCAGGGCTGTCCCCTGTCCCCCCCGCGGTGCAGCCGCCCCCGATTCCCGGCAGGAAGATTCCCCTAATCCCATAATTCCCAGAAGTAGGGCACGGCCGCGCCGAATCCGCGCAGATTTGGGGCAAAAGCGGCAGAAACGGAGCCGGGGCCGGGGCTGAGCGGGAGCGGGGCCCCGAAGGACACACGGGACAGGGGAGCCCCGGGCTGGGGGGTGAGGGGCCCCGGGGTTTGGGGAGCGCCGCCTTTTGGGGTGCAGAGCCCTGGGTGCTGGGAGGGAATGTCCTTCGGGGTGCAGAGCCCTGGCGTGTCAGGGAACAGAAATTTTGGGGTTCAGGAACCTTATGTGGAGGTGCCGAGCCCTTTGGGGTTCAGAACCCTTTGGGGTTCCAGGGTGCCAAACTCTGGGGTGTTGGGGGGCAGAGCCCCGGGCTGTTGAGGAGCAAAAAGGTTTTGGTGACAAGAAGATTTTGGGGATATTGGAGTGCAGATCCTGTTGGATTCCAGGGACCAGAGCCTGGGCTATTGGGGAACAGAGCCCTGGGGTTTTGGGGTGCAGATCCTGTTGAGATATAGGTTAGAGCCTGGGGTATTGAGGAGCAGAGCCCTGGGGTTTTGGGGTGCAGAACACCAGGATGCCAGGGAGCAGAACCCTGGGGTTTTAAGGTGCAGAGCCTTTTGGGGTGCACACACCAGGATGTTGGGGTGCAGAACCCTTTGGGGCACAGAGACCTGATTTGTTGGGGAGCAGAGCCCCAAAAATGCTGAGGAGCAGAGCCTTGGGGTGTCAGGGAGCAGAGCCTTTTGGGGAGCAGAGCCCAGGGGTGTTGGGGACCAGATTCCTGGATATTGGGGTGCAGGGCCCAGGATGTTGGGGTAGAGATCCCAGGATGTCAGGGAGCAGAGCCCTACGGGTGCAGAGCCCTGTAGGGTGCAAAACCATCTCCCAGCCCCACAGAATATGGGGGCCTGCCCCCCTGCAGGAAGAACCCCAGGACTCTGCTGTCCCTGGGGTCTGTGGGGGTCCTGTGGGCACACAGGGGGACGGGGACAGTGGGGCTGAGTCCTCCTGGGGTGGGGACCTCGGGGTTCCCTCCTGCACCCCGGACCCTCTTCAATGGGGGAGCAGCTCCTGCTCCTGGCTGGGGGACATGGGAATGGGATGGGGACACTGTGGTGGGATGGGAATGACACAATGAGATGGGGACACTGGTGGCGTGGGAATGGCACAGTGGGATGGGCACAGTGAGATGGGGACACTGGTGGGGTGGGAATGGCACAGTGGGATGGGCACAGTGAGATGGGGGCACTGTGATGGGGTGGGAATGGCACAGTAGGATGGGGACACAGTTGGGGTGGTCACAGTGGGATGGGGACACTGTGGTGGGATGGGATGGTCACAGTGGGATGGGGACACTGTGGTGGGATGGAATGGTCATAGTGGGATGGGGACACCGTGGTGGGATGGAAACAGCAGTGAGAGCCCATCCAGCTCCACAATCTCCCTGATGGGACCCCTGGGGACCGGGCTGGGGACAAACGCAGCGCCCCGGCCATGGTTACAGGGACACAGCACCGGGAATGAGCAGCGGGAACAAGGACAGTGCCCGTCCCCACCTTGGGGACACTCCCGGGGCCGTCTGGCATGAAGGGACAGGAGCAGAGCCGAGGGTGGGGACAGGGCCAGGGAGTCTCACCCAGCCCCGCACAGGCAGAGGGGATCGGGAAGGGCTGGAACCTGCAGGACCCCCCACACCCCTACAGCATCCCAGTGACACCAGTGCCACCACCCCGAGCTGGGATGGGCCAGAGGGGACCCCAAAGCGTCACCTCGCGGGGGGCACAGGGCCGGGAGGGCTGGGCAGGCACAGCGGCGGTGCCAGCGCTGCCAGGGCCGGGAGGGCTGGGCAGGCACAGCGGCGGTGCCAGCGCTGGGCAGGGGACAGGAGGGCTGGGCAGGGACAGCAGCGGTGCCAGCGCTGCCAGGGCCGGGCTCCCTCCCCGGGGAGCGCTGCCGGCAGCGCAGGCCCCGGGCGGGTGGAATTTCCTCATCGCTGCCAGCCCCGCTCCCTGCGCACCGCCCGGGGGGCTCCGAGAGCCGGCAGGGGACCCCACAGTGACCGGGAGGGGACCCCACAGTGACCGGGAGGGGATGGCACCCCCGCCCGCTCCCGGAGCTTGCTCTGACGCCGTGGTCACCCCAAACTGGGGACCGGGGGCTCCTGGCTGGCACCTGGGGCTGCCACGGCCCGAGCGGGAGGCGGGAGCCATCGCAAGGCCCGGCTGCGTGCGCGCCTGGAATTCCCTCATCGAGGGAGCGTTCCCACATCGAGCATCCATTCCCACCTCGGGCATCCATTCCCACATCGAGGGAGCATTCCCAGCCCATTCCGGCCTCTCCTCTCCGGCCAGGGGGTCCCACCCCACCGGGCACCCCCAGCCGGGCTGGGCACCCCCTCCCTGCCCGCGGCTCCTCAGGGAAGGCACAGCCGGGTTCGGGTTCGGGTTCTCCGTCACCATTCCCGGCCGATCTCGGCATGCTCGGGGAGCCCCAGGGAGCGGCCCCGGGTTTGGGATGGCTCCGGGCACAGCTCCCGCTCCCCGGACCGGGCCCGGCTGCCCCAGGGCCGGCCCGGGGCCGAGCGGCCCCAGCGAGGCCGTGGCGTCCCCTCCCTGCGCCACCGCGGGCAGCGACAGCCCGGGGTCCTGCTGTGCTGCGGCCCGGGAAGGGGACAGCCCGGCGACAGGGACATCCTGGGGACGGGGACATCCTGGGATGCTCGGGGAAGGGGACATCCTGGGGATGGGGATGCTCAGGGACGGGGACATTCTGGGGACGGGGATGCTAAGGGAGGGGACAGTCCGAGCAAGGGGATGCTCAGAGAAGGGGACAGTCCGAGCAAGGGGATGCTCAGAGAAAGGGACATCCTGGGGATGGGGATGCTCAGAGCAGGGGACATCCTGGGGCCAGGGACACCCCAGAGAAGGGGAGCCCTGCCCAGCACAGCCACAGCCAGCCAAGGGCACGTCCCACAGCCCCGCTGTCCCCTGCTCCTCTCTCCGCAGCTCCCGCATCCCCGGGGCGCTCCAGGTGCCCCTCAGGGCCGCCTCCTGCCCTTCCCATTCCGCTGCCGGGCGTCTCGGCCCCGCAGTGCGCCAGCCCGGCCCGCACCCCGACCCCGCATCCCACAGCCCGGCCCCGCACCGCGACCCCCGGCCCCGCACGCAGCCAAGGTCAGGCGCGGGGCGGGCCCCGCCGCGTCCCCTCCCCGCGGGACCCCCGGCGGCCCTGCGGGAAGGTGACCGATCCCGGGGCCCCGGGGCGGCGTCCCGGCTGCGGGATCCCCCCGGATCCCCTCGGCATCTCCCCGGCCGCGCCGAGCCCCCCCTGCTCCCGGGACCGGCCCCCCCATCTCCATCCCCGTCCCCATCCCGGGGCCGCTGCGGCGCCTCGGGAGAGACAAAGAGGCGGCGGCGGCTCCTCCCGCAGCGGCCCCGGGATGCGGCGGCCCCCGAGGCCGGGGGGGCTCCGGGCCCCGGGCAGGGGAAGGGACGGAGGGGACCCCGCGCCCCCCGCCCGCGGCGCTCCGGGGCCCGGATGGCGGCGCCGGTAACGCCGGGAAGGGCCGCGCTGGGGCGGGGGGCGGGAGGAGCCCCCCCGGTCCCGCATCCCAAGGTGAACGGGCGGGCAGGGGGGGCCGGGGCGCGGGCCCGGTGCAAGGGCGGCACGGCGGGAGGGGAAGGGCAGCGCGACCCCGCGTCCCCCCCGCGCATCCCCCGCGCGTCCCCCGCTCACCGGCAGCCGGGCGGGGAGAGCGAGTGGAAGGTGGAGAGCGAGAACATCTCGGCGCGATCCGCCATTTTCTCCGGCCGGGGCTGCGCCGGACTGCGGAGCTGCGGGAGCGGGGGGGGAGCGGCGGGAGGAGCTGCGGGAGCGGCGGGGGAGCGGCGGGGGGCGGGAGGAGCCGCGGGAAGGAACGGGGGGAGAGGGAGGAGGAGCTGCGGGAAAACGGGGGGAGAGGCGCGGGAGGAGCTGCGGGAATAACGGGGGGAGAGGGAGGAGCCGGGAGGGGCGGGGGCGGCCGGAGGGAGGGAGGGAGTTGTGGGATCGGATGGGGTGGGGTGGGGTGGGATGGGATGGGATGGGATGGGATGGGATGGGATGGGATGGGATGGGATGAGGGGCGGTCCAGGGGGTCCAGAGAAGGAGGGGTCTGGGGGTGTGGGATGGCATTGGGGGAGTTCTGGGAATGGGGGTGGGATTGGGAGGGAATGGGGAGGGGTCCTGGGTGGGCGGGGGGGGAATCTCCTGAGGGGAGGGGAAAAGGGAAGGGAAGGGAAGGGAAGGGAAGGGAAGGGAAGGGAAGGGAAGGGAAGGGAAGGGAAGGGAAGGGAAGGGAAGGGAAGGGAAGGGAAGGGAAGGGGATTTGGGATGGGGTGGGATCAGGTAGGGCGGGGAGGGACAGGAAGGGGTCGGATCGAGGGAGGACACGGGCGTCTATAGGGACAGGGGGTCAGTAGGGTCTATAGGACATCAGGGGTTTTATAGTGGGGTCAGGGAGTCTGTAGGAGGGGTCGAGGGTCTACAGTGGGGCCAGAGGGTTTATAGGGTGACCAGGGGGTCCGCAGAGGGTTCAGGGATTCTGTAGTGGGGCAGGGCAGGGAGGTCGGGGGTTCTGTAGTGGGGCAGGGCGATTTAAAGGGGAGTCAGGGGGTCCATAGGGGGTTCAGTGGGTCTGTAGTGGGGCAGGGAGGTTTATAGGGTGGCCAGGGGGTCCATAGGGTGGTCAGTGGGTCCGTAGTGGGGCAGGGCGGTGTATAGGGTGGCCAGGGGGTCCATAGGGTGGTCAGTGGGTCTGTAGTGGGGCAGGGCGGTGTATAGGGTGGCCAGGGTGGGCGGGTCTCTGTAGGGGCGGTGACAGGGCCTGGGCGGAGCTGTCCGCGGTGCTGAACCCAGGGGAGGGAACAGGGGCCATATGGGGGGCAGAGGGGCTATAGGGCGGGTCTATAGGGGATCCCGAAGCTCTGTAGGGGCCCTGAGGGATCCATACGGGGCTCGGGGGGTCTATGGGGTCGGTAAGAGGGGACAGGAGCAGTGTGGGGACTCGGAGCAGAGCACAGGGGTCTGTAGGGGATCGGGGGGATCTATAGGGGATCCGGGGAGTCTATAGGGGATCGGGGAGCCTACAGGGAGGTCAGGTCTCTATAGGGGATCGGGCCCTATGGGGTGCTCTATAGGGTCGCTCTGCAGGGTCGCTGAGCGGGGCCGGGCGCCGCGCAGGGCCCGCGAGCGGAGCTGTCCCTGGTGCTGACAGCGGGACTGGACAGCGGCCGCCGCTGGTGGCCGCAGGGGACACCAGGGAGCGGCCAGGGGACACCGGGGACGGTCCCAGTTCCGGCGGTGGGCAATGGGACCCCCGCACTGCCACCCGTGGGATGTGGGGTCCCTCAGTGCCACCCCTGTGTCCCCCACTCCCTCAGTGTCTCCGTGTCCCCCAATTCCCTCGATGTCCCCACACCCTCAGCGTCCCCCATGTCCCCAAGCAAGGCCGAGGCCACTTTGGTGCCACCACAAGGCCCAGGGGACACCCAGGGCACCTCAACGCCCCCCATGACCCACTCCTGCCTGTGCCCCTTCCCAAAATTCCCATCCATCCCAATATCCCCATTCCCATCCATCATCCATCATCCATCCATCCATCCATCAATCATCCCTCCATCCATCATCCATCATCCATCCATCCATCCATCCATCATCCCTCCATCCATCATCCATCATCCATCCATCCATCATCCATCCATCCATCATCCATCCATCATCCATCCATCCATCCATCCATCCATCATCCATCCATCATCCATCCATCATCCATCATCCCTCCATCCATCATCCATCATCCATCCATCCATCATCCATCCATCCATCCATCATCCATCCATCCATCATCCATCCATCCATCCATCCATCCATCCATCCATCATCCATCCATCATCCATCCATCATCCATCCATCCATCCATCCATCATCCATCCATCATCCATCCATCATCCATCCATCCATCCATCCATCATCCATCCATCATCCATCCATCCATCCATCATCCATCCATCCATTCATCCATCCGTCCATCCATCATCCATCCATCCATCATCCATTCATCCATCCATCCATCCATCCATCCATCATCCATCCATCCATCCATCCATCCATCATCCATCCATCCATCCATCATCCATCCATCCATCATCCATCCATCCATCCGTCCATCCATCATCCATCCATCCATCATCCATCCATCCATCCATCCATCATCCATCCATCCATCCATCCATCCATCATCCATCCATCCATCATCCATCCATCCATCCATCCATCCATCCATCATCCATCCATCCATCCATCCATCCATCATCCATCCATCCATCCATCCATCCATCCATCATCCATCCATCCATCCATCATCCATCCATCCATCCATCCATCATCCATCCATCATCCATCATCCATCATCCATCATCCATCCATCCATCCATCCATCCATCCATCCATCCATCATCCATCCATCCATCCATCATCCATCCATCCATCCATCCATCCATCATCCATCCATCATCCATCCATCCATCCATCATCCATCCATCCATCCATCATCCATCCATCATCCATCCATCATCCATCCATCCATCCATCCATCCATCCATCCATCATCCATCCATCATCCATCCATCCATCCATCCATCCATCCATCCATCCATCCATCATCCATCATCCATCCATCATCCATCCATCCATCCATCCATCCATCATCCATCCATCATCCATCCATCCATCCATCATCCATCCATCCATCATCCATCCATCCATCATCCATCCATCCATCCATCATCCATCCATCATCCATCATCCATCATCCATCCATTCATCCATCCATCCATCCATCCATCCATCCATCATCCATCCATCATCCATCCATCATCCATCCATCCATCCATCCATCCATCCATCCATCCATCCATCCATCATCCTTCCATCATCCATCCATCATCCATCCATCATGCATCCATCATCCATCCATCCATCATCCATCCATCCATCCATCCATCATCCATCCATCCATCCATCCATTATCCATCCATCCATCCATCCATCCATCCATCATCCTTCCATCATCCATCCATCATGCATCCATCATCCATCCATCCATCCATCCATCCATCCATCCATCCATCATCCATCCATCCATCCATCCATTATCCATCCATCCATCCATCCATCCAAACATTTCCTTCCCCATCCATCCCAACACCCCCATTCCCAATTTCCAACCCAACATTCCCAGTTTTCACCCCTTTCCCACTCCCATCTTCACCCCAACATTCCCTTTCCCATTCACCCCAATATTCCCATTCCCACCTCAACCCCAACATTCCCATTTCCAGTTTCCACCCCAACATTCCCATTCCCATCTTTGTTCCTTTGGGATTTTGGGACAGGGCCCCACCCCAGCAGGGATTTGGGGTTCCAGGAGCTCTCCCCGGGGTGTTTGACTCCCATTCCACAGGGAAAACATTCCATAAAAACCGAGCAGGATCTTCCCAAGCCCAGGGATTCCCAAACTCCCAGCGGGAATTGTGGCTTTACGGGACTTAAGCCATTCCAAGGATAAACTGGGCTCGATGCTCCTTTGGGGTCCCGCTCCGGATGTTCCGGATTCCTCTGGCCCCTGCCGAGGCCTGGCCCCCTTTCCATGGAAAATGATCCCAAATATCCCCATTGGCTCCCACTTTTCCCAAGGTTCATTCCCTGGATAACTGGGATGTGCTGGGAATTCTCATGGGGGTGTGAGCACAGAATTCCCAGATTATTGAGGATGGGAAAGAATTCCAAGGTCACCAATCCAAGCTGGGCCTGATCCCCACCAGAGCCCCAAGTGCCACCTCCAGGAATTCCTTGGACACATGGAACATCAGCTCCTGGAGCAGCAGCTGGAGTGGCTGGAGCTGAGATTCCACCCAAAAAAAAAAAAAAGGAATTTCCCTTTGGGAAAAGCCAAAGCTGGGAAATCCCGGATCCGGGAGCGCCCGGCACCGTCCCAGCCCCGAGCCCAGCCCAGGCCCGATGGAAATCTGGGAAGCAAAGGGAATGAGGGAGCCCCACGGCGGCCCAGGGCTTCCAGAAGCTTCCCTGAGAATCCCAGGATGGGCCAGAGCCCATCTCGAAGGAGCCCTGGAGCCGCCTCTGCTCCAGGCTGAGCCCAAATCCTAAATCCAGCTGGAGTTTTCCAGCCCAAATCCCAAATCCAGCTGGAGTTTTCCAGCCCAAATCCCAAATCCAGCTGGAGTTTTCCAGCCCAAATCCCAAATCCAGCTGGAGTTTTCCAGCCCAAATCCCAAATCCAGCTGGAGTTTTCCAGCCCAAATCCCAAACCCCTCTGGAGTTTTCCAGCCCAAATCCCAAACCCCTCTGGAGTTTTCCAGCCCAAATCCCAAACCCCTCTGGAGTTTTCCAGCCCAAATCCCAAATCCCCCAGAGTTTTCCAGCCCAAATCCCAAAACCCCCAGAGTTTTCCAGCCCAAATCCCAAACCCCTCTGGAGTTTTCCAGCCCAAATCCCAAATCCCCCAGAGTTTTCCAGCCCAAATCCCAAACCCCTCTGGAGTTTTCCAGCCCAAATCCCAAACCCCTCTGGAGTTTTCCAGCCCAAATCCCAAATCCCCCAGAGTTTTCCAGCCCAAATCCCAAACCCCTCTGGAGTTTTCCAGCCCTTCCCAGCCCTGTTCCCTTCCCTGGCCCCATTCCAGCCCCTCCCGGGCTCTCCAGGATTCCGGCTGGGGCCTCACCGGGGCCACCTTTGGAAAATTTGAGAAAACTCCTCCCGAAAAATGTTTGGGATCGCCATCCCCACACGGGTTTCCAGCCCCATGGATGTGACACTTGGGGACACAGGAGGGTGGCCTTGCCCTGCTGGATCGATCCCAGGGGATTTTCCAGCCTCAGTTCCGCCCCCCCCGGGCAGGCTGGGGTGGCAGCAGCAGCTGCAGCAGCTGGCACAGATGCCACCACCCCCCGTCACCCATCTGTCACCCCCAGGCTCCCCCCCCGGCACTTCCCGAGGCTCCGGACATAATCCGGGATCGGGGCCGGGCATCGCTGCCACCTCTGAGCCGGGAATGTCACACGGGGGGGACAGGGTGACCCCAGGAACGGGCACAGCTGGACATGGACACAGAGTTTATTGGTGACCATGGGCAGGGGGACACAGTGACCATGGCAGGGACAGGGTGGCCATGGGGAGGGGGACACAGTGACCATGGGGCAGTGTGGGGTTTCCAGGGGGAGTTTGGGGCTGGGGGTGTCTGTGGGGTGGGCACAGGATGTCTGTGGGGTGGGACAGGGCAGGAGGTGTCTGTGGGGTGGGTATGGGGTTTCTGGGGGGCATTATGGGGCTGGAGGTGTCTGTGGGCAGGGCACAGGGTGTTTATGGGGTTGAGCACAGCGTGTCCATAGGGGGTACAGGGTGTTTATGGTGTGGGACAAGGTACAGTGTGTTTATAGGGTGGGCACAGTGTGTTTACAGGGTGGGCACAGTGTGTTTATGGGGTGGGCACAGCACGTTCACAGGGTGGGCACAGCCACCAGGTGCCCCTGCCCTGAGCCCCGCTGTCCCTGGCCGGCCAGCGGCTGCTCAGGGGGTGTCCCCATTGTCCCCCTGTGCCAGCAGCAGATCCAGGTAGGCCCCAGAGATGAGGTCCTGTTCCTCAATCCCAAACTCCTGCAGCAGCTCCAGTGCCACGCGCTGCCCGTCCTCCTCGCTCTGCTCCGGCCGCAGCACCACCTGTGGCCACCCCACGGTCACCCAGGGTCACCAGGGTCACTCGGGGTCACCGGGGGTCACCCGTGGTGCCACCCCCCCTGTCCCCTCACCTCCAGCTCCAGGAAGTCCCCAAGCCCCTGCACCTGGTCCAGGTGCAGCCGGGTCTGGCCCAGCAGGAACAGGAGCCGCTCCTTCCTCACCGTGCCCAGCACGCCCAGGGACTGCGACAGCACCGCCTGGGGACACAGGGACAGGGGTGACAGGGATGGCACAAGGGGTGACAGGGATGGCACAGGGGTTACAGGGGTGGCACAGCGGCTGACAAGGTGGCACAGAGGGTGACAGAGATGGCACAGGGGTTTACAGGGATGGCACAGGGGTGATGAGGTGGCACACACAGGGACCCCAGGGCGCCCCCAGCCCCGCTCACCTGCAGCCCCTCGGGATCGGCCGTGGGGGTGATGCTGAACTCGGACAGTTTGGGGCCGGCGCTGTCGGGGCGCTCGTAGAAAATCAGCTCCCCCCGGCCATCCTGGGGACAGGCACAGGTGGGGACAAGTGAGGGACAAGGCCAGGTGAGCACGGGGCCAGGTGAGCACAGGGCCAGGGCCAAGCCCCTCCTGCCACCCCTCACCTGTGTCCGGCGCAGCTTGAGCCGCCCCCGGGGCACCCGGAAGAACGTGTCGGTCTGGAGCAGCACCTGCCCGGCCCCGGGGCACACCTGGGGCGGCTTCTGCCCCTCACCCGTGCCCGGCCCGGCCCCGGGGCACACCTGGGGCGCTCCCTGCCCTGCCCCGGGGCACACCTGGGGCGCTCCCTGCCCTGCCCCGGGGCACACCGGGCACACCGGGCCCAGCCCCCGCAGCCTCAGGGCCGCCCTCAGCGCTTCCTCCCGCGCCCTCAGCCGCGCCTTCACCTCCACGTTCCGCCGCATCCCGCCGAGTGCGCCCATTGGCTGCGGCGCACGCACCACCTCTCCGAGGCGTCTTTCTATTGGTCGATTACACCGTCAATCAGCTAATCGCGTTGTTATTGGTATGAGGCTGCCCGGGTGCCGCCCCGGCAGAGCGGGACGGGGCAGGGGCGACCATGGCGGCGGCGGCGGGGGGCCGGGGCTGCTGCAGCGAGGACGGCGATGTCCCCGCCGCCACCCGCCTGCAGGCCTACGCCTGGTGCCGCGAGTTTCTGTCCGGCTCCTGGAAGCTCATCGGCCCGGACGAGTTCGGCATCTGGCCCATCGGGTAGGAAGCGGAACGGGAGAGAGGCGTTCCCCCCCCCGCCCTCTCCGCGGTGGTCTCGTCCCGGGGTTTAGGGAAGCGTCCCTCCCAGCGGCCCCGGTTACCCCGGAGCGGTGTCCGTGTCCCCTCACAGCGTCCCCTCACAGTGGCCGCTCACAATGGCCCTCACAGCGGCCCCGGTCACCCCCGGAGCGGTGTCCCTGTCCCTTCACAGTGTCCCCTCACAGTGGGCCCTCCCAGTGGCCCCCGGAGCGCTGCCCCTGTGCCCTCCCAGTGGCCCCGGTTGCCCTCGGAGCGTTGTCCCTGTTCCCGGTGTCCCCTAGTTGCCCCCGTGACCAGTAGCCCGGTACCCCTCGGACTGGTGTCCCCAGTTACCCTCCGGACCAGTGTCCCGGTCCCTTCCCCGACCCTTATCCCAGTCCCTCTCCCAGTGTCCCCAGCTGCCCCACCCCGAAGCAGCGTCCCCGTCCCCCAGTGTCCCCAGCTGCGTTTGGCGCCGTGTCCCAGTGTCCCCTCCCAGTCTCGCCCTAGACCAGCATCCTTGTCCCACAGTGTCCCCCGGTTGTCCCCATGGACTGGTGTCCTAGTCCCTCTCCCAGTTGCCCCCAGTTTCCCCCTGGACCAGTACCCCAGTGCCTCTTCCAGTGTCCCCAAGCATTGTCCCCAGGGACGGGAGGGGACAGACCCCCACGTGCTGTGCGGGTGGATCCCTGTCCCCAGTGTCCCCTCATGTCCCCAATGTCCCCAATGTCCCTGTCCCACAGAGGGGGGCTCAGTAACCTGCTGTACAAGTGTGCGCTGCCCAGGGTGGGTCAGTGTCCCCAATGTCCCCAATGTCCCCAATGTCCCCAATGTCCCTGTCCCACAGAGGGGGGCTCAGTAACCTGCTGTACAAGTGTGCGCTGCCCAGGGTGGGTCAGTGTCCCCAATGTCCCCAATGTCCCACAGAGGGGGGCTCAGTAACCTGCTGTACAAGTGTGCACTGCCCGGGTGGGTCAGTGTCCCTCTGGTGTCCCCAATGTCCCACAGAGGGGGGCTCAGTAACCTGCTGTACAAGTGTGCGCTGCCCAGGGTGGGTCAGTGTCCCCAATGTCCCCAATGTCCCACAGAGGGGGGGCTCAGTAACCTGCTGTACAAGTGTGCGCTGCCCGGGTGGGTCAGTGTCCCCCTGGTGTCCCCAGTGTCCCTGTCCCACAGAGGGGGGCTCAGTAACCTGCTGTACAAGTGTGCGCTGCCCAGGGTGGGTCAGTGTCCCCAATGTCCCCAATGTCCCTGTCCCACAGAGGGGGGCTCAGTAACCTGCTGTACAAGTGTGCGCTGCCCAGGGTGGGTCAGTGTCCCCAATGTCCCCAATGTCCCCAATGTCCCTGTCCCACAGAGGGGGGCTCAGTAACCTGCTGTACAAGTGTGCGCTGCCCAGGGTGGGTCAGTGTCCCCAATGTCCCCAATGTCCCCAATGTCCCTGTCCCACAGAGGGGGGCTCAGTAACCTGCTGTACAAGTGTGCGCTGCCCGGGTGGGTCAGTGTCCCCAATGTCCCCAATGTCCCCAATGTCCCTGTCCCACAGAGGGGGGCTCAGTAACCTGCTGTACAAGTGTGCACTGCCCGGGTGGGTCAGTGTCCCCAATGTCCCCAATGTCCCCAATGTCCCTGTCCCACAGAGGGGGGCTCAGTAACCTGCTGTACAAGTGTGCACTGTCCGGGTGGGTCAGTGTCCCCAATGTCCCCAATGTCCCCAATGTCCCTGTCCCACAGAGGGGGGCTCAGTAACCTGCTGTACAAGTGTGCACTGCCCAGGTGGGTCAGTGTCCCCAGTGTCCCCAATGTCCCCAATGTCCCCAATGTCCCCAATGTCCCTGTCCCACAGAGGGGGGCTCAGTAACCTGCTGTACAAGTGTGCACTGCCCGGGTGGGTCAGTGTCCCCAATGTCCCCAATGTCCCCAATGTCCCTGTCCCACAGAGGGGGGCTCAGTAACCTGCTGTACAAGTGTGCACTGCCCGGGTGGGTCAGTGTCCCCAGTGTCCCCAATGTCCCCAATGTCCCTGTCCCGCAGAGGGGGGCTCAGTAACCTGCTGTACAAGTGTGCACTGCCCAGGGTGGGTCAGTGTCCCCAATGTCCCCAATGTCCCCAATGTCCCCAATGTCCCCAATGTCCCCAATGTCCCTGTCCCACAGAGGGGGGCTCAGTAACCTGCTGTACAAGTGTGCGCTGCCCGAGCACGTGCAGAGCGTGGGGGACGAGCCCCGGCAGGTGCTGCTGCGCGTCTATGGGGCCATCCTGCAGGTGAGGGGACAGTAACACCCCATGGGGACCCCCGGGACACCAAACCCCATGAGGACCCCAGGGGAATCCCCCCAGGACCCCCTGGGATTAGGATTTTGGGGTGCCTTCCCACTGGGGTAGTGGGTGTTGGGGCCATCCTGTAGGTCAGGGGACAGTGACACCCCAGATCCCAAGGGACCCCCCCCAAACCCCGTGGGAGCCCCAAGGGACCTCCTGGGATTAGGGTTTTTGGGTGCCCTCCCTCTGGGGTGGGGGTGCTGGGGTTTGGGGTTCTGAGGCTCCTTGGGCTGCTGGGTTTGAGGTCCCGTTTTTGGGGTGCCACTTTTGGGGGTGCTGGGCTGGGGGCCTGTTTTTGGGGTACCATTGTTTGGGGTGCCAGTATTGGGGGTGCTGGTTTTGGGGGCCCGTTTTGGGGGGGCTGGTGTTGGATCCCAGTTTTGGGGTAACTGTATGGGAATCCTGGTTTTGGGGTCCAGTTTTGAGGGTGCTATTTTGGGGTCCCTATATGGAGTCCCATTTTTGGGGTCCCTTTTGGGAGTCCTGATTTGGGGATCCCTATTTGTGATGCCATTTTTGGGGTCCTGATATGGGGATCCCTATTTGGTGTCCCGATTGGGAATCCCATTTTTGCTTCTGGTTTTTGGGTTCCGTATTTGAGATCCTGGTTTTGGGGATCCCTGTTTGTTGTCCCGTGCTTTTGGTGTCCCAGTTGGGGGCCCTGTTTTTGGAGATCCCTGTTGGTGTCCTGTGTTTTTTGTGTCCCAATTTGGGCTCCCATTTTTGGGGCTCCCATTTTTGGAAATCCCATTTTGGTGTCCCATGTTTTTTGTGTCCCTATTTGGGGTCCTGTTTTTTGGGATCCTTGTTTGTGTCCTGTGTTTTTGGTGTCCCAATCTGGGATCCCATTTTGGTGTCCCAATTTGGGGTCCCGTTTTTTTGGATCCCTGTTTGGTGTCCCAATTTGGGGTCCTGTTCTTGGGGATCCCGTTTTGGTGTCCTGTGGTTTTGGTGTCCCAATTTGGGATCCCGTTTTTGGAGATCCCCATTTGGTGTCCTGTGTTTTTTGTGTCCCATTTTGTGGTCCCATTTTGGGGATTCCACTTTGGTGTCCCGTGTTTTTGGGGTCCCAATTTGGGGTCCTGTTTTTGGGGCTCCCATTTTGGTGTCCTGTGTTTTTTGTGTCCCATTTTGTAGTCCTGTTTTTTGGGATCCCTCTTTGTGTCCTGTGTTTTTGGTGTCCCAATCTGGGATCCCATTTTTGGGGATCCCATTTTGGTGTCCTGTGTTTTTGGTGTTCCAGTTTGGGATCCCGTTTTTGGAGATCCCTATTTGGTGTCGTGTGTTTTTTGTGTCCCATTTTGGGGTCCCGTTTTTGTGGATCCCATTTTGAGGGTCCCATGTTTTTTGTGTCCTGATTTGGGGTCCTGTTTCTAGGAATCCCTTTTTGGTGTCCCAATTTGGGGTCCTGTTCTTGGGGATCCCTATTTGGTGTCCTGTGTTTTTTGTGTCCCGTTTTTGGGGATCCCATTTTGGTGTCCTGTGTTTTTTGTGTCCCGTTTTTGGGGCTCCCATTTTGGTGTCCTGTGTTTTTTGTGTCCCATTTTGGGGTCCCGTTTTTGCGGATCCCATTTTGTGGGTCCCATGGTTTTTGTGTCCTGATTTGGGGACCTGTTTTTAGGAATCCCTTTTTGGTGTCCCAATTTGGGGTCCTGTTCTTGGGGATCCCTGTTTGGTGTCCTGTGTTTTTTGTGTCCCATTTTTGGGGCTCCCATTTTGGTGTCCCGTGTTTTTTGTGTCCCAATCTGGGATCCCATTTTGTGGTCCCATTTTATGGTCCCATTTTTGGGGATCCCTGTTTGGTGTCCCGTGTTTTTTGTGTCCCAATCTGGGATCCCATTTTATGGTCCCATTTTTGGGGATTCTTGTTCGGTGTCCCGTGTTTTTTTGTGTCCCAATCTGGGACCCCCGTTTTGGGGGCTCCCATTTTGGTGTTCCATTTTGATGTCCCAATCCGTGTCCCCGTTTTGGGGCGCCCCTGTCCCCCTCCCTCCTGCAGGGCGTGGACTCGCTGGTGCTGGAGAGCGTCATGTTCGCCATCCTGGCCGAGCGCGCGCTGGGCCCGCGCCTCTTTGGGGTGTTCCCGCAGGGCCGCCTGGAGCAGTACCTGCCGGTAGGATCAGGGTCCCCCGCGCCCCCCGGGCCCCCCCGGGCCCCCCCAACGCCCCGTGCCCCCCCCAGAGCCGGCGGCTGCGCACCGAGGAGCTGCGGGACCCGCGCGTGTCGGCCGAGATCGCCGTCACCATGGCGCGCTTCCACGGCATGGCCATGCCCTTCAACAAGGAGCCCAAGTGGCTCTTTGGGACCATGGAGGGGTGAGGGGGCCTGATCCCGCTGGGAACGGGGAGGGGGGACCAAAATCCCACTGGGAATAGGGAATGGGGTGAGGGGACTGAAATCCTACTGGGAACAGGGAATGGGGTGAGGGGACACAAATCCCACTGGGAACAGGGAATGGGGTGAGGGGACACAAATCCTACTGGCAACAGGGAGGGGGGACCAAAATCCCACTGGGAATGGGGAGGGGGGACCAAAATCCCACAGGGAATGGGGAGCGGGCACCCAAAATCCTACTGGGAATGGGGAGGGAGGACACAAAATCCCACTGGGAACAGGGAATGGGGTGAGGGAACCCAAAATCCTACTGGTAATGGGGAGGAGGGGGACCCAAAATCCTACTGGTAATGGGGAGGAGGGGGACCCAAAATCCCACTGGAAACAGGGAATGGGGTGAGGGAACCCAAAATCCCACTGGGAATGGGGAGGGGAGACCAAAATCCCACTGGGAATAGGGAGGGGGGACACAAAATCCACAAAATCCTACTGGGAACAGGGAGGGGGGACCAAAATCCCAGTGGGAATGGGGAGGAGGGGGACCCAAAATCCCACAGGGAATAGGGAATGGGGTGAGGGGACACAAATCCTACTGGGAACGGGGAATGGGGTGAGGGGACACAAATCCTACTGGGAACAGGGAGGGGGGACCAAAATCCCAGTGGGAACAGGGAGGGGGGACCAAAATCCCACAGGGAATGGGGAGCAGGGACCCAAAATCCTACTGGTAATGGGGAGGAGGGGGGACACAAAATCCCACTGGGAACAGGGAATGGGGTGAGGGAACCCAAAATCCTACTGGGAATGGGGAGGAGGGGGACCCAAAATCCTACTGGGAATGGGGAGGGGGGACACAAAATCCCACTGGGAACAGGGAATGGGGTGAGGGAACCCAAAATCCTACTGGGAATGGGGAGGGGAGACCAAAATCCCACTGGGAATAGGGAGGGGGGACACAAAATCCACAAAATCCTACTGGGAACAGGGAGGGGGGACACAAACGTCACTGGGAACAGGGAATGGGATGAGGGAACCCAAAATCCTACTGGGAACGGGGAGTGGGGACACAAAATCTCTCTGGGAGTGGGGATGGGGAACCAAAATCCCACTGGGAATGGGGATGAGGTGAGGGGACCCGATCCCACTGGGAGTGGGGAGGGGGGACTGAAATCCCACTGGGAATGGGGAGGGGGGACCTCAATCCCACTGGGAACGGGGAATGGGGTGAGGGGACCCAAAATCTCACTGGGAACGGGGAGGGGGGACCGAAATCTACTGGGAACGGGGAATGGGGTGAGGGGACCTGATCCCACTGGGAACAGGGAATGGGATGAGGGGACCAAAATCCTACTGGGAGAGGAGAGGGGGGACACAAATCCTACTGAGAGTGGGATGGGACAGCTCCAATCCCACTGGGAGCAGGGAGTGGGGACCCAAATCCCACTGGAATCACAGAGTGAGGACCTAAATCCCACTGGGAGCAGCTGTGGGGACCCAAATCCCACTAGTAGCAGGGCACGGGGTGGGAGAGTTCCAAATCCCACTGACAGTGGGGAATGGGGACCCAAATCCCACTGAGGGAAGGAAGTGGGGGCCCCAAAATCCCATTGGGAAGGCAGAATGGAGTGGGAGAGATCCAAATCCCAGCGGGATCACGAACTTGTGAGGGAGACCCAAACCCTATGGGGATCAGGGAGTGGGGACCCCAAACCCCATTGGGATCAGGGAGTGGGGACCCCAAATCCCATTGGGGTCAGGGAGTGGGGACCACAAACCCCATTGGGAGTGGGGACCCCAAACCCCATTGGGATCAGGGAGTGGGGACCCCAAATCCCATTGGGATCAGGGAGTGGGGACCCCAAATCCCATTGGGATCAGGGAGTGGGGACCCCAAATCCCATTGGGATCAGGGAGTGGGGACCCCAAACCCCATTGGGATCAGGGAGTGGGGACCCCAAATCCCAACAGGTCCAGACCCCGGGGGTTTCCTGGCTGCTTCCAGCAGGTCCTGTGGGACACAGGGGAGACCTTCGGGTGGCCGGGGCTGGGCAGGGAGCTCTGAGGGTCCTGTCCCCGATGTCCCCACGCTGTCCCCTGTGTCCGCGTGCTGCCCCCATGTCCCCACTGTCCCGTGTCCCCAGGTACCTGCAGCAGATCTCAGAGCTGACGTTCTCGGAGCCAGCACAGCTGCAGCAGCTGGAGCAGCTCCGGGGCTACAACCTGGAGCAGGAGATGAGGAGCCTCAGGTCCCTGCCACCCCCTGGGTGTCCCTCCGCTGTCCCCTGTCCCTGCCCAGCCCGACGCCGTCCCCAGGGCAGGGATCCTGCGGGGCCGGGGCGTCCGTGGTTCTGTCCTTCCCTCTGTCCCTGGTGTCCCCTCTATGTCAGGTCCCCCACTGTGTCCCTCATGTCCCCTTTGTTCTATCCCTGGTGTCCCCATGTCCCTAGAGTCCCTGTGTCCCCCCTGTCCCTGGTGTCACCTGTGTTCCCCATGCCCTTGGGGTGTCTCTGGTGTCTCCCCTGTGTTCCCTGTATCTGTGTCACCTCTATCTCCTGGTGTCACCCATGCCTTTGTTCCTGTGTCCCACATGTCCCCATGTCCCCAGTGTCCCTGTGTCCCCCATATCCCTGGGGTGTCCCTGGTGTCCCCTGTATCCCCCATACCCCCATGTCCCCATTTCCTTGGGCCATCTCCATGTCCCTGGCATCCCCATGTCCCCATTTCCCTGGATCCCTGTGTCCCCAGTGTCCTTGTATGCCAGGTGTCCCCCTTGTCCCCAAGTCCCTGTGCCCCCATGTCCCCAAGTCCCTGTATCCTCCATGTCCCCATACCCCTGGTGTCCCCCCTATGTCCCCATATCCCCGGATCCCTCCATGTCCCTGGGCTGTCCCCAGGCTGTCCCCTTGACCCTGGGCTGTCCCCCTGTCCCCACCCTGGTCCCCTCTGAGCCCCTCTCGTCCCTCAGGGACCTGCTGGAGGCCACCCCATCCCCGGTGGTTTTCTGCCACAACGACGTGCAGGAGGGTGAGTGCCGTGGGTGGCCGTCCCCCAGAGCCCCCCAAACCCCACAAATCCCCCCATAAATGCCCCAAACCCCAACCCCACAGGGAACATCCTGCTCCTGGCGGGGCGCGAGGCCTCCTCGGAACGGCTCATGCTCATCGACTTCGAGTACAGCAGCTACAACTACCGGTGGGCTTGGGGGTCCCCGGTGGGCTTGGGGGTCCCCGGGGGGATTTGGGGGTTCCCGGGGGGGTTTGGGGGGTTCCCGGGGGTCCCTCACGTTCCATGATCCCACTGGGATTTCCCCACTCCTGCTCACATTCCGTGCTCCCGGTGGGATTTAGGAGCTCCTCCTCACAAGTCTCTGATCCTGGGGGATTTTGGGGGGTCCCTGGGGGGATTTTGGGGGGTCCCTGGGGGTCCCTCACACTCCATGATCCCACTGGGATTTGGGGGCTTCCTGCTCATATTCCTGGTGGGATTTAGGGGCTCCCCCTCCTGCGTCCCTGCTCTATTTTTAGGGAGACTTTAGGGGGTCCCTGGAGGCTTTTGGAGGATGGCAAGTTGGGAATCCCTAGAGGATTTGGGCTCCCTATGGGTTCCCCACACTCCATGACCCCACTGGGATTTGGGGGCCTCCTGCTCATATTCCACGGTCCCAGTGGGATTTGGGGTCTCCCCGTCACCGCTCCATGACCCCGTTGGGATTTGGGGTTTCACCTCTCTGCTCCATTTTCATGGTGGGATTTGGGGTCGCCCTGTCCCCGCTCCATGATCCTGGTGGGATTTGGGGCTTTAATCCCCTCTGCAGGCTCCCAGGGGGGTTTGGGGCTCACAGTGGGGTCGGTGCTGATCCCTGGGTGATTTTGGGGCTCCCAGTGGGGTCAGTGCTGATCCCCAGTGGGTTTGGGCTCACAATGGGGTCGGTGCTGATCCCCGGTGGGTTTGGGGCTCACAATGGGGTCAGTGCTGACCCCTGGTGGGTTTGGGGCTCACAATGGGGTCGGTGCTGATCCCTGAGTGATTTTGGGGCTCACAGTGGGGTCAGTGCTGATCCCCAGTGGATTTGGGGCTCACAGTGGGGTCGGTGCTGATCCCTGGGTGATTTTGGGGCTCACAATGGGGTTGGTGCTGATCCCTCAGTGGGTTTGGGGCTCACAATGGGGTCGGTGCTGATCCCTGGGTGATTTTGGGGCTCCCAGTGCTGTCAGTGCTGATCCCCGGTGGGTTTGGGGCTCACAATGGGGTCAGTGCTGATCCCTGGTGGGTTTGGGGCTCACAATGGGGTCAGTGCTGATCCCCAGTGGGTTTGGGCTCACAATGGGGTCAGTGCTGATCCCTGGTGGGTTTGGGGCTCACAATGGGGTCAGTGCTGATCCCTCAGTGGGTTTGGGGCTCACAATGGGGTCAGTGCTGATCCCTGGGTGATTTTGGGGCTCACAATGGGGTCGGTGCTGATCCCTCAGTGGGTTTGGGGCTCACAATGGGGTCGGTGCTGATCCCCAGTGGGTTTCGGCTCACAATGGGGTCAGTGCTGATCCCTGGGTGATTTTGGGGCTCACAATGGGGTCAGTGCTGATCCCTGGGTGATTTTGGGGCTCACAATGGGGTCGGTGCTGATCCCTGGTGGGTTTGGGGCTCACAATGGGGTCGGTGCTGATCCCTGGTGGGTTTGGGGCTCCCAGTGGGGTCAGTGCTGATCCCTGGGTGATTTTGGGGCTCACAATGGGGTCGGTGCTGATCCCCAGTGGGTTTGGGGCTCACAGTGGGGTCGGTGCTGATCCCTGGTGGGTTTGGGGCTCACAATGGGGTCGGTGCTGATCCCTGGTGGGTTTGGGGCTCACAATGGGGTCAGTGCTGATCCCTGGGTGATTTTGGGGCTCCCAGTGGGGTCGGTGCTGTGTGACGGCCCCCCGGTGATTTTGGGGCTCACAATGGGGTCGGTGCTGATCCCCAGTGGGTTTGGGGCTCACAATGGGGTCAGTGCTGATCCCCGGTGGGTTTGGGGCTCACAGTCACTGTGTGACACACACAGTGCTGTGTGACCCCCCCGTTGCAGGGGCTTTGACCTGGGCAATCACTTCTGCGAGTGGGTTTACAGCTACAGCCACGAGAGCTGGCCCTGCTTCCAGGCACACCCCGAGCACTTCCCCAGCCGCCAGCAGCAGGTCTGGGGGGCCTTTGGGGAGGGGGCCTTCGGGGAGGGGGGCTTTGGGGTCCCAGGGCGCTCCCTTGGGGCTGAAAGGTCCCCTGGGGGTGTCCCTTGGGACTGGCCAGGGGTCCCTTGGAGAAGTCCTTTGGGGACAGGGAGGGGTCCCTTGGGGTGGATGAGTCCTTTGGGGGGGTCCCTTGGGGCTCAGGGTGTGCCTTGGGGCCAGGGGGTCCCTTTGGGGGTGTCCCCTTGGGGTCCCTTTGGGGGTCCCTTTGGGGGTTCCTTTGGGGTCCCAGCCCCGTGCCCCCCCTCTCCAGCTCCATTTCATCCGCCATTACCTGTCTGAGTGCTCAGGGGTCCCTTTGGGGCCAGGGGGTCCCTTTGGGGGTGTCCCTTTGGGGTCCCAGCCCCGTGTCCCCCCTCCCCAGCTCCATTTCATCCGCCATTACCTGTCTGAGTGCTCAGGGGTCCCTTTGGGGCCAGGGGGTCCCTTTGGGGGTGTCCCTTTGGGGTCCCAGCCCCATGTCCCCCCTCCCCAGCTCCATTTCATCCGCCATTACCTGTCTGAGTGCTCAGGGGTCCCAGGGCTGGGCAGGGGTCCCTTTGGGGGTCCCTTTGGGGGTCCCTTTGGGGTCCCAGCCCCGTGTCCCCCCTCCCCAGCTCCATTTCATCCGCCATTACCTGTCTGAGTGCTCAGGGGTCCCTTTGGGGGTCCCTTTGGGGGTTCCTTTGGGGTCCCAGCCCCGTGTCCCCCCTCCCCAGCTCCATTTCATCCGCCATTACCTGTCTGAGTGCTCAGGGGTCCCTTTGGGGCCAGGGGGTCCCTTTGGGGGTCCCTTTGGGGGTCCCTTTGGGGTCCCAGCCCCGTGTCCCCCCTCCCCAGCTCCATTTCATCCGCCATTACCTGTCTGAGTTCTCAGGGGTCCCAGGGCTGGGCAGGGGTCCCTTTGGGGGTCCCTTTGGGGGTTCCTTTGGGGTCCCAGCCCCGTGTCCCCCCTCCCCAGCTCCATTTCATCCGCCATTACCTGTCTGAGTGCTCAGGGGTCCCTTTGGGGCCAGGGGGTCCCTTTGGGGGTCCCTTTGGGGGTCCCTTTGGGGTCCCAGCCCCGTGTCCCCCCTCCCCAGCTCCATTTCATCCGCCATTACCTGTCTGAGTGCTCAGGGGTCCCAGGGCTGGGCAGGGGTCCCTTTGGGGGTCCCTTTGGGGGTTCCTTTGGGGTCCCAGCCCCGTGTCCCCCCTCCCCAGCTCCATTTCATCCGCCATTACCTGTCGGCGCTGTCGGGCGGCCCCGGGCGGGCCCGGCCGGAGGAGCAGGCGCGCCTGGAGGAGGAGATGCTGCGGGAGATCGAGCGGTACCGGGGGGCTCGGGGGGCTTCGGGGGATCCTCGGTGGGATTTGGGGGGATTTCTGCCTCTATATGGGGTCTCTGTGCCGCTTTTGGGGGTGTCTGTGCCGCTTTTGGGGTCCTCTGTGTGATTTAGGGGGGTCTTTGCACCTCCATTGGGGGTGTCTGTGTCACTTTTGGGGGTGTCTGTGGGATTTGGGGGGGATCTTTGTACCTCTGTTTGGGGTTTCCGTGCCACTTTCGGGGTCCTCTGTGCCAAGATTTGGGGTTTCTGTGCCCTCATTTGGCGTCCTCTGTGCCACTTTTGGGGTCCTCTGTGCCACTTTTGGGGTCCTCTGTGTAATTTAGGGGCGTCTTTGTGTCTCTATTTGGGGTTTCCGTGCCACTTTCGGGGTCCTCTGTGCCAAGATCTGGGGTTTCTGTGCCCTCATTTGGGGTCCTCTGTGCCACTTTTGGGGTCCTCTGTGCCGCTTTTGGGGCCCTCTGTGTGATTTTGGGGGGGTCTTTGTACCTCTGTTTGGGGTTTCCGTGCCACTTTCGGGGTCCTCTGTGCCAAGATTTGGGGTTTCTGTGCCCTCATTTGGCGTCCTCTGTGCCACTTTTGGGGTCCTCTGTGCCACTTTTGGGGCCCTCTGTGTGGTTTTTTGGGGTCTTTGCACCTCCATTGTGGGTCTCTGTGCCGCTCTGGGATGTCTGTGCCATTTTTGGGGTCATCAGTGGGATTTTTGGGGGGCTTTGTGCCTCCATTTGGGGCCCTCTGTGCCCCCGTTTGGGGTCTCTGTGCCCCCATTTGGGGGTCTCTGTGCCCCCATTTGGGGGTCTCTGTGCCACTTTTGGGGTCTCTGTGCCACTTTTAGGCTCCCCTGCCCCACGCCCCCCTCCCGTGGGTGTTTTTGGGGTGCCCCGGGCGGGGTTTGGGGTCTCACCCCCCTTTCCCCCCCAGCTTCACCCTGGCCTCACATTTCTTCTGGGGGCTCTGGTCGGTGGTGCAGGCCAAGATCTCCACCATCCACTTCGGGTACCTGGTGAGTTTTGGGGGGCACTGTGCCCCTGTGGGCTGTGGGGGGCTGCACAACCCCCCGAACACACCTTTGGTCCTCTTTTCCCTTATTTCCCCTCCCTTTCCCCTCCGTCCCCCCTTTTCTCCCCCTTCTTCCCCCCATTTTCCTCCTTTCCCCTTTCTTTCCTCTTTTGCCGATTTACCCCCCATTTTCTCCCCTTTTTCTCCAATTTTTCTCCCATTTTCCCACTTTTTCTCCCATTTCCTGACTTTTCTCTCCTTCCCTGCCCTTCCCTCCCTCTTTCCACCTTCTCCCTTTTTTCCCCCCATTTTCCCCCCTTCTTCCCCCCTTTTCCCCCCTTTACCGATTTACCCCCCATTTTCTCCCCTTTTTCTCCAATTTTTCTCCCATTTTCCCACTTTTTCTCCCATTTCCTGACTTTTCTCTCCTTCCCTGCCCTTCCCTCCCCCTTTCTGCCTTATCCCTTTTTTCCCCCCATTTTCCCCCTTCTTCCCCCCTTTACCACAATTTTTCCCCTTTCCCCTTCCTTTCCTTTTTTCCCGATTTGCCCCCCACTTTCCCCTCATTTTCCCCATTTTTCTCCCATTTTGCCCCTTTTATCCCCCCTTTTTTCCCCCTTTTCCCTCCATCCCTGCCCTTACCTCCTTCTTTCCCCCTTCTCCCTCTTCCCCCTCATTTTCCCCTTTCCCCCCCATTTTTTCACCTTTCCCCTTTCTTTCCTTTTTTCCCAATTTGCCCCCCATTTTCTCCCCTTTTTTTCCATTTTTCTCCCATTTCCCCCCCCTTTTCCCTCCTGCCCTGCCCTTTCCTCCCTCTTTCCCCCTTTTCTCCCCTTTTTCCCTCCCTTTCCCCCCTTTATCCCATTTCCCTCCCTTTTTTGCCCTTTCCCACCCTTTTTAACCCCTTTTCCCCCCTTTTTTGCCCATTTCCCCCCTTTCCCTCCTTCCCCGCCCTTTCCTCCCTCTTTCCTCTTCCCCCTTCTCCCCTTTTCCTCCTCCTTTTCCTCCTCCTTTTGCTCCCCCTTTTTAACCCCTTCCCCCCCTTTTTAACCCCTTCCCCCCCTTTTTAACCCCCTTTTAACCCCTTTTTTAACCCCTTTTTCGCCCCATTTTCCCCTTTTCCCCCAGGATTACGCCCAGAGCCGTTTCCAGGCCTATTTCCAGCACAAGGCTCGCTGCTCCTGAGGGGATCCCCCAAACCCGGCGCCCCCCCCCCGGGCTCTGAGGGGGCGTTGGGACGGTTGGGGGGGTTTGTAACGGTTTGGAGGGGCCCCGACAGTTTGGGGGGCGCCGCCACAACGGTTCGGGGGGGCTGAGCCCCGGGACCCCCCACACCCCGGGACTCGGCAGCAGAGGTGGGTGGGACCCCCCCCCCCCAATAAGGGTGGGATTTGGGGGTGGGGGCTGCGGGCACCCCCAGATCCGCACTCCTGGCCAGTAACGGGGGTTTGGGGTGGGTTTGGGGGGTTCGGGGTGCGGCACAGGGGGCGGGGGGCCCCCGTTTGTACCTCAGCGCCCCCCCCCCCCCGCGACCCCCGCCCGCAGCTCTGGGGCCGGGGGGGCTCCCGGGGTCGCCCCGTTGCGACAGCAGAATGTAAAACTCAGACCAATAAAGCCGCGCTGGGGCCGGCGCTCGAGTCCGCCTTCCCAAATCCCACCCCAAATCCCGCCCCAAATCCCGCCCTAAATCCCACCCTAAATCCCGCCCCAAATCCCACCCGAAATCCCGCCCCTAAATCCCGCCCCAAATCCCGCCCCAAATCCCACCCCAAATCCCACCCCAAATCCCGCCCCAAATCCCGCCCCAAATCCCGCCCTAAATCCCACCCCAAATCCCGCCCCAAATCCCGCCCTAAATCCCACCCGAAATCCCGCCCCAAATCCCGCCCCAAATCCCACCCTAAATCCCGCCCCAAATCCCACCCGAAATCCCGCCCGAAATCCCACCCGAAATCCCGCCCGAAATCCCACCCTAAATCCCACCCGAAATCCCGCCCCTTCAGATCCTCCATCCCAAATCCCACCCTCAAATTCCCCCTTCCCAAACCCCGCCCTAAATCCAACCCCCTCGAATTCCCCCTTCCCAAATTCCCCCTTCCCAAATTCCCCCTTCCCCAAATCCCACCCCCAAATTCCCGGCTGCTCCTTCTGCCCCCTCCCCAAATCCGCTCCCCGGGACCCCCCGATCGCCGTCGGTGGGGGGGGGTCACAAGGGACACACGGGGGGTGACATGGGGGGGCTCTTTGGGGTGGGGGGCGCGAGTGCTGCAGACCCCTCCCCGTGTCCCCTCAGGGCGGGGGCAGGGGACAGGGGGCAGGGAGGTGACACTCGGGGTGACGGGCAGGTGACAACTGGGACAGGCGCCAGAGGTCTGGCAGGTGACAAACAGGTGACAAACAGGTGGCAGGCAGTGCAGGGAGCAGGTGACAGGCAGGGCAGGGGGCAGGTGACAGGCACAGGGACAGGGACACCGGGGCACGGACACCCGGAGCGCCCGCAGCCCGTGGCAGAGCCACTGTCCCTGTCCCCAGGATGTGTGTCCCTGTAGCGGGTTCCTGTCCCTGTCCCTGATATGTGTCCCGGTCCCTGTCCTGGTCCGCGTGTCCCTGTCCCTGATATGTGTCCCTGATGTGTGTCCCTGTCCCGGGTCCCTGTCCTGGTCCGCGTGTCCCTGTCCCGTGGATGTGTCCCGGGATGTGTCCCTGTCCCTGATGCGGGTCCCTGTCCCTGATGCGGGTCACTGTCTCGGGACGTGGATCCATCCCCCCGGGATGTCGGTGTCCCCCGGTGTCCCCGCTGTCCCCCAGGGTGACGCTCCGTGGCCCGGGCTGTGGATAACGCCCCATCCCGGCAATGCCCGTTCTGTCCCGGGATGTCCATTCCTGTCCCGGACGGTGACCCGGGGGATGTCGGGGTCCTTGTCCCGACACGTCGCTGTCCCCCGGCCGGGGATTCCTGTCGCATTCCCGGGATGTCGCTGTCCCCCGGGACACCGGCTCTCCGGGTCCCCCCGCGCTGCCGCTGCCGTCCCGGTGTGTCGGGGTCCCCCCGGGTGTCGCGGTCCCCCCGGGGGCGGAGCGGCTGCGGTCCCGCCCGGCCCCGCCGGTGTCCGGTTACCGGCTGGCGGCCGCCGCGGCCGCAGGAGCCGTCGTCCCGCGGAGCCGCGGCCCCCGCGCTGCCCACGCAGGTACCGGGCCCGGGGAGGGGGCGCGACGGGACCCGCGCGCGGGGAGCCCCGCGGGGGCGGCGGCGGCGGCGCGGGGTCACCCCCGGTACCGGCACGGCCCCCCCGCTCCCTCCGGTGCCGCCTCCACGCGTGTCCGTGCGGAGCGACCCCCGCGCCCCCCGCGTGTCCGGGGGTCCCCTCCGAGGGTCCCCTGGCGGTGTCACCCGCGGGGGTCCCGGAGCGGGGCCCGGCCCCACGCGGGGACAACGGGCGGGGCCGTCCCGGGGCTGCGCATCTCGGCCCCGGAGCCGCGGTGACCTTGGGCGGGGCGGGGGACACGGCGGGAGTGGCCCCGGTGCCACCCGCCCGGGGACACGCGGGACAGGCCGGGCCGGGCCGTGCCGCTGTGCCCTGCGGGTGACACGGGGCGGTGACACAGGGCGGTGACACACACTCGGGCAGTGGCAGTGCCCCGGCGCCCTGCGGGTGACACAGGGCGGTGACACACACCCGGGCAGTGGCAGTGCCACTGTGCCCTGCGGGTGACACAGGGCAGTGACACACACCCGGGCAGTGGCAGTGCCGCTGTGCCCTGCGGGTGACACAGGGCGGTGACACACACCCGGGCAGTGGCAGTGCCGCTGTGCCCTGCGGGTGACACAGGGCGGTGACACAGGGCGGTGACACAGGGCGGTGACACACACCCGGGCAGTGGCAGTGCCCCGGCGCCCTGCAGGGCTGGGGATGTGGTTGAGTGCCCAGGTGTGCCGTGCCAGGCCAGGCCGTGCCGTGGGGTGCCATCGGTGCCGTGCCAGGCCTGGTGACACAGTGGGGTGCCATGGGGGTGCCATGGGGCGCGGGGTGGTGGCACAGCAGCCCCGCTGTGATCGGGTCCCGGCTGTCACCCTCAGCCCGAGGCCACCGTGGGAAAGGTGCCCGTGTTGGGGACAGGGGGGTCGCCCCCCGCCGCCCCCGGGCTCGGCCCTGGCTGTGCCCACACCGGGGGCTCCCAGAGCTGGGGGGGCTTTGCGGCACCCCTGGAGCAGGGGGTTCTGCAGCGACACTCGTGGTGACACGGGCACTTGGTGGCACCCCGGCCATGTCCCGCAGGGGACACGGGGCAGGGGACACGGGCAGGGGACACGGGCAGGGGACAGCGTGTGCCACGGGCAGGGGCAGGGGCAGGGGCCGGGCTGTCCTCCCCGCTGTCCCCTCCGGGGCCGCGCTGGCGGCGGTGCCAGCGCTGACCCTTCCCTCAGTGGGCACCGGGCCAGCGCCACGTGACACCGCCGTGACGCGGCCGGGGCTCCCGGGGGCTGGCACCGCCCCGGGCACACCGGCAGGGCACCGCTGTCCCCTCCGCCCCCGGGCCGTGCCCGCGCCCACCGCGCCCGTGTCCCCCGCAGGTGTCTCCGGCCGGTCCCCAGCATGGCGGAAGCTCACCAGGCCGTGGCCTTCCAGTTCACGGTCACCCCCGAGGGCTTGGGCTTCCAGCTGAGCCGCGAGGCCGTGCGCCAGCTCTACCTGGCCGTCGTGCACTCGTGGAAGAAGCGCCTGGTCCGCGCCAAGGTGGGCCCGGCCGCCCGTGCCCCCTCCGGTGCCACCGCCGTGCGCCCCCGTGACCCCGCTGTGCCCACAGAACAGCTTCCTGACTGGCGTGTACCCCGCGTCGCCCTCCAGCTGGATGGTGGTGGTGATGGCCACGGCCGGCTCCTGCTACTGCCAGGTGGATCCGTCCCTGGGGCTCATCGCCCGCATCCAGCACTGGCTGCCCCGCAGGTGAGCGGGACAAGGGACGCGGCCAGCGAGGACAGCCCGCGGTGGGGACAGCCCGCATGGCCCCCCGGCAGTGCTCCGGGGAGAGACCCCAGACCCAGCGCGGCCGTGGCGACCGGGACAGCCCTGGGGGCTCCGCCCTGCACATCCCCGCCCCGTTTGGGGGTGTCCCTCAAGGGGTCCCAGCCACGGCACAGGCCTGTCCCACAGAGGGACCCCAGCCCCCAGAAGGTGCAGGAGGTCTCCATTTGGGGGTGTCCCTCGAGGAGTCCCACCCCACGGAGGGACCCCGACCCCTAGAAAGTGCAGGAGACCTGTGGCATCTCCGTTTGGGGGTGTCCCTCAAGGCACCCCCCGTGGGTCCCACTCCACAGGCACAGCCCCACCTGGGGACATTCACTGGCGGTGCCACCAGGGCCACAGCCCAGCCTGGGGATGCCACCCGCGCTGTCCCCACCGCTGAGGCCGTGTCCCCCCCGTGTCCCCAGCGAGGCGCTGAGCCCCCCGTGCGCAGACCGTGGTCAGCACCGTGGTGTTCTCCACGGGGGCCTGGCTGGCGGCCGTGCTGCTCTTCCGGAGGCTGCTCCGCCTGCTGCTCTCCTACCACGGCTGGATGTTCGAGCCCCACGGGCGCGTGAGCCGCAGCACCCGCCTCTGGATGGTGAGCGACACCGCACCGGGACATGCGGGACATGTGGCAGTTTGGGAGCTGTGGGGGCTTTGGGAGATGTGGGAGCTTTGGGAACTGTGGGAGATGTGGGAGCTTTGGGAACTGTGGGAGATGTGGGAGCTTTGGGAGATGTGGGGGCTTTGGGAGATGTGGGAGCTTTGGGAGATGTGGGAGCTTTGGGAACTGTGGGAGCTGTGGGAGCTTTGGGAACTATGGGAGCTGTTGGAGTTGTGGGAGCTCTGGCTGGTGTGGGAGCTATGGGAATTTTGGGTGCCGTGGGAGCCACAGATGCCATGGAGTTGTGGAAGCTGTTGGAGTTGTGGGAGCTCTGGGAGCTGTGGCTGGTTTGGGAGCTTTGGGTGCCGTGGATCCCATGGGAGCTGTTTGAGCTATGGGAGCTCTGGGAGCTGTGGGAGCTTTGGGAACTGAGGGAGAAGTGGGAGCTGTGGGAGCTGTGGGAGCCACAGATGCCATGGAGTTGTGGGAGCTGTTGGAGTTGTGGGAGCTCTGGGAGCTGTGGCTGGTTTGGGAGCTTTGGGAGCTATGGGAGCTTTGGGAGATGTGGCTGGTTTGGGAGCTTTGGGTGCCGTGGATCCCATGGGAGCTTTGGGAGCTATGGGAGCTTTGGGAGATGTGGGAGCTTTGGGAACTGAGGGAGAAGTGGGAGCTTTGAGAGTTTTGGGAGCTGTGGGAGCTGTGGGAGCCACAGATGCCACGGAGTTGTGGGAGCTCTTGGAGTTGTGGGAGCTTTGGGAGATGTGGCTGGTTTGGGAACTTTGGGTGCCGTGGATCCCATGGGAGCTTTGGGAGCTATGGGAGCTTTGGGAGATGTGGGAGCTTTGGGAACTGAGGGAGAGGTGGGAGCTCTGAGAGTTTTGGGAGCTGTGGGAGCTGTGGGAGCCACAGATGCCACGGAGTTGTGGGAGCTGTTGGAGTTGCGGCTGCCAGGGAAACCTTTGGAGATGTGGGAACCATGGGAGCTGTGGGAACTCGGGGAGCTGTTGGAGCTGTGGGAGATGTGGATGCTCTGGGAACTGTGGGAGCTGTGACTGGTGTAGGAGCTGTGGGTGCTGTGGGAGCTTTGGAAACTCGGGGAGCTTTGTGAGCTGTGGAGGTTTTGGTAGCCGTGGATTTTTTGGGAGCCGTGGATACCTGGAGATTTTTGGGAGCTGTGGGAGCCGTGGGACCTGCGGCTGGTGCAGGAGCTTTGGGTGCCGTGGGAGCTGTGGGTGCTGGATTTTTTTGGGAGCTGTGGGAGCTGTGCATCCTCACCCCATCCCTCCTCCTCCTCCTCCTCCTCCTGCCTCTGCCGCCACTCCCGCAGGCGATGGTGAAGATCATGTCCATCCGCAAGCCCCTCCTGTACAGCTTCCAGAGCTCCCTCCCCAAGCTGCCGGTGCCGCCCGTGAAAGCCACCATCGCCCGGGTACGCTGTCCCCGCGGGGCTGGGAGCCGAGGGGTGCCCGCAGCGGGCAGGGATGTCACCCGTGTCCCCTCCCCGCAGTACCTGGAGTCGGTGCGGCCGCTCCTGGACGATGACAAGTTCCGGGAGATGGAGGCGCTGGCCAAGGAGTTCCAGGAGAAGACGGCGCCGCGGCTGCAGCGGTACCTGCGCCTCAAGTCCTGGTGGACAACCAACTATGTGAGTGTGGGGACACCCGGGGACATGGGGACCCCGCGGCCTTTGGGGTGGCGACCCCAGAACTGGTGTCCCCTCCCGGCAGCATGAGGAGGGATTTGGGATCTCCTGGCTGTCCTGGCTGGAGCAGTAGGGGCAGAGGATGCTGTCCCCCGTCACTGTCCCCCGTTTCTGTCCCTTCCCATGTCTCCTGTCCTTGTCCCTGCCTCCTAACCCTTGTCCCTGTCCCCTCTCCCTGTCCCCCATTCCTGTTCATATTCCTATCCCTGTCCCCGTCCCCGTTCCTGTCCCCTATCCCTGTCTCCTGTCCCCATTCCTTGTCACCATTCCTGTCCCCTATCCCATGTCCCCTCTCCTTTGTCCTCGTCACTGTCCCCTATCCCATGTCCCCTTCCCTGTGGCCTTTCCCGGTTCCCTCTCTCCATCCCTGCCCCTGTGCTCTCTTCCCCTCCCCGTCCCCTGTCCCCGTCCCCTGTCCCCATCCCCTGTCCCCATTCCCTGTCCCCATCCCCGTTCCTGCAGGTCAGTGACTGGTGGGAGGAGTACATTTACCTGCGCGGGCCGCAGCCCCATCATGGTCAACAGCAACTACTACGCCATGGTAAGGGCTGGAGGGGGGCCGGGGGACCCCCAAACCCCCCCGGGGACCCCCCGGCACCCCCCGCGACCCGCGGCGTGTCCCCTGTCCCCAGGATTTCCTGTACGTGACCCCCACCCGCGTCCAGGCGGCGCGGGCGGCCAACGTGGTGCACTCGATGATGCTCTACCGCCGGCGGCTGGACCGGGGCGAGATCCCCCCGGTGAGGGGGCCCGGGGGCTTGGGGGCGTCCAGGGGGTCCCACAGGGCGGGGGGGGTCCCGGGTGTCCCGGAGGGGTGGGGTGAGCGTTGTCCCGTTGTGCCGGCAGCAGCTGGAATGGGGGCAGATCCCCCCGGTGAGGGGGGACTGGGGGGATCCCACGGGGTTGGGGGTCCCGGGGAGGTCCCGTGGGGCTGGGGGGCCAAGAGACTGGAAACTGGGGGAGTCCCATGGGACTGGGAGGTTCTTTAGGGTTGAAGGGACTGAGAGGGTGCCATGGGTCTGGGGGCTCCAGAGGCTCCCATGGGGCTGGGAGTCCGGGGGAACTGAGGGGTTTTGGGGGTCCCAGGGGGCTGGAGGGGCTGAGGAGTCCCAGGGGGATGAGGGAGCTGGGGGTTCCAGGGGGATCCTGGTGTCCCAGGGGGCTGGGGGAGCTGTGGGGACCCCATGGATTTGGGGGTCCTGCGGGTCCTGTGGGGTTGGGGGAGCTGTGGGGACCCCATGGATTTGGGGGTCCCGTGGGGCTGGGGGAGCTGTGGGGACCTCATGGATTGGGGATCCTGAGGGTCCTGTGGGGTTGGGGGAGCTGTGGGGACCCCATGGATTTGGGGGTTCTGTGGGGCTGGGGGAGCCGTGGGGACCCCATGGATTTGGGGGTCCTGTGGGGCTGGGGGAGCCGTGGGGACCCGATGGATTTGGGGGTCCTGTGGGGCTGGGGGAGCTGTGGGGACCCCATGGATTTGGGGGTCCTGTGGGGCTGGGGGAGCTGTGGGGACCCCATGGATTTGGGGGTCCCGGGAGAGCAGGGAGAGCTCCGTGCGACAGGAGCAGGGCAGCGTCACCCGGGGCTGTCGGGGGACTCGGAGCGGGGGTGGCAGCGGCAGAGCCGGGCACGCCGAGCCCCCCGAGCCCCCCTGAGCCGTGTCCCCCTCCCCAGATGATGGCGCTGGGCGTGGTGCCCATGTGCTCGTACCAGATGGAGCGGATGTTCAACACCTGCCGCATCCCGGGAAAGGAGACGGGTACGGCCCGGGACGGGGCGGCACCGGGCCCGGGGGGCGTCCCGGGGGTCCCGCCGGCCTGGCCTGAGCCCCCCGTGCCCCCCCAGACACGCTGCTGCACCTGACCGACAGCAAACACCTGGCCGTGTACCACAAGGGCCGCTACTACAAGGTGTGGCTCTACTACGGGGGGCAGGTGCTGCCGCCCGCCGACCTGGAGATGCAATTCCAGAGGATCCTGGAGGACCCCTCGCCCCCGCAGCCCGGAGAGGAGCGGCTGGCGGCGCTCACGGCCGGGGAAAGGTGCGAGGCACCGGGAATAACGGGAACGACGGCGTGTTGGGCGTACTGGGATGCTGGGGACTCTGGGGACTCCGGGAATAATGGGAATACTGGGATGCTGGGAACTCTAGGAACTCCGGGGAATAATGGGGATAATAGTGGGGACACTGGGCACCTGGGAACTCCAGGGTCACTCCAGGAATAATGTGTATAATGGGAATACTGGGGATAATGGGCGCCTGGAAATACAGGGAACAATGGGAATAATGGGGATGTTGGGTATACTTGGAACTCTGGGAACAATGGGAATAATGGGGTTGCTGGGGACACTGGGTACCTGGGAGCTCTGGGAATAATGGACATAATGGGATTACTGGGAACTCCGGGAAAACTGGGGGCACTGGGCACCTAGAAATGCCAGGAACTCTGGGAATAATGGGAATGTTTGGCACGCTGGGATGCTGGGCACCCGAGAACTCTGGGAATACCAGGACACTGGGAATGATGGGGATACTGGGGACACTGGGCACCTGGAAACTTCGGGAATGCTGTGCATACTGGAAATACCAGGCACCTGAGAACACCGGGAACACTGGGAGCAATGGGAGCAATGGCCATACTGGGAATACTGGGGATGCTGGGCATAATGGGCTCCTGGGAACTCTGGGAGCAATGGGCACACTGGGGATACTGGGAACACTGGGAGTGTTGGGAACCCTGGACCACCAGGGCGTCCTTTCCCCATCTCTGTCCCCCATCCCTGTCCCCAGTCTCGCACAGGGACACGGGACACCCCTCATGGGTGGGGGGCTCAGAGGGCTCCTCGACGGCCCCGGTGCCACCCGGGGTGGGGTGTGTGGGGTTTGGGGTGCCCCTCGCTGACCAGCACTGCCCAGGGTGCCGTGGGCCGAGGCGCGGGCGCGGTTCTTCCGCCGCGGCCCCAACAAGGCGTCCCTGGACGCCATCGAGCGCGCCGCCTTCTTCCTCACGCTGGACGAGGAGGAGCACGGCCAGGAGCCCGCGCAGCCCGGCTGCATGGACGCCTACGCCAAGTCCCTGCTGCACGGCCACTGCTACGACCGGTGCGTGACCCCAAAACCTGCCCCTGGTACCCACAGACACCCCAAAACCTGCCCCTGGTACCCACAGACACCCCACACACCCCAAACACCCACCCAGCCCAGTCCCTGCTGCACGGCCGCTGCTACGACCGGTGCGTGACCCCAAAACCTGCCCCTGGTACCCGCAGACACCCCAAAACCTGCCCCTGGTACCCACAGACACCCCAAACACCCACCCAGCCCAGTCACAGCTGCACGGCCACTGCTACGACCGGTGCGTGACCCCAAAACCTGCCCCTGGTACCCACAGACACCCCAAACACCCACCCAGCCCAGTCCCTGCTGCACGGCCGCTGCTATGACCGGTGTGTGAGACAGGACACCCCAAAACCTGCCCCTGGTACCCACAGACACCCCACACACCCCAAACACCCACCCAGCCCAGTCCCTGCTGCACAGCCGCTGCTACGACCGGTGCGTGACCCCAAAACCTGCCCCTGGTACCCACAGACACCCCAAACACCCATCCAGCCCAGTCCCTGGTGCACGGCCACTGCTATGACTGGTGAGCACCCCAAAACACCTCCAGGACCCCAAAGCTGCATCCCAAACACCCACAGACACCCACAAACACCACCAGACACCCCAAACCCCCGCCCAGCCCAGTCCGTGCTGCACAGACACTGCTGCGACCGGCGCACACCCCAAAACACCCCAAAACCTGCCCCTGGTACCCACAAACACCCACAGACACTCCAAACACCCCAAAAACCCACCCAGCCCAGCCCCTGCTGCACAGACACTGCTCTGACTGTGCGCACCCCAAAGACACCCCCGAGACCCCCTCCCAGACCTTTTGAACCCCCTCACATCATCCCCAGCCCCACCAGACCCCATCACCAAGTCCCTACTGCACTGCTGTGACCGATGGGCACCCCAAAAGCCTGCTGGGACCCCAAACCTCCAGCCAGCCCCCTCTGCAGCCCCATCCTACAATCCCAGACCCAGATCCATTCCCAGAGCCCCCAGCACCATCGGGCCCCTCAGCACCCCATCCCTGCTGCTCCCACCAGCTGTGGGGACCCCAAAACCCTCCCAGATGGCCCGAACACCCCCCCCACCAGCCCCTTCAAACTCCCCACCCTCCCCTGCCATCCCCCAAATGCCCTCCTTGCTCTCACCCCCCACTGGTGCCCTCTGCCCCCCAGACACCCCCTAAACACCCCCTAAACACCCCCAAATCCCCCCCCAAACCCCCCGTGCCGCCCGCAGCTGGTTCGACAAGTCCTTCACAGTGGTGGTCTACAAGAACGGCAAGATCGGGGCCAACGCCGAGCACTCCTGGGCCGACGCCCCCATTGTGGGGCACCTCTGGGAGGTACCGGGGCACCAGTGGGGCTCCCCCGGATGGGGACACCCCCAATGGGGCACCCCTGGCACGGGCAACCCCCCCGTGGGGCACCCCAGGGCTGGGGACCCCCTGATGGGGACCCTCAGCTCAGGACCCCATGGGGTGTCCCAAGGTCTGGGGACCCCTGGCCAGGTTGGGAGCCCTCAGTTGGGGACCCCTATAAGGCACCCCAAGGCTGGGGACCCCCGTTTGGGGATGGAGGGGAGATGTGGGGGTTCTGCCCGGGGCTGTGGGGTGAGGGTGGGGATTCTGGGGGGGCCCTGAGGGTTTGGGATTGGGGGGCTGGGGGGATCAGGGAGTTGGGGTGATGGGAGGTTTTGGGGATAGGGGCATTTGAGGGGCTTGGGGGCTGCAGGTGGTCGGGGGGGATTGCGGGGTTGAGGAGCTTGGGCATTTGGGGTTTGGGGAGCTGAAGGGTTGGGGGCCATGGAATTGGGGGATCAGGGGCCAGGGCCTTGGGGATTTGGGGTGTGGAGGACCATGGAACTGGGGGGCCAGGGAATTTGGGGATTTGGGTGTTGGAGGGTCACGGGATTGGGAGGTCGGGGGGCTTGGGGATTTGGGGTTTGGGGAGCTGAAGGGTTGGGGGCCATGGAATTGGGGGTCAGGGACCAGGGCCTTGGGGATTTGGGGTGTGGGGGACCACGGAACAGGGTGGATTTGGGGACTTGGGTGTGGAGGACCATGGAACTGACCGTGGAACTGGGGGGCCAAGGGATTTGGGGATTTGGGGATTTTGGTGTTGGAGGGTCACGGGATTGGGAGGTCGGGGGGCTTGGGGATTTGGTGTTTGGGGAGCTGAAGGGTTGGGGGCCCATGGGATTGGGGGTCTGGGGGCACAGAACTGGGTGATCAGGGGTCTCGGGAATTCGGGGTTGGGGCAGTCATGGATTGAGGGTTGAGGGTTCTGGGGATTTGGGCTCTGGGTGGATTGTGGAATTGGGGTGCTGGGAGTTATGGAGTTGTGGGGCCGGGAGTTTTGGGGCCCGGGGGTTTTGGGGGGCAGGGGGTTTTTGGGGAGCCGGGGGTCATTGCCCCCTTCCCACCGCCCCCTGTCCCCCCCAGTTCATGCTGGCCACGGACAAGTTCCAGCTGGGCTACACCCAGGACGGGCACTGCAAGGGGGACCCCAGGTGGCAGCTGGCCCCGCCCCAGCGCCTGCAGTGGAACATCCCCCCCGAGGTGGGTGGCAGGGGCGGGGACAGCTGCAGGTGAGGGCGAGGGCACAGGTGAATGCAGTGCCATGCTGTGCCGTGCCATGCAGCGTCCCCAGGGGGTGGCGGCCATCGAGGGGTCGCTGGGGGCGGCTTGGGTGTGGGTACGGGTTCAGGTGTGGGCACAGGCTCAGGTGAGGGTGCCGTGCCATGCCATGCCATGCCATGCCACGCCACGCGGTGTCCCCAGGGGGGTGGCGGCCATCGAGGGGTCGCTGGGGGCGGCTTGGGTGTGGGTACGGGTTCAGGTGTGGGCACAGGCTCAGGTGAGGGTGCTGTGCCATGCCATGCCACGCCACGCGGTGTCCCCAGGGGGTGGCGGCCATCGAGGCGTCGCTGCGCGTGGCGCGGGCGCTGGCCGACGACGTGGATTTCTGCTGCTTCCCCTTCACCACCTTCGGCAAGGGGCTCATCAAGCGCTGCCGCACCAGCCCCGACGCCTTCATCCAGATCGCCCTGCAGCTGGCTCACTTCCGAGTGAGGGACGGGAACGGGAGCCTGGGGCGGGATGACGGGATGATGGGATGATGGGATGGCAGAGGATCCATGGGGCGGGAATGGGAATGGGGAGGGAATGGGGCAGGAGGGAGCTGAGATGGGGTAGGGTAGGTATGGAATGGTGATGTGGATGGGATGGGACAGGGATAGGGATAGAATGGGGTAGGGGTGGGATGGGATGGGATAAGGATGGGACGGGATGGGATGGGATGAGGTGCAATGGGATGGGATTGGGATGGGATTGGGATGGGATTGGGATGGGATGGGATGGGATGGGATGGGGTAGGGGTGGGATGGGATGGGATAAGGATGGGATGGGGTGCAATGGGATGGGATTGGGATGGGATTGGGATGGGATGGGACAGGGATAGGGATAGGGATAGAATGGGGTAGGGGTGGGATGGGATGGGATAAGGATGGGATAGGGTGCAGTGGGATGGGATTGGGATGGGATTGGGATGGGATGGGATGGGACAGGGATAGGGATAGAATGGGGTAGGGGTGGGATGGGATGGGATTGGGATGGGATTGGGATGGGATTGGGATGGGATGGGACAGGGATAGGGATAGAACCGCATAGGCATGGGATGGAATGGGATAACGATGGGACGGGACAGGACGGGATGGGATGGGACAGAACAGGATGGGATGGGATGGGATGGGATGGGATGGGATGGGATGGGATGGGATGGGATGGGATGGGATGGGATGGGATGGGATGGGATGGGATGGGATGGGACTGGATGGTGCAGGACCAGGGAAGGACGGGATCTGGGCAGGCCCATGGCCAGGACGAGGTGGGTGTGACCAGTGTCAGGCAGCAGGACGCGCCAGGCCCATCCCGTGTCCCCACGCTGCCATCCCGCAGGACAAGGGCTCCTTCTGCCTGACCTACGAGGCGTCCATGACGCGGCTGTTCCGCGAGGGCCGCACCGAGACCGTGCGCTCCTGCACCTCCGAGGCCACGGCCTTCGTGCGCAGCATGGCCGACCCCTGGAGCAGCGTGAGTGACACCGGCGGGGACACGGGGCTGGCCCGGGAACCGCCACGCCCTCCTGGGATTGTCACTCGGGGGGTCCCCATCCCCCCTGGGAGTTTCTGTCCCTCCTGGATGTCCCCATCCCTCACAGAGGTTCCTGTCCCTCACGGGGTGCTGGGTGCCTGTTTGGGTTCAGGTTTGGGGTGTCAGTTTTGGCTGTAATTTGGGGTTCACCCCAGTGCTCGGAGTGGCAGCAGCTGTTCAAGGTGCAGATCTGGGGGCTGTGCTGGGGTTCAGGTTTGGGGTTCAGGTTTGGGGTGCAGTTTGGCTGTAATTTGGGTTCCCCCTCAGCGCTCGGAGCGGCAGCAGCTGTTCAAGGTGCAGATCTGGGGGCTGTGCTGGGGCTCAGGTTCGGGGTGCAGGTTTGGGGTGCAGGTTCGGGGTGTCAGGTTTGGGGTGCAGGTTCGGGGTGCAGGTTCGGGGTGTCAGTTTTGGCTGTAATTTGGGGTTCCCCCGCAGCGCTCAGAGCAGCAGCAGCTGTTCAAGGTGCAGATCTGGGGGCTGTGCTGGGGTTCAGGTTTGGGGTGCAGGTTCGGGGTGTCAGTTTTGGCTGTAATTTGGGTTCCCCCGCAGCGCTCGGAGCGGCAGCAGCTGTTCAAGGTGCAGATCTGGGGGCTGTGCTGGGGTGCAGGTTCGGGGTGTCAGGTTTGGGGTGCAGGTTCGGGGTGCAGTTTGGCTGTAATTTGGGGTTCCCCCGCAGTGCTCGGAGCGGCAGCAGCTGTTCAAGGTGCAGATCTGGGGGCTGTGCTGGGGTGCAGGTTTGGGGTGCAGGTTTGGGGTGCAGGTTCGGGGTGTCAGGTTTGGGGTGCAGTTTGGCTGTAATTTGGGGTTCCCCCGCAGCGCTCGGAGCGGCAGCAGCTGTTCAAGGCCGCGGCAGAGAAGCACCAGCAGCTCTATCGCCTCGCCATGACGGGCGCGGGCATCGACCGCCACCTCTTCTGCCTCTACCTGATGTCCCGGTACCTGGGCACACAGAGCCCCTTCCTGGCCAAGGTCAGCGCAGGACAGGGGCACGGGGGGAGCAGCACACAAGGGTGGCACTGAGGGACACGAGACGGGGACAGGGCACAGGGATGTGGGGCGGGGACATGGGACAGGGACACGGGACAGGGACACAAGGGGACATGGGATAGGGGGATAGGGATATGGGACGGGGACACGGGACAGGGACACGGGACAGGGACACGGGACAGGGACACGGGACAGGGACAAGGGATAGGGACAGGGACACAAGGGGACACGGGATGGGGGATAGGGAAACAGGACAGGGACATGGACACGGGACGGGGACACAGGGGCACAAGGGACACGGGACGGGGACACGGGATAGGGACATGGGACAGGGACACAGGATGGAGACGTGGGTCAGGGACATGGACGAGGACACAGGGGGATACAGAGGGGCACGGGGGTGCAGCACACGGGACACTGAGGGACACGGGACACAAAGGGGACTCGGGACAGGGACATGAGGGGGCAGTGTGGAAGCAGCACACGAGGGTGGCACTGAGGGACACGAGGGAACGGGCGCCGTCACGGGGGAGCGCACAGAGGCACCGTGGGACACGAGCAGGGGGGCACGGGGGGACACAGTGTGGCACCGGGAGGGGCACGGGAGGGCACAGCGGGGTACCAGGGGGCACTGCCACCCTCCCGGGTGTCCCTGCACACGGAGTCCCGCTCTGGGGCTGGGGGTGGCATGGGGCATAGTGGGGCAGCGGGGCTCCCTGGGGTGCCCCGGGCTGCAGCGAGTGTCCCCGCAGGTGCTGTCGGAGCCCTGGCGCCTCTCCACCAGCCAGACCCCGCAGCAGCAGCTCAAGATGTTCGACTTCGAGCAATTCCCCGACCACGTCTCCTGCGGCGGCGGCTTCGGCCCCGTGAGCTCCGGGGGCACCGGGGGGCACCGGGGGGCACCGGGAGGGGGCAGTGGGTGCAGGGGGGACCGTGGGGTCTTGTACTCCATCCCCCCCCGTGGGTTCGGGCAGGGGGGGCCCCACGCCGGGAGCCCCCAGCCCCACAGGGGTGACCCGGGGGGTTCAGCCCGGCCCCACAACCCCCAGGTGGGTGCCCCAGGTGGGTGCCCCCAGGTGCCCCATGGCCCCTGTCTCCCCCCCCCGCAGGTGGCAGACGATGGCTATGGGGTGTCCTACATCATTGCCGGGGAGAACCTCATCACCTTCCACGTGTCCAGCAAGTTCTCCAGCCCCGAGACGGTGAGGGGGGGAACGGGGGCTGTGTGGGGGAGGGGTGGGCTATACCAGAACTGCCATCCATGGGGTCACCTGTGGGGTCACCTGTGGGGTCACCTGGAGTGTCACCTGTGGGTCTGGGACACCTCTGACTCTGATATTGACCCTGCTGCATCCTGCACCCCACCCCTTCCTGTGGGACCATCCCTGTCCCCTCCTCTGGGACCCTCCCCACATCCCAACCCACCCTGTGGGACCCCCACCCCATCCCCACCCCATCCCTGGCACCCTCCCCACATCCCAACCCACCCTGTGGGACCATCCCTGTCCCCTCCTCTGGGACCCTCCCCACATCCCAACCCACCCTGTGGGACCCCCACCCCATCCCTGGCACCCTCCCCACATCCCAACCCACCCTGTGGGACCCCCACCCCATCCCTGGCACCCTCCCCACACCCCGGTCCCCCATTCCACCGGGCTGCCGCCTGTTCTGGGGGTCCCCCAGCCCCGGGGGTGCCCCGGGGTGGGCACGGGGGGTCCGGGTGTCCCTTTGGGCACTCGGGGCGGGCTCTGAGCGGCGCTGCCCGCAGGACTCGCAGCGTTTCGGCCGCAACATCCGCCAGGCCATGCTGGACCTCGCGGCGCTCTTCGACAAACCCGCGGCCGGGAAGTGACCGGGGGGGATCTGGGGGGGCCAGGGGCGCTGCCCTGGACCCGCTCCCAATAAAGGCTCTTGGTGTGACCCCGCTGTGCCACGGGGGGGACGCCGGGGGTGGCCGTGGGGTGCAGCCAGGGCTGGATCCATGGAATGGGGGGTGCATCCATGGAATGCTGGGGTGCATCCATGGGGTGCGGCCAGGGCTGGATCCATGGATGGAATGCTGGGGTGCAGCCAGGGCTGGATCCATGGAATGTGGGGTGCATCCATGGAATGCTGGGGTGCATCCATGGGGTGCGGCCAGGGCTGGATCCATGGAGTGTGGGGTGCATCCATGGAATGCTGGGGTGCATCCATGGGGTGCAGCCAGGGCTGGATCCACGGGGTGTCCTCGGCGGGGGCAGGTGGGTACCAGCCAGGGCCAGTGAAGGCGTCAAAAGGGCCATCCCTAGGGCAGTGACCCCGCTGGTCCGTACCCAGCCCCATCGCGGTGATCTGTGGCCATCCATCCAAATGATCCATGCCCGTCCCAGAGATCTATGCCCGTCCCCAGCTCCGTGCCCATCCTGGTGATCCATGCCCATCCCAGAGATCTGTAGCCATTCTGAGGTCCGTGCCCATCCCAGTGATCCGTGCCCATCCCCATGCCCATGCCCGTGCTTGTCCTGGTGATCTATGGCTGTCCCCATCCCAGTGATCTGTGCCCATCCCCAGCTCCATGCCCATCCTGGTGATCTGTGCCCATCTCAGTGATCCATGGCCATTCCCAGCTCCATGCCCATCCCGGTGATCCATGGTCATCCCCAGCTCCATGCCCGTCCCGGTGATCCATGCCCATGCCCATGTTTGTCCCGGACATCTGTGCCCATCTCCATCCCAACGATCCACGCCCATCCCAGCGGTCTGTGCCCATCCCCGTACTTGTGCCCATCCCCATCCCGGTGATCTGCTCCCATCCCCAGCCCCATGCCCATCCCCATATCCATACCCACAGCTGTACCCATCCTGGTAGTCCATTCCCGTTCCAGAGATCCGTGCCCATCCGGGTGCTCCACGCCCATCCCCGGATCCGCTCTCATCCCGGTGACCCGTGCCGGTCCCCGTCCCTGTGCCGGTCCCCATCCCGGTGACCCGTGCCGGTCCCTGTCCCCATCCCGGTGACCCGTGCCGGTCCCCATACCCGTGCCGGTCCCTGTCCCCATCCCGGCGATCCATGCCTGTCCCGGAGATCCGTGCCTGTCCCGGTGCTCCACGCCCATGCCCAGATCCGCTCTCATCCCGGTAATCCGTGCCAGTCCCCGTGCCCGTCCCTGTCCCTCTGCTCCGCTCCCGTGCCGGTGCCCATCCCGGTGCCGGTGACGGGGGTGCTCAGCGGGGCACGGCGGCACAGGCGGGGCCTGCGCAGAGCCCCTGGCCCGTGTCCCGCCTGGGGGTCGCCGCGCCCCGGGTGGCACCGCTGGCACCGCTGGCACCGTCCCCGCCCTCCCTCCCTCCCTGCCCGCTGCCACCGGCACCGGCACCGCCCGCCCGGCGCCGCCAGCCCGGAGCCACCCGCGGGCCGGGGGCCAGGACGGGGACAGGGAGAGGGGACAGGGGACAGGGACTGGGGACACCCCAGGAAAAAGGACAGGAGGGGCACGGGGTCTGGGGACACCACGGGAGAGGGGACAGGGACAGGGGACACACCGGGAGAGGCGACAGGGACTGGGGACACCACGGGAGAGGGGACAGGGACAGGGGACAGGGACTGGGGACACCCCAGGAAAAAGGACAGGCCGGGCACCGGGACTGGGGACACCACAGGAGAGGGGACAGGGACAGGGGACACACCGGGAGAGGCGACAGGGGACACACCGGGAGAGGGGACAGAAGGGGCACGGGGTCTGGGGACAAGATGGGGACAGGGACCGAGGAGAAGCCCGGGAGAGCGGACAGGGGACCAGGGGCCATCTGTCAGAGGGGACAGAGCGGGCACAGGGATGGGGGACATTCCTCGGAGAAGGGTCAGACAGGGGACAGGGACAGAGATCCCCCGGGAGAGGGGACAGACAGGGAACAAGGACAAAGACCCCTCCGGGAGAGGGTCCAGGGACAGAGACCCCACCCCCGCCTGGGGAGTGTCCCGTGGGGTCACTGTCACCCTGCACCGGGGCTGGGTCCTGCACCCCGACCCCATATCGGGGTGACATCCGTCATCCCTACCCCATAGCGGGGTGACATCCATCATCCTTCCCCATAGCGGGGTGACATCCACCATCCCCACCCCATATCGGGGTGACATCCCCCTCCCCACCCCATATCGGGGTGACATCCGTCATCCCGACCCCATAGCGGGGTGACATCCACTATCCCCACCCCATAGCGGGGTGACATCCCCCTCCCCACCCCATATCGGGGTGACATCCGTCATCCCGACCCCATAGCGGGGTGACATCCACTATCCCCACCCCATAGCGGGGTGACATCCCCCTCCCCACCCCATAGCGGGGTGACATCCACCATCCTTCCCCCATATCGGGGTGACATCCACCATCCCCACCCCATATCGGGGTGACATCCCACACTCAGACCCCATATCGGGGTGACATCCATCATCCCCGACCCCATATCGGGGTGACATCCCACACTCAGACCCCATATCGGGGTGACATCCACCATCCCCACCCCATATCGGGGTGACATCCCACACTCAGACCCCATATCGGGGTGACATCCGTCATCCCCACCCCATATCGGGGTGACATCCACCATCCTTCCCCCATATCGGGGTGACATCCATCATCCTTCCCCATATCGGGGTGACATCCGTCATCCTTCCCCCATATCGGGGTGACATCCCCCTCCCCAACCCCATATCAGTGTGACATCCATCATCCCCACCCCATATCGGGGTGACATCCCACACTCAGACCCCATATCGGGGTGACATCCACCATCCCCTCCCCATATCGGGGTGACATCCACCATCCTTCCCCCATATCGGGGTGACATCCACCATCCCGACCCCATATCGGGGTGACATCCCCCTCCCCGACCCCATATCGGGTAATATCCTGCTCCCCGACCCCATATCAGTGTGACATCCACCATCCCGACCCCATAGCGGGGTGACATCCCACACTCAGACCCCAAATCGGGGTGACATCCACCATCCCACCCCATATCGGGGTGACATCCATCATCCTTCCCCCATATCGGGGTGACATCCATCATCCCCACCCCATATCGGGGTGACATCCGTCATCCTTCCCCATATCGGGGTGACATCCACCATCCCCACCCCATAGCGGGGTGACATCCCCCTCCCCGACCCCATATCAGTGTGATATCCATCATCCCGACCCTATATTGGATGTGACATCCACCATCCCCACCCCATAGCGGGGTGACATCCGTCATCCTTCCCCATATCGGGGTGACATCCGTCATCCTTCCCCATATCGGGGTGACATCCACCATCCTTCCCCCATATCGGGGTGACATCCGTCATCCCTACTTCATAGCGGGGTGACATCCACCATCCCCACCCCATATCGTGGTGACATCCCCTTCCCCACCCCATATCGGTGTGACATCCACCATCCCCACCCCATATCGGGGTGACATCCCACACTCAGACCCCAAATCGGGGTGACATCCACCATCCCCCCCCATATCGTGGTGACATCCCCCTTCCCCACCCCATATCGGGGTGACATCCTGCTGTCCCCACGCTGGGGCTGTGTCCCCCCCGGAGTCCCCACGGCCGGGGGGGCTCGGAGCTGGCACTGGGGTGTCCTGGGTGCCGTGGGGACATGGGGGACACCGCTGGGAGCTGGGGGGGCTGTGCTGGGACCCCGGACCGCGAGGGGCTGGCCGTGTCCCTCGCTCCGTGTCCCTCGCTCTGCCCCTCTCTCCGTGTCCCTCGCTCCGTGTTCCTCGCTCTGTCCCTCGCTCCGTGTCCCTCTGTCTGCCCCTCTCTCCGTGTCCCTTGGTCCGTGTCCCTCGCTCCGTGTCCCTCTGTCTGCCCCTCTCTCCGTGTCCCTTGGTCCGTGTCCCTCGCTCCGTGTCCCTCTGTCTGCCCCTCTCTCCGTGTCCCTCGGTCCGTGTCCGCCGCAGCCGCGCCCGCTCCCCCTCCCTTATCAGCTCCCTTATCAGCTCCCTTATCAGCTCCCTTATCAGCTCCCTTATCAGCTCCCTCGGGTGAGCGCACCCCAACCCGGCACCCCCGGCCCCTTCCCCCCCGTCCCCATTTGGGGCTGGGGGCACCCCGGGGATGGCCCTGTCCCCTCCCGTGTCCCCTCCGGGCCCCTTCACCCCCCTGTCCCCACTCAGGGCACTCCCGGGGATGGCCCTGTCCCCTCCCGTGTCCCGCTGTGTCCCCTCCCGGCTCCGTGCCCATCCTGGTGCCCTGGCCCAGCCCGAGCCCCCCGCCCGTGGGTGACCCCCACAGCCCCGAGGGGACCCCGGAGCCCTCCAGGGACCCCCGGCTGTGTCACGGTGACAGAGAGAGCGGGGGCAGCCCCGGGGGGCTCGGGGTGGGTGAGCGCGGCCCGGGGGTGCCCGGGGAGCGGCCGGGCATGGGGGTGCCAGCGTCACGGCCGTGCCCGGCGCCTTTGATGCGGTGCCAGCGGCTCCACGAGCGGCTGCTCCGGGCCCGGCCCCCCCGCACCGGGCCCGCTCGGGCCTATAAAGGGCTCGGGGTGCCCCCGGCCCGTGCGACCGGAGCCGCGGGAGCTGCCAGGTGCCGGGGCTGGGGGTGCTGGGGGTCCTGGGGAGGGGTCTTGGGGTGCTGGGGGTGCTGGGGAGGGGTCCTAGGAGTGCTGGGGGGTCCTGGGGAGGGGTCCTGGGGGGTGCTGGGGATGCTGGGGAGGGGTCCTGGGAGTGCTGGGGGTCCTGGGGAGGGGTCCTGGGAGTGCTGGGGAGGGGTCCTGGTGGTGCCGGGGCACTGGAGGTGCTGAGGAGAGTGCTGGGGGTGCTGGGGAGGGGTCCTGGGGGTGCTGGGGATGCTGGGGAGGGGTCTTGGGGTGCTGGGGATGCTGGGGAGGGGTCCTGGGAGTGCTGGGGGGTCCTGGGGAGGGGTCCTGGGGGTGCTGGGGGTGCTGGGGAGGGGTCCTGGGAGTGCTGGGGAGGGTCCTGGTTGGTGGTGCCGGGGGACTGGAGGTGCTGAGGAGGGTGCTGGGGATGCTGGGGAGGGGTCTGGAGTGCCGGGGGGAGGTGCTGGGGAGGGGTCCTGGCGGTGCCACGGGGCTGGGGATATTGGGGAGGGGTCCTGGGGAGGTCTGGGAGCGCTGGGGAGGGGTCCCGGTGGTGTTAGGGGGCTGGAGGGGCTGGGGGCACCAGAGAGATGCTGGGGTGAATGCGCTGGGGGCACTGGGGGAGATGGTTCGGTGGGTGCTGGGGCAGCTGCACCCCCAGCCCTGCAGCCCCCTCCCCATTGCAGGAAGGCTGAGGATGGGTCCCGCCACATTCCTGGGGCTCTGCCTGCTGGGCTGCCTGGTGCTGGCCCCCTCCCTGCCGGGTGAGACCCCAAACTGCGCCCTGAGACCCCAAACTGCGCCCTGATCCCCAAAACTGCACCTTGATCCCCCAAACTGCGCCCTGAGACCCCAAACTGCACCTTGATCCCCAAAACTGCACCTTGATCCCCCAAACTGCGCCCTGAGACCCCCGACTGCGCCCTGATCCCCAAAACTGCACCCCAAGACCCTCCCTCCCACACCCTGAGACACCCCCACTGCCCCCTAACCCTCCAAACTGCGCCCCGAGCCCCCCAAATTTCACACAGCCCCCCCCCCCACCCACACTCTGAGCCCCCCGAATTTCACACAGCCCCCCCACCACCCACACTCTGAGCCCCCCCAATTTCACACACCCCCCCCACCCACACTCTGAGCCCCCCAAATTTCACACAGCCCCCCCACCCACACTCTGAGCCCCCCAAATTTCACACACACCCCCCCACCCACACTCTGAGCCCCCCAAATTTCACACAGCCCCCCCACCCACACTCTGAGCCCCCCAAATTTCACACAGCCCCCCCACCCACACTCTGAGCCCCCCAAATTTCACACAGCCCCCACCCACCCACACTCTGAGCCCCCCCAAATTTCACACAGCCCCCCCCACCACCCACACTCTGAGCCCCCCAAATTTCACACAGCCCCCCCACACCCACACTCTGAGCCCCCCAAATTTCACACAGCCCCCCCACCACCCACACTCTGAGCCCCCCGAATTTCACACAGCCCCACCACCCACACTTTAACCCCCCCAAATTTCACACAGCCCCCCCACACACACTCTGAGCCCCCCGAATTTCACACACCCCCCACCACCCACACTCTGAGCCCCCCCAATTTCACACAGCCCCCCCCACCCACACTCTGAGCCCCCCAAATTTCACACAGCCCCCCCACCACCCACACTTTAACCCCCCCAAATTTCACACAGCCCCCCCACCCACACTCCGAGCCCCCCAAATTTCACACAGCCCCCCCCCCCACCCACACTCTGAGCCCCCCAAATTTCACACAGCCCCCCCCACCCACACTCTGAGCCCCCCAACGCGCCCCCTGCCCACCCTCCTCTGCTTCCCTTTCCCCCAGCCCCCAGCAGGGCCGGAGCTGCCCGGACCCCCAAAGCCGCCCCAGCCGGGTTCGGGGGGATGTGACAGTGACCCCGCTGTCCCCGCAGGGGCCGAGGCCACGCGCTGTCCCCGCGGCTGGCTGTCCTTCGAGGGACACTGCTACGGCTACTTCGGGCAGCAGCTGAGCTGGCGGCGGGCCGAGGTGGGTGCGGGGGGCACGGGGGGCGCGGGGTGCCCAGGACGGCGCTGCAGGTGGCTGTGTCCCCAGGCGTGGTGCCAGGCCACCCGCGGCGCGCACCTGGCCTCGCTGCACAGCCCCGAGGAGCACCGGGCGCTCGCCGCCTTCCTGGCGCGGCGGCCGCGGCGCGGAGAGGACGACGAGGAGGGCGACAAGGACAGGGACAGGGACAGGGACAAGGAGGAGAGCGTCTGGATCGGCCTGCACCGGCGGGTGGGTGCCCGAGTGCGCCGTGCCTGTCTGTGCCTGTGTGCCACACTCCGGTGTGCCACCCCGGTGTCCCCTGGCTGTGCCCAAACCTGCCCTGACCCTGCCTTGCCACACCCCGGTGTCCCCTGGTGTCCCCTGGCGTCCCCTGGCTGTGCTCGCTGTGCCCAAACCTGCCCCGACCCCGCCCTGCCACACCTTCATGTGCCACCCTGGTGTCCTGAGTCCTCTGTGCAGCGCTACCTGTCTGCTTGTGTGTCCCCTTGTCCCCCTGTGCCCCCTGTGCCCCTGTGCCCCTGTGCCACCTGTCCCACCTGTGCCCTTGTCCCCCTGTGCCCGCTGTGCCCCTTTGCCCCATGTGCCCCTGTGCCACCTGTGTCCCTGTGTCCCTGTCCCACCTGTGTCCCTGTCCCACCTGTGCCCGCTGTGCCCCTGTGCCCCCTGTGCCACCTGTGCCACCTGTGTCCCTGTGTCCCTGTCACAGCGCCAGGGCTGGCTCTGGGCTGACGGGTCCCCGCGCCACTACCTGGCCTGGGAGGGGGACGATGGCCCCAAGGGACATCCCTGCATCGCCATGGAGGACTCGGCAGGTGAGGGGACACTGGGAGCCGGGGCTGGGGACAGCCCTGTGCCACACGGGAGGACTCAGCTGGGCAGGGGACCCAAGGGTTGGGGGGCAGGGGGTGCCAGGGAGGGACAATGAGAGGTCAGGGGGCTCCGGGGCTGTCAGAGTGTCCCCCGTGTCCCCTGTCCCAGCCCTGGCTCGTGTCCCCGCAGGGTTCATGGCCTGGGAGGGCGAGGCCTGTGGGGAGCGCAAACCCTTCATCTGCAAATACCCGGCCTAGGGGGGCCCCCACCCGTGTGCAGCCCCCCGACCGTGGGGCCTGACCCCCACCCTGCGTCCTGCCCCAAATCCTGTCCCGGACCCCAATTCCTGCCCCCAATCCCATCCCAGACCCCAATCCCTGTCCCCAAACCCCATCCCAGACCCCAATCCCTGACCCCAAACCCCATCCCAGACCTCAATCCCTGCCCCTAAACCCCATCCCAGACCCAAATCCCTGCCCCCAAACCCCGTCCCAGACCCCAATCTCTGCCCCCAAACCCCATCCCAGACCCCAATCCCTGTCCCCAAATCCCATCCCAGACCTCAATCCCTGCCCCTAAACCCCATCCCAGACCCCAATCCCTGTCCCTAAACCCCATCCCAGACCCCAATCCCTGTCCCCAATCCCATCCCAGACCCCAATCCCTGTCCCCAAATCCTGTCCCATCCCCAATCCCTGTCCCCAAACCCCGTCCCAGACCCCAATCCCTGTCCCCAATCCCATCCCAGACCCCAATCCCTGTCCCCAATATCATCCCAGACCCCAATTCCCGCCCCCAAACCTGTCCCAGACCCCAATTCCTGTCCCCAAATCCCATCCCAGACCCCAATCCCTGCTCCCAGCCCTGCCCCCAAATCCCATCTCCAGACCCCGACACCCCACACCCCTGCCCCACACTCTTTCTCCCAAACCCTGTGTCCTGCCCCCCAAGTCCCAGCCCCTTGACCACCCCTGAACCCCAGCCCCCAAACTCTGGACCTCTGTCCCCATCCCAAACCCTGCACCCCAATCCCAAACCCTGCCCCCCAACCCCAAACCCTGCCCCCTTAACCTCTTCCCCCAAACCCAGAGCCCCAAACCCCTGTCCCACCCCCCAATTCCCACCCCCTGCACCCCCCAACCCCTGGATCACCCCCACCCCACACACCCAGCCCCCCCTCCATGGACACCCCTCAATAAAGTGACGGAAGAACCGCCATGTCCCCGTGTCCCTTTGCTGCGTCTGCACCCCACGGGTGACACCAACGGGGGACAGGGACCCTCAGTTCCCCATGGGGGCACAACCAGGGGTGTCCCCAAGGCAGCCCCTGGGGGTCTCCGCCAGTTTCTGTGTTCCCATGTCCCCCCATGTCTTCATGTCCCCCTGTCCTCCTGTGTCCCCCATATTCCCATGTCCCCACATCCCCTGTGTCCCCCCTGTCCCCATGTCCCCCCACCGTCTCCCTGTGTCCCCGTGCTCTTCCCATGTCCCCCAGTATATCCCCATGTCCCCCATGTGTCATTCACATGCAAGTCTCCATGTTCCCTTGTCCCCTCCTGTCCCCTCCTGTCCCCTCCTGTCCCCCTGTCCTTGTGTCCCTGTGTCTCCATGTCCCTCCTGTCCCCTCCTCGGGGTCCAGGGTGGTCATATATGGGGTTCTGGGGGGTCAGATCCTGGGTCCAAGGGGTGCAGCCATGGGGTGCATTTTTGGGGTGTACCCATTGGGATGAATCCATGGGGGTGCCAGGGTTTATCCATGCAGTGTATTTTTGGGGTGTACCCATTGGGATGTACCCATGGGGTGCATTTTTGGGGTGTACCCATCGGGATGAATCCATGGGGATGCTGAGGTTTATCCATGGGGTGTATTTTTGGGGTGTACCCATCGGGATGAATCCATTGGGTGTATTTTGGGGGTGTATCCATTGGGATGTACCCATGGGGTGGATTTTTAGGGTGTACCCATTGGGATGTACCCATGGGGTGGATTTTTAGGGTGTACCCATTGGGATGTACCCATGGGATGCATTTTTGGGGTGTACCCATTGGGATGAATCCATGGGGATGCTGAGGTTTATCCATGGGGTGTATTTTTGGGGTGTACCCATCGGGATGAATCCATGGGGATGCTGCGGTTTATCCATGGGGTGTATTTTTGGGGTGTACCCATTGGGATGAATCCATGGGATGCACCCATGCAGTGCATTTTGGGGGTGTATCCATGGGGTGAACCCACTGGAATGCATACATGGGGGTGCCGGGGGGCAATCCATGGTATTTTTGGGGTGTATCCATTAGGATGTACCCATGGGGGTGCCAAGCTTTATCCATGGGGTGTATTTTGGGGTGTACCCATTGGGATGTATCTATGAGGTGTATTTTTGGGGTGTATCCATTAGGATGTACCCATGGGGTGGATTTTTGGGGTGTACCCATCGGGATGTATCTATGAGGTGTATTTTTGGGGTGTATCCATTAGGATGTACACATGGGGGTGGATTTTTGGGGTGTACCCATCGGGATGTATCTATGAGGTGTATTTTTGGGGTGTATCCATTAGGATGTACACATGGGGGTGGATTTTTGGGGTGCACCCATCGGGATGTATCTATGAGATGTATTTTTGGGGTGTACCCATTGGGATGTACCCATGGGGTGTATTTTTGGGGTGTACCTATTGGGATGTACCCATGGGGGTGCCAAGCTTTATCCATGGGGTGTATTTTTGGGGTGTACCCATTGGGATGTACCCATGGGGGTGTATTTTTGGGGTGCACCCATCGGGATGTATCTATGAGGTGTATTTTTGGGGTGCACCCATCGGGATGTACCCATGGGGGTGCCAAGATTTATCCATGGGGTGTATTTTGGGGTGTACCCATTGGGATGTACACATGGGGTGTATTTGGGGGGTCTATCTGTGGGGTGTACCCTTTGGGGTGTATGAATGGGGGTTCTGGGGGTCAGTCCATGGGGTGTACTTTTGGTGTGTACCCATCGGGATGTACCCACGGGGGTGCCAAGCTTTTTATCCACGGGGTGTATTTTTGGGGTGCACCCATCGGGATGTATCTATGAGATGTATTTTTGGTGTGTACCCATCGGGATGTACCCACGGGGGTGTATTTTTGGTGTGTACCCATCGGGATGTATCTATGAGATGTATTTTTGGGGTGTACCCATTGGGATGAACCTATGAGGTGTATTTTTGGGGTGTACCCATCGGGATGTACCCACGGCGCTCCCCGCGTTCCTTCCCGCCGCCGTCACCGTTGTCGCCGCGGGGCGCTGGGCGCGGAGGGGACGGGGCTGCGCTGGAACCCCGGGGCGTTGTGACACCACGGCCGCCCCTCGGCCGCCGCCCGCGGCCCCGCAGTGTCACTTGTCACCAGGGCGCCGCCGCCGCCAACACGGCCGTCCCCGCATGCCGGCGCCGCTGCGCTCGCCCCGGGCCGCCGCGCCGGGGGCACCCGCGTCTGCCCCCGAGCCCGAGGCGCCCCCAGCAGAACCCCCCATGCGGAACCACGGCTGGGTGGGCCCCTGGAGGCCGCACCGGCCCCGGGGCCCCACCTCGGCCGTGTACGGCAGCCCCGGGCCCAAGTACGGCGTCCCCGGCGGCATCGGTGAGTGCGGGGCCGCGGGGCCCGCGGGGGACGGCGGCCGGGGGCGCCGAGTCCCACCGAGCCCCTGCCCGCCCCCAGGCAAAGACCGGCGCGACCCCTCCGGCCGCCGCGCCCCCGCCTACAGCTTCGGGATGAGGCTGGAGGGCCCCGAGGAGCAGCGCTCCCCCGGGCCCCAGTACCTGGTGCCCGCCGGCTGCACCGCCCGCGGCCCCGAGCGCGGCCCCGCCTTCACCATGGGCGGCCGGGCCCGGGAGCGGCGGGCCAGCGACACCCCCGGGCCAGGTGAGTGCGAGCGTGAGTGTGAGTGTGAGGGAGTGGGCGTGAGTGAGGAGTGAGGGAGGAGTGAGGGAGTGAATAGTGAAGGAGTGAGTAGTGAGTGAGTGTGTGAGTGAGTGAGTGAGTGAGTGAGTGAGTGAGTGAGTGAGGAGTGAGTGTGTGAGTGAGTGAGTGAGTGAGTGAGTGTGTGAGTGAACAGCGAAGGAGTGAGTAGTGAGTGAGTGTGTGAGTGAACAGCAAAGGAGTGAGTGGTGAGTGAGTGAGTGAGTGAGTGAGTGAGTGAGTGAATAGCGAAGGAGTGAGTAGTGAGTGAGTGTGTGAGTCAGGAGTGAGTGAATAGCGAAGGAGTGAGTGAGTGAGTGTGTGAGTGTGTGAGTGAGTGTGTGAGTGAGGAGTGAGGGAGCGAATAGCGAAGGAGTGAGTAGTGAGTGAGTGTGTGAGTGAGTAGTGAGTGAGTGAGGAGTGAGTAGTGAGTGAGTGTGTGAGCGAGTGTGTGAGTGAGGAGTGAGTGAGTGAATAGCAAATGAGTGAGTGAGTGAGTGAGTGAGTGAATAGCGAATGAGTGAGCGTGAGTGAGTGTGTGAGTGAGTGAGGAGTGAGTGAGTGAATAGCGAATGAGTGAGTAGTGAGTGAGTGTGTGAGTGAGGAGTGAGTGAGTGAATAGCGAAGGAGTAGTGAGTGAGTGTGTGAGTGAGTAGTGAGTGAGTGAATAGCGAAGGAGTGAGCAGTGAGTGAGTGTGTGAGTGAGGAGTGAGGGAGGAGTGAGTGAGTGAGTGAGTGAGTGAGTGTGTGAGTGTGTGAGTGAGGAGTGAGGGAATGAATAGCGAAGGAGTGAGTAGTGAGTGAGTGTGTGAGTGCGGAGTGAGGGAGTGAATAGCGAAGGAGTGAGTAGTGAGTGAGTGTGTGAGGAGTGAGTGAGTGAATAGCGAATGAGTGAGCGTGAGTGAGTGTGTGAGGAGTGAGTGAGTGAATAGCGAATGAGTGAGTAGTGAGTGAGTGTGTGAGTGAGGAGTGAGTGAGTGAATAGCGAAGGAGTAGTGAGTGAGTGTGTGAGTGAGTAGTGAGTGAGTGAATAGCGAAGGAGTGAGCAGTGAGTGAGTGTGTGAGTGAGGAGTGAGGGAGGAGTGAGTGAGTGAGTGAGTGAGTGAGTGTGTGAGTGTGTGAGTGAGGAGTGAGGGAATGAATAGCGAAGGAGTGAGTAGTGAGTGAGTGTGTGAGTGCGGAGTGAGGGAGTGAATAGCGAAGGAGTGAGTAGTGAGTGAGTGTGTGAGGAGTGAGTGAGTGAATAGCGAATGAGTGAGCGTGAGTGAGTGTGTGAGGAGTGAGTGAGTGAATAGCGAATGAGTGAGTAGTGAGTGAGTGAGTGAGTGAGTGTGTGAGTGAGGAGTGAGTGAGTGAATAGCGAAGGAGTGAGTAGTGAGTGAGTAGTGAGTGAGTGAGTGAGGAGTGAGGGAGTGAATAGCGAAGGAGTGAGTAGTGAGTGAGTGTGTGAGTGAGTGTGTGAGTGAGGAGTGAGTGAGTGAATAGCGAAGGAGTGAGTAGCGAGTGAGTAGTGAGTGAGTGAGTGAGTGAGGAGTGAGTGAGTGAATAGCGAAGGAGTGAGTAGTGAGTGAGTAGTGAGTGAGTGAGTGAGTGAGTGAGGAGTGAGTGAGTGAATAGTGAATGAGTGAGTAGTGAGTGAGTGTGTGAGTGAGGAGTGAGTGAGTGAGTGTGTGAGTGAGTGAGGAGTGAGGGAGTGAATAGCGAAGGAGTGAGTAGTGAGTGAGTGTGTGAGTGAGGAGTGAGTGAGTGAACAGCGAAGGAGTGAGTAGTGAGTGAGTGTGTGAGTGAGCAGTGAGTGAGTGGCCGCAGCCCCGGCGGCGGGAGCCCCGCGCGGTGCCCGCAGCTCACGGCGCTGACCCCGCTCGCCCCTTGCAGCCTATTATTCCCCGGAGCAGGCAACCAGGGTGACCCTGCCCTCGGCCCCCGCCTGCTCCGTGCGGTCCCGCACCCGCCCGGACAAACCCCAGCAGACGCCAGGTGAGACAGAGAGGGGCGGGAGGGGACCCCCGGGGCTGGGACCCCGACACACCCCTGGGGCTGGGACCTCCAACACCCACCTGGGCTGGGATCCCCATCATTCCCTTGTGTGGGGCTGGGATCCCCATCATTCCCCTGTGTGGGGCTGGGCTGGGATCCCCATCATTTCCCTTGTGTGGGGCTGGGCTGGGATCCCCATCATTCCCTTGTGTGAGGCTGGGATCCCCATCATTCCCTTGTGTGGGGCCCCAACATCCCCCTGGGGCTGGGCTGGGACCTCCAACATCTGGGCTGGGATCCCCATCATTCCCCTGTGTGGGACCCGTCACACGCCTGGGGCTGGGCTGGGATCCCCATCATTCCCCTGGGTTGGACTGGGCTGGGACCCCCTTCATTCCCGTGTGGGGCTGGGATCCCCATCATTCCCCTTGTATGGGGCTGGGATCCCCATCATTCCCCCTGTGTGGGGCTGGGCTCCCCATCATTCCCCTGTGTGGGGCTGGGACCTCCAACATCTGGGCTGGGATCCCCATCATTCCCCTGTGTGGGACCCGTCACACCCCTGGGGCTGGGCTGGGATCCCCATCATTCCCTTGTGTGGGGCTGGGCTGGGATCCCCATCATTCCCCCTGTGTGGGGCTGGGATCCCCATCATTCCCCTGTGTGGGGCTGGGCTGGGATCCCCATCATTCCCCTTGTATGGGGCTGGGATCCCCATCATTCCCCCTGTGTGGCACCCGACACACCCCTGGGGCTGGGACCTCCAACACCCGCCTGGGCTGGGATCCCCATCATTCCCCCTGTGTGGGGCTGGGATCCCCATCATTCCCCCTGTGTGGGGCTGGGCTGGGATCCCCATCATTCCCTTGTGTGGGGCTGGGCTGGGATCCCCATCATTCCCCTTGTATGGGGCTGGGATCCCCATCATTCCCCCTGTGTGGCACCCGACACACCCCTGGGGCTGGGACCTCCAACACCCGCCTGGGCTGGGATCCCCATCATTCCCTTGTGTGGGGCTGGGCTGGGATCCCCATCATTCCCTTGTGTGGGGCTGGGATCCCCATCATTCCCTTGTCTGGGGCTGGGATCCCCATCATTCCCCCTGTGTGGGACCCGTCACACCCCTGGGGCTGGGCTGGGACCTCCAACACCCACCTGGGCTGGGATCCCCATCATTCCCTTGTGTGAGGCTGGGCTGGGATCCCCATCATTCCCCCTGTGTGGGGCTGGGCTGGGATCCCCATCATTCCTTTGTGTGGGGCTGGGATCCCCATCATTCCCCTGTGTGGGGCTGGGATCCCCATCATTCCCCCTGTGTGGGACCCGTCACACTCCTGGGGCTGGGCTGGGACCTCCAACACCCACCTGGGCTGGGATCCCCATCATTCCCTTGTGTGGGGCTGGGATCCCCATCATTTCCCCTGTGTGGGACCCGTCACACCCCTGGGGCTGGGCTGGGATCCCCATCATTCCCCTGTGTGGGGCTGGGCTGGGATCCCCATCATTCGCCTTGTATGGGGCTGGGATCCCCATCGTTCCCCCTGTGTGGGGCTGGGCTCCCCATCATTCCCCTGTGTGGGGCTGGGACCCCGTCATCCCCCTGGGGCCGGGCTGGGACCTCCAACACCCCACCTGGGCTGGGATCCCCATCATTCCCCTGGGTTGGACTGGACTGGGACCCCCTAATCTCCTCTGGGCTGGGCCCCCCATCTCCTCCTTGGGCTGGGCCCCCCATCTCCTCCTCGGGCTGGGCCCCCCATCTCCTCCTCGGGCTGGGACCCCCCATCCCCCCGGGCCAGACCGGGCTCCCCAACATGCCCCGGTTGCTCTGACTCGCCCAGCGCCCCGGGGCTGAGCCTTCCCCCCCCAAACCATGCGGGGGTGAAGCCCCGTGTCCCCCTGAGCCGTGTCCCCTCCCCAGGCCCTGCCACCTACCAGCTGCCACCCGTGGTGGGCCCCCGCCTGGTGGACAAGACATCGACCCCCCAGTACACCATGGCAGGGCGAGGCCGCAGCATCTTCGACGACGATAAAAACGTGGGGCTGGGGGTACTGGAGGGGCTGGGGGCTGGGGGATCAGGTGCAAAGGGACTGGGAGGGCTGGGGGACTGGCATCTGGGGTGTCACGCTCCCGGGGGGCCAGGGTACCAGGGGTGTGGGGTGCCAGGGCTCCGCGGCGTTGGGGTACCAAGGAGTCTGGGGGGCCACGACTGCGGGGGGCCGAGTGTGGGGTGCAGGGGCTCCGGGTACCGAGGGTGTGGGGTGTCCAGGGGGTGACGCCCCCCGCCCCTGTCCCCGCAGACCCCAGGCCCCAACACTTACTGCATCGTGGACACCAACCTGTACATGGAGCGGGCCCCCCGCTGCACCATCGTGGGGCGGACCCCCGCCCGCCTCACCTCCAACACGCCCAGCCCCAGCGACTACTACCCCAAACCGGTGAGCGGGGACGGGGACAGGGACACGGGGACACAGGGACAGGGAGCCACGGCCCCCCACCCTCACACCGCCTCCGTCCTCCCGCAGGACCGCAAACAAGGACAGACCTTCGGCGTGCGCCACTCGGAGTCTGTGGTCCCCGTGATGGACTTGCAGCTGTAGGAGAGCGGGGACGCGGGTGACGCCGCCAGCGTGTGACAAACACGAACCGCAGCAGCACTCGCTCGCTCGCTCGCCCTCCTTCTGTCCCGCCGCGTCGCACGGGGGCCGGGGCTCCCCTAAAGCCGCGCTTGGCCCATCCCGAGGGAGACCCTGGCTAAAGCACGGGAGGGAGCCCGCGGTGGGGCAGGGGGTGCCGGGGTGAGGGATGTGCCACCGCCCCCCTCCCAGCTCCGGTCCCATCCCACCCAGCACCTCGGGGCATGGGGGGCTCTGGGGACGCCGAACGGGGGGGGGGACGTGCACCAGCGCCGCGCCTTGAGGGGTGCCCCCACTCTGTGGGACCTGTGGGACGGGGGGATCCCTGGCAGGGCATCACCTGCGAGCGTCCGGGGCGAATGAGGGACCCGGGGGCAACCCCCGAGACACCCCCGTGCCACCCCCCGAGTCATCCTCCGTGTCACCCCCCGTGCCACCCCCCCGAGTCACCCCCGAGTCACCCCCGTGTCACCCCCCGTGCCACCCCCGTGTCACCCCCCGTGTCAGCCCCCGTGTCACCCCAGTGTCACCCCCGTGTCACCCCCCGTGTCACCCCCCGTGTCACCCCCGTGTCACCCCCGTGCCATCCCCATGTCACCCCCCGTGCCACCCCCCGTGTCACCCCCCGTGTCACCCCCCGTGTCACCCCCGTGCCACCCCCGTGTCACCCCCCGTGTCACCTCCGTGTCACCCCCCGTGTCAGCCACCGTGTCAGCCCCCGTGCCACCCCCGTGCCATCCCCGTGCCACCCCCGTGTCACCCCCGTGCCATCCCCATGTCACCCTCCGTGCCATCCCCATGTCACCCCCCGTGCCACCCCCCGTGTCACCCCCGTGCCACCCTCCATGCCACCCCCGTGTCACCCCCCGTGCCACCCCCGTGCCATCCCCGTGTCACCCCCCGTGCCGCCCCCGTGCCGCCCCCCGCCGCGGCCTCTCCCGTGCCCCGCTCGTTGTCCCGGGCTCAGAGTCCACGGCCGGAGCCGCCCGCGGGCAGCGGGCAGCGGTCACGGGGCCGGGCCGGGCACGGGGCCAGCCGGGCAGCACCGGGCAGGTCCCGGCAGCGCCGGGGCAGGAGCGGCCCCGCGGGCTCGGGCAGGCGGCGCTGAGCAACGGGGGCGCGGCCCTGCGGGCTCCGGGGCCGCCGGTGCCACTCGGGGCTGTGACCGCTGCCACATCGCGGTGCCCCCCGTCCCAAACCGGGGTGCCGGCTGTCCGGGACAGGGATGGACGCCCCGAGCCCTCTCCCCACCCTGATCCGCAAGAAGCGGGACGGGGAGCGCCTGGAGGACGCCGAGATCCGGAGCTTCGTGCGCGGCGTCACCGAGGGCACGGCGGAGCAGGGACAGATCGGTGCGGGCGGGAGGGACGGGGGACACACCGGGGGCGGGAGGGCAGCGGAGGGAGCGGGAGGGGGACACGGCGGGATGCGCCGATGGGACGGGGACGGGGTGGGGAGCGCGGGCAGAGCCGGGGGGACACGGCCGGGGGAGTGACACGGGCACGGGGGAGTGACACGGGCACAGGGGAGTGACACGGGCACTGGGAGTGACACGGACACGGGGGAGTGATATGGACACGGGGGAGTGACACGGGCACAGGAGAGTGACACGGGCACGGGGAGTGACACGGGCACGGGGGACACGGGGGCAGCGGGCGGTCCCAGCAGAGGGAGGGACAGCAAGGGAAACAAACCCCGGGATGTGCCGGGGGGTCCTGGGCAGGGGACACGGCTGGGGGACCCCATGGGGGGGGGAGAGGGGACCCCAGGACACGGCAGGGGGTCACGGGCAGGGGGCGATGGGGGTGAGAGAGGGGGACCCCGGGATGTGGCAGACGGTCACGGCCAGGGAATGGGGTTGGGTGCGGGTCCTGGGGAGGGCACTGCGGTGCCCCCGGGTGCCGCGCAGATGGCATCCGGCTGTGGGCGCGGGTCGGGTTGGGGACAGGGAGGGGACCGGGGAGGTGACACGCAGCCGGTCGCTGTCACGGCAGGCGCCATGCTGATGGCCATCCGGCTGCGGGGCATGGACGCGGGCGAGACGCTGGCCCTGACCCGGGCCATGGCCGGCTCCGGCCGCACGCTGGCCTGGCCGCCCGCCTGGCACGGGCTGCTGGTGGACAAGCACTCGACCGGCGGCGTTGGGGACAAGGTCAGCCTGGCCCTGGCCCCCGCGCTGGCCGCCTGCGGCTGCAAGGTGAGGGCGACCTGGGGCTGGGGCGGGCACGGGGGGTCCCCGAGCCCCACCTGTGCCCACCCGTGCCCTTCCGCAGGTGCCCATGATCAGCGGGCGCGGGCTGGGCCACACCGGGGGCACCCTGGACAAGCTGGAGGCCATTCCCGGATTCCGGGTGTCCCAGAGCCCCGAGGAGGTGACGGACGGGGGGTGATGGGTGAGGGACGGGGACACCACGGGCACCCTCACACCCTGCAGGAACCGGCCTCGGGGGGCTCCAGAGGGGTGGGGGGTGATGATGGGGTCCCTCTGGGGCACCCGGGGGGTGTCCATGGGGGTGGGTGCCATGGGGTAGTGATGGGGTACAGGTGCCAACGGGTTGTGGGGTCCCAAAAGGGCGCAGGAGAAGATGAGGGGTGCCCATGGGGTGTCCGTGGCGTGTCCATGGGGTGTCAGTGGGGTGCCCGTGGGTTGTGTGGGTGTCCATGGGGTGTCCATGGGGTGTCCGTGGGGTGTCCATGGGGTGCCCGTGGGTTGTGTGGGTGTCCATGGGGTGCCCATGGGGTGCCCGTGGGTTGTGTGGGTGTCCATGGGGTGTCAGTGGCCTGTCCGTGGGGTGTCCATGGGGTGCCCGTGGGTTGTGTGGGTGTCCATGGGGTGCCCGTGGGTTGTGTGGGTGTCCATGGGGTGTCAGTGGGGTGTCCATGGAGTGTCCATGGGGTGCCCGTGGGTTGTGTGGGTGTCCATGGGGTGTCCGTGGGGTGTCCATGGGGTGTCCGTGGGGTGTCCATGGGGTGCCCGTGGGTTGTGTGGGTGTCCATGGGGTGCCCATGGGGTGCCCGTGGGTTGTGTGGGTGTCCATGGGGTGTCCGTGGGGTGTCCATGGGGTGTCCATGGGATGTCAGTGGGGTGCCCGTGGGTTGTGTGGGTGTCCATGGGGTGTCCGTGGGGTCCCACCGGGACACGGCTCGGGCAGATGCAGCGCATCCTGGCGCGGGTGGGCTGCTGCATCGTGGGGCAGAGCGCGGAGCTGGTGCCCGCGGACCGGGTGCTCTACGGGCTGCGCGACGTCACGGCCACGGTGGACAGCCTGCCCCTCATCACCGGTACGGGCACGGGGACGCGCGGGGACGCGCGGGAGGGGCGCGGGCAGGCGGTGACGCCCCCGGCCCGCCCGGCCCAGCCTCCATCCTCAGCAAGAAGGCGGCGGAGCGGCTCTCGGCGCTGGTGCTCGATGTCAAGTTCGGGGAGGCGGCGCTGTACCGCAGCCAGGAGAGCGCGCGGGAGCTGGCGCGGAGCCTGGTGAGACCCCGGGGACCCCGGGAGCCCTGCCCGCCGTCCGCTCTCAGCGTCACTGTCCTCCGTGCCCGCCCGCTGTCCCCTCCCGCTGTCCCTGCTCCTGTCCCTGTCCGCTGTTCCTGTCCCTGCTCCTGTTCCTGACCCTGCCCGCTGCCCCTGTCCCTGGTTGTCCGTGTCCCCACGCGTCCCGTCACTGCCCACGCTCCCTGCCTGCTGTCCCTTGTCCCTGTCTGTTCTCCTTCCCACTGACCTTGCCTGTCCCTGTCCCTGTCCTTGCTTGTCCCCTATCCCTGCCCTGTCTCTGTCCCTGCCTGCTGTCCCTCCCTGTCCCTGTCCCTGTCCCTGTCCCTGTCCCTGTCCCTGGTCCCGGTCTGTTCTTCCCACTGACCCTGCCTGTCCCTGCTCCTGTCCTTATTCCTGCTGGTCCCCCATCCTTGCCCTGTCTCTGTCCCTGCCTGCTGTCCCTTGTCCCTGTCTGTTCTCCTTCCCACTGACTCTGCCTGTCGCTGCTCCTGTCCCTGCTCCTGTCACTGTCCCTGCTTGTTCCCTGTCCCGGTCCATCCTTATCCCTGTCCATCTCTATCCCTGCCCGCTGTCCCTGTCCTTGCCTGCTGTCCCTGTCCCTGCCCGCTGTCCCCTCTTGCTGTCCCTGTCCCTGTCCATCCCTGTCCTTTCCCGCTGTCCCCCCTGGGTGTCCCCCGCAGGTGGAGGTGGGCGCCCACCTGGGCATCCGCACGGCGGCGCTGCTGAGCCGCATGGAGCAGCCGCTGGGCCGCGCCGTGGGCAACGCGCTGGAGGTGCTGGAGGCGCTGCAGTGCCTGGGGGGGGGCGGCCCCCCCGACCTGCGACACCTGGTCACGGCCCTGGGTCAGTGCGGGACACGGGGGGACACGGGAGGGGACAAGGGAGGGGGCGGCCCCCCGACCTGCGACACCTGGTCACAGCCCTGGGTCAGTGCGGGACACGGGGGGACACGGGGGGACACGGGAGGGGGCGGCCCCCTGACCTGCGACACCTGGTCACGGCCCTGGGTCAGTGCGGGACACGGGGGGGGACACGGGAGGGGGCGCCCCCCCAACCTGGGACACCTGGTCACAGCCCTGGGTCAGTGCGGGACACGGGGGGACACGGGGGGACAAGGGAGGGGGCGGCCCCCCAACCTGCGACACCTGGTCACGGCCCTGGGTCAGTGCGGGACACGGGGGGACACGGGGGGGGACAAGGGAGGGGGCGGCCCCCCGACCTGCGACACCTGGTCACGGCCCTGGGTCAGTGCGGGACACGGGGGGACACGGGAGGGGGCGCCCCCCCAACCTGCGACACCTGGTCACGGCCCTGGGTCAGTGCGGGACACGGGGGGACACGGGAGAGGGCGGCCCCCCAACCTGGGACACCTGGTCACGGCCCTGGGTCAGTGCGGGACACGGGGGGACACGGGAGGGGGCGGCCCCCCAACCTGGGACACCTGGTCACGGCCCTGGGTCAGTGCGGGACACGGGGGGACACGGGGGGCCAGGGTCTGCAGACACGGGTCCTGTGTCCAGTCCCAATCCTGAGGTCCCCCTCACACTCTCCGCCCCCTCATGGGGTCCCTGTCCCTCTCCCTCGCCCCCGCCCCTGCTCCCTGTCCCGAGCGGGGCTGGGGGCACAGAGGGACAGTGGGGCAGGGTTTGGGGCTCCCCAGCAGTGGGGGTCCCTGTGGGGGTCCCAGCCCTGTCCCCTTTGGGGTGCTGCAGGCGGGGTGCTGCTGTGGCAGTGCGGGATGGCCGCGGGGGCCGAGCAGGGCCGTGAGCGCCTGGCCCGGGCTCTGGACGACGGCTCGGCCCTGGGCACGTTCGAGGCCATGCTGGGGGCGCAGGGGGTGCCCCCCGACACCGCCCGGCGCCTCTGTGCCGGGACCCCCGCGCAGCGCCGCCGGCTCCTGGGCGAGGCCAAGGTGTGCGAGGAGCTGCCCGCGCCGCAGGAAGGTCAGAGGGGACCCCAGCCCAAACCCTGCACCCTCCCCTCACCCCTGAGGGTCCCCCTATTCCCACTGCCCCCGTCCATTGACATCCCTTTGCCCCTCCCCGGGATGCTCAAGACCCCTCTGGGTTATTCCCCCCACCCTGAGAGTCCTCACCTGCACCCCGCTGCCCCCCATGCTCTGTGCTTGGGGGTTCCCAAACCCCCCCTGCCCCTTGAGGGTCCTTGGTTCCCCATCCCGTGTTCTGGGGGTCCTCACCTGTGCCCCCTGCACCCCATCCCTGGGCCGATCCTGATCCCTGGGGGATGCCCGTATGCTGACCCACCTGGGCTGAGATGTCCCCGTCATGTCGCTGTTCCCCCACCATGTCCCTGTCCCCCCCATGTCCCTGTCCCTGTCCCCCCATGTCCCTGTCCCCTCCGTGTCCCTGTCCCCCCCATGTCCCTGTCCCCCCCATGTCCCTGTCCCCCCCACGTCCCTGTCCCTGTCCCCCCCCATGTCCCTGACCCCCTTTTCCCCCAGGCTGGGTGCAGCAGGTGCGGGCGCTGCCCCTGGCGCGGGTCCTGCACGGCCTGGGCGCGGGCCGCTCGCGGGCCGGGGACCCCGTGAACCCCCGCGTGGGCGCCGAGCTGCTGGTGGGCACCGGGCAGCACCTGCGGGCAGGTGAGGGGGGCCTCCCCGAAACCCCCGTAGCCCCCGTGTGCCCTCCGATAACCCCTCCGTGCCCCTCCCTCAGGCGAGCCCTGGCTGCGGGTGCACCATGAGGGCACCCTGGACGCGGAGGGCCGACGCGAGCTGCAGGACGCGCTGTGCCTCGGCCCGCAGCCCCCCCGGGACCCGCCGCCGCTGGTGGCCGAGACCATCGTGCCGTCGGGAGCCCTGCCCGGGCCGTGCCGGGGCTCGCAATAAACCGCGATGATCGCGATGCCGGGGCCATGTCGCGATTCACTCCCCTACCACGAGTCTGAGGGCTGCGGCGCGGGGCGGTGGCGCCACCTTGTGGTGAAAGGGGGGAGTGCACGGGGGCCGGTCACGCCCCTCACGTTGACCGTGCCCCTCTTATTTTGACCACGCCCCGCCCACATTTGCAGCGCAGGCTACAGGCCACGCCCCATTTAGCCGTGGCCCCGCCCTTTCCCACCGTGGCCCCGCCCCGTCCCGGTATATCCGGTTCCGGCAGCACCGGCGGCGGACGGGGCGTGAGGGGAGCGGGCGGAGGTCCCAAAGGTCAGCGGGGACTGCACACGGCGGGTGGGGGGAATGAGGGGCCGGGGGGCGTTTGAGGGGCAGAGCGGGGTCCGGGAGTAGCAGGGACAGGGACGGGGTCAGCGGGCATTTGGGTTGGGGGGAAAGAGCAGCAGGGCACGGGGGGCAGGGGGTGTTTTGAGGGCAGAGTTGGGGTCCAGGGTTATCAGGAGGAGTGGGATGAGGAGTCAGGGGGCATCTGGGGAACAGACTGGGGGCTCCAAGAGCAGCAGTGTATTGGTTAGGCGACATTTGGGGAACAGCGTTGGGGTCCAAGAGCATCAGGAGGGGTGAAATGAGGAGTCGGAGGGCATTTCGGGGGATAGGGTTGGTGTCCAAACCCACCACGGGGCGGGGACGGCGGGGCGGCTCCCACGCCCTGACCCCCTTCGTCCTCCCCACAGCCCCGGCGATGCTGCGGTCCCTGCGGCCCATCCCGCAGCTGTGCCCGCGGCTGCGCCCCCCCGGGCCGTGCCCGGCGCCGTGCCAGCCCCGGCGCCGCCTGGCCGCGCCCCCCGGCGCCCCGCGGCTCCCGCTGCGGCAGCGGCTGTGCGTGGCGGGCGCGGTGGCGGGCGCGGCGGCGGCGGGCTGGCTCTACGTGCGGCACGAGAAGGAGCGGCAGCAGCGCGCCCGCCGCCTGCGGCAGCTCCGCCGCCTGGCGCTGGGCCAGGGCGACTTCCAGCTGCGGGACACGGCGGGCGCGGCGCGGAGCAAGGCGGATTTCCTGGGCCGCTGGGTGCTGCTCTACTTCGGCTTCACGCACTGCCCGGACGTGTGTCCCGAGGAGCTGGAGAAGCTGAGCCGCGCCGTGGAGCTGCTGGAGCGCGACCCGGCGCTGCCGCCGCTGCAGCCGCTCTTCGTCACCGTGGACCCCGAGCGCGACGACGCGGCGGCGCTGGAGCGGTACCTGCGGGACTTCCACCCGCGCCTGCTGGGGCTCACCGGCACCCCCGAGCAGGTGCGGGCCGCCGCCAGCGCCTTCCGCGTCTACGTGAGCGCCGGGCCCCGCGATGCCGACGGGGACTACGTGGTGGATCACTCGGTGCTCACGTTCCTCGTGGATCCCGACGGCGTTTTCCGGGACTGCTACGGGCGCTCCCGCACGGCCGAGGAGGTGGCGCGGAGCGTCAGGGGACACATGGACGCCTACGAGCCGCTGCCCGCCGCGGATGGGCAATAAACGGCCGTGACACCCCCCAAAGAGCGGGGTCTGTCGTGATTTGGGGCGTGGGGGTGGCACATGGCAGGGGAAAGGGACAGCTGGCAGCCTCCAGTGTCCCCAGGTGTGTCCCATGGCAGGGACAGAGCCCACACCTTGCAGGGGTGTCACATGGCAGGGGAGAGACGCCTGACAGCCCCCAGTGTCCCCCAGGTGAGTTTTATGGGAGGGCCGGAGCCTGCACCCTTCAGGGGTGGCACATGGCAAGAAGGGGACAGCTGCCACCCCCAGTGTCTCCCAGGTGTGTTCCACGGGGGGACAGAGCCCTGAGAGCCTGCAGGGGTGGCACATGGAGGACAGCTGACAGCCCCCAGGTGTGTCCTGTGGGAGAGACAGCCCGGAAAGAGCCCACACCCTGCAAGAGTGTCACAAAGAGGGGGACATCTGACACCTCTAGTGTCCCCCAGGTGTGTTCTGTGGGAGGGACAGAGCCCACACCCTCTGAGGGCTGTCACATAGCAGAAATGGACACCTGATAGCCCCCAGTGTCCCCAGGAATGGTCTGGGGTGAGGGAGATTTAGAGCGGGCAGGTGGAGGGACCCCCCCAGGTGTGTCCTGTGAGGAGGAGAACATGGATGAGTAGGTGGAGGGAGCCCCACCAGACCCCAGTGTCCCCCAGCAGTGCCACCTGGCAGGGAGGGACCCCTGCAGCCCCCCAGGAGTGTCCCATGGGGCAGGGGGCTCTGCACAGGTGAGTGAAGTGACCCCTTTCCAAAGGGAGACAAAAGGCAGCTGGGCAGAGGGACCCCCCAGCCCCTCCCCGCAATCCCTGTGCACCCAAATCCCATTACACCCCCCCAGGGAAGAGGCCAGTCCTTAGCAAAGTTGGGGGGGGTTTATTGGGGCCCGGGGTCCCTCTGGGAGGGCAGCTGGAAGTGCTGGAACCTCTCGTGCGCCGGGCGTGCCGAGAGCAGCCGCAGCCGCGCCGTGTCCAGCGCCGCCTCCAGCCCCGGCTCCTGCGCCAGCTCCACCTCCGCGTCGTTGGCCTGGGGAGGGGACGGCGGGTGGGAGAGGGTCCTGGCACGGCCAGCGACCCCCCCAGGGAGCCCCCAGAGCCTTACCAGCTGCAGCGAGGCCAGCAGGTAGCGGCACACCTCGAACGGGGGCTGCCCGGCCACCAGGCTGGCCAGCGAGTGCCACCGGCCCAGCTCCGCGCAGCGCCCGGTCAGTGCCAGCCCGTAGGCACGGACATCGAAGGGGGCACGGTTCTCCTGGGGGACAGCAAGGGGACAGGGAGTGTCACTGGTCAGTGCCAGCCCGTAGGCACGGACATCGAAGGGGACACGGCTCTCCTGGGGGACAGCAAGGGGACAGGGAGGGTCAGGGAGTGTCACTGGTCAGTGCCAGCCCGTAGGCACGGACATCGAAGGGGGCACGGTTCTCCTGGGGGACAGCAAGGGGACAGGGAGTGTCACTGGTCAGTGCCAGCCCGTAGGCACGGACATCGAAGGGGACACGGCTCTCCTGGGGGACAGCAAGGGGACAGGGAGTGTCACTGGTCAGTGCCAGCCCGTAGGCACGGACATCGAAGGGGACACGGCTCTCCTGGGGGACAGCAAGGGGACAGGGAGTGTCACTGGTCAGTGCCAGCCCGTAGGCACGGACATCGAAGGGGACACGGCTCTCCTGGGGGACAGCAAGGGGACAGGGAGTGTCACTGGTCAGTGCCAGCCCGTAGGCACGGACATCGAAGGGGACACGGCTCTCCTGGGGGACAGCAAGGGGACAGGGAGTGTCACTGGTCAGTGCCAGCCCGTAGGCACGGACATCGAAGGGGACACGGTTCTCCTGGGGGACAGCAAGGGACAATGAGGGGACAGGGAGGGTCACTGGTCAGTGCCAGCCCATAGGCACGGACATCGAACGTATACAGGTCTCCTGGGGGACAGTGAGGTGACAAGGAGTGCCACCTGTCAGTGGCACTGACCCTGTCAGTGCCAGCCCCTACCCACGGACACGGAAGGGAGCACAGGACTCCTGCAGGTATGAGGGGACAGGGAGGGTTAGGGGTGGAGTGAGAGGGGCAGGGGGGTGCTCAGGAGTGGGCAGGGGGCTCTGGGGTGTGTACGGGGTGCTCAGGGGTGGGCACGGGGCTCTGGGGTGTGTACGGGGTGCTCAGGGGTGGGCAGGGGGCTCTGGGGTGTGTACGGGGTGCTCAGGGGTGGGCAGGGGGCTCTGGGGCGTGTACGGGGTGCTCAGGGGTGGGCAGGGAAAGGCAGAGGGCTCAGAGTGGGTGGGTACTGGGTGTTCAGGGGTGAGCAGGGCAGTGCCAGCCCCCTGCCCAGCCCAGGCAGTGCCCCCCAGCCCAGCCCTGCTCCGTGCCTGCTCCTGCAGCAGCGGCTCCACGCGCTCCTCCCACTGCCGGATGCGCTGCGACAGCTCCGTCTCCTGAGCAAACTTCTGGGAACTGGCCATGAACAGCTCCTGGGGACAGGGACAGCAATGGGGACACCCCCAAGCGCCCTGGGGACACCCCAAAGCCTCTTGGGGACACCTTGACCCTCTGGAGTCACCCCCAGGTCCCCACGTTCAGCACCTACCACGTTCCTGCGCACCAGCTCCTCGTAGCCAGGTTCAGGGGGGTCTGTGGGAAAAGGGGTCACCAGAGTGGGGGACAGCACCCTGCCACCCCCATGGGAGGGACAGGGGACCCTCAGGGACAGACAGGCCAGGCAACTGGGGAGGGAGGGGTCAGCAGCTCACCCAGGTTTCCTTCCTCCAGCTCCTCTGGCGCTTCAGGCTCCATGTCCTCGTGCTCCACAAAATCATCATCATCATCCCCATCTGCCAGCATGGGGACACTACTCAGTGTCCCCTGAGCCCCCCTCAGTGGCTCCTGAGACCCCCGAACCTTCTGGGCCCCCCCCCCCAGACCCTCAGGAAGGAAAGGCTCCCCAGGCTGGGGGATTTGGGGTTTTGGGTTCCAGCACCTGCCCCATCCTCGCTTTCAGCGCCGCGCTCCTGCTCCAGCTCTGGCTCCAGCTCCCTCAGCAGCTCCTGGAGGGAGGAACAACAGCCTTGAGCCCCCCCTGAGCTCCCCCAGAGCATGGCAAGGGGGTGCTGGAGCCCCCCAGCCCCCCAGTTTAGCCCGCACCCCACTCACCCCCCGTCTCTGGAGCTTCCTGTGCGCCGCCAGCCGCTCCTTGAAGTGCCGCCAGTACAGCACCTCCAGGTCTGCAGGATTGGGAACAGGGATTTGGGGTGGCCCCTCTGTGCCCCCCCAAAGCAGAACCCACCCCCAGGCATCCCAGGCCCTTCCCCTTTGCAGGAGATGGTGTCCACTGCCCCCAGTTTTGGGGTGTCCTTCCCCTGCATGCCCTCCCCACTGCAGGATCCAGTCCCTGGTGCTCCTCCCTCCCCACTTTTCGGGTGTCATTCCCCTCCTTCCTGCCCCATTGCAGGATCCAGTCCCTGGTGTCCCCCAGGACAGGGAATGTGTCCCTGCCCGTGTCCCCTCACCTGCAAAGGTGGGGCCCTTCCTCCTGGTTTTCCGGCCCTCTGTGACGTTGTTGTCTGGGGGGAGCAGATCAGGAATAATCATTGGATGGAAATTCCATGGATTTATCAAAGTTGGAAAAGCCCTCTGACCCCATCAAGCTCCCTCAGCACTGCCAAGGCCACCCCTGCCTGTGTCCCCAAGTGCCACGAGCACAGGGCTGTTAAATCCTTCTGTTAAAGATTTTTAAATCCTTCTGGATCCCAATCCCACAGGAATCACTCACAGGCTGCAGAGAACCATCTGGTGAAATCCTGGAGCTTCCTCGGACCCCTCCTCTTCCTCTTGCCTCCAACCACATCATCCAGGCCGTGTGGCACCAGGAAGGGCCTCCCTGCAGGTGACACGGGTGACACTGGGTGTGCGGCCACCCCCAGGGGCTGGGAAGGGGCCCCTCTGGATGTCCCGGGGCTGGAATGACCCAGCGTGGGGACAGGGACACTTGAGGATGTCCAGTGGGGCTGGGAGTGACCCCCTGTGGGGCTGGGAAGGACCTGCCATGGGGATGTGGGGCTGGGAATGAATCCCTGTGGGGCTGGGAATGACCCCCCATGGAACTGGGAATGACCCCCTGTGGGACTGGGAAGGACCTGCCATGGGGATGGGGATGTGGGGCTGGGAGTGACCCCCTGTGGGACTGGGAATGACCCCCTGTGGGACTGGGAAGGACCTGCCATGGGGATGTGGGGCTGGGAATGAATCCCTGTGGGGCTGGGAATGACCCCCCATGAGCTGGGAATGTCCCCCTGTGGGAGCAGGAATACCCAGCTGTGGCACTGGGGACACTGAGGGACACGTAGCCAGGAATGACCCTCCCGTGGGAGTGGGAAGGACCCACCATGGAGCTGGGAATACTGAGGGATGTGGGGCTGGGAATGACCCGCTGTGGGGCTGGGGACACTGGGGGACACGTGGCCAGGGATGACCCACCTGGGCCATGCTGTCCCTGCTCCCCTGGAGCTGCCCAGTTTCCCCAGAAATACCTTTCCTGAAGGGCTTCTCCTCGGAGTCTCCAAAGGGGTCGAGGCTCTGCCATGGATTGGGCTCCTCCTGGCACAGGGGTGAGGATGGGCAGGGGCTCTGGGGCATCCCAGGGGTCCCATCCTGCCTGGATTTGGGATCTCCCTGGCTCCAGGGCCCCCCTTACCTTGCTGAGGGCTTTGGGGTCCTGGCTGGGGAGTCTCTCCCGCAGGATGTACCCCCGGGTCTGGGGCAAGATCTGGGGGACACGGGGAGGGACAGTGAGGGATGGGGGGACATGGAGAGGGACAGTGAGGGATGGGGGTTCAGGGAAGGCCTGGGGTGGGGGGGATCCAGGGGTCTGGGGAAGGAGTGAGGGGCTCCGGGGATCCAGGGAAGGAACACGAGGCTCTGGGGAAGGAGTGAGGGGCTGTGGGGCTCCAAGGATCCAGGGAAGGAGTGAGGGGATCCAGGGAAGAAAAAGGGGCTCCAGGGATCCAGGGAAGGAGTGAGGGATCCAGGGAAGGAGCACAGGCAGCCCCCCAAGCCCCTGCCCCACACAGACCCTCTGAGCCACGATGTGTTCGTTGGGGACCGGGGTCACTTCCATGTCATCCCCCAGGGGGACCCCAGGAACGTCGTCATCGTCAGGTCCTGCATCACCTGGAGGGGTGGGAATGGGCAGAGGCTGGAGAAGCTTCCAGGACCCCCCATTCCCACCCTGTCTGCCAAGGAATCTCCCCAGGTGCTCCTCCTGCCAGGGCAGGGGCAGCAGAGGGCAGGATCAGGGAATGGTGCAGTTGGTAGGGTTGGAAAATCCCCCAGAGCCCAAATCCAAGCGTTCCCAGCACTGCCAGGGCCACCACTGACCCTGTCCCCAAGTGCCACATCCACAGGGATGTTAAACCCCTCCAGGGACAGGGACCCCACCCCTGTGCCAGGGCTGCACAGCCCTTTCCAGGAGGAAATGCCCCAAAACCCAGCCTGAGGCCGTTCCCTCTCCTCCCATCCCTGTTCCCTGGGAGCAGAGCCCAGTCCTGACCGTCCCCTCCTGGCAGGGATGAATTCACCCTCACCCTCCTCTGCAGCCCCCTGGGTGGACAGAGGGACCCCAGGACACCTGGCAGGTGCCACCCCTCACCTGCCTCCTCGCGGAAGCTCAGCGCCCGCACCAGGGCCGTGCCAGCGCTCGGACACTCGGCGGGGCTGGATCGCGGAGCCGCCGCTGGGGACAGTGACGGCGACAGTGAGCCTGGCAGTGGCAGTGACGGCGACAGGGCCACCCCAGAGCCCCCGGTACCTGTGGCTGTGCCCAGGTGCTGCTCCTGCTGCGGGTGGCTGGGGGAGAGCCCGGCCAGCTCCAGCAGGAAGGCGCCCGAGGCGTGCGGGGTGGAGGTGTTCATGCGGAAATCCCTGCGGCTGGCCAGCACCTCGCCGCGCCGGCTGCGGGGACACGGCAGGACACTGTCCCCAGCGTCCCCAGCGTCCCCTGGGACAGCCCCTGGGACAGCCCCTGGGACAGCCCCTGGGACAGCCCAGCAGCACAGGGCTGGCCTGCATGGCCACACACATCCTGGGATCGTCCTGCTCCTCCAGATCCCAGCAGGGATTGTGTGTTTGTGCTGAGGGACCCAGCTGGAGCAGGGGAGGGGACACGGGACAATGCCACCAGGAGAGGGGACAAGGGACAATCCCACCCAGGGATCCTGGCTGCAGCAGGGGAGGGGACACGGGACAATGCCACCAGGAGAGGGGACAAGGGACAATCCCACCAGGGACTGGAGCAGGGGAGGGGACACGGGACAATCCCACCAGGGACTGGAGCAGGGGAGGGGACACAGGACAATCCCACCCAGGGGAGGGGACATGGGACAATCCCACCAGGAACTGGAGAACGGGAGAGGACATGGGACTATCCCACCAGGGGACGGGACATGGGACAATGCCACCAGGGACTGGAGCAGGGGAGGAGGTGTGGGACAATCCCACCCAGGGACTGGAGCAGGGGAGGGGATATGGGACAATGCCACCAGGAGAGGGGACAAGGGACAGTCCCACCATGAACTGGAGCAGGGCAGGGGACACATGACGATTCCCACCCAGGGACTGGAGCAGGGGAGGGGACATGGGACAATGCCACCCAGGGGAGGGGACACAGGACAATCCCACCCAGGAATTGGAGCAGGAGAGGGACACAGGACAGTCCCACCCAGGAGAGGGGACACGGGACAATCCCAGGAGTGGCACCTCAGGAGGGGATTTTCCTTCTTCTCCCCCTCTTCCGGGGGCACCAGGGACATCGGGGTCAGGGGAATGATGTTCACGGCCTGGGAAGGGACAGGGAGGTGGCAGAGAGCCGGAGAAAGGTGTCATTGTCCCCAAGGCCACCACCCCAGCTGGATGGCCCTGTGATTCACCCAGGAAAATGGTGCCATGGAGGGGAGGAAAGGAGGGAGAAAGGGAGGGATAAAAAGAGGGATAAAAGGAAGAAAAGGAGGAAAAAGGAGAGAGAAAAGGAGGGGGAAAGGGAGAAAAGGAGAGGGAAGAGAGGGATAAAAGGAAGAAAAGAAGGAAAAAGGATAGAGGAAAGGGAGGGATAAAAGGGAGAAAAAGAGGGAGAAAAGGAGAAGGAAAGAGGGGGGAAAGGGAAGGATAAAAAGAGGGAATACAGGAAAAAAGGAAGGAGAAAAGGAGGAAGGAGGAATAAACACAGGAATAAAAGAAGGGAAAGGAGAACTAAAAGGAGGCATAAAATGCAACTGGTTTCTCTTACGGCAGGCTGCTGATCCCTCCTCATGTCCACGCTGGCCTGGCTGGTTTCTGGGATGTCATCCAGGGACAGGAACTGCAGGAAAGCCCCGGCAGTGTCACCCCAGCTGGCAGGGACACCGAGAGACCCCCCCCTGGAGCAGGACGGGGAGCACAGAGCCCGCCTCACCTCCTCCTCCTTCTCCGTGAAGGTGGCGTCGGCATCGCGGCCGTCGGGGCCCAGGGAAGTGGGCAGCTTCTCCCTCCTAGGGAAAAACGGGCTCAGGATCCAGGGAATGGGGGCCAAGGGTCCCTCCAGCCCTGCTGTGGCCCCCCCCAGGTGGGAAAATCCCAAAAAACAAAAAAATTGGGGATTTCCCTCTCATCTGTGTCAGTGTGGGAGTCCAGAGGAGCTGGCAGCACATTCCGAAGGGATTTTCCTTTTGGAAAAGGCTCCCTCAGGCTCCTTTGGACTCCTGAATCCCCATGAATGGGAAGGAAAAGCAGCCCTGGTTTTGTGTGTTATCCCTGTGATGGCATCCCTAAAGCTGGGATGCACCTCCCAGGGCAGGGATGGGAGTGGGGATGGCCCAGGATCAGGGCAGGGATTCTGCAGGACAAATTTCCCCCTGGGATGGGAAAATCCCACTCACTTTTTCTTGGAGATGCAGTCCAGTGTCTGGCAGACCAGCATGTACAGGTGTTCCACCTGGAAAACAGCACCTGGGGCTGGAAAAGGGGGGAGCAGCTCCTGGGAAAGCCCCTCCACCCGAGGGACTCCCCCTCTCACATTATGAGGGCCAATTCCATGGGGTTTGGTGCTCTTTTCCCTTTTTCCAGCCATTCTACAGCCAGACTGGGGGAAATCCCTGGAATTTGGAGCAGCCTGGGATAGTGGGAGGTGTCCATGCTCATGGTCCCCTCCCACCCAAACCATTCCAGGGCTTTGTGGTCCAATAGCTCCAACACGCCACAATTTTGTGACAAAACAGGATTTATATCCCACCCTGGAGAACAGCAAAACTCCTGCTGTTCCCTGGGGCTGCCAACACCTACAAAGGGACCAAATTTCGGAAGGATGAGCTGAAATGAATGATGAAAGATTTGAAGCCAAGGGGGAATTGTGGGGTGACCCCAGGGACTCGGGGTGGCTCAGGGGGATGGGATGGGATGGGGATGGGGATGGGGATGGGATGGGATGGGATGGGGATGGGGCAGGTGTGATCTCACCTTCCTGCTGTAGATGCAGGCAGAGCCCTGGATCAGCAGCGCTGCCTCCATGAAGTTCATGGTGGTTTTGCCGTTGTCGAAGGAAATGCAGATCTGGTCCAGCTGGGAGAGGCAGGGTTTGGGTTTAGCTTTTACAGAGGCGTTTGGAAAGGTTTTATTCTGTTAAATGGTTTTATTCTCTTATATATTATTCAACTCAATGAAGGGTGAGACTAAGAGATGTAAAACTCAACACTGTTCTACTAAAGCTAACTTATTTTCTGGTTACAATTCCTTATAAATACTTTTCACTCTATTAGCTTCTGCCACACAATATTGCTGTTAATTATAACACTGATCACTTACAATTAATTAATTTGAATATTGCTGTTAATTCTAACACTAATCACTTACAATTAATTATGTTAATTCGAATATTGCTGTTAATTCTAACACTAATCACTTATAATTAATTATGTTAATTCTAATATTGCTGTTAATTCTAACGCTGATCACTTATATTTTCGCTCCGTGTGGTCTTGCCACCATGCATCTTTCACAGTTTTAACCCTCTAAAATTAAATTTTTAATTAAAATTTATTAAATTAAAAATTTAAGTCTTTAAAATTCTTCTGGAAGGCCACATTTTAAAACGTGTTTCTAGCTCAGTCTCTCTACCAATAATGTAATTTCTGTTTTATGACTTTAAGTCAGCACACATTATTATTATTTTTACTGTTTGCATACAGATGTATAAAACTGTAGGAGTTTTCTCTGAGGTTTTGGCAATTCTTTGTAAATCTGTTCCTCACAGGCAGGGAGGAGAGGCTGAGCCTGGCAGGGTCTGGGGTGCCACAGGGACAGGGATGAGGGGAGGTGGCAGAGAGCTGGGAAAGGTGTCATTGTCCCCAAGGCCACCACCCTGGGATGGCCCTGGGATTCACCTGGGAAATTGGGGCATGGAGGGGAGGAAAAGAGGGATAAAAACAGGGAGAAAAGGAGAGGGGAGGAGAGTGATAACAGGGAGAAAAGGAGGGATAAAAAAAAAAGAGATAAAAGGAGGAAAAAGGAGAGAGGAAAGGAGGGGGAAAGAGAGGGACAAAAGGAGGAAAAAGCAGGATAAAAGAAAGAACAGGAGGAAAAAGGAGAGAGAAAAAGAGGGGAAAGAGAAGGAGAAAAGGAGGGGGAAGAGAGGGATAAAAGAAAGAAAAGGAGGGACAGAAAGAGGGATAAAAAGAGGGGGAAAGAGAGGAATAAGAGGAAGAAAAGGAGGGATAAAAAGAGAGAAAAGAAGGAGAGGGATAAAATGAAGAAAAGGAAGACAAAAAGGAGAGAAAAGGAGGGACAAAAATAGGGAGAAAAAGAGCAGGAAAGAGAGGGATAAAAGGAAGAAAAGGAGGAAAAAGGAGGGAGAAAAAGAGGGGCAGGAGACACGAGGGGCTCTGGGGTGAGCCCATTACCTCCTCCAGGTACTCCCCCAGCTGGGCAGCCACATCCACCTCCCAGTTCTTGGTGAGGTCCCGGATGGGCTGCAGCAGGTGCAGGAAGCGGGAATCCACCTCTTCCATGGTGGGATCCCCCTGCAGACACCCCAAAAGCGGCCTGGGAGCTCCCAGCCGTGGAGGAGGGTCCCTCAGGGAATGAGTGTCCTGGGCTGCAGGGCAGGGGACAGCGCCAGGGGAAGCTCTGCAGGAATCACAGCTAGGCTGGGTGGGAACAGAGACACGGCTCAGGAAACGGGGAATTGATTGGGCTGGAAAATGCCCACCCCAATCCCAACAGCAATCCCAATCCCGACACACAGATCCCAACTCAAGCCTGGTCCTGATCCTGACCCCAGCCCCAGCCCTGATTCTCTTTCTGACTGTGATCCCAGTCCTGACCTGATCCTGATCTGTCACAGGCATCTTTTGTGAAAAATCCTTTCTTTAGGATTTTCCCCCTTTCTGAGAAGCTGTGGCCTCAGCAACAAAATGTAAACAATGGTTATCTGCTGCTGTGGAATGCAACGGGTGGATCCGTGATTGGTCTCCTGTAGATGTTCACGTTTACTGACCACTCACGGCAAAGTTGTTATTGCTCTCTGCCTGGACACAGAACTTTGTTATCATTCCTTTTCTATTCTTAGCTTAGCTAGCATTTCTGAGAACTTTTCCTTCTATTCCTATTAGTGCAGTTATAATGTAATATATGGCATGAAATAATAAATCAAGCCTTCTGAACATGAGGTGAACATTGTCGTCTCTCTCTTCACCCTGAGAGACCCTTGCAAGCCCTGGAACAGTGATCCCAACCCCAGTCCCAGCCCTGCCCTGATTCTCACTCCAACTGTGATCCCAGTCCTGACCTGATCCTGACCCTGATCGTGATCCCAACCCCAGTCCCAGCCCTGGCCCTGATTCTCACTCTGACCATGATCCCAATCCTGACCTGATCCTGGCCCTAACTTCAGTCCCAACCCTGACCCCAGTCTGGAACCCACTCCCAGCCCTGACCCCAGTCCCCACCCTGATTCTCACCCCAAACCCATTCCCTATCCCAACCCTCACCTGACCCTGACCCCAATTCCCATCCTTATCTCTGCCCTGGTCCCGATCCCAACCCCAACCTCAATTCCGATCTTGATCCCAACCCCGATACCCAGCCAGACCCCGACCCCAATTCCCATCCCAATCCCTACCCGAACTGCGCTCTCGACCTCGACCGTGATCCCAATCCCAATCCCCCATCCCGACCTCAGTCTCCACCATGATCCCGACCTGACCCCGGTCCCATCCAAACCTCGATCCCGATCGTTATTCCCGTCCCGATCCCATCCCGGTCCCGGTCCCCATCCAAACTTCAATCCCGACCGTGATTCCAATCCCGATCCCAATCCCAGTCTCGATCCCGACCCGCTCCCGGCCCCCATCCAAACCTCGATCCGGATCGTGAACCCGGTCCCGGTCCCCATCCAAACCCCGATCCCATCCCGATCCCCATCCAGACCCCGATCCCATCCCAGTCCCGGTCCCCATCCAAACCCCGATCCCGACCCCGGTCCCCATCCAAATCCTGGTACCGGTGCCGGTCCCCATCCAAACCCCGATCCCATCCCGATCCCGGTCCCGGTCCCCATCCAAACCCCGATCCCGATCTCGATCCCCATCCAGACCCCGATCCCATCCCAGTCCCGGTCCCCATCCAAACCCCGATCCCGACCCCGGTCCCCATCCAAATCCTGGTACCGGTCCCCATCCAAACCCTGATCTTGATCGCCATCCAAACGTCGACGTCGACCCCGACCCCGACCCCGCCGTGTCCCTGCTCTCCGCCCCTCACCGGCCCCTCCTCATCCCCCGATCGCCGCCGCCATTTTCGTCCTTCCCGCGCTCCGTGACGCGCGCCCGAGCGCCGCTGACGTCAGCGCCGCGCGCCGCCGGGCCGGGGCCGCCATGGCCGCCATGGGGGAGCTGGCGCGGCCGCGGGCGCTGTTCCTGGCCGGGCTGGCCGCCGTCTACCTCGCCGCCTTCGGCTCCCTCTACGTGCAGATCCCCGGTACCGCGGCGGGCACTGCCGGGAGTGGGGCCGGGAACGGGCACGGAGCCGGGACTGGGGCGGGGGAACCGGGACGGAGCCGCGAGTGGGGCCGGGGGAAGCGGGATAGGCATGGGGGAATGGAGCAGAGCCGAGACTGGGGCCGGGGGAACCGGGATAGGGACGGGAGTGGGGCCGGGAGAACCAGGGTACGGATGGGAGCGGGGCCGGGGGAACCGGGAAAGGAATGGGAGTGGGGATGGGGGAACTGGGACAGGGCTGGGGGAACCGGGACGGAGCGGGGATTGGGGCCAGGAGAACCGAGACAGAGCCGGGACTGGGGCGGGGGAACCGGGATAGGGACGGGAGTGGGGCCAGGGGAACCGAGACAGAGCCGGGACTGGGGCGGGGGAACCGGGATAGGGACGGGAGTGGGGCCAGGGGAACCGGGATAGGGACGGGAGTGGGGCCTGGAGAACCGGGATGGGGACGGGAGTGGGACCGGGGAAAGCGGGACGGAGCTGGGAGCGGGATGGGGCCGGGGGAACCGAGATAGGACCGGGAGTGGGGCTGGGGGAACCGGGGCAGAGCCGGGAAAGAGCTGGGGACGTGGCCGGTGGAGTCGAGCGGGATCGGCATCGGGGTCGGGCGGGGACCGGCGGAGCCGGGGCAGGGACAGTCCGTGCCCGTCCCGCTGCCGGGCCGATCGCTCCGTATCCCCGTTATCTTTTCCCTCCTCCCGTTGCCCTCCCTCGTTTCCCCTTCCCGGGAGCACCGGCGGTCCCGGCGCGGCCCCGGTGTCCCTGAGCCGCAGCAGCCGCCACCGCCCGTCCCTTCCACGTGGCTCTGGCAGCTCCTGCCTCGCACCTGGGCCCTTCCCGGGGGATCGAGGCCGGGAGAGCCGGGCTGGAGGCAGGGATGGCCGGGCTGGAGGCAGGGATTGAGGCCGGGTCGCGCTCCCGGTGCCTCGGGTTTGTCCCGGCAGCAGCGCCGGCTCCTCGGGGGACGTTCCGAGTGGGGCTGCCGGGGATTTTTTTCCCGGGAGTGTGGGGTTTATTGTGGGTGTTTCCTGGGAGTGCCGGCTTTTTCCCAGGAACGCCGCGGTTCTCGGGGAAATGTGCGGGTTTATGCCGGGTTTTCTCCCGGGAACGGCGGGTTTAAGCCGAGTTTTCCCTGGAGTGCCGGGTTTTAAACCGAGTTTTACCCGGGAATGGCGGGTTTATTGCGGGCTTTCCCGGGCGTGCCGTGTTTATTCCCAGTTTTCCCTGGCATGCCGTGGCTCAATCCCGGTTCTCCCTGGCGTGCCGTGTTTAATCCGGGTTTTCTCCCTGGCACGCCGTGTCCATTCCCGGTTCTCCCTGCCATGCCGTGCGTGTTCCCGGTTCTCCCCGCCGTGCCGTGCTCACTGCCCGCTGTCCGCAGGGCTGTACGGCCGCGAGGGGCTGCTGCCGGCGCGGCGGGTGCTGCGGCTGAGCGGCAAGGGGCTGTGGGAGCAGCTCCGCGATGTCCCCACGCTGCTGTGGCTGGGGCCCGCGCCTGGGGCTGGACACGGAGCAGGGCATGGAGCTGCTCTGCCTGCTGGGAATGCTGGCGGCGCTGGGCGCGCTGCTCTGCGACTCCCTGCGGGACTGCCTGGTGTTCGCCCTGCTCAGGATGTTCTACCTGTCGCTGTACCAGGTGCGGGGACAGCGGGGACAGCGGGGGGTGGCTTGTCCTGCCGGCTCTTGGTGTGCTGGGCGGGGCACAGTGATGGAATCAGGGAGGGATGGGGTGGGAAGGAGCTGTAAATCCCATCCCATTCCAGCCCCCACGGGCAGGGACACCTCACGCTGTCCCAGGGTGATTCAGCCCCATTCAGCCTGGCCTGGAGCTGCAGGGGGACGAGGGATGCAGGGACAGCACACAGGGAATGGCTCCCACTGCCAGAGGGCAGCCATGGGTGGCATCTTGGCAATGAGCAATTCCTGCCTGGGCTGGCACTGCCACAGCAGCTGGGGCTGCCCCTGATCCCTGCAGTGCCCAAGGCCAGGCTGGGCACTGGGGCTGGAGCAGCCTGGCACAGTGGGAGGTGTCCCTGCCATGGCAGGGGTGGCACTGCAGGGGCTCTGGGGTCCCTTCCCACCCAAGCCATCCCGTGATCCCTGGATCCTCCCTGGTGTTGGGGCTGGAGCTCCCATGGGTCAGAGCTGGGTGTGGGGGGAGGAGGAGAAGGAGGAAGAGGAGGAGGTTTCACTTCCCTCTGAAATCAGGAATTAAGGAAGGACAGATGATCTGTATGAGGCCATCCCTCCCAAGGGGGCTGTCACCTCCCACTGCTCCCGTGCCAGGGGGCCCAGGGCTCTGTGCCCACCCCTCTCCCCATGGGGAAGGGTCTGGGGGTGTCAGACCCCCCCAGCTGATCCCCACCCTGCTCCCTCTCCGCAGGTGGGCCAGGTGTTCCTGTACTTCCAGTGGTGAGTCAGGCAACCGCCCCTCACCTGTGGGGCTCTTGAGGGGCTCAGGGCTGGGGAGCCATCCTGGGCCCCCTGGGTGGGGGGCACAGAGGGTCCTGGGGAGCGGCTCGGGGGGCTCTGGGGGCCAGGGTGGGGGGCACAAGGGGCTGCCCAGGGGGCAGGGGACACAGTGGGGCGGGGGGCTCTGGGGACTGGGGTGGGGGGCACAGGGAGCTCTGGGAAGTGGACAGGGGATGTGGGGGGCTCTGGGGACTGGGGTGGGGGGCACGGTGGGATGGGGAGCAGGGGGTGGACGCGTCCCCAGCCCCACATACAGGGCACGGCCGCGTCCCCAGCCCCACATACAGGGCACGCCTGTGTCCCCAGCCCCACATACAGGGCACGGCCGCATCCCCAGCCCCACATACAGGACACACCCGTGTCCCCAGCCCCACATACAGGGCACGGCCGTGTCCCCAGCCCCACATACAGGGCACGGCCGTGTCCCCAGCCCCACATACAGGGCACACCCGTGTCCCCAGCCCCACATACAGGGCACGGCCGTGTCCCCAGCCCCACATACAGGGCACGCCCGTGTCCCCAGCCCCTGTGGGGTGCAGGGTGGGGGTCTCAGCCCTGTCCCCCCCATTCCCCAGGGACAGCCTGCTGCTGGAGGCCGGCTTCCTGGCCGTGCTGGTGGCCCCCCTGCGCCTGCTGCGCTGGGGCTCCCCGGCCTGGAGGCCCCACGATGCCGTCACCTTCTGGGCCGTGCGCTGGCTCCTCTTCCGCCTCATGTTCGCCTCGGGCGTGGTGAAGCTCACCAGCCGCTGCCCCACCTGGTGGGGGCTCACAGGTGAGGGGGGCTCAGCTATTGGGGAGAATCCCCCAGTTTTAGGGGTTGTGAAGCTCCTGAGCTGCTGCCCCACACGGGGGGATCACAGGGGTGCAGGTTTGAGGGTTCAGGGGTTGGTGAGTGATGCAGGTTTGGGGTTTCAGCTCTTGGCTGAAACCTGCACAGGGGTGCAGGTTTGGGGGCTCAGGTGTTGCTAAGGGTGTGAAGCTTTGGGGGTTCAGTCACTAGCCTGGAATTCCAGTGAATTATTGGGAAGTAGAATATGGAAAGGCCCCCTATGCCGCCTCAGTTCTGAGGTACAGTTTAATTTGGATTTTTCTGCAAAGAAGGTTCTTCCTATTTAGTACTGATTCTATTCCGCAATGGGGAAAAATCTCCATTAGCCTGGAATTCCAGGGAATTTTTGGGAAGCGGGTTATGGAAAGCCCTCCCAAAGCCTGCTGTGTGCCCCAGCCCCAAGATACCACTTAATTCTGAATTCCAATTCTGGAATTCCCAGAATTGCTTGTAGTCTGCAATGGGAAAAACTGGCATTAAGCCCAAATTAGGTTCAGTTTTTGGGAAGTAGATTACGGGAAGTCCTCCCAAAGTCCCCTGTATCCCCCAGCCCCAAGGTACCCCTTCATTTGGAACCGTTTTTGCCCCGGGAAGCTTTTCCCTGCTTAGCGCTGGTTATACTCCGCAATGGCAAAAGCCGGGATTACCCAGGATTGGGGTGAGCCTTTGGGATTTTTGTCAAGCCCCCGTTTCTGTGCCCCCCAGCTCTGACGTACCACTACGAGACCCAGTGCATCCCCACGCCGGGGGCATGGCTGGCACACCAGCTGCCCGTGTGGTTCCAGAAGCTCAGCGTGGTGGCCACCTACGTCATCGAGGTGGCCGTGCCCGTGCTCTTCTTCGCGCCCCTGCGCCGCCTGCGCCTCTTCGCCTTCTACTGCCAGGTGGGACTGGCACTGCCTCCCGGGGCTGGGCTGGGGTGGGCATCCTGAGCTTCAGAGGGGCTGCTGCAGGGGTTTTGGTTTGGTTATTTGGGATTGCATTGGTCTGGGGGTTTTTTGGATTGTGCGGTAGTGAGTGTGAAGGGTTTAATGTTCGTTAATTACTGGTGTGCTCACTTTTTGTTGATTTGGGATTTTATTAATTTTGGGATTTTTTGGGTGGAGTGCTAGTGAGTGTGATGGGCTTAGTGTTGGGTAATTATTAGTGTATCTACTTTTTGTTGATTTCAGATTACATTAATTTTAAGATTTTTCATCTGCTAATCACTGCGAAGGGTTTAGTGTTAGTTAATTACTGGTGTATTCACTTTTTGTTAATTTGGGATTTTATTAATTTTGGGATTTTTCTGGTGTTGTACTAGTGAGTGTGGTGGATTTAGTGTTCATTAATCATTAGTGAATTCACTTTTTGTTAACTTGATATTTTATTAATTTTGGGGTTTTTTGGGGTGGTGTGCTAGTGAGTGTACTGGGTTTAGTGTTGGTTAATTACTGGTGTACTCACTTTTTGTTGATTTGGGATTTTATTAATTTTGGGATTTTTTGGGTGGAGTGCTAGTGAGTGTGATGGGTTTAGTGTTGGGTAATTATTAGTGTATCTACTTTTTGTTGATTTCAGATTTTATTAATTTCAAGATTTTTCATCTGCTAATCACTGTGAAGGGTTTAGTGGTAGTTAATTACTGGTGTGCTCACTTTTTGTTGATTTGGGATTTTATTAATTTTGGGATTTTTTTTGGTGTTGTACTAGTGAGTGTGGTGGATTTAGTGTTCATTAATCATTAGCGTATTCACTTTTTGTTAACTTGATATTTTATTAATTTTGGGGTTTTTTGGGGTGGTGTGCTAGTGAGTGTACTGGGTTTAGTGTTGGTTAATTACTGGTGTACTCACTTTTTGTTGATTTGGGATTTTATTAATTTTGGGATTTTTTGGGTGGAGTGCTAGTGAGTGTGATGGGTTTAGTGTTGGGTAATTATTAGTGTATCTACTTTTTGTTGATTTCAGATTTTATTAATTTTAAGATTTTCCATCTGCTAATCACTGTGAAGGGTTTAGTGTAAGGGTTTAGTGTTAGTTAATTACTGGTGTATTCACTTTTTGTTAATTTGGGATTTTATTAATTTTGGGATTTTTCTGGTGTTGTACTAGTGAGTGTGGTGGATTTAGTGTTCATTAATCATTAGCGAATTCACTTTCTGTTAACTTGATATTTTATTAATTTTGGGATTTTTTGGGGTGGTGTGCTAGTGAGTGTACTGGGTTTAGTGTTGGTTAATTACTGGTGTACTCACTTTTTGTTAATTTGGGATTTTTTGGGTAGTGTGCTAGTGAGTGCGGTGGGTTTAATGTTTGTTAATTACGAGTGTGCTCACTTTGTTGATTTCAGATTTTATTAAGATTTTTTGGGTAGTTGCTAGTGAGTGTGGTGGGTTTAATGCTGGGTAGTTACTAGTGTATTTGCTTGTTGTTAATTTGTGATTTTATTAATTTTGGGATTTTTGGGATGGTGTGCTAATCGCTGTGGAGGGTTTAGTGCTGGGTAATTACTGGTGTGCTCACTTTTTGTTAATTCAGGATTTTATTAATTTTGGGATTTTTTGGGTGTTGTACTAGTGAGAGTGGTGGGTTTAATGTACTGCTGTACTCACTCTGTTAATTCAGGATTTAATTAATTTGGGGATTTTTTGGGTGTTGTACTAGTGAGTGTGGTAGATTTAGTGTTGGTTAATTACTGGTGTATTCACTCTGTTAATTTGGGATTTTATGAATTTTGGGCTTTTTTGGGTGGTGTGCTAGTGAGTGTGGTGGGTTTAATGTTCATTAATTATGGGTGTGCTCACTTTGTTGATTTCAGATTTTGTTAAGATTTTTTGGGTGACATACTAAGTGAGCATGGTGGGTTTGATGTCGGTGTATTCACTTTTTGTTGATTTGAGATTTTATTAATTTTGGGATTTTTTGGGTCATGTGCTAATCACTCTGGGGGGTTTAGTATTCATTAATTACTGGTGTGCTCACTTTTTGTTGATTTGGGATTTGATTAATTTTGGGATTTTTGGGTGTTGTACTAGTGAGTGTGGTGGGGTTTAGTATTCTTTAGTTATTAATGGACTCACTTTTTGTTGATTTCAGATTTTATTAATTTTGGGATTTTTCTAGGTGGTGTACTAATGAGTGTGGTGGGTTTAATGTTCGTTAATTACTGGTGTATCACTTTTTGTTAATTTGGGATTTTATTAATTTTAAGATTTTTTTGCGTGGTGTGCTAATGAGTGTGGTGGGTTTAGTGCTGGTTAATTATTAGCGTATTCACTTTTTGTTGTGAGATAGGATTAGTAGGAAGGTAAAGCATGTTTAAAACTTTGAAAGGACATAAAGAAAAATGTGCGTCTGTGACAGCCCTGGGTCTCTTTGTGCCAGGGGGTCCCCATGGGGGCCTCTGCAGGGCTGGGGCTGGCACTGGGAGGTGAGGTGCCCACACTGGAGGTGCTGGTCAGGTGTGCCCAGTGTCCTCTGTCCCTGTAACACCCCAAACCCCCCCCCCGTGCCCCCCAGGTCCTGCTGCAGGTCCTCATCATCCTCACGGGCAACTACAACTTCTTCAACGTGCTGACCATCGTGCTGGCCTTCTCGCTGCTGGACGAGGAGCACGTGGGGCGCTGGCTGGGCCGGCCCCGCAGGCGGCAGGGCAATGGTGAGACCCCAGGCTGGGGAGGGGAGGGGGCATTCCTGGGGACAGGGGACGCTGCCACACTCAGCCCAGGGCAGGGGCTGTGCCCAGGGGGGGCCCCAGGCAGGCTCTGACCCGCTCTGTGCCCCAGGCTGGCCCCCCAGCCTGGGCTCAGTGCTGGGCACGCTGCTGGAGCTCTGCACCTACGGGCTCCTGCTCTGCTGGACCGTGCACTACTTCGGCCTGGAGCTGGACTGGGACAAGAAACTGCTGGACTCCAAAGTGGGTACGTGCCAGGGCACAGCTGTGTGCCCCTCCCTGGGCACGGGGGCTGTCCCTGACCCACGTCTGTGCCCCCTGCAGCCTTCACCTACCACGAGTTCACCATGTGGCTGCGCACGGTGACACTGCCGCTCGTGGGGGTGGCCTCCCTGTCCCTGTCCTGGGAGATCCTCGTGGCCATGTACCGGTGGGTGTGGGGGACACTGGGGTGATCCCAGGGGTGTGGGGGACACTGGGGTGATCCCAGGGGTGTGGGGGACACTGAGGTGATCCCAGGGGTGTGGGGGACACTGGGGTGATCCCAGGGGTGTGGGGGACACTGGGGTGATGATCCCAGGGATGCGGGCGATCCCAGCGGTGTGGGGGACACCAGGGTGTCTCCAAGGGTGTGGGGGACACCGAGGTGCCCTTGAGGGGTGTGTGGGACACCAGGGTGTCTCCAGGGGTGTGGGGAACACCGAGGTGCCCTTGAGGGATGTGGGGGACACCAGGGTGTCTCCAGGGGTGTGGGGGACACCGAGGTGCCCTTGAGGGGTGCGGGGGGACACCAGGGTGTCTCCAGGGGTGTGGGGGACACCGAGGTGCCCTTGAGGGGTGCGGGGGACACCAGGGTGTCTCCAGGGGTGTGGGGGACACCGAGGTGCCCTTGAGGGGTGTGGGGGACACCAGGGTGTCTCCAGGGGTGTGGGGGACACCGAGGTGCCCTTGAGGGGTGTGGGGGACACCAGGGTGTCTCCAGGGGTGTGGGGGACACCGAGGTGCCCTTGAGGGGTGTGGGGGACACCAGGGTGTCCCCAGGGATGTGGGTGAAACCAGGGTGTCCCCAGGGGTGTAGGGGGACACTGGGGTGATCCCAGGGGTGTGGGTTAAATCAGGGTGCCCCCAGGGATGTGGGTGGAATTGAGGTGCCCCCAGGAGCATTGGGGACACTGAGGTGACACCCTGGGAGCTGGGAAGGGGTGACCCTGCTCTGTGATTTAAGCTGTCAGATAGAGCGTGGGAGGGTTTTAACCCCCCAAACCGGGGGGGACTGAGCCTCTTTGCCCCCATACCCCCCCATTTGTGCCCCCCCAGCTGTGCCTGTGTCCGGGGATGCTTCTGGAAGCTCTGGGCCACCCTGCAGTGGGCCATCATGGCCACGGCCACCGTGGGCCTGTTCGCCGTTAGCCTGGTGAGGCCTGGGGGCCGGGGGGCACCGGGCACCCCCAAAGCCCCCAGGCCCTGACAGAGCCCCCCGCCCCCCAGGTGCCCTTCACCTACATCGAGCACGAGTCCAACGGGAAGCTGTGGCCCGGCATCCACCAGATGTTCGGGGCCGTGGAGCGCTTCCAGGTGGTCAATTCCTACGGGCTCTTCCGCAGGATGACCGGCGTGGGCGGCCGGCCCGAGGTCATCCTGGAGGGCAGCTACGACGGGCACAGCTGGACGGTGAGCCTGGGCTGGGCACGGGAGTGGGCACAGAGCCTGGCGTGGGCATGGGAATGGGCACAGCTGGACGGTGAGCCTGGGCTGGGCACGGGGGTGGGCACAGAGCCGGGCGTGGCCATGGGAATGGGCACAGCTGGACGGTGAGCCTGGGCTGGGCACGGGGGTGGGCACAGAGCCGGGCGTGGCCATGGGAATGGGCACAGAGCCTGGGCTGGGCACGGGAGTGGGCACAGAGCCTGGGCTGGGCACGGGAGTGGGCACAGAGCCGGGCACGGGCATGGGCACAGAGCCTGGGGTGGGCACGGGAGTGGGCACAGAGCCGGGCATGGCCATGGGAATGGGCACAGAGCCTGGGGTGGGCACGGGAGTGGGCACAGAGCCTGGCATGGCCATGGGAATGGGCACAGCTGGATGGTGAGCCTGGGCTGGGCACGGGAGTGGGCACAGAGCCGGGCGTGGCCATGGGAATGGGCACAGCTGGATGGTGAGCCTGGGCTGGGCACGGGAGTGGGCACAGAGCCGGGCATGGCCATGGGCACAGCTGGATGGGGAGTCTGGGATGAGCATGGGAATGGGCACAGAGCCTGGGATGGGCATGGGAACGGGCACAGAGCCTGGGGTGGGCATGGGAATGGGTACAGAGCCTGGGATGGGCATGGGAATGGGCACAGCTGGACAGTGAGCCTGGGCTGGGCACAGGAATGGGCACAGAGGCTGGCATGGGTATGGGAATGGGCACAGAGCCTGGGGTGGGCACAGAGTCTGGGCTGGGCACGGGAGTGGGCACAGAGCCTGGCATGGGCATGGGAATGGGCACAGCTGGATGGGGAGTCTGGGATGAGCATGGGAATGGGCACAGAGCCTGGCATGGGCATGGGAACGGGCACAGAGCCTGGGCTGGGCATGGGAATGGGCACAGAGCCTGGGATGGGCATGGGAATGGGCACAGCTAGACTGTGAGCCTGGGCTGGGCATGGGAATGGACACAGAGCCTGGCATGGGCATGGGAATGGGCACAGCTGGACAGTGAGCCTGGGATGGGCATGGGAACAGGCACAGCTAAACACAGAGTCTGGGCTAGGCATGGCTGGGCACAGCTGGATGGTGAGTCTGGGCTTGGCACAGCTGGACATAGTCTGGGCTGGGCACGGGAACGGGCACAGAGCCTGGGCTGGGCACGGGAACGGGCACAGCTGGACGGGGAGTCTGGGCTGGGCATGGCTGGGCACAGCTGGACACAGAGTCTGGGGGCTGGGCACAGCTGGACACTGAGCCGAGGGTGGGGACACAGAATCAGGGTTGGGGAGGGGCTCTGAGCTCAGGCAGTCCCAAGGCCCCGTTCTTCCTGCCCAGGAATTGCCCTGGAGCTCCTCCTGCCAAGGGCAAGGGGCAGCAGAGGGCAGGAGCAGGGAATGGTGCAGTTGGCCTGGTTGGAACGTGGGGATCGTGGGGTCCAAGCATTCCCAGCACTGCCAAGGCCACCACTGCCCGTGTCCCCAAGTGCCACATCCATGGCTTTGAATTCTCTCTGGGGGTTGGAGGCTCCCGCCTGTGCCAGGCCTGGGGCCTCTTTCCAGGAGGAATTTTCCAATATCCAACCTAAACCTTCCCTGCTGCAACTCGAGGCTGTTTGCTCTCATCCTGTCCCTCGCCGGGATTGGAGTCACCCTGGGTCCTTGTTCTGGGGCTGTGGTGACCCTGGGCAGGACCTGGCCCTTGGTTGGATCGGGTTCTGGAGGTGTCCTGCCCCAGAATCCTGGGATTTTGGGTGGGAATGTTTCCCTGGGTCTGAGGTGACCCCAGGGAGGATGAGACACGTGGTTGGGTCAGCTGTGGTTGGTGCTGCCCCTGTCACAAAATCCCAGGATTTTGGGTGGGAATGGTCTTTTCCTGAGGTTGTGGTGACCATGGACAGAACCATGCCCATGGCTGGATCAGGTTCTGGAGGTGTCCCTTTTACAAAATCCCGGGATTTTGGGTGGCAATGTCCCTTTCCTGGGCTGGGGTGGCCCTGGCTGGAGCTGGGTTCCAGAGTGTCCCTGTCACAGAATCCCGGGATTTCGGGGTGGCAATGTCCCTTTCCTGTGCTGAGGTGGCCCTGGCTGGGGCTGGGTTCTGGAGGTGTCCCTTTTACAGAATCCCGGGATTTCGGGTGGCAATGTCCCTTCCCTGGGCTGGGGTGACTCCGGGCCCTGGCTGGGGCTGGGTTCCAGAGTGTCCCTGTCACAGAATCCCGGGATTTTGGGTGGCAATGTCCCTTTCCTGGGCTGGGTTCCAGAGTGTCCCTGTCACAGAATCCCGGGATTTTGGGTGGCAGTGTCCCTTTCCTGGGCTCGGGTGGCTCCGGGCCCTGGCTGGGGCTGGGTGTCCCTGTCCCCGTGTCCATGGCAGCCCTTCCGTGCCCAGGAGATCGAGTTCATGTACAAGCCCGGGAACGTGAGCGCGGCCCCGGCCGTGGTGGCCCCGCACCAGCCCCGCCTGGACTGGCAGCTCTGGTTCGCCGCCCTGGGGCCCCACCAGAGCAGCCCCTGGTTCAGCGCCCTGGTGCTGCGCCTGCTGCAGGGACAGCCCGACGGTCAGACACACGGACAGGGGACACGGGGGGCTGGGAGACGTGGAGGGTGGGGACAGGGGACACAGGGGCTGGGGGCTCTGGGGACATGGAGGGTGGGGACAGGGGACACAGGGGGCTGGGGGCTTGGGGATGGGAGACATGGAGGGTGGGGACAGGGGACACAGGGGGCTGGGGGCTCTGGGGACATGGAGGGTGGGGACAGGGGACACAGGGGCTGGGGGCTTGGGGGCTGCTGCTCTGGGGACAGGGGACATGGGGGGCTGAGGGCTCTGGGCATGGGAGACATGGAGGGTGGGGACAGGGGACACAGGGACATGGGGGCTTGGGGGGCTGCTGCTCTGGGGACAGGAGACATGGGGGGCTGAGGGCTCTTGAGACAGGGGCTCTGGGGACAGGGGACACAGGGGCTGGGGACGGGGGACACGGAGGTTGGGGGCTCTGGTGACAGGGGACATGGAGGGCTGGGAGGACAGGGGACATGGGGGCGGGGAACATGGGGGAAAGGGGACATGGGGGCTTTGGGGACAGGGGACACAGGGGCTGGGGGCTTGGGGATGGGAGACATGGAGGGTGGGGACAGGGGACACAGGGGCTGGGGGCCTGGGGATGGGAGACATGGAGGGTGGGGACAGGGGACACAGGGGCTGGGGGCTTGGGGGGCTGCTGCTCTGGGGACAGGGGACATGGGGGGCTGAGGGCTCTGGGGACAGGGGCTCTGGGGACAGGGGACATGGAGGGCTGGGGGGGACAGGGGACATGGAGGGCTGGGAGGACAGGGAACATGGGGGAAAGGGGACATGGGGGCTTTGGGGACAGGGGACACAGGGGCTGGGGACATGGAGGGCTGGGGGGACAGGGGCCACGGGACACACGGGCTGGGGGCTCTAGGGACAGGGGTCACAGGAGCTGGGGGCTCTGGGGACAGGGGACATGGAGGGTGGGGACACGGGTGGCTGGGTGGCTCTGGGGACAGAGGACACAAGGGCTGGGGCAACAGGGGACATGGGGGCTGGGAACAAGGAGCAGGGGGGCTGAGGGCTCTGGGGATGGGGGCACTGGGGACAGAGGACATGGGAGGCTGGGGGGTCTGGTGACTGAGGACAGGGGTCACCTGGGGGCTCTGGGGACAGGGGACACAGGGGGCTGGGGCCTCTGGAGACCCAGGGTGTGATGGGACCTCCCCAGCATTGGTGCCACCATGGTTTTAGGGTGTCCCTGTTTGGGTTTGGGGTGTCCCTGGATGGATTTAGGGTGTCCCCACAGCCCTGGGGGTGTCCCCAGGTGTGTTTGGGTGTCCCTGTGTAGGTTTGGGGTGTCCCTGGCTGTGCTCAGGCTGTCCCCATGTGTGCCCCTGTCCCGCAGTGATCCGCCTGGTGCAGACGGACGAGTCCCGGTACCCGTTCCACGCCCGCCCGCCCACCTTCCTGCGGGCCCAGCTCTACAAGTACTGGTTCACATCCCCCAGCGAGGCCAGGTGAGCGGGGAGGGGCCCTGTGCCCCCAGCCCGGGCTCGGGGGGTGTGGGGTCACCTGAGCCCCCAGCCCGGCCTGGGAGGGTTTGGGTCACTGAGCCCCCTGTGCCCCCAACCCGGCCTGGGAGGGTTTGGGTCACTGAGCCCCCTGTGCCCCCAGCCCGGCCCTGGGGGGGTTGGTTTGGGTCACTGAGCCCCCTGTGCCCCCAACCCGGCCCTGGGAGGGTTGGTTTGGGTCACTGAGCCCCCTGAGCCCCCAGCCCGGCCCTGGGGGGGTTGGTTTGGGGTCACTGAGCCCCCTGTGCCCCCAGCCCTGGGGGGGGGGGGTTGGTTTGGGGTCACTGAGCCCCCTGTGCCCCCAACTCAGCCCTGGGGGGGTTGGTTTGGGGTCACTGAGCCCCCTGTGCCCCCAACTCAGCCCTGGGGGGGTTGGTTTGGGGTCACTGAGCCCCCTGTGCCCCCAACCCGGCCTGGGAGGGTTTGGGTCACTGAGCCCCCTGTGCCCCCAGCCCGGGCCCAGCTCCGTGGTGGCGGCGGCAGCACGTGCAGGAGTTCTTCCCATCCGTGTCCCTGGGAGATCCCACGCTGGAGTCCCTGCTCAGCCAGCACGGCCTCAAGGTGGGCACGGGGTGACCCCTCCCTGGGCTCTGAGACCCTGTTCTTCAACACCCCTGACCCCCTGCCACGGTCCTGACCCCCCCTCCCTTGCCCCCAGCTGTCTCCCTGACCCTATTCCACTGCTCGTGCCCCTCTGTTCCTTCACCTTGATCCCCTTGCCTCACCCTTAACCCCCCAAGCCCCCTTCCCTCTCCCCTGACTCATTTTGCTGCCCCCTGACCCTCTTCCCCCACCCTGACCCCTTTTTCAGCCCCTGATCCCCCCTTCCCTCACCCCTGACCCCCATCCCTCTCTCTCCCTGGACCCTGACCCCTTTCCCATCCCTTGTTCCCCTGGCCCCACCTCCCTCCCTGAGCCCCTTCGCTTGCCCTGACCCCTTTGCTTAGCCCTTGACCCCATTCCCCCATTCCCTCACCCTGATCCCCTTTATCAGCCCCTGACCCTCACCCTGTTCCCTCACCTTGATCCCCTTTTTCAACCCCTGGCCCTTTTCCCTCAGCCCCAATCCCCTCCCCACCTCAACCTCATTTTTTCTCCAAGACAATCCCCCCTGATCCCATTCTCCCCCAGGACAATCCCCTTGCCCCATTTCCCCCCCAGGACAATCTCCCCTGACCCCTGTTTTCCCCAGGACAATCCCCTTGCCCGTTTCCCCCCCCAGGACAATCCCCCTGACCCCCATATCCCCCTGCCCCATTATTCCCCCCCCAGGACAATCCCCCTGACCCCCATATCCCCCTGCCCCCTTTCCCCCAGGACAATCCCCCTGACCCCCATATTCCCCCGCCCCCTTTCCCCCAGGACAATCCCCCTGACCCCCATATTCCCCCGCCCCCTTTCTCCCCAGGACAATCCCCCTGACCCCCATATCCCCCTGCCCCCTTTTCCCCAGGACAATCCCCCTGACCCCCATATTCCCCCTTTCTCCCCAGGACAATCCCCCTGACCCCCATATTCCCCTGCCCCTTTCCCCCAGGACAATCCCCCTGACCCCCATATCCCCCCCGCCCCCTTTCCCCCAGGACAATCCCCCTGACCCCCATATTCCCCCGCCCCCTTTCCCCCAGGACAATCCCCCTGACCCCCATATTCCCCCCGCCCCCTTTCTCCCCAGGACAATCCCCCTGACCCCCATATCCCCCTGCCCCCTTTCCCCCAGGACAATCCCCCTGACCCCCATATCCCCCCGCCCCCTTTCCCCCAGGACAAGCCCCCTGACCCCCATATCCCCCTGCCCCCTTTCCCCCAGGACAATCCCCCTGACCCCCATATCCCCCTGCCCCATTATTCCCCCCCCAGGACAAGCCCCCTGACCCCCATATCCCCCTGCCCCATTATTCCCCACCCAGGACAATCCCCCTGACCCCCATATCCCCCCGCCCCCTTTCCCCCAGGACAATCCCCCTGACCCCCATATCCCCCTGCCCCTTTCCCCCAGGACAATCCCCCTGACCCCCATATCCCCCCGCCCCCTTTCCCCCAGGACAATCCCCCTGAGCCCCATATCCCCCTGCCCCTTTCCCCCAGGACAATCCCCCTGACCCCCATATCCCCCTGCCCCTTTCCCCCAGGACAATCCCCCTGACCCCCATATTCCCCTGCCCCTTTCCCCCAGGACAATCCCCCTGACCCCCATATCCCCCTGCCCCTTTCCCCCAGGACAAGCCCCCCGCCCGCCGCCGGCCCGAGGCGCCGCTGCCGCGCCTGCTGAGCTCCGTGCGCCGCCTGTGCCAGCCCGTGTCGGGCCCCCGCCCTGCTCTGGTCCCTCTACCTGGTGGCGGCCACCGCGGGGCTGCTGCGGGCCCTGGCCCGCCGGGGGCCGCCCCCCGCCCGCCACAAAGGGGCCCGGGACCGGGGGGAGCGCAACGGGGCCCGGGGCACCGAGGGGGCACGGGGCACAGAGGGGGCACGGGGCACAGAGGGGGCACGGGGCACAGAGGGGGCACGGCCCGAGGGCCGGCAGGCCAACAAGAAGAAAAAGTAGCCCCCAGAGCCCCCCAAAAACGGGGGGCAGGGAGGGAGTCCCCGGCTGGGGGGGCAGCGCTTGTTGGACCCCAGCCCGGGCCAGTGCCTTCAGCACAGTGTGGCCATGTGGGGTGGGGACACAGCCAGGCCTTGGGGACACCTCCCACTGCTACCTGGGGACACAGCCAGGCCTTGGGGACACCTCCCGCTGCTACCTGGGGACACAGCCAGGCCTTGGGGACACCTCCCACTGCCTGGGGGGACAGCCAGGCCTTGGGGGACACCTCCCACTGCCTGGGGGGGACACAGCCAGGCCTTGGGGACACCTCCCACTGCCTGGGGGAACACAGCCAGGCCTTGGGGACACCTCCCACTGCTACCTGGGGACACCCAGGGCTTGGGGACACCTCCCAGTGCTACCTGGGGACACCTCCCCAGTGTCCAGGCACTCCTGGGGACCCCTCCCTAGGGCTCGGGGGCTGCTTGGGGACACGTCCCAGTGTCTGGGGACCCGGCCCAAATGCCCGGGGACCCCTTGGGAACCTGGCCCCGATGTCGAGGGACCCCTCCCCAGTAGCCAGGGACCCCTTGGGGACCCCTCCAGGCCCCACAGTGTGGGGGCTTAGCACAGGTCAGGGGCTCAGAGCGGGTGGGGGCTCTGTGCCCACGGGCTGGGGCAGTTTGGGCAGTGCCAGCCCTCCGGTTACCCTGCCCAGCCCCTCAGGTCACTTTGGGGTCCCCCCTGGCACTTTGGGGTGCTCCTCCCTGCGGGCTCTGCCCATGCCATGGTTCCCCCTGCCCGGCTCAGCCCGAGCCCAGAGCTTTCCTATAATTTTCTAATTAAAGCCTTTGACATTCCAGCCCTGCAGCTCTCCTGGATTTGGGATTTGGGATTTGGGGGGTCCTGCGGGGAGGGGGACTGGCACGGGGGTGCAGCAGAGCAGGTTTATTGTAGAGCCCTAGGGCAGGGTCTGGGGGTGCTGTGGGGGGCCCGGCAGGGTTCAGGGGGGCTCAGCAGGGTTCAGGGGGTCCCAGCAGGGTTCGGGGGTCCCAGCAGGGTTCGGGGGGTCCCAGCAGGGTTCAGGGGTCCCAGCAGGGTTCAGGGGGGCTCAGCAGGGTTCAGGGGTCCCAGCAGGGTTTGGGGGGTCCCAGCAGGGTTCAGGGGGTCCCAGCAGGGTTCAGGGGTCCCAGCAGGGTTCAGGGGTCCCAGCAGGATTCAGGGGTCCCAGCAGGTTTTGGGAGGTCCCAGCAGGGTTCAGGGGTCCCAGCAGGGTTCAGGGGTCCCAGCAGGGTTCGGGGGTCCCAGCAGGGTTCGGGGGTCCCCCCTGCAGGACGGGGGTGTCACCAGCAGAGCTGCCCCGGGCAGTATTTGTCGATGAGGCCCTGGTAGTAAGCGCGGAGCTGCTGCACGTCGGGCAGCTCCTCCTGCTTGGTGTACAGGTCGAACTTGCTGCGGGGGCAAACGGGGGGTCAGGGCGGGGGGCTGCACCCCCCAAAGCCTGGGGGGGCCCGGCCGAGCCCCCAGACCCCCCCAGACCCCCCTGGCACACACTTGAGCTCGCGGAGCCAGGGCAGCATGCGGCGATCCTCGTCCGAGCACAGGTGCCCGTAGTCACCGTGGGCGTGCCAGGGGTAGAAGGAGTGGAAGCGAACCATGTAGAAGGCCTGGCGTGGGGGGGGGCGCGGGGTTAGGGTGCTCCCCCCGCACCCCCAAACCCCCCGGGGGTCCCCGAGCCCCCCCAGGCTGAGCTCACCTCCTTGGGCAGGGCGAACTTGTTGAACTTCATCACTTGGTACATGTACTCTGAAAAGGGGGGTGGGCGTGGGGAGGGGCTGGACCCCCACCGGGGGGGGACCCCGAGAGGTGCAGAGCCCCCCCAGAGTCACAGAGGCCCCCCAGGAGCTGCAGCCCCCCAAAGAGCAGCCCCTGCCCCACGCCAGGGGCTGCAGCCCATGCAAAGGGGGCAGTGGGGAGGGGGGGGTTCAGCACCGCCCCGGGGGGCACCAGAGCCCCGTTGGGGGCAGGGGGTGCTGCCCCCAGGAAGGGACCCCTCCCCTCGGCCCCCCAAACTCACCATCGTGGCCCCAGGACATGAGGACGTTGTCCAGGCCGCAGCCGGGCTGGTACATCCCGTACTCGGTGCTGGGGATGGGGTGGGGATTGAGGGGCTGGACCCCCCCCTGCAGCCCAGCCGGGCCGGGGGTGCGGCCCCCAACCCCCCGGGGGTCCCGCTCACCTGTACCGGGGGTCTTTGGTGTCGGGGTTCTCGTGGAAGGTGGAGTCCCCGTACACCACCGACTTCTGCACCTTGCAGCCCACCGGGAAGGTGTCCCCGACCACGGCCCACTGCGGGGACACGGGGGTCACAGCGCCCCCCGAGGGCTCCCCGGCCGCGGGGGGACCCCCCGAGCCCCCTCCCCGCCGTGCCGCTCACCTGGGGCTCCCCGAACAGCACCAGCACCTTGCCCAGGTCGTGCAGGAGCCCCACGAGGTGGAACCAGTCTGGGGGGACAGGCGGGGCCGCGTCACCCCCGGGCCGGGCACCCGGCGGGGCACGGGGCGGGCACGGGGCGGGCTCCGGCCCCACCTTTGTCGGGGTGCGCCCGGCGGATCCCCTCGGCCGTCTGGAAGGCGTGGAAGGAGTTGGGGAAATCCACGTCGGGGTCCGACTCGTCCACGAGCTGGTCCAGCAGCTCCAGCGCCTCCATCACGCTCATCCTCCGCTGCGAGCAGGAGCCGTACTGGGCGCTCTGGGGACGGCGACACGTGGCGACAGCGCCATCCCCTGCCAGCGCCGGGGGCCGGTGCCCCTCGGTGCCCCCACACCGGGGGCTGGGATGGGCGGCGGGGCTGGGACACCGCCGCTGTGGTGACACCGGGGGACCCGGGGTGATACCGAGGGACAGGGGGTGACACCGGGGGACAGGGGGGGACTCAGGGTGACACCGAGGGACACGGGGTGACACCGAGGGACAGGGGGTGACACCGGGGGACTCAGGGTGACACCGAGGGACACGGGGTGATACCGAGGGACAGGGGGTGACACCGGGGGACAGGGGGTGACACCGGGGGACTCAGGGTGACACCGGGGGACCCGGGGTGATACCGAGGGACAGGGGGTGACACCGGGGGACACGGGGTGACACCGAGGGACAGGGGGTGACACCGAGGTGACACCGGGGGACTCAGGGTGACACCGGGGGACTCAGGGTGACACCGAGGGACAGGGGGTGACACCGGGGGACGCGGGGGTGACACCGAGGGACAGGGGGTGACACCGAGGTGACACCGGGGGACTCAGGGTGACACCGGGGACCCGGGGCCGCTCGCACCTTCCTGCGGACGAACTCCACGGTCTGGTGCGTGTGCATGAGCCGGTAGGTGTTGTACACGCGGTCGATCAGCTTCCCCTCCTGCGGGGCAGCACCGGGGCTGGGGGCGCGCCGGGGGCTCCCCCCGTGTCCCCGCGCCCTGCCCGGTGCTCTGGGGACAGCCGGAGCCCCGGGACCCGCCCGGCCGGGGACCCCCGCCCCCCGGGACCCCCACTCACGGTGTAGTTGCGGAACTCGCTCTTGGCCTTGCCGGGCTGCGGCTCCTCGGAGGAGTCGGGGCCCTGCGGGGAACGGGGGTCAGGGGGACCCGCGTGGGGACCGAGGGACGGGGACACGGGACAAGGACCAGAGCGGCTCAGGGGGACCCGCGTGGGGACCGAGGACCGAGGGACGGGGACAGGGACAGGGACAGAGCGGCTCAGAGGTCCCATGGGGCACCGCGGGACAGGGACAGAGGGATCAGGGCTCCCATCCTGCCCCCGGCATGGGGACAGGGGACAGGGACAGAGGGGATCAGGGGTCCTGTCCTGTCCTGCTCCTCTGGCCGAGGCTCTGCAGGACAGGGACAGGAGGTTGGGGACAGGGGGACAGTGGCACCAAGGAGAGAGCTGGTCTCGTAGGATCACACTGTTACACTTTGTCACACGGTGTCACACTTTGTCACACACTATCACACAATGTCACACTTTGTCACACACTATCGCACACTATCTATCACCGTGTCACACGGTGTCACACGGTGTCACAGATCACCACACACTGTCCCCCGGGGCACAGACGGACCTGGGGGTGCCATCCCCGATCCCTGGGGGGGTCCAGCCCCGGCTGTCCCTAGATGGGGACAGCAGTCCAGGGGTCCCTGTTGGGGGTCTCTGCCCAGCCCCACGGGTGCTGTGGGACACCCCCCGGGCTGGCCCTGTCCCCACAACCCTGCCCAGGGTGGGGGCAGCTCCCTGTGGCCTCGGGACCCCCCAAGCTGGGACCCTTTGGGGTGGGGTGGGGGGCACCCCACAGCAGGGGCGGCATCGCCAAGGGGTCCCTCTGTCCCCGGGTTTGGGGTGGCCCGGGTGTGTCTGTCCCGTCCCCCTCCCCAGGTGTGTCTGTCCCCCCCCAGACGGAGCCCCCCGCCCCGCTCACCTCCCGCAGGCTGCTCATGCTGGGGCTGGGGGCTCCGGGGCTGGGGGCGGCCGCCTCAGCCCCGCTTTTATGGCGGGGGGTGGCGCGGGGGGCCCGCCCGGCGCCGCGGGGACAATGGGTGACAATCGGTGACCAGTTAACCCGCCCCGGTTAATGTTTGACCCCCCGCCCGCCGGGGGGGGGCTGGGGACCCCCGGGTGGGGCCGCGAGTGACCCCGCAGGGACACCGGGAGAGGAACCGGCCCGGGGGGCACAGCGGGGACACCGGGATGGCACTGCCCCGGGGAGGCGGTGGCACGGGTGTGACACGGCACGGGCTGGCACGGGTGGGCATGGACACGTGTGGGCACGGCCAGGGCAGGGCACAGACGCGGCCGGACATGGGCACGTGTGGGCACAACCAGGCACAGACACGTGTGGGCACAGGCACAGACACACGGGTGTGTGCCCCCACTGTCCCCACGTCTGTCCCCACAGCCCTGCGGACACAGCCCCCACCTGTCACCTCCTGCTCCTGAGGGGCTCCGTGCCTGTCCCTGGACACGGCTGCCCCCTGCCCACCCCCTGCCCCATCCCATATCCCATCCCCCTGGGATCACCGTGCCCCATCCCATATCCCATCCCATATCCCATCCCCATGGGATCACCGTGCCCCATCCCATATCCCATCCCTGTGGGATCACCGTGCCCCATCCCATATCCCATCCCTGTGGGATCACCGTGCTCCATCCCATATCCCATCCCCCTGGGATCACCGTGCCCATATCCCATATCCCATCCCTATGGGATCACCGTGCTCCATCCCATATCCCATCCCTGCCCCTTCCCTATGGGATCACCGTGCCCATATCCCATATCCCATCCCTATGGGATCACCGTGCCCCATCCCCGCCCCTTCCCTATGGGATCACCGTGCTCCATCCCATATCCCATCCCTATGGGATCGCCACGCCCCAGCCCAGCTCCTCCTCACACGCTTTGTTTATTCCACACAATCCAGGATTCCCGGGAAGCAGCGACCTGGGCCAGGGTGGGTCGGGCACCCCCCGGGCTCAGCGGGGGCACCCAGGGGAGGGGACAAAGGCCTGGGGACCCCCACACCCCTCGGGATCCCCCAGCGCCCCTCGGCAGCTCCACGGGGTCTGGGAAGTCCCGGGACACCCAGGGGACGGACACCCAGGGGACATCCTGTGCTGAAACTGGGACACCCAGGGGACGGACACCCGGGGACAGCTCCGTCCGTGTGGCACCCAGGGGACATCCTGGTGCTCTGGGGAATGGGGGCTGGGGAGCTCCTGGCATGATTGGGGTGCTCCGGGGGCTGGGGTGTTCTTGGGAATGGGGTGTTCTTGGGAATGGGGGTGTTCCCAGCAATAGGGTGTTCCTGAGAATGGAGTGCTCTGGGGGAACAGGCACATTCCTGTGGGAATGGGGTGGCCCAGGAATGGGGTGCTCTGGGGGAACGGGCACATTCCTGTGGGAATGGGGTGCCCCAGGAATGGGGTGCTCTGTGAACGGGGTGCCCCAGGAATCGGGGTGCTCCTGGGAGGCCAGGGCTGTTCTGGAGGGTCTGGGGCTGCTGCTCTTGGGGGGCTGCTCAAGCTGCCCCCAGGAGGGGGTGGGACAGTGACCTGGGTCCCACATCCCCGTCCCTGTCCTGGCGGGGTCCCACAGCCCCAGTGTCACCCTGGGGAAGGGCTGGGTGCCCTGGGGGTGCCCTGGGGGTGCCCCGGCCCGCACGGGAATGCTGAGTCAGCAGGAGCGTCTTGCACAAGGTTCCGGTGCTGCTGCGGTCAGCGGGATTCCCGGTGGCCCTTGGACCTGCCCCGCACCGACTGGCCACTGCCGCCACCACGGGCCAGCACCGGCCACCAGGGGCCACTCTGAGCCACCGAGAGTCACTGCGGGCCAGCACCGGTCACAGGGGCCACTCTGAGCCACCGAGAGTCACTGCGGGCCAGCACCGGCCACCAGGGGCCACTCTGAGCCACCGAGAGTCACTGCGGGCCAGCACCGGTCACAGGGGCCACTCCGAGCCACCGAGAGTCACTGCGGGCCAGCACCGGTCACCGTGAGTCGCTCTGGGCCACCGAGAGTCACTGCGGGCCAGCGCCGGTCACCGTGAGTCGCTCAGGGCCACCGCCGGTCTGTGAGGCCACCTCCAGTCCCCGGGGCCACCGCCGGTCTGTGAGGCCACCTCCAGTCTCTGAGGCCACCGCCGGTCTGTGAGGCCACCTCCAGTCCCCGGGGCCACCGCCGGCCACCACGGATCCCGTTGTTCATCCCGGGCCACCGGCAGTCCCACGGGGCCGCTGTCCATCCGCGGCCGCCCCGGCGCTCCATCAGGAGGCTCCGGCGCCCGGAGGAGCCCGCGGCGGTGCTCGGGGGGTCCCGCGGGGCGGGGGCGCGCCCCCCGCTCAGCCGTAGCTGTGGGGGCTGTTGGGGTTCATGGGGGACGAGTCGCGGCGGCCCGACCGTCCCCGCAGCTGCCACAGGCGGTGGCTCAGGTTCTGCACCTGGCAGGTGCCCAGCACGCAGCCCACCCGCACCAGGTGCGCCCCGGCGTGGCGGCGGCCGCGGCCGGCCCGGGGGTCCCACCGGGGGGGATCGGCCCGGGGCTCCCACCGGGGGGGATCGGCCCGGGGGTCCCACCGGGGGGGATCGGCCCGGGGCTCCCACCGGGGGGGATCGGCCCGGGGCTCCCACCGGCGGTGCCGCAGCACGAGGCGCCGGCCGTGCCACGGCGGGGGCCGCGGGGCGGGCGGGCGGTGCCGGGGGGCGGCCCACGGGCCGTGCCGGGGAAGCGGCGCTCGGTGCCGCGGGGTCCCCGCGGGCTGCGGGGCCGGGGGCGCTCCGGGCAGAGCGGGGATCCGCTCCGGGGGGCTCCGAGCCGGGGGGGCCCTGCGGAGAGAAGGGACACGGTCAGGGGGACGCGGCTGCGGCTCGGGGGGCGCCGGGCACCGCCGAGCCCGGAGCCGGCGCTGAGCCCGGCGCTTCCGGAGGGGCGGAGGAGGAGGAGGAGGAGAGGAGGAGGAGGAGGAGGAAGCAGCCTCTACCTGCAGGCACACACGTACCCCGAGCACACGGACACGTGTCCCGCACACACGACACCCCCGGGCAGCCGCCGGGGCCCCCCCGGCTCCCCCCGCTCCGTTCCCACGGGCCCTGCCCCGCACCCACGTGCCCCGGTAACCGCGGGGGGCTCCGGGCACCCCCACGGGGCCACAGAGCTGCCCCGGCCTCAGCGCCCCTATCCCGGGACGCCTTTTCCTCGGGGGACCCCTCCTCAGCTCCAAGGAACTCGGAGCTTTGGGTCCCATTTCCTGAGTCCCGTCCTTCTCTTTTCCCTTTTTAAAATATTCCTCCCCATTTTCACCCTCGTCCCGTGCCCCACGGAACCCCGGCCCAGCCATGGCAGGGGGTGCCCTGAGGGGTCGGGGTGCCCCCCCCGGCCGGCGGTGCCAGGGCCGCTGCCCCCGCACCCCCCGAGCCAGGCGGGGATCCCCGGTCCGGAGGCGCTCCCCGAGCCGGGACGCGCCCCCGAACGTGCGGGGTGGGCACGGTCACACGGGGAGCGGCCCGGCCCCAGAGACCCCCCCGGGCACCCACAGCGGCCCCGGGCCCCCCCGAGATCCCGCACACACAAAATCCCTGTCCCGGCGTGTGCCAGCCCCCGCGGCTCTGGCTCACCTGGCACACCTGGCACACCTTTGCACACCTTTGCACGCCTGGCACACCTGGCACCTCCCGCAACCCCGGGGGTGCCCGCGGTGCCCCCAGCGCTCATGGCGGGGGCCGGGACCCCGCACCCCCCGCCCGGTACCGCGTCCCCGGGGTGGGGATCCAGCAGGAGACGCTGCCCCGGGACCCCCCAGGCCCCCATCCCGGGGGGAACGGGGAGGGGGCGGGCAGGGGGGGCGGGAAAAGGGGGTGCGGGTGGGCAGGACGAGAGGGGCCGGGGTGCGGGCAGGGGTGCGGGCAGGGATCGGGCAGGGGTGCGGGCAGGGATCGGGCAGGGATCGGGCAGGGATCGGGCAGGGATCGGGCAGGGATCGCGCAGGGATCGGGCAGGGATCGCGCAGGGTCCCTCACCTGCGCGGCGGCAGGGCCCGCCCGTGGGGCAGCTCCAGCAGGCACAGCGCGAAGCTGACGCAACCGAGCGCCAGCGGGGCCGGGGCTCGCATGGCCGGACGGGACGGGACGGGACGGGACGGGCGGCGGCGGCGGCGGGAGGCACGGGGAGGGCGGCTCGGCGCGGGGGTCGCGCTGGGCTCCGGCTCCGGCTCGGGGTCGCAGCCCCTGCTCGTGCTGCCCCCGCTCCGCTCCCTGCCTGTGCCGCAGCCGGGGCGGCGCGGGGTCCCGGCGGTACCGGAACGGGACCGGGACCGGGACCGGGCTGCGCTGCCTCGGGCTCGGCTCCGTCCCCGCTCGGCGCTGCCGCTCCCCGCCCCGGCCCAGGTTAAATATCGCCGGGGCCGGCGGGCGGGAGGGGCCCGGCGGGACGGGAGGAGCCGCGGGCGGGAGCAGCAGCAGCAGCAGCAGCAGCAGCCCCGCGCCGCCCTCGGCTCCGCACCGGCCCCGGAGCCCCGGCCCCGCACCTTCCCGGCACCGCTCCCGCAGCCCCCGAGTCCCGCAGCACCCCGGCCCCGCTGTGTCCGTGCCAGACCCCGCACTGCCCCTCCCAGACCCCGCACTGCCCCCCGCCCCTCTGCCCGGCACGGCCTTCGCACCTTCCCCGGCCCCTCCCCAGCCCCGCAGCAGCCCAGGCCCGAGCCCGGCCCGAACCTCACCCCGGTACCGCACGCACCCGGCCCCGCTGCCCGGCTGCCCCCGGGACCTTCCCGGCGCAGGGCCGGGGCTGGGGAGCGGCCCTGGGGCCGGGCCGGGCTGGGCTGGGCTGGGGGACCCGTCTTGGGGGGCAGAGGGACGGGGCTGGGACTATCGGGGGGTCTGGGCAGCCCCCCGGCCGGGCCGGGTCCGCGCTGCCCCGTGCCACGTCGCTCCGCGCCCTGCCAAACCCGGCCGTGCCCTCCCGGCTGGCACCGCCGGGCACCTCCCGGGCACCCCCCGGGCACCCCGACACCCCCTGCCCTGGGGGGACCCCGGGGGGACAGAGCCCCCCAGTGCAGCCCAGCAGGGACAGCCCCGTGTGCCCCCTCGGGGGGCAGCAGCACCCCCGGTCCTGCCCGGGCTGATTCCGCGTTTGAAGCATCACATGGCGCCTTGCAGAACAGCTCAGGAATGTAAATCCGCAGGGATCAGGGCGGCCCCGCTCCTGCCGGGCAGCAGCTCCCCCAAACCGGGATCCTGGGGTCCCGGGGGGCTCCTGGGGGCTGCCTCTGAGCTGGGCAGGGGAGGGGTCCCCAGAGCTCCCCTCGCTGGGACCCCCGGCCGGGACCCCCACCCTGCTGGAGCCGGGGGGATCGGGGGACGCCCCCCAGCACCCCCGGGAGCCCGAGCCGGCCCGGACCCGGGGCTGGGGGTTCCCGCTCCCCCCTCTTCCCCAGGCCGAGGGCCGGGGGCCTCCGCGTGCCCGGAATCGCTGGGATTCTTCCGCATTATCGGGACACAAAGGCTGCGCACACCCGGCCCCGTGCGGGGGGATTTGGGGCAGCACCTGATCCCGGCGCGGGGGGCACGGGCGGGGGCGGCGGGACACGGCCCCGAGCGGGGCGGGGGGCGCGGCTGGATCCGGCCCGACCCCCGGGAATCCCTGCGCGGTCCGGGCTGAGAGAGGGAAAACCCAGCGAGAGGGAAAACCCGGCTGGAAACAAGGCCGAGAGCCGCGGGCGGGGGGACGCGGGACACCCTGGGACCCCCGAGCCCGCCGCCACCTCCGCGGTGTCCCCAGGGCTGTGCCCGCCGGTGTCACCCCCCCCGCGGGGTCCGGGACACAGAGGTGACATCTGTCACCCGGCACGGCGCAGCGCCAGCGCCCCCACAGCGACCCCCGCGCCATCCCGGGCTCCCCTTGTGCGGGTCCCCGTGCGGGCAGGGCCAGCCGCTGTCACCCCCGGGGACAAACCGTGTCACCAGGGTCAGGGTCACCGGGGAAAGTGTCACCAGGGTCCGTGTCACCAGGGTCAGTGTCACCAGGGTCAGGGTCACCGGGGAAAGTGTCACCAGGGTCAGGGTCACCAGGGTCAGGGTCACCAGGGTCAGGGTCACCAGGGAAAGTGTCACCAGGGAAAGTGTCACCAGGGTCAGGGTCACCAGGGTCAGGGTCACCAGGGAAAGTGTCACCAGGGTCAGGGTCACCAGGGTCAGTGTCACCAGGGTCAGTGTCACCAGGGTCAGTGTCACCAGGGTCAGTGTCACCGGGGAAAGTGTCACCAGGGTCAGGGTCACCAGGGTCCGTGTCACCAGGGTCAGCCTGGGCACGGGGAGGGGGCTCTGGGGACACGGCAGGGGGGCAGCTGAGCCCCCGGCCCACAGCAGGGGCAGGGCCCGTTTCCCTGCCCTCCTCCTCCTCCTCAGGGATCACCATCCTTGGGGCACTGGGAGGGACCCCGGGCGCTGTCCCTGCCCGGCCCTGCTGGGTCCGGCTGTCCCCTCACGGCCACCCCGGCACGGGCCACAGCTGGACCCGCACCGGGAGCCGCCGTCCCCGGGTCACCCCCTCTGTCCCCGGGCCCGGCAGCGCTTTCCCTCTCCCTCTCCCTCTCCCTCTTCCTCCTCCTCTCCGCTGGCTCCCGGCCCTGGGAACCCAGGAGAAGTTTTAATTAGCTTAATTGCCTGCTGGCTGAGGCCCCGGGGCAGGGCGGGCTCCGCTCACCCGCCCCCCAAAAAGCGCCCCTGGCTGCTGCTGGCACCCCCGGGGGGCGGGGGGCACAGCCGGGACCCCCAAACCGAGCGGCCGCTGCCCAATCCCTGGGCCCGCCGGGACACTCGGAACCGTGTCCTGCTGGGCAGCGGTGACAGCGACACCCCGGGACATCGGGCTCCGTGTGCGGGACACCCCGGGACATCGGGCTCCGTGTCCGGGACACGCCGGGACATCGGGCTCCGTGTCCGGGACACGCCGGGACATCGGGCTCCGTGTGCGGGACACGCCGGGACATCGGGCTCCGTGTCCGGGCCGCGGGAACGGCCGGGAGCTGCCGGGAGAGCGGAGGAACCGCTTCCTCCAGCCTGCAGACACGGCAGGGTCACCAGCGTCCCCAGGGTCACCGGCATCCCTGTTGTCACCAGCATCCTCAGCGCCCCAGCGTCCCCAGTGTCCCCAGTGCTCCCAGTGTCCCCAGCATCTCCAGGAACGCCAGCAACCCCCAGTGTCCCCAGTGTCCCCAGCAGCAGCGCTTTCCCGAGAGGATCCCGGGCACACGGCGCGATTGGGCTCTGCACGTGCCTCGCGTCCCCGTGCCCCGTTCCTGTCCCCGTGCCCGTGTCCTGCGCTCCCTGTGCCCGCCGCTGCCCCTGCGGGTCCCGCACAGCCCCTGCTGCCGTGGCACCGCTGCCACCACCGGTCCCCGCAGTGCCACCCCCGCGGTGCCAGTGCCAATCTCCGCTGTGTCAGCGCCACTCCTGCCGTGCCAGTGCCACCCCCGCGGTCCCGCCCCCGCCGGTACAGACCCCAGCGGTGTCCCCGTGCCCGTCCCACCCTGGCACAGGACGGTCACACCCGCACGGCCCCGGGCGCTGCCAGGCTGGATCAGCCCGCTTTTCCCGTTCCCAGCCTCCGGCACCGCTCCGGTGCCACGTCCCCGCTGTCACCTTTGCCGGGTGCCCGTCCCTGTCACTGTCCCAGGAGGTCACAGCGGGTGTCCCCTGCTCTGTGCCCGCACAGCCCCCCGCCATCCCTGCAGCCCGGGGTCCGGGTGTGGCTCCTACCGGGGACACGGGGACGCGGGGACACGGGGACACGGGGACACGGGGACACGGGGATGCGGGGATGCGGGGACATGGGGACACGGTCACGGCCACCCCGCTGCCAGGCCGCACCCGGCCGATGGCCGAGCCGTGCCGCAATGGGTACATGGCACAGGGACACCGGCGGCTCGGTGCCACCCCCGGTCACCGCTGTCCCACCCCGCCGGCGTCCCCAGGAGCCGCCCCGGGCCAGCCCTGCCCGGAGCGGGGCCAGCGCAGGACCGGGTCTCTAGCGGGGCCGGTGCCCGTGCCCGGCACGGAGCCAGCCGTGTCCCAGCCGTGTCCCGACACGCCGCACATGTCCCGACACGCGGCGGGGCCGGCGGGAGGCGCAAGGGCCGGGCACGGTTGCATCACCCCCGGCCGGGTGCGGGTGCGGGTGCCGGGGGGACCCCGCTCGGGGGTGCCGGGACCGGCCGCGCATGCCGGGATCCCCCCAGGGCCGGCGATGGGGATGGCCCGGGCTGTCCCTGCCCGGGGACACCGCGGGGACACCGGGGCTGACGCCAGGGCAGGGCCCCGCTGTCCCTGGGGCAGGGGCGGCACCGAGCCCCGGGTGCGGGGACACCGCGGGATGGGGACACCGAGCCTCAGGGTCGTGTCCTGGGGGTCCCATCTGTGCGTGGGGTCAAACTGTGTGTGGGGACACCTGAGTGGGGTCACACCTGTGTGTGGGGACACCTCTGTGTGTGTGGCCACACCTGCGGGGGTCCTTTCCGGGGGAACGTTGTGCAATGGGGGGCGTGTACAACCTGTGGGCACCCCGGGGGCCGTGCACACCTGAGGGGGGTCTGTGCTCACGGGGGGTGTCCCGCCGCATCCGGAGGGTCCCCACACGCCTGGCCGTGCACACCTGAGGGGTCCATGCACACTCAGGGATGGCCCCGCACACCCCGGGACGTGCCCGTACACACCGGGATGTCCCCGCACACCCCTGGATGTCCCCGCACCCCTGGATGTCCCCGCACACCCCTGGATGTCCCCGCACACCCCTGGATGTCCCCGCACACCTCTGGATGTCCCCGCACCCCGGGTGTCCCCGCACACCCCTGGATGTCCCCGCACCCCTGGATGTCCCCGCACCCCGGGTGTCCCCGCACCCCTGGATGTCCCCGCACCCCTGGATGTCCCCGCACACCCCTGGATGTCCCCGCACCCCGGATGTCCCCGCACACCCCGGGATGTCCCCGCACCCCGGGTGTCCCCGTGTCCCCCCCACTCCCGGACCCTCCGTCCCCCCTCCCCCCCCTCGGGGAAGCCCCTCGCCCGCCCCCGCCCCCTCCCCATCAGGCCCCGCCTCCTCTGCTCTTGGCCCCGCCCCTACTGCCGCGACCAATGGGAGGCTCCGCCCCTCCCTCCCGCAGCCAATGGGAGGCGAGGCCCCGCCCCCCGCGGCGGCCGGCGCTGGCGCAGGCGCGGTGCGCGCGGGGCCAAGATGGCGGCGGCGGCGGGCGGTGGGCGCGGGCGGGCGGCGGCGCCCTGAGGAGCCGAGCGCGGCCTCGCGGGGCCCCCGGGGCCGGCCCGGGCCGCCCCCGCCGCCATGGCCCGCCTGGCCGACTACTTCGTGCTCGTGGGATACGACCCCGGCAAGCGCGGTGAGCGGCGGAGCGACGCGGGGGGGCCGGGCCCGCGCGGGGCTGCCCCGGCCGGGGCTGCGGGGCCGGGGCCGCGGGGCGAGCGCGGGGCCGGGGCCGCGGGGCGAGCGCGGGCCGGGCTGCGGGGCGGCGGTGCAGGGTGGTGCTGGAGCCGGACGGGGCTGTGGGGCCGTCCCGGGCGTGCGGGTGAGCCGGGCCGGGGCAGCGGAGCCGTCCCGGGGCCGCGGGGCCGTGGCCGGTGCCGGGCCGGGCAGCCCCGGGCCGTTCTGAGCCCGCCGTGACGCCGCTCCGAGCGGCCCCCGAGCAGCTGCCGGCAGCCGGAGCCGCCCCTGCGCGGCTCGGCGCGTTCACGGTTTGGGTGTTTTCGGTCTGTCTCCCTCCCCCGCCGTGCGCGGGCTGTCACCGCTCCGGAAACATCGGCTGGGCCCGGGGGAGCACTGCTGTCCTCGGCACGGCCTGGCCCGCTCCCCCTGCGCGTCCTCGGCTCCGGGCACGGGACTGCTCCCGGTCCTGCTTCCGCTGGGCACCGCAGCCCCTGCGATGGAGGCCTGTACCCCCAGCCCCATTCCCTGGGCACCCCCAGCCCCATTCCCTGGGACGGGGGGCTGTACCCCCAGCCCCATTGCCCGCCCACCCACAGCCCCTGCGATGGGGGGGCTGTACCCCCAGCCCCATTGCCCGCCCACCCACAGCCTCTGCGATGGGGGGCTGTACCCCCAGCCCCATTCCCTGGGACGGGGGGCTGTACCCCCAGCCCCATTGCCCAGCACCCCCAGCCCCATTCCCCAGGCCCTCATGCCCTCCCTCAGCCACTCCTGACCCCCGGGTCTGTGGGATGTCGCACAGTTCCTCCATCCTCTCTCACATCCCTGCTCGCTGTCAGGTGATGCTGTTGCTTGTTGTGGTCGTGGGGTGTTCCTTGTTGTGGATTTAGGTTCTCTTCCCATCGTGTTTCCTTCTGGTTCCTGCCCGCAGAGCTGTGGGGGCAGACGAGCTTTGGCAGCGTCACGGGGCAGGTAAAGTGCCCTGCAATCAGGAAAGGAGGCCTTTGCTGCAGAACCCCCGCCCCGGGTGTCTGTGCCCACCTGGCACCCTCCCAGCTGTGGCTGAGCTTGTTCTGAGCCTGTGCTCGGGGCTGGGGAAGGGGAATGCTGGTTTGGCTGGGCGTTTGTCCATCAGGAGATGCTGGTGGGGCTCAGATGCACAATCCCAACCTGGATCCCAGCCCCATCCCGGGGTCCCTGGAGGGGGCAGCAGGAGTGAGGTGTGTGTTGGGAATGCTGGAGAGCAGAGCTCTGGATCAGAGTTTGGTGTTCCCCGAGGGCTTTCTGCTCATGTGGTGCTGGTTTGGTTGTTGTTGTTATTGTTGCTGTTATTGCAGTTGTGTTCCCCAGTGTCCCCTTGTCCCGGGGCACTGGGGTGGGCAGGAGCTGCTGTCCCAGGGCTCACACTGTGCTGGGGTGGGAGGTGCAGGGGGATTTCAGGATTCCATCCGGTAACAGGCTCCACATCCTCTCAGGAGCCATGCTAGTGGCTGTACCAACTTTGTCCTGCCCCTGGGTGCTTCCTCCTGCATCTTCTTCCTCATCTCCTCCCTGAGCATGCTGCAGCTGGGACCTGCACCCTCAAACTGCTGCTGTCAGCTGGTTGGTGGCTGGTGGAGATCAGGGACCTGACATTCCTTGCTGTGATCCCAGAGCCCGAGTTTCCCAGGGAGCAGAAATGTCCCTCGTGTGCCTGGGGTCGTTTGGGATTGTTTGGGAGAGGGATGATGCTGTGAGCTGATGTGCGTGGCTGCAGTGGGACAGCCAAAAGGAAGAGCAGGTTAAGGTGGGATGTTGGGAGGGAACTCCTGGCTGGCAGGGCGGGCAGGCCCTGGCACAGGGTGCCCACAGCAGCTGGGGCTGCCCCTGCATCCCTGGCAGTGCCCAAGGCCAGGCTGGAGCAGCCTGGGACAGTGGGAGGTGTCCCTGCCATGGCAGGGGTGGATCAAGATGAACTTTCTGTTCCCTTCCCACTCAAATCACTCCGTGGTTCTGTGCCACTGGGAAGGGAAGAGTTCACACTTAACAAATTATGTTCCTTTGGTGTAAATATTCGCTTTATTTTGGTTTTGGCTCACCTCTGCATGGAGGGAATGGCTCCGGGATATTGTGGGGAGATGGGTCCAGGATGCCCTGGGGGGATGGATCCAGGTTCCCCTGGAAGGGACAGGTCCCAGACACCAGCCCAACCCTGCTGGCTGCTGGGCTGGCCCAGTCAGAAGTGTCCCCTGTGCAGCATGAGGCACCCGGAGCTGTGGCCTCTGTGCCAGCCCAGGCAAAGCCCTTGCCGTGCCAGGCTGGAGGTGTCCGAGCCCTGTCCCCAGGGCAGTGCCAGTCTGTCCGCAGGGATGGAGTGACACCGGTTCTGTGGTTTTTGGGATCAGGCTGGCAGCATGCCCGGCTCCAGCTCTGTTTTCCCACCCCCCTCCCTGCTTAGATAACGCTGGAGGAAGGGCAGCGGCGCTCATCTGCCGCTGACTAATTGCTGTACAGGTTGGGCTGCTCTGGCAGAGCCGTGGGCTGTGCCAGGCTGGGCTGTGCCAGGCTGGGCTGTGCCATCCCTGGAGGCCTCACCTGTAAACAAAGCTGGGCTGAGCTGCCCCAGGGCTGGATGAGCCCCTCGGGGAGTGCAGTGCCTGTGGGGTTTGGGGTCGGGCAGGGATGGGTTTGCACTGGGGATGTGAAAGGAGCTGAGGTGGCTCTGCAGTGTCTCCAGAGAGACAATGCCAGGCTGGGCTGGGGGGCAGAGCCCCTGCAGTGCCACCCCTGCCATGGCAGGGACACCTCCCACTGTGCCAGGCTGCTCCAGCCCCAGTGCCCAGCCTGGCCTTGGGCACTGCCAGGGATGCAGGGGCAGCCCCAGCTGCTCTGGCAGTGCCAGCCCAGGCAGGAATTCCTCATTGCCAAGATGCCACCCATGGCTGCCCTCTGGCAGTGGGAGCCATTCCCTGTGTGCTGTCCCTGCAGGCCTTGTCCCCAGTCCCTCTGCAGGCCCTGCCAGGGGCTCTCAGCTCTCCCTGGATCCTTCCCTCCCCTCCCAGCCTGGCTCCCTGCGATGTTGCCGTGGCTCGGTGCAGTTTGTGGGAACAAAACCGAAAGCAGATCTGTGCTGGAGCAGGCCCCGCTGGGTTCCCTGGGCTCACTGGGTGCTGCTGGAGCCGCCTGTCCCTGGGCTTTCCCCGAGCAGCCTCGTCCCCGTGACCCGGGGCTGTCTGCAGGGACCACGTCCCGCTCCTCGGGCAGGGCCCTCACGGGCTCTGAACTCCCTCAAGGGCTCTGCCTTTGGCCGTGCAGCGGGGCCTTGAGCTGCTCTGGTGCACGGGCTGTCCAGGCCCAGGGCAGGCATCCAGAGGCTTTTCCTGCTTTGTGCAGCTGTGGGGGCAGTGTCAGGCAATGCAGAGCACGGGCACACCACCTGCCTGACACAGTGTGCCCCTGTGCCTCTGCTGTGCCAGGCACCCAGCCCGCTCTGTGGGGCACCAGGGGAAAGTGTGGGGCGAACGCTCCTGGCACTGGGAACCAGCAGGCACTGGGAACCAGCCCCTTCCATGGCAGGGTCTGTTTTTCTGTGTGCTGATTGCTCACATTATTCCCTGGAAATGGACGGGTTTTATTCTCCTGGCTCTTCCTTCAGCTTCCCAGAGCTGGGATTTGACTGGGTTTTACCTGGGAATGTGCTGGGTTTTACCTGGAATGACAGCTTCCCAGAGCTGGGATTGTGCTGGGTTTTACTGGGAATGACAACTTCCCAGAGCTGGGATTGTGCTGGGATTTACCTGGAATGACAGCTGCCCAGAACTGGGAATGTGCCTGGTTTTAGCTGGGATTATGCTGGGTTTTACTGGGAATGACAGCTGCCCAGAGCTGGGATTGTGCTGGGTTATACCTGGAATGACAACTTCCCAGAGCTGGGATTGTGCTGGGTTTTACTGGGAATGACAGCTGCCCAGAGCTGGGATTGTGCTGGGTTTTCCCTCAGGATCTGAGGGGTTTTCTCTGTGCACCCCTCAAACCCTGAGAGTCCAGGACAGCTCCATCCCAAACCCTGTGGCTGAAGGAGTCTGGAAGTTTTGCATAGGGAGCACTGGATGGGCATGGTCTGGATGATGGGAGCCAAGACCCAGCTTGGGATCGATTTAGGATATTCCAGGGGATTTAGGCTCCCAGAGGGCAGCCATGGGTGGCATCTTGGCAATGAGGAATTCCTGCCTGGGCTGGCACTGCCAGAGCAGCTGGGGCTGCCCCTGATCCCTGCAGTGCCCAAGGCCAGGCTGGGCACTGGGGCTGGAGCAGCCTGGCACAGTGGGAGGTGTCCCTGCCATGGCAGGGGTGGCACTGGGTGAAGTTTAATCCCTTCCCACCCAGCCCAGTCTGGGATTCCCTGGTTCCATGTGCCTCTGGAAGGGTCACCCCTCCCACCAGCCCCCACAGCTTCCAGCTGCATCCAGGCCTGGGAACTGCAGCTCTTTGATCCCAGCTGCTCCAGGAATCCTCCTCTCCTTCCCTTTGAACTCCTGCCCGGGAGGAGCAGCTCTGGGGGCTGCAGGTCCCGCGTGGGAGTTGGAGGCCAAGCAGTGACAGTGACAGGGCCAGAGCTGTCCCTGGGCTGTGCCAGGGCTGGGCCTGAGCTCCTCCAGCTCCACTGAGGTGTGTTTGTGGATGGGGAGAGATTCATCTTGGAATGAACATTCATCATGGAGTTGTTTAGGTTGGGAAACCGCTCAGAGCCCATCCAGTCCAACCATTCCCAGCACTGTCAAGGCCACCACTGACCATGTCCCCAAGTGCCACATCCACAAGGATCTTAAATCCCTGCAGGGATGGGCACTCCAAACCCCTCTGGGCAGCCCCTGCCAAGGCCTGAGCCCTTTCCACGGGGAAATTCCTGCTGTGCCCACCCTGAGCTGCCCTGGCCCAGCCTGAGGCCGCTCCCTCTGCTCCTGTCCCTGTTCCCTGGACTGTCCCCTCCTGGCAGGGACTTGTGCAGAGCCACCAGGGCCCCTGAGCCTCCTTTGCTCCAGGCTCAGCCCCTGCCCAGCTCCCTCAGCCCTGCTGGGGCTCCAGGCCATTCCCAGCCCCGTTCCCTGGGCACTGCAGCCCCTCCTTTTCCACGGTGCTGTTATTGCTGTGGGATGGATCACGCTGGACCTGGAGCAGGGAAATCAGAGCTGCAGCTCTGGGCTGGTCCTTTCTCCCCCTTTGGACACATTTCTGTGTCCAGCTGTGTTTCTTTGCCAGAATTGCCTGCTGCTGTGCCCAGGGATGGTGTCTGGCATTCCTGGCAGAGTGGCAGCCCCTGTTTGGGGAAGGTGGCTCAAGGTGAGGTGGGCACTCAGCCCTAACCCAGGTGTTGTACCCTGACCCTCGCCCCGTTTCTTGGTGGTATTTTGTGTGCTGCCAGTGAGGATTTAGCACTTTTCTCTCCGGTCTCTCTCACCCCAGCTCGTGTTTTCCCCAAACCTGCAGCCTTTCCTTGCAGCCAGTTCCCTTTTCCCGTTCCTGGCTGGAGCAGCAGCTGCGGTTTTATGGGCGCTGGAAACACAAACAAGCCCCGCTGAATGTGCCCCGGGGCTGCCCGGGCTGCAGGGAGGAGTTCAGCCCTTTGCAGAACCGCTCTGGTTTGGTTCCCTGGCACGCCTGGGGGAGCAGGGACCCTCCGTGGGGCTGGCTGGGGTCTGGAGGAGATTTCTGCCGCCTCTCGGGGATGGCGGCGCTGGCGCCTCCAGGGCCGCTCTGTTCCTCCTGTGGCTCCAGAGCTGCTGACCACTAAATGCTGCTCCTGTGGCCGAGGCGAGGAGCTGCAGAGAGCTGGAGAGGCTGCTGGCCTCGGGGCAGGCAGTTCCTGCTGCTGGGAAGGAGCCTTCCATGTCCTGAGTGTGTTTGTCCCTCCCGGGGTGGCAGCTGCTGCCAGGGCAGGGCCGGAGCGTTTGGGGGCTGCAGGGACCCTCTGAGAGGTCCTTGGTGACTGCCGGGACCCTGTGGGGTGATTTGGGGACTGATGAGACCCTCTGGGGAAGTTTGGGGGCTGCTGGGACCCTGTGAGGGAGTTTGGGGGCTGCAGGGACCCTCTGAGAGGTCCTTGGTGACTGCTGGGACCCTGTGGGGTGATTTGGGGACTGATGAGACCCTCTTGGAGGGTTTAGGGGCTGGTAGGACCCTCTCAGAGGGTTTGGTGACTATTGGGACCCTCTTGAAGGGTTTAGGGGCTGGTGGGACGCTGTGAGGGGGTTTGGGGACTGGTGGGATCCTCTGAGAGGGTTCTTGGTGACTGAAGGGACTCTCTGGGGGAATTTGGTGACTGTTGGGACCCTCTCAGAGGGATTGGTGACTATTGTGACCCTCTTGGAGGATTTGGTGGCTGGTGGGACCCTGTGGGAGTCCTTGGTGACTGTTGGGACCCTCTGGGGGAGTTTGGGGACTGGTGGGATCCTGAGAAGGGGTTTGGTGACTGGTGGGAGCCTGTGGAAGGATTTAGGGGCTGGTGGGATTCTGTGGAAGGATTTGGGGGCTGGTGGGATTCTGTGGAAGATTTGGGGGCTGGTGGGATCCTGAGAAGGGGTTTGGGGGCTGGTGGGATTCTGTGGAAGGATTTGGGGGCTGGTGGGATTCTGTGGAAGGATTTGGGGGCTGGTGGGAACCTGTGGAAGGATTTAGGGGCTGGTGGGATTCTGTGGAAGGATTTAGGGGCTGGTGGGAGCCTGTGGAAGGATTTAGGGCTGCTGGGACCCCTCGGGAAGGGGCTGGGGGCTGGTTTAGGGTGCCTGGGGGTCGGGGCAGTGGGGAGCAGCAGTGGGGCCCTGCCTGTCCCTCCCTCCCTCCCCCAGCAATTCCAGAGGTCTGTGTGTGTGTGTGTGGAGTGGCTCCAGTGCCACGTGTCCCCTGGCAGGAGCAGCCACACGTCCCCAGCTCCCGCGGGCTCAGCGCTGCGATGCAGAGAGTCTCTCACGTTATTTTGGTGTGCCTGAGCCGTGTGAGGGAGATGGGGCAGCACGAGGGGCGTTTTGGGGAGGAAGAGCCGCCCGTGGTGTGTGTCTGTGTGTGTGTGTGCCGCTGAGGTGTCTCTGTGGGCAGCTGCAGGAAATGCAGCAAAGCAGCTCCTCGTGAGCTCTGCAGCACCTTCCTGCCCAGCCCGGCTGCTGATGGCCCAGATAAGGCCTCTGGTGTCTTGTCACTGCCACTGTCACTGTCACACCCTCCCCAGGGCAGCCTTGGGGCCCTGCTGCTCTGATCAGCTTCTGAGCCCAGCCCGGGCGCTCCGAGGGGCTTGGCCCTGCATGCAGGGGAACAGTGACAGCGGCCTCCTGAACATTGTCCCCCCAAGCTCCCAGTGCTGCTGTCCAGGGCGGGGAACGGGGCTGGGAACCCAGCAGGGCTGAGGGAGCTGGGAATGGCCTGGAGAACCAGGAGGGGCTGAGGGAGCTGGGCAGGGTCTGGAGCCCCAGGAGGGGCTGAGGGAGCTGGGAAGGGCCTGGAGAACCAGGAGGGGCTGAGGGAGCTGGGCAGGGTCTGGAGCCCCAGGAGGGGCTGAGGGAGCTGGGAAGGGTCTGGAGAACCAGGAGGGGCTGGGGGAGCTGGGCAGGGTCTGGAGAACCAGGAGAGGCTGAGGGAGCTGGGAATGGCCTGGAGAACCAGGAGGGGCTGAGGGAGCTGGGAAGGGGCTGGAGAACCAGGAGGGGCTGAGGGAGCTGGGCAGGGTCTGGAGAACCAGGAGAGGCTGAGGGAGCTGGGAAGGGGCTGGAGAACCAGGAGAGGCTGAGGGAGCTGGGAAGGGCCTGGAGAACCAGGAGGGGCTGAGGGAGCTGGGCAGGGTCTGGAGAACCAGGAGAGGCTGAGGGAGCTGGGAAGGGCCTGGAGAACCAGGAGGGGCTGAGGGAGCTGGGCAGGGTCTGGAGAACCAGGAGGGGCTGAGGGAGCTGGGAAGGGTCTGGAGAACCAGGAGGGGCTGAGGGAGCTGGGCAGGGGCTGGAGCCCCAGCAGGGCTGAGGGAGCTGGGCAGGGGCTGAGCCTGGAGCAAAGGAGGCTCAGGGGCCCTTGTGGCTCTGCACAAGTCCCTGCCAGGAGGGCACAGCCGGGGAACAGGGACAGGAGCAGAGGGAGCGGCCTCAGGCTGGGCCATGTTTGGGTGGATTTTTGGGGAATTCCCCACGGAATGGGCTGTGCAGCCCTGGCACAGGGATGGAGTCACCTGGGGACATGGTCAGTGGTGGCCTTGGCGGTGCTGGGGAATGCTTGGACCCGATGCTTTTCCAACCCAAACAATCCCCTGATTCCAAAGCTGCTGTAACGTTGCTGTTTCGTGTGGGAAAAGCCTCTGCCCTGGTTTTAGGACCTTGCCCTGGTGTTTGGTGTTTCTGAGCTACCTGCAGTCACAGCCCTGCAGCAAATTCCCATCAGGATGCCCAGCCAGGCGTTGGGAGGTGCCAGCTGGGTGTTCATCCACCCCTTCACCTGCCAGCTTTGTGTCCTTCAGCAGGGAAAGCTGGGGAGGAGCTCTGGCAGGGCAGGGAAGGGGCTGGAACCGCTGGGAATGAGCTGGAACTGCTGGGAATGAGCTGGAACTGCTGGGAATGAGCTCTGCAAGGGCAGGGATGGAACTGGAACCGCTGGGAATGAGCTGGAACCACTGGGAATGAGCTCTGGAAGGGCAGAGAAGGGGCTGGAACCACTGGGAATGAGCTGGAACCGCTGGGAATGAGCTCTGGAAGGGCAGAGAAGGGGCTGGAACCGCTGGGAGTGAGCTCTGCAAGGGCAGGGAAGGGGCTGGAACCGCTGGGAATGAGCTCTGCAAGGGCAGGGATGGAACTGGAACCACTGGGAATGAGCTCTGGAAGGGCAGGGAAGGGGCTGGAACCACTGGGAATGAGCTGGAACTGCTGGGAATGAGCTCTGCAAGGGCAGGGATGGAACTGGAACCGCTGGGAATGAGCTCTGGAAGGGCAGGGACGGAACTGGAACCGCTGGGAATGAGCTGGAACCACTGGGAATGAGCTCTCCATGGGCAGAGAAGGGGCTGGAACTGCTGGGAATGAGCTGGAACCACTGGGAATGAGCTGGAACCACTGGGAATGAGCTCTCCATGGGCAGAGAAGGGGCTGGACCCAGGGCAGGCACCGCTGCTCTGTCCCTCTGCGGGGCTGTGGGGACACAGGGCTGGGCCACAGCTGTGGGGACACGGCCCTGCTGTCCCTCGGACACAGTGGCTCTGTCAGCCCAGCTGAGGACAATGGCTGCCTTCAGCCTCCCCACGGGCTGGGCATGAGCAGAGCTGGGGCTTGGTGCCTTCAGGGGATGAGCCCAGGAGGGCAGCTGGGCTCCCCTGCTCAGGAGGGGATTGCAGAGGACAGGGATAAGCTCCTGGAGGGATCAAGGTGAGCTCAGCAGGAAGGAGGTCAGACAGCGCTGGTTCCTCGCAGGAGCGGTGGGAGCTGATTCCTGCAGGAATTGGCTGCAGGAGCAGGCTCTCAGCCCTGCCCGGGGATGTGTCAGGTGTTCCCAGCGCTGGGAATTCCTGCAGAGATGTGTGGAAAGCCCAGCAAGGTGGTTTCCTACAGCTCCCTGACAGGAGGGTGCGTCCAGGTGGGGTTGGGCTGTGCTCCAGGGAACAGGGACAGGAGGAGAGGGAACAGCCTCCGGCTGGCCAGGGGAGGGGCAGGGGGGACATCAGCAGGGATTTCCCCATGGAAAACCTGGTCCAGCCCTGGCAGAGCCTCAGCAGCCTCGCAGCCAGGAATCTGGTGTCGATATCCCGTCTAATTCCATCTGGCAGCAGATGGGGGCCATTCCCCCTTGTCCCCAGTGCCTCTCAGGTGACCGCAGCGCTGTCCCAGTGAGGTGCCAGCAGGGCAGGGGGACAGTGGCACTGCCGACAGCCCTGGCTGTCCCACAGCCTCTCCTGCCCCGGCTCCTCCCGGCACTGGGGCTCTCGTGGGGGTTTCTCTGTCCCTTTAACTTCTCCTTCCTCCCTCTCTGGGTTCCTCTCGGCTCTCCTGGCTCAGGTCTGTGTTCTCACTTCACGTTTTCTTTCCCCCCTGTTTGGGTGGGTTTGGGCTGTGTCTGGAGGCTGCTTTGCTCCTGTCACACACGATCTGCATCCACATTCTTCCCACTCTCCCTGTTTTCCCTTTTTCCTCCCAAGGCCTGGCAGTGCACTCACCTCACCATCATTAACACAGAGGGAGGAAATGTGGATTTTCTTCTGGATTCTCCCTCTGACCTGAGGTTTTCTTGGCAGCTCTGGTTTTATACTGGGACCTTTCACAAGTGTTGGATTTCTTGGGAATTCCATCGAGGATGCTGGGATTTTGTACTTTTGTTTAATGCTGGTGCAGAACTCGAGGTTTGCTGTGTTTGGGATCCAGGTCTGGTTTCAAGGAGCAGCTCCAAGAGCTGCTGGAGCTCCTTCCTTCATCCCCATCCCTGGCAGTGCCCAGGGCCAGGCTGGGCGCTGGGGCTGGAGCAGCCTGGCACCGTGGGAGGTGTCCCTGCCATGGCTGGGGTGGCACTGGGTGGGCTTTGGGCTCCCTTCCCAGCCAGCCCATTCCAGGATCCCCTGACTGCAGTCCTGGCCTTTTCGGGGATGTTTTCCCCAAGAAAGAGCGGCTCCTTTTTCCCAAAGGCCCTTGGGAGCATCCCTGGGCGTGTGCCAGCCGCTGCTCCCGGCCCGAGGGATGCGGGTGGCAGCCGGCCAGGCAGGAGGGATGCGATCTGTCATCCCGGCACGTGGGCATGAGTCGGCAGCCGGGAGGAGTCATGAGACAGGCACCGGGCGGGATCCTCTGACTCATCCCGGCAGAGATCTGTCCGGCTCCGCAGCCCGTGGGAAGCGCGGGGAGCCCGGCCCGGGGCGGAGCGGGGCTGCGGGCAGCTCCCCCAGCTGCGCCCTGCTGCCTTTCGCCGTAAAAGGGGAAATTCTCCTTCGCGCCTCGGCGGAGCCTGTGCGAGCCCGCGGGGAGGGGGAGAAGGAACATGGAGCGGGGAAGGCTCCAGAGGGTGTGGCCGTGAGGGAGAGGAGGTGGAGATCCCGGGTCCGTCCATGGGGATGCAGGGATGTGGGGACGGAGATGGGATGTGGGGCTGCAGGGATGTGGGATGGGGCTGCAGGGATGTGGGGCTGGACATGGGACGGGGCTGCAGGGATGTGGGATGGGAAATGGGATGGGGCTGCAGGGATGTGATGTGGGGCTGGAGATGGGATGGGGATGCAGGGATGTGGGGACAGAGATGGGATGTGGGGCTGCAGGGATGTGGGGTGGGAAATGGGATGTGGGATGGGAAATGGGATGGGGCTGCAGGGATGTGATGTGGGGCTGGAGATGGGATGGGGATGCAGGGATGTGGGGACAGAGATGGGATGGGGCTGCAGGAATGTGGGGACAGAGATGGGACGGGGCTGCAGGGATGTGGGATGGGAAATGGGATGGGGCTGCAGGGATGTGATGTGGGGCTGGAGATGGGATGGGGATGCAGGGATGTGAGGACAGAGATGGGATGGGGATGCAGGGATGTGGGGATGGAGATGGGATGGGGCTGCAGGGATGTGGGATGGGAAATGGGATGGGGATGCAGGGATGTGAGGACAGAGATGGGATGCAGGGATGTGGGGATGGAGATGGGATGGGGCTGCAGGAATGTGGGGACAGAGATGGGAAGGGGCTGCAGGGATGTGGGGATGGAGATGGGATGGGGCTGCAGGAATGTGGGGACAGAGATGGGATGGGGCTGCAGGGATGTGGGGATGGAGATGGGATGGGGATGCAGGAATGTGGGGACAGAGATGGGATGGGCCTACAGGGATGTGGGATGGGAAATGGGGTGGGGCTGGAGGTGGGATAGGAGCTGGGAAGGCGCTGTAGGGATGTGAGCACAGAGATTGGACAGGGCTGCAGGGAAGTGGGGCTGATGTCCTGACCGAGGAGGCAGTTCCAGTTGGAGAGGTGAAATTCCAGTCTGCACTCCAGTAGAAGCACTGGATGCAGCTCCAGGGGGATCCATAGCCTTGTGGAGTTATAAAAACAAACAAAAAACCCGCAGACTAAAGAGCCCCCTGCCCCAACCAGTGCCAGTTTCCCCTGGAGTTGTCAGCCCATGGAGTGGGACACATCCTTGTTCAGGATTTGATCCCAGGCTCCCGGGGTTCCTGGGAATGCTGCAGAGCTGGCAGCCCAGCTGGCACCGTGGGGAACCCCAAACGGGGGGGCAGGAAGGATGGATGTGGGACAGGACGGAATTCCCAGTGGGGAGGGAAGGGAGGAAGGGATCGTGTCCTGCCCCGGAGCTGGGGCTGAGGAGGGGTCTGTGCTGAGATGTCCCGGGAGCAGTGCCAGCCTGGGCCCTGTCCCATCCCGGCAAGGCTGCCGTGGGATTTGCAGCTCCTGCTCCAGATGGAGACTGCCAGGCTCCAAGAAAATCCCGGGATTTACCGGGGGTTCCTGGCTGAGACGGGCGGGAGCGCTGCTGGGGTGGGGACGGGGAAGGGAGCGTGGATGGGGTCAGCCAGGGACCCCCGGGAGGGGACAGGACAGGACAGGACCCTGCTGTGGCCACAGGACAGGGACAGGCGTGGAATGGTTGGGTGGGAAGGGACCCCAGAGCCCCTTCCCAGCCATGGCAGGGACACCTCCACTGCCCCAGTGTGTGCCCAGCCCCATGTCCAGCCTGGCCTTGGGCACTGCCAGGGATCAGGGGCAGCCCCAGCTGCTGTGGGCACCTGTGCCAGGGCCTGCCCGCCCTCCTGGGATGCTGGAGCTCCAATAAAAGGGGAAGGAGACCTGACCTCGGGGTGTGCTGAGGGCTGGGTGACATTGTTCAGGCATGGGGGGAGCTCAGCTGGGGGTGTCTGTACCTGTGAGGAGCTCACCTGGGGGTGTTTGTACCTGTCAGGAGCTCACCTGGGGGTGTCTGTACCTGTGAGGAGCTCACCTGGGGGTGTCTGTACCTGTCAGGAGCTCACCTGGGGGTGTCTGTACCTGTCAGGAGCTCACCTGGGGGTGTTTGTACCTGTGAGGAGCTCACCTGGGGGTGTCTGTACCTGTCAGGAGCTCACCTGGGGGTGTCTGTACCTGTCAGGAGCTCACCTGGGGGTGTCTGTACCTGTCAGGAGCTCACCTGGGGGTGTCTGTACCTGTCAGGAGCTCACCTGGGGGTGTCTGTACCTGTCAGGAGCTCACCTGAAGTCATTTCAATGGATTATTGCACATTATTTGCCTTGGCTCTGCTGCCTCATCCCACCCCGTGCGGGCTTTGGGGCTCGTGGAATTTTCCAAGCGCTGGGGTGGCTGGAAGGGAGTGACAGAAGAAGGGGGACAATTGGGAATGTCGCCGTGCACCACCCCAGAAGCAAAATCCCATCCCCAGGCCCTGGCTTTGGGCAAAAGGAGGATGAGGAAGGGGCTCTGGAGGAGGAGGGGGAGCTGGGAGCTGCTCACAGCTCTTGGATATTTTCCCAGAAACCTTTCATGGAAAACGTGGACTCTTCTCCCCGGGTCTGGAGTGAGAGACAGGGACGTGCTGGGCTCATCCCAGCTCCTGCTCCGGTCTGGGATGGGTGGGAAGGAGGGAGTGGAGAAGTGCTGGGCTCATCCCAGCTCCTGCTCCGGTCTGGGATGGGTGGGAAGGAGGGAGTGGAGAAGTGCTGGGCTCATCCCAGCTCCTGCTCCGGTCTGGGGTGGATGGGAAGGAGGGAATGGAGAAGTGCTGGGCTCATCCCAGCTCCTGCTCCAGTCTGGGAAGGAGGGAGTGGAGAAGTGCTGGGCTCATCCCAGCTCCTGCTCCGGTCTGGGGTGGATGGAAGGAGGGAATGGAGAAGTGCTGGGCTCATCCCAGCTCCTGCTCCGGTCTGGGGTGGATGGAAGGAGGGAATGGGGAAGTGCTGGCCTCATCCAGTGCAGTTCCAGTGCTCCTTGTCTTGTTCTGGACAGATTTGGGGCATTTTTCCCACTTTCCAATTGACGCACTTGTTCCCATCAGGAGCCTCCATGTCATCCCTTGCTCTGGTGTCCACCCAGACCCCCTGGGCAGGGGCTGTGCCTGTGTCCCAAGCCCCATCACCCCGAAATGCCCTTGGCCCCACTGTTTTCGTGGAGCCTTTTGGGGTCAGTGGGGTTCCCATTCCCATTCCCGTGTGCCTTTGGGGTCAGTGGGGTTCCCGTTCCCATTCCCGTGTGCCTTTGGGTCAGTGCTGGTTCCCATTCCCGTTTGCCTTTGGGGTCAGTGCTGGTTCCTGTTCCCATTCCCGTGTGCCTTTGGGTCAGTGCTGGTTCCCATTCCCGTGTGCCTTTGGGTCAGTGCTGGTTCCCATTCCCGTGTGCCTTTGGGTCAGTGCTGATTCCTGTTCCCATTCCCGTGTGCCTTTGGGTCAGTGCTGGTTCCCATTCCCATTCCCGTGTGCCTTTGGGTCAGTGCTGGTTCCCATTCCCATTCCCGTGTGCCTTTGGGTCAGTGCTGGTTCCCATTCCCATTCCCGTGTGCCTTTGGGTCAGTGCTGGTTCCCGTTCCCGTGTGCCTTTGGGGTCAGTGGGGTTCCCGTTCCCGTTTGCCTTTGGGTCAGTGCTGGTTCCCGTTCCCGTTTGCCTTTGGGTCAGTGCTGGTTCCCGTTCCCGTGTGCCTTTGGGGTCAGTGCTGGTTCCCATTCCCGTGTGCCTTTGGGTCAGTGCTGGTTCCCATTCCCGTGTGCCTTTGGGTCAGTGCTGGTTCCCATTCCCGTGTGCCTTTGGGGTCAGTGCTGGTTCCCGTTCCCATTCCCGTTGCCTTTGGGGTCAGTGCTGGTTCCCGTTCCCGTGCGCTCACACTGGAATCGCTCCGTGCCTGCAGCAGTCCCAGCAGGCCTGGGCTGTGTCTGTGGGATTTATCCCAGCCCTGGCTGTGTCCCAGCCCCGTGTGCCCACGCAGGGATTATCCCCCGGGCTCTGGGATCATCCCCAGGGCTCTGGGATCATTCCTGCCCCTGGGAATGTCGCTTCTGCTCCAGGACAGGGCGCGGGGGGGTCCCTCCCGTCCCTCCTCCCCCGAGCTCTGTGCATCCAAACCAGCCTTAATCCTTAATCCATGACCAAGTTTGGAATGCTTGCAGCGTGTTTGCCCCGGTTTCTGGCTGTTAGCCCGTGGGTTTGGGGCTTTTAGGTGTTTTTTTGCTGGGGCTGGTGTGTCTGGAAGCAGCTGTGCTGCTGAAATCCCCGGGGTACGGGGTCAGCACGGACATCACTCAATATTCCTGAAAATCCAGGCAGGGCAGGAAGCTGACACTGGAGAAAACGTTTGAATTTTCAGTGTTTCTGTTGAATTTATTGTTAATTCCCATTTTTCGGTGTTTTTCAGTAGTTTGTTGTTGCTCATTTTCCCCTGACCTTTGCCCCACGTCTGACTTGGTTTTACCCGTTCGTCGTGTTGGTGGTTGTGGGGATGTTTATTTTATTGCTGAACTCTTTAATGGTTGTTTTTTTGTCCAGCTTGGTAAATCCCAAGATGGTTTGGCTGAACGGGGGGTCAGTCACTTGTTGAGGGTTTGGAAAAACCTAAACCCACGCCAGAGACGGGGTTTATTTGGGTCACATTCCGAGTGCTTGTTCTGGGAAATCAGGGTTTTGCTGTGGGGGAAGTGAAGCTCTGTGGGGCACAGGGGTGGCCGTGCCCGAGCACCTGGCACAGCGGGAGGTGTCCCTGCCATGACAGGGTGGCACTGGAGGGGCTCTGAGGCCCTTGCCCACCCAGCCATTCCAGAATTCCGTGATTCTCAGTTTCTCTGGCACGGCAGCAGCAGAGATGAGTGTTTGCTCTCTCAGGTCTGAGCTGTCCTTGCAAGGCTGGAAGCTCCGTGTGTGGAATGTGCCAGGCACATCCGTGAGGAGCACTCCTGCTCCAGCTGGATTCTGCTCTGCTCCACAGGACGGGGAATTCATCTTCCTCAGTCCACTGAGGCTTTCCTGTCCTCCTCAAAGTCGAAGTGATCCAAGGATCTCAGTTGAGTTCTTTTGGGAAATGAGGGATTGTAGGCCGCTGGAGGTGAGGAGCTCCTCGAGCTCCTCACGTGGAGTGTTCCAGCCCTGTCCTCGGCTCCCAGGGGTGTGAGGGCCCAGCCCCTGCCCGCTCTGTTGGCTTTGGGTGGAGGACAGAGCTGTGTTTCCTTCTGGGAAGGATCCCATGGGGCTGTGGTTCCCAGCCCTTCCCATCAAACAGAGCCTCTGCCCCTGGCCCAGCTGTGGGTGTGCCTGGGGTCAGGGAGTCCTGGAATGGTTTGGGTGGGAAGGGACCCCAGAGCCCCTGCAGTGCCACCCTGCCATGGCAGGGACACCTCCCACTGTCCCAGGCTGCTCCAGCCCCAGTGCCCAGCCTGGCCTTGGGCACTGCAGGGATCAGGGGCAGCCCCAGCTGCTCTGGCAGTGCCAGCCCAGGCAGGAATTCCTCACTGCCAAGATGCCACCCATGGCTGCCCTGTGGCAGTGGGAGCCATTCCCTGTGTGCTGTCCCTGCAGGCCTTGTCCCCAGTCCCTCTGCAGGTGACAAACTGCATTCTCCAGGGACTTTCACTAAAATGGGGAATTTTGAGTCATGTTCTGTATTGATTTCTTCCCAATATCCCATCTACACCTCCTCTCTTCAGCTCAATCCCTGGGATGAGCTGGGAAGGGCCCTGTGTCCTGCTGGTCTCCAGGAGCAGCTCCAGGCACTGGTCTGCAGGTGAATGCTGGAACATCCTGCGCTGGAAGGGAGCACAGGGATCCCAGATGCAGCTCCTGGCCCTGCACAGACACCCCAGCGATCCCAGAGAGGGGATTGCATCCCTGGGAGGGCAGCTCTGGCAGCCCCAGGGCTGTGCCCATTGCCCAGGGAGCCTGGGCAGTGCCCAGCGCCCTCTGGGGCAGAACCACTCAGCTCTGTGACCTTGGGACTCGTCCCAGCCTGTTCCAGCCTTCCCAGATAATCCATGTGGGGGGCTGAGGTGGGTTTGGGGGAGCTGGGTGTTGGTGGGGTGCATTGGGAGCAGGAGCTGCTGGGAACGTGCTGATTCCAGGAATCCCTGGCCAGGCTCAGAGCTGGCAGCGCTCCCTGGTGCTTCCATTGCCATCTCCCCGCTCATTCCCAAGGGTCGGAGGTGAGGAGCTGCTCCAGGTCACTGGGGCAGGACTGGGACCACGGCTGGACCCTCGGGGTGCTGTGCCGTGGGGTTTGGGGTGTGGGCACTCCCAGGGATGGGCATGCCTGAGCCTGGGCAGGGCAGGGCTCCTCTCCAGGCCGTGGGGTCAGGCTGAGGGACAGCTCCAGGCTCTGGGGCTGCAGGTGCTCCATGGAAGCTGTACCTGCTTCAGAAAATTCTCCGGGTAATGCCGATGAGGAAGCTGAGGGCTCCAGGACAGGATCATTTCCCCATCCTGGAGCTGTCTGTGGTCGGTGGGGTTTCAGTTCCCCTTGGGTTCAGCCTGTCCCTCCTCCCGCACCCTGTGCTGTTCCTGCTGCCCCAGGAGAGGCAGAGCCCTGGTGAGGACTGTCCCTCATGGAGGGATTCCCTTCTGCAGCACAGATCCTGTGAGGAGCCCTGAGGGAGCTGGGCAGGGGCTGAGCTGCAGCAAAGGAGGCTCAGGGGCCCTGGTGGCTCTGCACAAGTCCCTGCCAGGAGGGCACAGCCCAGGGAACAGGGACAGGAGCAGAGGGAGCGGCCTCAGGCTGGGCCAGGGCAGCTCAGGGGGATTTTGGGGAAATTCCTCCTGGCAAGGGCTGTGCAGCCCTGTGCCCATCCCTGTTGGGATATCAGCTGTGTGGATGTGACATTTGGGGCCAGGGTCAGTGCTGTTCTCGGGGAATTCTCACAGTTCCCCCGTGGATGGGACATTTCCTCCCCCGTCAGTTCTGGTGGCTCCGGCACTGCCGAGCCCAGCTGAGGCCCCTGTGGAAGCTGACCCCGTTCCCACTTCTCCATTCCTGCCCCGTGCTTCCCGTCCCTGTCCCTGTCCCTGTCCCTGTCCCTGTCCCTCCCTGCAGGCTCCCCCCGGCTGTGCCAGCTCCGCCCCGCAGCCGCTGCCGCCTGTGTGGGACACGGGGAACAAAAGCTCCTTCTGCCCCCGTGGGAGATGTTGATGCTGGCAGAGGCCGGGTGGAAATGATCCCTGCAGGGTCAAGACAAACTGAGGCAGGCCTTGGATCACGCCCTGGTCCCTGGCAGCACGGAGCAGGGAGGGACTGGGCACCCACGTGTGATCCGTGAGGGCAGCCCTGGCATTGGGGTCTGGGGTTTCCCTCTGTCCTCGGCTGCTCTGCAGGGAACTGCCCAGCACGGACAGGACCAGGGCACTGAGCCTGTTGTCCTGGGCCTTGGAGCTGCTCTCTGCCTCTGGCTGGATCCTGTCCCACTGTCCCTCTGTGTCCCTTTGCCAGCTGGGAGCAGCTCTGCCCTGCAGCCAGGCTGGGAGAGCTGGGGGTGCTCACCTGGACAGGGGAGGGATCCAGGGAGAGCTGAGAGCCCCTGGCAGGGCCTGCAGAGGGACGGGGGACAAGGCCTGCAGGGACAGCACACAGGGAATGGCTCCCACTGCCAGAGGGCAGCCATGGGTGGCATCTTGGCAATGAGGAATTCCTGCCTGGGCTGGCATTGCCAGAGCAGCTGGGGCTGCCCCTGATCCCTGGCAGTGCCCAGGGCCAGGCTGGGCACTGGGGCTGGAGCAGCCTGGGACAGTGGGAGGTGTCCCTGCCCATGGTGGCACTGGAGGGGCTCTGAGGTCCCTTGCCACCCAAACCATTTTGTAATTCCCACATATTTTTCCCACAGGGCAGGGGGGGCCATGGGAGCAGCCGGGGCTGTTTTTGGGCCGTGGGAAAATGTTGGCATCCCCATAATTGTCACCCAGGGTGCCAGTGGAGCTGGGAATGGCTCCCCTGGGAAGCAGCTGGAATTTGGCATCAGGTAAAAATAGCAGAGGTTCCTCCCCAAAATGCTTTTAGCAGCTCTGGCCACGGGACCATGGCTGGACACCGGGATCCTCCTCTGGGGGCGCTGGGCCACAGCACCCACCTGGCTCCAGGTCCTGGAATCAGGGATCATGGAATGGTTTGGGTGGGAAGGGACCCAGAGCCCCTGCAGTGCCACCCCTGCCATGGCAGGGACACCTCCCACTGTGCCAGGCTGCTCCAGCCCCAGTGCCCAGCCTGGCCTTGGGCACTGCAGGGATCAGGGGCAGCCCCAGCTGCTCTGGCAGTGCCAGCCCAGGCAGGAATTCCTCACTGCCAAGATGCCACCCATGGCTGCCCTGTGGCAGTGGGAGCCATTCCCTGGGTGCTGTCCCTGCAGGCCTTGTCCCCAGTCCCTCTGCAGCTCTCCTGAGCCCCTCCTGGACATTCCCCCCAGCTGGGTGTCACCGTCACCTGGCTGCTCTTGGTGGCACCCCAGAGGATGTGAGCTCCAAAGGCACCTTCAGGGATCCCCTGGGATCTCTTGAAGCAGCTCCTGGGCCGTCACAGCTTCCAGTTTTCCTGGAGGGCTCCTCCGAAGGGACCTCTGGCTCCTGCCCTGTGTGGGTGGTAGTTTGAGCTGGTTTGAGGGGTTGTGGGGCCGTGTCCCCCAGGATTGATGGAAACCCTTCCTGCTGCAGCCGTGGCTGAGGCTGGCTGAGCAGTGGCCGTGGCAGTGGCAGCTGCAGGCCGTGTCCCTGTCCCTGTCCATGTCCCGCTGCCAGGAACGCTCGGGGCCCGCAGCGTTTTCCTGCAGCGAGCTCTCGGAAGCAGGCGGGGTTTTTTTAATTTAATGACTTCCTCTTGTGCCTTAATGTTTCCAAAGATAAACACACCTCTCCCTTGCACCGGGGTCAGGGAACAGCTGGGCTCTGCCCAGGCTGCGTGAGCCCGCTCCCAGGCGCAGCTTTGGGGGTGGTGCTGGGGCTCTCCCAGGGTCTGACCCTGCCAGGACAGCAGGGACTCCGTGCCAGGCTGCTCCCTCCTCACTGACCGCTCCTGCACCCTGGCATCTCCCCTGGGCCCGTGCTGAGTGCCATCCCAAAGTGCTGGGTGTGGGCAGGATCCCGGTGGATCTTCCTGCAGGATCTGGGGTGGTGGGGGAGCAGAGAGCCCCACACTCCACAGGCTCCTGGGATTTTCCAGCTGTGTTCTGTGCCAGGGATTTGCCGGCGTTCCTGATCCCTGGGATCAGCACCCCCAGCTCCTGGCAGGGCACCTGGGCTGTGTGCAGAGAGAGATGGCTCTCTCCGGCATTTCTCCTGAATTTGAGGGGGTTCAGGAGAGGTTGAGAGGCATTAGGAGGAGGTTTGAGGAATAATGACATCCCGGGACAGGGCTGATGTGCGCCAGGGTGGGGGGATCAGCACTGAGCCCTCCTTCCCCTGCCTCGTTTCAGGTTCCTACAAACAGCCTCACCCTGAGCCTCCCTGAATTCCGTGGGGAGTGGGAGCTCCCTGGCAGTGCCGTGCTGGCCGGGCAGTGCCAGCCCTGCTGCTGCTCCAGGGTGTTGGAGCTGGGAGCGAGTGACCCCGGCCTGGAGGGCTCTGCCTCCCGTGGCAAGCGTCCGTGCTGGAGGGGGTTTTTTCCAGCCTGGAATTGCATGCAGACGGTTTGTTTCCTCACCCAGCTCTTGTCCCAGGCTGCGGGTGATCCTTATCTTCCCTGGGTGATCCTTATCTTCCCTGGGTGATCCTTATCTTCCCTGGGTGATCCTTATCTTGCCTGGGTGATCCTTATCTTCCCTGTGTCCAGCGGGTCAGGCACACCCTCAGACATCACCGAGGTGACCATTAAACAGGGAATGAAACAGGCCCTTCTTCCCAAGTTTTTCCCTTCTTTAGCTGCACTTGGGACAGGAATTGCTGTTCTGGCTGTGACCTGGGGAGACTTTTGCCCTAAATGCCCTCCAAATCCCTTTGGCCGAGCCAGAGGTGTCCCTGTCACCTGCTCCTGCAGGGTTCCTGCTGTCTGGGAGGGGCTGTGTCCTTCCCAAGCTCCTTGTCCCATGGGATTGCTCTAAACCATGGAGAGAACCACAAGTGGGAAATTGTTCCTTGGCGTTTTGCATGTCCCCTTCTGGGGGCACAGCAGCCATGCCACAGGGGCTGTGGCCTTGGGGACAGCTGGAGGGGACACTGGGGGCCTGGTAAGTGCCACTTCAGGAGGAGTTTCTCCATGGAAAGGGTTGTCCAGCACTGGAACAGGGGTTCCATTGCCCAGGGAGGTTTGGGGTGCCCATCCCTGGAGGTGGCACTCAGGGCTCTGGGCTGGGGACAAGGTGGGCACTGGGCACAGCTGGGACTCAGTGACCCCAGAGGGCTTTTCCAGCCTCAGGGGTGCTGGGATTGGCACAGGGAGCTGCCAGCACCAGGGCTGTCCATGCCGTGCTGGTGGCACAGGGGCTGTGGGGACAGGGCTGTCCATGCTGTGCTGGTGGCACAGGGGCTGTGGGGACAGGGCTGTCCCAGCCGTGCTGGTGGCACAGGGGCTGTGGGGACAGGGCTGTCCATGCCGTGCTGGTGGCCAGGGTGGCACAGGGGCTGTGGGGACAGGGCTGTCCATGCTGTGCTGGTGGCACAGGGGCTGTGGGGACAGGGCTGTCCATGCTGTGCTGGTGGCCAGGGTGGCACAGGGGCTGTGGGGACAGGGCTGTCCATGCCGTGCTGGTGGCACAGGGGCTGTGGGGACAGGGCTGTCCATGCCGTGCTGGTGGCCAGGGGCTGTGGGGACAGGGCTGTCCCATGCCGTGCTGGTGGCCAGGGTGGCACAGGGGCTGTGGGGACAGGGCTGTCCCATGCCGTGCTGGTGGCCAGGGTGGCACAGGGGCTGTGGGGACAGGGCTGTCCATGCCGTGCTGGTGGCCAGGGTGGCACAGGGGCTGTGGGGACAGGGCTGTCCCATGCCGTGCTGGTGGCCGGGGTGGCACAGGGGCTGTGGGGACAGGGCTGTCCCATGCCGTGCTGGTGGCCAGGGGCTGTGGGGACAGGGCTGTCCATGCCGTGCTGGTGGCCAGGGTGGCACAGGGGCTGTGGGGACAGGGCTGTCCATGCCGTGCTGGTGGCCAGGGTGGCACAGGGGCTGTGGGGACAGGGCTGTCCATGCCGTGCTGGTGGCCAGGGTGGCACAGGGGCTGTGGGGACAGGGCTGTCCATGCCGTGCTGGTGGCACAGGGGCTGTGGGGACAGGGCTGTCCATGCCGTGCTGGTGGCACAGGGGCTGTGGGGACAGGGCTGTCCATGCCGTGCTGGTGGCCAGGGTGGCACAGGGGCTGTGGGGACAGGGCTGTCCATGCCATGCTGGTGGCCAGGGGCTGTGTGCCCTCCCTGGGCTGGGTGGGCTTTCCTGGCCGTGGCCAGAGCTGGGGGCCACCCCAGCCCCACAAACGGCCCCTTTGTTCCCTCCATAGAAAGGCCATTCTCGGGGACACGTCCCAGGGAACAGAGGCTCCTTTGTCCCCACAGCAGACACTCGGGTGTTGTTCTGGGTGGGCTTGGGGGCGGGGGGCTGCAGGGCAGGGATGGCTCATCCCTGTCTGTGCCCTATCCCTGCTCCTGGGAGGAGGCAGGAGCTGATGGGCAGGGCTGGAAGAGCCCAGCTCCCCACTCAGGTGGTGATTCCTGCTGAACAGAGGGGTGCAGGATGGGCTGCTTGTCCTCAGGTTGGTGTGACATGTCCGAGAATCATGGAATGGTTTGGTGAGAAGGGACATCAAACCCCATCCAGTGGCACCTCTGCCAAGGCTGGGACACCCTCCACTGTCCCAGAGTGCCCAGTGAGCTCCAGCAGAGCTGCACAGGGACTGGGGACAAGGCCTGCAGGGACAGCACCCAGGGAATGGCTCCCACTGCCAGAGGGCAGCCATGGGTGGCATCTTGGCAATGAGGAATTCCTGCCTGGGCTGGCACTGCCAGAGCAGCTGGGGCTGCCCCTGATCCCTGCAGTGCCCAAGGCCAGGCTGGGCACTGGGGCTGGAGCAGCCTGGCACAGTGGGAGGTGTCCCTGCCATGGCAGGGGTGGCACTGCAGGGGCTCTGGGGTCCCTTCCCACCCAGCCATGCCAGGATTGTGGTGCAGGTGTGGGAAAGGGGATGCAGCTCCTGGCCATGACAGGAGGGGCGACGGGAGGTGGTCACAGGGGTTTGGGGCTGGGATGAGATGGGGTGGCATGGCATAGGATGGCACGGGATGGGATGTCCCCATGCCAGGCCATCACCCCTGGTGTGGCACTCAGCCTGTGCCTGTCAGGCAGCTCCTGGCAGCTGCAGAATCACCATTTTCCCCCAGGCTTTTCCTGCCTCCGGAGCTTCGGTGCCACGCGGGGCAGGTGCTGCAGCCGGGCCTGGCCCAGGCCCAGCCCTGGGGCTGTGCCAGTCCCGGACCCTGGGGAATTCCAGGGGAGCTGCTGCAGCCCCAGTGCCAGCTTTGATCCCGCCTGCTGTGTCCCGGCTGGGAACGGGGCAGGTTCGGTCCTTGGGCCCACCTGGGCTGGCAGTGGCCGCTGGTGACAAATCCCGCTGGCTCCATCAGCGTGGGAATGTCCTGCACAGGGCTGCCCTGGGGACAGGGCCGTTCTCTTCTGGCACCCTGGATTCATGGAGTCAGGTTGGGAAAGCCCTTTCTGTCCGCTGAATCTGAGCATTCCCAGCACTGCCAGGGCCACCGCTGACCCTGTCCCGAGGTGCCACATCTGCATGGCTTTGAAATCCCAGCAGGGATGGGGACCCCAAAGCTCCCTGGGCAGCTGTGCCAGGGCTGCACAGCCCTTGCCAGGAGGAATTTCCCCAAAATGCCCCCTGAGCTGCCCTGGCCCAGCCTGAGGCCGCTCCCTCTGCTCCTGTCCCTGTTCCCCGGCTGTGCCCTCCTGGCAGGGACTTGTGCAGAGCCACCAGGGCCCCTGAGCCTCCTTTGCTGCAGGCTCAGCCCCTGCCCAGCTCCCTCAGCCCTGCTGGGGCTCCAGGCCATGCCCAGCCCCATTCCCTGGGCACTGCAGCCCCTCCAGGGCTCTCCTGAGCTGTCCCCAGGATCCCAGGGGGTCCCTGGGCAGGGCCAGCACAGGGGACAGTCCCTGCCCGGGGCCGTGCCCACCCTGGGGCCGTGCCCATCGCCCTGCTGCCCCCCTGGGCTCCTGTTCCAGGCTGGCAGTGCCCTCCCTGCTCTGGCCGTGTGCCAGGCCCTGGCAGGAGCCACCACTCGGTGCACAGGTAGCACAGAGTGACTGGAGGATCAGGGAGTCCCAGAGTTGGGTGGGAAGGGACCTCACAGGCCTGCAGTGCCACCCAGCCATGGCAGGGTCACCTTCCCCTGTGCCAGGCTGCGCCAGCCCCATGTCCAGCCTGGCCTGGGTGTTTGCAGGGATGGGGCAGGGGCTGCTGGCGGTGCTCCCCACCGTGCTGCTTGGTGCTGGTTGATGCAATCACTCCCAGGGCTTGCAGGACATTTCCCAATCCCCGTTTGGTGCTGCCCCAGGGGTTCGTGGCTCTTGCCTCATTCCCACTGCCCCGTCAGGGTCCCGCTCTGGGCTGGGCTGGGCTCAGGGCTCAGCTCTGAGTGCCCTCAGCAGCAGCTCCAGGTCCTGGCAGGTTGTTGTGCCTTGTGCCTGCTCTGGCCCTGCCTTTGCAGGAGCCAGCTCCAGGCAGGGCTTTGGAGCACCAGGGATTTTCTGGTGCTGTAAAGCTGCTGAATTTATAAATAATTCCTGCACTGAGAGGCTCTCGGAAGCCTCAGCTGATGCTTCCAGGCAGGCATGAGGCTGCCCCTGAAGCTGGGTGAGCTGGGGAATCATTAGTGGTGTGAAATGAATGTTTCTGGAATAATTTAAGGTACCTGAAGGTACTGGATGTTTCTAAAATGATTCCACACTCTCCTGGCTGGACATCACCTCCTGGTTGGAGCCTGTGGGGAAGGAGGGCTGGAACAGCTCTGGCTCCTGTGGGGAGGACTGGGAATTGTGGAACAGTTTGGGATGGAAGGGACCTTTAGTCTCATCCAGTTCCACGGCAGGGACACCTCCCCCTGTGCCAGGCTGCTCCAGCCCCATGTCCAGCCTGGCCCTGGGCACTGCAGGGCTGCAGGGGCAGCCCCAGCTGCTCTGATGACCTGTGCCTGCTCCAGCTCTGAGCTGTGTTGGCTGAACTTTGTGCTCCCCTGGATGATTTCATCCCGAATTTCTGAGGTTCAGGGGTGTGGGAGCCGTGTCCCAGCCTGCAGAGGAGCCGTTCCTGGGGACTGGCCAGACCAGTGGTCCCGTGCTGGTGGTGAAACACCTCCGGTCACCTGTCAGGTGTGAGGGGTGGGACAGGGCTTGTTCCAGACAAGCTCCTTTGCCTCAGATCCCTGTGAAAATTCCCTTCTCCTCTCTCCCTGTTGCATCCAGCTCCTCAGGAAAGGAGACTCAGGGTGCCCCAGCCCTCTCCCAGCTCCTGAAAGGTGCCTGTGCCCAGCTGCCCTCGGGCTCTGTGCCCAGCAGCACTGGCACACCCAGAGCACACAGCCTGAGCTGGGCCAAGGGAAATCCAGCCTGGAGAGCAGCAAAAAGCTTTTCCAGCAAGGGGGAGAAAGTTCTGCAGTGGCTGCCCGGGGAGGGGGTGCAGTCACCATCCCTGGGTGTGTTTAACCAGCCTGGAGGTGGCACTGGGTGCCAGGGGCTGGGCTGGGCTCCAGGGCCTTGCAGGGCTCTCCCAACACAGGGATTGTGTGATTGTGTGATTGTGTGATTGTGTGAATTCTGTGGATTCTCTGGATCGTGTGAAAGGGCTGCAGGAGCTGCTGCAGGGCTGGTTCCCTGCCCTGACCCCGTGGCTGCCCCTGCCGTGCTCCACCCGTGAATCCCCGGGATTTTCCAGGCACGGTGGGCACCTCCTGCAGGCTCTGGGAGCCCCCCAGCCCCGGAGGCAGGGGCCTGGCTGGTGTGTGTGCAGGGCTGATGCACAGCCCCTCCTGTCCCCCATTCAGGGGACACAGGGGACACTCGTGTGTCCGTGAGCCGTGTCCGAGCCGTTCCCGGCAGCGTCCGCCCGTGTCCCGCCGTGCCAGCGCTCCCAGCCGGGGTCATCCGGGGCCGTGCCTCAGCCCCGTGTTTACCTCTGGGCTTATTTAGAATTTCCTGTGTCACAACAACATCCCGTGACCTTCCAGCATGGCCCGGGCAGGGGCTGGGCTCCCCCAGGTGTCCCCGGAGCTGCAGGAAGGACGGAGCAGAGCAGCAGCCTGCGGGCCGGGGTTCCCAGGCACTGTGCTGTGCCAGGATCTCCAGGTTCCCAGGCGCTGTGCTGTGCCAGGATCTCCAGGTTCCCAGGCACTGTGCTGTGCCAGGATCTCCAGGTTCCCAGGCACTGTGCTGTGCCAGGATCTCCAGGTTCCCAGGCACTGTGCTGTGCCAGGATCTCCAGGTTCCCAGGCACTGTGCTGTGCCAGGATCTCCAGGTTCCCAGGCACTGTGCTGTGCCAGGATCTCCAGGTTCACAGGCACTGTGCTGTGCCAGGATCTCCAGCGTTCCCAGGCACTGTGCTGTGCCAGGATCTCCAGGTTCCCAGGCACTGTGCTGTGCCAGGATCTCCAGGTTCCCAGGCACTGTGCTGTGCCAGGATCTCCAGGTTCCCAGGCACTGTGCTGTGCCAGGATCTCCAGGTTCCCAGGCACTGTGCTGTGCCAGGATCTCCAGCGTTCACAGGCACTGTGCTGTGCCAGGATCTCCAGGTTCACAGGCACTGTGCTGTGCCAGGATCTCCAGGTTCACAGGCACTGTGCTGTGCCAGGATCTCCAGGTTCCCAGGCACTGTGCTGTGCCAGGATCTCCAGGTTCACAGGCACTGTGCTGTGCCAGGATCTCCAGGTTCACAGGCTCTGTGCTGTGCCAGGATCTCCAGGTTCCCAGGCACTGTGCTGTGCCAGGATCTCCAGGTTCCCAGGGATCGCAGCTGGGCTGGCAGAGGACGGATGGGGCAGGAAGGGACGCGCCGATCCCGCAGCCCGATACGGAGCTGAATGCTGGGAAGTGGCAAAGCCGGGATCAGGCTGCCCCGGGAGCAGCTGAGGGAAGGGCTGGGTTCCTGAGCCAGCCTGTTGGTGACAGTCCCCAAAATCAGGATGTACCTGCCTGCGGCTGGCTGAAGGGTGGCAGCTCCTGGCTCTGGGAGAACCCTGGGAATTGAGGTTCCCACTGTTCTCAGCAGCCCTTGGAATGATTTCTGTTTGTGTTGAGGATGATGAGCCTGAGGTCCCCCAGCCCTGGGCTGAGCCCCAGTGTGGGCAGCAGGGCAGGGGGATCCTGTCCCTGTGCCCCCTCAGGTGCTGCCCCAGCCCTGGGACACAGCACAGCACCTGGAGCTGCTGCACAGAGCCCAGAGGAATCCATGGAGCTGCTGCAGGGCTGGAGCCCCTCAGCTCCCAGGGAGCCAGGCCGGGAGAGCTGGGGGTGCTCACCTGGACAGGAGAGGGATCCAGGGAGAGCTGAGAGCCCCTGGCAGGGCCTGCAGAGGGACTGGGGACAAGGCCTGCAGGGACAGCACACAGGGAATGGCTCCCACTGCCAGAGGGCAGCCATGGGTGGCATCTTGGCAATGAGGAATTCCTGCCTGGGCTGGCATTGCCAGAGCAGCTGGGGCTGCCCCTGATCCCTGCAGTGCCCAAGGCCAGGCTGGGCACTGGGGCTGGAGCAGCCTGGCACAGTGGGAGGTGTCCCTGCCTTGGCAGGGGTGGCACTGGAGGGGCTTTGGGGTCCCTTCCCAAAGCATTCCATGATTTTGTGGTCTTGTATCCATTCCCCTTTAACTGAGGATATTGCAGCAAAGCCATGGCAGGGCTGGGTGTGGAGGGCACGGCTTGGAGCTGTAATCCTGACATGTGGATCTCAAGGGATTTTCCTGTCTGGTGCTTGAGCCGAGCCCTTGGCACTGGGAGTGGGCGGCCTTTGGCCAGGGCTGGGAGCACTCGGGGCCAGGGCTGCCTCCAGGGGGACGTGGGGATGGAGCAGGGACGTGGTGACAGAACAGGGGACAAGCAGGGCTGTGGTGGCAGAGCAGGGCTGTGGTGACAGAACAGGGGACAAGCAGGGCTGTGGTGACACAGCAGGGCTGTAGTGACAGAGCAGGGATGAGCAGGGCCGTGGTGACAGAGCAGGGCCGTGGTGACAGAGCAGGTTTGTGGTGACAGAGCAGGGCTGTGGTGTCGCAGCACGTGGCCAGGCAGGATCTGGTTGACCCCATCCCTGTGGATATTTGGTGCCCAGTTTGGCTCCAGCCTTTCCATTTTGGGCCCAGGGCTATAAATGGCCCCTTTCTCTTTCCCTTTCTCTCTCCCTGCTAAATGCAGCTGTGGCTGCTGTGTGGTGAGCAGGACCCTGGGGACTTGTCTGGGATCCCAGAATAGCCCTTCCCTGGGGCTCCTCCTGCTGTCCCAGCCCCATTCCATGGCCAGGAGCCGGCTCCCAGGATGGGAGAGGTCCTGGCTGGTCCTGGAAATGGATAATCCCTCCCTCTGGAAGGAGCCCCCACCACAGGCTGCCTGCCTTCGTGGCTGCGCCGGAATCCTTGGGAGTTGTGGTTCCCAGCTGGATCCAGGAGCAGCCGGAGCAGTGTGGGAGCCCTTCCCAGCCTGGCAGGGGCTGTGACAGGAGACTTGGTGGCACTGTCACCTGGGGCTGTGACAGGAGCACTTGGTGGCACTGTCACCTCGGGCTGTGACAGGAGACTTGATGGCACTGTCACCTCAGGCTGTGACAGGAGACTTGGTGGCACTGTCACCTCGGGCTGTGACAGGAGACTTGGTGGCACTGTCACCTCAGGCTGTGACAGGAGACTTGGTGGCACCATCACCTCGGGCTGTGACAGGAGACTTGGTGGCACTGTCACCTCGGGCTGTGACAGGAGACTTGGTGGCACTGTCACCTCAGGCTGTGACAGGAGACTTGGTGGCACCGTCACCTCGGGCCGTGACAGGAGACTTGGTGGCACTGTCACCTCAGGCTGTGACAGGAGCACTTGGTGGCACTGTCACCTCGGGCTGTGACAGGAGACTTGGTGGCACCGTCACCTCGGGCTGTGACAGGAGACTTGGTGGCACTGTCACCTCGGGCTGTGACAGGAGACTTGGTGGCACTGTCACCTCGGGCTGTCCCAGAGCCGGCTGGTCCCGCAGTGCCCGCCTGTCCTGCTGGGCCTTTTCCAGGCTGTCCATGGGGCACAGCAGATTTAGGGGCTGGAATGGAGTGGGCTGGGGGGCAGCGGAGGGCTTGGAGTGCTCCCAGTGCTCCATGAAGCCCCGGGGAAGCAGGAGCTGTCCGGAACCCAAAACAAACCCCGGGCAGGGTTGTTTGGGGCAAGGCCAGTGGGAGATGAGGAGCAGGGAGGGCAGCTCAGACTGGGGGGTGCTGTCCCCGTGGGGATCACAGGGAAGGGAGCTCTGCCTGGAGAGGGACCAGAGCTGCTGCTCCAGTGGCGCTCCCACCTCCCGAGAAGGCCCTGGGAGCTGTTTGCTCTGGGATTCCTGGGAATCTCTGCTGTTCCTTGCTCTCTGCTGTGCTGCCCCATGCATGGAGAGCTGGAGCACCCGGGGTTGTGCCAGCTGCACATTCCCACTGGGTGGGGGGTACCTGCTGCCCTCTAATGCCACCTTGTCCCCACAGGCAGCGGGGATGGACAGGGCCAGATCCTGCAGCGCTTCCCGGAGAAGGACTGGGAGGACAACCCCTTCCCACAGGGCATCGAGCTGGTGAGTGGCTGGGGACCCACGGGTGGCACTGGGGGTGGCACTGGGACACGTCCCATGGGGTCTGACTGCGGGGCTGGGAGGGAGCAGTTCCCACCTGCCCTGGCTGCATTTCCAGCTGTGGAGCTCTCCAGAAATGGTGGGATGGATCCAGGACTGGCTGCAGTGACACACCGGAGCCGGCACAGGTGAGATGGGAGCTGGAGATCTGCCCTCCACAAAGGAACTGAAGGAATTCCTGCCTGGCAGGGCGGGCAGGCCCTGGCACAGGTGCCCACAGCAGCTGGGGCTGCCCCTGCATCCCTGGCAGTGCCCAAGGCCAGGCTGGGCACTGGGGCTGGAGCAGCCTGGGACAGTGAGAGGTGTCCCTGCCCGTCATCACTGGGGTCACTGGCTCCTCATCCCATTGTTACTGGGATCAGCAGTGTCCAGCTCCTCTTTATCACATGTTCCCTGAAGTTCCAGCACAATTTGGGACCTTTCTGTGCTGTTTAATCTGAGGCAAAACCACGCATTTATTTTTATATTTATTTTTATTTTTCTGCTCCGAGTTTCCTGGTGTCTGCAGGGACTTGGGAACTGTCCCAAGCAGGAGCAAAGCTGCTTTTTTTCCCAAGGGTCAAACTGTCCAGCCAAACAATCCTTGGAATTTAAACAATTGGAGCCCTGTGCTGTTGGGAGGCAGGGGTGGCTCCAGGGCTTCCCACAAACTCTCTGAGCGTCCAGGGGGAGCAGCACGTGGGGCTGCTCCGAAGGCAGCTCGGGAAACCCACGGGCGCCCGTCCTGGGGCTCGGGGGGACGTGTCCCTGCGGTCAGGGCTGGTCTCCCTGACAGCTTTTTGGGGACAGAAACATTCCCAGGGTGTGCAGGGAGCCGGGGTTTGGAGCTCCTGGCTGTGCGCAGCGTCCAGCAGCAATTCCCAGCAGAAATAACTCATTTTAATGGATTGAGTTCCCAGGGGACAGGCACAGGGTGTGGATAAAGCACCCCGGGAGCCTCTCCCTGCCTGCCCAGAGCTGCTCCTGCAGAGCCCCAGGAGTGCCTGGTGGGGGCATTCCATGGGCAGGGCATTCCCAGCACAGCCCAGGGTCTCTGCTGGAGCAGGGGCATCCAGGTGGGAATGGAGATTGCTGGAAATCCAGGGGCTCCCTGTGCTCCAGTGGCTCTCAGGGCCATTCCCACTCTCCTTTTTGGATCCTTCCTCGGCGCTGGGCTTTAGGACCTTCCATGCCATGATCCCACAGGTCTGCTGGACTTTGTGTGGGATTTTCCACGTCCTGAGGCAGCTCTGGGATGGTTTTGGCACCTGCTGGGTCCAGGCCTGCAGACCTGCTCTGCCTCTGCCAGCATTCCAGGGCATCCAGCAGCTTCCAGGGGCTCCAGCAGAGCTGCAGAGGGACTGGGGACAAGGCCTGCAGGGACAGCACACAGGGAATGGCTCCCACTGCCAGAGGGCAGCCATGGGTGGCATCTTGGCAATGAGCAATTCCTGCCTGGGCTGGCACTGCCAGAGCAGCTGGGGCTGCCCCTGATCCCTGCAGTGCCCAAGGCCAGGCTGGGCACTGGGGCTGGAGCACACAGGGACAGGGGGAGGTGTCCCTGCCATGGCTGGGGTGGCACTGCAGGGGCTCTGGGGTCCCTTCCCACCCAACCATCCCAGGATTCCCTGATTCCATCATCCTGATCCAGCAGCTCGGTGTGCTCTGGGCTCCTCATTCTCACAGTGCCAGGAGATCTCTGTGTGGGGCTGGAGCAGGGAGGGGCAATTCCCACCTTGGGACAGTGACACCGGGACAGAGACACCGTGTGCTCGTCCTGGTGTTCTGCTGAGCCAGGCCTTCCCCCGTGCTCCCATGGGAGCTGGCAGGGGGCTCTGAGATGGAGAGACATCGGGATGGAGGAGCCCCAGGATGGAGGGACTCTGTGATGGAGGAGCCCCGGGTGCTCCTTTCCAGGGACACAGATGTGGGAAGCAGCTCCTGGGGTGCTTTCTCCTCCTGTCCCTCCTGCTGCCGCCCCAAGGATCCGCACAAAGCCCAGCTCCTGTCCCGTGGGCTCTTGCCAGGGAGCACAGGAGGCTCTGTGGGCACTGCGAGCACGGGGAGTGGTGAGCAGCTGGGAGACTCAGGTGGGATCCACCTTGGGTTCCTGAGGGAGCTGGGGCAGGACTCCTGAGCTCGCCAGGCCCTGGTCCAGGGTTCTCCTCCCAGGATCTGCAGAATTCCCGTGTCCTCAGTGTGCCTCAGCCCTGGGAGGAGTCAGGCTGGAAGGAGCCGGGCTGTCCCGCACCCAGGGAATTTTCCATGGCTCCTCAGCAGCCAATTGCAGCCCTGAGGAAATCGAGAAAATCCCCTGAGGCTCGGGAGGCCGGGGGAGTCTGGAATTACCCCGGCCCTGGGAGGGGCTTTGGGAAGTGCCAGGGGCTGGTGCAGTGAGATGGCTCAGCCAGGCCCGTGTGTGTGCCAGGGAAGTGGTGCCACCTCCTGGGGTCACTCCAGAGCCCGTGTCACACGTGTCCCCTGTCCTTCTGGGCTCTGTGTGGTGCTGGCATGGGGTGTCTGGCCCACGGTGGGATGGGGGCAGTGCAGAGTTTGGGGTCTGTGTGCCATGGGGTCAGTGCAGAGTTTGGGGTCTGTGTGCCGTGGAATCAGTGCAGAGTTTGGGGTCTGTGTGCCATGGGGACAGTGCAGAGTTTAGGGTCTGTGTGCCATGGGGTCAGTGCAGAGTTTGGGGTCTGTGTGCCATGGGGTCAGCGCAGAGTTTGGGGTCTGTGTGCCGTGGAATCAGTGCAGAGTTTGGGGTCTGTGTGCCATGGGGACAGTGCAGAGTTTAGGGTCTGTGTGCCATGGGGTCAGTGCAGAGTTTGGGGTCTGTGTGCCATGGGGTCAGCGCAGAGTTTGGGGTCTGTGTGCCGTGGAATCAGTGCAGAGTTTAGGGTCTGTGTGCCATGGGGACAGTGCAGAGTTTAGGGTCTGTGTGCCATGGGGACAGTGCAGAGTGTGGGGTCTGTGTGCCATGGGGTCAGTGCAGAGTTTGGGGTCTGTGTGCCATGGGGGCAGTGCAGAGTTTGGGGTCTGTGTGCCTTGGAATCGGTGCAGAGTTTGGGGGCTGTGTGCCATGGGGGCAGTGCAGAGTTTGGGGTCTGTGTGCCGTGGAATCAGCGCAGAGTTTGGGGTCTGTGTGCCTTGGGGGCAGTGCAGAGTTTGGGGTCTGTGTGCCGTGGAATCGGTGCAGAGTTTGGGGTCTGTGTGCCATGGGGTCAGCACAGAGTTTGGGGTCTGTGTGCCATGGGGTCAGCACAGAATTTGGGGTCTGTGTGCCATGGGGTCAGCACAGAATTTGGGGTCTGTGTGCCATGGGGTCAGTGCAGAGTTTGGGGTTTCTGTGTGCCATGGGGTCAGCGCAGAGTTTGGGGTCTGTGTGCCGTGGGGTCAGTGCAGAGTTTGGGGTCTGTGTGCCGTGGAATCAGTGCAGAGTTTGGGGTTTCTGTGCCATGGGGTCAGCGCAGAGTTTGGGGTCTGTGTGCCGTGGGGGCAGTGCAGAGTTTGGGGTCTGTGTGCCATGGGGTCAGCGCAGAGTTTGGGGTCTGTGTGCCGTGGGGTCAGCACAGAATTTGGGGCCTGTCTGCCATGGGGGACCTTCCCCAGGAGCTGGGGGCTCCTGCCTGGCTGGGCTGTCCCATCAGACCCCTCCCAGTGTGGTGTCTCCAGGCAGCTCCTGCTGTCCCTGCAGACAGGAGGGGATGTTGCTGGCCCTGCTTCCCTGCCTGGGGGATTTGGGAGTTCCAGGAGCCGCCCGGTTCCAGGAGGAGCCTGGGGGCTCTGCCTGGGGCTCTCCCAGCTCCTGGTCCGTGGAGCTGCCCTTCTCTGCAGGCTCCATGGGCGATGTGGGCTGGGGTCCCACGATGGTGGTGAGGGGGGCAGCCCCTGAGCCCAGGCTGTCCCTCCCGCAGTTCTGCCAGCCCAGCGGGTGGCAGCTCTTCCCCGAGAGGAACCCCCCCACCTTCTTCGTGGCCGTGCTCACCGACATCAACTCGGAGCGGCACTACTGCGCCTGCTTCACCTTCTGGGAGGCCGTGGAGAGCCCGCAGGTACGGGGACACACGGGGACACACGGGGACACGGGGACATGGACACACACACGGGGACACACACGGGGACATGGGGACACGCACAGAGACACGGGGACATGGACACACACACGGGGACACACACGGGGACACGCGGGGGCACGGGGACATGGACACACACACGGGGACACACACGGGGACACACAGGGACACGGGGACATGGACACACACACGGGGACACACACGGGGACATGGGGACACGCACAGAGACACGGGGACATGGACACACACACGGGGACACACAGGGACACGGGGACATGGACACACAGACGGGGACACACACGGGGACATGGGGACATAGGGACGTGGGGCCGCACACAGGGACACACGGGAACATGAGGACATGGGACACACACAGGGACGTGGGGGCAGGGGCTGGTGGCGCTGATGGGGAAGTGCCTGTCAAGCACTGGCCAGGGGTTCCTGCCTTCCCTGTGCCACAGGAATCCATGGATGGATGGATGGGAAAGGTGGCCAACAGTGCTGGTAGAAAAGCACCCAGTTGATTTTGGCTCTGGTCAGGGTTCCTGCCTTCCCTGTGCCGCTGGAATGCAGGAGCTTGGGACAGGGAAGAGCATCCCTTAACCCCCAGCCCGGGCTGGTTTGTGTCTCCCCAGCCCCAGAGCCATGCCAGGAACGGTGAGGGCGAGGAGGAGGAGGAGGAGGCCTCGGCCCTGGTGCAGCCTGCCCAGCTGTTCGCTCCCAAGAGCCTGGTGCTGGTGTCGCGGCTGGACCACGCCGAGGTGTTCCGGGTGAGTCAGGAGCAGGGCAGCTGTGCTGGGAAGGGCTCCCCGCCTGTGGGAGTGGGAGCAGGCTGGCACAGCCCCCGGGAGCCCGGCTCCATCCTGCCTTGGCACCCCGGGGCTGTGGGGCTGCAGCTGCTGCCGCTGATCCCGGATGGCCGCGGGACCCGGAGCAGCTGCCGGCCCCGCTCATGGGAAGGCCTGAGGAGCAGCCTGTTCCTGGGAGCACTGGCTGTGCCAGCTCTGCTGCCTCCAGAGGTGCTGCACTGTGTGCCTGGGGAGCCTTGGGAGGGCTGGCTACAGAGTGTATCCGTGGGGATGGGCTGGGAGTGACCAGCCTGGAGAGAAGGATCCAGTGAGAGCTCAGAGCCCCTGCCGGGCCTGGGGACAAGGGATGGAGGGACACAGGGAATGGCTCCCAGTGCCAGAGGGCAGCCATGGGTGGCATCTTGGCAATGAGGAATTCCTGCCTGGGCTGGCATTGCCAGAGCAGCTGGGGCTGCCCCTGATCCCTGCAGTGCCCATGGCCAGGCTGGGCACTGGGGCTGGAGCAGCCTGGCACAGTGGGAGGTGCCCCTGCCTTGTGTGGAGTGGGAATTCTCTGAAATGCAGGATCTGTTTCCCTAAGCCTGGGACAGCAGAGTGGGGTCCTGCCAGGCACAAGCTGGGGCACCTCCAGGAGACAGGGTCCCCTCACTTGTCCCCAGGGACAGAGATGTCCTGCCAGCTGCTCCCCTGGGACAGAAACAGTTCCCAGCTCCTCATTCCAGTGCCCAGGAATCTCAGCTTCATCTTCTCTCATTCCAGCAGGCAGAGGTTTATCCTGCTCTTCCCTCCATTGTGACAGAGTCTGCCTGGCCTTGCTCTCCAAAGTCCAGGATTTGTGTTTTCCCTTTTCCTCAGTGGTTGGAAACCAGCACCCTGCGGGTGCCTGGAACACAAATTCCTCAAATCCCTCGTTCCCAGCTTGTTCTGGGGGCTGCCCTGTGCTGGTGCCCCCAGAGCTGGGGCTGCTGTTGCTTCCCAGTTGGAATAGGGTGTTTTGGTGGGAAGGGACTCAGAGTGGCCACGCAGGGCTGACCAGAGTCCAGGTGTGCTGTCAAGGGCATTGCCCAAATTTTGGGCATCTCATCCAACCCTCGCTGGGGAAGGATCCTCTGCCATGCCTTCCCTGGGGTTTGTGTGGGACTGGGGTACTGGAGGGCTGGGGCAGCCCAGCTGCCCTGGTCACCTCTCTGCTGGAACTTTGGAAAGCCCCTTGGTGCTGCTCCCATGGAGCTCTGGCCTTGGGGACGCATCTCCTGCTCTGGTGGGATCAGTGGAGGGATGGGGACGTTCTCCTGGCTGGAATATCCCATCCCTGTGGATGAGAAGATGTGGAGCTGGCATTGCCAGGGTGTGTTTGTGGCCAGGGACAAGCCCTGGGGTGTCCCCAGCTGCCTGCACTGCTCATGCCTGCTCTGCTCCCCTCTCCAGAACAGCCTGGGGCTGATCTACACCATCTACGTGGACGGGCTGAGCGTGTCCCTGGAGAACGTCATCGGGAACCTGCTGACCTGCACCATCCCCATCACGGGGGGAGCACAGGTGGGTCCCGGGCTCCTGCTGCCCTCCCTGTCCTCGCTCTGTCCCCTCAGAGCCCAGCCCTGCTCCCCATGCCCGAGTGGGCCCCGTGGGCAGGGCCTGGCTCCGTGCCCTGCTGCCTTCCCGAGTGCTTCGAGCACAAATCCCACTCAGATCCTCAATTGGCCAAGGAGCTCCTGCTGCAGCTTCTGTCCTGGCTGCTGCTGCCTGGGAGGGGGCCCCAGGGGCTTGGCGTAGGTGCTGCTCAATCCCTGCAAACATTCCCTGCTCTCCTGGGCTCTGGCTCTGTGCTGAACCCCGCTCCAGAGCCAAGTGGTCACGGGCCATCTGTGAGAGCAGGGCTGGGACAGCTGTGGGGACATGGCCAGCAGGGCAGGACAGAGCCTGGAGCTCTCCTCGGGGCACTGGCCTGGTGCTGTACCCGTGTCTGTGCCAGGTGCTGTGCTGGGACCTGTGTCTGTGTCCATGCCAGGTCCTGTGTCTGTGCCAGGTGCTGTGCCCATGGCCGTGCCAAGCTCTGTACCAGGTCCTGTGTCTGTGCCAGGTGCTGTGCCCATGGCCGTGCCAAGCTCTGTACCAGGTCCTGTGTCTGTGCCAGGTGCTGTGCCCATGGCCGTGCCAAGCTCTGTACCAGGTCCTGTGTCTGTGCCAGGTGCTGTGCCCATGGCCGTGCCAAGCTCTGTACCAGGTCCTGTGTCTGTGCCAGGTGCTGTGCCCATGGCCGTGCCAAGCTCTGTACCAGGTCCTGTGTCTGTGCCAGGTGCTGTGCCCATGGCCGTGCCAAGCTCTGTACCAGGTCCTGTGTCTGTGCCAGGTGCTGTGCCCATGGCCATGCCAAGCTCTGTGCCAGGTCCTGTGTGTGCCCCGGGTCCTGTGCCGGTGCTGGGGGCCTGAGGAGCAGCAGCTTCTCCTGCAGCTGAGGCCACCAAGCCCCCTGCTGTCCCCTCAGAGCCCTGTGTCCCTCCAGCCTGCCCTGCTCCGGGCCAGCTGGGCTCAGCACGTGGAGCTGGGGGCTCACTGGGGGTGGCAGAGAGGGAGAGCCCGGCTGGAGCCCCTGGCAGAGGTTGGGGACAGCAGTTTGTGCCCTGGAGCTCTCGTGGCCTGCTGGCCCCTGGGATGTCCCTGTGGGTGTGTGCTTGTGTCCCCACGGGCCTTCCCTTGGCTGAGCTCCCCTGTTCCCAGCACAGAGGGCCAGGAGTGATCCCACAGCCCGGCTGATCCAGTGCAGGAGCCTTGGCCAGGCTGGGACAGCACCGTGGCATACTGGGACAGCAGCATGGGGCCCTGGGACAGCAGCACAGGCCCTGGTGCCTCCACAGGGGTGTCCTTCCTGCAGTGCCCTGACCCCGAGGGGGCTCTCCCTGATCCCAAATCACAGCAGGATTCGAGGCAGGTCCTGCTCGGGCACCCAGAGCCATGCAGGTCCTGGGAGAAGCCAGCAGTGCTGCTGGGATTTGTGGAGGGGTGTGGAGCCAGGCCTGTCCCAGTGCTGGGGCCGAGCGAGGTGCTGCCCGTGCCCCAGGTGCTGCCCGTGCCCCAGATGCTGCCCGTGCCCCAGGTGCTGCCCGTGCCCGAGGTGCTGCCCGTGCCCCAGGTGCTGCCCGTGCCCCAGGTGCTGCCCGTGCCCGAGGTGCTGCCCGTGCCCCAGGTGCTGCCCATGCCCCAGGTGCTGCCCGTGCCCCAGGTGCTGCCCGTGCCCCAGGTGCTGCCCGTGCCCCAGGTGCTGCCCGTGCCCCAGGTGCTGCCCGTGCCCGAGGTGCTGCCCGTGCCCGGGCTGTGCCAGGGTTTGCAGTCCCTTCCCATGGGATCTGCCTGGATCCGGCTCCTCCCGGCGGGACCAGGACGGCTTCTCCTGCCACCATGGCTCGCTGAGCTTGGCACAGATCCATGCCCCCAGCTGGGGCAGGATGGCTCTGTGCCCTGGGAACGGGGACTGTGTGACAGGGGGAGCAGTTTGGTGGTGGCACTTCCCTTCCTGTGGTTTTCCTGCTCTCCTGCCGTGTCCAGTGCTCCTTCCCTGTGCCATAGGCATTGCTTTCACTCTGTGTCTGTGTGTCTGGGCTCCTTTCCCTTCCCATTGTCCCTGCTGGTGTCACTGTCTGTGGGCTCCTTTCCCTTCCCATTGTCCCTGCTGGTGTCCCTGTCTGTGTCTGTGGGCTCCTCTCCTGTCCCCTTGTCCCTGCTGGTGTCACTGTCTGTGGGCTCCTGTCCCGTTGTCCCTGCTGATGTCCCTGTCTGTGGGCTTCTCTCCTGTTGCATTGTCCCTACTGGTGTCCCTGTCCCTGTCTGTGGGCTCCTGTCCCGTTGTCCCTGCTGGTGTCCCTGTCTGTGGGCTTCTCTCCTGTTGCATTGTCCCTACTGGTGTCCCTGTCCCTGTCTGTGGGCTCCTGTCCCGTTGTCCCTGCTGGTGTCCCTGTCTGTGGGCTCCTGTCCCCTTGTCCCTGCTGGTGTCCCTGTCCCTGACCGTGAGCTTCTTTCCTGTCCCATTGTCCCTGCTGGTGTCCTTGTCTGTGTCTGTGGACTTCTCTCCTGTCACATTGTCCCTGTCTATGGGCTCCTGTCCCGTTGTCCCTGCTGATGTCCCTGTCCCTGTCTGTGGGCTCCTGTCCCCTTGTCCCTGCTGGTGTCCCTGTCTGTGGGCTCCTGTCCCCTTGTCCCTGCTGGTGTCCCTGTCCCTGACCGTGAGCTTCTCTCCTGTCCTGTTGTCCCTGCTGGTGTCCCTGTCCCTGTCTGTGGGCTCCTGTCCCCTTGTCCCTGCTGGTGTCCCTGTCTGTGGGCTCCTGTCTCGTTGTCCCTGCTGGTGTCCCTGTCTGTGTCTGTGGGCTCCTGTCCCATTGTCCCTACTGGTGTCCCTGTCCCTGACCGTGAGCTTCTCTCCTGTCCCGTTGTCCCTGCTGGTGTCTGTGTCCCCACTGTGCCTGTCTGTGTGTCCTAACTGACTGTGCTCTCTGTCTGTCCCGCCTCAGCCTGACGTGGAGGACGAAGCCGTGGTACGAACTCCTTTTCTTTCCCATCTTCTTTTCCCCACCTTTTCTCTCCCGGCTCTGGGTCTGTCCCCTCATTAGCAGCCTCTCTGTTAATTGCTGTGACCCAGCCCCAGGTCCCGGTGGTGCCCTTGGGTATGTGTCCCTGTGTGTCCCTGTGTGTCACAGCCAGGGTGTCCCTGGGCTCTGGGAAGGAGCTGAATTCCAGGCTCAGCTCTCTGGGTGCCCTGCTGGGGTTGTGACAGCCCAGCTCAGGGCTCTGCCTCTGCTCAGCCCTGGATTTTGGGGCTGTTCTGCCAGGAGGTGGCTGCAGAGGAAATGCTGCTCCTGCAGGAGTGTTTTCCCTGGAAAGGAGTGCAAAGAGGAGGAGAGGGGCCTGGAGACAGCCTGGGGATGTTTGAGTGTCCCTGTGTCCCTGGGAACGAGCTCGGGGCTGGGAGTATTCAGTTGTACCAGGGAAGAAGCTCCAATCCTGTGCCCAGGATGTCCATCCTTCCCCCAGGATATTCCCAGGATATTCCCAGGATATTCTCAGGATATTCCCAGGATATTCCCAGGATATTCCCAGGATATTCTCAGGATATTCCTTCTACTGGAGAGGCTGTGGAGCTGGGGCTGCTCCTGGGCACAGCCAGGCTGGGACAGGGGAGCTGCTTCCTTGGCTCCAAGGGCCTGGGAGAGGCTTCAATTCCCCTCGAGTCCTGGGGAGTCTTTGAACCCTGGGGAGTCTTTGCATCCTGAGGGAGCCCTCTTATCCTAGAGAGCTTTTGAATCCTGGGGGACCCTCTGATCCTGGAGAGCTTTTGAATCCTGGGGAGCCCTTGTGTCCTGGGAGACCCCTCATGTCCTGGAGAGCCCTCGTGTCCTGGGGAGCCCTCGTGTCCTGGAGAGCCATTCTGTCCCACCTGCAGGTGGATCTCAGGGCTGTTGGGACATTGTTGGCACTGCCTGGGGATGTTGCAGGAGGTGCCCTCCTTCCCTCAGCCCAGGGACCCAGTCAGGCACCCAGTGGGTGCTGTGGCAGCATCTTTTCTCTTTCCCTTTTCTTTTTCCTCTTTCCCTTTCTCTTTCCCTTTCCCTCTTCCCACAGCAGATCGGGGTTGTGCTGGGACAGGGTGGCCCTGTGCCCGGGGGGGTCTGGCTGCCCCTGCCCTGGCCCTGTCCCTCTCTGGGTGGCCCTGGTGACCAGGTGTGTGTTGCCTTGCAGAGGACGATCTCTCTGGGAGCAGGGGACAGGCAGGTGATCCAGACCCCCATCAATGACTCGCTGCCTGTCAGCAGCTGCAGCGTGGCCCTGCTCTTCCGCCAGCTCGGTGAGACGTGTCCCCACCCTGTCCCTGCGTGTCACCTCCCTGTGGTCACCTCCCTGCGGGTCACATCCCTGTGGGTCACATCCCTGTGGTCACCTCCCATGGGTCACCTCCCTGTGGTCACCTCCCTGCGGGTCACATCCCTGCGGGTCACATCCCTGCGGGTCACCTCCCATGGGTCACCTCCCATGGGTCACCTCCCTGTGGTCACCTCCCTGTGGTCACCTCCCTGCGGGTCACCTCCCTGCGGGTCACCTCCTGCATGTGGCTCTGAGTTCTGTCCCAGCTGAGCCTCTTGGCCCTGCTGTGCCATCCCTTTTCCAGGAGGGTGGCACTGGGGCTGGGGTCTGGAGGAGCAGCCCAGGGCTGCCACTGGCCTTGTGTCCCCAAGGAAAGGCCGTCCTGTGTCCCCAGGGAAGGCCACCAGCCCCCAGGAGGGATGGAGCTGTCCAGGAAGGGGGAGCACACCTGGCAGTGACCAGAACCACGGGTGGCTCTCTGGGGGATGCTGAGCTCCTCCCCTGGCAGGATGCAGGGATGGGCAGTGGGCTGCAGCCTGGGGGGGATCAGGGGTCTCTGGGGGGTGTCAGAGGGACCCCCCAGTTGCTGAGCCCCTGCTGTGCCCTGCCCAGGCATCACCAACGTGCTGTTCCTGTTCTGCGCGGCGCTGACCGAGCACAAGATCCTGTTCCTCTCCAGCAGCTACCAGAGGCTGACGGACGCCTGCCGGGCCCTCCTGGCTCTCATGTTCCCCCTCAAGTACAGGTGAGGGTCCCCGAGCCTCCAGCTGTGCCAGCTGTGCCCCTGTGCCACCCTTGGTGCATCCCAGGGTCTGGGGAATAACTGGGAATCTCCCAGCCCTGCTTCCCTCTTCTCCCAGGCAGAACGGGCTCTGGCACTGGAGGCAGTGCTGGGAAATGGTCTGGGCTTCCTGCTGAGCAGGGACAGGACCCAGGGAAGAGCTGGAGCTGTGCCAGGGCAGGGATAGCATGGGCATCAGGACAGGCTCTATTCCAGAGGGTGCTGGGCACTGCCCAGGCTCCCCAGGGAACGGGCACAGCCCCAGAGCTCCAGGAGTGTTTGCACAGCGTGCCAGGGACGCACAGGAGCTGGATCTGTGATCCCTGTGGGCCCTTCCCACCCTGGAGATTCCGTGGTTCCATGAGCAGGAGTGAGGTGTTCCCAGCAGTGGCTGTGCTGGTGGTGGCCGAGCCCCCGAGGTGACTCCTGTGGGATGGCTGGAACCCCGCTCACCCTGGGGGCTGGGAATGTCCCACAGGGAGTGGCAACACAGCCCTGGCAGCCCTGGGGCTCCTGGCAGCGCTGCCAGGGCTGGGCTGGGACAGAGGTTCCTGGCCAGCTCCTGTCTCCCCAGGCTGCAGAGAGGCTGTTGGTGTCCCAGAGGAACCTTATTTTTCACAGAATTATGGAATCCCTGAGCTTGGAAGAGCCCTCCAGAGTTACTGAGTCCAGGATGTTCCAAATCCCCTCCTTGTCCCCAGCCCAGAGCCCTGAGTGCCACCTCCAGGAGTTCCTTGGACACCTCCAGGGATGGGCACTCCCTGGGCAGCCCCAGCCAAGGCCTGACCCCCCTTTCCATGGGGAATTTTTCCTGAAATTCTTCTTTTGGAGTTAGTGACTCTGCTGGCAACCCTTTCCTTGGTCAGACTTTGATTACAACCCCAAGACCAGACAGGGATCATATCATGGAATCATGAAATCCCAGGATAATTTGTATTGGAAGGGACCCCAGAGCCCCTGCAGTGCCACCATGTGCAGGGACACCTCCCACTGTGCCAGGCTGCTCCAGCCCCAGTGCCCAGCCTGGCCTTGGGCACTGCAGGGATCAGGGGCAGCCCCAGCTGCTCTGGCAGTGCCAGCCCAGGCAGGAATTGCTCATTGCCAAGATGCCACCCATGGCTGCCCTCTGGCAGTGGGAGCCATTCCCTGTGTGCTGTCCCTGCAGGCCTTGTCCCCAGTCCCTGCCAGGGCGTTCACAGGGATGGGGCAGCCACAGCCTTTGGGAGCCACGTGTGCCCGAGGGGCTGGGGGTGCCAGGGCACCCTGGACACGGCTCCAGAGCCAGGATGGTGTCTGGCCGTGCCAGGACAGGGCAGGGGTGTGGGGCAGGGCTGGCCTGGCTGCAGTGGGGCTGTGTTTGGGGCTGGTGTTGAGGCTGTTTCTGGTTGCAGCTTCACCTACGTGCCCATCCTGCCCGCCCAGCTCCTGGAGGTGCTGAGCACCCCCACCCCCTTCATCATCGGCGTCCACTCCATCTTCCAGTCGGAGACCCAGGAGCTGGTGAGAGGCCACGTTCCCTGCCCTGGTGCCAGGGGCTGGGGAGGGGCAGCGTGGGTGTCACAGCTCGGGTGACAGCTCCGTCTGTCCTGAGCGTGCCCAGGGCCACGGGCTGTGTGTGCCCAGCCCAGGATGCATCCAGGTGTCCCACAGGAGCCAGGGGATGGCTGGGTCACGTGGGAATGGCTGGGTCCCTCTCCTGCCAGGTGTCCCCCCAGTGAGGGATCCCAGTGTGTCCTTGGATTTGGGGACAGGATGGAACTGCTGAGCACTCAGGGAAGGTGGGGAGGAGCTAGAGCCCATTCCCAGCCCTTTCCTGAGCCAGCTCACCTGGGTAGCTTCCCATCAGCTGTGGGATTGGGATGTGGGGTGGGGAGGTGGGGCTGTGTCCCACTGCTGTCCCTCCCAGCTGGACGTGGTGATCGCGGACCTGGACGGCGGCACCGTGAACGTCCCGGAGTGCGTGCACATCTCGCTGCTGCCCGAGCCCCTGCTCCAGCAGACGCGGGAAGCCCTGTCCATGGTGAGTGCCACGGCATTCCTGCTCCCCACGGCATCCCTGAGGTGCCAGCACCATCCCCTGCCAGTGACACGTGTGGCCAGAGAGGTGGGAATGGAGCTGAGGTTCCTCTGTGAACAGGATTCCTGCCTTGGGGTTCTCCCTGTGCCTTGGGGTCCTGTACATGCCTTAGGATCCTGTCCATGCCTTTGGGGTCTTGTCCATACCTTTGGGGTCCTGTCCATGCCTTTGGGGTCCTGCCCATGCCTTTGGGGTCCTGCCCATGCCTTTGGGGTCCTGTCCATACCTTGGGGTCCTGTCCGTGCCTCTGGGGTCCTGGTTGTGCCTTTGGGGTCCTGTCCATACCTTGGGGTCCTGCCCATGCCTTGGGATCCTGCCCATGCCTTTGGGATCCTGTCCATGCCTTTGGGGTCCTGTCCATACCTTGGGGTCCTGTCCATGCCTTTGGGGTCCTGCCCATGCCTTGGGATCCTGCCCATGCCTTTGGGATCCTGTCCATGCCTTTGGGGTCCTGCCCATGCCTTGGGATCCTGCCCATGCCTTTGGGGTCCTGTCCATACCTTGGGGTCCTGTCCATGCCTTTGGGGTCCTGTCCATGCCTTGGGGTCCTGTCCATGCCTTGGGGTCCTGCCCATGCCTTGGGATCCTGTCCATGCCTTTGGGATCCTGCCCATGCCTTTGGGGTCCTGTCCATGCCTTTGGGATCCTGTCCATGCCTTTGGGATCCTGCCCATGCCTTTGGGGGTCCTGCCCATGCCTTTGGGGTCCTGGCTGTGCCTTTGGGGTCCTGGCTGTGCCTTTGGGGTCCTGGCTGTGCCTTTGGGATCCTGTCCATACCTTGGGGTCCTGTCCATACCTTGGGGTCCTGTCCATACCTTGGGGTCCTGTCCATGCCTTGGGGTCCTGTCCATACCTTGGGGTCCTGTCCATGCCTTTGGGATCCTGTCTATACCTTGGGATCCTGTCCATGCCTTGGGATCCTGTCCATGCCTTTGGGATCCTGTCCATGCCTTTGGGGGTCCTGTCCATACCTTGGGGTCCTGTCCATGCCTTGGGGTCCGACCCATACCTTGGGGTCCTGTCCATGCCTTGGGGTCCTGTCCATGCCTTGGGGTCCTGTCACAGGGACCGTTCCTCATCCAGTGGCCTCTGGCCAGCGCCCTGGGAATGGCACACATTTGCGTGGGAGCTGGGAGTGGAGCAGCAGGGGTTCCTTCCTCTGTGATTGCTGCCCCGGGTGCTGCTGCCCCTGTCCCAGTGGCCATTCCCAGCCCAGTGCCCTCTGATGCCCTGCAGTGCTGGGGGGGTTCCTTTGGCAGAGGTTTCTGGGAATGTGGTGCTGGCTCCCAGCCCAGGGCAGGAAGCAGCTGTGGCCTGGCTGCTCCCGTGTTCCCAAGGCACTGCTGGAGCAGCCCCTGCTCCTCCTGGGGGCACTGGGGGGTGAAGGTCTCCCTGGCAGAGCAGGAGGGGCTCCCCCTTCCCTGGGATCCCAGTGCCAGCCGTGCTTCCCAAGGCAGGGTCAGGCCCAGCAGAGCATTCCTGATCCCCTGTGGTTTGTCCCCAAGCCCCTCAGACCTTTTCCACAGGGGCTGTGGGGTCTCTGGGGAAATGTCCTTGGCTTCTCCAGCCGGGATGGGGCCTGAGCTGAGTGTCCTCCCTGGGCAGGTCCTGGACCCGGAGCTGGAGGTGGCCGACCTCGCCTTCCCCCCTTCCACCATCTCCGCCTCTTCCCTCAAGATGCAGGTGAGTGGTGGGAGGGAGAGGGACCCAGGGTGAGGGGCTGCTCCCCAGGGACACCTTGGGGCAGGGGGAGAGGGACCCTCAGCAGGGGCTGTTCCCCAGGGCCATCCTGGCTCTCACACACCATTCCAGCCCCGTGTCCATCCGAGGCCACTGCTCCAAGCTGTGGCTGGATCCTGCAGTGCCTTGTTCTCCAGATTCACAGCCAGGCTGGAGCAGACAGGGAGTGTTTGGGCTTGCAGCATTCCCAGAGCTGGAGAGCTCCCTCTCCTCCCTGTGCAGCCCCAGCGGGGCCAGAGCAGTGAATCCCGTGCCCCTTTTCCCTGGAATCTCAGCTGCATTCCCTGCCCTCTCCCCGGGGCTGATCCCATCCTGGGGGGAAATCCCTGCCCCTGGAGCTGCCCTGTCCACACCCTGAGCCCCCCCAGCCCGGGCTGTGCTTCCCTGTTGCAGGACAAGGAGATCCGGGCCGTGTTCCTGCGCTTGTTTGCTCAGCTGCTGCAGGGCTACCGCTGGTGCCTGCACATCATCCGCATCCACCCCGAGCCCGTCATCCGCTTCCACAAGGTGAGGGCCTCGCCCAGGCCGGGCTGGGAGAGCTGAGTGCAGGAAACATCCTGCCTTTCCAGGCAGTGACCTCCCAGCACCCTGCCAGCCCACCTGCATCCCGTGTTTGTCCTGGAGCGCGCCGAGGCCTCCCGGGGCAGGAGCGCTTCCCTCCCTGCCTGGGTGTTCCTGCAGAGCTCAGCCAGGAGGGAGCCAGGCCTGCAGCTGGGGGTTTGGGGAGATCTTGGCACTGCTGAGGGACCACCTGCAGTCCTCTGGCCTTGAATCCCTCTGGCTTTGTGTTCCTGTGCCTCTCTGTCCCTGTGTCCTTCTGGCCCTATGTCCCTGAGTACCTCTGGCCTTGTACCCTTGTGTCCCTATGTCTCTGTGTCCCTGTATCCCTCTGTCCCTGTATTCCTGTGTCCCTGTGCCCCTGTGTCCCAGAGTCCCTCTGGCTTCGTGTCCCTATGTCCCTGTGTCCCCATGGCCCCGTATCACTCTGTCCCTGTATTCCTGTGCCCCTGTGTCCCAGAGTCCCTCTGGCCCTGTGCCCCCGTGTCCCTGTGTCCTGCCTCTGCATGCCAGGGTGACACCAGAGCCCTTCCCTTGCCCCTTGTCCTGCTGCCATGGGCCAGAGGCTCAGGTTTCCATGCCAGCCGTGTCCCTGAGGAAGGAGGTGGCACCGTCCCAGTGCCCGCCAGGTGCCCACCCACAGCTTGGTGTCACCGCTGTGCTGATGGCACTGCCGTTCCCTTGCAGGCGGCGTTCCTGGGCCAGCGGGGGCTCACAGAGGACGATTTCCTCACCAAGGTGCTGGAGGGGATGGCCTTCGCTGGCTTTGTCACCGAGCGCGGGGCTCCGTACCGCCCCATCGACCTCTTCGACGAGGTGGGGCCCCAGGGCAGCTCCCCTTCCCACAGCCCGGGCTCTGTGGGGCTGAGCGGGGTCTGTGGGGCTGAGTCTGATCCGCGGGATCTGAGCGGGATCTGGGGGGGCTGAGCAGCATCTGGGGGCTGAGCGGGATCTGTGGGGCTGAGTGGGGTCTGTGGGTCTGAGTCTGATCCGCGGGATCTGAGCGGCATCTGTGGGGGCTGAGCAGCATCTGGGGGCTGAGCGGGATCTGTGGGGCTGAGTGGGGTCTGCCATGGCCTGAGTGGGATCTGTGGGGCTGAACAGGATCTGTGGGGCTGAGCAGGATCTGTGGGGCTGAGCGGGATCTGCCATGGCCTGAGTGGGATCTGTGAGGCTGAGCAGGATCTGTGGAACTGAGCGGGATCTGCCATAGCCTGAGCAGGATCTACAGGGCTGAGCGGGATCTGTGGGACTGAGCGGGATCTGTGGGGCTGAACAGGATCTGTGGGGCTGAACAGGATCTGTGGGGGCTGAGCGGGATCTGCCATGGCCTGAGCGGGATCTGTGGGATCTGAACCGGATCCACAGGGTCTGAGCAGGATCTGCAGGGCCTGAGGGGGATCTGCGGGATCTGAGCAGGATCTGCCATGGCCTGAGCAGGATCTGCAGGGTCTGAACAGGATCTGCGGGTCTGAGAGGGATCTGCCATGGCCTGAGCAGGATCTGCTGGCCCTGAGCGGGATCTGCGGGGCCTGAGGGGAATCTGTGGGGCCTGAGCAGGATCTGCGTGGCCCCAGGTTTGGGAGAGGCCCTGGAGCTGCCCCTGTCACCCCTGTCCTGTCCTCCCCAGCTCGTGGCCAACGAGGTGAAGCGCATGAAGGCAGAGGAGGGGAACAAACAGAAAATCCTGAGGCACATCAAGGAGCTGGCAGAGAAACTCTACAAAAATGTGAGTCCTGGAGCCCCCGGGCAGGAGTGGGGATGTGCTGGGGGATACGGGGCGGGGAGAGCCTGGGTGCAGTCCTGGTCACTCTGTCCTCCCTCCATAAGCTCCTGGTGATAGTTCCTGTCCGTCCTTGTGCTGTCGTGGGTGGTCAGGCACATCCTCATGTGCCAGAGGTCCTGATTTTATAGGATCATGGAATCCCAGAATCACAGAGGTTGGAAAAGACTCCCAGGGCTGTGCAGTCCAAGCTGTGCCCAGTGGCCACCTTGTCCCCAGCCCACAACCCTGAGTGCCACCTCTGGGAGTTCCTTTGACACCTCCAGGGATGGGGACTGGGCAGCCCCTTCCAAGGCCTGACCCCCCTTTCCAGGAGGAAATTCCTGCTGATGTCCAAGCCCAGCCTCCCCAGTCCAGCTGAGGTTTCCAGCAGCACCTGAAGGCAGGAGCCTCGCCTGGCTGGGCTGGAGCTCCTGCTGGCACTTGGCTCACGGCCGTGCCACAGCTGTGCATCCCTGGGGGCTGGGGGAGCACATCCTGGGTCCTGCAGATTCCAGCTGGGAGCAGAGCAGGGAGCTGGGGGCTCCTGTCCAGGAGGGGACATGCTGTGGGTGACCTCAGGGCTGAGCAGCAGCTGTCCCCACGCAGGAGAACCCGTACCCTGCCGTGACCATGCACAAGGTGCAGAAGCCCACCGAGGGCTGCCACCTGCGCCTGCACCAGAAGCCCTTCCCACACCTGGACGAGGGCACCGTGCAGTGGATCATCGACCAGGCCACGGCCAAGCTGCAGACAGCCCCACCTGCCGTCAAGGCTGAGAAGAAGTGCATGGTGCCCTCGGGACCCCCCATCAGTACGTGGGGCACAGGGGGGACCCTGCTTTGGGGGGCTGTGGGAGGCCATGGTGCCCTCGGGAGCCTCAGTGGTTTGTAGGGCACAGGGGAACCCTGTTCTGGGAGCTGCCAGAGGCCATGGTGCCCTTGGGACCCCCCATTGGTATGTGGAGCATGGGGGACCCTGCTTTGGGGGGCTGCTGGAGGCCATGGTGCCCTCAGGACCCCCATTGGTGTGTGGGGGACTGGGAGACCCTGCTCTGGGGGGCTGTTGGTGCCCTTGGAACACCCCATGGGTATGTGGGGCACAGTGGACCCTGTTCTGGGTCACAGCACAGGAGTAAAACATGGAGAAAGAGCAGCTCCAACTCCTTTGGGTCCTCAGCTCCCCAGGGGCTCCCAAGGCCCATGGAGGCCCCGTGGTCTCTCAGAGCAGGGGGGTGTCCCCCCGGGTGCCAGCCCCACCCCACCCAGACTGAGGGCATCTGTTGCATCCAGCTGCCATCCTGGAGCGCAACGGGAACGCCCTGGCCAACAGCGCCCGGCGCCTGGAGGTGGTCAGGAACTGCATCTCCTACGTCTTCGAGAACAAGATGCTGGAGGCCAAAAAGGTGAGGGGGGCTGTGCATGGGGGTCGGTGTCCTCTGTGCATGGAGAGGACGTTCCTGTCCTGTGCCCACATCCTGCTGGTTGGCTTAGAGTCAAAAAGTTGTGGAATCACAGAGTTACTGAGGTTGGAAAATTCCTCTGAGCCCATTGGGTCCAACCATCCCCAGCACTGCCAAGGCCACCACTGACCACGTCCCCAAGTGCCATATCCACACATCCTTGAAATCCCTCCAGGGATGGGGACTCCAAACCTCCCTGGGCAGCTGTGTCAGTGCCTGACCACCCATTCCATAGGGAAATTCCCATTGATGTCCATCCTGAGCCTTCCCTGGCCCAGCTTGAATCTGTTCCATCTCCTCCTGTCCCTGTTCCCAGGGATCACAGCCCCACTCCCACCTCAGTAACAGGCCATGGAGCCATTTGGATTGGCAGTCCCTCTGGGACCATCAAGTCCCACCATTCCCCAGCACTGCCGTGGCCACCACCGACCCGTGACTTGTCCCCTCCTGGTGTTCCTGGGATTTTGGCTGGTGGCTCCACACCAGCCCAGCTCCATTGCTCCATGTCCCCCTGCCCCTGGTCTCCTCCCCCTCCTCCATGGCCGTGTCCTGCCAGCCACACCTGGAATTCTGCCCTGCTTTGTCTCCGTGTCTGAGTGCATGCCCTGCCACTGGTGTGGGCCCGCTCTGTGTGGGAGCAGGGCTCTCCAGGCCCGTCCCAGCCCACCAACCCCGTTCCCACAGCTGTTCCCAGCTGTGCTCCGTGCCATGAAGGGCCGGGCTGCCCGGCACTGCCTGACCCAGGAGCTGCACCTGCACGTGCAGCAGAACCGCGCCGTGCTGGACCACCAGCAGTTCGACTTCGTCATCCGCATGATGAACTGCTGCCTCCAGGTAGGGTGGGGCTGGGGGCCCCTTCTTCCCGTGGGGCACGGCAGGGGTCAGCCTTGGAGTGTGCCCTGGTCACCCCTGCTCCTTCCCCAGGACTGCACGGCCATGGACGAGCACGGCATCGCTGCGGCCCTGCTGCCGCTGGTCACCGCCTTCTGCAGGGTGAGTGACCGCAGGGTCCCCGCCCCAGAGCCCTCAGGACCCCCCCAGGGGGCAGAGGCTGCGGGGGGGGGTGTCCCCTCAGTGCTTGTCAGCCTGTAGCTCCTGCCCAGAATGTTCCACCCGGCCCAGACTGGCCCGAGGCTCCCAGGGAGGCTGGGAGGGGAACCTGTGGGAAGGGGCTGCTCTGGAATGCCAGCTAAATCCCATGGTCAGGCTGGGCTGGGCTGAGCCTCTGGGCTCTGGATGGGCTCTGAGCAAGAGAATTTTCAGGGAATGCTGGAGGAGCTCTGGTGCAGACATCCCTCCTGCCTGCCCAGGGCTTTCCCAGTGGCCGACTTGAGGAGCAGGGACACCTGAGTGGAGAGCTCAGCACCAAGGCTGTGTACAGATGGATCTTTTCCACCTCCTTCCACAGAAACTGAGCCCTGGCATCACCCAGTTTGCCTACAGCTGTGTGCAGGAGCATGTGGTGTGGACCAACATCCAGTTCTGGGAGGCCATGTTCTACTGTGACGTCCAGAACCACATCCGGGCCCTCTACCTGGACAGTGCTGAGGAGAACCACACGGAGCAGGTGGGAGCGTGGCCCAGGAGAGCTCTTCCCAAAGGGCTGGGGCTCATCATGGAGTTACAGAATCATGGAATGGGTTGGGTGGGAAGGGACCTCAAAACCCCTCCAGTGCCACCCCTGCCATGGCACGGACACCTCCCACTGTGCCAGGCTGCTCCAGCCCCAGTGCCCAGCCTGGCCTTGGGCACTGCCAGGGATGCAGGGGCAGCCCCAGCTGCTCTGGCAATGCCAGCCCAGCTGCCTGTTCTGGGCAGGCTGCTCAGCTGAGAACGAGGGGCTGCACCCCAGTTCTGGGAGATCCCTGTGGGTGTGCCCATGCACACAGCCCCATCCCTTCCCCTGCCCCAGGAGAGCGCGGAGGAGCCGCAGGAGGCCAAGTCTGCGCTGGAGATCGCGTCGGAGCAGCTGCGGCTGTGGCCCACCATGAGCCGGGAGAAGCAGCAGGAGCTGATCCAGAAGGAGGAGAGCACGGTGTTCAGCCAGGCCATCCACTACGCCAACAGGATGAGCTACCTGCTGCTGCCCCTGGACACCAGCAAGAACCGCCTGCTGCGCAGCTCCGGCCTGGGCGACGTGGAGAGCGTCAGCAACAGCTTCGTCACCAACAGGTGTGGGGACACCGGCGTGACCCGAGCTGGGGACAGGCCGCCGTCAGGGAAAGATGGCCCTGCTCCCTGTGGGGGTTGGACCCCTGTGAGGGTTCTTTCCAGTCCCAGCCATGCTGGCATTCCAGGGTTATGTCAGGATTGAGGCAGACTGTGGTGTCCCGGGGTGTTTCTAGGAGTGGGAGCTCTGCTGGGTCCCTGCTGGGAATGGGAACAGTGTTGGACTGTTCCAACAGTGTTGGACTAGGAGTGGGAGCTCTCCTGGGACCATATGAGGAGTGGGAGCTCTCCTGGGACCATATGAGGAGTGGGAGCTCTCCTGGGACCATATGAGGAGTGGGAGCTCTCCTGGGTCCATATGAGGAGTGGGAGCTCTCCTGGGACCATATGAGGAATGGGAGCTCTCCTGGGTCTGTATCAGCACTGGGAGCTCTCCTGGGACCGTATGAGGAGTGGGAGCTCTCCTGGGACCATATGAGGAGTGGGAGCTCTCCTGGGTCTGTATCAGCACTGGGAGCTCTCCTGGGACCGTATGAGGAGTGGGAGCTCTCCTGGGACCATATGAGGAGTGGGAGCTCTCCTGGGACCCTATGAGGAGTGGGAGCTCTCCTGGGACCATATGAGGAGTGGGAGCTCTCCTGGGACCATATGAGGAGTGGGTGCTCTCCTGGGACCGTATGAGGAGTGGGAGCTCTCCTGGGACCATATGAGGAGTGGGTGCTCTCCTGGGACCCTATGAGGAGTGGGAGCTCTCCTGGGACCATATGAGGAGTGGGAGCTCTCCTGGGTCCATATGAGGAGTGGGAGCTCTCCTGGGTCCATATGAGGAGTGGGAGCTCTCCTGGGTCCATATGAGGAGTGGGAGCTCTCCTGGGTCTGTATCAGCACTGGGAGCTCTCCTGGGACCATATGAGGAGTGGGAGCTCTCCTGGGACCATATGAGGAGTGGGTGCTCTCCTGGGACCCTATGAGGAGTGGGAGCTCTCCTGGGTCCATATGAGGAGTGGGAGCTCTCCTGGGACCATATGAGGAGTGGGAGCTCTCCTGGGACCATATGAGGAGTGGGAGCTCTCCTGGGACCATATGAGGAGTGGGAGCTCTCCTGGGTCCATATGAGGAGTGGGAGCTCTCCTGGGTCCATATGAGGAGTGGGAGCTCTCCTGGGTCTGTATCAGCACTGGGAGCTCTCCTGGGACCATATGAGGAGTGGGAGCTCTCCTGGGACCATATGAGGAGTGGGTGCTCTCCTGGGACCCTATGAGGAGTGGGAGCTCTCCTGGGTCCATATGAGGAGTGGGAGCTCTCCTGGGACCATATGAGGAGTGGGAGCTCTCCTGGGACCATATGAGGAGTGGGAGCTCTCCTGGGACCATATGAGGAGTGGGAGCTCTCCTGGGACCATATGAGGAGTGGGAGCTCTCCTGGGACCATATGAGGAGTGGGAGCTCTCCTGGGACCCTATGAGGAGTGGGAGCTCTCCTGGGACCATATGAGGAGTGGGAGCTCTCCTGGGACCCTATGAGGAGTGGGAGCTCTCCTGGGTCCGTGCAGGGAGCTCTCCTGGCCGGGGCTGTCCCGGGCTGACCCTTCCCCGTTTCCCTTGGGAAGCATCGCGGGCAGCGTGGCCGAGAGCTACGACACCGAGAGCGGCTTCGAGGACGCCGAGAGCTCAGACGTGGCCAACTCCGTGGTGAGGTTCATCAACCGCTTCGTGGACAAGGTGTGCACCGAGAGCGGTGTCACCAACGAGCACCTCAAGGGGCTGCACGTCATGATCCCGGGTGAGGACGCCGGGCTGGCCACGGGGATCCTGCAGGAACAGCGGGAGAGGGCAGGGTGGGGTTTGGGAAGGGCAGGGTGGGGTTTGGGAAGGGCAGGATGAGATTTGGGCAGGCAGGATTTGGGAAAGGCAGGGTGGGGTTTGAGTGGGGCAGGGCAGGATTTGGATAGGGCAGGTAGGATTAGGACAGGGTGGGATTCAGGTAAGGGAGGGCAGGATTTGGGTAAAATAGGATGGGATTTGGGTAGGGACAGGATGGGATTTGGGCAGGGCAGGTAGGATTTGGGCAAGGACAGGGTGGAATTCCGGCGGGGTAGGTGGGATTCAGGCAGGACAGGATGGGATTCAACCAGGACAGGATGGGATTTTGACAGGGACACAGGGAGGGATTTGGGCAGGACAGGTGGGATTCAGGCAGGGTAGGTGGGATTTGGGCAGGGACACAGGGTGGGATTCAGGCAGGAGAGGGTGGGATTCAGGCAGGGACAGGGTGGGATTTGGGCAGGGACAGGATGGGATTTGGGCAGGGACAGGATGGGCTTCGGGCAGGGACAGCGTGGGATTTGGGCAGGGCAGGTGGGATTCAGACAAGGACAGGGTGGGATTTGGGCAGGGACAGGATGGGATTTGGGCAGGGACAGGGTGGGATTTGGGCAGGGCAGGTGGGATTCAGACAAGGACAGGGTGGGATTCGGGCAGGGCAGGACTCACCCACCCCCTGTCCCACAGACATCGTGCAGATGCACATCGAGACCCTGGACGCCGTGCACAGGGAGAGCAAGAGGCTTCCCCCCATCCAGAAGGTAGGGATGCCCTGCTGGCTGGGGGCAGAGCTGGGGGGCTGTGAGACCCTTCCACGGGCCTGAGCCCCCCGTTGTTCCCCCAGCCAAAGCTGCTGCGGCCCAACCTGCTGCTGGGGGAGGAGTGTGTGATGGAGGGGCTCCGCGTGTACCTGATGCCGGACGGGCGCGAGGAGGGCGCCGGGGGCAGCATCGGGGGGCCCCCCCTGCTCCCCGCAGAGGGAGCCGTGTTCCTCACCACCTACAGGATCATCTTCAAGGGAACCCCCACCGACCCCCTGGGTGAGGGGCTGCAGCCTCGAGAGAGGGGAGGGGTCTCTGGGGGCAGGGGAGAGGGTTGGGATCCCTGGGGATCAGAGGGATGGTTGGGGATGGTTGGGGAGGAGGGAGCTGGTCAGTGATCCCTGCAGGTCAAGGGCTTGGTTGTCAGGGGTCCCTGGGGAGCAGGGGGGAGGGTTGGGGATCCCTGGGGAGCAGGGTTGGTGATCCCTGGGAATCAGGGTTGGTGATCCCTGAGGAGCAGGGGTTGGTTGGTCAGTGGTCCCTGGGGAGCAGGGTTGGGGATCCCTGGGGAGCAGGGGTTGGTTGGTCAGTGATCCCTGGGGAGCAGGGTTGGTGATCCCTGAGGAGCAGGGGGCTGGTCAGTGGTCCCTGGGGAGCAGGGGTTGGTTGGTCAGTGGTCCCTGGGGAGCAGGGGTTGGTTGTTTCTGGCTGCTGTGTCCCACAGACCCATGTCTGTGGTGGGACAGACACCAGGAGTGGCCTGGGGTGGCCTGGCCCTGCCTGGGGCCGGGGCAGGGGTGGAACTGACCCCATTCATGTCCTATATCCAGTGGGGGAGCAGGTGGTGATCCGGTCCTTCCCCATCGCCTCGCTGACCAAAGAGAAGAAGATCAGTATCCAGGCCCAGGCGGATCAGTTCATCCAGGAGGGATTGCAGCTGCGCTCCTGCACATTCCAGGTGGGACCCCGTGCTGGGAGAGAGCTCAGGGACACCCAGGAGCAGGAGTGGGGACTCCAGCAGGAATAGAATGGGACAGGGGAAAGGGAATAGAACAGAGGAAAAGGAACGGGAATGCAGGGAGAGGCAGGGCAGCCTCAGTCCAGCCTGTGCCCGTGGTGCTCCTGGGTGGATCCAAGCCCTGCCCTGATCCATGGGAAGGGCTGTCCCTGGCCTGACCCCCCCGTCACCCCTCACCCGTGCCTCCCCAGCTGCTGAAGATCGCCTTTGACGAGGAGGTGGCCTCGGACAGCGCCGAGATCTTCCGGAAGCACCTGCACAAGCTGCGCTACCCCCAGCACGTGCGCGGCACCTTCGCCTTCACCGTGGGCCAGTCCCCCAAGCAGGCCATGCAGCCCAAGGCCAAGGAGAAGAACCCCTCACTCAGGTACCTGTGCCAGGAGAGGGGATCACACCTGGGTGTGCCTCATCCTCTGCGACTCCCCCTCCTGTCCCTGCTCCGGCAGAGCCACCAGGGAGGGGACACGGGGAGCTGAGCCCTCCTTGCTCAGACCCATCCTGGTGCAGGGTTTGTGTCACTGGAGATCAGAGAATCCTTAGGCTTGGAAAAGCCCTGTGGGACAATGACTGCAGCCATTCCCAGCACTGCCTGTGTCCCCGGGGTGCCACATCCACACAGCTCTTTAACCCCTCCAGGGATGGGGACCCCACTCCTGTGCCAGGGCTGCACAGCCCTTCCCAGGAGGAATTTCCCCAAAATCCCCCTGAGGTTCCCCTGGCCCAGCCTGAGGCCGTTCCCTCTGCTCCTGTCCCTGGAGCACAGCCCGACCCCCCCGGCTGTGCCCTCCAGAGCTGCAGGTGTCCCCTGTCCTGCAGTGTCCCCAGCCCCACACAGTCACGCTGGGAAGGACAGGTCACACTGGGAGTTTGTTGCAGTGACATCCCCTGCTTGAGGAGGTGTCCCACAGGAGGGGTTCCAGTGGCCTGGGTGGCCCAAGGACACAGTGCTGCGGTGCTGGGTGATCTGGGGACATGGCCCTGCAGTGCTGGGTGACTCAGGCACATTGTCCTGCAGTGCTGGGTGACTTGAGGACACATTATTCCTGCCCTGGGTGACTCGAGGACACTGATTTTGCACAGGGTGTCTCAGGGATGCAGTACTGGGTGACTTGGGGATGCAGTGCTGCAGTGCTCGGTGACTTGAGGACATGGTCCTGCAGCACTGGGTGACTCAGGGACATTTTCCTGCAGCTTTGGGTGACGTGGTAACACAGTCCTTCAGTGCTGAATGACTGGGTAGCATTGTCCTGCAGTGCTGGGTGACTTGGGGACATGGTCCTGCAGCACTGGCTGCAGCCCTGAGCCCAGGCTTGGCTGGCAATGGCCCTGCCATGGATCCCCTGGTACCTGTGGTGGATCCCCAGGTCCCTGCTATGGATTCCATGATACCAGTAGATCCTCTTGTCCCTGTGCTGGATCCCTGTCCCTTGCTGTGATTTGGAGCCCTCCTCCCCTGGGATGAGCCAGAGCTCAACCTGAGGCAGCTCTGATCCAGAGCCTGGGGCACAGCCCCATCCCACCTCCCCACCTCCCCAAATCCCTTGGGAATGGCAGGAGCTGTGGCTCCTGCAGGGCCAAGGTGCTGGCAGGTGACACGTCCGTTCCCTCCCGTGTGACAGTGACTGTCCAGGCTGAGGGCTGCTCGTGGCTCTGGCTGCTGGGTGACAGCGTTGTCCCTCTGTGTGCCCAGGACGCTGTCCAAGAACCTGGTGAAGAACGCCAAGAGGACGATCGGCCGGCAGTACGTGACCCGCAAGAAGTACACACCTCCGGCCTGGGAGCAGCGGGGCAGCCAGCACTTCCCCGAGGACAACGAGGACGAGATCTCAGGTTGGGAATGTCCCTGGGGAGGCAGGGAGCAGTGGCACCTGGGAGAAGTCCTGGTGTCTCTGTGGTGGGAGCAGGGTGGGAGCATCTCCTGGTTCCCAGTGCTGTCCCAGCCCTTGGCTGCTGGTGGCAGAGAGCCCAGCATGGAGAGAGGTCTTGGGCTGGCTGGAGAACCTCCTGGGGCTGACGGGTGGCAGCAGCAGGGTGGGACATTGCTGCAAGCCATCCATCTCCTCCTGCTGCTCTGGGACGCCGTGTGTGTGCACCGAGGTGTCCCAGCCCCGCCGTGTCCCCGCAGTGTCCGAGGAGCTGGACAGGAGCACCCTGACGCCCAGCAGCACCATGAGGCCGTCGGAGAAGATGACCATGACGCACGTGGTGGAGCGCGCCTGCTGCCGGGACTACCAGCGCCTGGGGCTGGGCACGCTGAGCAGCAGCCTGACGCGCTCCAAGAACGAGCCCTTCCGCATCTCCACCGTCAACCGCATGTACGCCATCTGCCGCAGGTGAGCCCGCCCGGGGCACGGATCCTGCCCATCCCAGCCGCTCCCTTCTGGTGTCACCGCGACACCCAGAGCCACCGGCATCAGTAAAACTGTGCCAGCGTGGCTTTGTCCTTGGCCAACCCAATCCCAGCCTGCAGCGCCCCGCAACTTTCTCACTTATTTTCAGCCAACGTTCATTGGTTCTAAGTTGCCCAATGCTCGTCATTAATCACTGTTGTGCCCTCTATTGATTATTGATTTCTTGCTTCTCATGGTTAGTGTGAATTTTTCAGTGTTTTTGTAATGTTTTTCCCACATGGGGAGTTTCCAGCACTGAGACTGAAGTGTCTTTGCTAGTGTTTCCTTTCTCTTCATTTACTCCTATGTGTCCTTGGATGACCACAAATCCTGGTCACTCCTATGTGTCCTTGGATGGCCATAAATCCTGGTCACCCCATGGTGTCCTTGGATGACCATGAGTCCTGGTCACCCCATCGTGTCCTTGGATGACCATGAGTCCTGGTCACCCCATCGTGTCCTTGGATGACCATGAGTCCTGGTCACCCCATCGTGTCCTTGGATGACCATGAGTCCTGGTCACCCCATTGTGTCCTTGGATGACCATGAGTCCTGGTCACCCCCTTGTGTCCTTGGATGGTCATGAGTCCTGGTCACCCCATTGTGTCCTTGGATGGCCATAAATCCTGGTCACCCCATCGTGTCCTTGGATGACCATGAGTCCTGGTCACCCCATCGTGTTCTTGGATGACCATGAGTCCTGGTCACCCCATCGTGTCCTTGGATGACCATGAGTCCTGGTCACCCCCTTGTGTCCTTGGAGGGCCATGAATTGTGGCTCCCAGGTGTCCAGCCTTTAACTCCTTCAGGCTTTGTTGAGTGCAGCTTGTCAGGGTCGGTTTTACCCAGCTCAGAGCTGTGATGAAATGATCCGAGGAGCAATCGGGAGTGTGGGGAAGGGCGATCAGTGCTGGCTCCAAGTGGAGCTCAGGATTAATGAAAGCACTGACGAAGGCAGCTCCGGAGAGCCGCGCCATCCCGGGCTTTGTGTCCGCAGCTACCCCGGGCTGCTGATCGTGCCGCAGAGCATCCAGGACAACACCATCCAGCGGATCTCGCGCTGCTACCGCCAGAGCCGCTTCCCCGTGGTGTGCTGGAGGAACTCCCGCACCAAGGCCGTGCTCCTGCGCTCCGGGGGCCTCCACGGCAAGGGCGTCGTCGGCCTCTTCAAGTCCCAGAACGCCCCGACCCCAGGTGACCCTCCCAGCCTGGCTGGAACGGGGGGCTGGGGCTGTGGGATCGCCCCTGGCTCTGGGCAATGACACTCAGGGGTCCCCTGACTCAGGGTGGTGACACTCATGAGTCCTCTGGCTATGGGCAATGACACTCAGGGGTCCCCTGGCTCAGGGTGATGATGCTTTGGGGTCTCTGGCTCTGGGCGGTGACACTCAGTGGTTCCCTGGCTCAGGGCGGTGACACTCAGGTGTCCCCTGGGTCGGGGTGGTGACACTCAGGGGTCCCCTGGCTCAGGGCGGTGATGCTTTGGGGTCTCTGGCTCTGGGGTGGCATTGAACTGTCCCATGGCTTTGGGGTGGTGACACTCAGAGGTCAGGGGTCTTCCTGGCTTGAGGCAGTGATAGCTGGCGGTCTGCAGGATCCAGGTGGTGACACTTTGGAGTCTCTAGCTCTGTGTGGTGTGTTTGGGCGTCCCCAGCTCTGGGAGGTGACACTCAGGTGTCTCCCTAGCTTGGTGCAGATACCTGGGGGTGTCCCCAGCTCCAGGCGGTGACACTCGGGGGTCTCCCAGCTCTGGGTGGTTGCCCTCAGAGGTCTCCTGGTTCTGGATAGTGACAGTCTGAGGGTATCCAGGTGACACTGGTGTCCCCTGCAGGCCCCTCGCAGGCAGACTCCACGAGCCTGGAGCAGGAGAAGTACCTGCAGGCTGTCATCAATTCCATGCCCCACTACTCGGACGCCAGCGGGCGCAACACCCTCAGCGGCTTCACCTCGGCTCACATGAGCAGTGCAGGTGAGGGGGGCGCAGGGGAGGGGGACGGGGGGCTCCTGCCAGCCCTGGCTCCTGCTCTGCATCCCAAGGGAGCTGCTCTCTGGGCTCCCACATCCCAGGAGGCAGCGCTGCCTCTCCAGAGCTCCCGGCTCCAGCTGGGTCTCCCTGGCTGCGGGTGGGGATGGGATCTGGTGTCCCTGGAGCACTGGGGGCCCTGGGGGTTTTGGGAAGCCCAGTGTCCCTGGAGCACTGGGAGCGCTGGGAGCCAAAGCCTGTGCTGGGATCTGGGCACTTTGCGGGGGCCAGTGGGGCAGACCCTTCCCACCAGGATCTCAGCACTGCGTGTCCCCCATGCATGGTGCTGGGGTCGGTCTGGGAACCCCTGGTAAGTCCGTGCCCAGCTGTCCCTTCCCAGCCAGACCTTCCCAACTGTCCCGTCCCAACTGTCCCTTCCGAGCTGGCCCTTCCTGCAGGACAGAGTTCCATCCTGTCCTGCCACAGCGGTGCCATCCATGCTGTCCCAGTGCCATCTGTCCTGTCCTGGTGCCATCCATGCTGTCCCAGTGCCATCCATGCTGTCCCGTCATCCCACCCATCATCACTGTGGACACATCAGGGGCTGGGGGCTCTGGGGAGCCCGGGGGGGCTCCCTGATCCTGAAGAGAGAACTTCCCAACAGCCCCTCCGAGGCCTTTCCCCAGTGCAGGGGGACGTGTCCAGAGCGTGGCCGGAGCAGGGGGCTCAGCCTGGCTCTGAGGGTGGCATGGGTGACCTGGCAGGGCTGGCACAGGGTGACCCCACCCTGTGGGTGGGCTGGGGGCCGAGTCCCCTCCTCCAGGGCTGCCGCGGGCACTGGTTTTCCGTGGCTCCAGCTGGATGGTGCTTCCCCTGCTGGCTCTGCGTCCCGGGGCTCCGCTTGCTGCTGCTTCCTGCCCGCCCTGCCCGGCTCCAGCAGGGCCCCGGGAGCTGGGCAGGGCCCCGGGAGCTGGGCAGGGCCCCGGGAGCTGGGCAGGGCCCCGGGAGCTGACCTTCTCTTGGTGCTGCAGATTTCTCCGACAAGAGGCAGCAGCCTAAGCTGGGATCGCTCATGAAGCAGGTGATGGGAGGGAAGGACGAAGGGCCTGGGACTTTGAGCCGCGGAGGTGAGGACGGGACGGGGGCGCTGCCTGGGGGCCTCGCCGAGACCCCCAGCCCCGGGCAGCTCTCGTAGAGTAGATGCTTCTCTTGGGGGAGCCGGTGATCCCCTGGGGAGAGCAGGTGATTCCCTGGGAAGAGCAGGTGATCCCCTGGGAAGAGCAGGTGATTCCTTGGGGAGAGCAGGTGATCCCCTGGGAAGAGCAGGTGATCCCCTGGGAAGAGCAGGTGATTCCTTGGGAAGAGCAGGTGATTCCTTGGGGAGAGCAGGTGATTCCTTGGGAAGAGCAGGTGATTCCTTGGGGAGAGCAGGTGATTCCTTGGGGAGAGCAGGTGATAATTCCTGGGAAGAGCAGGTGATTCCTTGGGAAGAGCAGGTGATTCCTTGGGGAGAGCAGGTGATAATTCCTGGGAAGAGCAGGTGATCCCCTGGGAAGAGCAGGTGATTCCTTGGGAAGAGCAGGTGATTCCTTGGGAAGAGCAGGTGATTCCTTGGGAAGAGCAGATGCTCCCCCGAGCCGCAGCCACAGGGAGGGAGGGAGGGCTCTCCCACAGCCCCGGTGCCATCACCTCCATCCCGTTCCCTGTCTGTGGCTCCGTGTCCCTTGCTGAGGTCCCTTTCGTCCTGTGCCCCCAGGGCTGGGTCACAGAGCCAGGGTCATCACCCTGTCCTCCCCCAAGTGCGCGTCGCCGAAGGGCCGCGAGACGCCCCGAGGTACGGACGCGCCTGAGCCGGCGGGGTGTGACTGACCACCGTGACTGACCCCCACTCACCCACCCGCCCACCCACCCACTCCCTGCCCCTCACACTAACGCCCAGTAACCCCAGTAACCCCCCGAGCCCCCCTGCTCCAGGTGTGCCGCGGGCACGGTAAGTACGGGCGGCCTCGCCAGGTTTGCTTTGGGCTCCTGGGCTCTGCGGTGCGGGGCGGTGGTGCCAGGGCAGGCTGCGGCTGGTGGCAGGGCTGCGGCGCAGCGGGCAGGGCTGTGGCGCGGGTGGCAGGTCCCGGTGACGCCGGGGTGGGGTGCGACAGTGCCAGCGACCGGACACGGAGCCAACGGGGCCGGAATCCAGCGGGCAGGAATTCCTGCGGCACCCAGAGGGAGAAGGAGCCAAAGCAAACCTGGTGCCCAGCACCTCCCTGGCATGTGCCCCCCGGGCCGGGCCGCGGGGACAGCTCGGCCCCGGCTGGGGACGTGGGGCTGCGCAGCCCCCGAGCCCCGGCCCCGCCCTGACCCGGCCCGGTCCCGCAGGGAAGTGGGGCAGCATCCGCGCCAGCGGCCGCATGAGCAGCTACGCCCTGAACGTGGAGATCGGCTCCCGCCTGGCCGGCAAGGACCTGCTGGGGACACAGCACAACGGCACCCCCGCCGAGCCCTCCTTCCTGCGGCAGCACCGCGCCTCGCTCTACATCATCGGCGACAAGTCCCAGCTGAAGGTGACGCGCCCTGCACGGCCACCGCAGGGAGGGACGGAGCTGGGAATGGCCTGGAGCCCCAGGAGGGCTGAGGGAGCTGGGAATGGCCTGGGGCCCCAGGAGGGGCTGAGGGAGCTGGGAAGGGTCTGGAGAACCAGGAGGGGCTGAGGGAGCTGGGCAGGGTCTGGAGAACCAGGAGGGGCTGAGGGAGCTGGGCAGGGGCTGAGCCTGGAGCAAAGGAGGCTCAGGGGCCCTTGTGGCTCTGCACAAGTCCCTGCCAGGAGGGCACAGCCCAGGGAACAGGGACAGGAGCAGAGGGAGCGGCCTCAGGCTGGGACAGGGGAGGTGAGGTTGGGCAGCAGCAGGAATTTCCCCATGGAAAGGGGTCAGGCCCTGGCACAGCTGCCCAGGGAGCTTTGGGGTGCCCATCCCTGCAGGGATTTCAAGGATGTGTGGATGTGGCACTTGGGGCCAGGGTCAGTGGTGGCCTCGGCAGTACTGGGGAACAGTTGGGCTCCACGGTCTCCGAGGGCCTTTCCAATCCAGAGAATTCCCTGATCCCGAGGGTGGCAGTGGCTCAGGGCAGCCCAGGGCAGCCCAGGCCATGCTGTCCCCCTGCAGGGTGTGAAGCCAGACCCGCTGCAGCACTGGGAGGTGGTGCCCATCGAGGTGTTCGACGTGCGCCAGGTCAAGGCCAGCTTCAAGAAGCTGATGAAGGCCTGCGTGCCCGGCTGCCCCTCCAGCGACCCCAGCGTGGCCTACCTGCGCTCCCTGGAGGACTCGGAGTGGCTGTCCCAGGTCAGTCACACCCACAGACAGGGCCCTCCCCTGCCCTGGGGGCTCTGAGCAGCACGGGCTCCAGTGCCCCGTGCAGAGCAGCACTGGGACATGCAGGGGGGTGTGAGGGACAGGGGTGGGACAATCCAGAGCTCAGCTCTGTAGTGCTGGGCAGATCTGCCAGCCAGGAATGCCAGGCAGGCCCTGCAGGGCGCTCCAGAGGGGCTGGGACAGGGCAGTGCCAGGATGAGCCAGGGCAGCAGCCCAGGGGGGCTGGTTCCGTGTGGAGCCATGGGAAGAGTCCCGCTCTAGAGGGTCCCCTGTCCCTGCTGCTGCCGTCGTGTCCGAGCCCCTGTGGTGGTGGCCCCCGTGACCCCCGAGCGCGGCCTCACTCCGGAGAAGGGGACGCTGCCCGCACACCCAGCCCAGGAGCTCCCTGTGCCCTCCTCACTCCTGGGCCTGCCCTGGCAGATCCACAAGATCCTGCAGATCTCGGTGCTGGTGGTGGAGCTGCTGGACACGGGCTCGTCCGTGCTGGTCAGTCTGGAGGACGGCTGGGACATCACCACGCAGGTGAGGGCGCGGCGCTGGCCGGGGCGGCGCCGAGGCCGTGCCCCGCAGCCCCTGGAGCTCCCTGTCCCCGCAGGTGGTGTCCCTGGTGCAGCTGCTGTCCGACCCCTACTACCGCACGCTGGAGGGCTTCCGGCTGCTGGTGGAGAAGGAGTGGCTGTCCTTCGGCCACCGCTTCAGCCACCGCGGCGCCCAGACCCTGGCGGGCCAGAGCAGCGGCTTCGCCCCCATCTTCCTGCAGTTCCTGGACTGTGTGCACCAGGTGAGCCCCGGCACCTGGGCCACGGGACCCCCGAGGCACTGGGGGGACCCCTGAGTGCCCCCAGGTCTACGAGTGTCCAGTGGGAACCCGAGGGACCCCTCAGTGCCTACTGGAACCCCCGAGTGTCCCCTGGGGCAGGCGGGAGGGCCCTGCCCAGCCCAGCCCAGCCCAGCCCGGGTGCCTGATCCCAGCCATCCCGGGCTCTCCCACAGATCCACCTGCAGTTCCCCATGGAGTTTGAGTTCAGCCAGTACTACCTGAAGTTCCTCAGCTACCACTACATTTCCAACCGCTTCCGGACATTCCTGCTGGACTCGGACTACGAGCGCATCGAGCTGGGTGAGCGCGGCGTGCGGGGCCAGAGATGGCACCTGCCCCTGCCCCCGTCACACCCGCTGTCCCCTCTGTCCCCCAGGGCTCCTGTACGAGGAGAAGGGTGAGCGGAAGGGCCAGCAGGTCTCCAAATCCATCTGGGATTACATCGACCGCCTCAACAAGAAAGCTCCCATCTTCTTCAACTACCTGTACGCACCTGAGGACGGCGAGGTGAGAGCTGGGGGCATCCCAGGATCCTCCCTGCAGGAGCAGCTGGAGCTGGGATTTATCCCCTGGGAAGGGACCCCAGAGCCCCTGCAGTGCCACCCCTGCCATGGCAGGGACACCTCCCACTGTGCCAGGCTGCTCCAGCCCCAGTGCCCAGCCTGGCCTTGGGCACTGCCAGGGATGCAGGGGCAGCCCCAGCTGCTCTGGCAATGCCAGCCCAGGCAGGAATTCCTCATTGCCAAGATGCCACCCATGGCTGCCCTCTGGCAGTGGGAGCCATTCCCTGTGTGCTGTCCCTGCAGGCCTTGTCCCCAGTCCCTCTGCAGCTCTGCTGGAGCCCCTGCAGGCCCTGCCAGGGCCTCTGAGCTCTCCCTGGAGCCTTCTCCTCTCCATGCTGGACACTCCCAGCTCTCCATGTGGACACACCATCTCCTTGTTCTGGCCGGGAATGTCCAGCCTGGCCCCGCTGCCCTTCATGAGCCTTCCCCCACCCTTCCCGCAGGTGCTGAGGCCGTACAGCAACATCTCCAACCTGAAGGTGTGGGATTATTACACGGAGGAGACGCTGTCCGAGGGCCCCCCGTACGACTGGGAGCTGGCGCAGGGGCAGCCGGAGCCGGCGGAGGAGCCGGATCGCCAGGACACGGCGGCCCCGCAGAGCAAGCGCCGCATCATCTGGCCCTGCTACGACAACCGCAGCCGCGTGGAGCCCGACGCCATCTCCAAACTGCTGGAGGTGGGCATCCTGCCCGGGGGATGGCACCCGGCAGAGCCCTGGCACAGGGACAGCGGCCCCGGCACAGGGACAGCGGCCCCAGGGGGTTTGCACCCTCCGGGGCTGATGCTGGAATTCCCCCCACAGGAGTTGCAAAACCTGGAGATGGAGCTGGGGCAGGTCCCGGAGCGCTGGAAGGACACGTGGGACAAGGTGAAAGCGTCCCAGCGCACGGAGGGGCGGCAGGAGGGCAACAGGGTAGGTGACAGGGTGTGACAGGGTGTGCTAGGCACTGTCACAGGATGTGACAGTGTGTGACAGGGTGTGGATGCAGCTGTGGCAAGGGCTGTGATGGTGTGGCAGTGACTGTGACAGAGGTGTGACAGAGCGTGGCAGGCTGTGCTGCTTCTGGGGGCTGCTGCTGGTTCTGGTGGTTGTGGTGATGCTGCTGCTGCTGCTGCTGGAGCTCAGCCCCGGCCCCCCTCACGCCGTCCCTGTCCCGCAGACCCCCAGCTCCCTGCTGATGTCGTCGGGGCTGTCCCACCACCGGCGCTCGCTGGGCGTGTACCTGCAGGAGAGCGGGGTGGGCTCCACGCTCAACCTCAGCCTGGACAGCGACACCAGCAGCACCTCCACCCCGTCCAGCGGGAAGCCGGGCGGCCGCCGCAGCACCTCCACCCTCTACAGCCAGTTCCAGATGTCCGAGAGCGAGAACAGGCAGGCGGGGCTGGGGATGGGCTGGCAATGGTGGCAGCAGGAGGGGGATCCCTCCCAGGGGGCAGGATGTGGGTCCTGGTGGGCTTCCATCCCTGACCCCGCTGTTCCACCCCTTCCTGCCCTGCAGATCCTACGAGGGGTCTCTGTACAAGAAAGGCGCCTTCATGAAACCCTGGAAGTCTCGGTGGTTTGTGCTGGATAAAACCAAACATCAGGTACCGGGTGGGGCCCGGGCTCTGTCCTGTCCCTCTGTCCCATCCCATCCCATCCCTGCCCTGCCCTGCCCTGCCCTGCCCTGAGCACGGCTCTCCCACAGCTGCGGTACTACGACAGCCGGATGGACACAGAGTGCAAAGGCGTCATTGACCTGGCCGAGGTGGAGTCCATCACGCCAGGGACCCCCACCATGGGGGCCCCCAAGACGGTGGATGAGAAAGCTTTCTTCGACGTGAGTGTCCCCAGGGGCTGGCACTGGGCAGCTCCCGTCACTCCGGGCTGCGGCCGCGGCCCCGGAGCTGTCCTGGGCACCGCCCTCAGCCCCTCCTCTCTCTGCCCGCAGCTGAAGACGACGAAACGAGTTTACAATTTCTGCGCCCAGGACGTGCAGCTGGCCCAGCAGTGGATCGACCGCATCCAGAGCTGCCTGTCGGACGCGTGAGCCCGGCTCAGCGGAGCCGCAATTCCAGGCACGGCTGCCGGGCCCGCAGCGGGAGCAGAGGCAGCGCCGGGCTCGAGGCGAGCCCGGGACTGAGGGAGAGGAGGAGCGGCCCTTCCTCGCAGCCAGCGGGCAGGACGGGCGTGTCCGGGGAGGGTGGCACAGGGAGGGATTCCTCGCGTTGAAGCGGGCGGGGGCCCCTCCCGCCCCCGGCCCCGTCTGAGCCGTGTCGTGACCCCGCGTCCTCCGTGTGCCCCAGCCCCGCTCCAGCTCCCTGGGCAGGGATCCTGCACCCCACACCCCCACCCCACACTGCGGGGGGAGGCAGAGCTGCCCCCTCATCCTGCCCCTCATCCTGCCCCCTGCATGTCTGCCAGAGCCCCCGGAACCTGCCCTGCCCCTCCCGGCCTGGGAGCGAGTCCCGGGCTCTGCTCCCATCCTGCTGGAGCCGGGACCTGCAGCTCAGGGGGTGATGGCACAGGGGACAGAGCCCTGCAGCTCAGGGGATGATGGCACAGGGGACAGAGCCCTGCAGCTCAGGGGATGATGGCACAGGGGACAGAGCCCTGCAGCTCAGGGGGTGATGGCACAGGGGACAGCACAGAGCACCGGGACCATCCCGTGTCTGTCCCACCCCGGAGCCGCTCCCAGCTGTGCGCAGGAACGGGAGTGCTGGGAATGTTGGGATGCTGCAGGTGCTGGCTCCGTGTCCCTGGGGGGGCCGTGGCTGTGGCCACTCTGCTCCCAGGGGCAGGAGGCTCCTCGGGCTGTGCCAGGGGCTCCCTGTCCCGCTGGGCTCCCTGGCCTGGCTGGGCGGTCTCTACCTCCAGGCTGGCTGTCCCGGGGGGCACGTTCCCTGCGGGAGGTGCCAAATGCTGCAGCCTCCTGGGTCCCCTCTGTCCCCTCCCGGGGGCGGGGACCAAACCAGCCCCGGGATGAGGGTCCCCTCTGGCTGAAGGCACACGGGGCTGGGGGCTGGGGCAGCAGCCCTGCAAGTGCCACCTGGTCCCTGCAGGGTCTCCTTTGCACAGGTCGCACACCCCCCCCCAGGGCTCTCCAACCCCCCCCGGTTGCCCCCTTTGTGCTCTGCCTGTGCCCAGCCCGGGGAGCAGCTCCTGTCGCGCTGTCCCTGTCCCGGCCCCGCTGTCCCTGTCCCCACTGTCCCCCCGCTGCTGCCCCTCCGTGCTGGGGGTGGCTCTCGGTACCGAACTGGCTCCTGCAGCCCCCCTGCCCCCGCACTGGTGTGAACTGGGGGTTCGGCGTGGGGGGACCCCAGAGGGCGCTGTGGGGTCACTGCGGCCCCACTGCTGCCCGGGACCCCCAGCACCCCCAGGACTGACCCCCCCAGCTCCGCCAGCCCCTCCACCCGTCTTGTTTTTAAAGTCCAGCGTTTTATTTCAGTGCAGAGCTCTTTGTACAGTCGCCCCGTTCCTCTGTACCATCCTGGCTGTGCAGGTGTAACACGGAGGTTTTGTAACTTACCTGAGCAGTTGTAGATTATTGAAGTTTCTGTACATTGTGTCAAACATGCAGAGTCCTTGTATTGTATTTGTGCCTAGAGGAAAAGGTTATTCTATAAAAAGAAAACTAACGGAATTTAATAAAAAAATTAATATGAGAGACGCTCCTTTTGCCTTGCTGAGCACAGGGAAACAGGGCAGAGCCTGGGGCCAGCACAGGACAGGCTCAGCTCCTGTCACAGGGCAGAGCTCCTGGGGGATCCTGGCACTGGAACCTTTGCACCATGCTGGATCTGCCCTGTCCCACCCGCTCCCGCTGCCACCATTCCAACCCCACAGGAGCAGAGGGAGCGGCCTCAGGCTGGGCCAGGGCAGCTCAGGGTGGGCACAGCAGGAATTTCCCCATGGAAAGGGCTCAGGCCTTGGCAGGGGCTGCCCAGGGAGCTTTGGGGTGCCCGTCCATGGAGGTGTCCCAGGAACTCCTGGAGGTGGCACTCAGGGCTCTGGCTGGGGACAGGTGCAGGTCGGGCACAGCTGGGGCTGGATGGGCTTTTCCAGCCTCGGGGATTCCGTGATTCCACGAGGAGTCCAGCCCCACTCCTGGCCCCGACCATCCCAGAGCCCTCGGGACCCTTGGCGTGTCCTGCAGGATGGAGGAACCCAGCACTGGCACATGAATTTTGAGCTTTTATTGATAGTTGGAATTTACAGCCTAAAACTGACAACATAGAGAGATGCAGACTTTTTTTCCTTTTTCTTATTTTCTTTTTTTTTTTGTTTCTTTTTTTCGTCGCTTTTTTACAAAAAAAAAAAAAAAAAAAACCAAAACAAACCAAAAACCAAAATAACCAAAAAAGCCACCAGCATCAGATTTACAATATAAAAGTTTTGACAGTAGAGAGACTAAAGTACATCTGGAATTACTCAGAAAAATAAACAGGGAAAAGGCAGTAATTTCAAATTTGTCCCTCATATTTACACATAATACACAGACATTGCTTACAAAGACCCGGATCCCAGTTTAAGGGCAGTTGGCATCGTGAGAAGGCTCCCCCGGCATCGCCCTCGTGGATCCCGGGATCTCCCCGTGGTTTTATTGCTTTGCGGGGCCGGTGGTTGTGGAGAAAGGCATCGAGTCCGCCCCGCCCGCTGCCCCCGCCGGACACCGCATCCCTCCCTCGGGAACCGGGCACGGCCCCGGTGCCAGCGCACATTCCAGGGAGACTCAGCTCGGGACAGCACGGCAGGATCCGGGGAGAGCGGGAGGATGAGGAGCAGCGGAGCGACGCTGAAATTCCGGGCTCGGCCTGGGGCCCCCCCGCAACCTTCCCAAATGCGCGAATCCCCACCCCGCGGCAGCGGCGCCTCCCCCGGCCCGGGCTGTTGGGGTTACGGCATCTCCTGCGCTCACGGAAGGCTCCAGCTCCCATCCCACAGCCTGGAACCAGCTCTGCCTCAGCCGGGACGTGGAGATGGCAGAGGTGCCATTCCCAAGGCCTTTTCCCAAAATGAGCCAAGGCTAGGAGCCAGGCACGGCCTGGGATGGGCACGGAGCCCCCGGGATGGGCACAGAGCCCCCGGGATGGGCACGGAGCCCCCGGGATGGGCACGGAGCCCCCGGGATGGGCACGGAGCCCCTGGAATGGGCACGGAGTCCCCGGGATGGGCACGGAGCCCCTGGAATGGGCACGGATCCCCTGGGATGGGCACAGAGCCCCCGGGATGGGCACGGAGCCCCTGAATGGGCACGGATCCAGCCAGAATCCGCTCCCTCAGCAGAGGCCCTGCCAGCCCCAGGCACTGCTGTGGTCCCAGAACCTCCTGCTCTCCTGGAGATCTGGAATTATTCCCAACAAACAGCCTGGCTGGGGTCACTCTGAGACCAGCCTGGGGCGCTGGGGCTGGGGGATGAATCCATGGTTTGTGCTAACAGTCACAGAGCCGAGTGCTCCCAGCGAGCCCCTGCAAGGGAAAGCCCTGGAAAAGCCCCGGAAAAGCGGCTCCAGAGGCTCCAACTCAACTGCAAACATGGAATGCTCCGAGTGCGGATGGACGGAGGAGGCCGGGCGGGAAAGCGGAGCCAAGAGGGATCTGCTGGAGCCAATGCACCAGGGAAATCCAGCAGGAACCCTGGGGAAGGGGATGTGCCAGCTGGGATCCCAGGACTCGGGAGGGATAAAGGAAAGGTTTGGAAAATGTCACATCAAGGAGAACGCCTGGAAAACTCCACATTCCCACCCAAATTCCCCTCAACTGCCGCTGCAGCCCGGTCAGACATGGAAGGCAAAGACAGAAACAAGGAAAAGGGAAAATCCACGACCTCCGAGAGCACCAGGGACACCCCGGGACGGCTGCAGCCTGGAACAGCCTCTCCCACACGGAGAAAATGGAACAGGGACAAAATAAAGGGAAGGAGTTGCTCCATTCTCAGCCCTGGCACCCCTGGAATTCCCAGCCCTGCCCAGCACCTGGGACTGGGACTGGATTGATTTGTACTGACGCCGGAGCCCATTGGGAAGGTGCAAATCTCCTGCTCCAGGAGATCCCAGCAAAGCCAAAAGCTCTGGGAAAAATGGGATTCGGGTGAGTTTAGAAATCTCTGCAATAAATTTTTATAAATATTCCCTATTTACAGCAAACACTGGGAATGGGAGCGTGGGGAGGGAAGGAGGAGCCAGGGACACGCTGAGAGCAGCTCCTGCTGCCACCACTGGGATGCTCCTGCCTGTCCCCAGAGTCCCCTCTGCCCTCACTCCATGGATCCATCCCCTCTGGAATGTTCCTGCCTGTCCCCAAGGCTGGGGGAGAAACCAACCACCTCCTTCCCTGAAATCCCCAGGATTTCTATCCCAAGGTCTCTCCTCATCACTCTCATGGTCCAACCCTTGAGTCACAGCCTCAGCCAAATGGGAAACCACAGGAAAGGTTCTGGCTCCCTTGGGAATGGGGGTGGAGGGTCAGGTCCTGCTCCTAAATCAGCCATAAATCCATAAATCCATAAATCCATAGATCCAGGACGTCCGCCCTGCAGCGCCTCCTTTGATCCCAAACAGGAGAAGGGGGATCCCAGGCAGGGAAAGCCCAAGGCAGCCCAGGAATTCCCAATTCCAGCCCCTCCCTCTGTGCCCAGCTCCAGGGTTGAGGCTGGATCCCAGCACCGGCCCCAGCTTGGAGCTTTCCCGGTGTTTGCCACCGTCGGCTGCCAGGGGACACAAGGACGATTCTAAGAGGGAAAAGCTCACCAGGGAATTCTCTGGGACTGTCTGGCACAAAATCCCTTTCCATTCCACAAACCCCAGACCCAGCAGGGGAATGTTTATATTCCAAGGGGGGGAATATTTACAGGTCCGGGAAGTTTTCATTTAAATTCCATTAAATAATAAAATATTTGGGATTAAACACTAATTCCATTCCATCAGACAATCAGGAATAATCCTTTCTTTCCGGTGCTCTTGGCCCAGTTTCTGCCCTACTCGGAGACAGCTCCGATGCCCAGGTTGGAGTCTGGGATCCCTCTGGAGCAGACTGGAAATGGACCCAAAATTCCCATTGCCATTCCCTGCCCCACAGCCCCACTCCCATGGGAAGGGATCAGCTTCTCCCTGCCGGGCCCCACAGGGAACCCCGGGAGCTGAGCATCCCCAAAGGACCTTTCCCTTCTGTTTCTGGAGTTCTGACAGGGCCCCACTCCCAAACATCATCCTCACACCCCAAATCAGGGGAGTGCAGGGAAGGTTCCCGTGACCAAATCCCATCTGGCTCTGCCCGGAGCTCGTGGGGACGATGGGGGTGGAGGAACTGGGATACAGGGGTGGGTGAACTGGGATACAGGGATGCACTGACTGGGATACTGGGATGGATGAACTGGGATAGGTGAACTGGGATTCTGGGATGCACTGACTGGGATACTGGGATGGGCTAACTGGGACACAGGGATGAACTGGGATACTGGGATGGGCTAACTGGGACACTGGGATGAACTGGGATACTGGGATGGGCTAACTGGGATACTGGGATGAACTGGGATACTGGGATGCACCAAGTGGGATAAGGAGCTGAGGTGTAGAGGGAAGAGCACAGGGAACAGAAATCCACTGCTGGAACTGGGATGGATTTAAGGCACTCGGAACAGTGGGAACTGGGAATGATTTTATCCATGGGCTGGAGCACAGGACATTCTCCTCTGTTTCCTGTGATCTGGGATGGAACAGCGCTGGATCCAAGCTGGAATGGGAAGAGGTGGCTCCTTCCAGACTAAATCCGAGGCTTTGGATTGCTTTGGAAGCACAGTGTGGTCAGTGCTGTGCCCTGGAACAGCTCCCAGATCCAAGGGGCCTCAGAGCTGCAAGTGTCTGAGGGAGCTGAACCTGTTTTGGGAAAGCTGCAGCAGGGAGGGAGGGAGCAGGGATGGGAATTGCAGGGATGCGATGAATACATGGGAATTAACTGCAAATTAACAGGATCCAGGGAAAAAAAGGGGAAGGGAAGGGAAGGGAAGGGAAGGGAAGGGAAGGGAAGGGAAGGGAAGGGAAGGGAAGGGAAGGGAAGGGAAGGGAAGGGAAGGGAAGGGAAGGGAAGGGAAGGGAAGGGAAGGGAAGGGAAGGGAAGGGAAGGGAAGGGAAGGGAAGGGAAGGGAAGGGAAGGGAAGGGAAGGGAAGGGGATTTTCCCAAATTTTCCAGATTCTGCCATGGCCAATCAGACACAGATTGGAGTTCACACATTCCTGGGATGACAGAGTGGAGCAGGGAAAGAGCTGAAGTGTCCATGCAAAGTCACTGCCAGGAGTGGGAACAGGGAGCTGAGGAGCAGGGAATGGCTGCAGGGAGCAGGGAATGGATGCAGGGAGCAGGGAATGATTGCAGGGAGCAGGGAATGGCTGCAGGGAGCAGGGAATGACTGCAGGGAGCAGGGAATGGCTGCAGGGAGCAGGGAATGGCTGCAGGGAGCAGGGAATGGGAACAGGGAGCAGGGAATGGGAACAGGGAGCAGGGAATGGCTGCAATGGTCAGGGAATGGCTGCAGAGAGCAGGGAATGATTGCAGGGAGCAGGGAATGCACCAGGGTCAGGGAATGCATCAGGGTCAGGGAATGGCTGCAGGGAGCAGGGATTAACTGCAAGGGTCAGGGAATGCACCAGGGTCAGGGAACAGCTGCAGGGACCATGAGACAGATGTGAGGATCAGGGAACTGCAAAGAACAAAGGATGACTCCAAGGACCAGAGAGGACTCCAGGGAGCCAGGACTTCACAGGAGGCCATGGAAGGCACACAAGGACCACGGAACAAGGGAGCCCCAGGCCCAGCTCCGGGCTCTGGAGCGGAGCAGCCAGAATTCCCTGTCACAATCCCAGCGCCCCAGGGGCCGCCTGAGGTTCTCCAGCAGCAGCTGGGGAAAGAGGAGAGTGGGAGAAGCATTTCCACGGAGAGAAGAACGTTCGCTGTGCCTGTGGATCCTCGTGTTTGGATCCATGAGATCCAGCCAAGTCCCTTCACTGCAAAAGCACCAAACCCACCCCCCCCAGGGGAATCCCTACAGCATTCCCAGAATTCCTACAGAGTTCTGCAAAACTACCTCTGAGCATCAAAATTACAGGAGAAAGGATTTCTCCCTTGTTTCCATCTGTCCAAGGAATTGGAGGGAATCAAAAATAGAAGGGAAGGCTCTGCCCTCCAGAAAAGCCCCAAATTCAGGGAGAGAGGAAAAGCCCTCTCTTCCCATCAGCATCAAATACAAAAATACAGTTTCCATGGGAATATCCCATTGCTGGGAGAGGTGAGGACCACCACGGAATACCAGGAATTCTGTACAAACCCAGGTGGGAGCTGGGACACCACAAAGCCCTTCCTGGATGAGGTAAGAGAGGTTCAGGTGAGCAAAGCCACCGGGGAGGAGCCAAATTGTTCCTTTTCCACTTGTCCCAAAGCTCAGCCCTAAATACACCTGGAGAACTCCTGGGTTTGCTCGAACTTCCCACCACAGAGGGAAAACCCAGGATCAAAATTCCCATTTCAGCCCAAGCCCAACAGCATTCCTGGCGAAGTCAGAAACGTTACCCAGGATGAAACCAACGGGAATTATCCAACCCAATTCCAAAGGATCTCAGGCTTCCACTGACGGAATGCTGGAGCTGGTCCAGTGCTTCAAGGGCACCACTCGTGCCACTGCCACACGTCATTAACTAACACAGGTAATTATTCACTAATTATTCACTAATACTGCCGAATCCCAGAGCTGATTCCGGACCGGGAACACCAAAACCCCAAATACTGGCAGAGCAAAGGGAGAACAGTCACAAGGAAAGCCCTCCATCCCAGTTTCCATGCATACACCACAGCAGCACAGCCCATTCCAAGGGGGCCAGCTGTGCCAGCCTGGGACACTCAGCAGCCTCCAGCCCTTCCCTGGGCACACGGCCAGGATTCCAGGGTGGCACATCCCTGTGCCCCCAGAGCACAGCACTGGGAAACGGCACAGGACGGGGCCAGGGGAGCGGGAATGGGAAACGGCAGGAGGAGCTCCCAGTCCCAACACGAGGAGGAGAGCAGGAATTCTCTCAGGGCAGCACCGAGCCCAGTGAGCCCCAGTTTAAACCAGTTCAGAGCCAGTCCACGAGTGACACGACAGCGGGAAGACGGGTACGGCTCGGATACACCCTGAACACACCCTGGGTGCACCCCAGTTACACCCAGGATACACCCTGGATACACCCTGAGCCCTTCACCAATTCATCAATCCTGTTTTTTCCAATCAATTCTGTTTTTTCCCACTGTGGGCAGAAAGGGCCCCTCAGGGTGAGGGGGGTCCCCGAGGGGTTGGGATTTCCAGGCCTGGCACAGGGATGAGCTCCAAGGATTGCCACTGATAAATCAGGATTTTAATGACAGCTCCCTGGCCAGTGTGGCAAAAATGACTCTGGGATGCCACTGGAGAACAAGAAAGTAATTTAAATGATATTTCCTTCAGATATGTTCTTTGGGAATGTCCCTGCACCTTCACTCCAAACCTTTCACTGGGAAGTCTGGGAACTGGGATGCCCAAGCCCTTTGGAACAGACACTGAGGGCAACACTGGGCTTTTCGTTTTGTTTTTTTTTTTTTCCCAATCTGTGCCCCCCAGGGTTTCCATTCTCTGCACAGCTGCAGCTCTCCAAAGAGATGTTTTTGATGAAACCTCGGGGTGGAACCTTGGGATTCCATCCCAGGGACAGCCAAGCCTTGGGACACTTGGAGAAATTCCCTTGGGCTTTGCTGAGGACACAGGACCCCAACAAACACGCAGGATTTTGCCTGCCTCAGGAGGAGAGGGAATTCTGTTTTAGGGGAGTTTTTGGCTGTGGAATTGCCGAGGGAATGATGGGAATATTCCCTGCTGGTTGCCCTTGCAGGGTGCAGTGGGATCTCTGGCCTGGGACACGCAGGGAGTTCTGGACACACCTCTGGATAACCCTGGACTGAGGGGGTACAGAACCCCAGGAATGCTCAATCCAGCCACTCCACCCCATCTGCCATGGGATCACAGCTCCACACACTGGGATTTGGGATTCCCAGCCCTCCACCCGGCTCCCCTCCCTCACTCTGCACCCAGGGGCCCCCACAGGACCAGGGACACTGGGAAGGGGCACCCAATGTGACAGTGACAGGGACACTCCCAACACCACCGGGTTTTCCCATGCCCAAGGAGCCCATTCCTTTCTTCCCACATGCCACCCAGGACGGGTGTGCCACCATCCAGGGATTGCCCAGGAGTGGCCTAAGGGATCAGGTTTAGCTCTCACTGTGCCCAGGAGCTCCCTCCCTTCCCATCCCACTGTGGAGCAGCTGGCACAGCAGCATCACCAGATCCCCAGACTGATGCCCAGGCAGGCAGAGCCACTGCACAGAACATTCCAGAACCACCCCCTGGAACCTGGCCTTGCTGCTTTTGGCCTTGACCCCGGAGATAAAACCGCAGCTCCTTGTGTCTCAGTGCCCCTTCCCAGGCTTCTCACAAGATCCAAGTGTGTGAGGATGAATACCCATGAATGACACAGATCTGTGTCCCGGCACACCCTCAGCAGCCCCAGGGCACCCTGTGGTTATGGGAGATTCCAAGGAGGCAGGAGGGAAGCACGGAGCAGGACTTGCAGGGAGCCCTCATCACTTGGGCACGAGCCCAGCAGGGCCAGGGCACGAGGGGACACAGGGACAGGGAATCCCGTGCTCAGAAGCCAAGAGACCCCGCTGCAGCCCTGGGAAGCCCTCCCTGGAGCACAGGGAGAAGGAAAAGCCAGGTGGGACACTCCAAGCCCTCCACACCCGCTGTGTCTCCAGAGGACTGCAAGCTCTGCCTCAGAAGGATTTCCCATTCCTGGATTCCCTCACAGCCACTGGAGGCAGCCAGGAGTGGCTCTGGCTCTGCTCAAAGCCCGCAGCCCAAGCAGCAGGAGCTGGGTCTGCATCAGGCCCTGGCTGGGGGGAAAACAGCCCAGGGGGTGGAGAGGTGCCATGAACTGAGAGCCTCAACCCCAGCCTGGAGGGATCATCCACAGGCACCCAGCCCATGGAATCTGTGCATCTCCACAGGTCTGACCAAGCCCCAGTGATGTGTCTCAGCACTAGGTAATAAATTAGCCCACTAATGAGCCCCCAGTAATGAGCTGTGTTCAGTTCTGGATATGCCCAAGGATATTATTATTATATTATCATTATTATTAATATAATTATTATTATTAAAGCTCTCACTGACTCTCAGGGACTCGAAGCCAAGGCTGAGGAATGCCAGGCTGGAATTGCAGCGGAAGGCACAGCCAGCCCCAGCTCTGGGAGCCACCGTGGGGTCACTGCTGCCCCATCCCTGTCCGGGTGGAATCTCTGCTCCCAAAGCCCAGCAGCCCGGGGGTGGAGGCCCTGTCCTGTCCCTCAGACCCCACCCAAAGCACCGCTCCCACGGGAAGGGATCCCAGTGGGAAGGATGATCCAGCTGTGCCTGCCAAGGACATTCCCCTCATCCCTGATGCCACACGGGTCTGGGCACAGCTGCCCCTGGGGCAGGCACAGGGAACAGGCTGGAAGAGCACCCTGGCATCCCCTGGGATCCAGCCAGGCTGTACCAGCACATGGATCCTTCAGCTCCCATGGAATCAGCTCTGGGGCCCCAAGGATGCCCAACGTCCAGCAGAACTCTAGCACCAATCCTTGGAAAATTAAGACTTTAATGTGTCTCCAATCAGGACCTCAAAGCCACTGATCCTGTCTGAGAGTCCTGGCTGGAGTGGGATTGATCCCTGAACACCAAGCAGGGGAAGCAAAGCACAAAGTGAGATTTTTTCCCTCCCAGTGCAATTAACTTTAAATTATTAATTTTAAATTACACGCAGCGAGTGAAGACATCCCGAACAGGAGCCCTGCACCACCTGATTCCCAAGGCAGTGCCAGCAGCACACGGCCCACAGCCCCAGCCAGCTCCAGGATCCCAGCCACCTCAGCAGCCCGGCTCCGGGGATCCAGCTCTTTCCCCACCAGCAGAACCGACCTGGGCACACAGGGCTGGGCCAGGGCTGTGGGAATGGTGCCCCTGGACCCAGAGGAGCAGCCCCACAGTGGGAACACCTGGTTCCCCACTGCCCCCCAGCCCAGCTGAGCACGCCCCACCAGCAGACACCAGAGCACAAGCAAGGGATTTCTGCCTGTTGGGAGTGAGGTGGTTCCCCCCCCAGGAATGCATCCCAAAGCAGCGCTCTGCCTCCCTGTGTGCCAAGCTCCAGCCTTTGCTCCAAAGGGAGGATTTTTCAGGATTCCACAAGCCAGGGCTTCCAGCTCAGCTGCCCCAGGTGGCCCAACCCCCCCAGTGCCCCCATGTGCCCCCCAGGCTGGGCTGGCAGCGAGCTCAGAGCTCCAGCCTGGGCACATCCCACATCCCACATGCCACATCCCAGCTCCAGGTGCTGCCCTCACCTGGCCCTGCTCTCCCATCGCCCCTGAGGGATCCAGATGTCCCCCAGGGCTCTCCCATGCCCTCCCCCAACGCTGTCATCACCAGGTACAAAGTGCAAAAGTGTTGCTGTTCCTGCATCCATTAAAAACTTTAAAAACAGAACAAAACAAACAGAAAAAGGATTTCCATCATCATTTGCAAATACATTAATTCAGTCTCCAAAGAGCCAGCAAACCCCCGGTCACCTCCTTGTGGGCAGGGTCCCTGCGGCCAGCACGGACATCGGCAGGAGAGGCCACCTGTGCCCGGCCCAGCCCCTGCCCTGATCCACCACGTGTCCCTGGAGAGCCCGGAGCAGCGCTGGAATCAGGGACACCCCGTTCCCTGCACAGCTGGGCCTCAGCGTCACTCCCTGGCTCTGGCCGGAACAACCCCGACCTGGGCCCTGCCAACCCAATCCAAGCCCTCCCTGCTCCCCCACGGAAGTGTTGGCATTCCTCCTCTCCTGTGAAATGTTTCTGGTAAGGCTTTATTGCTCTACAAAGCGGTGCAAAGGCTGCCCGAGGACAGCTCCATCAGGAACTTTGGTCACACGGCTGCGGGATTTGTGCGCTGGCCCCGGCCGCCGCTGGACCTGCTACCTTCCCAAGAGAAGCTGAATACTGTGTGCAATAACACTGGGAAAACAGCACTGAACCCCAAATCCAAAACAAAAACCAGGGGCACGGGGAAGGGGACAACTCAAATCAGGCAGAAGGCTTGGGAAGAGCCCGTCATTCCCGTGAGGACTGAACTCAATGCTACATTTCGACAATGCCGAGTGTCTTTCCGAACGGATCGGTGCTGTTGGATCTGCGTGTCTGGTCCTGAACGCCAGCTCGCTCTCATCAATGCAGCATTTATTAAAAAATAAAATTAAAATGAAAAAAAAATAATAAAGAATTGACAAATTGCATCACCAGGGAGCAGCCTGGCCTGGCTCACACACGTCCCAGGGCGGCGGCGGCATCAAGCGGGGCCGTTCAACGTGGCTTCGGTGCAGGGCAAGGCCTCATCACTCCTGCAGGGACACCAGGGAGCAGCCTTAGGGACATGGCACAGGCCAGGAGGGCTCCCAGAGCTGCCCTCATCCCTCCTGGGAACGCCTTTCTGCTGGGACTGAGCCCCTCCCTCTGGCTGTGTTCTGTCTGCCCAGTGAGGTGTTCTCAGCTCCCTGCGGAGAAACTCCCCCCGTGCCTCATGCAATATTGCAGGGAAAATCAACGTGGAATCAGGGAATGGCATGGGTGGGAACAGACCTAAAAGCTTCCAACCTCTTCCAAGGTGATCAGAGGGATGGGGTGTCTCTAACATGAGGGCAGGCTGAGAGTTAGGAATGTTCAGCCAGGGAGAGCTGAGAGCCCCTGGCAGGGCCTGCAGAGGGACTGGGGACAAGGCCTGCAGGGACAGCACCCAGGGAATGGCTCCCACTGCCAGAGGGCAGCCATGGGTGGCATCTTGGCCATGAGGAATTCCTGCCTGGGCTGGCATTGCCAGAGCAGCTGGGGCTGCCCCTGATCCCTGGCAGTGCCCAAGGCCAGGCTGGGCACTGGGGCTGGAGCAGCCTGGCACAGTGGGAGGTGTCCCTGCCATGGCAGGGGTGGCACTGCAGGGGCTCTGGGGTCCCTTCCCAGCCAGCCATGCCAGGATTCTGCGCTCACCTGTCTCTCGTGGCCGTTTCTGTGGCAGTTGTGACAGCAGTGGCCACCCTCTGGTGCCCGTCCGTGTGCGTGGCCGCGCTGTTCCGGGCACGGGGGGCACTGGAGTCGCCCGCGGGAAGCGTCTCCGGAGCCTTTCCCTCAGAGCCACTGTGGACAGGGCAGGGACACGTCAGTGCAGCTCAGCCCAGGGCAAAAGCACACTCACGCTGGAATGGGGCTCAGATTCCAACGGGCAAAACAAAATCCCTTCTGCTCTCCTCACACAGGCCTAAAGATCCCATCGGGAACGAGAACTGGCAGCGAGCTGGGATTCAAATCAGGCACATCCTGGAGGCTCCGGGTCCCAAAGCCAACAGGACACACCAGAACAGCTCCTCGAGGGAGGCATTCCCAACTCCTGCTGCAAATGCAGTCTGAGAGCTCCCAAAGCACCATTCCCACTGCCACTGCTGGGATGGCACAGCCTGCTCTGCTGGGGCATGGGCACAGACACTGCTCTGCATGGGCACAGACACTGCTCTGCTCGGGCATGGGCACAGACACTGCTCTGCTGGGGCATGGGCACAGACACTGCTCTGCATGGGCACAGACCCTGCTCTGCTCGGGCATGGGCACAGACACTGCTCTGCATGGGCACAGACCCTGCTCTGCTGGGGCATGGGCACAGACACTGCTCTGCATGGGCACAGACACTGCTCTGCATGGGCACAGACCCTGCTCTGCATGGACACAGACCCTGCTCTGCTCTGCATGGGCACAGACACTGCTCTGCATGGGCACAGACACTGCTCTGCTTGGGCATGGGCACAGACACTGCTCTGCTGGGGCATGGGCACAGACACTGCTCTGCATGGGCACAGACACTGCTCTGCTCGGGCACGGGCACAGACCCTGCTCTGCATGGGCACAGACACTGCTCTGCTCGGGCACGGGCACAGACACTGCTCTGCTGGGGCATGGGCACAGACACTGCTCTGCTGGGGCATGGGCACAGACACTGCTCTGCATGGGCACAGACCCTGCTCTGCTCGGGCATGGGCACAGACACTGCTCTGCTTGGGCATGGGCACAGACACTGCTCTGCATGGGCACAGACACTGCTCTGCATGGGCACAGACCCTGCTCGGCTTGGGCATGGGCACAGACACTGCTCTGCATGGACACAGACACTGCTCTGCATGGGCACAGACCCTGCTCTGCTCCACAGGCTCTGCCCAAGGGGCTCCTCAGGCTTCTGGGACACCCAGAAAATCCTGGGTTTAGGGGCAGATCCTAAAATCCCATGGAGGGAACCCCCCAGGGACTGGATGTCCAGAATCCAAACATGTTGAAGGCGCTCCAGGGACCATGGAGGTGCCACCTGAGGGACAATTCCCAGAGAGGCACCAACAACCAAAGCTCAAATCCTGGGAAAGGAGAACTGCAGGAACAAACCCTCTCAATCTCTTGTTTGGAATAAACCCACTCAGATTTGCAGCTGGAGAAGGGATTTTTGTGCACACCCCATTTTTGGCTTCCAAGGCAGAGGATGAGCTGCCCCAGGAATGTTTTCTTCCCAGTTTCCATCCAGAACAATTCTTTTTCCCTCTCTCCCAGAGCAAACCTCCACAAAAGGGAGAAAAGCTGGAGAGGGCTGAGCTGAATCCTGTCACCATCTCCGGGGGAGTTTATGGAATAAAATAATCCCAGCTGGATAATTGGACATGTGATGGAGATTGGAGACTGGGGTTCTATTTCTGGAGCACTTATCTTGAAAAAAAAGACATTAAAATGAGGAATAATGAGATCCAAACATTCCCTTTTCTCCAGGCTCACAAGCTCCTCAGAAGTACCAAAATACACCTTGGAGAGACACAGGGATGGAGCTGTGTTCCCAGGAATGTCGCTGGAAAAAACCTCTTCCCACACAAAAAACTGCAGCTCGACATTTCCATGGCTCAGAGAGAAACTTCTGAAGCCCAATCCCTGAATTTTCCAGGGCAGGAGGATTCCAGAGTTACCTGAGCACCTGCGGGGGCTTGGGAATTTCTCTGCCTTCCCTGGGCTCCTGGAAAATCCCAGCTGGACACACAGCCCATGTCACTCAGGGGTGACACAACCCAAACAAGGAGTTTGTGTGGGATGTCCTGGTGTCCCCTGGTCCCCCAGGGGTGGGACCCCAAACCTTCCTGGGCAGCAGGATCCAAACTATCCAAACTGGGAAGCTGAGGGCAATTCCTGAGCCGCATCTCCCTGAGGATCCCCCTGGGAGCTGGGATGGGGCTCACAGAGGGTGGAACATCTGGAGGATTTTCTGGGCTGCAACATCTGGAATCTACAGAGGCCCTGGGCAGCTCCAAGGATAAAAGACCTCCAACGTGGATTCCAGGGACAAGGGGAAGAAAAATCCTCAGTCCCTGAGCAGCTCCAAGGAGAATGAGAGATCCCTGTGTGGATTCCAGTTATTCCAGGGGCACAAGGGGATGGAAAAACTGCTCCTACAGCAACAGGAATGGGGTGCGGTGCAGGTTTTGGGGAAGTGCTTGGAGAGAGTCACAAGCCACAGAGTGACTCCAAAATGTTCCCGATTTCCCTGGAATCATTAAGGAACGTGGTAAGAAATGGATATTCCCACTGCAGGCAGAGTGGTCGGGGAGAGCTGAGGACGCTGGGAGGGCTCTGGGTGGTGATTCCCTCTGGGAGTCCAGGCCTGGAGCAGCTCCAGTCCCAGTGTGGCACTGCCCCTGTCCTCCCACAGCTTCCCCTGGGATCTCTGGCCACGGACACAGGTGTGGAGAGCCACAGACACCTGGCAGGGAGGCCCTGGGTGCTCTCTGCCACAATGGAGTCAGCAGGCAGGCAAAGGCAGGCAGCTTTGGGAAGCTTTATCCCTATGGAATGTGCTACAGACACTTGTCTGGAGAGGAAAACATTCCCAATGTGCCAAACCAGGAACAAACACTTCCCTCCTGCCAGGAAAGCAGGGAAGAGGATGCACACACGAACAGGAAGAGCTGGAGCTGGGTCAGGGAGGGTTAGGTGGGGCATCAGGAAAGGCTCTTCCTCCAGAGGGTGCTGGGCACTGGAACAGCTCCCCAGGGAATGGGCACAGCTCCAGAGCCCCAGGAATGCCTGGACAACACTGGGATTGCTGGGCTGTCCTGGGCAGCTGCACCAACGACCCTGTGAGTCCAGTTCAGGACACCCCCTGATCCTACTGGGAACCCAGCCAGCCCCAGGCAGGTCCTGCTGCGCCCACACCATGGGCCAGGGCAGGAAAAGCACCTGGAGCACAGCTTGGATCAGATCCAATGGATCCAACTCCACACAACCCCAGAGAAGGAGAGGCTGTTTCAGCACAGCTGGAACTGCTGTGCCTTCCCTCACCCTCTGCTCCCCACCAAGCCACAGCCAGGCCACTCCCAGGCACAGAGTGCGTTTATCAGAATTAATGCATTTCTTGGAACGAATGCATTTATCAAACTGAAATGTATCAAAATTAACTGTGTTTATCAAAATGAATCCATTTATCTAAATTAATGCATTTATCAGAACTAATGCATTTATCAAAATCAACTGTATTTATCAGAATTAATGCAATTATCAGAATTAATGCATTTTTCAGAATGAGCTGCTTTCAACCTAACAGACCCTGGGATAACTCCTGCCCTAATTCCAGGGAATTCTGCAATCCCAGTGGTTTCCCAGCCCCCAGGCCCTCAGGAGCTGCTGCTGGCAGTGCACACCCAGGGATGACCCCAAACTGTCACCAAGCATCGCTGAAGGAAACTCCTGATCCTGAGTCAGGTGCACAAACCCAGGAACTCAGGTAAAAAACACGAGGAAATCCATGGAAGAGTATGAGGAAAAACCTCAGAATCTTGGAGCTGAGTAAAATCTCTGTGGATGCAGCAGATGCTGACTGGGCTGGGCAGCAGCTCATCCCCTGTGACTGGAGCAGGCTGGACTGAAGATCCAATTCCTACAAACCTGCCCAACCCCTGGATCTGCTCCAGCCTTTCCTGGTGCTTTTATCACTGAATGCCTTTGACACTGAGGGGAAAATGAGAACCTGAGTGGGTTAAACCTTACCCCCACGGCTGCAGGAGGATCCCATGGGAGCCTTTACTCTGCTTTTCTGAGTGATCTCACCCAGATCCTGCCCTGGGTCTGATCCCAGATCACGGACAGAGATGCTCCTGTGGCACTGGAGTGGCCAAAGGACAGGGACAGAGATGCACCTGTGACACTGGAGTGGCCAAAGGACAGGGACAGAGATGCTCCTGTGACACTGGAGTGGCCAAAGGACAGGGACAGAGATGCTCCTGTGACACTGGAGTGCCCAAAGGACAGGAACAGAGATGCTCCTGTGGCACTGGAGTGCCCAAAGGACGGGGACACAGACACTCCTGTGGCACTGGAGTGGCCCAAAGGACAGGAACAGAGACACTCCCATGACACTGGAGTGCCCAAAGGACAGGGACAGAGATGCTCCTGTGACACTGGAGTGCCCAAAGGACGGGGACACAGACGCTCCTGTGGCACTGGAGTGGCCCAAAGGACAGGGACAGAGATGCTCCTGTGACACTGGAGTGCCCAAAGGACAGGGACAGAGACACTCCCATGACACTGGAGTGCCCAAAGGACAGGGACAGAGATGCTCCTGTGACACTGGAGTGCCCAAAGGACAGGGACAGAGACACTCCCATGACACTGGAGTGCCCAAAGGACAGGGACAGAGATGCTCCTGTGACACTGGAGTGCCCAAAGGACAGGGACAGAGACACTCCCATGACACTGGAGTGCCCAAAGGACAGGGACAGAGACACTCCCATGACACTGGAGTGCCCAAAGGACAGGGACAGAGATGCTCCTGTGACACTGGAGTGGCCCAAAGGAGCCCCAACCCTTCCTTGGAGTAACCCTGTGCTAAATATGTCCCTCAGCCCCCCTGTGCCATGCCAGGGCAGGACCTGCTCCCAGGGGACACCAGGACATGGAGGCCACAGGAGAAAGGCCAGTAACCACGTGGGGCCATCCCAGCCCACACAGATCCCTGCCCACCTGGAGGGAGCTGCCCTGTCCTTGCTGGCCTCCTGTGCCGTGGCCGTGGATTCCGTGCCAGCCTTGGCCTTGTCGTCGTCGTCGTCGTCGCTCTCGGAGCTGCCCGAGGAGCTGCTGTCCAAGGCCACCAGCGGCGCCTTCCGCGTCCCACACGCGTTCCACACACAGGGAGCGGCAGCAGTGCTGGCTGGGGGAGGAACAGCCCACACTGGAACCTCGGGAAAGCTCCCTGGACCGGCCCGAGGGGTCAAACAGGGCCTGCAGCCACTGCAGATGGCCTGGGAATGGTGGGATGGGGTGGGTGGGAAGGATCTCAAAGCCCACCCAGTGCCACCATGGCCGGGGACACCTTCCACTGTCCCAGAGTGCTCCCAGCCCCATGCAGCCTGGCCTGGGACACCACCAGGGATAAATGAAGTGTGCCTGTGATATCAGCTCCAACCCGCTGCAGCTCCATCCCCTCCCTGCTGACACTGTCCCAACAAACCCTGGGGATCTCTGCCTTTGCTTCCTTCACTGATCCCACAGGGAATGCTCAGGGCAGGGGCCCTACAGGGAGGTCTCTCCCGCCCCAGGGGCTCCATGCAGGGTTCCCAGGCGCTGAGAGCACCCCGTGTGGCCCAGTGTCACTCACAGTTCTTGTCCTGGCCCTGCGCCGGGGTCCTGTCGGTGCCGCCGCTCTCGGTGTCCACGGGGGAGCTGCAGCGAGGGCCGGACTCGGAGCTGGGGAGGAAGAGCCCTGAGCACGGAGCCAGGACCACCCCAGAGCCTCCCAACAGCCCCAGGAGCAGCCACCGGCCCAGCACTGCTGTGAATTCTCTAAACCTTATTTCCTGGCTCTCTCCCCCAGTGAGGACACAGAAAGCGGGGCTGTGTCCCACCCCAGTCAGGAGCACTGGGAGGCAGCAGGAAGCACAAAGGAGGCCTGATCCAGGACCATCAGACAGCATTACACAATAAAAGGGAAGCGATGGGAAGGGGAAGAAGAAAGGATTACAGCCAGGCACTCCATCAAAACATATCCCAAATGCTCCCCCATTCCCAAGCCCCAGGGGAGCTGGAATTCCGTGGCTCTTACCAGCAGAAAGGCTGGAAGTCTGTGAACTTGGCCCAGCCCTTCTCCTCCGGGGCGCTGCTCTGCGGGGCGGCCGAGTCCCACACGCTGGAGCCCACGTCCATGGCCACGGGCGGCGTGGGGCCCGCGGGCTCGAACACGGCCGTCCAGCCAGCCCCTGGCGACAGACACCACAGCCTGGGTGCCAGCCCAGCCTCGGCCGGCCAGGAGCACCCCAGGGACACAGCAGGGACCCCAGGGACACCCCAGGGACACAGCAACCCAGCCCAGGGACATGCCAGGGATCCCAAGGACATCCCAGAGACACAGCAACCCAGCCCAGGGACATCCTAGGGATCCCAGGGACACAGAAATCCATCCCAGGGACATCCCAGGGATCCCAGGGACACCCCAGAGACACAGCAACCCAGCCCAGGGACATCCTAGGGATCCCAGGGACACAGAAATCCATCCCAGGGACATCCCAGGGATCCCAGGGACACCCCAGAGACACAGCAACCCAGCCCAGGGACATCCTAGGGATCCCAAGGACACGGAAATCCATCCCAGGAACATGCCAGGGATCCCAGGGACACCCCAGGGACACAACAACCCAGCTGAGGAACACCCCTGGGATCCCAGGGGAATCCCAGGGACATCTCAACTGCATCCTAGGGATCCCAGGCACATAGTAACCCACCCCAGGAACATCCCCGGGATCCCAGGGACACAGGGACCCATCCCAGGGCCCCCCTTCCACACCCGCCTGTGTCCCACAGAAATCCCTCCGCAGGTGTTTATCCCTGAGAGGCATCCGTGGAGACACCACAGGTGGCTTCATGTCCCAAGCCAGTGATTCCCAGGTCCAAGTCCCTCAGTTCCCTGCCAAAAGCTGCCATCTCCATCTCCAATGGTTGGGTTTCAGGTAAAGAACTGATCAATGGATTCCAATATTTAAGATCCTAAAAATCACCCATTGCTTTTTTCACAGTCTTGGACAATTCCTCCTCCAGAACCTCCTTCCACTTCTTGTCCCACTTCCTATTTCCAGTCCTAAAAATCCCACCTTTGGAACAGCATTTTTCCTTAGCTTTTCCCAGGGAAGAGGGACGACTGCAGAGCTCTGCAGGAACCGAACCAGGCAGGAGAGCCCCCCCCAGGGCTGCATCCCCAAAACTGATCCCAAATTCCAGCTGAGTCTCCAGAGGGTGACTGGGCTGCCACACACAGAGCCCACTGGGACTGCGAGGTTCATACTGGTCCTTCCCAATGGACTGTAATTACCTGACATTTCCAAAGGGGTGTAGAGAGCAGGAACCTGAGATAACCCTGCCTGGTGCTCACAGTGACAACACAAAGGCAGCACCCAGAGAAAAAAACTGTATAGAATTCAAAAAGCACGGGAAAATGGATGGTTGGGAAAGTGCTTTGTCCCTTGGAATTGTTCTGCTGACAGCACCATGTCTGTCCAGCATTCCCACGGTGGCATTTACACAGAGTTGTGAAAACCCCTGAAGGGAGCAGACAAGATGAAAAATGACAATGTACAGGGGCCTGCAGGGACAGGACACAGGGAATGGCTTGAGCCCCAGGTGTAGATGGCATCTTAGGAAGGAATTCCTGTCTGGGAGAGTGGGCAGGGGCTGGGCTGGCACTGCCAGAGCAGCTGGGGCTGCCCCTGATCCCTGCAGTGCCCAAGGCCAGGCTGGACACTGGGGCTGGAGCAGCCTGGCACAGTGGGAGGTGTCCCTGCCATGGCTGGGGTGGCACTGCAGGGGCTCTGAGGTCCCTTTCTACCTAAACCCATTCCTGGGATTCCAGGAAAAGCCAGTCCCTCTGCACTCCTGCTCCAGCTACTGTAGGGATGGGACTGCCACAGGCACAGCACAGCTGGAAAAGCAGAACAGGCAGGGAGGAGTTCAGGTCACATCCCTGCACTGCTGCTTTGACTGGGATTTGCACTGAAGGAGCTGGGATTCAGGGAGCCACAGAACCATGGAATGGCTTGGGTGTGGGGGACCTTACAGCTCCTCTCATTCCAAGCCCTGCCATTCCAATCCCTTTCCCTGGGATTCTCCCTGTGGGGCTGCCTGACACAAGGGCTGTTCTGGGGCAGGGCTGCAGCTCCAGGGACTCCAGAGGCACAAGGTGACCCTGGCCAGGGGAGCTGGCAGTGTGTGAGTGCTGCTGTGACCCCTGCAGCCCCAGGGATGTGCTCCCAAGCCCGGTACCTTGGCAGGAGTCTGAGTCCTTCTGCTCTGGGGTGCTGCCCTTGTGTGGGGAGGGGGGTGGTGGCCGCTCCTCCTCCTCCTCCGAGTCCACGCTGCCGTCGTGGTCCCCGTTCTCCAGGTCACTCTTGGAGCTCTCTGACGTCTGTGAGGCTCCAAACCTGAATGGGAACTGGGAATGAGCCACGCCTGGATCCCGCAGCTCCTGCTCCCTGTCCCTGGGGAAACAGCCCAGAGCCTTTGCCAGGGTTGTTTCCTCCAAAACATTTCCCCCAACGACTCGGGGCACTCCTGGGTGCACAGAGAGACTCCCCCAGATTCCTGAGGGCTTTGCTGCCAGCATTCCCTGGAGGTGCAGGACAGAGCCAGGGCTGGGGACACCACACAAACCAGTGCCCAGAGAGGGGACAGACACTGGTGTGGAGCCCACCCCATGCCCAGGCAGGACCTGAGGCTGTTGATGCTTGGCAAGGACACAGGGAAGTCTTGGATGTTTTCTCTGTTTCCTTTGATCAAACTGCAGATTGGGAATTATGGAAATAACTTTATTTTAATGACTGGCTCTGTCAAAGGGATGAAAAATTATTTCAAAGCCCGAGATGCCCCTGGGAGGCCTCTTGTTCTCACTTTTCTGATTTGAATGTTCTGAGAAAGAATGTTCTGCCCACTCCCCTCAGTCTCACCTCCTCCTCCTCCTCCTCCTCTCCAAGGATGAGAGAAGGAGCAAATTCCAAGTGTTTCACACTAAGGGTGGGGGTTTTTAATGTTTGATGGAAGACTCACTCATTAGGTGTCCCCATCATTAATGAATTCCTTTGAACTGGATCTGTCTTCAGTTCAGGAGAACCCCCAGCACAAGTGGCACAGAAAGTGCTCAGGGTTGTGTCAGACAAAACCTCACAGCCCCAAAATGACACAAAACCCAAGGAACTCCTCCTGGCCTGGACTGAAATGTGCAGATTCCCAGCAGCAAGCGGAAAATCAGAGTTCTGCTTTCACCTTACCGTGTCCTGGACTTGACCTGGGTGGCGTAGGAGATGTCCTTCTCCTCCCAGATATCCTCCTCCTCCTCGTTGTCGTCGAACTGCTGGATGCGCTCGTTGCAGCAGGCCTCGAACAGGGAGGCGTTGGGCTGCAGGACCAAAGGGAAACCACATGCCACACGCTCTCTGGAGACACTGCTTTAAGCCCAAGGCTCAGGGCTGACCAAATCCAGCTTTGCTCAGGAACTGGGATCACCTGGGACCACCACAGTCCAGCTGCTGCTTTGCTTTGGGGCAAGAAAGCAGGAAAGGCCAGGAACAGCCTGGCAATGTTTAGATCCATGAGAAATCCTGCTCTGCCTATGCTTCCCTAATCTGTGTCTGGAAGATGATCTAAAGCTGGGAGGGCTGGGGGTGTTCACCTGCACAGGAGACGAATACAGAGATACCTCAGAGCCCCTGGCAGGGCCTGCAGAGGGACTGGGGACAAGGCCTGCAGGGACAGCACACAGGGAATGGCTCCCACTGCCAGAGGGCAGCCATGGGTGGCATCTTGGCAATGAGGAATTCCTGCCTGGGCTGGCACTGCCAGAGCAGCTGGGGCTGCCCCTGATCCCTGGCAGTGCCCAAGGCCAGGCTGGGCACTGGGGCTGGAGCAGCCTGGCACAGTGGAGGTGTCCCTGCCATGGCAGGGGTGGCACTGCAGGGGCTCTGGGGTCCCTTCCCACCCAACCCATCCCAGGATCCCATTATTCCAGGAACAAGCACTGCAGGGAGGGAGGAAGATTCCCTCTGCGCTCAGAGGGAAGGAACATTTCCTGGCAGGAAGCCCTGAGGGCCAGCAGTGCCCGGCTCTCTCAGGCCCCTGTGCACTGCCCAAAGCCCCGCAGCTCTGCTCTGTCAGCCTGCCAGCAGCACCTTTGCAGCAGCGCCCTGAGCCCAGCCCCAGCCCAGCGCCCACTCACGCTGTCGTCGTCGGCGTCGATGTTGAAGTTGATCTCGGCGATGCGGTCAAAGGGAGCGCTGGGAGGGAGGAGGGAGGGAAGAGCCTCAGGGGTGGCTCCCAGGAGCCCGTGCTGCCCACAGGGACAGCAGCAGGGCCAGAGCCGCTCCTGGGCTGGGGTCCCTGCGCAGCCACTCCTGCCCACGGTGTCCCCTCACCGAGGGAAGGGTTGTTCCAGCCTAGAACATTCCCTGCCCAGGGCAGGGGGGCACTGGAGGGGATTCCTGGGGGGCAGCTGGGGGGTCGGGCTGTGCTCCAGGGAACAGGGACAGGAGCAGAGGGAGCGGCCTCAGGCTGGGACAGGGCAGCTCAGGGTGGACACCAGCAGGTATTTCCCCACGGAAAGGGGGTCAGACCTCAGCAGGGGAAATTTGGAGTCTCCATCTCTGGAGGTGTCCAAGGGATTCCTGGAGGTGGCACTCAGGGCTCTGGGCTGGGGACAAGGTGGGCACTGGGCACAGCTGGGACTGGATGGGCTTTTCCAGCCTCAGGGATCCTGGGGGTCTGTGACTCTCAGTCTCAAAGCCCAAGGTGTGCTGCTCTGTGAATATCCCAGGATGTGCATATCCCCGATGACCCAATTCCCAGTCCAAGGCAGGGGAGCCCCTGGTGGGAACAGCAGAGGGTGCTGCAGGCCCAGAAATTCCCAATTCCCAGAGTTTGGATTCAGGAAGCGTTCACTCCCCACTCATGGATCTGCAGCTTTTTCAGTGTAATTTTCTTTGAAAGACTCTCCTGTTCAATACCCCTGCAGTTCTAGGGACATTGACACATGACTGATAGTCCTTAAATATTCCAATTCACTTCCAGCCCAGTGTCCACCACCTGGAAACAGCTGGCAGGGAGCACCACTCCCACAATATTCCCGGTTTTGCAGGACATTCTCCTTTTCCAAGCACAAATAGAGCTACAACATGCCACGCAGACTTCTTCCAGTTTCGTGTTCATTTTACACCTGGCACGAGGCCCCTGGGGCAGCTCCACAGGGATTTAACTCCTCCCTGCCCCTCACTCACATGGGGCTGTATTTGCCAGCAGTGAAAAGTCTTTATTTTATTTTATTTTTTAAAAAATATTTATGTGTAGAACAGAGTAATTTCTGTTCATTTCAACTCTGATTCTATTCTAGAACTTTTTGGCCTTATCAAGTTTCTGACATCTCTGAGGCTCAGGAAAAACCCTGGATGGGAAGGGCAGAGGTGCTGCCTTGGATCCCAAAGAATTCCTGGGATGCAGACAAACCCAGGAGCATTGGGATCCCCTGGAGCACTGTTCTGTCCATAATTGGTCCCAATTTCAGGACTGTTATGGCCACTGGGATAATCCCAGTGCCAGGTACATTTCTAAGGGGAGAGGATGAGCTGCAGCTTTAATGGGATTAAAGGAATTCTGTAAAAGCAGCAAATTCTGAGCTCTGGATTCAGCAAGTTGTGTAACACTGAATCCCCTTCCCTGTCTCCCTGAAATGCCACTGCTCCTGATCATCCCTGCTCCCTTCCTCAGGAGAGGGAAAATGGCTGCATTTTCCATGGATTCCATCAGAGCACTGTCTCTTCACTCCTCCTTCCAATAAGGATTTGATTCCTTGGAAAAGATCTGTTTAACTGCCCAGAGTTTGCTCTCATGCTTTGTCTTTAAACTCATTCCAGACCAGGGCTGGACAACAGTTGCCTGCTTTATTTCAAATATCCCTCTTTGAAATGAAAGAATACTTTTCCTTGCTTCTCCACCTGGCTCTGGAGATCGGGCTGGGCTCCTGGAAAACAAGGAGCTGTTTACAACCTGAGGAGGGATAACAAGGCTCATTTGTAAACCTGAAGCAGAGGGAGGATGGGATGCAAAGAGGCTGAAATGCCAATCACCCCCAGACTCACTCGGTGCTGCCACCAAACACCCCCAGACTCACTTGATGTTGTCATCCTGGTCTGCAAACTCCTCATCATTGAAGCCAAACTGATCCACAAAATTGGCTGTCATCTGCTGGATCTGGTACTCAGAGAAGGCCTGGGAAGGGATCCCAAAAAATCCATCAATAGGGTGTCCAGAGCCATTCCAGAAACAGTCAGTGGAGCTCCTCCAGGAAAGGACTAAAATCCCAGGGAAGGGTGTGAAACCCTCACTCTGACCCCTTCCCAGCGCAGGGTCACACAGAGCTCTGGGATTCCCACCGTGACTGATGCCTCCTGCCCTGCTCCCAGGTGGATCCCAGGCCATGGAACTGCTCTGGGAAACCCCAAAGGAGCTGAACACAGACTGGGAGCAGAGTTCAGGAAGCTGCTCCACACCAGGATGGACCGAAGGCAACTGGAGCAGTGAGTTTCCTGGGAATAGTGAAGATGCTCCCAACTCACCTGCTGGAGAGTGAGCTCGTTGGGAAAAGCATTTTCAATGTCCTCATCCTCGCTGGAGGAGTGCAGGTGGTGGGTGCTCACCTGGGAAAGCACAAACCAGTCAGGGAACCAGGGAAAGCTGGAAAAGCTCCAATGTTTCAGTTCCACCAAAGCCCAAACTCCTGCCCAGGCAGGAGCTGCCCCAAGGAATCCCAGGGACCAGCTCAGCACCACAGATCAGCTCTGCTGAAGAACTGTTATGAAACATGCTTATGGAAATGCTTTCTACTCTGCCTTGAAGCGTTCTTCAGCAAAAGAAGGAAAATGAGAAAAACCAGGAATATCCCTTTTTTGTTAGGAGAAGCCCAGCAGGCACTGGAGTGACCAACTCACCAAATCCACCGTGTTTCTCCGGTTTGTCTCTGTCAGCGTCTCCTCCACAAAACTCTCCCACCTGCCCCTGCAGTCCTCAGGCAACTCTGGAACAAAAGGGACACAGAAACCACGGGAGTTCTGAGCCAGCTGAACTCCCTGGGGACTCACCTGGGCAGAGGGCTCACAGCTTCTCTCACCTTGCTGGGAACAACCCCGAGCAGGGCTCCAGCTGTGCTTGGGTCTTCCCTTTTCTCCTGGGGGCCGAGGGCACCTTCCCCTCCCATCCCTCCCAGCCCAGCACAACTGGGAGCACAAAGGTGAGCAGAACTTGAGGGTTGAGGCAGGGAAATGGGGAAATAATAAAAGGAGAAACAAGCAGAAGATTGTGCCCCCAGATTGTCACTGCCCGGCTGTGTCCCCTCCCAGCCCGGCAGGGGCTGAGCAGAGGGGATGGAAGATGCGGAAAATGGAAAATCTTCCTTCTTCCCACCCAAGCCCATTTGACAAAACCAGTTCTCCAAGTGGATCCAGTGAGGGCAGGATGGACACAGCCTGGCAATGGGAATATCCCTGATGAGCACATCTGGGGCCTCTGGGGACACAACCTCGTGTCTCTTTCCTCAGAGAGCCATGCAATCATGGAATGGGTTGGGTGGGAAGGGACCTCAAAGCCCATCCAGTGCCACCCCTGCCATGACAGGGACACCTCCCACTGTCCAATCTTAACCTCACTGTGTGAAAACCTGGAGGAGCCAAATGGGATCTCACCATACTTTAAATGATGAGAATATTGTGGGATTTCCCTGGGAACACTTTCCAATGGGAAAGGATCTTGAGGAAATACCTGCAGTGAGCCCTCCCAGGAGTTCCCAAGAGTTATTTTTCCCTGGAGAGCAGTGAAAAGTGAAGGAAGAGAAGAAGGAGAAGAAGGAGAAGAAGGAGAAGGAGGAGAAGGAGAAGGAGAAGGAGAAGGAGAAGGAGAAGGAGAAGGAGAAGGAGAAGGAGAAGGAGAAGGAGAAGGAGAAGGAGAAGGAGAAGGAGAAGGAGAAGGAGAAGGAGAAGGAGAAGGAGGAGAAGGAGGAGAAGGAGAAGGAGAAGGAGAAGAAGGAGAAGGAGAAGGAGAAGGAGAAGGAGAAGGAGAAGGAGAAGGAGAAGGAGAAGGAGAAGGAGAAGGAGAAGGAGAAGGAGGAGAAGGAGAAGGAGAAGGAGAAGGAGAAGGAGAAGGAGAAGGAGAAGGAGAAGGAGAAGGAGAAGGAGAAGGAGAAGGAGGAGAAGGAGGAGAAGGAGAAGGAGAAGGAGAAGGAGAAGGAGAAGGAGAAGGAGAAGGAGAAGGAGAAGGAGAAGGAGAAGGAGAAGGAGAAGGAGAAGGAGAAGGAGAAGGAGGAGAAGGAGGAGAAGGAGGAGAAGGAGGAGAAGGAGGAGAAGGAGGAGAAGGAGGAGAAGGAGGAGAAGGAGGAGAAGGAGGAGAAGGAGGAGAAGGAGGAGAAGGAGAAGGAGAAGGAGAAGGAGAAGGAGAAGGAGAAGGAGAAGGAGAAGGAGAAGGAGAAGGAGAAGGAGAAGGAGAAGGAGAAGGAGAAGGAGAAGAAGAAGGAGAAGGAGAAGGAGAAGCAGGCGGTACCTTTGATGAAGTCACTGATCTGGGCCTGCATGGGCCCCTTCTCCATGTTGTGCACCACGGCGTTGGCGATGCGGGTCAGGTGCCCCATGTTCCCTCTCCTCCTGCCGCCCTCTGCCCTGGAACAGAGAGCAGCCGCTACCCACGGAGCCAGGACACCCTCGGAGCTGGGATACCCACGGAACCAGGATATCCTTAGAGTCGGGACATCCACAGAGCCGGGACACCCACGGAGCCAGGACACCCATGGAGCTGGGATGGGATGCCCATGGAGCCAGGATAACCACGGAGCCAGGACAGAGCCCTGGGAATGGCCCCAGCATTCCTGCCCCAGCAGCCACAGCATTCCTGCCCCAATGGCCACAGAATTCCTGCCCCAGCAGCCACAGCATTCCTGCCCCAGCAGCCACAGCATTCCTGCCCCAATGGCCACAGCATTCCTGCCCCCATGGCCACAGCATTCCTGCCCCAGCAGCCACAGCATTCCTGCCCCAATGGCCACAGCATTCCTGCCCCAATGGCCACAGCATTCCTGCCCCACTGGCCACAGAATTCCTGCCCCAGCAGCCACAGCATTCCTGCCCCACTGGCCACAGAATTCCTGCCCCAGCAGCCACAGCATTCCTGCCCCAATGTCCACAGAATTCCTGCCCCAATGGCCACAGCATTCCTGCCCCAATGTCCACAGAATTTCTGCCCCACTGGCCACAGCATTCCTGCCCCACTGGCCACAGAACTCCTGCCCCAGTAGCCACAGCATTCCTGCCCCAATGGCCACAGAATTTCAGCCCCACACAGGGATCAGCCCTGCTCTGGCAGGATGGGATGAGCTCACCCCCAGGACAGGGACCTTCCCTCATTTTGCCCTGTTTTGGGATCCCTCCTCCCACTCAGGTAACATGGGAGGGGCTCTAAACAAGGAGCTAAACATGGAAAAGATGCAGAAATAAATCTGACTGCAATTCCCAGGGAAGAACACTCCCAAAGTTAAGGATGTACAGCTACTGGCAGAGCTCCAGGGTGGGACTGGGGTTGCAGCAGTGACTCCCCCAGAACAGAAGACATTCCCATCCAACCATGGGATTCCCCCTGGGTTCAAACCAGTTCCCAACACAGAGTCTGAGCAGCCCTGAGTCCCTGCTCTGGCTCCTCACTGCTTCCCTTCCTGCAGAGTGAAGCCGTGCTCCAAAGCAGCCCAGGGAATGGTTTGGGTGGGAAGGGACCTTCCAGTGCCCCCCTGCCACGGCAGGGACACCTCCCACTGTGCCAGGCTGCTCCAGCCCCAGTGCCCAGCCTGGCCCTGGGCACTGCAGGGATCAGGGGCAGCCCCTGCTGGTCTCCATCTGCCCACTGAGAGCAGCCAAGGACCTTCCTGGAAACTCCACCTTCCCAAAGCCCCAGCTGAGATTCCTCTGCTTAAATCCCTATTTTCTTCCTTCCATTCAGATTCTTTCCAGCGTGGTGGTGACTGGAACTCTGGCAGGAAATAGGGATGAGCTCTGGCTCCTTTCTGGTTTAATCAGGAAGACTCCCAAGCAGCACCCAGGGATATTTTTGGTCCTACAGAACTGAGCAAGGAAATGCCCAGTAAAATTCTTTATGTGGACAAGGGGCTGTAAAAAGAACCAAAAACCCAAAACCCCAAACCACACCACCAACAAAAAAATGTAATCCAGATCTCAATCCACCAATTATGGCCTAAACAATTCCAGTGGGACTCCAAAGGCCTTGGAAGCCACCAGGAGCTCAAAATAGAGAGGGAGGACCAAACACTGAGCTGGACATGGAAACTGCAGCCTCTGGAATATTTCCACTTTAATGTTTTAGTTCTTTCAGAATATTTAGCTCTTATCAGCCCAATCAGCACAAAATCCAAGGGGTTTTTAAAGCTAAAATAGGAAATCCAGGCCACAAATGCTTGGCCACCCCAACTTCCAACAGTTTTGTACTCCGGGAAGAATAAAATTGTACATTTGAAACAAACAAAAAAGTTTAAAAAGTGAGTATTCCATGGGATTCCCTGAGAAAGCAGGTAAGCAGAAGACTGAATGCTTGGGATGGGGTGTTGGAAACATCCACAAAACCCACCATGCCTTCAAATCCTGTCCAAAATTTGGGAATTTGGCTTGTCAGCATGCAAACCACCCCAGTTCCAAATCCCAACCAAAATCCAAGTCTGTCTCGACACCATTAAAATGGAAATTCTCCAAGAATATTCCAAAGTGAATGTGCAGCCCCAGGCCAGCAATTCCTTACTGGATTTTGTCATTGGCTTCCCAGGCGTCCAATATCCTCTGCACCAGGCAGCACTTCTGGAAGAGCTGTGGGGAAAAGGGGGGGACAGTCAGGATTTTCCAGAGGAGAACTGTGGGTCCTCCTGCTCCTTCCCTGGCTGCTCCTCAGGAGCTCCAACCTCAGCCCTTCCCCTGCCCAAGAGCCCAATTCCTTCCTGGTTATTCCCCAGAGGATCCCAGCACAGCAGCAACACCCGGAGCATCCCCAGGCTGCTCCTGAGCCTCCCAGCAGCAGCAATTAAAGCTCTGCTGCCACTTTCCAGCCCCCACACTGAGGCCTGGCCACTGACAGCTGGAATGGTCTTGGTCAGTTTTTTGTCCAAAATCTGTAGTAGTTTTTACTTAAAAAAATGGAATTTTAATAATAAATGGGGATAATTTTAATAAATACCAAAGGATTTACAGGGTCATTAAATGAGGGGAGTTTTAATGGGATGCTACAAATAAAGGCACAAAAGCAACCACAGCTCCATGAGAACCACTACAAATGATAATAAGTAATAACAAAGCCCACTAAAAATAGATAAAAAATAACAATAAAACCCACTACAAATGATAATAAATAATAATAAAACCCATTAAAATAGATAATAATAAAGCCCACGAAAATTTGATAATAAGTAATAAAAACAATTTTTAAAGGCAATAAATAATAACAAAACCTACTAAAAATTACACATTAAAAATAAATAATAATAAAAAAATCTACACTGAGACAAGTGCCCGCTCTGGAACAGCCCACCCTAGAGATGTCCTGGTGACCCCAGCCCCATCCAGAGATCTGTGGTGACCCCAGCCTCATCCTAGGGATCCCTGGTGACCCCAGCCCCATCCAGAGATCCCTGGTGACCCCAGCCCCATCCCAGAGATCCGTGGTGACCCCAGCCTCATCCTAGGGATCCCTGGTGACCCCAGCCCCATCCCAGAGATCCGTGGTGACCCCAGCCTCATCCTAGGGATCCGTGGTGACCCCAGCCTCATCCAGAGATCTGTGGTGACCCCAGCCTCATCCTAGGGATCCCTGGTGACCCCAGCCTCATCCTAGGGATCCCTGGTGACCCCAGCCTCATCCTAGGGATCCCTGGTGACCCCAGCCCCATCCCAGAGATCCCTGGTGACCCCAGCCCCATCCCAGAGATCCCTGGTGACCCCAGCCCCATCCTAGGGATCCCTGGTGACCCCAGCCTCATCCTAGGGATCCCTGGTGACCCCAGCCTCATCTGAGGGATCCCTGGTGACCCCAGCCTCATCTGAGGGATCCCTGGTGACCCCAGCCCCATCCCAGAGATCCCTGGTGACCCCAGCCTCATCCTAGGGATCCCTGGTGACCCCAGCCTCACACAGAGATCCCTGGTGACCCCAGCCTCATCCTAGGGATCCCTGGTGACCCCAGCCCCAGCCCAGAGACCCCTGGTGACCCCAGCCCCTCCCAAGCACCCTGGTGACCCCAGCCCCAGCCCAGAGACGCCCTGGTGACCCCAGCCCCAGCCCAGAGACCCCTGATGACCCCAGCCCCTCCCCAGGCACCCTGGTGACCCCAATCTGATCCCAGAGACCCCTGGTGACCCCAGCCCCTCCCCTGGTGACCCCAGCCCGGCTCTCACGTGGGTGACCATGAGGTTCTCGGTGCCTCTGGCAGGGGGCTGTGGGGGCTGTGGGGGCTGTGGGGGCTCCGCGGGCTCCGGGGCCGCGCTCCCGCTCGCAGCCTCCTCTTTGCTGCCCGGCTCCCCCGGGCTGGGCTTCCCCTCGTGCACCGAGTGCGACAGGATGGCTGCTATGGACAGCTCCACTTGGAAATGCAAGAAGTTATTCCACGTGTATTTAAAAAATAAATCCTGGAGGAGAAATGAGAGATGGAAGAGTTTACTTGGGATAAATTTTCCTGGTTTTAATGATATCAGGGATCTTTAAGGATCTGCAACCCATCCCATGATTCTGGGACTCTGGGATATTAAATTGTTGCCCAAGCTGTTTGATCAAGCAATTCCACTCATACAGTTTTCCTGCTACATGCCAGCACCCAGTGCAGGCTGGGCTCTGCATTCCCAGGGCACTCAGTCTGCTGGGAAATCAGTGAATATTCCCAATAAATGCAGCACTTAGGAATCCTCTCACAAAGCACTCACAGCACAGACACACTGAATTAAACAACTTAACTCTGCTGGGGCTCAGTGAAGCTTAGGAAAAACAGGAACTAAACCACTGCTAAGGGCGGAATGAATTCTCTTACGGCTGCCCAGGTTCTGCAAGGCTTTTTCCAGCCTCAGGGATCCTGGGAGAAAATTAATCTCTCATCATTCCAGAAGCTCACACACACAGCAGAGACTGTTTCACACCTTCTCCACTGAACTAACATGGACTTGGAAGTGTGAGGCTCAGTCCAAAACCCCAAATAGTCGGATTTGGATCACAAAAGCTCCTGCAGGGATCTGCTCCTTGTGGAGCAGCTAAGGGAAATGTCAGGACTTTGTCCCCCTGGCACAATCCCTGCACAGAAGGGATCCAGGTCCCACCCTGGTGCCCCCAAACACTCACAAGTAAGCAGTCCTGCTCACTGGAGCAGCTAAGGGAAATGCCAGGACTTTGTTCCCCTGGCACAAGCCCCGCACAGAAGGGATCCAGGTCCCACCCTGGTGCCCCCAAACACTCACAAGTAAGCAGTCCTGCTCACTGGAGCAGCTAAGGGAAATGCCAGGACTTTGTCCCCCTGGCACAAGCCCCGCACACAGGGATCCCAGGTCCCAGCCCCAGTGCCCCAGACACTCACAAGTAACAAGTCCAGGGTGCCCAGCCTGCAGAGCTCGTGGTTGATGCTGGGCGTGTTGGCGTGCAGCAGCGCCGCGATCAGCCGCGAGCCGTGCAGCCGCGCGTTGCCCAGCGGCTCCTCCAGCACCCCCAGCGTGGTCAGGATCGCCGGTTTCTGCGGGCAGGGAGGGTGGTCAGGGCAGGGCAGCGTTCCCACACAGCACCTGCACCAGGGTGCTGCAGGCCTCGGCCGTAAATCCAACCATGGGAATTCCACCTCGCCAGGGGCAAGAGCTTCCCATGGAGGGGACAGAGCCCTGGCACCCCGCACTGCCCAGGGAGGGCCCGAGTGCCCCACTCCGCAGGCATCCCAATCCCAGCCGGACGCGTCCCTCTGTCACCTGCTCCAGCCACTCTGCCCTGCATGGAGTAGCACCGGATGATCCCTAACAACCCCAGCTGTTCTGGAATTCTCAGATTTAACAGAACCCACCCATTTCAGGAATGTTCTCAGCAGGGAAACATAAACCACCTTCCCAAGAGGATGGTTCTGGGGCCACTGGGAGATTTAACTTCCAAATCAGAAGATTAAAATCCAACTATTCACTGAAAGTTTCTTCCTCTCCATCCCTTCCCATCTCCCCAGTCCCAAAGATTTCCCTGAACACAGCTCTCAGACTCCTGCTGCTCATCCCCGAGTTTCAGGGTTTGGAGTGGGTTTCCCCTCCCTGGCCACGTGTCCATGGAGCTGTCTGGAGCCCCGGAGTGCCGGCGGTACCTTGGGCGGGCACAGCAGCAGCTGGTGGAAGTCCTTGAGCCGGGGCTCGATGCCGTGTAAGATGCTGCTGTTGACAGTGTAAGACCTCTCGAATCCCTGAGTGTACGAGTCCATCAGGCCTTCCACTCTGAGGGAACACCAGGATTCATTGGAGTCACTCACCATTCCCTCTTCCCATTCTGAACAACCAAGTCATACCAGGGTCCTCAAGGTCCCTCCCAACCCAGTCCATCCTGGGATTCTGGGACTTTATGATATTAAACCAGTGCCCAACCTGGTGTTCAATCAGCAATTCCACTAAAACCATTTTCCTTCTACACTTCCTGCATTCCATCTTCCTTCTCCTGGGGCCCAGAACTGCCCCCAGTATCCAGAGGTGGAGATTTTGTTAAAGAGCCTCCAGTCACACTGGCCATGTCAGTGGTTTTCTCTTCAAAAATGAGGATGAAAAATAATAATATTCAGCTCCTGAACACATTCCCATACCTGCACGGTATTGATTCTATTGTATTAGTTATTTCTATTATTTATTATACTGTATTAGTTAATACTGGTATAATATCCCAGGTGCTGCTCACACAACCAAACCTGTGCTGAGCTCAGGAGGAGCTGACCAGAAACAACCTCCCACTAGAGCTGGCAAACCACATTCCCAAAGTGGGGCCTGGGGTTCCAAACTCCCAAACACTTCCAGAGAAGTGTTCGGCTCAGCAAGAGCTACCTAACAATGTTTGTTCCTCCCACTGTCCCAGGCTGCTCCCAGCCCCAGTGTCCAGCCTGGCCTTGGACACTGCCAGGGATCAGGGGCAGCAGGCCCTGCCCACCCTCCCAGCCACGAATTCCCTCCCAATATCCCATCTAAGACTCCCATCTTCCAGCTTGAAGCCATTCCCTGTGTCTGAGCAGTGCCCTCAGCCCAGCCTGGAGCGTCCGGTGATCCCAGTGACCCTGGTAATCCCAGTAATCCCAGTGACCCTGGTAATCCCGGTAATCCCAGTGACCCCAGTGATCCTGGCAATCTCAGTGATCCTGGTAATGCCATGGATCCTGGCAATCCCAGCAATCCTGATAATCCCAGCAATCCCAGCAGTCCCAGCAATCCCAGTGCCCCAGTGATCCCAGTAATCCCAGCGATCCTGGTGATCTCAGTGATCCCAGTGACCCCGGTGATCCCGGTAATCCTGGCGATCCCAGTGATCCTGGCAATACCAGTGACCCCAGTAATCCCAGCAATTCCAATGATCCCGGTAATCCCAGTGATCCCAGTGATCCCAGTAATCCCGGCAATCCCAGTGATCCTGGTAATCCCAGTGATCCCAGTAATCCTGGCAATCCCAGTGATCCTGGCAATCCCAGCAATCCCAGTAATCCTAGTAATCCTGGTGATCCCAGTGATCCCGGCAATCCCAGTGATCCTGGTAATCCCAGTGATCCCAGTAATCGTGGCGATCCCAGCGATCTCAGTGATCCCGGCAATCCCAGCAATCCCGGCGATCCCAGTGATCCCAGTAATCCTGGCGGTCCCAGCAATCCCAGTAATCCTGGCAATCCCAGTGATCCCAGTAATCCCAGTAATTGCAGCAATCCCAGTGATTGCGGCAATCCCGGTGATCCCAGCGATCCCAGTAACCCTGGCGATCCCAGTGATCCCAGCAACCCCAGCAATCCCAGTGATTGCGGCAATCCTGGCGATTCCAGCAATCCCAGTGATCCCAGTAACCCTGGCGATCCCAGCAATCCTGGCGATCCCAGCAATCCCAGTAATCCCGGCGATCCCAGCAATCCCAGTGATCCCAGCAATCCCAGTAACCCTGGCGATCCCAGTAACCCTGGCAATCCCAGCAATCCCAATAATCCCGGCGATCCCAGTAATCCCGGCGATCCCAGCAATCCCAGCAGTCCCAGCAATCCCAGTAATCCCGGCGATCCCAGTAACCCTGGCGATCCCAGCCATCCCAGCAATCCCAGTAATCCCAGCAATCCCAGTAATCCCGGCGATCCCAGTAACCCTGGCGATCCCGGCGATCCCAGCGATCCCAGCAATCCCAGTGATCCCAGTAACCCTGGCGATCCCAGCAATCCTGGTGATCCCAGCAATCCCAGTAATCCCGGCGATCCCGGCGATCCCAGCAATCCCAGTAATCCCGGCGATCCCAGCAATCCCAGCAATCCCGGTAATCCCAGCAATCCCGGTAACCCTGGCGATCCCAGTAACCCTGGCGATCCCAGCAATCCTGGTGATCCCAGCAATCCCAGTAATCCCAGCAATCCCAGTGATCCCAGCAATCCCAGCAATCCCAGCAATCCCAGTAATCCCGGCGATCCCAGCAATCCCAGCAATCCCGGTAATCCCAGCAATCCCGGTAACCCTGGCGATCCCGGCGATCCCAGCAATCCCAGCAGTCCCAGCAATCCCAGTGATCCCGGCGATCCCAGTAACCCTGGCGATCCCAGTAACCCTGGCAATCCCAGTAATCCCGGCGATCCCAGCAATCCCAGCAATCCCAGCGATCCCAGTAATCCCGGCGATCCCAGTAACCCTGGCGATCCCAGCAGTCCCAGTGATCCCGGCGATCCCAGTAACCCTGGCGATCCCAGTGATCCCAGCAATCCCAGCAATCCCAGTAACCCTGGCGATCCCAGCGATCCCAGCGATCCCAGCAATCCCAGCAATCCCAGTAATCCCAGTAACCCTGGCGATCCCAGCGATCCCAGCAATCCCAGTGATCCCAGCAATCCCAGTAATCCCGGCGATCCCAGCGATCCCAGTAATCCCAGCGATCCCGGTAACCCTGGCGATCCCAGCGATCCCAGCGATCCCAGCGATCCCAGTAATCCCAGCAATCCCAGTAATCCCAGCAATCCCAGCAATCCCAGCAATCCCAGCAATCCCAGTAATCCCGGCGATCCCGGCGATCCCAGCAATCCCAGTAATCCCAGCAATCCCAGTAACCCTGGCGATCCCGGCGATCCCAGCAATCCCAGTGATCCCAGTAATCCCAGCAATCCCAGTAATCCCGGCGATCCCAGCGATCCCAGCGATCCCGGCAATCCCAGCGATCCCAGCAGTCCCAGCGGTCCCGGCTCACCCGGAGCGCCGCGTTTCCAGCAGCGTCAGGAGCACCTGGGTTCCGTTGACGATGCAGGTCTCGCTCTGCTCCCCGTCGAACATGTTGGTGAGGAGCTGCTCCACGCACTCCTGCCTGGGGACACAGGGCTCACTCACACGGGGCTGCACCTGCCAGGCACTGCTGGGCAGCACTGAGGGCAAAGGGAACATCCCACGCTTCCCACTGCCCTGTGCCACACCAAGGAATGGCGGTGGCAGGAACAGGAGGCTGAGGCCGGCCCTGCTCCCCAGCTCGCACCATCACCGGGTTGGGAGAGACCTTCAATGTCATCGACTCCAGCCCAGCCCCAACCCCTGGGGCAGCCCCTGGCACCCAGTGCCACATCCAGGCTGGTTAAACACACCCAGGGATGGAGACTGCACCACCTCCCTGGGCAGTCATTTCAGAACTTTATTCCCCTTGCTGGAAAAGCTTTTCCCTGCTCTCCAACCTGAATTTCCCTTGGCGCAGTTTAAGACTGTGTCCTCTGGTTCTGTCAGTTGTTGCTCCAGTTCCTGCAGCTCCTGTCCCCCACCACATCCCAGCTCTGTCCCTCAGGGACAGCTCCCCAAAGTCCAGCCCTCAGGAAGTCCCTTCCCCTTCCCTGCCTTCCCCAGTCCCATGTCCAGCCAAACCCAGCATCCCTGGAGTTCACAGCCCAATCCTGACTATTTTCTAACATTCCAAAAAGTCTCCTTTCCATGGGTATAAATGAAATATGAGACAAAAATGTAGAAACAGCTGAATGAGGGAGGATTCTTTTAATGAGGAGCATCTAAATACCCTCTGTCAGCAGAACAGGGGAGGCAGAGGCAGGAAAAGGAGGCAATTTTCTGTAATGAACCAAATTCCCTTTATTGCACCCAGTAGTATCTCCTGAACCTGGATTTGGGGTTCATTCCCTGATCCCACCTCCTTCAGGCTGATCATTCATTCCTGACTCAGGAATGATAGAAGTTATCCAAAACCCAAAAGGTCACTGCAATGCTGGGAAAATTGGCCAGGAAGGGTAATGAGCTTTGTGACCTTCAGCAGAAGGGAAGAGAAGCAAGAGAAAACCCCTTTGCCCAAAATGCTCCTTTATTTTGAGCAAGAATTCTGGAGCTAGTTCCTGGAAGTGCAGGGTCCCACAGCCCTCTCCAAAAATACAAAGAGAGCCTAAAATTACCCAAAAAGTCTGTAAGTACCATGGGATCCATGGCCATCACCCCTGCCACTGCAGGGAATCACAGCCCTCATTAAAGGTTCTGGGATTCCTCTGAGATCCCTTCAGACCCTGAAGGTGCTGTGAGGTCCCACACAACCCTCCCTTTGCCAGGCTGGAATTCCTTGGGTTTTTGCCTCTCACCCTGGATCAGGTGGGACCTTTGGGCTCCCTGATCCCCTCTCCTGCCTCTGGACAGAGCCCCAACCCCAGATCACTGAAGAGGCCATTCAGAGCTGCTCCAGCTCCAAAGGAACATCCCGCTCCAGGAGCCACTCCCAGGGCACCCAGTGCCCCCAGCACGCCCAGTGCCCCCAGTACTCACGATTCCAGTGCTGTGAGAAGTGGATCTGGCTCCGGGACATCCTGGAGCTGAGTGCTCTGGTCTCTGCTCAGCCTGATGATGTCACACAGGGTCTGGGAAGCGTTGGATTGCCTCTGGAAACAGGACAGGAGCAGCCTCAGCACCTGGCCAGGCTGGGAATGCTCTGGCTGGGATCAACCCCACTCCTGCTCCCCCTGCAGTTACTCAGGACTGGACACTCTTGGAGCTGCAGCACCAACAGGCTTTGCACTCAAAGGAGATTGGCCCAAACGTGACCATTCAGGAGCTCAGGAGTGAGGATTCCTTTTTCTCCCCTCACTGCTCAGCTTTCCTGCTTGAGAAAACCCTTCACCATTTAATTCCTGGGACTTAAAAGGCTTTCCAGGAGTGTTTGAGGAATTCATCCTCTGCTTCTGGCCATCAGAAGCCTCTATGGATCTGCTGTACCTCAGCATCTGCTCCAACAAAATCCAATCCATGGGGATGTTCCCAGTTTTCCCCTTGCAGAGGGAAGTTTGCCTGGGATGAGCTGAGGGAACTGGGCTCAGAGAACTGCACTTTCTGGACTTTACAACTGAATTCCTACTTGGGGTTAGAAAGATTTGAAAATGGCATGAAGTGGCTGATTTTAAAGGATCTCCCAGGAACAGCAGGCTCCTCCCTAATCCCATGGGAAATCCCCACTGTCTGTAGGACTGAGATGAACTGAGGCAGCAGAACAAAGAAACTGGGAGTAAAGTAAGTCAAAAGCAGATGAAACCACTCCAATTCCCCTCATCTGGTGCTGAGCAGAAGATGGGACATCCCAAGGCCATCCCCATGGCTCCTCCACAGGTCACCAGGACAAGGCAAACAGAAATCTCCCGGACCCTGCAGGACCCAGCCCCCCAGATCCCAGCCCTGTGCCACTCACATCCTCATCCTGGCTCGAATGGATCAGCTCCACGAGTCGCTGGATAATCCTGGCTTCATTCAGCCACTGCAGGGAAAAGAGCAGCAGAGAAAATCCTCAATGGATGTCCAAGAACTCAGAGCAAGAAGGGCTCTGGGAAGCTCTGCAGGAAGGGGAAGCCCTTCCTTGCATCTCCAATGCCATCCCTAAGGCAGGGACAGGGATGTATTCAGATTTGCATCAGCATGGATGGGGATGGATGTGGATTTGCATCCTGCCATGGAACTAACACGCAGGGCCCTTCGGAAAACATGGAATGCTCCAGGGACAAACAGCCTCATCGGAGCAGGGGTGGCAGAACCCCACCACGTTCTCCCAGCAGCTCCTGTTCTTCCTGCTGCTCACACCCAGCAATTCCACCTCCTGCCAGATGCTGGAACAGCTGTCACTGCACCTTCACCTTGCTCCACAACTTCTGTTCTCCATGTAAACCATTCCCTATCCTCCCTTCTGGCCCAGGCAAACCAGGAAGGTCCTCTCCAAAGGCTCCCTGCCACTCCTCCCTGCCAGCCCCACGTGCTCAGCCCCTCATCTCCATCCGTTTCCATTCACATCCCACTCCTGCTCCAGGAAAACTGCTGCACGTGTGACATCCCCCAGACTCATCCCAACAATGCCCAAACTCAGCTGCCTGGGAAATGAGCCAACTTCCATTACAAGGAAAAACATTTCCAGGGACGAGTCTGGAGCCCCTCTGCTCCGCAGCCTGGCTGGGAGAGCTGGGGGTGCTCACCTGGACAGGGGAAGGATCCCGGGAGAGCTGAGAGCCCCTGGCAGGGCCTGCAGGGGGACTGGGGACAAGGCCTGCAGGGACAGCACACAGGGAATGGCTCCCACTGCCACAGGGCAGCCATGGGTGGCATCTTGGCAATGAGGAATTCCTGCCTGGGCTGGCATTGCCAGAGCAGCTGGGGCTGCCCCTGATCCCTGGCAGTGCCCAAGGCCAGGCTGGGCACTGGGGCTGGAGCAGCCTGGGACAGTGGAGGTGTCCCTGCCATGGCACGGGGGCACTGCAGGGGCATTAGGGTCCTCTCTAACCCCAACCATTCCAGGATTCCTTGACTCTGATTCTTGAACATGGTAAGGAATTACACAAATTACTGTCCCAATCAATGTCTGAATTTCTGAACCCTGGGAAAACACAGTTTTCCTTTCTCCAAGCTCTCCAGCTGAAGAGAGGCTGCTCCATGGAAAAACGAGTGGGAACCCCTTTGCTACCAGGAGTGACCCAGGCTGCTGCCCTGGAGCCACACTGAGGGACCCCACAGCGTGAGCCCAGCCCTGGGAACAGGAGCTGCCTGAGGGGTGGATGTGCTCCCGGGATAAAGCACCCACAGAGCCCAGCTGTCCCCAGCCAGGCAGGGACGGGGCTGGCAGGGGAAGGCCCTCACGTTGAGCACGTCCTGGCGCAGCGCCGTGGGCTCCACGCAGCTGATGAGGCGCAGCAGCAGGTCCATCATGGCAGAGGTGTCGATGTGCTTTAGCACCAGGCTCAGGAACTTGTCCTTTTTCCTCAAAAATGAGATCACCTGTGGAAACAGGAGCCTGCATCAGCTGCCAGCGGGACACACGGTTCCCTCACAAATCCCCCACAGCTCTCTCACAGCTCCTCCACAAACCCCCCACAACTCCCTCACAGATCCCCCACAAATCCCCCACAGCTCCCTCACAGATCCCCCTCAACTCCCTCACAACTCCTCCCTCACAGCTCCCACAGCTTCTCCTTTTTGTCTCAACCACCGACCTTGGGCTGAGAACTCTCCAGGGAACAAGGGAATAATTCTTATTCCAAGGCAACACCAAATCACATCTATTCAGGCAGCTTTTCTCCCCTCTGTGTCACAGAAAAACCCAATGCCATGGAAAGTAAGTGAAGCTGGAGGATTTTCCTTTCCTCTCAAGCTCCCTACCAGGCAGCATTTACAACCCCGGTATTTATTGGGATGTGAGTATTCCTGAATCCCTGTTCAGCCCATGCCTCAGCACCCCTTTCACAAGGATGACCTGAGGCCTTGTGTATGGATTGGGATGACTCTGATGATCCTCAAAATGCCTTGGCATGAAAAGTGAAGCTTTAGCTGTGCCATGGGGATATCCTGGCTGTGGCAGATGCCAACTCAAAGCCCTGGGAAGAGTCTGTCCACAGCAGCATGTCCCTGCCCTGAGGAATTCTGAGAACTTTCAGAGACCCCATTTCACCTCCAGCTCCAGGAGTGCCGTGAGCTCACAGCACGGACACAGCACAGGCAGTGCCAGGGAATTCCCTGGACTGGGACAGACCCATCCCCACCTGCTCTGTTTTCCGTGCAATGAGGTTCCCGATGGTCTTGCTGAAGAAGCTGGCGAGGAGGGGGTTCAGGGGGGGCTCGTGGTCCAGGAAGTCATAGAGGATGTTGAGCAGGGTCTCGTCCCCGCCCAGTTTGTCGTTGATCTGCGGCACGTCCGAGGTCAGCAGCTCGCAGGCCGTGTTGGGGTACCTGCAGTGACACACCAGAGCCGGCACAGGTGAGACGGGAACTGGACATCTGCCCTCCACAAAGGAACTGAAGGAATTCCTGCCTGGGAGGGCGGGCAGGCCCTGGCACAGGTGCCCACAGCAGCTGGGGCTGCCCCTGATCCCTGCAGTGCCCAGGGCCAGGATGGGCACTGGGGCTGGAGCAGCCTGGGACAGTGGGAGGTGTCCCCGCCATGGCAGGGTGGCACTGGAGGGGCTCTGAGGTCCCTTCCCACCCAACCCATCCCATGACTGAGTCCCTCTGGTGAGGACACTTTTCCCACAATGGGTTATTAGTGATTTGTGACCACAGCTTTCTACACCAGGATCTTTCCCAATCTCTGCATTCCCTACAAGCCACTGGGACGAGCCACTTCCAGGCCAGCTGGGAGCTCTGACCCTTTCCCTGCACCATTCCCTCCCCCAGCAGCCTCCTGTTCTGCAGTTCCAGCCCTGGAGGTTCCAAAAGCCCCTCAGGCCCTGCTGCTGCTGCTGTTCCAGGCTTGGTGCTGCCCAAGGAGCTGAGGCTGAGGATGCCACTGTCACCACCACAGAGGGACCTTCCAGCCCTTCCACCCCTCACAGCCCTGAAGGAATACCACCGTTCTTTTCTCCTTTTCCTGGCTCATTCCATGCACAAAACATCCACAATTCCTAAAGATCTGTGTGTGGAGCCTCCCTGGGATCCACACCCCAGGGACAGGGGAGAAATGGGAGCTCTCCCTGTTGCAGCAGGTTCTGCTCCTGCAGTTCTCACAGCCCAGGTCTGATCCAACCCCTCACCATTCCCGTTCTGGCACCACATCCCAGCCTGGAGGTTGCCAGGCTGCAGGGACCTCACCTCACCCGAACTCCCCCTCTGACCCCTGCCAGCTGAGCTCCCCTCAGCGCTGGGCTCAGCAGCTCATTGGCAGATCCCAGATTCACGCTCTCCTTTCCTGCTCCAGCCTCCTTTCAGGTGTTTCATTCCACAAGTTCTGCTTGGATGGGGATTTACCGGGGACTTTTCCTCTTTGCAATTTCCCCTCTGAACTTTATGAACCTCCATCCCACTGTTCCAGGGACAAAGCCTTTGGATGATCCCCTCTCCACGCATCCCCAGCCCCAGATCCTTCCAAAGCTATCAAGTTTCTCCCTGTTCCACTTCACCAACTTTTATAACCTTTCCTGAGGAGCCAAAGTGAGATTCCATCTGGATTTACACAGAGCCCATTCTTCCTGCTCAGCCTTGATTTATCCCAAAAGCTTCCCTGGTCTCTAATGAACTCAAACCCTCCTTCCCCTCTCCAGGCTATGGAGATGCTTCTGGGCCTGCTCTGCCTGGGAGTCCCAAGAGCTGCCAAGAAAATGCTCCATGAACATCAGCCCTCGGTGTTCCAGTCCGAATTTCCTTCTTGAAACCTCTGTCCTTGTGCCCCCCTTCCCTCACTCTTCACCTGTTTGGTAACAGTCAGGGAATTCTGGCATGGCTGGGTGGGAAGGGACCCCAGAGCCCCTGCAGTGCCCCCCTGCCATGGCAGGGACACCTCCCACTGTCCCAGGCTGCTCCAGCCCCAGTGCCCAGCCTGGCCTTGGGCACTGCAGGGATCAGGGGCAGCCCCAGCTGCTCTGGCAATGCCAGCCCAGGCAGGAATTCCTCATTGCCAAGATGCCACCCATGGCTGCCCTGTGGCAGTGGGAGCCATTCCCTGGGTGCTGTCCCTGCAGGCCTTGTCCCCAGTCCCTCTGCAGGCCCTGCCAGGGGCTCTCAGCTCTCCCTGGATCCCTCTCCTGTCCAGGTGAGCGCCCCCAGCTCTCCCGGCCTCTCCTGAGCAGGAGGCTCCAGCCCTGGAAGCAGCTCCAGGACGTGCTCCAGGTCCTTCAGCTGCTTGCCCCAGGGCTGGCGCAGCTCTGCAGGTGGATCCCAAATTCACCCTTCAGAGCAGGATCCTTGCACAGCAGCTACAGGATAATCCAGGTTCTTACCCCACACACTCCCAGGCACTCACTCACCTGGGAACAGCCACCCCACACCATTATCAACTCTTACCCAAAACCACACCTGAACGTGGCACTTCTGTGGCTTTCCACCAACCCCAGCCCTGATCCATCTCCACCAGGAAAAACCTGCCCAGTTTCATTTATTTATAGTCAGAGCAGCCTTTTATTTTTATATAAACTTTGTAAGAACTTCACAAAAGCAAACAAACTCCCCAAACCCAAATGTCAATATTTTTGAGTATACATTGGGTTAAAAATACATAAACACAACTCTGGTGAGAAGTAAACCCCTGTGAGGAGCTCAGTGTGGTCTGAGCAGAGGCAGGGCCTGCCCACAGCTGTGATCCCTAAAATCAGCAGGATCTGGACATGCAGCACACTGAAAATAACCCAGATTTTATTCCTTTTTCAGCTCACTTTGTTCTGTGGGATTGGAAACCCATTGAGTTCAGAGATTTCTACCTCTTGTGCTTCCCTTTCCTATAAAAATCTATTCAGGGGGCTTTGGATTTTGAGGGAACAGCAAGTTTCTACACCAGGATCTTTCCCAATCTCTGCATTCCCTACAAGCCACTAGGACAAGCCACTTCCAGGCCAGCTGGGAGCTCTGGATAAGATTTTTTGAGATAAGATTTTTTTTTTTACATTATTTGAGATTTGATTATTTGAGGCATTACTTGAGCTATCTTTTTTTGGAGACATTACTTGAAATAGGAATTTTTTCGGAGACCAACTCAATGTCAAACCATCAAAACCAAATCAATTCCCTCCAAACGCCAAGAGCTGGAACAGCCCCAGTGCTCAAAGCCTCCCCCGAGGAGGCGGCAGAGCGGAGCCCAGGTGGAATGTGTGTTCTCAGCCCCGGGATCCCTGGCTGGCACGTCCCAGGGGAGCAGGGATCCAATACCTACTTGAATCGGACCTTCTCGTCCATGTCCATGGGGGGCTCGTGGGTGATGAGGGTGACCAGCTGCTCCATGCAGCGCTGCTGGCACAGGAAGTCCAGCAGCCGCCGGTTCTGGGCCTTGCATTCCTGCAGGACGTCATCCTCGTCCATCAGCTCCTCCAGGGTCACATCCTCCTTGTCCAGCAGCTTGTCCACGTGTGACGTTGTGTTCAAATCAAACTTCCAGAACATGGTGATGGGACACGACTGGCTGGGGGCAGGAAAGCACCGGTTACTGCTCCACACCTACTGTGCATGATCACAGCACCGCTGATGTCAGAGCCCTGAGACCATCGAGTCCCACCACCAACCCCACCCACTGCCACCCCATGGCCTCAGGTGCCATCTCCACACATTTTTGAACACTTCCAGGGATGGGGACTCCAGCCCATCCAGTGTTTTCCAACCCTCCTGGGGAAGGAATTTCCCCAAAATCCCCCCTGAGCTGCCCCGGCCCAGCCTGAGGCCGCTCCCTCTGCTCCTGTCCCTGTTCCCTGGCTGTCCCCTCCTGGCAGGGACTTGTGCAGAGCCACCAGGGCCCCTGAGCCTCCTTTGCTCCAGGCTCAGCCCCTGCCCAGCTCCCTCAGCCCTGCTGGGGCTCCAGGCCATTCCCAGCCCCATTCCCTGGGCACTGCAACCCCTCAGGTTTGTTCTTGGGGCACTGCACTTTGAATCCCCCACTACCATGCACTCCTATCCCAACACTAGTTTGCCCTTTTGTTATCCCAATTTTTCTCTGTGCGAGTTCTATTAATGATCTTTTTCCACTTTGCTTTCCTAATACCTGAAATTTTGGAAAAGTTGTGAGTTACACCAAAGCAAGGCACTGCTCAGACCACTCCTAGGACACTCTTCCAGGGCTCTTCCTCTTGTTTAACATTTCCTCTTCCAATTCTGCCCTTCACCATCTCACCTCAGCTCCTCAACAACCCTTCACAGTACGGTTCTGGCCACACCAGCTAAAGAATTCATGGAATCCTGGGATGGTTTGGGTGGGAAGGGACCCCAGAGCCCCTCCTGTGCCACCCCTGCCATGGCAGGGACACCTCCCACTGTGCCAGGCTGCTCCAGCCCCAGTGCCCAGCCTGGCCTTGGGCACTGCAGGGATCAGGGGCAGCCCCAGCTGCTCTGGCAGTGCCAGCCCAGGCAGGAATTGCTCATTGCCAAGATGCCACCCATGGCTGCCCTCTGGCACTGGGAGCCATTCCCTGTGTGCTGTCCCTGCAGGCCTTGTCCCCAGTCCCTCTGCAGCCATTACCACAAACAGCAGGCAGTGGCTGTCATTCCCAGGGACACAGGGGACACATCCTGGGCAGTGCCAGCCCTTGCTCCCACGCTCTGCACACGCAGCCCCTGGGCTGAGCTGTGTCCCTGTGCCACATTCCCAGATGATCCAGCAGCATCATGTGATTCCACACCCAGGACCACAAGGCTGTTTTTAACCTAACCCACATCCCCATTTCCACACACAGAACTCTCTCCGTCCATTCCTTTGGCTTTTTCCAAAAATGTCCCTGTGCCTTTTCCTCTGCTGGTTACACTCTGCACACTCTCAGCTACAGGACAGCCTGGACACTGTCCTCCTAAAAACCCACTTTCTCCCCAGGAATGCCACTGAGGGGGCTCTGCCTTCCAGTCACCAGAGCAGGGCCTTGCAAAAAGCTGGAGACCCCAATTTTCCCATTAGATTTTAAACCCCTCAGTCCTTCATGGTGCAACTTCCACAGTGAGTCTTCAAGTGAAGCATTCACAGAAGCAGGACATGGAACAGGAGAAAAACTGAGTTTCTTCTACACATCAGGATTTGCCCACCTGGGATCCTGGGGGCAGCTCAGGAGAGCCCTGGAGGGGCTGCAGTGCCCAGGGAATGGGGCTGGGAATGGCCTGGAGCCCCAGCAGGGCTGAGGGAGCTGGGCAGGGGCTGAGCCTGGAGCAAAGGAGGCTCAGGGGCCCTGGTGGCTCTGCACAAGTCCCTGCCAGGAGGGGACAGCCCAGGGAACAGGGACAGGAGCAGAGGGAGCGGCCTCAGGCTGGGCCAGAGCAGCTCAGGGTGGGCACAGCAGGAATTTCCCCATGGAAAGGGGTCAGGCCTTGGCAGGGGCTGCCCAGGGAGCTTTGGAGTGCCCGTCCCTGGAGGTGTCCCAGGAATTCCTGGAGGTGGCACTCAGGGCTCTGGGCTGGGGACAGGTGCAGGTCAAGCACAGATTGGACTGGATGGGCTGGGAGGGCTTTTCCAAATCCAGGGATTTTGGGATTCTGGGATTTCAGCACTGAATTTTGGAGTTGGGAGCAGCCATCTGAATGTTCAACCTACGTGACACTGCAGTGACAGCACTGCTGGGCTCGGTGTGTTCCTCACAAACTGTTCTTTGGGTATTTTTAACCATCTCTGCTTGGTTATAAATTCACCGAGGGAGAATCTGGCACCAAAGGCCTTCAGTGAAGGAGGTTTGGGGGCTCAGTCAACTCAAATGCAGAAATATTCCTTCCATTGGTGTGGAATCCACACAGAATTCTCACCTTCCAAACTGACACCCATTGTAATCCTGGCAATGCCACAGCTTTCCTGAACTTTTTATACATCTCCAGGAAAAGCTGCCTGACCTCGCCTGCGGGAGTGGAGAGGGGCTGGGCTGGCACTGCCAGAGCAGCTGGGGCTGCCCCTGATCCCTGCAGTGCCCAAGGCCAGGCTGGGCACTGGGGCTGGAGCAGCCTGGCACAGGGGAGGTGTCCCTGCCATGGTGGCACTGCAGGGGCTCTGGGGTCCCTTCCCACCCAACCATTCCCAAACTCTCTGATTCCATGGCATCTGCTACTTCTCTCATCTCAGTGCTTAAATTTAGGTCACTCTTGCCACCAGCAAAGCAGAGATGTTTTCCCTTGTTCAGGTGGACACCCACAGCCCTTCCCAGCTGCTGATTTTATTTCTGGAGTATCCAATAACAGCAACACCCACGAGGGCTCCAGGAGGGCAGCTCGGTGTCAGTTCCTGCTGTGGGGCTGGCCCTGAGCTGCTCTCCAGGGAGCATCTCCCAGCCCCACAGGGAAATTCCAGTGTCCCCCCACGCCCTGTGTTTGCCACCAAGGCTCTGCAGGAGCTGCAGGGCTGGGAAGGAGCAGTGAGGCTGCAGCCCAGGAGAGCCCCACAGCAACCCCTGTGGGCACCAGGCTCTGGGACAGCTCATCAACAACAGCAATTACAGATCCTCAGGGTGGGCACTGAGGCTCAGGGGATCCTGGCATGGCTGCGTGGGAAGGGGCCTGAGGGACCCTGCAGTGCCACCCTGCCATGGCAGGGACACCTCCCACTGTGCCAGGTGCTCCAGCCCCAGTGCCCAGCCTGGCCTTGGGCACTGCCAGGGATCAGGGGCAGCCCCAGCTGGTGTGGGCACCCCATGCCAGGCTGCCCACCCTGCCAGGGAACAATTCCTCATTGCCAACACCCCATCCAGCCCTGCCCTCCCCAGCCTGAGGCACCAGGGAAGGTGATTTCTGTAGCTGTGTCTTTGAGCCCCAAGTGGATTGAAGCTCCCCTGTCCCAGCACAGCAGCATCCGTTTCCAGCCCATAAATGAATTCCTACTCATGATAAAAAACAGCGTTGGGGTGTTTCAATTCTGGGACAATGCAGGAGATATTTAATCTCCCTGTTCCAACACAGAATTCCAAGACTAACAAAGCCTGCCTCCTCAGGGCTGGGAATATTCAATTCCCTGCCAACAGAATTCCTGCTGAGTTTATAGAAAGTTCCAACAAGTAATGCACTTGGTGCTTAAAACCCCAAACAGAGGACCCCTATTATTGCCACCTCTGTTCTGTTCAGTTCTTTTTCTTATTCTCCACCTGCTCAGGAGCCAGGGGGAGGACACATATTTTATTTTATTTTGTTATATGTTATTTTATTTTATTGTATTTAATTTTGTTTCATTTTACCCCCTCCCCAAAGCCGTGTCCTGGACAGTACCTGCCCCAGAGCTGCTCATCTGCATAAAGGACAAAATCAATGTTTTACACAGAATGTTCTGAGCCCGAGGAGCTCCTGCCTGGGAATTCCAGCGGGGAATTTGTCCTTTAATTATTTATTTTTCATGGATGATCACCCAGGCTCCTGCTGCCGGCAGCTCCAGGAAACCCAGGCTCCCTTTGGGGACTGCAGTGGGAACAGCAGGGGAGCAGGCATGGTGTCGGTGACAGGGCCACCCTCAGGTGACTCCAAAGGGACACAGGGACACGGTGCTGGGAACAGGGTCAGTGTCAGGTGACTCCAAAGGGACACAGGGCCACCCTCGGGTGACTCCAAAGGGACACAGGGACACGGTGCTGGGGACAGGGTCAGTGTCAGGTGACTCCAAAGGGACACAGAGTCACCCCCAGCTGACTTTCCCAGCCCCCCTGATCCCACAGCTCCAGGAGTATGCAGGCCCTGGGTTGCTGTGATCCCAGTTTCATCCAGGGTGGGTTTTAGCCTGGACAGACAGAGATTCCTGATGGAAATTTAACCCTTATTCTTTTTTTTTTTTACCAAGTTTTAATACAAAATCTTCCCTATTTCCCCCATAAGAATAAATCATTTTAAGCTTTGCTACACAAAGCAACAAAAAATACCCCAAAACATAGGGAATTCCCTCCAATTCCAGTATGGGAAGCAGTCTGGAGAAGACCAGGACCACACATCCACCCAAGAACTCTCCACCTTTAATTCCAGTTATCCAGTAACAGTTCTCCCAGCTCCAGGGAACAAAATCTCACTTCACTGAACCTGCTGAACGTGAACCCCCAAATCAGCTTTTCCAGCAAACTGTTCCACCACTGGCAAATCCACCTGGAAAACACAGATGGACAAGGCCAGGCTGATCAGTGGCTCAGCTGAATTCCCAGAGAAGGGTTGGGCATGGAACTCCCAAACAGCTTCAGAGCAAAACTCCCTCCCTTTGGTGACTCAGCAGCGGGACGAAAGGGAAGAAATGAATCAGCACAAATCAGAAAGAGGAAAAGGCACAGGCAGATCCCAAACCAGTGGATTTGGGAGTGATCCCAGAAGGATCCCTGCTCCCAAGAGGAACAGCAGGGAATCAACATCTGCTTGGGACACAAAAATAATTAGGCTGAGCCTATCAAAGCTGTCACAAGGACCAGGGAGCTCCAAGCCCCATTCAGCCTGGCCTTGGACATTTCCAGGGAGCCAGGGGCAGCCACAGCTTCTCTGGGAATTCCATCCCAGCCCTCACCACCGCCCCAGCAGGAATTCCTTCCCAATATCCCACCTAACCATTTCAGTCTGTGCATCTTTAACTCGTGCCCTATTTCCACGGGAGAACCTGTTTCACATCAAATCTCTCCCTTTGGAGCATTAGGGGAGCTTTTCCCAAGGGAATTCCCGAGAGGAAAATGCCCGAGTCAGCCACTCCACTGCTGGCTCTGCTGCTCCCACAGCTGCAGGGAATGCCAGGGCGGTGAATCCACGATGGAAGTGCTGCTGCAGAGAGGGCAGCTCCTGCTGTGTGCCTGAGCTGCTCTGCTGGGAGGTTCCCACTCCTCCCTGGGAACTCTGGTGAGGGATTCCAGCCCATTCCCTTCTCCTGCCCCACAATGAGGGCACGGTGTGGCACCTCCACAGGGAATTCCCTGCCACAGCACAGCAGTGCCCAGGAGAGCAGGGAAAGAGGAGCTCCATGCCCTTCCCAGCCGCTATGGACCTGAGCTCAGGTTCTGAGGGACACTTCTTCCCAGCTGAACCTGGTTCTAGGGAGGCTCCTGGCCAGCACACCATGAACCCCAGGATCCCTGGGGCTGGGAAAGCCCTGCCAGCCCATGGAGCCCCAGCTGTGCCCAGTGCCCACCTTGTCCCAGAGCCCTGAGTGCCACCTCCAGGAGTTCCTTGGGCACCTCCAGGGATGGGCACTGCAAAGCTCCCTGGGCAGCCCCTGCCAAGGCCTGACCCCTTTCCACGGGGAAAAAGGCAGCCCAGGCTCCAGGATGGCACAGGGACACAGGGACTGAGCCCCTCAGCCCAAACTCCATCCCAGGAACATCCCTGGGACACCACAATTCCCTCTCAGATGACTCAAGGCATTAAATACCAGGATCCATCCCAGGAGCAGCCACCAGAACTGAGCACCCAGCACCACAGCAGCATCACAGAGTTCATCCTCATTACTGGGAATGAACTGGCCACTTAATGAGGAACTTCACAGGCCCTGGCCAGAAATCCCCCAGTGCTGGGCTGATCCCACAGCAGAGGGGGATTCTACCCCTTTGCTCAGGTGAGACCCCACCTGCAAAGCAGCCCTGGGGCCAACAGCAGAGGGACCTGGAGCTGCTGCAGGGCTGGAGCCCCTCAGCTCCCAGGGAGCCAGGCCGGGAGAGCTGGGGGTGCTCACCTGGACAGGAGAGGGATCCAGGGAGAGCTGAGAGCCCCTGGCAGGGCCTGCAGAGGGACTGGGGACAAGGCCTGCAGGGACAGCACACAGGGAATGGCTCCCACTGCCAGAGGGCAGCCATGGGTGGCATCTTGGCAATGAGCAATTCCTGCCTGGGCTGGCACTGCCACAGCAGCTGGGGCTGCCCCTGATCCCTGGCAGTGCCCAAGGCCAGGCTGGGCACTGGGGCTGGAGCAGCCTGGCACAGTGGGAGGTGTCCCTGCCTTGGCAGGGGTGGCACTGCAGGGGCTCTGGGGTCCCTTCCCACCCAACCCATTCCAAGACAAAAGGACAGGGAGATGTTCCTACCTTCAGTAGAAGTTTCTTCAAATGTGAAATCTCCTCCACGGACAGAGAAACATTTGGGTTACAGTTCCTGGAATAGACCCAGCTTCAGGAAATGGTTTTCATCCAGTGTGAATTCCTTTGCAAGATTCCAATCCTGGAAAAGAGTTTTAAAAGTTACTAATAAGCAAAAGTTACTAATAAGCAAAATAACCTGAGGGCCAAAGGCTTTTACTGTTTTCCCTAAATGAACTTTCACAGAATCATTCAGCTCAAAGGAAGATCATAGGGACTGACAGTCCCTGCCAAGGAATCACCAATCAGGGCACTCAGGATCCTCCCAGTTATCCCAGTTCCCCTCCTCTGCAGCACTGGGCAAACACGAACTGCCCAGCGCTGGCAGTGTCCAAGGCCAGGCTGGATGAGGCTCAGAACAACCACAGACAGTGCAAGGGGATCACAGGGGAAGAGCCAAGCCTGGCTCAGCCCATGGGCTCCCCCACAACTCCAAGCTGGGCTTTAACCAATCTCCTGAAATCCAGGAATTCCTGGTGTGCTGTGGGACACACCCAGGCAGAGACCAACCAGCAGCAGGTCCCCACATCAAATGGAAATTAAATGTAATGTGAATATAAATGTATTTCCTCATCATCCAGTAAGTGCTTACTTAACTGCAGGTACAACATTCACCCACACCAAGGGCATTGATCAGAACAAAAACTGTTCAGGGTTTTATTTCTAAACTTTGTCACCCAGAACCTGTGCCCAAAAGTCTTTGACAGAGTCCCAGATTCAGGGAGGTTGGAAAAGCCCTCCCAGCCCATCCAGCCACAGCTGTGCCCAATGGCCACTCTGTCCCCAGCCCAGAGCCCTGAGTGCCACCTCCAGGAGTTCCTTGGGCACCTCCATGGACGGGCACCCCAAGGCTCCCTGGGCAGCCCCTGCCAAGGCCTGACCCCTTTCCGTGGGGAAATTCCTGCTGTGCCCACCCTGAGCTGCCCTGGCCCAGCCTGAGGCCGCTCCCTCTGCTCCTGTCCCTGTTCCTGGGAGCAGAGCCAGATCCCTGCCATATACAGGGACACTTCCTCAGCAAAACAAATGCCACGAGTTCCACAAAATTCTGCACAGCTCTGGCTTCAATGGGCACTGATGCTTTGGAGAGCTCAAGGCTGGAAGAGCCATGGAAGAACACAGGGAATTCTCACAATGCACAGAAGAAGCTGGGACAGGGAGCAAGGGGGGGGTTGGAAGGGAGAACTTGTCTTAGTCTCAGCTGGCTTTGCATCCCACAGCCATGGAGTTCTGGAATGGCTGGGTGGGAAGGGACCTCAGAGCCCCTGCAGTGCCACCCCTGCCATGGCAGGGACACTCCCCATGTGCCAGGCTGCTCCAGCCCCAGTGCCCAGCCTGGCCTTGGGCACTGCCAGGGATCAGGGGCAGCCCCAGCTGCTGTGGGCACCCTGTGCCAGGGCCTGCCCACGCCCCCAGGCAGGAATTAGTTCCCAATATCCAACCTGAGCCTCTCTCCATCAGTTCCCTCAGGCACTGCACGTCCCTGCAGAGCCAGGACACCAAGGGATCCAGCCTGGCCGACCCCAGCAACCCTGAGCTGTGACACATCCTCATGGAGAGCCTCCAGAGACACCCCGGGCACTGCTGCCACCCCTGTCACTGCCATGGCACCACAGCCAGCACTGCTGCCACCCCTGTGTCCCTGCCATGGCACCACAGCCAGCCCTGCTGCCACCCCTGTGTCCCTGCCATGGCACCACAGCCAGCACTGCTGCCACCCTCCTGTCACTGCCATGGCACCACAGCCAGCACTGCTGCCACTCCCACGTCACTGTCATGGCACCACAGCCAGCACTGCTGCCACCCTCCTGTCACTGCCATGGCACCACAGCCAGCACTGCTGCCACTCCCACGTCACTGTCATGGCACCACAGCCAGCACTGCTGCCACCCTCCTGTCACTGCCATGGCACCACAGCCAGCACTGCTGCCACTCCCACGTCACTGTCATGGCACCACAGCCAGCACTGCTGCCACCCTCCTGTCACTGCCATGGCACCACAGCCAGCACTGCTGCCACCCCCGTGTCCCTGCCATGGCACCACAGCCAGCACTGCTGCCACCCCTGTGTCCCTGCCATGGCACCACAGCCAGCACTGCTGCCACCCCCGTGTCCCTGCCATGGCACCACAGCCAGCACTCCATGTCACTCTGTGTCACCACAGCCAGCACTCCCTGTCACTGCTGTGTCACCTCAGCCAGCACTCCTGCCACCACCCCGTGTCACTGCTGTGTCACCAGGACACATCTGCTGGCCAAGGGACAGGCCTGGTGGCAGCAGCAGCTGCTGGCAGTGCTCCCCAGGGCCGAGGGGCTGGCACAGCCGCTGATGATCACAATTCCCTCCATCCAGCCTCACTCCCACAGCACCCAAACCCTCAGGGCAGCACAAACGGAGCCGTGTCCCCTCGGGAGGGACATTGGCCAAACACCCACAGAACCCAGCCCAAGTTTGGTGGGAGCAAACCCCAAAGGAGTGCAAGAGGCTGCTGACCTGCAGCTCCTCCCATGAGACAGCAGCTGGTCCAAAATATCCCAAACACACACAAAGAGCTGTGGCTGGCACTGGAAAGACACGGCCCAAATAATAGGAACAAATTGAGAAGATCAATCAAGAGTGAAATCCATTTTGAATAAATGAGGTGACCATGGAATGGTTTGGGCGGGACCTTAAAGTGCATCCAGGGACACCTCCCAGTGTCCCAGGGTGTCCCAAGCCCCAGTGCCCAGCCTGGCCTGGGACACTGCCAGGGATCAGGGGCCATAGCTTTAAGGGAGATGCACAGCTCAGCTCCAAGCACGTGAATGAAATCAGAGTGTGCTGCAGCTTTTCCACACATCTGTATGACAATATCCAATGAACAGAGCCCGCCTTCCCCACCTTGGCCACACCTTCCATGCCTTAGGACAGATGGCTCCAAGATATTCCACAGGAATATGGAACGGAATCCACTTTCCATGGAATCCACTCAGGCAAGTAAGGAAAGCTCGTTACAGAGCAGCCTAAAATCCACTAAAAGCCTCTCCAGTGCCTTTGGAAAAGCATTTACACATTAGCAAGTCACGAACAACTGTTCATGCCAGCTCCCCTGCCAAGCTCTCCTCAGGGAAGTCCCACCTGGAGCAGCCCTGCTGGAGGATGTGCAGAGCCCGGGAGGAGCAGAGCCGTGTTCTGTGCCTGTTCCTGGGAGAACGTGTGCCAGGGGCCGTGTGTGGAACACATCCCTGCAGGACACAGGGCTCAGAGCCCACCCCAGAGCCTGAACGTGTGCCAGGGGCCGTGTGTGGAACACATCCCTGCAGGACACAGGGCTCAGAGCCCACCCCAGAGCCTGCACCAGGATCCCAGAGCCCAACCAGCCGGGACAGGGATGGGCTCTGGCAGAGCCTGCACCCCTCCCTGCGCCCCTCTGAATTCAACAGCCAGCACAGGGATGGAAGCACAGAACTGTCCTTGGACTCATGGAGTATCCTGAGCTGGGGGATCCACAGGGACCACCTGCACACAGCCCTCAGATCCCTGCCCTGGCAGCCCTGTCCAAATGCTCCTGGAGCTCTGGCAGCCTCGGGGCCAGCACCATGCCCTGCTCAGTGCCCAGCACCCTCTGGGGAACAACCTGGGATCCCACCTGATCCTGCATCCCAGGGGCTGCTCCTGCTCTGTGCCTGCAGCTCCAGGGGAGCCAGGCAGAAGGGATGCACAGGGGCTGCAGTGCCCATTGCCCAGGCAGAAGGGATGCACAGGGGCTGCAGTGCCCATTGCCCAGGCAGAAGGGATGCACAGGGGCTGCAGTGCCCATTACCCAGGCACAGAAGGGATGCACAGGGGCTGCAGTGCCCATTGCCCAGGCAGAAGGGATGCACAGGGGCTGCAGTGCCCATTGCCCAGGCATAAGGGATGCACAGGGGCTGCAGTGCCCATTACCCAGGCATAAGGGATGCACAGGGGCTGCAGTGCCCATTACCCGGGCACAGAAGGGATGCACAGGGGCTGCAGTGCCCATTAACTGGGCAGAAGGGATGCACAGGGGCTGCAGTGCCCATTACCCAGGCACAGAAGGGATGCACAGGGGCTGCAGTGCCCATTGCCCAGGCAGAAGGGATGCACAGGGGCTGCAGTGCCCATTACCCAGGCACAGAAGGGATGCACAGGGGCTGCAGTGCCCATTGCCCAGGCACAGAAGGGATGCACAGGGGCTGCAGTGCCCATTGCCCAGGCAGAAGGGATGCACAGGGGCTGCAGTGCCCATTGCCCAGGCAGAAGGGATGCACAGGGGCTGCAGTGCCCATTACCCAGGCACAGAAGGGATGCACAGGGGCTGCAGTGCCCATTACCCGGGCACAGAAGGGATGCACAGGGGCTGCAGTGCCCATTACCCTGGCAGAAGGGATGCACAGGGGCTGCAGTGCCCATTACCAGGCAGAAGGGATGCACAGGGGCTGCAGTGCCCATTACCAGGCAGAAGGGATGCACAGGGGCTGCACTGCCCATTGCCCAGGCACAGAAGGGATGCACAGGGGCTGCAGTGCCCATTACCCAGGCAGAAGGGATGCACAGGGGCTGCAGTGCCCATTACCCAGGCAGAAGGGATGCACAGGGGCTGCAGTGCCCATTACCCAGGCAGAAGGGATGCACAGGGGCTGCAGTGCCCATTACCCTGGCACAGAAGGGATGCACAGGGGCTGCAGTGCCCATTACCCAGGCAGAAGGGATGCACAGGGGCTGCAGTGCCCATTACCCAGGCAGAAGGGATGCACAGGGGCTGCAGTGCCCATTGCCCAGGCACAGAAGGGATGCACAGGGGCTGCAGTGCCCATTACCCAGGCAGAAGGGATGCACAGGGGCTGCAGTGCCCATTGCCCAGGCACAGAAGGGATGCACAGGGGCTGCAGTGCCCATTACCCAGGCAGAAGGGATGCACAGGGGCTGCAGTGCCCATTGCCCAGGCAGAAGGGATGCACAGGGGCTGCAGTGCCCATTAACTGGGCAGAAGGGATGCACAGGGGCTGCAGTGCCCATTAACCGGGCATAAGGGATGCACAGGGGCTGCAGTGCCCATTGCCCAGGCACAGAAGGGATGCACAGGGGCTGCAGTGCCCATTACCCGGGCACAGAAGGGATGCACAGGGGCTGCAGTGCCCATTGCCCAGGCAGAAGGGATGCACAGGGGCTGCAGTGCCCATTAACCAGGCAGAAGGGATGCACAGAGACTGGAACACCCCTTCCCCAGGCAGAAGGGATGCACAGGGGCTGCAGTGCCCGTTCCCCAAGGCAAATCCATACCCACCATTGCTCTGACCCAAGTACAAGGAAAAGGTTCTCTGCCTGCAAAAGGAACTGGAAAAGGATGAGGAGAATCAGGAATTCCTCAATAAAAACAATCAAAAGGTCCATTTAACTCTTAAACATGAGCCTCACAAGAGGAACAGAATTCCTGCCCTTCCCATTCATCCCATGGCACATCCCAGGAGGCAGCAGCGGGGTGGGAGCATTTGGAAAAGGACAGACACATATAAAATCCAGCTATTTTTAACAAAATCTAAAGTCTTCCCACTGCCTCAGTTACTTTATCATGGTTGATCAGAACTATCAGCCCAGATGAGCTAAATTCAACCTTTTATATAAGTTAGAACTTCCCTCAAGATTTCACTGATAAAGGAAGAGTCTGAGCTGTTGGAACTAAGGAAAAGCAGCATTTCCCAGGGTACCTGCACTGGTGACAGAACAGAACAACCACAAACTATTCCCTAGTCAATGTCCACTCACATGAATTTTGGGATTTATTCACCCTCTTCCCACCTGCTTTAAGAGCAGCCCCAACAAAATCCCAGGATCACTGAGGTTGAGAAAGCCCTCCCAGCCCATCCAGTCCAAACTGTGCCCAATGCCCACCTTGTCCCCAGCCCAGAGCCCTGAGTGCCACCTCCAGGAATTTCCCGGACACCTCCAGGGATGGGCACCCCAAAGCCCCCTGGGCAGCCCCTTCCATAGCTAAATATACTCAAAGGAAAAAATAATCCTAGCCTAAAACAGTTGGGACTTTCCAGCTTCTCTCCAGCAGATGTGAGTGATGCAAAGACCGGGAAAAATGGTCCAGAGGTTTTCCCGTTTTTGGAGTTTCATACCATCAACACCTGCACTGATTTTCTGAACTTGGGGGTTTATGACACCTGCAGCTCTTCCCTGATCCTCCTTGTCTGTGCCAGGAATTGAGGCATTAAAGGCTGGAAGAGCTGTAAAACCATCCAGGCCCCGCCCCAATGCTCAGCCAGAACGGCCAAGTGACCACAAACACCAACTGACCAGGATGGTCACTCCAGATGGTCCTGGTCAGTTCTAAGCCACCAACTCCTGCAGCCCCTCCCTGACTGCACACAGCCATGGGATGGGCTCTGGTCTGTGCTGCCTCCTCATTTCCAGCAAATAAATAAATAAATAAATAAACATAAATAAACACACACAGATCCTTCCATCAACTCTTCTGAACCTCAACCCCAATACAGGAATTGAAATATTCCCAGAGGCACTGGTTCTAACAGCACATAAACAAGAGCTGAGACACGCTGCTGGCCAGAGTCCAGAGAGCAGGGGGTGCTCCAGGGCTGGAGCCAGGCTGGGAGCGCTGCGGGCGCTCACCTGGACAGCACAAGGGAGAGCTCAGAGCCTTCCACAGCCTAAAGGGGCTCCAGGAGAGGGGAGGGGACAAGGCCTGCAGGGACAGGACAAGGGGGTGCCCACGGCAGGGACACCTCCACTGTGCCAGGCTGCCCCAGCCCCAGTGCCCAGCCTGGCCTTGGGCACTGCAGGGATCAGGGGCAGCCCCAGCTGCTCTGGCAGTGCCAGCCCAGGCAGGAATTCCTCATTGCCAAGGTGCCACCCATGGCTGCCCTCTGGCAGTTTCCTGGAGTTCCCATTCCATCCCCGTGGAGGAGCAGCCAGCCCACCCCTCTCTGCCCAAACGCTGCCAGCTGCTCCCAGCCCCAGCTCACCCCTAAATCCACTCCTGGCAAACATCATTTCAACTCTGCCTTCATCACCTAAGGGTCAGAGCAACAGCAAATTTCTTTTCCTCTGCATGTGGACATTTGGAAAACGATATGCAAATCATGAGATCCCTGCAATGATCCTGGTAACTGGAGAAGCCACCAAGACCAGTTACTATTTTAAACTCTTGGCCAAGCTCTGGGAATCTTCCACAGGAGCTGATCCAGCACACAACCAGCACCTTGTGCTGCCAGAGCCTGCTCCAAATCTTTTCAAATCTCCATGGAGCTGTGCCAGGGCAGGGATAGCATGGACATCAGGACAGGCTCTATTCCAGAGGGTGCTGGGCACTGCCCAGGCTCCCCAGGGAACGGGCACAGCCCCAGAGCTCCAGGAGCGTTTGCACAGCGTGCCAGGGATGCACAGGCTGGGATTGTTAGGGTGTCTGTGCAGGGCCAGGAGCTGGATCTGTGATCCCTGTGGGTCCCCTCCTGCTCTGGAGACTCCCTGATTCTGTGATCCCAGGTACACCACAGGACGGACGTGCAGCTGCTGTGGCTTTCCAGTCAGTCACCCCAACCACAGCAGGTCCTTCCCCAAGGGCAGGCAGCCCTGGAAGAGGAAACACAGCCCAGGAGTTCCCGGCGCAGTTCCTGATGGCAATGAACTGCCCACACCTGCAAGCAGAGGCACAGTTGTTGCTGTTGTTACTATTGTTATGGTTATCCCTGCCCAGGGCTCCCTGGGAAGAAGCTGGAGGCTGCAGAGCATCAGCTGCAGGAGATGGAGGGTGCCCGGGGTGCCAGTGCTGCCTGGGGACTGCCAGGGCAGGGACAGGGTCACTGCAGCCCTCTGCCACCTCCTGCCACACAGCTCGGCCTCCCTGCCCAGCTGGAAGGCAGCCCTGCTCCATGCCCAGAGCTGTCGGGCGCTCCCAGGAAAGCAGGCGAGGAGCGGTGCCAGGCTCATACATCACGCCCCGCTGCCACCTCACAACAATTTACACTCGCCAGTATTTTTATCCCCAAGAAATGGGATCGTTTGGGTTATCAACATTTCTCGACTGCACAATTTCTCTTGCCTAAAAAGGACCCAAATTTCCTTGAGAGAGAAGCAAACACTGTGCAGAACTCAGAGCACCCTGTGAAAGTCTCAGGTCAGCCCCGATGGGGGCTGCAGACACAGCCCAGAGTCCTCCTCCTGTGAGTGCTGGACAAGGGAGACAAAGCCATCCTCCTGCAGGAATTCAGCAGGAATTTCCCATGGAAAGGGGGTCAGGCCTGGGCTGGGGCTGCCCAGGGAGCTTTGGAGTGCCCATCCCTGGAGGTGTCCCAGGAGCTCCTGGAGGTGGCACTCAGAGCTCTGGGCACAGCTGGGACTCAGGGATCCCAAAGGGCTTTTCCAGCCTCAGAATTTCTGGGATTCTGGGATTCAGCCTGCCAGGAGAAGAGAATCATGAGCTACTCAGTGATTCCAGAGCTCTCTCAACCCCTTAGGCTCCCACCTCAGACTCCTGAGCAACACAGTCTGTCTCTGCTTCCAAGATGGAATAATTCTCATATTCATCTTTAACACAGCAAAGACTGAATGCAAGACCTTTGTGGACTTCTCTTCAGAGGAATGGTGGAGGCACCAAGGATGGTGAGAAACTCAAAGGAGGAAAGGAAATGCTTCCTACACAAACCCTGGAGCCCAAGGCCAGGCTGGATGGGGCTGCAGCAGCCTGGGGCAGTGGGAGGTGTCCCTGCCATGGCAGGGGTGGCACTGCAGGGGCTCTGGGCTCCCTTCCCACCCACAGCAGTCTGGGATTCCACAATTCCATGAACCCTCTGCTCTCTAATCACACCATGCCAGGAGCCCATCCTGTGCCAGCCATGAGGAACAGCCAAGGACAGGACCTGTGCAAGGTTCTCCCCCAGGGGCAGCTCTGGGACACCCTCCCAAGTGGCAGCACAAAATTAAAACAGCTCCTTTGACATCAGGATTTTACATAACCCCATTCTCATTCAGCACCTTTCCCTTGGCTCCCTGCCTCTCTCATTTGCTCAATTCTTTTTGGAATCCCTGACTAAAGGCAAAGCAGGACACACCAGAGGCCTGGAGGCAGTGATCCCAACTCACTGGGGGCTCATCATTGCTACACACCCCCAAAAGAGGCACTTCAGCTCCCTGAGACATTCCCTGGCCCAAGCTGCTTATTGAAAACCACTGGGATACACATAAAATTCACAGATAAAATTTCAACCAAAATATTTCACCAGTTTGCCAAGAATCTCCTTTTGTTTTCCCCTTGTGAGCTACAAAGATGAATTTGTTCATTATTCCTTAATATCTGACAAATTAAAAGAGATCTCTGCATTTGCATCACAAAATCCTGGCACCATTTAGGTTGGAAAAGCCCTGCAAAGCCAGCCAGCCCAGGGATGGGGACTGCAAAGCTCCCTGGGCAGCTGTGCCAGGGCCTGACCCCTTTCCATGGGGAAATTCCTGCTGTGCCCACCCTGAGCTGCCCTGGCCCAGCCTGAGGCCGCTCCCTCTGCTCCTGTCCCTGTTCCCTGGCTGTGCCCTCCTGGCAGGGACTTGTGCAGAGCCACCAGGGCCCCTGAGCCTCCTTTGCTCCAGGCTCAGCCCCTGCCCAGCTCCCCCAGCCCTGCTGGGGCTCCAGGCCATTCCCAGCCCCGTTCCCTGGGCACTGCAGCCCCTCCAGGGCTCTCCTGAGCTGTCCCCAGGATCCCAGGGGGTCCCTGGGCAGGGCCAGCACAGGGGACAGTCCCTGCCCGGGGCCGTGCCCACCCTGGGGCCGTGCCCATCGCCCTCCTGCCCTCCTGCCCCCCTGGGCTCGTGCCCAGCCGCTGGCACAGCACCGCCAGGGCCTTTCCCAGCCTTCCAGCCCCTACCCCAGCCCGGAGCTGAGCCAGGGCAGCCCCTGGCACCTGGCCCGGCTGTCCCTCGCCCTGCTGTGCCCCATCCCTCTGCGAGCTCCCACCCAGCTCAGCACCACCCGAGGTTCCCCGGCCACCAGCAGCAAACCGCAGGCACAGTGGATGCTGCTCTGCATGGAAAGGGGCTCTGCTGGGCTTTTCCTTTAACAAAAAACTGCTCCTGGCAATAAACCCTTGAAGGCCTCTGTGTTGGACAAATGTACACCCGAAATAAAGAGCTCCTTCTAATCCTTCCCGGCCTCTGAAGCTCCCAAAGACAGAGATGGTATCAGGAGTACTTTGTTTTGATCATCAACCTTATCCTCACCCAGTATCTCGTTAAGCAGCCTCCTAATTGCTGCCCTACCCCATGCTAAAGAGAGAATTTGCACAGCTTCTCGATTTAAATGTTACTTTTTTAATTACCTGCTCCACACCCAGACACGAAGAAACCGAAACCGCAGCACTTCAAAAGCTGCAGGAAAAGGCTGCAGAAAAGGATCCCAAACGCTCTGGGAACAGAACGGCACAAAAAAGGCCTTTTTTACCAGCTCAGCTGGCGCACATGGAGCTCAATACATCCCTAAAATTCACCTCTGTGGGCTGCTGGGCTCACGTCAGCTCCGAGGGCAGAGCAATCTCCCAGTCTGTGATCTCTATTTCAGCAATAATTCAGCAGGATTGGCACTTGCAGCTGCTCCTCTGTGCTGACCCCATGGAAGCAACACTGGTCCCAAGGAACCCCGGGGGACTCGGGGCTTCCCATTGAATATTAACTTGGAGTGTAAGATTTGCAACTGCATTTGAATGCTAAAGCAGCAAAACAAAGTCCCGGGGTGCTCGAAGCGTTCGTTTCCATCCCTCGCAGGACTCCAGGCTCCTCCCTCTCGGCCTGCCCGCATCGCTTTGATGCTGCTCGGGGCTGGTTGCTGTCTGCTCCAAGCAACAAGTGACATTTTCTGCCGGGTCGCCCCAGCTCAGCCCCACAGAAACCCCTGCTGGTGACCAGCCCGGGATCTCCGAGCCGGGTGTTGGTTCGTTCTGGGGTGCACAGGCAGCGTTTCACAGAAATCCATCTGTCCTTCCATGGACCTTGCGTGTTTTCCTCTCTGCTGCCCACACAGACGAAGGTGACGTTACAGAAGACTCCTCTTTGTACTGGGACTGAGGGCCAGCATTTGCAAACTGAGATTTCCTGCTGCACCCCACGGGGAGATCAAGGGCTGCCCGTTCCACAGACGCCTATTTGATCAACACACGGCCTCCAGTGAGCCAGCGAAACAACTGCTGAGCTCCTTTCCTGCTCCTTCATCCCAGTTCAAAGCTCCCAAGGTGAGTTTGTGGCTGTTCCTCACCAGAACAGCCCAGGCCGTCACACACTGCAGCTCCTACCAGAATATTCCAATGCTCCTCCACGCCACGGACCCAGAACTGAGGCCTCAGTGAAGCAGAGCCCTCAAACGGGACATTAAATAAATGCATTTTCATTTCCTCAAGCTTTCAGGGCATTACAGACAGTTTATGCAAAGTTTAAGAAGTTTTGCAGTTAAAGTGAATAAAAACTCTTCAGAAGGAGCTCAGAATGGCTGAGGTTGGAAAAGAGCATCCAGTCCCAGCTGTGCCCAATGCCCACTCTGTCCCCAGCCCAGAGCCCTGAGTGCCACCTCCAGGAATTCCTGGGACACCTCCAGGGACGGGCACTCCAGAGCTCCCTGGGCAGCCCCTGCCAAGGCCTGACCCCCTATTCCATGGGGAAATTCCTCCCCGTTCACCCAATTCCTCAGAACTGGGTAAAACATCTTTCTCCCTGCATGGCACTTAACCTCTATTTATGAGCCAGGCTTCCTTCATCCATCATAAAACCTCCTGAAAGGAAAACAATCCCTGGGAACTCTCAGGCCCACCCTTCAGAGCTCCATGGGTTTTACCTGGACAAAGAAACATCCAAGCTCAACCTGCCCTGGGAATCCCAGACCAGCAGGACACACTCCTGATCTGAGGCCACGGCTTGCTGGGTACTAAACCTGCACTGCTGGGAAAAAATGGGTTTCCTTTGCCATACAATATTAGCAGCAAAAAAATAACCAGCTGGATCATCCCCCCAAACTGGCTTCCAACATTGCTGCAGGAATGTCTGAGCAGGGAGGGAGGGCAGGGAAGTGAGGAGGGATGGAGCAGCAGCAAGGAGACAGCATTCCAGCTGAAATGTCCATCCAACTCGGGCTTGCAGCACTAATCCAAGGAGTCACTCACACTGTGACTGAATTCCCTCAATCATAACCAAAACCATTCAGAAAACCCAAGGAATCTGTAGGGTGAGCATTTCAAAAGACTGAAAAGGATGACATTTGTTTGTCCAAGCCTATTAAAGAATCCTAGAGATTGGATCAACATTGGGAAAATGACTGAACATCCACCTTGCACAAGTGATCATCAATAGCTCTCTTGGAATGGTTTGGGTGGGGCCTGGAGTCCCTGGGATAGTGAAGGTGTCCCTGCCCTCAGCAGGGGCTTTAAGGCCCCAAACCATCCTGGGATCCTGTGATTCCCCCAGGGCTCTGAATGGGCCAACCCACAGGAACTGCAGCCATTTCCTCAGCAGGAATTGCCCCCACAGCATCAACACCTAAACCCAGCAGGGCCCTGGAGATCCTCCTGCTTCCCCCAGCTCTGGCCCTGCTGGTTGGCTGGTGGTGATCCCACCTGCTTTTCCCAAAATAACACATTCCTGACCAGGCCACTGTCCACAGCTCCAAACAAACTGCGATTACACAACAGGATTTTCCCCACATGGCCAAAGTCTCCCACGCCCACCAGGTGATCCCGTCTCACTCCACTGCTCCTCGGAAAACTCCAGCACGGATCCAAACCCCAAGGATACACTCAATACTTCTCCTTGCTTTTCTCTTCTGAAACTAAAAATAACTCAACAGTTTTGTGCTTGGGAACTGCACTGCTTCATTTCAGCATTTGCTTCCAGGTATTTGAGAAAACAGCACAAAGAAGCTCTAAGAACGCCAGGATCCCTGAGGCTGGAAAAGCCCTCCCAGCCCGTGGAGCCCCAGCTGTGCCCAGCGCCCACCTTGTCCCAGCCCAGAGCCCTGAGTGCCACCTCCAGGAATTCCTGGGACACCTCTAGGGATGGGCACCCCAAAGCTCCCTGGGCAGCCCCTGCCAAGGCCTGACCCCTTATTCCATGGGGAAATTGCTGCTGATGCCCAAAATTCACCTGTCAAAAATGAAGTGGCCATTTGTTTCCTGCAAGACACAACACTCCTGAGCAGAGCTGCTGCTGGAAATGGAGGCAGAGCAGGAGCAGGGAGGCCATGGACATACTGGAAGCACACCCCACACTAACATCGCTGCCCTGCACCAGTCATTTCATGTGTCAGAACAAAGGTGACGGAAGGGAAGGAAAAACAGAAGGCCTGAAATTGCTTCTTTTGCAAGAGGAAGTTACAGTGTAACAGCAGTGAAACTGGGTGTGCAGTCACTGCTGACACCCTATCCCAAACCGCCACCAACATCTGGCACTCTAAAGCCCCTCACAGCTCATCCTTGAGTTTCCAGAGCCCTCAGTTACACACACCAGTCTAGGACCAGCCATAAGAAAACAAATTTTCTCTACAGCAGAAAGAAAAAACTCAGTAAAATACTGATAAACTTCTTCTGAGCTTTGGGTCCTCCCCATGCCAGGCACTGAAGCAGAAGGGGAAACCCTGTCCTCTGCCTGAAGGGCCTCAGAGCCCCTGCAGTGCCATGGCAGGGACACCTCCCACTGTGCCAGGCTGCTCCAGCCCCAGTGCCCAGCCTGGCCCTGGGCACTGCCAGGGATCAGGGGCAGCCCCAGCTGCTGTGGGCACCCTGTGCCAGGGCCTGCCCGCCCTCCCAGGCAGGAATTAGCTCCTAATATCCAATCTAACCCAATCCATGCCTGCCCTCTGGCAGTGGGAAGGCATTCCCTGTGTCCTGGCACTCCAGTGCTGATTCAAGGTCCCTCTCTGGCTCTCTAGGACCCCTTCAGATCCTGGAAGGTGCTCTGAGGCCTCCACACAACCTTCCCCTTCCCGGGCTGAACATTCCCAGCTCTCCCAGGCTGTCTCTGGATGAACGTGCTGGGCTCCTCCGGACCTGCTCCAGCAGCTCCACGTCCTCCTGATGCCAGGAGCAGCAGAGCTGTGCCCCGTGCTCCTCACAGAACTGAAAACCAGCTGTGCTGGGCATGTGCACAACAACAACAACTTTGATTTGGTTCAGTGCTTTGGCCCTAGAGAGATCTGCAGGGTTCTGAATGCCTCCCTGCTTCCAGCAGCAAACTCATCCACGTGCTGTGGGAGAGGGAGAAGGTTCCCCAGGCAGAGCTCGGGGTCTGGACATGGCCAAACCTCAGTGTCTCACACTCACAGAATCACTGAGGTTGGCAAAGCTGCTGGGGAGCACTCAGCCCAATCTCCTCGGCTGCCTGACCCAGGTGAGGAGGCCCTGTCCCTGTCCCTGTCCCCTGCCCAGGCTGGTCCCACCCGAGGTGCAGCTCGTTATGCTGAGGATGGCTGATGCCAGTCAGTCACACAGATTGCCTGGCAGGAGAGGAAGGAGCGCTGCTCCAGCACAACTCAGCTATTTCCGACCCCTGCACAGACAGGGAATGAGCACCTGGCTCCTCCACTGACTAAAAAAGGAACACTGAACCTCAGAAAGAAGGATTTACATCACAGAGGTGTGAACTTAGGGTGAGGGTCCAGCCCCTGGAAAGCAAAGGCAAAGTATGAAACACATTGTTGGGGGAGGGGAAATACTTGGAAGGTCATGGAAGAAAAATTAGGGTATACCATGGACAGTACAACATTAAATAATGATACAGTAAATCAGGGAATCATAGAATGGTTTGGGTGGGAAGGGACTTAAATACCATCTCATTCTAACCATGGCAGGGAACAAAGACTAGGAGAATGCAGAAGAAGTAAATAACAACTGAGCACAAAAAAAAAAACAATCTTCCAACTGAAAAATAAAAAGGAAACAAGCTGCAGAGCTAAGCTGAAAAAGCACCCTTTGGTGCTTTCCAATTTACTAAATGGTGCAGACTGAGCACCTGCTCAGCAGGAATGGGGTGTCTGGCTCAGGGCTCTCAGGATAACCTGGCTATTCCATTCCCTGGGCTGAGCTTGACTCAACCTAACACAGAGCTGTGGCTGCTGTCAACACCAGTGCAGCCCCACTGCTGCAACCCCATCACATTCCAGCCCCGTATTCCAACTGCCCGGCAGAACCTCCAGCAGTGGCACTCACGTTCAGTCAAACAGAAGTGCACAGCCACGAGATGGGTTTGGCTGGGAAGGGACCCCAGAGCCCCTGCAGTGCCACCCCTGCCACGGCACGGACACCTCCACTGTGCCAGGCTGCTCCAGCCCCAGTGCCCAGCCTGGCCTTGGGCACTGCAGGGATCAGGGGCAGCCCCAGCTGCTCTGGCAGTGCCAGCCCAGGCAGGAATTGCTCATTGCCAAGATGCCACCCATGGCTGCCCTCTGGCAGTGGGAGCCATTCCCTGTGTGCTGTCCCTGCAGGCCTTGTCCCCAGCCCCTCTGCAGGCCCTGCCAGGGGCTCTCAGCTCTCCCGGGATCCCTCTCCTGTCCAGGTGAGCACCCCCAGCTCTCCCGGCCTGGCTGCAGAGCAGAGGGGCTCCAGCACCCCCATGGCCTCTCTGGGTTCGCTCCAGCAGCTCCAGTCCCTGTGCTGCCAGGAGCTGCGGGCTCTCAGAGGCAGCAGCAGAAGTTCCCAGGAAGGGGAGGTGTCCGAGTCCTGCTCCCTGCGAGCCCAGCAGCCGCACAGCCACACCAGGAACACGCTGCACCACGACGCTGCCAGCGCCATCCAACCACGCCCTGGTTAAATCCCAGGCCAGCCCTGGCCCCGTCACTGCGCTCCCTCCCGGCTGCCAGGTGCCCGCGCGGTGCCCGGTGCCAGCGCTGCCGCGCCGCTCCAGCTGCGGAGCTGCCGGTGCTGGCCCCGTGCCCGCGCCGTGCCGCTGCCATCCCGCACGGACGCGGTGCCAGCACAGGGCAGCCTGGCCTCCTGCCCGCTCCTGGCACGGGGCAACCCTGCCCTTCGTCCTCTGCCTCGGGGACACGGGGACAGTTTGCAACCTGTGAGCTCACAGGCTCAATTATCCTTCTCAAAGAAAAGAAATCCATCTTAACATAAAAGAATTCAATTAAACGGCGTCCCGGGGGATCTGCCGAGGGAAGGGAACACAAATAAACAGCTAAGGAAACACAACCTTCTCATCCCAGCCCGCTGCACGGCCGAGCCAGGAGCTGGAACGAGCCGCAGGCTGTGCAGGGCTACGGGAACGAAGGAAAGGAAGAGACTGCCACATGGAAGAAAACCCCAAATGTCACAGCAGAGCCAGCGGTGTGTTCTCTGAGGTGTGACACAACTGAGTCCTCACAAGGAATCGAACACAAAACTGAAACTGAAGCAGCTTCTTGTGTTCTATTTCCTTCTTCCTTCCTGTGGCGGCAGCAGCCAGACCATCCCCACTCCTGCAGGTCTGTGCCTCTCCCAGTGCCAGGCTCTGCTCTGCTGCCACTGCTCCGAAAGCTGCCCGGGGAAATCAGAATCAAAGTGACTCCAGAGGCATCAGTGTCACTCCAGGCCACAGAGCTGTGAGCAGCAGCAAACTGCAGGACTGAAATCCCACTGCAACGCCAGGTTCCCAGCACAGGCACCCTCACGTGCAGCAGGGGCGCTGCCAGGCCCACACAAACCCTGAACTGAGCAGCCCAGATGTCTGGGAGGTTTCCCTGCAAAGCCAAAGCTCCACCTGGCTCCAGCTCAGGCCCAGCTCCTTCAGCACCTTCACTGTGACCGGGATGCAGCTTGAGGGGACACCAGGGAAGTGTGCAGATGACACAAAACCAGGAGCTGCTGCCTCCCCTAAGGGAGAGGCCCTGCAGAGACCTGGAGAAATCCGAGGGCTGGCAATCGGCAGCAGGGTGAGGTTTAACACAGGCAGGGGCCGGATTCTGCAGCTGGATGCACCCACAGGCTGCGATGGGGAGGCTGGAGAGCAGCTCTGGGAAGGGACCTGGTCCTGGTGGATGGCAAGGGGGACCTGAGTCACCTGTGCCCTGGTGCCAGGAGGGACATCCCTCTCAGGGGCATCAGGGACAGCAGCAAGGGAGGGGACTGTCCTGCTCTGCACTGGGGAGGCCTCAGCTTCACTCCTGGCACTGGGCACCTCAATACACAAAACAACTAAAGCTCCTGGGGAGCATCCAAAGGAGGGACATGGGGACGGGGAAGGCTCTGGAGGGGCCACACAAGGAGCGGCTGAGGGCACCTGGAATGTCCAGCTGGAGGAGACTGAGCTCAGAGCTCCCAAGGGGCTGCAGCTTCATCCCGAGGGGCAGCTCTGATCTCTGTGCCCTGAGAGCAAGGACAGCACCCAGGGAATGGCTGGAGCTGTGCCAGGGAGGGTCAGGCTGGGAAGCAGGAAAGGTTCTGCCCCAGAGGGTGCTGGGCACTGCCCAGGCTGCCTGGGGAATGGGCATGGCCCCGAGGCTGCCAGAGCTCCCTCCCTGGGATCGCTGGGGTGTCTGTGCAGGGCCAGGAGCTGCATCTGGGATCCCTGTGCTCCCTTCCAGCTCAGCAGATTCTGTGGAAAGCTGTGCCAGAGAAGCTTTTCACTCTGCCCCAGGCAGGGAAAAGCTCGGAGCTCTCCCTGCCCTTTGCCATTTCACCAGCAGGTTTTTCCCTCACGCCTTCCAGCTTCCCCTCCTGCCCAGCTGATCCTGTGTCCGCAGGCACCCCGGCTGACTGCAGGGAAAGGAACGGGGCGTGTGGGTACCGTGACACCGGGGACAGCCACCCGCAGAGCTCCCGGCTCTCGGGTAACAAGTGGGCACAGCAAAGAGAGACCGGGAAGGACGAGGAGGAGCAATCCCAGCCCAGCAGCTGCAGAGCTGCCAGCTCAGGCCGAGGAGCTGCACTTCCTCCTGACAGCACCTCACCCTCGCTGCGGTGACAGCCCCCGGTCACGGCTCTGTGCCACGTGGGGCTCGGTTTAAAGGCGCCCCTGACAAAAATGACAATTCTGGTCAGGCTTCAGGCCCTGCAGACGTTTATTACTGCCGCTCTCGAGGTGCCTCTGCTCCATCTGGGACTAACAGGCACTAAGAAACACAAAGATGGAACTTCCCACTTCCACACCTCATCCAACAGCAATATGTGTGGCACTCAAATTCCACCTAAATCTGAGCCTTTTTTGTCTGATATTTTCAAGCTTGGCTGCAAAAGCTTTATTTCCTGAGATAACTGCTATTTATTTGCCCAAGTTTCCCTCCAAACCAGAGTTAAGGTGCAGGTAAAAATAGTCCAGGCAGCGATAGTAATGTCAATATTGGTTATTGCAGTGCTGGCAGCTGGGTAGGATCAAAACAAGGAGCAGGGAAGTCCATCAGGAGTGAGGGGAGGATGGTGGGAGGAACAGGGAGCAGAGAGGGAAAAAGAAAAGCTCAAGTAGAGAAACACAGCAGCAGCCAGGAAAGACAACACACTCCTGCTTCCAATAATATTGAATCAAAGGAGACACTTAAGAGCCTTTGTTGCTACTCCTGGTCACACAGAGGCCACATTCCTTCCCTGAGCCTTCCATAAACCCCGACATCTGTGGATTTTCCATGAAAAGGAGGTAAAACCACGGCAGCCCATGAATGTAACCGGGAGCAGGGCTGTGTTCTCCCCACAGACAGGGCCAGGAGTGAGGGACTGCTGCTCCTGGCCGAGGCTCGGTGTCTGACAGCCCTGCCCAGCACTGCCGTCACTCATTAACTCACTCTATTAACTCCTCAATTAGTTCTTCAGGAACTCTGCATCCAGCAAAACAAGACCTCCCACAAACCTTCCTCCCTGTAAAGTTCTCTGAAGTTCTGTCAACCTGGCACAGGCTCCCTAGGGAATGGGCATGGCCTCGGGGTTGCCAGAGCTCCCAGGGATGCACAGGGTGGGATTTGGGGGGTCCCAGGCAGGGGCAGGAGCTGGACTGGATGATCCCTGTGGGCCCCTTCCAACTCAGGATATTCCTTGATCCTATGATTGAAGCACCCAGCTCCTCCTTGGCTGTCAGCTCGCCGACCTCACCCGTTTCTCCCGCACCATTTGCACCCAAATTTCCCAGTTATTCTTGTTCTACTCCTGTTCCAAACCCAAGATTTACTTCAACAAGAGACTCTCCTATTTCCTGGCATTCCAGTTTGCCCATTTTTATGGCTGAGCTGCAGCTCCTGCCCTTCAGGCACTGTGACTCGCAGCCCCTGTTGAACCATCCTGCTGGATGACATCCACAGAGTCATGATCCCGAGCACAGAGCCCAGGGCTGCTCCACCTGCACCCCTGGCACTCAACAAGGAGAGCAGCAGAGCTCATCCCTGTGTTCCCAGCACCCCTGGCACTCAGCAAGGAGAGCAGCAGAGCTCATCCCTGTGTTCCCAGCACCCCTGGCACTCAGCAAGGAGAGCAGCAGAGCTCATCCCTGTGTTCCCTGCACCCCTGGCACTCAGCAAGGAGAGCAGCAGAGCTCATCCCTGTGTTCCCTGCACCCCAGCAGTCAGCAAGGAGAGCAGGAGAGCTCATCCCTGTGTTCCCTGCACCCCAGCAGTCAGCAAGGAGAGCAGCAGAGCTCATCCCTGTGTTCCCTGCACCCCTGGCACTCAGCAAGGAGAGCAGGAGAGCTCATCCCTGTGTTCCCAGCACCCCTGGCACTCAGCAAGGAGAGCAGGAGAGCTCATCCCTGTGTTCCCTGCACCCCAGCAGTCAGCAAGGAGAGCAGCAGAGCTCATCCCTGTGTTCCCTGCACCCCAGCACTCAGCAAGGAGAGCAGCAGAGCTCATCCCTGTGTTCCCTGCACCCCTGGCACTCAGCAAGGAGAGCAGCAGAGCTCATCCCTGTGTTCCCAGCACCCCTGGCACTCAGCAAGGAGAGCAGCAGAGCTCATCCCTGTGTTCCCAGCACCCCTGGCACTCAGCAAGGAGAGCAGGAGAGCTCATCCCACCATTCCCTGCACCCCAGCACTCAGCAAGGAGAGCAGCAGAGCTCATCCCTGTGTTCCCTGCACCCCTGGCAGTCAGCAAGGAGAGCAGCAGAGCTCATCCCTGTGTTCCCTGCACCCCTGGCACTCAGCAAGGAGAGCAGCAGAGCTCATCCCTCCGTTCCCTGCACCCCTGGCACTCAGCAAGGAGAGCAGGAGAGCTCATCCCTGTGCTCCCTGCACCCCTGGCACTCAGCAAGGAGAGCAGCAGAGCTCATCCCACCATTCCCTGCACCCCTGGCACTCAGCAAGGAGAGCAGCAGAGCTCATCCCTCCGTTCCCTGCACCCCTGGCACTCAGCAAGGAGAGCAGGAGAGCTCATCCCTGTGTTCCCTGCACCCCTGGCACTCAGCAAGGAGAGCAGGAGAGCTCATCCCTGTGTTCCCAGCCCCGAGCTCCCCCCAGACTCTGCTGAGCAGGGACAGGACCCAGGGAACAGCTGGAGCTGTGCCAGGGCAGGGATAGCATGGGCATCAGGACAGGCTCTATTCCAGAGGGTGCTGGGCACTGCCCAGGCTCCCCAGGGAACGGGCACAGCCCCAGAGCTCCAGGAGTGTTTGCACAGCCTGCCAGGGACGCACAGGAGCTGGATCTGTGATCCCTGTGGGCCCTTCCCACCCTGGAGATTCCGTGGTTCTGTGATGCTGGAATTCCTCTATACCGCTTGCTAGGCTCAGAGAAGAAAAGTTTTGGGTCCCCTTTGCCACCTGAAAACTCAGGGGAGACCTCAAATGAAGCACTCCCTGCACAGAGCATGGAAAAGCACCACAGGAAACACTGGGATATCTCCCTAGCAAAGAGGAGAGGAAGCATTAACAAACCAACACCCCCTTCTCGCTCAGGATCTCACTGTGGGGGACACAGGGATGGGATTCCCTCCAGCTGTCTCCCAACCCAAGCAGGAAGCTGTGATCAGGACCGGGGGATCCCACTCTGGAACACAGCTGGGCCCCCCAGGCCCTGTTCCCAGGCAAGCTCTGCCAACAGCAGCCCGGAGCTTCCCAAAAATCCTGTAAGCCCACAGAGCACTTTTCTCCTGGTAACAAACCCCCGAGCAGCAGCTCTCACACAGCGCTGCCTCGTCGTTATTATTTTTGACAGTTTCCAATTTGTGAAGTCAGAAATCCACCCTGTCCCTCCCACAGCGCACGCAGAGCTCCTGGAACACCAGGCTGAGCAGGAGATGCTCCGCAGCTCCCGCATCCCACAACAAACCTTCCCCCAGCGTGAGGCTCTGCAGGAACCTTTCCTGCACCACCTGCCCGACAGGCACCTGCTGCTGCACCGCCAGTCTGGCCCCGCTGCCAGCCAGGACCTCGTCCCACATCCCTGCATTTCAACGTTAATCCAAAGGAAGTACAGAAAGCACCAGGAGTATCAGTGTACACACAGAGAACAAGCCTTGGTTTCAGACCAGTTTGTTCCTACCCAGCCCTCAGCACCTTCTGCCGAGCAAATGTCACCCAGGCCAGCCCAGGCCATGATGTGCTCCCACTGACAGCCCAAAATTTAACTTTGCTTCCCATGAGATCACCATTGGTTGCCATGGAAATCCCTATACTACCATCCACCAAGGGTATTTTTTACCACTGAAGTATTTTGGCAGCATGTTCGCTTTTAAGTGTCAGAGTAATAAGAGAAAACATAAATGTTTCTTCTCTCATCAGGCTTTAAACAGAGCTTTATAACCCAAATCTGCTCCTAAGAGCTTGGTTCAAACCTGTGGGGCTGGGCAGGGCTGGAATCACCACTTTCTCCTTTCTTAGGCACAAAACAAACAATGAAAACAACCTTTAACTTTTTAAAACATTCATTTCCAAGCGGGGGATCAAGCGAGGAAAAACCTCTTAGGCCCCTCCAAGTTCGCTCAGTTTCTCTTTTTCACTTCCTAGTTTGGTTTTTTTTTTTTTAGCTGGTGCAAAACAAGGCCCTCAAATTCAGCAGGGCCCTCCCAGCCTCTGCCAGGAGCCGCTTTCCTGTCAGATCAATCTTGTGGTGATTCCAGCGGGGCCTCCACTCCTACCCCGGTTTCTGGTCGTTAATAAAACCAGCACGGTGACATTTACGGCCAAACTCTGCACCCTGAGGGGGGCAGGTCCCCAGGAGGGTCGCACCGTGGGAGCTGAGCCCCCTCCTGCGACCCCCGGCAGGGACCTGACCCCGGGAAGGGACCAGACCCTCAGGAGAGGGACCCTGACCACTGATCCCTCTCCTCTCACCCCCGGCAGGGACCTGACCCCCGGCAACGGGAGCAGAACCCCGGAGGACGGGCCAGCCTCTCGGGAAGGCAACCAGACCCCCGCAAAGGGGAGCAAGACCCTCGGGAAGGGGAGCAGACCCTCGGGAAGGGGAGCAGACAGCCGAGAAGGACTTGACCTATAGGAGGGGAACCACAGCCCAGGAAGGGGGACCCTCATTAGGGTGATCTGACCCCCCGAAGGGACCTGACCTCCGGGACTGACCTGACCCCCAGTAGGGGGACAAGAAGCTCGAGAGGCGGACCTGACCCTCGGGAAAGGGAGCAGACCCCCAGGGGGTGATGTGACCCTCGGGCAGGGGACCCCCGGAAGGTGGGCAGAGCCTCGGGAGTGCGCGCCGAGCCCTAGCAGGGGGATCTGAGTCGCAGGAAGGGTGACCTGACCCCTGACCTTGCCACCGCCACCACTCCCGGCAGCTCCGGCCACTCCCGGCCGGCCAGGTGAGCTCCAGGAGCACCGGGAGGCCGCAGCCCCGGCCCCCCGCCCCGCCAGCCCGCCCCGCACGCACCAAAACACGGCAAAAGGAAACTGTCACGCGCAGAGCAGGCGGATTTAACCCAGATCCGCACGGAACGAGGCGGCGGGACCACGGCCCAGCCCCGGACAGCGGCTCGGCGGGGGAGATTTTTAACCCCCCAAACGGTACCGAACCCCCAGAGCTCGGGGGGCGGCTCCGGGAGGCCGGAGCGGAGCCGGGGGGGCGGCGGGGCCCAGTCCGCGGCGCCGGGCCCAGCCCCGACCCTGGCCCCGCGAGGGCGGCGGTGACAGCCGGGTCTCACCTGCGGGTGCCGGGCTGCCCTCGGGCGCTGCCGGGCCGGGCTGCGGGCCGGGCCCGCGGGCTGGGCCGGCCGGGGCTGCGCGGGCAGCGGCGGCGGAGCGGCGGCGGCGGCGGCTCCAAAATGGCGGCGGCGCCGCGGCTCCCTCAGGGCGGGGGAGAGGGGCGGGGCCGAGGGGGAGGAGGCGGGGTCTGAGTTGGGCGTGGTCGTTGGCGGGCGGTGCTATCGGAGGTAGGCGTGGCTGGGGCGGGGACACGGGGACTGGGATGGGGACAGGGGGACGGGAATGAGCGCATGGAGATGGGGACACAGGGACGGGGACACGGACATAAGGACACGGGGACGGGGGCAGGGATGGGCATGGGGACAGGGGGACGGGAATGAGCGCATGGACATGGGGACACAGGGACGGGGACACGGACATAAGGACACGGGGACGGGGGCAGGGATGGGCATGGGGACAGGGGGACGGGAATGAACGCATGGAGATGGGGACACAGGGACGGGGACACGGACATAAGGACACGGGGACGGGGGCAGGGATGGGCATGGGGATGGGCACATGGGGACACGGACATAGGGACACGGACACCGCAGGATGGGCACTGTGGGACGGGAACAATGGGACGGGACGGGGGGACAGGGACGGGAATGGGGATGGGGATGGTGGGGCGGAATGGGGACGAGGATGGGGACACGCGGACAGCAACGGGGATGGGGGGACAGGGGCGGGGATGGGATGGGGAACGGGGACCTGAGGAGACAGGGACGGGAATGAGGATAAGGGGACGGAGACTCGGGGGCGGAGATGGAGGCACGGGGGCGGGGACAGGGGACAGGGAGATGGCGGGACGGGGAAGTGACAGGGACAGAGACACGGGGACACTGGGATGCGATGGGGACACGGGGACGGGGGTCGGGGATGGTGGGGCGAGGGCGGGGACAGGGGAACGGTGGGGCGGCCCCAGCCCCGGGGACAGGGGCCAGGGGATAGTGACAGCCCTCGGGACCCCGGCGTGGGCGAGCTGCGGCCCGCGGGGGTGGTCGCGGCCTCGGGGGGAGCAGGAGGAGCACGAGGACAGGACCCCGCGGCTGGAGGGACACGGGGACAGCGGGAGCCCCTCCGTGGCCTTCAGGTGGCCCCAGCGTTACTGCAAGGGGGGGACCCCAGAGATGGGGGTCAGGGGACTGGGGTGGGGACAGAGTCCACCGTGTCCAGGGGTCTGGGTGAGCTTGGAGAAGGGAAGGGAAAAGGGAGCCAGAGGGAGCAGGGAGCCAGGGCTGGAGCAGGGATCTCTGAGTCATGCTGGCAGCCTGGGCTCCTGGATCCGCCGTCGCCGTGCCCGGATTTGTCTTTGTCTCGTGGATAAACTGCTTTCCAAGTGCCAGCATCCTCCAGGAACCAGCAGGAAGCCATCCAATCCTTCATTCCAAAGTGAATTCCTGCCATGAGATTTACCACTAAGCTGCTCCGTGCTGCTCTCGCCGAGTCCTTGACCCTGCACAGACTCCTGCACGTGGTTAAAGTTTACAGGGAAAACGTGGCCTTTGCCATGGGAAAAGAGGGACGGTTTTGTACTGCCCTGCTGGCAGGGGGCACGGAGTCACGGGATCCTGGAATGGTCGGGGCTGGGAGGGAGCTTAAGGCTCGTCCCGTGTCACCCCTGCCACAGGCTGGGGTTTGGCCATGGGACTGTGCCACAGAAAGGCCACAGAAGTGTCCCCCATGACTGAGCGGGTAAAACTCCTCGTTTATGGACGCTTTTACAGTGTGAGGGCTGCGAGGGAAGGACTCCTAGAATTTACATGGCACCTAGTGTGGCAATTAGCACGTTGGTGGCCATGAATGCGGAAAAAATAGCACAACCTCAGGAGTTTCACTTCCCTGTTTCATCTGTTGGAGGGAAATGGGCTTATAAAGCCTTTTTTGTGGCTTGCTGTGGCTTCTGGGGACAGGACGAAACCATCCAAGCAAATTCCCAAACCTTCCAGCTGCCCTCAGAGCCCATTCCCACCCCCAGGAGGGCTGGGCTTGTACAGCCTGACTCCTCCAGCTGATTTCTAGAGCTCCAACCTTGGAACAGCTTCCTTGGTCTCTGCTCCAGCCCTCTGGAACGCGCTAAGATACAGCTGAACTCTGGGCTTGGCAGCAGCAGGGCCAGGAGCTGCCAGCTCCCCTCTCCCAGCAGGGACAGGGACAGGGACAGGGACAGGGACAGGGACAGGGACAGACACCCCAGGCCACGGTTCTGTGCCCTGGCTGTGGCACAGGGCACTGGATCCCACTGGGAACAACTGCTGGAATGTCCCCAGCACCGACACGAGGGGCTGGGCCAGGCTGGACTCACAGAAGGTGTCCCTGTCCCTGGCAGGGTGGCAGTGGGGGGCATCAGGGACCCCTCAATCCAAACCCTTGCAGGATTCCCTGCGGGTGCTCTGTGTGAGGGCGGCCCCCCAGCACAAGGAGCGCTCTGCCTGCAGAGCCCCCAGCCCCGGAGCAGGGATGGAGCAGAGCCTGAGCAGGATTCCCAGCGGGAGCGGGCACACGCTGGGTGGGAGGCTGCAGCCCAGAATAGGCTGCGGATGATGAAGAATTCTGGGATCTATTCTTGGCTCGGATTGAGGCGTGATCTGGTGCCTCCAGCAGGCATCAGAACAGGATCTCCCAGCGCCGGTTTGACATTAATCTGAGCGAGCTCTCCTCCCTTCTCCCGCAGCCACAGACTCTGCCGAGCGCCCAGCGCTGCTCTGGGAGCTTTTCCAAACCCCGGCGTTTCTCTCTGGCTGCCTTTGGGCCGAGTGACCGGGCCTGGTTCAAATCCCACGGCTCCGAGTGCCCGAGCACAAAGAGCCCGATGAGCAGCTCACATTCCTCGGCCTGCGGCACCCCGCACGTTCCCGGGGCTGCAGGGAATGTTCCTCGCTGCTCTGGGGAACATTACCCACGTTATCCCGGCCGGGAGCGCAGGCGGCCAGGGCAGCGGCTCCTGCGGGGCCGGGGCGCACGGTTAATTATAGCCGGCAGGGTTGGGCAATGTTGTGTTTGCCGGGTTGCCGGGGAGATGAGCGGCGGCCCCGGCGCTGCCCCGGCAGCTCCGCGCTCGGCACCCGCGCTGCGCTCGCAGGGCTGCGCCGCCGACCTTCCCAAATATGGTCCAGCGGCAGCCGGGGCTCCCCGGCTCAGCCCGGGCTCTGGGACCAGCCGGCTGCTGCCATCGGACCCTCACGGCCTCGCCTGAGGGCACCAAGCTCAGCCCTGCGGGAAATGCCGCTCTGCAGCCTCCCCTGGCCGCAACCGGCAGCCTGGGCTGGGCACAGCCCGAGCCCGCAGGGCTCCAGCCGGGGGATACCCAGAGCAGGCGGGCAAAGGAGTCCTCAGGGCTCGGGGGTTTCAACAACAGGAAACCAAAACTGCTCTGGGGCAGGTGCTGAGGTCATGGAAACCTCCTGAGGAGCCAGGCTGGGAGAGCTGGGAGTGCTCACCTGGACAGGAGAAGGATCCAGGGAGAGCTGAGAGCCCCTGGCAGGGCCTGCAGAGGGACTGGGGACAAGGCCTGCAGGGACAGCACACAGGGAATGGCTCCCACTGCCAGAGGGCAGCCATGGGTGGCATCTTGGCAATGAGGAATTCCTGCCTGGGCTGGCACTGCCAGAGCAGCTGGGGCTGCCCCTGATCCCTGCAGTGCCCAAGGCCAGGCTGGATACTGGGGCTGGAGCAGCCTGGCACAGTGGGAGGTGTCCCTGCCATGGCAGGGGTGGCACTGCAGGGGCTCTGGGGTCCCTTCCCACCCAGCCATGCCAGGATTCCCTGGTTCTGTGATTCCAACATTTGCCTGTCCTGCCTCCTGGCTCTGGGAAGTTCTCAGTGAAGGAATGGGGATGCTGGGTGTGACCTTCTGTTCCTGACACCTCCCTGCTCAGGGACAGGGCTCTGCTCCCCTTCTAATGGAAACCCTCCAGCCCTCACTTTTACACTTCTCAGATGTTCTAAGCACTTTTATTGTCCTTTTTATTCACAGTTAATTTTCTTCTGCTTGGCCAGATGGGAATGTTTGTGTGGTTGCAGTGAAATCAGCCATGGGAGACCCCTGGGACAAGATTAAAACTGATTTTTATTGTGGGACAAAGAGTTACTGAGGAAAAAATGTCCAATATTTTTAATTCATATTTTCCTTATCTTTTCCCCCTGTCCCTTGTGTGGCAAGAATCAGCTCCAAGTGTGGCAAGTATAAATCAGGCTTTATTACAAGCCTGTAATAAATCATAATCAGCATTAATTAGCAGTTCATGGGACAGGGCAGTGTTTAGGTGCAGCTCCTCTGCTCCCTGACCAGGGGAGTTTGACAGGGGCAGGGCAGGTGGGGCAAGGACATTAAAGGGCTGAAACTGAACAAACAACACGGGGGGGGCCAAAGAAGTGCCAAAAATAAATAACCAAACCCACGGGGGCGATGCTGCTGTGGGAGCTCGGCAGCCTGGCCATGGGATTCCTGTGGAAAACAGCCCCTGCCCGGAGCTGCAGTGACACCACACACCCGAGGTGTCTGGGGGGACACTCGGGGTCACTTGGACACTAATGGGGACTCTGGAATCATGGAATGGTTTAGCTGGAAGGGGCCTCAAAGCCCACCCAGTCCTGTGGGCAGGGACACTGTCCCAGGGTGCACTGTCCCACCTGGCCTTGGGCACTGCCAGGGTGGAATTGTTCCTTCTCACACTTTCTCTTTACACTGCTCCTACTCCTCCTGCGCTCCGGGCCTGACCCTGGCAATAAATAACCCCCCAAAGCGCCTGTGTGCTCCTCAGCAAACCTGCCACAGATCTGTGATTCATCCCCGGTATTTCCCAGATGTCCCCGAGCAGGGAGCAGCTCGTGCATTGCATTCACGTGCCTGGAATCGCACAAAAATCTCGGTAACTAACAATCCCGGGTCAGTCTTTGCCCTCTGCCTCGGAACACCCCCGGGACAGCTCCCGGCCCGGGGCTCCCCGGTGCATCCTCACTCCCGGGGAACACTGCTCCCAAAGGAATCGCTGTCACTTTCTCACCTTTGTAAACGTAACCGAGGCGTCAGGTAACTTCTACAATAGGAGTCGCTCAATAAAAGAACTGTCTCTCAAGCGAAAGTCAACTTTCAGCTGGGTCAGCTTAGGTCACACAACGAGTTGTGCGCTAGGCAGGTGGAGAGTGTGAGTTACACCGGGACGGGTCTGTGCAACTTCTCTGCTAAAAGAGATGCCATTTTTTACCCCTTCGTGAGCCTGCTTTGTGGAAATCTCCTCCTCACGCCCGGCAGGGAACAAACAGCGTCTTTTCTAAAGGGTGTTTGGAGCGCTCCTAAAACCGGCCCTGCAGGACCGGGGGGCTGCGAACGGGGGCTCGGGGAGGCTCAGACCGGGCACAGGCGGAGGCCGGGGAGGCTCCGGCAGGCACACGCGGGGGTCCGACGGGCCCCGGCCGGCACAGGCAGGGGCCGGGCGCCGAGCGGTGAAGCCGCCGCGGGTTCAATAGACCCAACCCCGCGGAGCCCTCACGCCGCCGCCATGACACCCGCACAGCCCCGCCCGCGCCGCTCTGCGCGCCCGCTCCCGTCTCGGTGGTCTCGGGACCTCCCGGCCGCCGGGGGGCGCCTTGGGGCAGGGCGGGGGCGCCTTGAGGCGGGGTCCTCCCGGCCGGCAGGGGGCGCGGCGCGGGGCGGGCGGCGCCGCCATGGACGCGCTGAGCCGGGCCGGGCCCCGGCCCCGCCGCGCCGCCGCCGCCGCCTCCCCGCTGCCCTGGGGCCGCTTCGCAGCATGGATCGACTGCGTGTGTGTGGTGACCTTCGATTTGGAGCTGGGACAGGCCATGGAGGTGCGCCAGGGGCACGGGTACTCCGCCTCAGGGAGCGGAGCTGTGAGGGAGCCGGGATGGAGAGGAAGGGAACGGGGAATGGGGAGAGGGAACGGGGAATCGGGGATGGGGCTGAGGGTCGGGAATGGGGAATAGGGAGGTGACAAGGGGAGTCAGGGACTGGGGGTGTGGAGGGAGCAGGGATGGGGAGAGAGGGAATCAGGGATGGCGAAGTGGAAGGGGAATTAAGGATGGAGACGGAGGGGATTAGGAATGAACAGGGAAAAGCGGGATAAGGAATGGAGAGGGAAAAGCGGGATAAGGAATGGACAGGGGAAAGCGGGATCAGGAATGGACAGGGAAAAGCGGGATTAGGAGTGGAAAGGGGAAAGCGGGATCAGGAATGGACAGGGAAAAGCGGGATTAGGAGTGGAAGGGGGAAAGCGGGATCACGGCTGGGGGTGTGGACAGGGGGATCAGGGTTGGGGTGGAGGCAGCGAACAGGGAGGGGAGCGGAGCCTGAGCAGAGATTTGGGGTGAATGGGATCTTTGTGGGGTGGGGAGTGCACAGGGCAGCGTCCAAGAGAGCTTTATGGATCCTCTTCACGGAATAAAACCTGTCCGGGGTGACACGTCCCATGGAGCCCAGCTGGGAGGGAAGGGAAGGATCCAGGGAGAGCTCCGAGCTGGCATTGCCAGAGCATCCCTGGCAGTGCCCAAGGCCAGGCTGGGCACTGGGGCTGGGGCAGCCTGGCACAGCGGGAGGTGTCCCTGCCATGGTGGCACTGCAGGGGCTCCGGGGTCCCTTCCCACCCAACCATTCCAGGATTCCAAAGACACACATTCCCAGCAGCCAGGGCGGGGAGGTGTCAGTGCAGGATTCCCAGGGACGGGAAGTTCCCTGGCTGGGTTGGAGCAGGGCTGAGCCCCCTTTGGGTGGGATTGGGATGGGAAGGGCTGGACAGCTGTTCCCAGTTCCCGGTGCTGGTCCTGCAGGAGGGTTTGGGATGAGCTGGGCTCCTCAGGGGCTGCTCTCTGAGGAAAGCAGGCAAGTGTGGATTTGTCTGAACCTGAGGCACCACCTCAAGTTTCCTCTTATTTCTTGTGGTTGTGGGAGTCACTTCTTGCTCTGCCCTTTTTAAGGAGATTGATCTGGTTTTCAGAGAATTCAGCCTTCCCAGTTTTAAATGCTGGAGCTTCCAAAGGGAATGGGAAGCAGGAGGAACCAACACCACCTTTTTGCTGCTCCCTTGCCTTGAACACTTGATTCTTTCCCTAGAGCCTCAAAGTCAATAAAAAAATCTCCTCCAGACCCGAGTTTCACCTGTTTGATCCTTTTTCCTGCAAAACCAGGCCTGAAGTACCCCAAAAAAGGGAAGACTATCGGGATGATAATTAACATGGCGAATTCAACGCTTTGTAGTTGTGTTTTGATGTGTAAAGGTACAGGGTTCTCACCTGTCTGCCTTTGTGGATGAGGGATACAAGAATGTTGTTTGTTCATCTCTGGAAAAGAATTTTCCTCCTTTTGCCTGCGTAAGTTTCAGTGGGAAAATGTTCCTTCTGTGGCAGAAATGACTTAGGAAAACTGGGAACGTGTCAGTGGGGATGACACAGCCCCATTGTCCACCTTCCTTTGGAAAAATGTTTTAGATTTCCATCCCAGAGAGAAGGGGAAGGAGCAGGGATGAGACATGGGAAGGGAAGCCAGCAAGAGGAGAAGCTTGGGGGGCTCTGGGGGTACCAATTTAGGGGGTCTGGCCATACAAACCCAGGGGGTCTCTGTGGGTACAAACCTGGAGGGTCTCTGAAATTCAGCTCTGGGAGATTCAGAAATCCAGCAGACTGAGGGAGAGCCCCAAGATCCTGGAATTCAGTGATTCCCGTTCTGCTTCCATGGACAGTGGAGAAGCTGTGGGAAAGGAGAACCCAAATCTAGGCAGGAGTTAAATGGAATTCCTGTTCCTGGCCCCTCCACCTTCAAATAACCAAATAAACACTTTAGGATGTGATTGAAGCCCTGTTGGGCTGCTCTGGAGACATCCAAGGACTTCTACACATCCTAATTTCCTTTTCATTTGCCTTTTTTTGGGTTTTGAAAAGTTATAGTGACTGAGATTCCTTTTGGCTTGGATTTGAAGTTTTGAACTTTTGGATATACCCCAAACATGGAGAAACATCAGAGTTAAAGTGAAGGGGAAGCAGAGATGAGGGATTAAGGTTGGAAAGGACCTCTGAGATCATCAATTCCAGCCCTGGAGGTTAAAGCCTGATTTTCCAAACGTTCTCTTGCAGAAAGCCCCCCCAGAGTCCAGCAGGAGAAGCTGAAGCCTTGTCCCAAGTCCTGCTCTGAATTGGGCAGCCAATGTTGAGGAAAGCACAATTCCTGGGATTCACTGAAGGACCAGGATCAGCTGTCCAGGCCACGATTCCCTGGGAATTATCAGGATAAACGTTTGGCTGGGGTTCATTAGTCCCAACCACAGGGATGTGTTGGGGGTCCTGGCACAGAGCAGGGGCAGCAGGGAGGTGATGGATGCCCTGGGACAATCCCAATCCCTTCCCACTGCAGCATCCCAGCCCTCCCTCTCCCTGCTGAGTCCCTGGAGCTGCTCAGGGATCGTTTTGCCCCGGGATTTTGGCGGCTGTTGTCTCTCAGCTCAGCTCAGCTCAGCTCTCGTCAGCAGCACTGTTAATTGGGAGTTTGGCTGGCTGGGCCGCAGCGCCGCCCTCACCGAGGGACCCGCGGGAATTGTCAGAGCTGGGTGAGCTCCCAGCCCCTGGCACGGGGCCGCCCGGGCCATCTATAGCCTGGAGAGGAGAGTCAGGCACCGAGGGAGCTCCTGGCTGGAGCAGCAGCTGGTTCTGGAGCGCGGTCCTGAGGCTGACGCGGGAGATCCAGCTCAGCCTGGCCTGTGCCGGCTCCCTCTGCTCCACTGCAGTTCCTGCACTTCTGCAGGGCTCTGTGGGGTCCTCCATGGGGACCCACGCCATGAGACCCCACCTGCAGAGCTGCCCCAGCCCTGGGACACAGCACAGCACCTGGAGCTGCTGCAGAGAGCCCAGAGAGGCCCCGGAGCTGCTGCAGGGCTGGAGCCCCTCAGCTCCCAGGGAGCCAGGCTGGGAGAGCTGGGGGTGCTCACCTGGACAGGAGAGGGATCCAGGGAGAGCTGAGAGCCCCTGGCAGGGCCTGCAGAGGGACTGGGGACAAGGCCTGCAGGGACAGCACACAGGGAATGGCTCCCACTGCCAGAGGGCACCCATGGGTGGCATCTTGGCAATGAGGAATTCCTGCCTGGGCTGGCATTGCCAGAGCAGCTGGGGCTGCCCCTGATCCCTGCAGTGCCCAGGGCCAGGCTGGGCACTGGGGCTGGAGCAGCCTGGCACAGTGGAGGTGTCCCTGCCATGGCAGGGGTGGCACTGCAGGGGCTCTGGGGTCCCTTCCCACCCAAACCATTCCAGGACTCCCTGACTCTGTGATCTCCATGGGTTATGAGAAGCACAGTCAGGCTGGAGAAGCCCTCCAAGTTTATCAAATCCAGGTTATAGAATTCCTCCCTTTGGGATTTGTCTCAGCCATGGCTGTTGAGCCCTCCTGGTTCCCCATTCCTGCAGTGCATCCCCCACACCCCCGTGCTCTTTCCCAGCTCCTGCTCCACCCTGTCCCTCCTGTGTGTCCTGTCCTGCTGCTGACAGAACAGATGTTTGCACATCTGGAATGCTCCCAGAGGATTTGGGGCTGTTCATTCACTCAGCCATCAGGAATAAATCTAAGCCAGGAGCCTTTGGGTCTGTCCAGAAATGCAAATAAAGCCGGGTTCAGTGCCAGGTTCAGAGTTTGAATCATGCCAGGTGCTCTGCTGGGGTCAGGGAGGAGGTGTGTGTGGAGCTGTGGGCACAGGGGCTGACAGGCTCTGCTCTCTCCACAGCTGGTGTACCCCCACGACTTCAGGCTCACCGAGAAGGAGGTAACCTCCCCACCCTTCCTTCCCTCCTCCCTCCTTTGCCAGCAGCTCTCCAGCGTCTCACTGGCTGTTGGTTTTTTGCAGAAAACGAGCATCTGCTACCTGTCCTTCCCAGACTCCTACTCAGGTGGGTGACTCCGGGGGTGACAGAAGTGTCCCTGGTGGGAGGACAGTCCCTGGGGTGCAGCAGGGGACTGCAGGGAGCACCCTGGGGCTGAGCCAGAGCCCCCGTGCTCTGCTGGCTGGGAACCTGTGCTCCAAGGGAATTCCCAGTGTGGCCAGGAGGGGTGGCAGCTGTCACATTCCTGTGCTTGGGGGCAGGAGCTGGGGAGGGGACACTTCCAGCAGAAATGTTCCCAAACCTGAGTTTGTACTTCACAAAGGGATAATGAGAAATAAATCTGCTCATCCAGCCAGGCCCTGGGGCTTTGAGGGTTGGGTTTCTGCATTTTCATGGAATTCTGGAACGGTTTGGGTGGGAAGGGACCCCAGAGCCCCTCTGGTGCCACCCCAGCCATGGCAGGGACACTTCCCACTGTCCCAGGCTGCTTCAGCCCCAGTGCCCAGCCTGGCCTTGGGCACTGCAGGGATTCAGAGGCAGCCCCAGCTGCCAGGGCCTGCCCACCCTGCCAGGGAAAAGCTTTTCCTATAGTTCCATTTCCCTTTTCCTTCCCATTTTGCTTCCTTTTTGCCTTCGCTCTCCCTTTCGGATTTCTGTGGTTTCTCCCCCATCCCTCCCCGTTGCCTGCTGGGTTTCCCCGTGGCCCCCTCCCGCTGTGCTGGAGCCGTTCCCTGTCACTGTGCCCGTGTCTGTGTCGCAGGTGGCCTCGGGGACACGCAGTTCAGCTTCCGGCTGCGCCAGGCCGGGGGCTCCCGCAGCTCCCCGTTCCAGGACGACGGCCGCTACAACCGGGAGGCGCCGCTGACCCTGCAGGTGCGTCCCGGCCCTCACCCTGCCGGGCAAAGCCAGGGGTGCCGTGGATCTGGGCTCCCTGGGGAAACCTCCTGCTCTTGGCTGGGGGAATTGCGAGACAAGAAGGGTTCAGCACAGGGATTGCCCTGTGTGCTCGCAGGGAGGGAGAGCGGGACAGAAAACTGCTGGGACTGGGAGCTGCTGGGACAGGGAATGGGATGAAAGGTGGGACTGGGTCAGGGACAGGGAATGGTGGGACTGGGTCAGGGACAGGGAACTGCTGGGACTGAGAATGGGATCAAAGGTGGGACTGGGTCAGGGACAGGGAATGGGATCAGGGGACAGGGAATGGTGGGACTGGATCAGGGGATAGGGAACTGCTGGGACTGGGAATGGGATCAAAGGTGGGACTGGGTCAGGGACAGGGAATGGGATCAGGGGACAGGGAATGGGATCAGGGGATAGGGAACTGCTGGGACAGGGAATGGGATGAAAGGTGGGACTGGGTCAGGGACAGGGAATGGGATCAGGGGACAGGGAATGGTGGGACTGGATCAGGGACAGGGAACTGCTGAGACAGGGAATGGGATCAGGGATAGGGAACTGCTGGGACTGAGAATGGGATCAGGGGATAGGGAACTGCTGGGACTGGGAATGGGATCAGGGGACAGGGAACTGCTGGGACAGGGAATGGGATCAAAGGTGGGACTGGATCAGGGATAAGGAACTGCTGAGACAGGGAATGGGATCAGGGATAGGGAACTGCTGGGACTGAGAATGGGATCAGGGGATAGGGAACTGCTGGGACTGGGAATGGGATCAGGGGACAGGGAACTGCTGGGACAGGGAATGGGATCAAAGGTGGGACTGGATCAGGGATAAGGAACTGCTGGGACAGGGAATGGGATCAGGGGACAGGGAATGGTGGGACTGGATCAGGGATAGGGAACTGCTGGGACTGGGAATGGGATCAGGGGATAGGGAACTGCTGGGACAGGGAATGGGATCAAAGGTGGGACTGGATCAGGGATAGGGAACTGCTGGGACTGAGAATGGGATCAGGGGATAGGGAACTGCTGGGACTGGGAATGGGATCAAAGGTGGGACTGGATCAGGGACAGGGAATGGGATCAGGGGACAGGGAATGGTGGGACTGGATCAGGGGACAGGGAACTGCTGGGACAGGGAATGGGATCAAAGGTGGGACTGGATCAGGGATAGGGAACTGCTGGGAGAGGGAATTAGGTCATGGGGATCAAAGAGTGAATTGAATCGAAGAGAGGGAACTGAACTGAGTCAGGAGGACCCCCAGCTATTTTGGGAGGTGGAGGAGAATTAGGGAGACCCCAGTTCCACTAGGAGAGGGAACTGAATTTGGGAGACCTCAGTTATTTTGGGAGAGGGAACTGAAACAGGGGCAGCCTGGCAAATCTGGGAGAGGGAGCTGAAGCAGGGACACCTGCCACTGTCCCAGACTGCTCCAAGCTCCAACGCCCAGCCTGGCCTTGGGCACTGCCAGGGATCCAGGGGCAGCCACAGATTTTCCTCTGGGACTTCTATTCCAGGGCCAGGAATTCCTCACTGCCAAGATGCCACCCATGGCTGCCCTCTGGCAGTGGGAGCCATTCCCTGCGTGCTGTCCCTGCAGGCCTTGTCCCCAGTCCCTCTGCAGGCCCTGCCAGGGGCTCTGAGCTCTCCCTGGAGTCTCCCTCTCCATGTGAGCACCCCCAGCTCTCCCAGCCTGGCTCCAGTTGTGTCTCTCCCTGTGCCCCCATGGAAAGCTCTCTTGGAGGGCTGGGAGGTGTCAGAGCAGGGGGATGGCTCAGGAGGGGTTGGTGGCAGTGGGGCTGGGCTGTCCTTAACTGTCTCTCTGTTCTTCTTCTGTCCCTCCCTGTCTCTCTGTCCCTCTGTCCCTCTGTCCCTCTGTCCCTGCAGCGAGAGGCTGCTCACTATTTTGGGTACGTGTACTTCCGGCAGGTCAAGGACAGCTCCATGAGGAGGGGCTACTTCCAGAAGGTCAGTGCTGAGTCTGGAACCCCAGGATCCCTGGGGCTGGAAAAGCCCTGCCAGCCCATGGAGCCCCAGCTGTGCCCAGTGCCCACCTTGCCCTGAGTGCCACCTCCAGGAGTTCCTGGGACACCTCCAGGGATGGGCACCCCAAAGCTCCCTGGGCAGCCCCTGCCAAGGCCTGACCCCCCTTTCCTTGGGGAAATTGCTGCTGATTTCACCCAGACCCTCCCCTGGCCCAGCTTTGTCCTGTGCTGGTCCATGGGGACATCTCAGTCCCAGCAGTGTCCTGAGCTTCGTGCCCTCCACCTCCAGGAGCTCCTTTCTGACTCCTGCTAATGCAGAATTCAGTTTTTCCATCCCCACTAAACCAGTGAGTTTTCCACTGGAACAGTGGGATTGCTCAGGGAAGGAATTATCACACTTGGATGAGGTTTGAATTCAAACGGCCAAGTTTGGAGTTGGACAGGAGGGGTTTAAATGACTCCTGCATTCCTAATTAATGCACTCATTAATGGCTAGGGGAAGAGGAGAGTCAATGTAACAATGAAACCTCCAGTGGGGCTGGGTTGGGACAGCTGTAAAAAACCAGGGATTTATTTCACAAGGAGGCCCCAATTAGAACAAAAAAGGCCTTGCTGGACACAATTTGTTATTCCAAGTTCTTTTGTCCTTCCCCAGCATTCCTTGACTTTGTTTACCTGCCCAATTCCCATTTCAGGAGTCACTCTTTTGTGCTTCTCCACCTGAAATGGTTTTTGGGAGCTTTGAACCCACCAGCAACTGAGTTTTATTCCCTCTCCAGCTGCTCCTTTGCCAGGCCGTGCTCCCATCCCTTTGCTCTCCCAAATCCTGGCTCACGAGCAGGTGGCAGCAGGAATTCCACCAAAGTGCTGCTTGGGAGCTGCTCCATGGATTTAGTGCTGGGGTTTTTAAGTTCCCCCCTCTCTAAGCAGCACAGAAATGTGCAGTGCTGGGGTCGGGGGGGTCCTGATCCCAAATGTGCCGTTCCCAGTCCCTGGTGCTCGTGTCCCGCCTTCCCTACGTGAACCTGTTCCAGTGCCTGCTGCAGCTGATTGCCCCGGAATACTTCGACAAGCTGGAGCCCTGCCTGGAGGCAGGTGAGCTGGGGGCAGGGATTCCAGCCTGGGACAGAGGGGCTGCATCGGGAGGGTCCTGGAAAACAGCTGCAGTGCTCCAAACGGCTTCATTCTGGAGCAGATTCCAGCAGGGATGAACCTCCTCCTGCTCGTCCGAGTGGATAACCAGGTGTAAAGGAGGCATTGTGGGGAGGCAGGGGATGGGGCTGTCAGTTTGGATGCAGGGTGTTCCCAAGGAATGCAGTGTATTCCCAAAGCCAGGAATCTGCTGTGCCTCCATCAGGCCTTTTGTGCCTGATTTCATCCTGATCTATCAGCTCTGGGTTTGCCACAAGCCAGGAGGGTGTGTGAGCTGGGAAAGGGAACAATTCCCTTTCAGAATGCCAGGATGAGCTGGATTTTCCCTCAGGTGAATCTCTTCCCTTCCCTGTGTCCCTCAGTGTGCAACGAGATCGACCAGTGGCCACCCCCAGTGCCTGGCCAGACCCTGAACCTGCCTGTGATGGGAGTTGTCATCCAGGTACCTGGGGACCTGTGTTCCGTGTTCCTGCACGTGAAATCCCTGCTCAGCCCACATTCCCCACAGCCCTTCCAGCTGGAAATGGTGCCTGGGATTGCCCTGCCAGTCCCACCCAGTGTGATCCCTGCTCTCCTTGCCCTGCAGGTGAGGATCCCATCCCGGGTGGACAAGCCAGGCTCCAGCCCAGTGAAGCAGTGCAACCAGGAGGTGAGAGGGGCTGGAGCAGAGGGAGGAGCTGGGTCCTGAATCCTCTTGGGAACCCTTTGGGCTGGGATCAGTGTGGTCTCAGCAGTTCCACGCCAGGCTCTCCTGCCTGGAGTCACACAGGGCTCTGTGCACCCACTCCGGGTGCTTTGCTCACTGCTCCCCTTGCTTTTCCTGGGAAGTCAGGCCCTGCTGGGTCTCCTGCCTTCACCCTGGAGTTGTTCTGAATTTGCTTCAGTGTTTTGGTTCAGCTCTGGTTTGGATTCCTCCCTTTCCCCTTTCTCTGACTAACACTGGTTTGGTGCCACATCTCTAACCCTGCTGGCTCTGCTGTGTCTCAAACACTCTCCCACCAGAGGAAACCCTGGAAAACAAAGGAGCAGGCATGGGCAGCCTTTCCCATCTGGAAAAGAAGGGAATCTTCCTTGTTTGTAGGCACAGGAATTGGTTTGGGATGGAGTGCTGTGCCCACCTCAGGGTGTGAGCCTTGTTCCCTGTGTTCCCTGTGGCTGCCTGGTGGAATTCCAGGCAGCCTGCTCCCATCTCCTCACAGTTCACTAACAGCTACTAACAGCCTTTTCTCCCTTCCTCATCCAGAATCTGTTACCAGCCCCCCTGGTTCTCCCCAGTGTTCATGAGCTGGATCTGTTCAGGTGAGAGGCTCCTGCCGACCCTCTCCCCTCCACCTGCCGCCCTCTCCCTGCTGGGAGCATCCCCTACGTCACAGGGATGGTGCACACTCAAACACTGCTGCGTTCCAGGGACTCCTTTGGGATTCTGGGCAGGCTTTGAGCTGAGGGCTGTGCCTGCACAGCCCCAGGGCCAGGAGAGGGGCTGGGGGTGAGAGCTGGACCTGACCCAGCCCAGAACCCCCCAGCCCTGGGCTAAGCCCAGTGTGGGCAGCAGGGCAGGGGGATCCTGCCCCCGTGCCCCCTCAGGTGCTGCCCCAGCCCTGGGGACACAGCAGCAGCACCTGGAGCTGCTGCAGAGAGCCCAGAGGAGGCCCCAGAGTGGCAGGGGTGGCACTGGATGGGTTTTGAGGTCCCTTCCCACCCAAACCATTCCACTCTGATCACAGATTGCGTGACTGTGCTTAGAGCATTTCCTTTAAACTTGTATGAAACAAGTGAGTGACAGCCCAGGTGAAAACAGCTGAATTTCCCTGTGGAATGCTGAAAGTCCATCCTAGATCTCAAATTCCCAGACAGGAGCACACCCGGGGGGGCTTGCAGGCCACAGCTGTGTCTGTTCCATCCTGACTGACCCTGTCATTGTTCCCATTGTCCCAGGTGCTTCCAGCCAGTGCTGATCCACATCCAGATGCTGTGGGAGCTGATGCTGCTGGGGGAGCCCATGGTGGTGATGGCACCGTCCCCAACCATGTCCTCAGAGATGGTCCTGGCCCTCACCAGGTACCACCCACAGGGTGGGAGGGACTGGGAGCTGTGACACCAAATTCTGGCAGCTTTTCCCTGCCACATGCACTCTGTGCTGCTCACCTGGGTTGGGTTCAGTTTGCTCTTGGAAGCTTTGCAAGACAAGCTGCAAATATTCCACGCTCATTTTCCAGCAAGGATAGAGAGGAGTACAAAGGAATCTCCCCTGATGGGTCCAGCCCTGAGGAATGTTCTCTGCCCAGCTCAGAGCTCTGCATTAGCACAAAACCCCAAACACAGCAGCATCCCTAGAGAGGGTCAGCCAGGCGAGGTGCCAGGTGCTGCCCTGGGCTCAGCCCAAGGCCCTGGAGTGCTCCAGGCTGGGACAGGGGGCTGGAAAGCTGGGAAAGGCCCTGGGGGTGCTGTGCCAGCAGCTGGGCACAAACCCAGGGTGGCCAGGGGGGCAGGAGGGCGATGGGCCCTGGGCTGTGGCAGCTCCAGGGTGGGCACGGCCCCAGGGCAGGGACTGTGCCCTGTGCTGGCCTGGGGTGACCCTGCCACGCCTGGGGTGACCCTGCCACGCCCAGGGTGACCCTGCCACGCCCGGGGTGACCCTGCCATGCCCGGGGTGACCCTGCCACACCCAAGGTGACCCTGCCACGCCCAGGGTGACCCTGCCACGCCCGGGGTGACCCTGCCATGCCCAGGGTGACCCTGCCACGCCCGGGGTGACCCTGCCACGCCCAGGGTGACCCTGCATGGCTCTGTGCCTGTCCCTGCAGCTGCCTGGCCCCGCTGCGTTACTGCTGCGATTTCCGGCCCTACTTCACCATCCACGACAGCGAGTTCAAGGAGTACACCACGCGCACCCAGGCCCCGTGAGTGCCCCTTGTGCCCTGCCACCTCTCCCCAGGGACAGCCAGGGCCACCAGCGCTCAGCCTGTCCCCTCCTTCCAGGCCCAACATCGTCGTGGGCGTCACCAACCCCTTCTTCATCAAGACCCTGCAGCACTGGCCGCACATCCTGCGGGTGGGCGAGCCCCGCATGTCAGGTGAGCCCCGGGGAGCTCAAGGTGACTGTCAGTGGAGTTCAGGGTGAAGGGGGAGCTCAGGGGGCCTGCAGGGGAGCTCAGGTGCCAGGGTGGCTGCCAGGGTGTCACAGTCATGACAGCCATAATACACAGAGCATCATCACACAATTTCAGAAAGCTTTGAGCATTCCTCCATACACAGTAACACCTTACTGCCTCAGACGGCTGCAGGCATCTGCCCTTGCTGGTCTTTGCCCACCCTTTTATGCCCTCATGTTCATGCAGTGCACCTGTGTGCCCCCTGCTCCACGGGCACACCTGGGCACCCCATGGCTCAGTGCTGCTCACCTGGGCACCCCATGGCTGTCAGTGCTGCTCACCTGGGCACTCCAGGGCTGTCAGTGCTGCTCACCTGGGCACCCCATGGCTCAGTGCTGTCAGTGCTGCTCACCTGGGCACCCCATGGCTGTCAGTGCTGCTCACCTGGGCACCCCATGGCTCAGTGCTGCTCACCTGGGCACCCCATGGCTGTCAGTGCTGCTCACCTGGGCACTCCAGGGCTGTCAGTGCTGCTCACCTGGGCACCCCATGGCTGTCAGTGCTGCTCACCTGGGCACCCCATGGCTGTCAGTGCTGCTCACCTGGGCACTGAGCTGCCCTGGCAGTGGTTTCCTCTCCTGGGAGAGCCCAGCAGCCACAGGAGCTCACCTCTGGCTGTGGCCATGTGCAGGATGAGCACGGAGCTGGGGCAGGGTGTGGGGAGCAGGAATTGCTGTCCTGGAGCTTCCAGGGCAGGAAATTGAGAGAGGTGGAGAGAGAGAAAGCTCCTCTCCTTTATCGAGCACCTCTGTTGGCTGGGAAGCCAAGGCAGCCCGGGGGAGGAGGAGCTGGTTTTCAACACATCCTGATCCCAGAATTCCAGCAGGGAAGGGAGCTGGGACTGCTCTGAGGGTGGGCAGGGGCAGGGCTGGGTGTCCCCAGGTGCAGTCCCAGCAGGAAGGACAGAGCCTGAATTGTCCCCGCTGTGTGGCACAGGAGACCTGCCCAAGCAGGTGAAGGTGAAGAAGCTGGCCAAGCTGAAGACCCTGGACACCAAACCAGGTGGGTGCAGGCCTCAGGAATCCCTCAGGACTGATCCTTCCCTTGGGGTTTGGCAGCAGGGAGCTGTGTCCATTTGTGACTCCTGGTTTTTCCTGATGCCGTGGTTTTCCCACCCAGGAATCTACACTTCCTATAAAACGTTCCTTCACAAAGACAAAACCCTGATCAAAAGGCTGCTGAAGGTAAGCACCTCCCACCCTGTCCTGGTGGGAAACTGCCAAGAGCTCCATTTGATCAGACAGAGCTCTCCAAAGGGGCAGGACTTACACTTTGGGATGATTTAGTCTGTAATGGGTCCATTCATCATGCCCAGTTTACAATTTTCCATTTGATATTGAGGATTAAATCCTGGTGCTAGCGATAAACTGAGTGGGAATAATTTATATTTAAAAAGTCCTGAAAAAAACCCCAGGTTTTGTGTAGTAAAACTTGAAATTTTAATGTGTTTGAGTGGAGGGTGGAGTCTGTGCTATGGGATCTGGAGTTTGGGATCTGGAGTTTGGGATCTGGAGTTTGGGCAGCACTTCAGGCTTCTGTGCCTGCAGAGCTGCAGGTTGTGTGTGACAGTGAGGGGACACCTGGGTGACACTGGGTGACCCCACATGGCCCAGCTGTGCCGTGGGTGACTCTGGGTGACCCCACATGACCCAGCTGTGCTGTGGGTGACACTGGGTGACCCCGTGAGACACAGCTGTGCTGTGGGTGACTCTGTGTGACCCAGCTGTGCCATGGGTGACACTGGGTGACCGCACATGACCCAGCTGTGCCATGGGTGACACTGGGTGACCCCACATGACCCAGCTGTGCCGTGGGTGACTCTGTGTGACCCAGCTGTGCCGTGGGTGACACTGGGTGAGCCCACATGACCCAGCTGTGCCGTGGGTGAGACTGGGTGACCCCGGGTGACACGGCTGTGCCATGGGTGACCCCACATGACCCAGCTGTGCCGTGGGTGACACTGGGTGACCCCGGGTGACACGGCTGTGCCATGGGTGACCCCACATGACCCAGCTGTGCCGTGGGTGAGCCCACATGACCCAGCTGTGCCATGGGTGACACTGGGTGACCCCGGGTGACACGGCTGTGCCATGGGTGAGCCCACATGGCCCAGCTGTGCCGTGGGTGACACTGGGTGAGCCCACATGACCCAGTTGTGCCATGGGTGACACTGGGTGACCCCACATGACCCAGCTGTGCCGTGGGTGAGCCCACATGACCCAGCTGTGCCGTGGGTGACACTGGGTGACCCCGGGTGACGCGGCTGTGCCGTGGGTGACACTGGGTGACCCCACATGACCCAGCTGTGCCATGGGTGACACTGGGTGACCCCGGGTGACACGGCTGTGCCATGGGTGACCCCACATGGCCCAGCTGTGCCGTGGGTGACACTGGGTGACCCCGGGTGACACAGCTGTGCCGTGGGTGACCCCTCTGTCCCGCAGGGCATCCAGCGGAAGCGCCCCTCGGAGGTGCAGAGCGCTCTGCTGAGGAGGCACCTCCTGGAGCTCACCCAGAGCTTCATCATCCCTCTGGTGAGTGCAGGGACACCTGGGGGACAGGGAGCAGTGCCTGGGACAGACCCCAGGGCAGGGAACCCTGGAGGGGCTGCATGGGAAGGACCTTTAAACTCATCCCATCCCCTGCCACAGCAGGGACACCTGCCGCTGTCCCCAGTGCTCCAAACCCCACTGCCCACCTGGCCTTGGGCACTGCCAGGGGCACCACAGGAGGCTCCTCACCTGGAAGTTATTATTTTTATTTTTATCTTTTCTTGTTTTAGGAGCATTACATGGCCAGCCTGATGCCTCTGCAGAGGGCCATCACTCCGTGGAAGGTAGGATGCACTTCCCAGTCCTCCTTCCCTTTGGGATTGGGAGCGGTTACAGGGTGCTGGGCACACTCCTGGGAACCTCCCCTGTTGAAGGAAGAGGGTTTCACTCCTTTAAAAATTCATTAAAAAGTTGAAAGAACTCTTGTGACAGATATTCCCAGTTTTACCAGCAGCTGAGTTACTGGGAATCTCACGTGAGGATCAGCCTTGGGCGGTTTTTATCCTCAGTGCCTTGGGCTCCTTTCCCACTGGAAATGCAGCCCTTGTTTTCCTGGTCTCCTTTGGGATTCTCTGATATGGATTTCCGTGGACTAACGTGGATTTGCTGTGCAGAATCCCCCCCAGATCCGCCCGTTCTGCCAGGAGGATTTCATGAAGAGCCTGGAGCACGCTGGGCCCCAGCTCACCTGTGTGCTCAAGGGGGACTGGCTGGGGCTCTACAGGTGAGAACCCTGATCCCACCCCAGCTGGGCCTGTCCAAATGGGCAGCAAACCCTGCAGCAGCACTGGGAGCTGTGGGGCCTGCAGAACTCAGCCATGGATTAACTCAGGATGCTCAGGGAGAGCAAATCCAGCCTGGGGTTCGAGTGTTTTAAATGAGTGGAGATCCTGCAGGGGAGTTGGTCCAGGGTTTTCCTGGATAGTTGGTTCTGACTGGGATGGAGAAGACACTTGGTTCAATAGGAGTGGGAAAAATGCAGAAGTTGGATACCCAAGGAAGGAAAATGGGAAATGGGCAGATAGAGAATGAAAAAAATCACAGAAAGTGATCAGAAACAATAATTATAGAATTATGGAATGGGCTGGGTGGGAAGGGACCCCAGAGCTCCTCCAGTGCCACCCAGCCATGGCAGGGACACCTCCCACTGTCCCAGTGTGTGCCCAGCCCCAGTGCCCAGCCTGGCCTTGGGCACTGCCAGGGATCAGGGGCAGCCCCAGCTGCTCTGGGCACCTGTGCCCTTGTCCTGCTGTGTCCCCAGCCAGCCCAGGGCCCCCTTGACCCCTTCCCAGGGTCCCAGGGTGGGGTTGTTGGATAGGATTGTCCCTGCGGGTCCCTGCCAGCTCCAGCACCCCACAATTCACAATTGCTGACCTCTCCACAGGCGATTCTTCAAGTCCCCCAACTTCGACGGTTGGTTCCGGCAGCGGCACCGCGAGATGACCCAGAAGCTCGAGGCCCTGCACCTGGAGGCCATCTGTGAGGCGGTGGGTGACAGGGACAGGGACAAGGACAGGGCTGGGACAGGGACAGGGCTGTGGCTGTGAGGCGGTGGGTGACAGGGACAGGGACAGGACTGTGTCTGTGAGACGCTGGGTGACAGGGACAAGGACAGGGCTGGGACAGGGACAGGACTGTGTCTGTGAGGCGGTGGGGGACAGGGACAAGGACAGGGCTGGGACAGGGACGGGGCTGTGTCTGTGAGATGCTGGGTGGCAGGGACAGGGACAAGGACAGAGCTGGGACAGGGACGGGGCTGTGTCTGTGAGATGCTGGGTGACAGGGACAGGGCTGGGACAGTGCTGTGTCTGTGAGGCGGTGGGTGACAGGGACAGGGACAAGGACAGGGCTGGGACAGGGACAGGGCTGTGGCTGTGAGGCGGTGGGTGACAGGGACAGGGACAAGGACAGGGCTGGGACAGGGCTGTGGCTGTGAGGTGCTGGGTGACAGAGACAGGGCTGGGTTTACTCAGAGATGAGAAGGCTCCAGGGAGAGCTGAGAGCCCCTGGCAGGGCCTGCAAAGGGACTGGGGACAAGGCCTGCAGGGACAGCACACAGGGAATGGCTCCCACTGCCACAGGGCAGCCATGGGTGGCATCTTGGCAATGAGGAATTCCTGCCTGGGCTGGCACTGCCAGAGCAGCTGGGGCTGCCCCTGATCCCTGCAGTGCCCAAGGCCAGGCTGGGCACTGGGGCTGGAGCAGCCTGGCACAGTGGAGGTGTCCCTGCCATGGTGGCACTGCAGGGGCTCTGTCACTGTTTCAGGAATGAGGATGGGAAACCCCTGCTCACCTTCAGGCTTTCCTTAGGGGAATCCCTTGGGAAGCGTCCCTGAGGGAAGCCGCTCTCTCCTTAGGACATCGTGGCCTGGATGAAGGACAAGTCCGAGGTGGAGATCGTGGACCTGGTGCTGAAGCTGCGGGAGAAGCTGGTGAGTCCCTCCCTCCCTGCCTCCCCCTGCACTCCTTCCTCTCTGGGTGGAGAGAAATCCGGGGCACAGATGGCACCTGTGCCGTGGAAAACCTGGAGGACTGGGAAGCTCAGGGAAGTTTGGTGTTTGTGTGAAATCCTCAGAATGAGGAGGATGCAGGGAAGTCCTTCCCCTCCCGAGGCGTTTCCTGCCCCTGTTTATCCTGAGCTGCAGCAGGCAGAGCCCAGCAGAGGGGAAAGGCCCCTGGCATGTGTCCATCCCCGTTTGCTGCAGGTGAGGGCTCGCTGCCAGCACCTGCCCGTCAAGGAGGAGACCCTGCAGAGGGTGGGTCTCTACATCGACACCATCATCGGCTCGCTGCCCGAGGACCTGCAGACTGTGCTGCACCACCCCTGAGCCGGGGGCTCCTGGAGACCCTTCCCGGGCTGTCCCAGCCTGTCCCGGCCTGTCCCAGGCTGTCCCGGGCTGTCCCGGCCTGTCCCAGGCTGTCCCGGGCTGTCCCGGGATCGCGGGCGGAGCCGGGCCGGGGCTGTCCCCGCCGCACCGCCCCTGGGTGGCCCCGCAGGGCAGGAGGAGCCGCCCGGACACCTCATCCTCCTCACCCTGCTTGGATCCTCGGCAGCCCCGTCCCGCCCGGGAGCGGCAGGAGCGGCCCTGCAGGGGCACGGGCAGGAGGTGGCGGAGCCGTGCCTGGCCCTGGGCAGCCGCGGGAGCAGGAGGAGGATTGTGGACGTGGACAATTGCTGCTCTGTTCCTCCAGGGCAGGGCCAGAGCAGGGGCTGCAGCAGCCGCAGGGATCAGAGCTCCCCGGAGTGCCTGGGCATGGCTGCTGGCAGGAGCTGGCCCCAAATCCTATTTATTCTGCTTGGAAACCCAGCCCGAGCTCCAGGGACACGGCGGGGCTGGGGCTCTGCCCGAGGCTCTGGGAGAGCTCCTGCCAGCCCCTTCCCAATAAAACCTGGAGAAGCCGATTGCACGGCCTGTGCCGAGCTGCAGCGGGCCCTGCTGCTGTGCCCCCGCCTCCAGAGCAGCTCCTGGGCCTGGATCCCCTTCCTGCCTCGGGAATGCATTGCTGGGACCGGGGCACTGGCGCTCCAAACCTGCATTGCGCCACTAGGGGGTCCATCCAGGGACGGAATTTTATCCTGAAAGAAGGGTTTGGGAGGGATGTGGCAGCCTGGAGGGCTGAACCCAGCACCTCCGCACGCGGTGGGGTTGTTGGATTGTTCCTGCCCTGAGCTGGGGCAGCTCCCAGTGCTCCCAGTGCTGTTTCCATCGGTCCCTGCCCGTTCCCAGGGCTGGGGAAGGGCTGAGGGGTTGAGCTCTCCTGAATTTCCCCTCTGGAGCCAGGCAGAGCTGCAGGAGGCTGCTGGGTGTCTCAGAGCCCCTGCCCTGCTGGAGTAAGGAGATGTGAGCAATATCCTTCAGGATGGTGTAAATCCTGACATATCCCACGTGTGTCCATGTAGGCCCCAAACCCTCCTGTAAGCAGGAAATTGTGGTTTAAAAAAAACCCTGGAGCCAAACTGGGTCCTGGTTTGGAGGCTGGGGAGGTTTATTGGGTGGGGAATGGTTGTCCCTGCTCTTGGTCACTCGTAGCCATCCTGATTTTCCAGAGAGTTCACAGCACCTGGGGGTGGCTGTGTGTCCCTCTGCCCCTCCCAAGGCATCGAATCACAGAATCACAGAGGCATTTGGGTTGGAAAAACCTTGGAACATCGAGTCCGACCATTCCCAGCACTGCCAAGGCCACCACTGACCGTGTCCCCAAGTGCCACATCCTCAGCCGGGCTTGGAAATCCCTCCTGGAGTGGGGACTCCAGCATCTCTTGTAGCTGTTCCTCAGCAGCCTGAACTTCCCTCTTTAGGAATTCTCCCTCGGGGATGCATTCTTAGCTTTGCATTCCTCCCAAGGAGGCCAGACCCCATCTCCTGCAAGCCCAATATCCCAGAGGCCTGGAATGGTTTGGTGGGAAGGGCCCTCAAAGCCCCTGCAGGGCCACCCCAGCCTCAGTGGTTCCAGCATCCCATCCCTGTGGGGTCCCCAGCGCTGTGGGACCTGCCCAGCCCCACCTGTGCCCTCCCCAAACCTCTCCAGGCACCAGGGGCTGCATCCAGGGGGTCCTGCTGGGACACCGGGAGCCGTGGCAGGTGGCACTCGAGGGGCTTTGGCAGGGTTTGAGGCAGTGTTTCCCACCCAGCCATTCCAGGATTCCCTGAGCTGCTGGGAGTGCGCAAATCCCAACCGGGCTTTGGGCTGCCCACAGGGAACAGGATGTAGTAGGAGCAATCCCCAGGGAATGGGTGAGGTGGGAGCAGCCCCCAGGGAATGGGTGAGGTGGGAGCAGCCCCCAGGGAATGGATGAGGTGGGAGCAGCCCCCAGGGAATGGATGAGGTGGGAGCAGCCCCCAGGGAATGGATGAGGTGGGAGCAGCCCCCAGGGAATGGATGAGGTGGGAGCAGCCCCCAGGGAATGGATGAGGTGGGAGCAGCCCCCAGGGAATGGATGAGCTCAGGGAGCAGCCCCCAGGGAATGGATGAGCTCAGGGAGCAGCCCCCAGGGAATGGGTGAGGTGGGAGCAGCCCCCAGGGAATGGGTGAGCTCAGGGAGCAGCCCCCAGGGAATGGGTGAGGTGGGAGCAGCCCCCAGGGAATGGGTGAGCTCAGGGAGTGGGATGAGCTCAGGGAGCAGCCCCCAGGGAATGGGTGAGGTGGGAGCAGCCCCCAGGGAATGGGTGAGGTGGGAGCAGCCCCCAGGGAATGGATGAGGTGGGAGCAGCCCCCAGGGAATGGGTGAGCTCAGGGAGCAGCCCCCAGGGAATGGGTGAGGTGGGAGCAGCCCCCAGGGAATGGGTGAGCTCAGGGAGTGGGATGAGCTCAGGGAGCAGCCCCCAGGGAATGGGTGAGGTGGGAGCAGCCCCCAGGGAATGGGTGAGGTGGGAGCAGCCCCCAGGGAATGGATGAGGTGGGAGCAGCCCCCAGGGAATGGGTGAGCTCAGGGAGCAGCCCCCAGGGAGTTGTCGTAGAAAGCCTCGATCCCCTCGGGGCTCTGCAGGGACAGGCTCCGGGCCAGCACCTCCCGTCGGAAGTTCTCCCTCATCCAGCCATAGACCAGACTGTGCAGGAAGCCCTGCAGGGACACGCTCAGGGCCTGGCGACACGGCGACACAGGGTCAGGGCTCCCGGTCCCTGCAGGCGCAGCCCAGGCAGGGTGGCACAGGACACGGGGGGACTTCCCTCTTGGTGTGGCCAATTAAAGGACATCCACCCTTCGGGGAAAGCCAAAGGGGGAAATCCCAACCCAAAATCCCAACCCAAAATCCAGTGGGGAGAGCCACGCTGGGCCCAGGGCTGTGTCCTCACCCTGCCCAGGGTGTCCCCAAGGGCTGTCACAGCTCCCACGTGGGATGGGGACAAATGTCCAGCCTGGAGCCCTGGAAAAAGGGCTTTACTCACTGTGGACACGTAGAGCACCAAGAGCGAGGCAGGGCTGATGCTGGTGAAGGAGAGGATGGTGAGGAGGAAGGCTGTGGGTGGGACACAGAAGGACATTCCTTGGTGGGACAGCCTCAGTGTGACCCTGCAGGGCTGGGGACACCCTCAGTGTGACCCTGCGGGGCTGGGGATGATGGGGACAGGCTCAGTGTGACCCTGCAGGGCTGGGGATGATGGGGACACCCTCAGTGTGACCCTGCGGGGCTGGGGGCCGGGGACAGGCTCAGTGTGACCCTGCGGGGCTGGGGACAGCCTCAGTGTGACCCTGCAGGGCTGGGGGAGCTGGGGACAGGCTCAGTGTGACCCTGCGGGGCTGGGGATGATGGGGACACCCTCAGTGTGACCCTGGGGAGCTGTGGGACACCCCCCGGCCTTGCCTGGCGTCCAGCAGAGCAGGAAAACCAGCTGGAAGTACAGCAAGGCTCTGCTGACGCCGCGGCCGCTCCTGCCGCCGGTGCCGCCGTCCCGGTGCGGGCCGAGCAGCGGCAGCGCCGCGTTCCCCCGGCAGCGGAGCCGCACCCGCCGGTACAGGAGCTGCGGGCGGGCAGACGGGCGGGGCTCAGCGCGGCCCGGGGACCCCCGGGCCTCCCCAGGGCCGGGACCTCACCGAGCAGCAGCCGAGCACCAGCCCCAGGTACAGCAGGAAGATGATCTTCTCCTCCAGCCCCGCGTTCGTGTCCCCGCCGGACTGGGGGGCAGCGGGAATGAGCGGGGCCGGGCCCCGGAGCCCCCCGGAGCCCCCCGGAGCCCCCGGCCCCGCAGGGTGGCTGGGTGGGTGGGGGCAGCGAGGGGAGGCAGCGCCCACCTGGGAGCAGATGTCCCGGCTCGGGTGGATCAGGAGGAGGCAGCTGCAGGGACAGAGCGGCGCTGCAGGTCCCAAAGCCTCGCCCGGTGCGCGGGGGCTGCCCCGGGCAGGGCGGGGCGGAGGGGCCGTACCTGGAGCAGTAAAGGCCGAAGGTGTCGTTGGAGCCGGCCCAGGGCACCACGGGCGCGATGGCGGCGGCGGAGGAGCCGCGGGCGAGCAGCTGCACCAGGAGGGTCAGAGCGGGCACCAGCCTGGGCACGGCACCAGGGACAAGGGCCGGTGTGAGGCGGGAGCCCCGGGCCAGCCCGGCACGGCCCGGGCGCTCCGCCGGGACTGGAACGGGCACCTACCAGGCCAGCACGTAGGGAATGCCCTGCCAGGCCCGCTCCAGGCAGCGGCTCCGCTCCTGCGGGAGAAGCGCCGTGAGCCGGGGCTGAGGGGCGGCCGCGGCCGAGGGTCCGCCCCGCCAGGACCGGAGGAACCCCAAATTCCCGGGCTAAGGGGCTGCCCTGGACCGGCCCGCCCCGCCAGGACCGGGGGAACCCCGAACTCCATAAAGGGGCTGCCCTGGACCGCCCCGCTGCTCCCTTGCCCTGGCAGCGCCGTGCGTGCCCAGGGCGACTCCCGGTGCGCCCGGGCCAGGCTCGGACCTGCAGCGCTGCCGGGGGCCGGGCTCGCCCCCCGAGCACGGTGCGGTGCGACTCGTACGCGTAAACGACGACCATGAGGAACGAGACGGCGTAGGAGGTCTGTGAGAGAGAGGAGAGGGAAAGGGACCGCGGATCCTGCTGTGTCCAGCGCCGCCAGGGCACCTTCCACGCCGGACACCCCCACTGCCGCTGCCCGTCCCCTCCCCGTGCTCCACCCCGGCCCCGGCAGACCTGTCCCGGTGCCCATCCCGCGGAGGGGACCCCAGGACAGTGTCCCCAGGACACTCCAGCCTCAGCCGTCCCCAGCAGTGTCCCCTTACCGTGGTCAGCATCCGCCCGTAGGGACAGACGGCGTAGGCGGGCGCGGAGAGCGGGGCCGGCAGCAGCGGGATGGTTCCCGTGCCCAGCAGCGCGGTGGCACCCAGGAAATCTGCCAGGGCCAGGAGGAACAGGGGCCGCAGCTGGGGACAGGGCACCGCGTTAGCTCTGTCGGCAGCAGCCCCTGGCAGCTCCCGCGGCCCTTCCCGGGCTGGGCTCGGCGCCTCCCGGGGACCGGGGCGGATGCCGGGTGTTGGGGCATCCTGCACCTCCTGCCCCCTGCCCGGGGCTTTAAACCCGCTGTTGGCTCGGCTTTGACTCGGGCTTAGCTGGGGCCAGACCCAGCCCTGTGTCCCTGGGAGCCGGTGGCACTCACCTGGATGTGGCAGCATTGCCACAAGCCGGTGCACTCACCTGGATGTGGCAGCACTGCTACAAGCCGGTGGCACTCACCTGGATGTGGCAGCAGTGACACTGCCACAAGCCGGTGGCACTCACCTGGATGTGGCAGCAGTGACACTGCCACAAGCCTGTGCACTCACCTGGATGTGGCAGCAGTGACACTGCACAAGCCTGTGCACTCACCTGGATGTGGCAGCAGTGACACTGCCACAAGCCAGTGGCACTCACCTGGATGTGGCAGCAGTGACACTGCACAAGCCTGTGCACTCACCTGGATGTGGCAGCAGCGCCCCTGCCAGGAGGTGACAGCGAGGACGGATCCGCTGCCCAGGAGGCTGCAGGGGACGGGGTGGGGGATGAATGTCCCGGCCCGCCAGGTGCCAGCCCCGGGCGAGGGACAGGGACAGGACAGGACAGGACAGGACGCACCTGAGCAGCGCGGCCGGGACGGTGACGGCCGCCAGCGCCAGGACCTGCGGGAGGCACGGAGGCAGCGCGGGCTGGGCAGCGCCGAGAGGCCGCGTCCCGCCCGCGGCCGCGCTCGGAGCGGCTCCAGACCGCGCTTGACGAACCGGAGCCGGGCGGACCCCGGGCCCGGGAGAGCGGGGCAGGAGCCGGGGAAGAGCCAGGTCCGGCCCCAGCGAAAGCCCGGCCCGGCCGTGTCCCTGCCCGGCCGTGTCACCCTCCCTCTCCGGTGGTCCCCAAAGCGCTGGTGGCCCAAGCCCCGCGCGGGGGGACCTCCCTCGGGCAGGGTTTGTTGGAACGGGAAGGCAGCGCCCCGCAGCCTTACCTGCATATCCGAGAGAGCCGCGGGCTGCTCCTGCGCTCTGGCCATGGCCGGAACCCGGAGCCTTGCCGGCCGCGGCCCGGGCGGATGGGTCGGGAGCTGGAAGCGGCTCCCGCTGCGGCCCGGGCTCGCTCCACGCCCCGCTGGGGGACACGGCCGCGGCGCAGCCGGAGGAACCTGCCCGGCCGGGGCGGCAGCGGCTTCCCAGGAGCTTCCCAGGGAGCAGCGGCGCCGTGCCAGCCCCGGAGCGGGGAGGGATCGGCCCCGGGCACGGGAGAGCCCAAATGAGCGCTCGGATGCCCCCGGGAATGAGGGAGCAGCGCGGGAGAGCAGCCGGGAGCTCCTTGTGGGGCTGGAGAGAGCCCAGAGCGGCCCCGGAGCTGCTGCAGGGCTGGAGCCCCTCAGCTCCCAGGGAGCCAGGCTGGGAGAGCTGGGAATGCCCAGCCTGGAGAGGAGAAGGATCCAGGGAGAGCTGAGAGCCCCTGGCAGGGCCTGCAGAGGGACTGGGGACAAGGCCTGCAGGGACAGCACACAGGGAATGGCTCCCACTGCCACAGGGCAGCCATGGGTGGCATCTTGGCAATGAGGAATTCCTGCCTGGGCTGGCACTGCCAGAGCAGCTGGGGCTGCCCCTGATCCCTGCAGTGCCCAAGGCCAGGCTGGGCACTGGGGCTGGAGCAGCCTGGCACAGTGGGAGGTGTCCCTGCCATGGCAGGGGTGGCACTGCAGGGGCTCTGGGGTCCCTTCCCACCCAAACCATCCCACGATTCTCAGTGCCAGGCTCCTCTGCATCCCCTCAGCTGCCACAGCCCGACTGCAGGTGCAGGAATTAACCATTCCCGTTCTCACACTCCCAGGAACCTCTGGAAATCACGGGATTTAACGATTTTGTGATAATTTTAACCCAAGAATGCTCCAACATCCACCAAAAATCCCCGAGGAATGCCCATCCAGTCCCCAGGAGCCACCAGAGTCCCCTCAAAGAAGAATTTTACCTTTATTTCAGGGATATTGGCTGCAGGGACAGAGGGAAGAGGGAGGGGAGCAGAGGCAGGAATGGCACTGGGAGCTGCAGGAGGGTGACAGTGACACGGAGCTGGGCACTCCTGGAGATGTCCCCTGCAGCAGCTTCCTCATCTTCCTCATCCTCCTCTGCCAGGGACAGACAGAGGGCATGGGATGGATCTGGGTCCTCACAGATGGATCCTGCCTTGTCCCTGCTCTCCCTGCTGGATCCCACACTGGTTCCCTGCTGGATCCCACACTGATCCCCTGCTGGATCCCACACTGATCCCCTGCTGGATCCCACACCGATTCCCTGCTGGATCCCACACTGATTCCCAGCTGTCCCTGCTGGATCCCACACTGATCCCCTGCTGGATCCCACACCGATCCCCTGCTCTCCCTGCTGGATCCCACACTGATCCCCTGCTGGATCCCACACCGATCCCCTGCTCTCCCTGCTGGATCCCACACTGGTTCCCTGCTGGATCCCACACTGATCCCCTGCTCTCCCTGCTGGATCCCACACCGATTCCCTGCTGGATCCCACACTGATCCCCTGCTGGATCCCACACTGATCCCCTGCTGGATCCCACACTGATCCCCTGCTCTCCCTGCTGGATCCCACACTGGTTCCCTGCTGGATCCCACACTGATCCCCTGCTCTCCCTGCTGGATCCCACACTGGTTCCCTGCTGGATCCCACACCGATCCCCTGCTCTCCCTGCTGGATCCCACACTGATCCCCTGCTGGATCCCACACTGGTTCCCTGCTCCAACCTGTGCTCCCAGCTGGGTCCCACCCCATTTCTCTGCCCTGCTGGGTCCCCACCACCCCTGGGCCCATTCCAGGTCACTCCATCCCGCAGGAGCACAGGGAGAACAGGGATCCATGCCCCCAGCCCGAGCAGTGAAGCCACAGCAGGAGGAGGCTCCACCTCCCTCTGGAGTCCTGGGAATGGCTCCGGGGAAAGAGTTGGAGCCATCCCTGCCATTCCAGAGGCACCCCTTGATCCAACACTTCCAAACTGGGAGCAGGGACTGGGCTCTCTCCTGGCTGAGCCAGCACTTCAATCCTTGAGGAGCGTTTCAAACACTCCTGGGACAAACTCTCCCATCAGGGCAGCACCTGGATCCTGCTGTTCCCGGTGGGAACATCCCCCAGCTCTGCCCAGGGCACGTTTTCCCTGAGGATTTTTTGGAGGAGAAATTGGCACCGAGGGCTGCACTGGCCACAGTGGAATCCAGGGAGTTTGGCTGCTGACAGGGCCAGGACAGCCAAGGAGCAGAGGAGGAAGTTCCACGTCCCTGTCCTTGTCCCTGGCAGTGCCAGGAGTGGCTGATCCTTCCCAAGGCTCTCTGGGCAGCGCAGCACCAGGAGCTGCTCCCAAACCTGCTCTTGACTGGGCTCCAGGACCCCCGGGGGTGCTAATCCAGACCTGTCCCTGTCTCTGGGCCTAGCTTTAGAGCCAGGATTTAATTCCAAACAACACCCTCAGGACGGGAATCGTCCACAGGGAGATCCTTTCTCCTTCCTAGAATCCCTGATAGCCCAGAGAGGATCCCTGGGAAGGAAGGAGAGCCTGAGCCCCTGATGAGCCTGGAGCTGCATCCACTGGTTAAAATAGGCCCTGGAAAAGAGCCTTAGGGGAAATGCCCAAGATTTCCTGCACTGAGCCCCATCTTCCTGAGCTTTCCATGGCCTGCTGCTATTTTAGCTCCACCTAAAGTGCTTCCCACATTCCCTTTCATCTCCTGAGTCACCAGCCTGGCTGGAGCTTGAAGATCCACGTGAATTCCACTCGGTGCCACGTCTGACAGGTAGGGATTGCTTTTAAACCACCTTTAAAAAACCTCAGCATCTTCAATTCCATGGTTTCCAAATCAAGTCTCAACTCGAAGCAAATTCCCACCACAGAGGCTTTGGGGCTGGAAAAGTTGGCACAACCTCACTGCAAGTTAGTGCTAAGAACCCCAGCTGGAGCCCAAATCCTGACAAGTTAGTGCTAAGAACCCCAACTGGAGCCCAAATCCTGACAAGTTAGTGCTAAAAACCCCAGCTGGAGCCCAAATCCCGGAGAGGTGCGAGCGTGGCCGGGACGAGGTTTCGGTCAGTCCTCGGGAAGGAGCTCTCACGGCAAAGGGAATAAAACCCAGCCCTCATCTCTTGCCGTGGGGCCACCAGGAGCCGTGGGCCGAGCTCTTGGCGATGCTCAGCTTCTCCTCGGGGCTGAAGTGCAGGATGGCCAGGATGGCCGTGAGCGTCTGCTGGCGGCCCCGCGCGTCCGGCAGCGTCAGGAACCGGTACACCACGTTCTTCAGGTACTCCAGGTTGGCTCCCTCCCTGCTCTTATCGCGGCAGTTCTTCTGGATCTCGTCCCGCAGCGCCGCCACCTCCTCGCGGTGCCGGTCCTCCTCGGCCAGGGCCCGGCCCTGCAGCTGGTGCAGCTGCGCCTCCAGCCGGTGCCGGTGCTTGCGCAGCGCCGCGATCTCCACCTCCTTGCGCGCCAGCTGCTCCGCGTACAGGAAGAAGGTGGGCTCGGAGCCGGAGCACAGCTGCAGCTCCTGGGGCAGGATCTCCGAGGAGTCCCGGCCGGGAGCGTCCCCGGGGCCGGGCCCGCCCTCCCGGGAGCCCTTGGGGCCGTGGGGCAGCGCGAGGGCGCGGAGCCGCTCCAGCTCCCGGTCCTTCTCGGCCAGCACGGCCAGCGCCCGGTCCCGCTGCTTGTGCATCTCCTCCTCCAGGCGCAGCGCCCGCTCCCGGAACTGCAGCTGGCACCGCTCCAGCTCCTGCCGGTGCAGCTGCTGCAGCTGGGACAGCTCCTGCTGCCGGGCCTCCAGCTCCTGCCCGTGCCGCTTCTCCGCGTCGTCCGCGGCCAGCTGCAGCAGCACGTGCTTGTCCTGGAGCTCCGCCAGCTGCTCCCGCGCCTCCTCCAGCTCCCTGGCCAGCCCCACGTCCCTGCTGGCCTTGCTCTTGAGCACCTGCTGCGCCCTCACCTTGTAGCGCTCGAACTCCTCCTTGAGCTGCCTGAGCTCCTGCTGGCAGTGCCCGCCCGGGGCCCTGTCCCCGTTCCCGTCCCCACCACTCGGGGACGGCTCCGGCTCCTGCGGCTCCTCCGCCTCCGCGCCCTTCCCGGCCGCCGCCTGCAGGAGCTTGCGCAGCTTCTCCATCTTCTCCTTGAGCACGCTCACGTCCAGGGTGGCCTCCTCCACGGCCACCTCGCCCAGGGAGCGGCTGGAGGCGGCGATGGCCAAGGTCTTGTTCTCCAGGTCCAGCTGCACGATGCGGTCCTTGAGCCTCTGGATGGTGCCCTGGTCCCTCTGCTTGGCCTTCTCGTAGGTGCCCAGCAGCTCGGACACCTGGGACACCTGGGCCTCCAGCTCGGCCACGCGCTGCTCCTCCCGCTGCGAGCGCTGCCGCAGCTGCTCCTCGGCCTGGGCTGTCTGTGCGGGGACACAGCAGGGTTAGGGCACCATGGGGACACACGGGGACACACTTGGGGTCACACAGGGACACACCTCGGGTCACACAGCGACCCTGCTCTGTCCAAACCAACAAGGGGCCCTTCCCACCCCAGGAACCCTGCCTGAGACACCTTCCTGTCCTGGCTTTTTAGGGTTTTGTGTGTTTGGAATCCTGGAATGTGCTGGGTGGGAAGGGACCCCAAAACCCCTCCAGTGCCGCCATGGCAGGGACACCTCCCACTGTCCCAGGCTGCTCCAGCCCCAAAGTCCAGCCTGGCCTTGGGATCCAGGGGCAGCCACAGCTGCTCTGGGCACCCTGTGCCATTTATTTTGAACCTCCTGGAATCTGAGGGACTGGGAAGGGGAATTTGTCTGACTCCAGCCCCATTCCCTGGATACATCCCACGGAGAGCTGTTCCCCAGAACTGTCATCCCATCAACCCAAGCCAGGATTCTATGGACTCTCAGAGACTGGGAGAGGGAATTTGGCTCCTCTAGCCCCAGTCCCTGGACACCAGCCAGCAATCACCTTCTTCATCTCCTGCACCAGCTGCAGCTGGAAGTGGTTCTTGAGGCCGGCCATCTCCTCCTGCAGCTCCTGGATCCGCGGGTCGGCCCTGCCGCTCTCCTCTCGCACGCCCTGCAGCTCCCTGCGCAGCTCCTCCAGCTCCTGGCCCAGCTGCCGCGCCTGCTGCTCGTGGCCCTGGGCTCGCTCCGCGGTGCCGGCGCTGCCGGCCAGCGCCTCCCGGGCCTGCTGCAGCTCCTGCTCGGCGGCGCGGCGCCCGTCGCGCTCGGCGCGCAGCAGCTCCTGCAGCTCGCGCAGCATCAGCCCGTGGTCGCCCTGCTCGCGCTCCCCGCTCGCGCTGCTGCTCCAGGAGGCGGCCGCGGGTCTGGGCCAGCTGCTCCTGCAGCTCCTGCAGCCGCTCGGCCTCGGCCCGCGCCCGCGCCGCCGCCTCCTCCAGCTCCTGCTTCATCTGCCGCCGCTCCGCCTGGTACGAGGCCTCCATGCGCGACTTCTCCTGCGTCACGGTGGCCAGCGCGCCCGTCAGCGTGGCCAGCTGCGCCTTCAGCTGCTGCAGCCGCCGCTCGGGCTCGCCGGCGCTCGGCTCCCCGCCCTCGGCGCCGCTCGGCTCCTCGGCCCTCGGGGAGGGGCCGCCCGCGGCTTTGTCCTCCTCGTCCCCCCCGGGCGGGCTGGCCGCGGTGTCCGCGCCGGCGGCCGTGCCCGCGCTGTCCTCGCTGTGCTCCGAGCTCCGGTCGTCCGGGGAGTCCGCGGCTGCGGGCGGGGGCACGGGCAGCTCCCCGTCGTGGGACACGGACAGCGCCTTCAGGCTGGCTTCCAGCGCCTCCTTCTCCTTCAGCAGGCTCTTGTAGGCGTGGACGACGTCCTTGAGGCGCGCCTGGAAGCGCAGGAGCTGCTGCTTCTGCGTCTCGATGGTCTCCAGCAGCTCCTTCCTGCTGGGGCCGCCCCCGAAGTTCATCCCGAACTTCTCCATGGCGGGGGAACCTGGGGGCGAGCAGGGCAAGGAGAAAGGGCACCTTTGGGATGGGCAATAGCATCGCCCTGGGCGCACCAGGACACCAAACGGGCAGCAAAGATCACAAACACCACCCTGACCATGCCCTACCCAGGAGGGCCATCCTGAACCCCTCAGGAACCCCATCCTGACCCGCCCAGGGCTCCCACCCTGACCCCGCCAGGACAGGCCCCTGACCCCCAGGACACCACTCTGAGCTGCCCTCCAGGACCCCCACCCTGACCTCGCCAGGACAGGACCCGGACCCCCAGGACACCACTCTGAACTGCCCTCCAGGACCCCCACCCTGACCCCGCCAGGACAGGACCCGGACCCCCAGGACACCACTCTGAGCTGCCCTCCCGGACCCCCACCCTGACCCCGCCAGGACAGGCCCCTGACCCCCAGGACACCACCCTGAACTGCCCTTCCGGACCCCCTTCCTGACCCTCCCGGGACCCCCATGTTGAGCACTCAGACACCACTCCAACCGCCCAGACACCCCCCAGACCCCCCTGGGCCCTCCACTGTCACCTCCTCAGGAGCACCCTGACCCCTCAGAACCCCTCCTCAGGAGCACCCTGACCCCCGGGCCACCGTGATCCCTCCGGACACCACCCGGGCCCAGCACCGTCAGCCCCTCTGGACCATCCCGACTCCGACCCTGACCGCTCCGGCCGCCCCGCAATCCCCGGCCCCGCCATCCTCACCCCCGGTCCCCCCTCACCTCCGGCCGGTTCCGCCGCGCCGCCACTTCCGCCGGAAGCTGCTGGAGGAGGGGGGCAAAGGCAGCGGTTACAGGCGGGGCGGAGCCGCCCCCAAATAAAGCGATCTGTGGGCGTGGCTACACCGAGGGGCGGGGCAACGTGCGCGTGCACACCGGTGTGGGCGTGGTTTCTGTCCACATGGGGCGTGGCCTCAGCGCGCGACGCGGAGAGCGACGTGGGCGTGGCCCGTGGCTTTGGGGGCGTGGTCTTATGGCGAGGGGCGCGGCCTGAGCGGCAAGGAATGGTCGTGTCCCCACGGGGCGTGATCATTTATGTGGGCGTGGTCTGATGATGGGGCGTGGCCTTTGGCCCGGCTCCGCACGGCGGTGACAGCAGGGTGATGCCTTGTCCCTCCGTGTGTCCCCGGGGGTGCCCCGTGTCCCCTCGCGTCCCCTCGTGTCCCTCCGTGTTCCCCCATGTCCCCTTCGTGTCCCCCCCTGTCCACCCGTATCCCCCCGTGTCCCCTCGTGTCCCCTCGTGTCCCCTCGTGTCCCTCCGTGTTCCCCCATGTCCCCTTCGTGTCCCCCCCTGTCCACCCGTATCCCCCCGTGTCCCCTCGTGTCCCCTCGTGTTCCTCCGTGTGCCCCCGTGTCCCCCCCGTCCACCCGTGTCCCTCCGTGTCCCCCCGTGTCCCCCCGTGTCTCCCTCTGTGCACCCGTGTCCCCCTCTGTCCACCCGTGTCCCCCCGTGTCCCCTTCGTGTCCCCCCTGTCCCCCCGTGTCCCCCTCTGTGCACCTGTGTCCCCCCCGTCCCCTCGTGTCCCCTCGTGTCCCGTTGTGTTCTTCCCGTGTCCCATCCCGCGCCTCATGTGCCCTCGTGTCCCCCCATGCCCTCCCCGTGTTCCCCCACGTCCCCCGTGTTCCCTCCGTGTCCTCCGTGTCCCCCCCATGTCCTTCGTGTCCCCAGTGTCCTCCCCGTCGTCCTTGTCCTCCTGTGTCCCCCTGTGTCCCGCTGGGTCTCCCCGTTTCTCCCCCACCCCCTTGCGCCCACCCCGGCCCCGTGTCCCCTCCGTGTCCCTTCTGTATCCCCCCGTGTCCCCTCCGCGTCCCCTCTGTATCCCCCCGTGTCCCCTCCGCGTCCCCTCTGTATCCCCCGTGTCCCCTCCGTGTCGCCCCGAGGGGGTCTCAGTGCCAGCCTGCAGTGGGGTCGTGGCGGGCGGGGCAGGGAGGTGACACCGAGCGGTGTCCCCGCCGCAGACGGCGGAGCGGGACGAGCAGTGTCGCGCCCCGTCCCGTGCTGTCCCCACGTTGGTCGCTGTCCCCCCAGCCCCTGCAGCCCCAGCCCAAGGGGGTGTCCCCGCTGGGACGGGCCTGAGGAGCATCCCGGTGCTCCGAACCCTCCGCATAGCGATGGGGACGAGCTGGAGCGCCCTCGGCGTGTCCCAGTGCCACCTCAGCCGGGCCCCGTCCCCGCTGTCCCCTGCGGGAGGGGCCCGGGGCTGCTCGGTGTGGCCGGAATGCCCCGGAGCGGCCGGGATGAGTGAGACTCGACCCGTGCTGGCTCGGCGTCCGTGAGTCCGGCCCTGCCCCGTCCTTGGCCGCGGGCTGTGGCCAGCAAAGCTCCGGTCCCCACAGAGACCCCAGGACAAAACTTTGTCACCCGTGTGTACATTCTGAGCCGACAAAGAAACGAATTGGCTCTAAACGACATTAAAATCTCTTTCATTAATTAGCAGTCTGTCTTCTACTGGGTATTGAATGCTTCCTTGGGCAGGGACACCTCCCACTGTGCCAGGCTGCTCCAGCCCCAGTGCCCAGCCTGGCCCTGGGCACTGCAGGGATCAGGGGCAGCCCCAGCTGCTCTGGCAGTGCCAGCCCAGGCAGGAATTGCTCATTGCCAAGATGCCACCCATGGCTGCCCTGTGGCAGTGGGAGCCATTCCCTGTGTGCTGTCCCTGCAGGCCTTGTCCCCAGTCCCTGTGCAGGCCCTGCCAGGGGCTCTCAGCTCTCCCTGGATCCCTCTCCTCTCCAGGCTGGGCACCCCCAGCTCTCCCGGCCTGGCTGCAGAGCAGAGGGGCTCCAGCCCTGCAGCAGCTCCAGGTCCTTCTGATGTTGTCCCCAGGGTTGGGGCAGCTCTGCCGGTGGGGTCTCACCTGAGGGGGCACAGGGGCAGCATCCCCCTCCCTGCTCCCCAGGGCTGAGGGGTTCTGGGCTGGGTCAGGTCCAGCTCTCACCCCCAGCACCCCCAAATCCTTCTCCCAGGGTTGCTCCAGCTGCTTATGCCCAGCTCGGTGCCAGCAGTGTCTGACCACTCTCACGCTTGGCGTGCTGCCCCCAGACCATTCCACGTCTCTGTGACCCTGAGCTGCCCCTCCCCGCCATGCCCTGCCCATGGAACCGGCCCCTCTGTGACATCACCCCGGCCTGGTGGCACTGTGGGCACTGCCAGGGCCCTGGGTGTCACCAGAGGTGACAGCTCTGCTCTGGCTCTGCCACCTGCAGTGTTGGCACTGATGGCTTTGCTGTGGCTGCTCGTCCTGCTGGCCCTGGCTGGTCCCGTGAGGGGCAATTGGATCACCTGCAAGTCAGTGGCCACTCGGGGGGTCCCTGGCACGGCCTGGGCACAGAGGAGCCCCTGGGGTTCCCTGTCCCTGCTGTCCCCGAGCAGGGCACTGATGGCTTTGTGCTTCCAGGGGCACTTGCGGGCTGCGGCCCTTGGATTCCGACCACAGCTCTGCTGGCACGTCCCATGTGGGTGGCACCAGTGTCCCCTCAGGGGCCTGGCCCGGCATCGTCAGCATCCAGGCCACCTGGGAGAACGGCACGTGGCACATGTGCACGGGTGTCCTCCTCAGCTCCCAGTGGGTGCTCACGGTGGCACACTGCTTCGCCAGGGCCGGGTAAGAGAGAGCAGGGACAGACATGTCCCCAGAGCACGGGCAGGCGCCCAGCTCACAGCACCACCTGGGCAAGCAGAAGGCCGGGAAATGCTGGGCTGCTGCAGCCCGTGGCTCTGCTCCCTGTCACCCCTCTGTCCATCTGCTCCCCAGGGGCATCTCCACGTGGGACGTGGTGATCGGGGCCACAGATCTGAGACAGCGAGGTCCCGGGGCTGTGGTGAGACGCATCCAGAGGCTCCTGATGCATCAGCGATATGTGACCGCCACAGCCAGGAACGACATCGCCCTGGTGGAGCTGGACCAGCCCGTGGAGTGCAGCGACTACATCCAGCTGGGCTGTGTGCCCGACCCCTCGCTCAGGGTCTCGGAGCTGAAATCCTGCTACATCGCCGGCTGGAACTTTGCCAGAGGTGAGTTCCCAACAGGATGTGTGCTCCCAGGGCGAGCTGGGCACCCTGGGACACGGGTGGGACACAGACAGGGACATAGACTGGGCACAGACAGGGACACGGGCTGGGCACAGGCAGGGACACGGACTGGGCACAGACAGGGACACAGGCTGGGCACAGACAGGGACACGGGCTGGGCATCCTGGGACACGGGCTGGGCACAGAGAACATGGGCTTGGCACCCGGGGACACAGGCTGGGCACCCCAGGGACACGGGCTTGGCACAGGCAGGGACACGGGCGGGACACAGACAGGGACACGGACTGGGCACAGACAGGGACACGGGCTGGACACACACAGGGACACGGGCTGGACACAGACAGGGCACACACAGGGTCCGGCCGCACGGCGCCAGCGGGGCCGGGCTCGGAGCAGCCCGGGCTGGGGGAAGGAGCCTCCACCAAGACAGAGCATGGAACCGGACGAGCTGTAAGGTCCCTGCTCACCCAAACAATTCCTGCTGGCCCTGGGAAACCTCGGGGGTTTGGCCCCTTCCCCAGGCCAACAGCAGGGACACAGCTGGACAACATCACCCATGGGGAAGGGGCAGGGACACAGCTGGACAATGTCACCCGTGGGGAAGGGGCAGGGACACAGCTGGACAACATCACCCATGGGGAAGGGGCAGGGACACAGATGGACAATGTCATTCCGTGGGGAAGGGGCAGGGACACAGCTGGACAATGTCACCCGTGGGGAAGGGGCAGGGACACAGCTGGACAACATCACCCATGGGGAAGGGGCAGGGACACAGCTGGACAATGTCACCCATGGGGAAGGGGCAGGGACACAGCTGGACAATGTCACCCATGGGGAAGGGGCAGGGACACAGCTGGACAACATCACCCATGGGGAAGGGGCAGAGCCAGGCCTGGGAAGGGGGCTCACCCCAGGCAGGGGAAGGGATGGGTACCGAGCTGCTGGGGCTCATTCCCCTCTGTGCCCACAGCTCAGGGAGCAGTCATGGTGCTGCAGGAGTCCAAGGTTCACCTCATGGACACGCAGCTCTGCAACAGCAGCCGGTGGTACGCGGGGGCTGTTCATGCTGACAACCTGTGCGCTGGGTACCCACAGGGCGGCATCGACACCTGCCAGGTAGGAGCCCCCACAGGCAGCCCAGCCTGTCCCCTGTCCACCCTCCCCACCCGTGAGTCCCTGTCCTATGTCCCCCTGTCCCCAAGGCCCGTTCCTGCCCACAAAGCACATCCAGTGGCCCCGGCAGGCCCAAAGTGCAGATGTGACCATAGAACATCTGTCCTCTGCACATCTGGGGCCCATGTGCAGAGATGGGAGAGCCCCCGACCTGTGCTGGGAATGTGCTGGGAATGCGGACCTGGCAGGGACTGGGAGAGAGGAGCCAGCCCAGGGACTGGGAGAGAGGAGCCAGCCCCGGGATTGGGAGAGAGGAGCCAGCCCCGGGACTGGGATAGAGGAGCCAGCCCCGGGACTGGGATAGAGGAGCCAGCCCCGGGATTGGGAGAGAGGAACCAGCCCCGGGATTGGGAGAGAGGAGCCAGCCCCGGGATTGGGAGAGAGGAGCCAGCCCCGGGATTGGGAGAGAGGAGCCAGCCCCGGGACTGGGAGAGAGGAGCCAGCCCAGGGATTGGGAGAGAGGAGCCAGCCCCGGGATTGGGAGAGAGGAGCCAGTCCCGGGATTGGGAGAGAGGAGCCAGCCCCGGGACTGGGATAGAGGAGCCAGCCCCGGGATTGGGATAGAGGAGCCAGCCCCGGGACTGGGAGAGAGGAGCCAGCCCCGGGATTGGGATAGAGGAGCCAGCCCGGGGATTGGGATTGAGGAGCCAGCCCCGGGATTGGGATTGAGGAGCCAGCCCAGGGACTGGGATTGAGGAGCCAGCCCCGGGATTGGTGGCAGCAGCCCCCCACAGTCCCTGAACCATCTCTCCCGGCACAGGGGGACAGCGGGGGTCCCCTCGTCTGCAAGGACAACAGAGCTGACTACTACTGGCTGGTGGGATTGCACAGCTGGGGAAGAGGCTGTGACAGAGCCAGGCACCCCGGCATCTACACCTCCACTCAGCACTTCTACAACTGGATCCTGATCCAGACGAGCCTGAGCCCTGCAGACATAAGTGGGACAGCACCGGAGCCGAAGTGCGCCCCGACTCCTAAGGCAGAGTTCACCATGGCTTCTGAGGAGGCCCCGACACCAGGGCCAGAACAAGAGGCACAAACAGAGCCAGCACCAGTGCCAGAGCCCACGCCAGAGCTGGTGGTGCCAGGGCCAGGGCCGGTAACAGACCTGACACCAGCGCCAGAGCTGGTGACGGAGCTGGTGCCAGAGCCCGAGTTAGTGCCAGTGCCAGTGCCAACCCCAGAGCCAGAGCTGGTGCCAGAGCCCGAGCCAGTGCCACTGCCACTGCCAACCCCAGAGCCAGAGCTGATGCCAGAGCCCGAGCCAGTGCCACAGCCAACCCCAGAGCCAGAGCTGGTAACAAACCTGGTACCAGTGCCAGTGCCAGATTTAACGCCAGAGCCAACGACGGTGCCGACGACGGTGCCGACGACGGTGCCGACGACAGTGCCGACAACTGTGCCGACAACAGCGCCGACAACGGTGCCGACAACGGTGCCGACAACAGCGCCGACAACAGCGCCGACAACAGTGCCGGTGCCAGAGCCATCGCTAGTGCCAAAGCCGACACCAGAGCCAGAGGAGGAGACAGAGATGGTGCCCGAGCCGGAGCAGCTGCCGGCGCCGACGACACCGGAGCCAACCATCCCCCCGGAGCCCGAGGAGCTGGCCCCAACCCCCGAACCAGAACCGACACAGGCAGCGGACAGGATCCTGCTGATCTCGGTGCCGTACCAGAGCCTGCTGCAGTTCTGCAACCTGCTGAGGGATTTCCTGCTGTTCCTGAGGAGCCAGCTGGGCTGAGCGCAGCCGGAGCGGACGCGGTTCTGCTGCCGAGCGCGGCCCCGCCGCTCCCTTGGGGCTCGGCCGCGCCGCGGGGCCCGAGGGGCCGCAGCCCCGGGGCCGCTCTGTCCCCCCGCCCGTCCCCTGCCGCCCCCCGTGCCGCAGCCCCGTTCGTGTTCAAACAACGCTGTTCGTGCTCCCCAGCACCGCCGCGTCTGCGCCTTTCCGCTGCGGGCAGCGCCGGGAGCCGGGAACCGGGAGCCGGGAACCGGGAGGGAGAACGAGCGGGGCTGGCCCGGTTCGGGAAGAGACGCGGAGAGCTCGGGGCGGGTGGGAAAAGCGCTTTAATACCGGGAACGGCAGCAGCCCGGAGCCCCAGGGACGCGGAGCTGCCGGAGGTGCCCCCCGAGCTGCTGCGGCCACCCAGGGCTGTCCCCTCCGTCCCAGCTCCTGCGGGGACCCCGGTGCCAGCCCCGCGGTGCCCTGGGGCCCAGCTGGGATCCCCGGAGCCGGGACATCCCCTCTGCTCCAGCGGGATCCAAAGAGCTGTCCTGGCTCTGGGGGAGTGCAGGGGCTTGGTGACCCTCCCGGAACGGGTCAGGGGTCCCGAATTCCGCCATCCACCCGTGTCCGGAGGCGGTTTGGGACCTGCCGCGGGCTGGCCCGGCCGCGCTGGCCCGGCTGCCCCGGAGCCCGCCCTGCCCGGATATCCTCAGTCCGCGGCTCGGGGGGTGCCGGAGCCCCCCGTCCTGCCGGGACAGCTCGGGGGGCAGCGGGGGCTCAGCGCGGCTCCAGGCCCCAGGCTGGCAGCGGGCGCAGCCCGGGGGGCAGCAGGGCGAAGCGGGCGCTCTCCAGGGGCTGCCAGGGCGCTGGAGCGGGGGTCCCGCCGGGAGCCAGACCTGCGGGATGGACACGGGGCTCAGGCACGGCCGGGGACACCCAGGGCACCCCCAGCAGCCCGGGGCGGCCGGGGCCGGCCCCTCGTACCGCAGCAAGCGTGGTCCCAGGCGCAGGGCCCGGAGGCGCAGAGGTGCAGCGGGGCCGGGGGGCGCGGCCGGGGGGCGAGGCCGTGCAGGGGCTGCGCCGAGCCCGCGGGGGGGTCCGCGAGGGGCTGCGTGGGGAGCGGACAGCGCCGTGTCACGGGGCTGCTCCGGCACCAGCTCACCCCGAGGGCACCGGGGCGCTCCAGAGGGCGCTCGGGCCGGTTGGGGTGTCCCCAGCACCCCGGGAGCGGCCATGTCCTACCCGTGCGGCGGCGGCGGCGGCACCGACAGCGGGCGGGATCCACTCGCACCAGGAGCCTGCGTGGGCACGGGCGGGGACAATGTCCGGGCTCGGGCAGTGCCCTGGGTCAGACAATGCCCTGGCTCGGACAGTGCCCTGGGTCAGACAGTGCCCTGGCTCGGACAGTGCCCTGGCCCGGACAATGCCCTGGCTCGGACAGTGCCCTGGGTCAGACAGTGCCCTGGCTCGGACAGTGCCCTGGCTCGGACAGTGCCCTGGGTCAGACAATGCCCTGGCTCGGACAGTGCCCTGGCCCGGACAGTGCCCTGGGTCAGACAATGCCCTGGGTCAGACAATCCCCTGGCCCGGACAGTGTCCTGGGTCAGACAATGCCCTGGGTCAGACAATGCCCTGGCCCGGACAGTGCCCTGGCTCGGACAGTGCCCTGGCCGGGACAGTGTCCTGGGTCAGACAATGCCCTGGGTCAGACAATGCCCTGGCCCGGACAGTGCCCTGGGTCAGACAATGCCCTGGCCCGGACAGTGCCCTGGCTCGGACAATGTCCCGGCCCGGCTCCCGGGGGCGCACGGGGAGCGGCCGTGTCCCTTCCCCAGCTCCCAGCGGGGCTCTGGGAAGCAACCCCGGGGTCCCAGGGCCAAATGCCAGCCGCGCTCCCTCCCAGGGGCGCCCCTGTGTCCCACGTCCCGTCCCCTCGGTCCCCGCGCTGTCACCTGCGCCGCCCGTCTCCAGCTGCCGCTTGCTCTCCCGTCGCCACTTGGCTCGGCGGTTCGAGAACCAGACCTGGGCAGGGGCGGGGGCTGAGGCTGCGGCCCCTGCCCGTCCCAGGCCCCTGGCACAGCTCTGAGCCCCGGGACACGGCCCCGTCACTGCCGGGAGCGAGCGGGGACACGGGAGGGACACGGGCACAGAACGGAGCTCGATCCCTGACATGGGCAAGGGAATGCCCGTGTCCTGGTCCCAGGCACGCACTGGGGCACGGGCAGAGGAATGGGTTTGATTCTGGGCATCAGAAGGGAAGGGGCTGCCGGGCACCCAGAGATGTGGATCTGGAGCTGCTGGGAGGAACGTGTGTGTGAGGGGTGTGTGCCAGGGAGTGTGCCATGAAATGTGCCAGGGAGTGTGCCATGAAATGTGCCAGGGCGTGCCAGGGAGTGTGCGCCATGGAGTGTACCAAGGAATGTGTCAAGGACTGTGCCAGGGAGTGTGCCAGGTGTGCCAAGGAGTGTGCCAAGTGTGCCAGGGAGTGTGCCATGAAATGTGCCATGGAGTGTGCCATGAAATGTGCCAGGGAGTGCCAGGGAGTGTGCGCCATGGAGTGTACCAGGGAATGTGTCAAGGACTGTGCCAGGGAGTGTGCCAGGTGTGCCAAGGAGTGTGCCAAGCGTGCCAGGGAGTGTGCCATGAAATGTGCCATGGAGTGTGTCGTGGAGTGTGCCAGGGAGTGTGCCAGCTGTGCCATGGAGTGTGCCATGGAGTGTGCCAGGTATGCCATGGAGTGTACCAGGGAGTGCGCCATGGAGTGTGCCATGGAGTGTGCCAGCTGTGCCAGGGAGTGTGCGCCATGGAGTGTACCAGGGAATGTGTCAAGGACTGTGCCAGGTGTGCCAGGGAGTGTGTCAAGGACTGTGCCAGGTGTGCCAGGGAATGTGCCAGGGAATGTGCCAGGGACTGTGCCAGGGACTGTGCCAGGCGTGCTATGGAATGTGCCAGGGAGAGTGCCATGGATTGTGCTATGGAGTGTGCCACGTGTGCCAGGGAGTGTGCCAGGGAGTGTGCCAGGGACTGTGCCAAGTGTGCTATGGAATGTGCCAGGGAGAGTGCCATGGATTGTGCCATGGAGTGTGCCATGTGTGCCAGGGAGTGTGCCATGAAACGTGCCACGTGTGCCAGGGAGTGTGCCAGGGGGTGTGCCAGGGAGTGTGCCATGAAACGTGCCACGTGTGCCAGGGAGTGTGCCAGGGAGTGTGCCACGGAGAGACCCCCGAGGCAGGACAAACGCAGCCCTGGGCAGTCACTGCCGCCCTCCGGAGCCCGTCCCAGCCCCGTGGCCAGCAGCGGTGACCCGGTTCGGAGGTGTCCCCGAGGGCAGGAGCGCTCCCCGTCCCCCGGAGCTGGCAGCCCCGATCCCGGCTGTCCCCCCGGGCTGCTCGGGGCACCGGGACGTGCCCGGGTCCCGCTCGGGTCAGGCGGGTCGCCCTTACCCTGATGGTGCTGTCGGGCAGCCGGGTGGCCGCGGCCAGGCGCTCGCGGGTGGCGCTGTCCGGGTACTGTCCCCTCCGGAACGCTGCAAGGGGACCGGGCTGAGCGGGGCCGGGCCGGGACAGCCACGCCGGCACCCGGGCGGGAGATGGCAGGGGGTGACTGCGGCCAGGCCAGGTATGGGATGGTTTGGGGTGCCCTGGGGTGGTTTGGGGTACTCTGGTGGGGTATGGGATGGTTTGGGGTTCTCTGGGGTAGCCTGGGGCGGTTTGGGGCCCCGCAGCGATGGCACGACCCCATCCCGAAAGCGGCATTGCCCCCCCGAACAGCCCCGCTCGGAGCGCACCTTCCTCCAGAGCCTCCGCCTGCTGCCTGGAGAACACGGTGCGGTTCCTGCCCCCGCTCCGGTGCCCGGGGCCCTGCGGGGGCTCCCGGCTGCCCGGGGCCGCGGGGGGCTGCGGGCCGGGGGGCGCGGCCGGAGGGGACCCTGCGGGGACAGAGCGGCAGCGGCTGGGCCGGGCCCGGTGCTGGGCCGGACCCGGTGCTGGGCCGGGCCCGGTGCTGGGGCGGACCCGGTGCTGGGGCGGACCCGGTGCTGGGCCGGACCCGGTGCTGGGCCGGACCCGGTGCTGGGGCTCCCCGGAGGGGCCAGGAAGGGTCAGGAGGGCTCCGGGCTCCGGGGCAAGGCTCACCCCGCGGGTCCCGGGGCTCGGCCGCCAGCCGGAGGTCGCTGGGCAGGGTCCTGAGCACGCGGTTGATGGAGGAGACCTGGGCAGGGGACAGGGGATGTGCCGGGAGGGGACGGGAATGGAGCTGGAGCTGTCTCTGGGGTGCTCTCCGGAGCCAGGGGTTCTCCGGCCGGGGGCCCAGCCCGTCTGCTCCCGGTTTGCGGCCCAGGACCCCGGAACCCCGGGCACAGACGGAATCTAACGGGGCGCCATTGGCACGGCGGGGCACCGGCAGGGTGGGTCCGTCCTTGGGGAGCGCAGCTCGCCCTGCCCGGCAGGGACACTTGTCCCGCGACCCGAGGAGGAGCCGGGCTCGGGGGTGGCGCTCGGGGCTCCGATTCCGCTGGGAAGGAGCGATCGCCTTCCCCTGCCCACCCGCTCCAGCTCCGCTTCTCACCAAGCACCGAGCCCTTCCCTGTGGGCCCTTCCCATTCCCGAGTCCTTGCCAAGGGCCCAAACCCTTCCCATCACACCGAGCCCTTCCCGGGACATCCATCCCACATCCCCAGCCCTTCCCTGTGCACCATTCCCACAGCCCCGAGCCCTTCCCTGTCCCATTCCCACTGCCCCGAGCCCTTCCCTGTCCCATTCCCACTGCCCCCAGCCCTTCCCTGTCCCATTCCCACTGCCCCAGCCCTTCCCTGTCCCATTCCCCCTGTCCCCAGCCCTTCCCTGTCCCATTCCCACTGCCCCAAGCCCTTCCCCGCTCCCATTCCCACTGCCCCAAGCCCTTCCCCGCTCCCATTCCCACTGCCCCAAGCCCTTCCGTGCACCATTCCCATGCCTCCAGCCCTTCCCTGTCCCATTCCCACAGCCCCAGCCCTTCCCTGTGCACCATTCCCACAGCCCCAGCCCTTCCCTGTGCACCATTCCCACAGCCCCAGCCCTTCCCTGTCCCATTCCCACTGCCCCAAGCCCTTCCCTGTCCCATTCCTACTGCCCCCAGCCCTTCCCTGTCCCATTCCTACTGCCCTGAGCCCTTCCCTGTCCCATTCCTACTGCCCCAAGCCCTTCCCTGTGGGCCCTTCCCATTCCCGAGTCCTTGCCAAGGGCCCAAACCCTTCCCATCACACCGAGCCCTTCCCGGGACATCCATCCCACAGTCCCAGCCCTTCCCTGTCCCATTCCCCCTGCCCCGAGCCCTCCCCCGCTCCCATTCCCACCTCCGCCCCCGGCCGTGGGTCGGACCCCGTCTCCTGCCCGTTTCCCGGTGAATTCCCGCAGCCCCGGGGCTCCGGGCGGGACTCACGCTGGGGATGCCGCTGCCGGCGCAGATTCCCTCGGCGTGCAGCTGCCGGCGGATCTGCCAGGCGAAGAGCCCGGGCTGCTCCAGCTTCAGCCGCGCGATCCGGGCCACCACGGCGGGGGTGGCCGTGCGGGGCTTGCTGCCCCCCGCCGCCTTGGGCCCCACGGCGCCCGTGCGGTAGTAGCGGCCCAGGATTTTGCTGACGCAGCCGTTGGACACCTGCGGGCAGGGCTTGAGCGCGGGGGGCGTTTGGGAGGGGCGGGAGACCCCCCCAGCCCCGGCCGGGCGCACCTTGAGGCTGCGGGAGATGTCGGAGCTGCGGGCGCCGCTCGCCGCCAGCGCGATGATTCTCTGCCTCTTGCACGCGGGGAGGGGGCGCCCGTTCAGGAAGAGCCCCCCGAGCTGGTTCACCCCGCTGGGCCCTGGGGAGGGGAACAGGGCTGGGGGCAGCGGGGCCGCCCGCGCTGCCCTCGCGGCCCCCCAGGATGGCACCGGGGAGGGGGACGGAGAGGGGAGATGAGGGGGTCCGGAGGGGCTGGGCAGGGGGAGCTGAGGGGGCTGCAGGGGCTGGGCGAGGGGAGCCGGGGCTGGAGGGACGCGGGGCTCGGGGCTGGGGCTGGGTGCAGGCAGGGAATGGGGACGCCGGCCCCAGGAAGCAGGAAAACACCCCCTGGAAGAGCACGGGGAGAGTTTGGGAAGGGCAGGGGGTGACAGGCTGCGGGGCTGGATGCGCCCGGGGCCGGGAGGGCCCTGCGGAGCCGCGGGTGAATGGGCGGCCGGGCGGAGCAGGGAATGGCGGCACGGCGCACCCCCGGGTCCCGCCGGGAACACCGCGCTCCTCACCTCGGTGCTGCATCGTGGAGAGGCTTCAGGGGCTGTGGGTGCCTGGGAGTTCCCCGTGGGACACCGTGGGTGCTGCGGGGCCGGATGAATCAGCGCCGCTGGCCAGGGCTCAGCCACGACCCTGCTGCGAGGAGGAGGGACAGGGGCAGGAATCCTGGAGGAGAGGATGGGAACACTTGGGGGCAACGCGGGAAGTCCTTGTGCTGCAGGCACAGCGGCTAAAGAGCCGGAAAAGAGGTCGCGGGGCTCTGGAGAGGCTCGGGAGATGCTGCCGGTGCTGCCGAGACGCGGAGCGGAGCCGCCGCGGCTGAGCCGTGTCCCAGCGCCTGCAGAGCTCCCCGGACACCCCACGGGGCACAGCGGGGTCCCCACGCCCAGCCCAGCCGAGTGCCGGGATCCACAGGCAATGGAGATGGAGGGGTCCCCACGCCCACCACCCTCCCAGCCCAGGCAGGAATTCCTCATTGCCAAGATGCCACCCATGGCTGCCCTCTGGCAGTGGGAGCCATTCCCTGTGTGCTGTCCCTGCAGGCCTTGTCCCCAGTCCCTCTGCAGGCCCTGCCAGGGGCTCTGAGCTCTCCCAGAGCCTTTCTGCCTCCCTGCTGGACACCCCCAGCCCTCCCAGCCTGGCTCCGCAGGATTTCCCGGCAGGATTCCCACAGGGAGCCCGGTGCCGGTGCCTCTCCTGCCTGGGCAGCAGCGCAGCCACAGAGGTGCCACCGGGCCTGGCGGCTGCTGCTCCCCCACGGCCTCGTCAGAGCCCCCAGTCCACCCGGGTTTCGCCTGGAGCACCCCAAAACCCTCCAGGCACCCCCCACAGTCCCCAGATCCCACCGCACAGCCCGAGGGAGTTTGGCGACAGCGACCCTCGGAAATTCAGGAAAAGCCAAATGAATCCAACAATAGGGACAAGCCCTCAGGTTTCCCGCAGGTTTCCCGCAAAGCCGAGGCGCATCCCGCCTGCCCCTGCTCGGAGAGCGCTGGATCGGCCCCGGGCGATGCGCGGAGGCTGCTCCGGGAGGGAAGGAGGGAAGGTGGGAGGAAAGGAGGAATGGGACACGAGCCCCCAGCGCTCCTGCCTTGGCCGTGCTGTGCCCGCAGGTGGCACAGGGATTTCTGTGCCCCAGGAAAGCCCGTGCGGAGGCCGGGAGCGCTGGAAAGCCGAGCTCGGGTGTCCCTTGGATGGCACCGAGGGGCCCCGGGGCCGGGATGAGCTCGGTCCCTGTGCGGAGCCAGCGGGGAGCAGCGAGCCCGGGCCAGAGCCGGGGGACCCCCGAGCTCTCCAGGTTCAAGCACGATCCCCACCAATCCCTGCAGCGGTCCCTCAGCTCCGCACGCCGGGAAGGGCGCTCGGGACAGCGGCGATGCCGCAGCGGCGCGAGGCGGTACCTGCGGAGCCTCGGGGCAGCCGGAGCGGAGCGGGGGCCGGGGCCGGGGCCGGGCGGGCGCTCAGCGGGGCCGTGATGTCAGCGCGGGAGGGAGAGGAGCTCGGGGAGGAAGGGGCGGCCCGACGTGACCGCGCCCAGCGCACGCCCGGCCCGGGGGCTCCGTCGGGACCTGGGGGCGCTCGGGGCCCCCCGGGCCGGGCTCGGAGCCGGTGCCGGCGGAGCGCCGGCGTTTCAGCACCTGCGGCCGGCGGACAGCACGGCCCCGCCGCTTCCCCGCGTCGCGGAGCATCCCCGGGCATCCCCCGGCGGAGCCCCCCGAGGGGTTTCGCTCCCGCGTTCTCCCGCAAAGCAAACAGGGACATATGGGATTCAATCATAAATCCACCTTCGCTTTTATTACATCGATTTGATTTATTTTGGGTGCTGAACAAATAGAAGGCGGCCCCCGGGGTGGCGGCTGGGCCCCGGCGGGGACTCCCCGGTGTGCTCCAGGCGAGCACCGGCACAGATGGCCCCTTCTTGGAAGATTAAAAAAAAAAACAACGTTGTAAACCTTTCAAGTAAAATATTTGAAGAGCAAATATTAGCCAGCGAGGAGCCCATCACCGTGGCCCTCCGCGCCCGGCCCCGCGAGTCATCCAGCGTTATTTGCACCCCGGCCCCGGCCCCCGGGCTCCGCGCTGCTGCCCGCCTTTGGAAAATACCATATGCTCCGAATTACACATTAACCACGGCCCCGCGGGGCCCGGGCCCGGCCCCGGCCCCCGGGGAGCCGCCGGCCGCCCCCGGGGCGCCCCGGCCGTCCCGCACCCCGGGGCCGGGCGAGGGCTCCCGGCGGCGCTGGGAGCGCCCGCACCCAGGGCCGGGTCCCCCCGCTCGGCGCCGGCCGCCCGGGACCCCCCGCTCGGCGCCGGCCGTGGGGGAGCCCCGGCGGAGCCCCCGGGCCGGGCCGGCCCCGTGCGTAACGCGGCCGCGGGCAGCGGGGCGCGGGGCTCGGCCGAGGGGCGGGGGCGCCGGGCCCGGGCCTGTCCCCGAGCCCCCGGGCCCGGGCGGGGGGCGGCGCGGGGGGCGCGGGGCCGGCCCCGGAGCGGCGGGGCCGCCCCCGGGCCGCGCGCGCTGGGAACGGGCGCGCCGGGCTCCGGTGCGCACAGCCCCGGGCGGCCCCCGCGCCGCTCCCGGGCCGGCCCCGCGCCGCCCCGGCGGCGGGAGGAGCCCCCGGAGCCGCCCGGGGAGCCGGGGCAGCCCCGCGGGCCCGGGGGAGGCGGCGGCGGCTGCGGGCACCGGGCCGTGCGTCCCTGGCGCGTCCCGGGCGCGGCGGCGGCCGCGGGCAGCGGAAAGCGGGCCGGGAAAAGGCGGGGAGGGAGCGGGGAGGGAGCGGGGAGGGAGCGGGGAGAGCGGCGGAGACGGGACCGGGAGACGCGGGGAGAGGAAGGTGTGGGGAGGTGCGGAGAGAGATGGACACGTGCAGAGCAGAGATGGAGAGAGGGTGGAATGGAGAGGGGGAGACCCGGAGGGACGGAGTCGGGAGGAGACGGGGAGGGGAGAGGAGGGCACGGGAGAGGCGCAGGGACCGATGGAGAGGTGGTGAAAGGGAGAGGGGGAGAGGAGGAGATGGGGAGGAGATGGGGGATAGGTGTTGGGACATGGAGAGGTGACATTGTGGAGAGGGGGAGACGTGGAGACATGAGGACACTGAGAGGGGAAAAGGCAGAAGTGGAGAAATGCTAAAATGGAGAGATGGGGAGGTGGAGGCAGAATTATGGAGACGTGGAAAGGTGGAGAGGTGAAGGTGTGAAGACGTGGAATGATGGAAAGAGGAAAAAGGAGAGGTGGAGAGGTGTGGAGGTGCAATCAGGGAGCTTGGGGAGGTGCAAAGGCAGAGGTGGCGCACGGGGGACAGATCTGGGGACACGGAGAGGTGGAGGGAAGGTCCAGGACCCACCGCTGCACTTGTGCTCCCGTGGCCTCGCCCTGCTCCCCGGGAAGAGCTTTTGCGGGGATTCTGAGGGTGCTGAGCCCCCCAGGGATAGCGAGGGGACATGGGGCAGCAGGTGGCACACGGTGCCTCTGCCCTGGTGGCCAGGAATGCCAGCACACAGCGGGGGATGGCGGGGACCCGAGGGTCCCTGCTGCAGCTCCAGAGAGAGAAAAAGAAGGAAAGGAAAGGAAAGGAAAGGAAAGGAAAGGAAAGGAAAGGAAAGGAAAGGAAAGGAAAGGAAAGGAAAGGAAAGGAAAGGAAAGGAAAGGAAAGGAAAGGAAAGGAAAGGAAAGGAAAGGAAAGGAAAGGAAAGGAAAGGAAAGGAAAGGAAAGGAAAGGAAAGGAAAGGAAAGGAAAGGAAAGGAAAGGAAAGGAAAGGAAAGGAAAGGAAAAGGAAAGGAAAGGAAAGGAAAGGAAAGGAAAGGAAAGGAAAGGAAAGGAAAGGAAAGGAAAGGAAAAAGAAAACCCGGTCCCCACTGTCCCCCAGGCAGGCTCAGGGGTGTGTTGGGGACACCGGGGGCTCTGGAGGGGAGCACAGGGCTCCCCAAAAGAAGGCGTGTCCCGGGAAAGGCGCTCACTGCAGCATCTCAGCAGGAAGAGCCGTCCCCACGGCTCTGCGGGGAGTTTGCAGGGCACAGGGATCCAGCTGAGCAGATCCATCACCTTCACCTTTATACCCATTTTCATCTGCATCTTCATTTCTCTTTCCATCTTCATTTCTGCCTCTGTATTTGTGACTTAGTCTCCATCTCCATCTGTATTTTGTCATAATCTCCATCTTTGTATCCTTTTTTCCCCCCTCTCTTTCACCTCTGCTTCATCTCCATCTCTGCTTTGATCTCCACCCCATCTCCTCCTCCACTCCCAGACCGTCTCCATCTGCATTCCCGATCCTATTGCCCACATTCCTCCCCCGTTTCCATCCGATCTCCATCCCATTCCATCCCATCCCCATCCCCTCTGGGTGTCTCTGGGCTGTTCCAGAGGGAGGGACCGGGAGAGCCCCGTGCGGCCCGGGCCGTGCTCGGGCTGGGCTCGGGGATCGCTGCCCTCTGCGCTGCCCTGTCCCCCATCCCAGTGATCAGAGGGTCTGTCCCCGATCCCAGTGCCCAGGGGGTCTCTCCCTGATCCCAGTGACCCTGCCCAGAGGGTCTGTCCCCGATCCCAGTGCCCAGGGGGTCTGTCCCCGATCCCAGTGATCAGAGGGTCTGTCCCCCATCCCAGTGCCCAGGGGGTCTCTCCCTGATCCCAGTGACCCTGCCCAGGGAGTCTGTCCCCGATCCCAGTGATCAGAGGGTCTGTCCCCGATCCCAGTGCCCAGAGGGTCTCTCCCCGATCCCAGTGCCCGTGCCCAGGGGGTCTCTGCCCTCTGGTGTCCCTCCAGGGAGGGGGCGCTGAGCCCTCCCCGCCCGGGGACAGCGGATCCTTGTCCCCATTGCAGGCTGGCAGCAGGCGCGGGGTGTGCTGGGGAGTGGGGTCTGCAGAGAGGGACCCTGCAGGGAGGGTGGGTGAGGAGCTGGGAGGAGGGAGGGCACCTGCTCCGCCAGAGGAGGGACAGGAGCACTGCCCGGGAATGGGACAGGGGGCACAGGGACAGGGAAGGACATGGGAACGGGGACAGGGAGAGACACAGGGACAGGCAGGGACAGGGAAGGACATGGGAACGGGGACAGGCAGGGACACAGGGACAGGCAGGGACAGGGAAGGACATGGGGACGGGGACAGGGAGAGACACAGAGAGACAGGGACAGGGAGAGACACAGGATGGCACAGGGACAGGGATGGACACGGGAATAGGAACATGGAAGGAGTTGGGAACACGGACATGGAGAAGGTGGAACATGGACATGGAGAAGGTGGAACATGGACATGGAGGGACACGAACAGGGACAGGGAGAGACACAAGGACAGGGAGGGACACGGGAATGGGGACAGGAAGGGACACGGGGACAGGGAGGGACACAGAGTAGCACAGGGACAGGCATGGACACAGGAACAGGGACAAGGAAGGACATGGGAATGGTGACACAGAGTGGCACAGGGACATGGACACGGGAGCAGGGAGGGACACAGGGACAGGGATATGGGGACAGGAACACGGGGACACTGGAACAGCGGCACAGAGGGACACAGGACTGGACACATGGGGGAAATGGGAATGAGGACAGGGACAGGGAGAGAGTGGAGGAGGGACATGGAGGGGCACGGGAACAGGGACAAGGAGGAACAGGGACACAGAGTGGCACAGGAACAGAGACAGGGAGGCACACAAGACCGGCGACATGGAGGGAAACGGGAATGGGAACGGGGGTATGGAGGGGAAAAGGGAACAGGGACAGGGAGAGGTGGAACAGGGACATGGAGGGACACGGGAACAGGGAGGAACAGGGACACGGAGGGACGTGGGGCCAGGGAAATGAAGGGGAAGGAACAGGGACATGGAGGGACAAGGGAACAGGAACAGGGATAGGATAGAACAGGGACATGGAGGGACACAGGAACAGGGACAGGACGGGAATGAAATGGGGGCGTGGAGTGGAACAGGAATGGGAGCAGGGACACAGAGGGAGCAGAACAGGGAATGCCATTATCCCAGGAGGTTTCTGCAGTGAGGCAAAGCTGCCAAAGCACCACAGCTCATTGCTGGGGCTTTGTCTGCAGCTCAGTGCCTGCTGCATTCCCCGAGCGGCACTGGCAGGAGCAGGGCCCCCATCCCACAGGGAACACCTGCCCGTGGCGCAGGGGAACCAGGTCCCAGGGCGCCCCCAGTCCCAGGGCATGCCCAGGGCTCTCCCAGGCTGCACACAGGGATGGGTGCCGGGGTAACCAGATTTGGGATAACCAGATTTGGGCATTCCCATCCCTGCCCAGAGGAGATCTGGCCCTTCCGGTGCTCCACACCAGTTCCTGGCGTTCCCTCTCCTCATCCTAGCTCAGAGCCAGCTCCAGAGGGCTGAGAGGGCAGAGGGATGAGGAGCAGCTCCCAGGGGCTCCACTCAGCATCCCCATCCCTGGCAGTGCCCAGGGCCAGGCTGGGCACTGGGGCTGGAGCAGCCTGGGGCAGTGGGAGGTGTCCCTGCCATGGCAGGGGTGGCACTGCAGGGGCTCTGGGGTCCTTTCCCACCCAGCCATTCCAGGATTCCCTGATTTCCCTCCCTCTGTCGCTCCTGTCTGCACGTCCAAGGCTGGTTTTGCACCTTTCTGGGCTTTCTCCCTGCAGAAGGTCACCCTGCTCCTCACCGAGCACCAGGACACCTGGAAAATCCCATTGTTTTCCCCTGCAGAAAGCACGGGTGGAAGTTAAAAGCCCGGATGACTCAGCCGACCAAGAAAACGGAATTTATCCCCACGTTCCCACCTACAATTTCACTTTCTTTTCCATCAAAATGATGGTTATTACAGGATTCGGGCTAAAAGAGGCAATTTGGGGGCTTGTAGGTGTGCTGCCCATCATCTCTGGTGGAAGGCAGGTGCAGGATGGGACAGTGATGTGGCAGGCCCAGAAATTCCACGGATCAGGATAATGGAGCTGCTTTTCCAGGTTCTCGGGCAAAGATTTCCTGCCCCGAAAAAGGGGGGCTAAGTATGAAAAACGGGGAGAAAAGCAATAAATTAATAAATTATCATCAAAGGGCTGGAGCAGGGAGGTCAGAAGCGGTGGGATGTTGTGGCAGGTAGGGAGAGGGTGGGATGAGGATTCTTCATGGACTGGGACACTCTGGCACAGCCGGTGCAGCAAAGTCCGGGAGCGGGACCCCCGGGAAAGGGGCGGGGGCTGCACCGGGACCTGCCCGTGGGGACAAACCGGGAGTGAGCAGGGACGGGAGAACATCGGGAACGCGGGAGAACATCGGGAACGCGGGGAAAAACATGGGGAACGCGGGGAACAACATGGGGAACGCGGGGAAAAATATCACAGGGTGTGAAAAAAATATCATAGGGTGAGAAAATGTGCGGTGCCCAGCGGGAAGCGCCGGCGGGGCGGATTGATCGCCCCCAGGTGCGCCCCAATCCCTTCCCCATCGCCACTCCGTGCGTTCCGATCCTCCCAGGTGCGCTCCTATTGCCCCCCCAGGCGTGCCCCGATCGTCCCCCACACTCGGGGGCTTCACCCGCGGAACACGGGCCCTCTCCCATCCCCGTGCGCGGCACCGGAGCCGCTCCGTTCCCGTTCCCATGCCCTGGATTCCTCCGTGGCCACTGCAACGCCCCCGGCCACCCACGAGTGACGCGGCTCCGCTCGGGCCCGCAGAGGTAACACCGGGAGCGGCACCGAGGGGGCACAGCCGGTGACACGGGACACGGCGGGAGGGTTCCCCCGCTCGGGGCTGGGGGGAGTCGGGGTCACCCACGGACGGGAGGGCCTGGGGTCCCTCCCAACCTCGGGACCAGACCGAGGTGGGTCTGGGGGTCTCCCCAACCCCGGGGCCGGACCGAGATGGGTCTGGGGTCCCGGGGGTCGCCGCAAGGGCGACCCCCGGGACCCCAGACCCATCTCGCTCCGGCCCCGGGGTTGGGTGCGCCCCGCTGACGAAAAGAGGCGTGTCCCCACCGAGCCCCGCCCATCTGTGACGGAAAGGGGCGTACCCCGCGCTGGCCCCGCCCCCGTGGCGGCGCGAGGCCACGTGTGCGCGCGGGCGGCCTTTGCCGACGTGTCCCTGGCGCCGCGCGCCCCGGAAGTCCCGCCCCGCCACCCGCGCGCCGGGCTTGGGGCGTGGCCGCGCGGGGCCCGACGTCACCGGCAGCGCGTCGCCATTGGCCGAGGCGCGGCGGGGCGGGGCGGCGCGCGCGGCGGGAGCGGCCGCCCGTTGGCCGCCGGCCGCGCGGGGGGGGCGGAGCCGCGGGGAGGCCGCGCCCCTTTGCCCGGCTCAGGCCCCGCCCCGCGGTCCCTTCCGCGCTCGCCCCGGGCCCCGCCGCGCTCCCGCCGCCCGTGCCCGGCCCGGCCCGACCCGGCCTCTCCGCCCGCCCGGCCCCGCCATGGCCTCCGCGGCCAACCCCGGCCAGGGCGGCTCCGCGCCGCCGCCCGTCGTCCAGCGCGGCATCGTCAAGATGGTAAGGGCTGTGCCCGCCGCTCCCCGCACCGACCCCGCGCCTCGCCGCTCACCGGCCGGGGACCCCCATCTCCCGCAGACTCCTCCGGGGCCCGGGGCTCCGCTCCGCTGCCCGCCTCCCCTCCCGGTAACCGGGAGCCTGTCCGCTCCCCGCGCGGTGCCCGGCTCCCCGTGCCCGGTGCAGCCCGTCCGGTGCTCCCGGGCCCCGTAGGGCGGCAGTTGCTGATCCGTTACCGCCCGCTGCCCGGCGCCTCCCGCTGCACCCTGGGATCCCCCTGCAGCCGATCCCCCACGCCCCGGCACCGGGCACTGCGCGCTCCCGGTGCCGTCCCGGCTGCTGGGCTGGGCTGGGCAGGGAGAGTTTCGGGTCCCGGAGCCGCTGCTCCCGCTCCGCTGCCGGTGCCGGAGCCCCGGAGCCCCGAGGGTGGCGGAGCAGCGGCCTCGCGGTGCCGCCGGCGGCGGGGCCGTCCCGAGGGTGCCGCACGTGCTCCGCTCGCCGCCCCTACCGGGGCATCCCCGGGGCGGGGCGGGATCCCCGAGCCCCGGTCGGGTCCCCACGGGACAGCGCTGGTTTGGGGTCCCCGGGCCGCTCCGGGGTCCCCGGGAAGGGTCCCGGTCCCCCGCGCCAGGGCCCCACGTGTGCCGGCAGCGGGGCCGCGGGAGCGAAGGTCGGCTTCAGTGCCGGGCGCCGTGTCCCTGTCCCATGTCCCCATCCTGTGTTCCCGTCCCGTGTCCCCTCCTGGTCCTGTCCCATGTCCCTATCCCGTGTCCCTGTTCTGTGTCCCCGTCCCATGTCCCCATCCTGTGTTGCCGTCCCGTGTCCCCGTCCCGTGTCCCCTCCCGGCCCTGTCCCGCCCCAGCCCGTTCCCTGCCATGCCCCCGAAGCCCCCGATTGCCGTGCCCGAGTCCGGGTGCCTCCGGGGGTCTCTGCTGACCCCTTCAGCCCCGGCTCCCTCCGGACTGAGAGCCGCTCCCGGCTGTCACTGCAGTCTGAGCCGTGCTGGGGACAGGGCTGGGGACACCGCGGGATGGGCCCCGCAAGGCTGGGGACGCGTGGCAGGGATCTAGGGATGGATCCCAGAGGTTTGGGATGGGCACCGGGGGTCTGGGGGTGGACACTGAGTCTGGGGGTGATAACTGGGGGTCTGTGGTCAGACACCGGGGGTCTGGGGACACCGGGGCTTTGGGGACACTGCAGGTCTGCTCTGGCACCATCCCCGTGCCGTGCATCGCTGGTGATGGGGGATCTGCTGCTGCCACCCTGCCCTGGCTCCTGCCCACCCCGCAGGTTTTGGGGTGCTCAGGAAACCCTCCCCTGGCTGCTTGTGCCCGCCCGATCCATCTGTGGGGACGGGGATCCACAGCAGGATTTTGGGGTCTGCTGGCTGGGAGGCAGCTGTGCCTGTGCCCCATAGCCTGGGGTGTGCTCTGTGCTCCCTTCCAGGCCAGGCAGCCCAAAATCCCCCTGGGAGAGGGTCCCTGGCTCTCTGTGGTGCCAGCCTCGTGCTCTGTGCTCCCTTTCGAGGCCAGGCAGCCCAAAATCCCCCTGGGAGAGGGTCCCTGGCTCTCTGTGGTGCCAGCCTCGTGCTCTGTGCTCCCTTCCAGGCCAGGCAGCCCACCATCCCCCTGGGAGAGGGACCCTGGCTCTCTGTGGTGCCAGCCTCGTGCTCTGTGCTCCCTTTTGTGGCCAGGCAGCCCAAAATCGCCCTGGGAGAGGGTCCCTGGCTCTCTGTGGTGCCAGCCTCGTGCTCTGCTGCGGCTCCGTCGCAGCCTTGAGGTTTTTGGGGTTTTTTGCACCTTCCTGTTGCAATCACGGTGCAGCTCGCTGCAATCACAGCGAGGCTGAGGGGTTTGAGAGCAGGAGTTTGGCAGCAGGATGGGGATGGGGAGCAGGAATTTTCCTCCCGCTCCTGGCAGGATTTTTAACCCATTGTGCCCCACGGGGGCAGCTCTGGATTCTGGATGTGCCCGTGGGATTTTGGTGCCATCTCCTCTGGTGCCCTGGATCTGCATTGGCAGCACGAGTTGGGTCTGTGCACCCCTGTGCCTGTGCTGTTTTCCAGCTTAAGCCTGGTTTAAGCCCAGATTTCCCTGATGGAGCCCTCAGTGGGACAGATGGGCTGTGGGGTGGCTCTTGCTGGCAGGGTGGGACAGTGGCACCTGGCTGCTGGCACGGTGTCCTGATGCCATTGCCATCCCTGGAGCAGTTCCCCATCTGCTGGGGGATCCCCACGGCCACACGGGCGTGTGGCCACTCCACGGGCAGGGACGGGTATCAGGAGCTGGGATGGAATGTCCCCCAAAGCCCTGCTCTGAGCCTGGGACACGGAGCAGCTCCACCAAGGAGCCCGCCCGGGATCCACGGCTCGTGCTGGGCGTTGAGCAGAGCAGCTCCAGCATCCCCGTGCCCTGTCAATTAAAGTTTAAGGTTAATTACAGCCATGGAACCTCTAAGCCTTGAGCACAGAGCCCTGAGCCTTGGCTGGGCTGGCTCTGGTGATGGGGCACAGCTGGAGGGGTTTGGGATCCCTGCGAGCATCCGTGGGCATTTCGGGTGTGGGGAGCCAGGGCAGGCACTGGCACTGACCCCAGGCTGGGTCAGAGAGCTGGGAGAGGGGACGGGGAGATCCTGCTGGGAGCAGGGAGATCCCAGCACAGCCTGGCTGCTGGCCCAGAGCCCGGCCCTGCTGCAGGACCTGGGGAATGTGCCTGGGGGTGTGAGGGAACCCTGGCACAGGGCATTGGCTGGCACTGCCCAGCCCGGAGCTCGCAGAGCCGGAGCTGTGGTGGGACATGGCCCAGCTGGGCTCATCCACCCGCTGTAAAATCCCGATTTTCCAAATCCTCCTTCGGATTCTGTGCGCATGGAGGTGACCCCATGTGCTGAGCTCTGAGGGACCCCAGAGCCCCTCCTGTGCCACCCAGCCATGGCAGGGACACCTCCCACTGTGCCAGGCTGCTCCAGCCCCAGTGCCCAGCCTGGCCTTGGGCACTGCAGGGATCAGGGGCAGCCCCAGCTGCTCTGGCAATGCCAGCCCAGGCAGGAATTGCTCATTGCCAAGATGCCACCCATGGCTGCCCTCTGGCACTGGGAGCCATTCCCTGTGTGCTGTCCCTGCAGGCCTTGTCCCCAGTCCCTCTGCAGGCCCTGCCAGGGGCTCTCAGCTCTCCCTGGATCCCTCTCCTGTCCAGGTGAGCACCCCCAGCTCTCCCAGCCTGGCTCCCTGGGAGCTGAGGGGCTCCAGCCCTGCAGCAGCTCCATGGATTCCTCTGGGCTCTCTGCAGCAGCTCCAGGTGCTGTGCTGTGTCCCAGGGCTGGGGCAGCTCTGCAGGTGGGGTCTCACAGGGGCAGGATCCCCCTGCCCTGCTGGGGATCAGCCCAGCACGTGGATTGTGACCCCCATCTCCAGCTGGGGCAGCTTCTGCCTCTCCCGGCCCATGGCACTCAGTGATGCTGAGTTCCGGAGCCGTGCCAAGGCAGGGCACGTCCCTGGAATTGTGTCCCTGGAATTGTGTGTGTCCATGCAACGTCACCTTTCTGTGCAGTGTCACCGTCCTTTCGCCGCTGCCCAGCTGCCCCTGCCGTGCCCTGGGCTGCCCCCTGTCCCCTGCTGTCCCCACTGTCCCCCTCTGACCCCGCTATCCCGCAGTTCCTGCTGTCCCCTCTAACCCCTGCTGTCCCCGCTGTCCCCACTAACCCCGGTGTCCCCGTTGTCCCCGCAGGTGCTGTCGGGCTGTGCCATCATCGTGCGGGGCCAGCCCCGCGGTGGGCCGCCCCCGGAGCGGCAGATCAACCTCAGCAACATCCGCGCGGGCAGCCTGGCACGGCGTGCCAACGCCAGCCAGCCCGACAGCAGGGACACCCCTGATGAGGTGAGGGGACACAGGGGACAGGGACAGGGATGGGGCAGGGAGCCTGGCACGGCGTGCCAACGCCAGCCAGCCCGACAGCAGGGACACCCCCGACGAGGTGAGGGGACACCCATGGGGACACAGGGGACAGGGATGGGGCAGGGAGCCTGGCACGGCGTGCCAACGCCAGCCAGCCCGACAGCAGGGACACCCCCGACGAGGTGAGGGGACACCCATGGGGACACAGGGGACAGGGTGGCCTGGCAGAGTCACATGGGGGGGGCTTGGGGGGTCTTCTCCTTCTTTGCCCCTCTGCACTTGGCACGGTGATGTGGGCGGCGCACACAGGGGGGTTTGGGACACGTGAAGAGGAGATTTGGGACTCGGGGGATGGCTTGGGACACATGGGGTGGTTTGAGGCAACATGAAAGGGTGTTTGGGGCACATGGGAAGGCTGGTTTGGGGCATGAGGAATGGTTTGGGGCGTGTGGGAGAGTTTCAGTCGTATGAGGGGGTGGATTGGGGCACATAGGGTGGCTGTTTTAGGGCACACAGGGGGTGGTTTGGGACTCAGGATGGTTTCGGGCACATGGAAGAGTTTGGGACACATGAAGGGGTTGTTTGGGGCACATGGGGTGGCTGTGTTGGGGCATGGGGGGCAGTTTGGGACTCAGGGGATGCTCTGGGGGATGGCTTGGGACTCATGGATTGGTTTGGGGCACGTGGGATTGTTCTGGGCACGTAAAGGGGTGGTTCGGGGTACCCAGGGCACGGTTTGGCACACACGGGGGTGGTTTTGGGCGCATGGGGTGGCTGTTTTGGGGCACACGGGGGGTGGTTTTGGGCACATGGGGTAGTTGGTTTGGGGCACATGGGGGGTGGTTTTGGGACTCAGGGATGCTCTGGGGCACACGCTGTGGCTGTTTTGGGGCACAGGGGATGCTCTGGGGCACACGCTGTGTCTGTTTTGGGGCACAGGGAGTGCTCTGGGCCTCGGGGGATGCTCTGGGGCACACGCTGTGGCTGTTTTGGGGCTCGGGGGGTGGTTTGGGACTCAGGGATGCTCTGGGGCACACGCTGTGGCTGTTTTGGGGCACACGGGGGATGCTCTGGGGCACACGCTGTGGCTGTTTTGGGGCACACGGGGGATGCTCTGGGGCACACGCTGTGGCTGTTTTGGGGCTCGGGGGGTGCTCTGGGCCTCGGGGGATGCTCTGGGGCACACGCTGTGGCTGTTTTGGGGCACACGCTGTGGCTGTTTTGGGGCACACGCTGTGGCTGTTTTGGGGCACGGGGAGTGCTCTGGGCCTCGGGGGATGCTCGGGGCCCCGGGCGGTCCCGCAGCCGCTCGGTGCCCTCGGTGCCGGTGCCGGCGGGCCCGGCCCCCCTCCCGCGGGCCGGGGGCGGCGGGAGCAGCGCTGGCAGATAATTGCTCTCCCCGGGGAGTTTTGTCTTCCCAACAGCCTCTAAATGTCACTCTCTGCCAAAGTGACGCCTGTCAGCCCCGCTAATTGTTTATGAGCGCGTCATGTTCCCACCTCCGGCCGCGCTCCCGCCCACCCGCCGGGGCCGGAGCGGGAGCGCGCACCGGGAGCGGCACCGGCAGCGGGGAGCGGGGAGCGGCACCGGGAGCGGGAGCGGGAGCGGCACCGGGAGCGGCACCGGCACCGGCAGCGGGAGCGGGAGCGCGCTCCCGAGGCTGCCGTGCCCCAGAGCCCCGGCGGGGCTGCCGGAGCTGCGAACCCCGCTGCCCTCCTGCCCCGCAGCCCTCTCGGTGCCCCCTTGGTGGGAGCTGCTGCCCAGGAGCCGGTGCCTAGCGGGGTCTGGGGGCTCCGGGGGCACCGGGGGCTGCTCCCCCCGCCCTGCCCGGGCCCCCCCGGCTCACGGTGCCTCCGTCCCTGCTGCAGCCCTGGGGCTTCCCGGCGCGGGAGTTCCTGCGGAAGAAGCTGATCGGGAAGGAGGTGTGCTTCACCGTGGAGTACAAGACCCCGCAGGGCCGCGAGTACGGCATGGTCTACCTGGGCAAAGGTGAGCCTGGGTGGGCACCTGGGGAAGGGGAGATGGATGGGGTACCTGGGAAAGGGGAGATGGATGGGGCACCTGGGCAAAGGTGAGAATGGATGGGCACCTGGGGAAGGGGGAGATGGATGGGGTACCTGGGCAAAGGGGAGATGGATGGGGCACCTGGGCAAAGGTGAGATGGATGGGGTACCTGGGCAAAGGTGAGCCTGGGTGGGCACCTGGGGAAGGGGAGATGGATGGGGTACCTGGGGAAAGGTGAGAATGGACGGGCACCTGGGGAAGGGGAGATGGATAGGGTACCTGGGAAAGGGGAGATGGATGGGGCACCTGGGCAAAGGGGAGCCTGGGTGGGCACCTGGGGAAGGGGAGATGGATGGGGTACCTGGGCAAAGGTGAGCATGGGTGGGCACCTGAGAAAGGGGGAGATGGATGGGGTACCTGGGGAAGGGGAGATGGATGGGGACCTGGGAAAGGTGAGCCTCAGCGGGGTACCTGAGAACAGGGGAGGATGGATGGGGTAGCTGGGAAAAGATGGATCCAGGGTGTTGTACCTGGGAAAAGGTGGGTCAGGGTACCTGGGAAAAGGTGGGTCAGGGTGTTTTACCTGAGTAAAGGTGGGTCAGGATGGTTTGTCTGGGAAAAAGTGGCTCTGGGTGGTTTACCTGGGAAAAGATGAGGATGGATGGGTTACCTGGGAAAAGGTGGTTCCAGGGTGTTTTACCTGGGAAAAGGTGGGTCAGGATAGGTTACCTGGGAAAAGGTGAGGATGGGTAGGTTAGGATGGATGGGTTACCTGGGTAAAAGGGAGGCTCGATGGGTTACCTGGGTAAAGGTGTGTCAGGGTGTTTTACCTGGGAAAAGGTGGGTCAGGATGGGTTACCTGGGAAAAGGTGGTTCTGGGAGAGAGCACAGGGGGATGTTTGGGCTGTGTTGGGCTGTGCCATCAGCAGGAGGATGCCTGCCTGCTTCCCCATCGCTTTCCCCTGATTTTCCATGGCCCCCAGCTCTGGGAGGGCAGTGAGGGGTACCTGCCCCCCAGGTTTCCAAGCTCCAGCCCTGCTCTCCCTGCTCCAGGAGCCTTCCTGGGCTCAGCCTGGAGTGCCCCAAGCACAAATCCAGCTGGAAATCCCTTTTTGGGGGGGCAGTGGAGGTGTTGGGGTGCGCTGTGGCAGCAGCAGGATGCATTCCCACTCCTCCATGGGTTCCCAGTTTTGGGGAGAGGGAAATGCCCAGTGCTGATCCCCGCTGAGCCGGAGCTCGTGGGCACAAGGAGCAGCTCTGGGTGGACTCCCACAGCTTCCCTTTTCCCGTCCTTTCTGTTGTTACAAATCCCTTGCCTGTCTGGGGCTGAGATCCCGAAGGGAATTCACCCCGGGTGGGTTCTGGGGCTCTCCCTCCCCGTGGTGCTCCCTGTGCAGCTGGGACAGCCCTGCCCTGGGATATTTGGGATACCAGGGGGATGGGGGATATTTGGGATACCAGGCACGGGGAAGGGGCTGCTGAGTTTTGGGGGAAATGGGGACTGGGGAGGTTGGGTGCCCTCAGCCCCACATCCCTGCGGACTCGGCTGTTTTCCGTGTGGGAATGGGCTGGAAAGGGGGAGCAGCTGCTCCAGGTGTGCTCCCTGTGGCACTCGGGGTGTTTCCTGGCATTCCCGTTTCACTCAGAGCATTCCCATGGCACTCAGGACATTCCCATGGCACTCAGGACATTCCCATGGCACTCAGGACCTTTCCATGGCACTCAGAGCCTTTCCCAGAGCAGGAGCAGGGATGGGCTCATGCAGCCAGCCTTGCTGACGTCCCAGGCAGATCCCGAGGCTGGCAGGATGGGGCAGGGGGCTCTGCCTGGAGGGAGGGGGCCCAGGATGGCTCTGGGATCCGAGGGCGCAGGGCGGCAGATCCCTGTGTGTCCCTTCCCACTCAGGACATGCCGTGGTGCCCTCTGAGCTCCTGGTGGGGCTGGGGGGCCCTTTGGGATGGGGATCCCCTGCTGCAGAGGGGGGGATTGGAATCACAAACGTTTTGGTTGGGAAGGACCCCCCAGATGACGGACCCTGGAATGCAATGTTTGATTTGCACCTTGGGTTTGGGGAGTGCTGCTCTGCTCTCCCCTGAGCCGCCCTGCAGCCAGGGCCACCCCAGGGCCACCCCAGGGCAGGGAGTGGGGCTGGGGAGGGTCGGGGTGCTGGGGCCCCTCTGGAGCCGTCCCCGTCCCTGCTCCAGCCCCGCCTGCAGCGGCGCGGGCGGGAGAAATGAGGCAGAAAATGTTTCCTGACGAAGTTTGTCAGGGTTTGAGCGCCGTTAATGTGGGAATGCTGTGACAGATTCCCTGCAGCAGCTCCTGCCCGGGGAGGATGGAGAGCAGGAGCGCTGCAGGGGGATGGGGACAGCCAGGCCAGGTGCCAGGGGCTGCCTGGGCTCAGCTCCGGGCTGGGGCAGGGGCTGGAAGGCTGGGAAAGGCCCTGGCGGTGCTGTGCCAGCGGCTGGGCACGAGCCCAGGGGGGCAGGGGGGCGATGGGCACAGCCCCAGGGTGGGCACGGCCCCGGGCAGGGACTGTCCCCTGTGCTGGCCCTGCCCAGGGACCCCCTGGGATCCTGGGGACAGCTCAGGAGAGCCCTGGAGGGGCTGCAGTGCCCAGGGAACGGGGCTGGGAATGGCCTGGAGCCCCAGCAGGGCTGGGGGAGCTGGGCAGGGGCTGAGCTGGAGCAAAGGAGGCTCAGGGGCCCTGGTGGCTCTGCACAAGTCCCTGCCAGGAGGGGACAGGGAACAGGGACAGGAGCAGAGGGAGCGGCCTCAGGCTGGGCCAGGGCAGCTCAGGGTGGGCACAGCAGGAATTTCCCCGTGGAAAGGGGGTGAGGGAGCCCCGGCTGTGCCCCCAGGGGAGCTCTGGGGTTGTTCCAGCACTGCTTGCCTGGATCACCGGGAATGCTGCCCCATTCCCGTGTCCCTCTGGCTCCTCTCACCTGCTGCTCTCCTCTCTCAGACACCAATGGTGAGAACATTGCCGAGTCCCTGGTGGCAGAAGGACTGGCATCCCGGCGGGAGGGCATCCGAGCCAACAAGTATGTGCTGATCCCATCCTGATCCTGATCCTAACCCTGTCCCAGTCCTGATCCCCATCCTGATCCCGATCCCGGGCTGGTGCTCGGGCACGGAGCCCCTGGATCCCTCAGCTGCAGGGCCAGGCCCTGCTCCTCAGCTTCCGAGGTGCCCCCATCCCACAGGCATCCCTGGGGTGTCCCGAGGGCTTTGGGGCTGGCAGGGGCTGCCTCCTTCCCTGGATGCAGAGGCACTGGAGCTCTGTCCATGGGCTGTGGAGCAGAGACTCTCTGGGAGCCTCCAAAGTCACTCCTGGGGTGGGGTTGAGTCCCCATCATTGCCACTGCAGAGGAGGTGCTGGGACATGGCTGGTGCTGGATCTGGCTGGGTGATCCCTGTGCCAGCAGAGCCGAGGCTTCTCCTGGGCTCCCTCACACCCCTGGGCTGTGCAGGGCTGCAGCTGTGGGGGCAGGATCCGTTCCAGAGGGGCAGGACATGAGGGCAGGGTCAGCCTCGTTTGTGGGATGATGGAGTCGTGGAATGGTTGGGTGGCAAGGGACCCCAGAGCCCCTGCAGTGCCACCCCTGCCATGGCAGGGACACCTCGCACTGTGCCAGGCTGCTGCAGCCCCAGTGCCCAGCCTGGCCCTGGGCACTGCCAGGGGTGCAGGGGCAGCCCCAGCTGCTCTGTTCAATATCCCTGAGTTTGTTGTGCCAGGGCTGGGAAGAGATTGTGCCCACTTTGGTGACCCCTCAGTGGCTCCCTGTGCATGCAGGGCCGGGCTGATCCCTGGATTCCCATGGAATGTGCTTTCCCTGCTCTCCCAGCCTGGCTCTGCCCTGCTGGGAGCCGGGAACGCCGCTGCCTTTGCCCCATGGTGCCCAGAGCAGCCTCGGGAGGGGTTCCCGGGCTCTCCTCCCCATGCACGGCAGCAGGAGACGCTTCCCGCTGCGTTCCCCCGGGGTGGGCGGCGGGAGGAGCTGGGTGGGCTCGGGGGGATGGCCCTGAGCCCCCGGGGCTGACCCCGTGCCCGCAGCCCCGAGCAGAGCCGGCTGGCCGAGCTGGAGGAGCAGGCCCGCAGCGCCAAGAAGGGCATGTGGAGCGAGGGCACGGGCTCGCACACCGTGCGCGACCTCAAGTACACCCTGGAGAACCCCCGGCACTTCGTGGACTCCCTGCACCAGAAACCCGTCAATGGTGAGGCGGCCCCTGTCCCCGTGTGTCCCCCTGTCCCCCTGTGTCCCCCTGTGTCCCCGTGTGTCCCCCTGTCCCCGTGTGTCCCCCTGTGTCCCCCTGTCCCCGTGTGTCCCCCTGTGTCCCCCTGTGTCCCCCTGTGTCCCCCTGTGTCCCCCTGTCCCCGTGTGTCCCCCTGTGTCCCCCTGTGTCCCCCTGTCCGTGTCCCCAGCCCAGCGGGCTGAGCGCCGGTGTCGCTGCAGCCATCATTGAGCACGTGCGGGACGGCAGCGTGGTGAGGGCCCTGCTCCTGCCCGACTTCTACCTGGTCACCGTCATGCTCTCGGGAATCAAGGTGAGCCCATTCCCGCTGCCCCAATCCCACTGCCCCATTCCCCCTGCCCCAATTCCCTCTGCTCCATTCCCACTGCCCAATTCCCACTGCCCAATTCCCACTGCTCAATCCCCACTGCTCAATTCCCTCTGCCCCAATCCCACTGCCCCATTTTCTCTGCCCCATTCTCCCTGCCCCATTCCCTCTGCCCCATTCCCTCTGCTCCATTCCCACTGCTCAATCCCCACTGCTCAATTCCCCCTGCCCCAATCCCCCTGCCCCAATTCCCCCTGCCCCAATCCCTCTGCCCCATTCCCACTGCCCAATTCCCACTGCCCCAGTCCCACTGCCCCATTCCCCCTGCCCCATTCCCCCTGCCCCATTCCCCCTGCCCCAATTCCCACTGCCCAATTCCCACTGCTCAATTCCCACTGCCCCATTCCCTCTGCCCCAATCCCACTGCCCCATTCCCTCTGCCCCATTCTCCCTGCCCCAATCCCACTGCCCCAATCCCACTGCCCCAGTCCCACTGCCCCATTCTCCCTGCCCCATTCCCTCTGCCCCATTCTCCCTGCCCCATTCCCTCTGCCCCATTCCCCCTGCCCCATTCCCTCTGCCCCATTCCCTCTGCCCCATTCCCTCTGCCCCAGTCCCACTGCCCCAGTCCCACTGCCCCATTCCTTCCCTGTCCGACCTCCGTGGCTCCTGCCCCTGTCTGGGTCCCAGGCTGCAGCAGGGAGGGGTGGAGGGACATCCGTGTCACCTGCTGCACCTGCAGTGCCAGGCTGGGAGCAGCCTGAGGTGTCATCGTGGGTGGCTTGGATGGGGCTGTCAGACACCCTGGTCAGGATTGCGCTGGGAGTTCACAGATGTCAGGATCCCTGAGGCTGGGAAAGCCCTCCCAGCCCATCCAGTCCCAGCTGTGCCCAGTGCCCACCTTGTCCCCAGCCCAGAGCCCTGAGTGCCACCTCCAGAAATTCCTTGAACTCTGTGGGCAGCCCCTTCCAATGTTTGATCATCCTTCCTATGGAGAAATTCCTGCCGTTGTCCAAGTTCAAGGAATCACAGACTTGTTTGTGTGGGAAGGGACCCCAGAGCCCCTGCAGTGCCACCCCTGCCATGGCAGGGACACCTCCCACTGTGCCAGGCTGCTCCAGCCCCAGTGCCCAGCCTGGCCTTGGGCACTGCCAGGGATGCAGGGGCAGCCCCAGCTGCTCTGGCAATGCCAGCCCAGGCAGGAATTCCTCATTGCCAAGATGCCACCCATGGCTGCCCTGTGGCAGTGGGAGCCATTCCCTGTGTGCTGTCCCTGCAGGCCTTGTCCCCGGTCCCTCTGCAGGCCCTGCCAGGGGCTCTCAGCTCTCCCTGGATCCCTCTCCTCTCCAGGCTGGGCATTCCCAGCTCTCCCAGCCTGGCTCCCTGGGAGCTGAGGGGCTCCAGCCCTGCAGCAGCTCCGGGTCCCTGTCTATGTGTCCCTGAGCTGGAGTCGGTCCCTGTTTCCCAGGGCAGTCAAGGGGATCTGTCCTTACACAGATTCCCCAATTTCAGTCCCCAAAACACCCCTGGGGCTGGGAGTGGGGGCAGCCTCAGGATTTGGGCCCCTCCGTGCCCTGACTGTCCCCGTGGCCCGCAGTGTCCCACCTTCAAGCGCGAGGCCGACTCCGAGGTCCCGGAGCCGTTCGCGGCCGAAGCCAAATTCTTCACGGAGTCCCGGCTGCTGCAGAGGGACGTGCAGATTGTCCTGGAGAGCTGCCACAACCAGAACATCCTGGGCACCATCCTGCACCCGGTGAGAGCCACCACGGGCTGCCTCGGGGGGCTGGGGACACTCTGGGGCCACAGGGTGCTCCCAGTGGGGGAATCGGGACGTGGGTGCGTTTGGGACATCCTGGTCTCTGTGAGGAGGGCAGGGCCTGGGGTATCACTGGGATTTTGGGCTGTTTCCCGGTGGGTTTGGGACATCCTGGTCTGTGAGGAGGGCAGGGCCTGGGGTATCACTGGGATTTTGGGCTGTTTCCCGGTGGGTTTGGGACATCCTGGTCTCTGTGAGGAGGGCAGGGCCTGGGGTGTCACTGGGATTTTGGGCTGTTTCCTGGTGGGTTTGGGACATCCTGGTCTGTGAGGAGGGCAGGGCCTGGGGTATCACTGGGATTTTGGGCTGTTTCCTGGTGGGTTTGGGACATCCTGGTCTCTGTGAGGAGGGCAGGGCCTGGGGTATCACTGGGATTTTGGGCTGTTTCCCGGTGGGTTTGGGACATCCTGGTCTGTGAGGAGGGCAGGGCCTGGGGTATCACTGGGATTTTGGGCTGTTTCCCAGTGGGTTTGGAACATCCTGGTCTATGAGGAGGGCAGAGCCAGGGGGTGTCACTGGGATTTTGGGCTGTTTCCCAGTGGGTTTGGGACATCCTGGTCTATGAGGAGGGCAGAGCCTGGGGTATCACTGGGATTTTGGGCTGTTTCCTGGTGGGTTTGGGACATCCTGGTCTGTAAGGAGGGCAGAGCCTGAGGGTGGCACTGGGATTTTGGGCTGTTTCCTGGTGGGTTTGGGACATCCTGGTCTGTGAGGAGGGCAGAACCAGGGGGTGTCACTGGGATTTTGGGCTGTTTCCCAGTGGGTTTGGGACATCCTGGTCTCTGTGAGGAGGGCAGGGCCTGGGGTATCACTGGGATTTTGGGCTGTTTCCCGGTGGGTTTGGGACATCCTGGTCTGTAAGGAGGGCAGGGCCTGGGGTGTCACTGGGATTTTGGGCTGTTTCCCGGTGGGTTTGGGACATCCTGGTCTCTGTGAGGAGGGCAGAGCCTGAGGATGGCACTGGGATTTTGGGCTGTTTCCCGGTGGGTTTGGGACATCCTGGTCTATGAGGAGGGCAGAGCCAGGGGGTGTTACTGGGATTTTGGGCTGTTTCCCGGTGGGTTTGGGACGTCCTGGTCTATGAGGAGGGCAGGGCCTGGGGTATCACTGGGATTTTGGGCTGTTTCCCAGTGGGTTTGGGACATCCTGGTCTCTGTGAGGAGGGCAGAACCAGGGGGTGTCACTGGGATTTTGGGCTGTTTCCTGGTGGGTTTGAGACATCCTGGTCTGTGAGGAGGGCAGAGCCTGGGGTATCACTGGGATTTTGGGCTGTTTCCCAGTGGGTTTGGGACATCCTGGTCTGTGAGGAGGGCAGGGCCTGAGGGTGTCACTGGGATTTTGGGCTGTTTCCTGGTGGGTTTGGGACATCCTGGTCTCTGTGAGGAGGGCAGGGCCTGGGGTATCACTGGGATTTTGTGCTGTTTCCCGGTGGGTTTGGGACATCCTGGTCTCTGTGAGGAGGGCAGAGCCTGAGGGTGGCACTGGGATTTTGGGCTGTTTCCCGGTGGGTTTGGGACATCCTGGTCTGTGAGGAGGGCAGAACCAGGGGGTGTCACTGGGATTTTGGGCTGTTTCCCGGTGGGTTTGGGACATCCTGGTCTGTGAGGAGGGCAGAGCCTGAGGGTGTTACTGGTGGGGTCTCCAGTAGCACTGGGAGCTCAGGGGACATTGAAGGGGCTGTGCAGGTGCCCCCCAGCAGGGACAGGGCCTGGGCATTTCCTGCTGACCCCGGGCCCTCTCCTCCTCCCTGCAGAACGGGAACATCACGGAGCTGCTGCTGAAGGAGGGCTTTGCCCGCTGCGTGGATTGGTCCATCGCCGTCTACACGCGCGGCGCCGACAAACTGCGCGCGGCCGAGAGGTGGGACGGGGATCCTGCTGGTCCCTCTGCTCCTGCTGGTCCCAGCTGATCCCTCTGTTCCTTCTGCTGCTGCTGATCCTATGCACCCAGCTGTTCCCATTGCTCTCTGCTGATCCCACTGCTCCCACTGCTCCCAGCTGCACCCATGGGGTGCCCAGAGTGACTCCAGCCCGCCCCAGCCCCGTGTGGCTGATCCAGGGTGGGATTTATGGGATCTCCCCTCCATCTCTCCCCGGGGCTTTGCTGGCAGTGCCACCCCCGGCACGTCCAGGTGTCCCAGCGCCGTGTCCCACTGTCCCCACCCCGCAGGTTTGCCAAGGAGCGCAAGCTGAGGATCTGGAGGGATTACGTGGCCCCCACGGCAAACCTGGATCAGAAGGACAAACAGTTTGTGGCCAAGGTGAGCGGGGCTGGAAGGGACATGTGGGGAGCAGGGGCACAGCACGGGGTGCCCATGGTGCCAGTCTGGCCTCTCCGTGGGTGTGCACAAACCCCAGAGGGGCTTCCCTGGGCTGGATCCCGGCCATGGATCCCAGGGTGCTCTGGGATCCTCAGCAGGGCTGGAGTGGGAAGAGGTGCCAGGAGAAGGGAAGGAGCCCTGAGAGAGACAGAGGGGCTTTGGTTTGTGGGCATGGACTGGGGGTGTCCTGGCACCTCACTCTGGTCAGGCAGAACCACGGGGATGGGATTGCATCTCAAGTGATTCCTGATCATCCTGGGGCATTGGATACCCCATGGATCAATTCCTGATCATCCTATGGATTGGCTGCCCATGGATCAATTCCTGATCCTCCCAGGGATTGGCTGCCCCATGGATTGGTTCCCACTTCTCCCGAAGGCGGGAGATGCTGCTGAGCCCCTCTTCTGGTGGGTGCTGGTGTGTTCCCTGCCCATGGGTGCCTGGCGATCCCTGCCCCAGCAATCCCTGCCCATGGGTGCCCGGCAATCCCTGCCCATGGGTGCCTGGCAATCCCTGCCCATGGGTGCCCGGCAATCCCTGCCCCAGCAATCCCTGCCCCAGCAATCCCTGCCCATGGGTGCCCGGCAATCCCTGCCCATGTGTGCCCGGCAATCCCTGCCCATGGGTGCCTGGCAATCCCTGCCCCAGCAATCCCTGCCCATGTGTGCCCGGCAATCCCTGCCCATGGGTGCCCGGCAATCCCTGCCCATGGGTGCCTGGCAATCCCTGCCCCAGCAATCCCTGCCCATGTGTGCCCGGCAATCCCTGCCCATGGGTGCCCAGCAATCCCTGCCCATGGGTGCCCGGCAATCCCTGCCCATGGGTGCCCGGCAATCCCTGCCCCAGCAATCCCTGCCCATGGGTGCCCGGCAATCCCTGCCCATGGGCGCCCAGCAATCCCTGCCCATGGGTGCCCGGCAATCCCTGCCCATGGGTGCCTGGCAATCCCTGCCCCAGCAATCCCTGCCCATGGGTGCCCGGCAGTCCCTGCCCCAGCAATCCCTGCCCATGGGTGCCTGGCAATCCCTGCCCATGGGTGCCCGGCAATCCCTGCCCATGGGTGCCCGGCAGTCCCTGCCCCAGCAATCCCTGCCCATGGGTGCCTGGCAATCCCTGCCCCAGCAATCCCTGCCCATGGGTGCTTGGCAATCCCTGCCCCAGCAATCCCTGCCCATGGGTGCCCGGCAATCCCTGCCCCAGCAATCCCTGCCCATGGGTGCCCGGCAGTCCCTGCCCCAGCGCAGGTCCAAGGGCACAGCCGGTGCAGGAGGGAGGTGAAGCCGGTGGGCCGGTCCCGGTGGGATGCGGGAGCTGCGGGATCCGGGCGGGATCCGCGGCATCGGCCCCGCTAGATGGAGCTGCCGCCTCGCCCAGGCAGCGGCCGCGGCTCCCGAGCCGCTGGAATTTCCCTGGGCACGGGCAGCAGCCGCGTTTCTTGGAAAGCCGGCCTGGTCCCTGCGCAGGGCCGGGTCCTTCGGCTGCTCCGCTCCTGCCGGGACCGGGATCGTGTCCGAGCAACCTGGCCTCGCCTGGGGGGTGCAGGGATGGGATCAAACCCAGCAGATCCTGGGGAAAAACAGGAATGGGATCAGCCTGGCAGATCCTGGGGAAAAGCAGGAATGGGATCAAACCCGGCAGATCCTTGGAAAAGCAGGAATGGGATCAAACCTGGCAGCTCCTTGGAAAAGTAGGGATGGGATCAAACCCAGCAGATCCTTGGAAAAGCAGGAATGGGATCAAACCCAGCAGATCCTGGGGAATGCAGGAATGGGATCAAAGCTGGCAGCTCCTTGTAAAAGTAGGAATGGGATCAAGCCTGGCAGACTCTGGGGGTCTCTTGGATGCTGAGGATTGAACAGAGCAGAGATGAAGCTCTGGAGCTGCCAGGACAGCCAGGAGCTCCTGTAGCTGCTCAGAGCTGATCCCTGTGGCACTGCTGGCTCGTGTCCGCGGGGATGAGGTTGGGAATGGCTCCTGTGCTTGCTCTGGGGCTCAGATGTGTCTGGGACAGGAGCAGGGCTCCCCAAAACCTGCCCAAAGCAGGGAGGGCATTCCCTGTGGGAGCAGTGCAGGGACGCCGAGCTCGGAGGGGCTCCGGGGGGCCGGCACTGAGAGCCCATCCCTCAGGATGGGGACGTGGCTGTGACAAATGGCACCCGGGCAGGTGTCCCGTGGGCACGGCAGGGCCGCGTGCCGGCTCTGGAACGCCGGGAAGCGCCGCTGGCAGCGGTGCCAGGAGCGGTGCCAGGAGCGGTGCCAGGAGCGGTGCCAGCGCCGTCAGTCACGCTCCGCTCAGCTGCTGGAGGGAGGGGGCGGCTGGATGCTCCCGGCGCTTCCACGATGCCGCGGTTCTGTGGGGTAGCAGCAGGCGGGGCCCCCCAGTCTCTGGAGGGGGTGTCCGGGGTGGCTTTGGCATCGGCAGCATCGCCCCCCGTGCCCAGGAGCGATGGCATCCGGCTTTGCCCTGGCCACGGCGGGCACTGACCCCCGGTGCTGTGGGGCGGGTTGGGGGGCAGAGTTTGCAGGATGCCCCCCATTCCCCGGCTCCGCGGGGTCCCCGGGAGCCCCCAAAGGCGGCCAACACCGCGTCCTGCTTTTCGGGGAGGAGACTGGCATTTCTCCGCCTGTTGGGTCGCTCCTGCGCTTCGCACGGGGCTCTGGAATTTGGCCTTTGGCAGCCGCAGCGCCCCCGCATTTCGGTGTCACTTCGGGGGCTTTTTGTTCTTTTTCCCCGCGCCCGGAATCGCAGGCGACAGGGAGAAGGAGGGAGATGGCAGCCGGGGCCCGCAGCTGGGCAGCGTGCGGCTCCCCGCGCTCGGCCCGTCCCGGTACCGGTGCCGGTGCCGGTGGCACGGAGCGGGCGGGCGGGGATGGCGCCGCAGCCGCCTCCGTGCTCGGCACAGCGGGGCTCGTTCGCAGCGGCAGAGCTGACGCAGGAGCTGCTGGAAGGGGCTGCGAGGGGAGGGGGAGGAGGAGGAGGAAGATCCCAACCTGCCTTTGCACCGCCGATGAGCCGTGGCAAGCGGGCTCCGGCTGCCTTTGGCTGCGGCTGGGGGCGCAGGGCTGGGCTGGGCAGCAGGGCAGGCTCGGCCAGGGGCTGCTGAGGGGCGAGGGGAAAACAGAGGAAGGGAGATGTCGGAGGGGCCGAGGCTCTCTCCCGAAATGCCTGCGTCAGCTGCTCTGGGAGCAGCGGGATTTGGGACGCGCTGCTGCGGAGCCGGAGCCGGGCTGGGGCCATCCGCTGCAGCGGGGGCTGCGGCAGCCCCGGCCGTGTCCCGCCCCTCTGCTGCCCTGCCTCGCTCCGGAGCCCGGCCCGGCCCCTCTGACCGTCCCGGGCTTTGTTCCCCTCGCCGGGAGCTCTGGTCGCGGCCAAATCATCCCCGAGCTCGGGGGATGTGCCAGAGCCGAGCCCGGGAGCCGCTCCTGGGCTGAGCCGAGTGCCAGACCCTGCCAAAACCTCTCTAAAGGACATTTTTGGGGTGGGGGGACACTCGAGCCTCTCCTGGTGCTGGGCTCTGGCTCCCCAAGTGCCACTGTGCCTGTTGGGGTGCAGGAGGTCGCCCTCAGCTTTGGGGATGCTCCCTGTGCAGCCCAAGAGTGGGTGCTGTCCCGGGACAGGGATGCTGTCCTAGGAGCACAGCAGTCGGCAGCTTTGGGACTGGGGACACGTCCCCATGGTCCCCAGGCACGGGGCTCCTTGTCCTCCCCAGCTCCCAGGGAAACCAGCCCTAAAGGTGGAATCCCTGGCCCCCAGTGTCACATCCCAGCACCCTAAGGGCACATCCCAGCACCCCAGTGTCACATCCCAGCCCCCTAAGGGCACATCCCAGCACCCCAGGGTCACATCCCAGCACCCCAATGTCACATCCCAGCACCCCAATGTCACATCCCAGCACCCCAGGGGCACATTTCAGCCCCCTAAGGGCACATCCCAGCACCCCAGGGTCACATCCCAGCACCCCAGGGTCACATCTCAGCACCCCAATGTCACATCCCAGCACCCCAGGGTCTCATCCCAGCACCCCAATGTCACATCCCAGCACCCCAGGGTCTCATCCCAGCACCCCAGGGTCACATCTCAGCCCCCTAAGGGCACATCCCAGCACCCCAGGGTCACATCCCAGCACCCCAATGTCACATCCCAGCACCCCAGGGGCACATTTCAGCCCCCTAAGGGCACATCCCAGCACCCCAGGGGCACATCCCAGCACCCCAGGGTCACATCCCAGTGCTCCAAAGTCCCCAGATTGCAGCCCTGTGGCTGCTCTGTGTGTGTAACTGGCTGTTCCTATGGATTGGGATCAGCTATGCCTTTAGGGCACATCCAGGGTTTGTGGGGGTGAGGTTGTGCTGCCAGAGCCCTGGAATGGTGAAATTCCCAATTCTCAGAGGAAGAGCTGCTTCCCTCTGCTGCTTCCTCCTCCTCCTCCTCCTCCTCTTCGGGCTGGTCCAGGCTCTGGGTCTGTGCCATCCCTGCCCAGGGCACCCAGACTGGGAGGTTTTGTGTCCTCTACTGGTCCCAGTTCTCCCTCCCTGTGTGCCCCCAGTACTGGGGACAAGCAAAGCCCGGGGTGGAAAACTGGAGGCTTTGTTTGGCCCAGTGAGGAAAAGCATCTTCCCTGATAGATGTGGACAGGGGAGGGCTGCGGGCTCCCTGCCCTGGAGCGGCGCTGGCGTGGGGGTGACCCGGGTGCCACAGGGACGCTCCGGAGCTGCCCTCGCTGCTCCCAGCCCGGGGGACGTGGGAGGCGCAGCCGGAGCGTGCTGGCTCTGCAAGAAACAGCTGCAGAGCTTTAAAAAAATAATCCCTCCAATCCCGTTATCAAAGGGCCTCTCGCAGGCAGGAGAAGCCACAATAAATGTTGGATAAGGGAGGTGGCTGCAGCGGGCTGCCGGCGTGGGGGAGACAAAAGCCCCGGCCCCGGGGCGGTGCTGAGTCGCTGTTCTGTCACCGTTCTGTCACCGTTCTGCCACCGTGTCACCCCCTGTGACCCTCCTGCCCTCCCTGCGGCTCCAGGCAGGGTGGGCACCTGGGCGTGCCCCTCGTGCCACCCTGCATGTCCTGCCTGGGACTGGCATCCCACGGGAGCCCTGGCCCCAGGTGCCATGTCCTGCTGTGCCCCATGACCTGTGTCCCTTGTCCTGCTGTGCCCCATGTACCGTGTCCCTTGTCCTGTGCCCCACGTCCTGCTGTGTCCCTTGTCCTCCAGCATCCCGTATCCTGCTGCATTCCGTGTCCTGCAGGGACCCTCTGTAAGTGGGTCAGGGCCCTGCAGGGACTCTGGAGGTCCCTCGTGGCTCCTGCTGCCACCCAGCTCTGTCCTGCCTGGGAGACACAATGTCCCAGGTGCCGTGTCCTGCTGCATCCTGTGTCCTACATCTGTGTCCTGCTGCAAGTCCTGCTGCATCCCATCATCTGCTCCATCCGTGTCCTGCTGCCTCCTGTATCCTACATCCTACATCCGTGTCCTGCTGCCTCCTGTATCCTACATCCTACATCTGTGTCCTGCTGCATCCTGTGTCCTACACCCCTTGTCTTGCTGCATCCCATCATCTGCTACATCCATGTCCCGCTGCATCCATGTGCTGCTGCATCCCATGTCCTACATTCCGTGTCCTGCTGCATCCATGTGCTGCTGCATCCCATGTCCTACATTCCGTGTCCTGCTGCATCTGTGTCCTGCTGCATCCTGTGTCCTGCTGCATCTTGTGTCCTACGTCTGTGTCCTGCTGCAAGTCCTGCTGCATCCCATCATCTGCTCCATCTGTGTCCTGCTGCCTCCTGTATTCCTACATCCTACATCCATGTGCTGCTGCATCCCATGTCCTACATCCATGTCCCGCTGCATCCATGTGCTGCTGCATCCCATGTCCTACATGCGTGTCCTGCTACATCCATGTCCTGCTGCATCCCATGTCCTACATCCCGTGTCCTGCTGCATCCATGTCCTGCTGCACCCCATGTCCTACATGCATGTGCTGCTACATCCGTGTGCTGCTGCATCCCATGTCCTACATCCCGTGTCCTGCTGCTGCATCCCATGTCCTACATGCATGTGTTGCTACATCCGTGTGCTGCTGCCTGCCGCCCGTGTCCTGCCTCCCGTCTCAGCCGGCTCAGCCCTGTGCGGGCTCCCCTGAGCCGCTCCAGCCGGGAGGGGCCCGGCCCGTCCCGCACGGATCGGATCGGATCGGACCGGATCGGATCGGAGCGGATGGGATGGGAGCGGGCCGCCCCTCCGGGAGCCGCTGGGCGGCTGCTGCCTCCTGCTGCCAGGGAGCGAATGCGCTGCGAGCGCCGCGGCTGCGGGGAAGCGTGTGCTGGGTGTGTGATGGAGCGCGGGATGCGCCCCCGGAGCTGACCCGCAGCGCCCTGCCCTGGCTGCGGCGGCTCCGCTTGGCGTCCCGCTCCTCCCGAGTCTTGGGCGGCGGGAAGGAGAGAGGCCGCTCCCTCCTCGCCCCTGCGTGCCCTGGAGCGTGAGATTGGATTACTCCACTTGGCAGGCGCTCGGCTTTGGGCTGCTCCTGCCGAGGAAACACGCCGGAGCTGCGAGCCGGGAGAGGCCGGGGCGTTCCCGAGGGCTTTGCCGTGCCCCGTGGTGTCTGCTCGGATCAGAATCCCTTAAATCCCGCTCTCCCTCCGGCCCAGCGCGCTGGGAGGGGCGGGTGTGATTGCTGGGCTGCAGTGGGCTCAGCTCCTGCCTCCCCCGGTGGATGTGTGGGACTGGGATCCTGCTGGAAAAGCAGCAGTGGGAGCCTTCGGGACTGGGGGCACTGGGCTGTGCTGGGAGCAGGCAGGGGAAGGCTCCTGTCCTGCCACTGGGAATATCCAGTGACTCCACTCAGCCGGGCTGGAGAACTGGCAGTGCTACACACCAGTGTGTGTCCTGAGCCCCACAGGCTCCTCCTGCCCCTCTGCCCAGGGAGCCAGGCTGGGAGAGCTGGGAGTGCTCACCTGGACAGGAGAGGGATCCAGGGAGAGCTGAGAGCCCCTGGCAGGGCCTGCAGAGGGACTGGGGACAAGGCCTGCAGGGACAGCACACAGGGAATGGCTCCCACTGCCACAGGGCAGCCATGGGTGGCATCTTGGCAATGAGGAATTCCTGCCTGGGCTGGCACTGCCAGAGCAGCTGGGGCTGCCCCTGATCCCTGCAGTGCCCAAGGCCAGGCTGGGCACTGGGGCTGGAGCAGCCTGGCACAGTGGGAGGTGTCCCTGCCATGGCAGGGGTGGCACTGCAGGGGCTCTGAGGTCCCTGACCACCCAAACCATTCCAGGATTCCCTGACTTTATGGTCCTGATGAGTTTGCTCCCACCATGGGCTGTCCTTGCTCTCTCCTCATCCCCTGTCCAGTGTCCAGCTGCTGCTCCTGCCCCTCTGGAATTGCCTCTGGAATGGAGCCCAGGGGCTGAGCCCTGGCACAGCACACACACGGCTGGCAGTGCCCTGGTGTGCCACCTGTCACCGTGCCAGGAGCCACTGGTGGCAGCCAGGCTGGGGCTGGGGCTGCTCCTGTGCTGGGGATGGCAGCCAGGGTGGCAGGGCCGGTGTCACGGTGGCACCTGGCCCTCGCTGTGCCCAGGGGGCCGCTGTCCCCACGCTCAGCTCTGTCTCTGTCCCCAGGTGATGCAGGTGCTCAACGCCGACGCCATCGTGGTGAAGCTCAACTCCGGGGACCACAAAACCATTCACCTGTCCAGCATCCGGCCCCCGCGGCTCGAGGGGGACAGCGCCCAGGTGACACCGCGGGGACAGGGCCCGGGGAGGGGACAGCGCCGGGGGACACTGCGGGGACAGGGACAGGGAGGGGACAGCGCCGGGTGACACCGCGGGGACAGGGACAGGGAGGGGACAGCGCTGGGGGACACTGTGGGGACAGGGACAGGGAGGGGACAGCGCCCAGGTGACACCGCGGGGACAGGGCCCGGGGAGGGGACAGCGCCGGGGGACACTGTGGGGATAGGGCACAGGGAGGGGACAGCGCTAGGGGACACTGCGGGGATAGGGACAGGGAGGGGACAGCACCGGGGGACACTGCGGGGACAGGGCACAGGGAGGGGACAGCGCTGGGGGACACTGTGGGGACAGGGCCTGGGGAGGGGACAGTGCTGGGGGACACTGTGGGGATAGGGGACAGGGAGGGGACAGCGCCAGGGGACACTGCGGGGACAGGGACAGGGAGGGGACAGCGCCGGGGGACACTGTGGGGACAGGGCCCGGGGAGGGGACAGTGCAGGGACAGGGAGGGGATGGGAGCAGGATGGGAAGGGGGCGGGCAGGGGCAGGGGCAGGGTCGGCTCTGTATGCAGCCCCCTCCCATGAGGCTCCTGCTCCCCCTGGGATGCCCGTGCCCCCTTTCCCTTCCTGCTGGAGCCCATCCCGTGGGAGGCAGGAGGCCTGGGAAGGGCTGGAGCGTGCACTGGGGGCTGCAGGGAGACGGCTCCGTCCCTCTTGTCCTGCCTCAGTTTCCCCCGTGTTCCGTGGGCGCCCCCAGCTGCTGGGATGCTCCTTCGGGATACCTGTGCCTGTGGCCTCAGCCCTCGTGTCCCCATCCGTGGGGCAGGCACGGGAGGCTGTGCAGCTGCTCCCGAGGGGGCGAATGCTCGGTTTCCCTTCCCCCGGGCCGTGGGGCTGGCTGGGCTCTGTGGCTCCCCACACCCAGAGGAGCAGCTGCCGTGTCCTGGGCTCCGAGGGACACCAGGGCTGGCTCGTGACCGGCGGCTCGGCATCGATGGGTTCCTGGCAGGCTCTGGAACGTTGGGAAGGGCTGCAAAAGTCACATTGTCCCTGCACAGCTTGGTCCCTGCTCTCTGCGTTTGAGCTCTCTCAGGCCGGCGCTGCTGGAGCTGGATCCGAGCGCGCGGCAGGGACACGAAAGCGCCGGGATGGGCTGGGGTTGGGCACGGGGAGTGTCCTTGGCCCTGCTCAGAGCTGGGCTGGGGAGCAGGACATGGCCCTGGTGGTGCAGCACCCACTGAGAGCCCTTGGCCCTGCCCGGAGCTCCAGAGCTGTGCCAGGAGCTGGGATGAGGGATCAGTCCCTGTGTCACACAGAGTGTCCCTGACTGTGCCCAGAGCTGTGCATGATCAGGGATCAGTCCCTGTGTCACACACAGTGTCCCTGTGTCACACACAGAGTGTCCCTGACTGTGCCCAGAGCTGTGCATGATCAGGGATCAGTCCCTGTGTCACACACAGAGTGTCCCTGACTGTGCCCAGAGCTGTGCAGGGTGAGGGATCAGTCCCTGTGTCACACACAGTGTCCCTGACTGTGCCCAGAGCTCAGGGCTGTGCCAGGGGTCAGGATGATGAATCAGTCCCTGTGTCCAGTCTCCCTCATCCCCTCACAGCTCCGGAGCTGCGGCAGGAGTTGGGATGAGGGTTTAATTCCTGTGTCACACAGAGGCTCCTTGACCCTGCTCACAGATTTGGAGCTGTTCCAGAAACTGGAATGAGGGCTTGATCCCTCTTCACAGAGTCTCCATCCCACTCGGAGCTCTGGAGCTGCTCTGGGAGCCAGGATGTGGCTCCAGTCCCTGTGTCCCTTTCTGGGACAGCTCTGGGGGTGCAGAACTGGGCATTTCCTGCCGGCTCTCGGTGATGCCAGTCCAGCTCCTCAGGGCAGGGAAAAGCATTCTGTTACTGCATTCCCACCATGGCTGATACACTCAGAGCTGTGGGATCACGGAGCTCCCGAGACCCTCAGAGCGCCTGCCTTGTTCCTGGCACATGCCTCCTCTTCCTCCTCCTCCTCCTCCTCCTTCAGAGCCTCTGGAGATGCCGGGAAAGCTCCTGGGAGGGCTCCTGCCCGTGCACACGATGGGGCCGAGCCAGGATTGCTCCAGAGCCACCTTTTCCAGGCTGTTTTCCATCCTGGAGCGCCACGAGCCAGCCTGGCTGTGCCGGTGGGCGACGGCTCCCGAGGTGACCCCGCGTTGCTGTGGGAACGGGAATTTGGAAATTCCTGCCTGCCTGCGCGCCGCCTTGCTCTGGCCACGCGCAGTTGTGGGTGCCTTCCCAGACCGGCTCCTCCCGCTGCTCCTGTGGCACGGGCTGGCGGGGCCGGGAGCTGCGGGAGCAGCGGGATCCCCTCGGGATCCCCCGGAGCAGTCACAGCCTCCAAGGAGACTGCGGAGAGGCAGCGCCCGCCGTGCCGCCGCACGGATCCGCTGGGAATCCCTGCAGTGTGGGGCCTGTGCCCTGCTCTGGGGTGTCCCCGTGCATCCCTGGCATCCTGAGGTCACGTCCTGGCGCCTCAGTGCCCCAGAACTCTGAGGTCACATCTCGGCACTCCAGGGTCACATCCCAGCGCTCCAAGGGCACATCCCAGCACCCTGAGGTCATATCCTGGCACCCCAGTGTCACATCCTGGCACCCCAGTGTCACATCCCAGCGCCCCAGTGTCACCTCCCAGCACCCCAGTGTCACATCCCGGCACCCTGAGGTCACATCCCGGCACCCCAGTGTCACATCCCAGCACCCTGAGGTCATATCCTGGCACCCCAGTGTCACATCCCAGCGCCCCAGTGTCACATCCCAGCACCCTGAGGTCATATCCTGGCACCCCAGTGTCACATCCCAGCACCCTGAGGTCATATCCTGGCACCCCAGTGTCACATCCTGGCACCCCAGTGTCACATCCCGGCACCCCAGTGTCACATCCCAGCACCCTGAGGTCATATCCTGGCACCCCAGTGTCACATCCCAGCACCCTGAGGTCATATCCTGGCACCCCAGTGTCACATCCCGGTACCCCAGTGTCACCTCCCAGCACCCCAGTGTCACCTCCCAGCACCCCAGTGTCACCTCCCAGCACCCTGAGGTCATATCCTGGCACCCCAGTGTCACATCCCAGCACCCCAGTGTCACCTCCCAGCACCCCAGTGTCACATCCCAGCGCCCCAAGGTCCCCGGGTCGCAGCCCTGTGGCTGCTCTGTGTCCGTAACTGGCTGTTCCTGTGCATTGGGATTTGCATTTGGGATCAGCTGTGCCTTTAGGGCACACCCAGGGTTTATGGGGGCAGGAAGTTTGGAATTTCCAATCCTCAGAGGAAGAGCTGCTTCCTTCTGCCTCCTCTGCTTCCTCTTCCTCGGGCTGGTCCAGGTTCTGTGTCTGTGTCAGCCCTGCCTGGGATCCAGACTGGGAGGTTTTATGTCCTGTACTGGTCCCAGTTCTGCCCCACCGGGCTCCCTCTGGCCTGGGATGCTCCTGTTAAATCCAATTATTTCTCCCTGGGTTTCATCCTTCCGTGGCTCCGTCATGTTTCCGTCCCTGGCGCTGTCATTAATTACCTGGCAGTGCAATTAATGATGGGTTTGCTCCTCCCTTCCACACCAGCAGTTAAAATTACGGAAAAAACATCCAAGAATTCCGCAAGGGACCAAACCCACCCTCGCTGGGGCTCAGGGTGGGGACCCCCATCCCAGCTGCCTTTCCAGACGTGGATCTGGAGCTCGGGGAGAGTGGACACATCCGTTTATGGGTCAAATATCAGCATGGACATCTCTCTGTGGGCACCTCCGTGGAATGTGTCAGGATTTACAGCAAGTCCATGGGAGTATTTATAACATTTGAGCATTTATTGAAAATCCACCAGTGGAGGGGTTTGGGCTGTGCTGACAGGGACAGTGGAGAGGGAACAGCCTCAGGGTGGAATCAGCAGGAATTTCCCCATGGAAAGGGGGGTCAGGCCTTGGCAGGGGAAATTTGGAGTCCCCATCCCTGGAGGTGTCCAAGGAATTCCTGGATGTGGCACTCAGGGCTCTGGGCTGGGGACAAGGTGAGGACTGGGCACAGCTTGGACTCGGTGACCTTGGAGGGCTTTCCCAGCCTCAGCGATGCTGGCATCCATATGAATTCTAGGAGCATACATACCCTTTTTTAATATAAAATATGAAATGCATAAAGTGCAGTTCAGGGCTGATTGCAGGCTCCCCTGGAAGGCTTTTCCCCGCTTTGAGGGCTCTCCCAGCCTCTCCTCCGCGCCGGAGCAGGAGCCCCGGGATATCGCAGCTCCGTCGGGAATCCCATCCCGACCCGCCGAGCGCTAATTGCTGCTCCCACGGCTCCGGCTGGAGGAGATGGGAAGTGACAGACGGAAAAGGGAGCGCGACGGGATCCTGCAGCCTTTCATCTCCAGCCTTTCATCTCCCGGCGCCGGATGGATCCCGGGAGCGACGGCCGGGAGCGGCCCCGGCGCTCGGCTCTGTCTGGGAATGTCACGGCTCGGGGTGGAGATGGATCTGCTGCTGCTCCAGGTGCTGCACTGGTGCTGTGCGCTGGGGGAACAGCTGGAAAACCTCACCTGGATGGGTGGAGTCTTCATCAAGATAGCTGGAAACTCATTGGAAGGGCTGGAAACTCTCACTGGAATGGCTGGAAACTCACTGGGATGGCTGGAAAGACTCATTGGAAGGGCTGGAAAGACTCACTGGAATGGCTGGAAACTCACTGGGATGGCTGGAAAATCCCACTGGAAGGGCTGGAATCTCACTGGGATGGCTGGAAAATCTCACTGGAAGGGCTGGAAACTCACTGGAATGGCTGGAAACTCACTGGGATGGCTGGAAACTCACTGGGATGGCTGGAAACTCACTGGGATGGCTGGAAAATCCCACTGGAAAGGCTGGAAACTCACTGGGATGGCTGGAAAGACTCATTGGAAGGGCTGGAAACTCTCACTGGAAGGGCTGGAAACTCACTGAGATGGCTGGAAACTCACTGGGATGGCTGGAAACTCACTGGGATGGCTGGAAAATCTCACTGGAAGGGCTGGAAACCCTTACTGGAATGGCTGGAAACTCACTGGGATGGCTGGAAAATCTCACTGGAATGTCTGGAAACTCACTGGGATGGCTGGAAGCTCACTGGGATGGCTGGAAACCCTTACTGGAATGGCTGGAAAATCCCACTGGAAGGGCTGGAAACTCTTATTAGAATGGCTGGAAACTCACTGGGGTGGCTCGAAATTCACTGGGATAACTGGAATCTCTCTCTGGGAAGGCTGGAATGTCTCCCTGGGGTGGCTGGACTCTCCCTGGGATGTCTGGAACCTCTCTGTGACATGGCTAGAATCTCCCTGGGAAGGCTGGAGCCTCCCTGGGATGCAGCCCCCGTCTGGGGCTGTGAATGTGGGGTGCTCCAGGTGCCTGTGGATGCAGGGAAGCCCTTCCTGAGGTGCAGCTGAACCCGTGGTGGGGTTTGGGATCCGTCCATTTTGGAGATGGATCCATCCTGTTCCCTGGGGCACTTTGCTGGCCTTGGATCCATCCAGAGGCAGAGCTGAGCCGTGTCTGGCAGTTCATGGGATGGAGGAAGAGCCAGTTCCCATGAAGAGCAAGAGGGGCTCAGGCCTGCTGGATCCAGCTGTGGTGGTTCTGCCTCAGAGCTTCCCTGGGTGTCGGTGCCACCACAGTTCCCAGAGGATGTTTGGATATTTGGGATATTTCCATTCCCTTTTCCAGTCTCCGGCTCGTTCCCTCGGACAGCCACGCTCCGGCGGAATTTTCTGGATTGCGGCAGTTGCAGCACAAATCTGCTCCAATCCCCAATTTATCTAAATTGATCTCTTAATTGGGAATTCTCCGGAGGAGGGGGAGCCGAGCACACGGATCCTGATTCAACGGGAGGAGCGGGGAGCAGGCGGGCTGCTGGGGGTGGGCTGGGAGCGGGGAGCTGGAACTGGGGCAGTGCCGCCGGCTGGAGCAGGGACCTGGAGGCTGCTCCGGCCTTTGGGAGCTTTTGGGAGCTTTTGGGAGCTTTTGGGAGCCCTGGAGGTGGGACTGGGAGCAGAGATATCCCAGCTCCTTTCCCAGCTGCTGCAGGAGTCCCTGGTCCCACCTGCACAGCCGAGATCAGGCTGGCACTGCGGGTGTGGGGTTTCTCCAGGGATTGTCAGAATGGCACCAGGACACTTCCAGATGTCTTTTCCAGGGGTGCAGAGCCGAGGCTCTCTGGTTTTCCGTGTTTGCCCTGCGTGGCAGCTCATTCCTGTCGCTCTGCCCTACACCAGTGCTGGGCAGGGACCCCAGGCCCCTCTGGCCAGGATTTGGGGTGGGGGATCCTGGTGCTCTGCCTGCTCTGGAGCAATGGGAGCCTCCCAGAGCTGCCACCACCCCGGCAGGGAAAAGCTGGCAGCACAGGAAAGCTGGAAATGGCTTCAGAAAGAGGGAGAACAGATGGATTTGGGATTGGATATTTTTTTTCCCAGCTCTCGGAGGAGCTGCATGCAGGTTTCTTGGCGTTCTGCTGTGATTCCAAAGGCAGGGAGCTGCTGGATCATCCAGGCCCTGCTCCCGTGGGACCCTGACCACCAGGGATCGGCATCCCAGCTGGAATGTGGGATGTTCCAGGGTGCTCCTGGTGGTGGTGCCACGTGGGATTCCCATGGCTGTGTCTGGCTCTCTGGACACTCTGTGTCCTGCAGATCCCAGTGACTCCAGGGCTCTGGGGTTCCAGTTGCCTTAGGAGGCGCCAGGGTTTGACTCCTGGATTCAGGGTTTTTGTGTGCTGGGAATGTCGTGGCTGCTCTGTGTCCCTCGTTCCCTTGGGAGGGGTGGTGGATGTGGCTGCTCCTCCTGCCACGTTGCAGCAGATTTCAGGGAGCATTTCACCCACACCCGTCAAAGCCCTCTGCTGCTTTCCCTGTGCCTCGCTGGCTCCTGGGATATTTCTGTGGGCTTGGAAGGGCTCTGTACCAGCGACCTGCCTGGAGCTCTGCCAGCCCTGCTGGAGGCAGCAAGGGCGGGGAGTGACCTTGGGGCCGAGGGCAGCCCGGCCCAGCCCCCGGAGCTCAGCTCTTGAGGCCGTTCCAGTTGGATTTATAACCCTGCGGGAGGGCTGGGAAAGGAGCTGGGAAAGATCCCGTCCCACCCATTTTTAGCAATGCCAGCTGCTGCATCCCTGGAAAAGAGCTGCTGCTCCCGGCTCGGCGCCACCCTGGATGCCCATGGAGAGCCTGGGGCCGGTGCCGCTCGGTGGGTGCCGCTCGACAGATGGTCTGCAGGTGTCCGCCGGGAGCTTTTCCAGGGAGCAGCCAGCTGGATTTGGGGAAGAGGGCGGCTGCACGGCTTGGCAGCGCCTTGCCGGGAGCTGGGAACGTTGCTGGGCCTGCAGGGGCTGCGCTGGCACCCTCGGCAGCGCGGGCGATGCCACAGCCCTGCCAGGCGAGGGCTGGGAGGAGGGGCTGGCACAGGCAGCGAGTGCCAGGCGGGAATGGCTGGGTGGGCTCTGCCAGACCCTCTGCAGGGAGGGAGGCGCCGGCACAAATCCCTGGGGCTGCGGGGCTGGGGGTGCCCTGCATCGCTGGCAGTGCCCAGGGCCAGGCTGGACACGGGATGGAGCAGCCTGGGACAGTGGCAGCTGTCCCTGCCACGGCAGGGGTGGCACTGGAGGGTCCCTTAGGCCCCTTCCCACCCACAGCATTCCATGATCCTTCTGGTAACGAGCCTGGAGGAGCCGGGGATCCCCAGCTCAGCTGAGCGCCCCCATGTCCCCGCCTTGTTGTCCTTGTCCCTGTGGGTGCCATGAGGACAGTCCCAGAGCCGTTCCCTGTCCCTGTGGGTGCCACGAGGACAGTCCCAGAGCCGTTCCCTGTCCCTGTGGGTGCTGTAAGAACAGTCCCAGAGCCGTTCCCTGTCCCTGTGGGTGCCATGAGGACAGTCCCAGAGCCGTTCCCTGTCCCTGTGGGTGCCATGAGGACAGTCCCAGAGCCGTTCCCTGTCCCTGTGGGTGCTGTGAGGACAGTCCCAGAGCCGTTCCCTGTCCCTGTGGGTGCCATGAGGACAGTCCCAGAGCTGTTCCCTGTGGGTGCTGTAAGGACAGTCCCAGAGCCGTTCCCTGTCCCTGTGGGTGCTGTAAGGACAGTCCCAGAGCCATTCCCTGTCCCTGTGGGTGCTGTAAGGACAGTCCCAGAGCCGTTCCCTGTCCCTGTGGGTGCTGTGAGGACAGTCCCAGAGCCGTTCCCTGTCCCTGTGGGTGCCGTGAGGACAGTCCCAGAGCCGTTCCCTGTCCCTGTGGGTGCCGTAAGGACAGTCCCAGAGCCGTTCCCTGTCCCTGTGGGTGCCATGAGGACAGTCCCAGAGCCGTTCCCTGTCCCTGTGGGTGCCGTGAGGACAGTCCCAGAGCTGTTCCCTGTCCCTGTGGGTGCCGTGAGGACAGTCCCAGAGCCGTTCCCTGTCCCTGTGGGTGCTGTAAGGACAGTCCCAGAGCCGTTCCCTGTCCCTGTGGGTGCCATGAGGACAGTCCCAGAGCCGTTCCCTGTCCCTGTGGGTGCCGTGAGGACAGTCCCAGAGCCGTTCCCTGTCCCTGTGGGTGCCACGAGGACAGTCCCAGAGCCGTTCCCTGTCCCTGTGGGTGCCATGAGGACAGTCCCAGAGCCGTTCCCTGTCCCTGTGGGTGCCACGAGGACAGTCCCAGAGCCGTTCCCTGTCCCTGTGGGTGCCATGAGGACAGTCCCAGAGCCGTTCCCTGTCCCTGTGGGTGCTGTAAGGACAGTCCCAGAGCCGTTCCCTGTCCCTGTGGGTGCTGTAAGGACAGTCCCAGAGCCGTTCCCTGTCCCTGTGGGTGCCATGAGGACAGTCCCAGAGCCATTCCCTGTCCCTGTGGGTGTCGTGAGGACAGTCCCAGAGCCGTTCCCTGTCCCTGTGGGTGCTGTAAGGACAGTCCCAGAGCCGTTCCCTGTCCCTGTGGGTGCTGTAAGAACAGTCCCAGAGCCGTTCCCTGTCCCTGTGGGTGCCACGAGGACAGTCCCAGAGCCGTTCCCTGTGGGTGCCACGAGGACAGTCCCAGAGCCGTTCCCTGTCCCTGTGGGTGCCATGAGGACAGTCCCAGAGCCGTTCCCTGTCCCTGTGGGTGCCGTGAGGACAGTCCCAGAGCCGTTCCCTGTCCCTGTGGGTGCCATGAGGACAGTCCCAGGGCCATTCCCGGGATGCAGGGTTGAATCCAGGGCCGTGGTCCCGCTGGGAATGCCGGGCGGGATGCACGCGGAGCAGGTCGCGGCTGCGATTTGTGGCGCAGGGTTTGTACTACACAAATTGCTCCGCACTCAACGAGCATGAAAGATTAACGAGGAACAAAGCCATGAACTCATCCGGGCCCGCTCCCGCTAAATTACAGCTACAGGGATCATGGCAGCTCATCCAGGCTTGTGTAACCGAACTGATTTGCCGGCGTGGCCGGTGCGGAGCCGCCGCGGCTCCGAGTGCTCCGCACGCGACTTTAATGGATTCTAAATATTGGCAGAGCCGGGGAGAGGAGGCGCGGGGGCACCGGAGTTCCCGGATCAATATTTAATGGGAGCTGCAGTCGCTTCCAGGGAGAAGACGAGTGCAGTCAGCATGTTCTGGGAACCTGGAATGTGCCCTCCGGGCAGCAAGTGCTGCGCCGGGAAAAACTGATTTGCTTGCATCTGCGGCTGCCGAGCCTCCTGCCGCTCCCAAAGTCATTCCTGCTGGAAAGGCAGCCCTCCGGTGTTCAACCCGCGCCTCTGGGTTGCGGCACGGCGGCTCCCGGCAGCGCGGGGTGTTAAATTCCGGCTGGGAGGGCTCCCTTTGCCTCGGGAGCGTTTTCCCTGCCGATGTCCAAATTTGCGGAGCCGGCTCCCAGGGGAGCTGCCAGCGCCAGGTACAAGGCCTGCTCCGGGTCGGATTCATTTGCGAGCTGGCACAGTTGTGTTCCTGTATGGATTACAGCTGCTGGCATCCCGGGAAATTGCTCACGGCTCGGAGAGCAGCAGCTCGGCAGCGCAACGGGAGCAGGCTGGGCCCGGAGCGCTGCAGCGGCGGCAGCAGGAGCCGGGCTGGTGCTGGAGCGGCCGGCCGGCCGGGGAGCTGGGCAGGAGCTTGCCAGCAATTACGGAGCAGCTTTTGCACGAGGCAGCAGCTCCGGGAGGCCCCGGGGCCGCGCTGCTCCGAGCAGGCCGCGCTCGGCCCATCTGCTGCCGCCGAGCCCGGGATGTGCCGCGCGGCAGGAGCAATCCCCGGAGAGCCGGCGCGATCCTTCCCCGGCCGCTCCCCGCTAAGTGCTGCAATTCCTCCGTTGTAGTTCCTGCCTGGTGGTGTGACACCGATGCTTGGAGGGAGATCCAGGCACCTGCCAGCTCGCATTGCCGGGGATGCTGCTCCAGCCTGGCGCGCTCCGGGAGCCGCTCCAGAGGCTTGGTCCGTGCCCAGCCCCGGCTGTTTGCCGCTCGGCTGGATGAGCGTGAAAACGCTGCTGGGAGAGAGGAGCTTTGACCTTCTGAGCTCCTCGGGAGCTGCTGGAATTCCTCAGCGCATGGGAAATTGCGCTCAATTGGAGCAGCGCCTCGGTCCTGGCACAGAGCTGAGCTCTGCAATTAATGCTCCGGCCCTTGTGCCTCGGGAATCGATCCCTGATTTTAGCGTGGGATGAGCCTCTGCACTGGCTCCCTTCCCATCTCCCAGCTCCGGGTGGGAAGCAGGCACAGCTCCGGCATTGCCCCGGATCCTGCCCGGTCCCCAGCCCGAGGGGACCCTGGGGACAGAGCTGGGCCACACTGTGCCATCACCCAGTGGGGCAGGGAGGGGACAGCAGCAGCTCCGTCCGCGCAGGACAGGACGGGGAAGCTCCAGCCCAAAGGCCTGGCCCAGGCTCACATCCCACCCCCAATGCCCGGCTCGGGGTGGTCCCAGGGGGTCCCAGCGGGGCCAGGGCTCCGTGTGTACCCCAGGGCACCCATCCCTCCGTGCTCAGGAGCGGGAGCCTCCCCAGCACGGGGGGGTTGGAGCCGTGGGAGCAGCGGGAACACCCCCGTTGCTGCACCTCTGCCGGCGCCGCTCCCGGAATCGGGAATCATGAATATTCCCCCTCCGTTAGCACCGGCGGCATTCAGTGCCAGACGTTTGGAGCCGTGAGGGGTGGGTGGGATGGAGGGGGGATGGATTGGGAACGTCCCTCACTGGGGGGCACCTGCAGCCCCCCCTGCCCCTTCCCCCAGCTCGAGTTCCTGGGCTCTGGTGGCACCGGCCATCCTTGGTGACACTGGCAGCACCTCAGAACCCCCCGAAATTCCCAGTGCAAGGAGCAAAGCCGTGGGGACCCTTGGAAAGGGCTTTCCATGGACGAGCTGCCCTGGATCTGCAGGGCTTGGTGGTGAGGAAGGGCTGGGCCCTGCTGGCACAGAGGTGGCGTGGCCTGGCATGGCCCCAGTGTCACTGTGGGTGTGCTGGAGGTGACCTGGGCTGTGCCAGGGACTGGGGCTGGGCCGTGGGTCCTGTCTGTGCCAGGGATAATGGATCCATCCTGCCTGTGCTGTGACTGATGGATCCATCCTGCCTGTGCCAGGGATCCTGCCTGTGCCAGGGATAATGGATCCATCCTGTCTGTGCCAGGGATAATGGATCCATCCTCTCTGTGCTGTGAGTGATGGATCCATCCTGCCTGTGCCAGGGATCCTGCCTGTGCCAGGGATAATGGATCCATCCTGCCTGTGCCAGGGATCCTGCCTGTGCCAGGGGTAATGGATCCATCCTGTCTGTGCCAGGGGTAAGGGATCCATCCTGTCTGTGCCATGGCTGATAGATCCATCCTGCCTGTGCCAGGGATCCTGTCTGTGCCAGGGATAATGGATCCATCCTGTCTGTGCCATGGATAGTGAATCCATCCTGCCTGTGCCAGGAATCCTGTCTGTGCCAGGGATAATGGATCCATCCTGTCTGTGCTGTGAGTGATGGATCCATCCTGCCTGTGCCAGGGATCCTTCCTGTGCCAGGGGTAATGGATCCATCCTGCCTGTGCCATGGCTGACGGATCCATCCTGTCTGTGCCATGGATAGTGAATCCATCCTGCCTGTGCTGTGACTGATGGATCCATCCTGCCTGTGCCAGGGATCGTGCCTGTGCCATGGCTGACAGATCCATCCTGCCTGTGCCAGGGATCGTGCCTGTGCCAGGGATCCTGCCTGTGCCAGGGATAATGGATCCATCCTGTCTGTGCCATGGCTGACAGATCCATCCTGCCTGTGCCAGGGATCCTGCCTGTGCCAGGGATAATGGATCCATCCTGCCTGTGCCATGGCTGACAGATCCATCCTGCCTGTGCCAGGGATCGTGCCTGTGCCAGGGATCAGCCTGTGCTCGTGCCGTGGCTGACAGATCCGTGCTGCCTTTTCCCCGGACCCGCCGGCGCAGTGCAGCCCCCTGGGTTTGGCGAGGGGGTCTCAGAGTGTGCCGTGTGGGTGACGGTGACGGTGACAATGACACTGACAGTGACAGCTCGGGCTGTCCTGTGTCCCAGGCCCCGCAGAGGGGAGGCAGCTCCATCCTTCCGAGCTCTTCCCTCGCTGCCGGCCCCGCTGTCCTACTTTTCTCCAGCTGCTTTTCCTCCTTCCCTCCGTCACGTGCGGGCGGGCTTGGAGCGCTCGGTGCGGCTCCGGCTCTGGGCTGGGCTCTGGGCTGCCCCCGCGTTCCAGCGCTCCCCGGCGCTGCCCTGACCCTGCTCGGGGTCCCGGTGCCCGCGGGGCCGTGTGGGAGGAGGATCCACGGCAGTGGAAGGGCCGGGAGCGGGGACAAAAGGGGCCGGGAGTGAGGCCAGTCCCCTCCCACGCCACCCCAGATCCGGGGCAGGCAGGGCTGGAAGGGACAGCCCCGCTGCGCGTCCCTCAGGGGCTGCGTTATCCTCGGAAACGCGGGATAACAACGGGGACAGTGGGGAGGCTCTTCCCGGAGCCCTGAAATGGCCGTGCTGGCAGCAGCTGCTGCCTCTGTCCCCATCCCCGTCCCCGTTCCCGTCCCCTCGGTGATGGTTTTGGGAGGCAGAGGCATCTCCCGGGGTCACAGTGTCCCACAGCCAGACCCTGGGTCAGGATCATCCCTGTTCCAGGAACGCTGACCCCGTTTTCCCTCTCTGTGGGAGCGGAGCGGCCAAAACGCTGCTGGATTCCCAAATCCGCGTGGCCCTCAGAGCCACATCCCCTTGGTGCCTGCAGAGGCACATCCCGAGGCTGCTCCAGCCGGATTCTGGGCCAAGGGCAGCCTGGAACCAGCATCTCCCACCGTGGCAGGGGTGGGGATGCATCCCCCAATTCCAGGTACCCGGTTTGAGGTGCTTGGAATGCAGCATCACAATTCCTGGTGCCCAGGATGGGATGTCTGGGATGCAGTGCTCTGTCCCAGGTGCCCAGTTTGGGGTGTCTGGAATACAGCACCCCTCAATTCCAGGTGCCCAGTTTGGGGTGTCTGGGATGCAGCACCCCTCAATTCCAGGTACCCAGTCTGGGATGCAGTGCCCAGTTCCAAGTGTCCACTTTGGGGTGACTGAGATGCACCCCGAAATTCCAGGTGCCCAGTTTGGAGTGTCTGGGATGCAGCGCCCCAATTCCAGGTACTCAGTCTGGGATGCAGTGCCCTGTTCCAGGTGCCCACTTTGGGGTGTCCAGGATGCCTCCCCCAATTCCAAGGGCCTGGTTTGGGGTGCCTGGAATGCTGTGCCCCAGCTGCAGGTGCTGCTGCTGAGGATCTGCATTCCAGCAGCCAAAGGGTATTGAGCATAAATCCAGCTCTGTGATTTCCACCTTTTTGTGGGCAGTTCGCTCCTGAGGGTGGGTGAGTTCCAGTGGCTGGGACAAGACCCCTGCAGCAGCAGCAGCAGAGCCGTGTCTCCTGTTTATCCAGGAGATGCTGGGTGCCTGGAGCAGGGGTGCTGCTGCTGCTGGCGCAGCTCTCGCAGGGATCTCAGCCTCCCTGGGAGGGAGCAGCTCTTCCGGAGCTCCCGGGCAAGTCGGGCTGGTTTAACACCAAATTCCAGCGCTGCGGTGGGGCAATGAGGGAGGGAAAAGCACGAGTGATCTGTGGAAGGAGAGGATGTTTTGGGATGGCCCAGTTTCCTCATCAGCCCCGGAGAGGGGCACGGAGCCAAGCGCTGCTGGGTGATGGATCCCCCGGGAGGGGCAGTGCCATGCTGGGATGTTCCCCAGTAATGCCCTGCAAAGGGAAGGTCCTGCCCACCCTGCTGCCCCCACAGAAGGGTTTGGGGCCAGGCTGGGGCTGGCACAGAGCTGCCAGTGGGGTGAAACCCCTTTGAGGAGCTCCTGTCAGCACCCTAGCCCAAATGGAGGGATTCTTCCCCAGTTCTTCTTCAGCCAGGAATGTTGGAATCATAAAACCATGGAATGTTTTAGGTAGGAAGGGACCTCAGAGCGCCTCCAGTGCCACCCCTGCCATGGCAGGGACACCTCCCACTGTGCCAGGCTGCTCCAGCCCCAGTGCCCAGCCTGGCCTTGGGCACTGCAGGGATCAGGGGCAGCCCCAGCTGCTCTGGCAGTGCCAGCCCAGGCAGGAATTCCTCATTGCCAAGATGCCACCCATGGCTGCCCTCTGGCAGTGGGAGCCATTCCCTGGGTGCTGTCCCTGCAGGCCTTGTCCCCAGTCCCTCTGCAGGCCCTGCCAGGGGCTCTCAGCTCTCCCTGGATCCCTCTTCTCTCCACCCTGGCACAGTGGGAGGTGTCCCTGCCCACGTCAGCTGTGGCACTGAAGGGGCTGTGAGGTCCCTGCCCACCCAGCTCAATCCCTGATCCCCAGATTCTATAATTTATAACTTTATTATTTATAGTTGTGCGTTGTGCTGAAGCAGCCCCGGTTATTTCCGTGCCGTCGCTTCCATCGCTCCCCGCCGTTCCCATTTGTCCTGAGGTGTTCCTGCTCCAGCTCCCGGCGCAGCCCAGCCTCCCCGGCCCTTCATCCCTGCCCGGGATGATGAGGATGGGCATGCACAGCGTGTCCTGGAGCGGGCAGGGAGCGGAGCCTGGCACGGGAGCATCAACCCCACTGGAGCCGGGGCTGTCCCACTCCGCGCTCTCGGGGTCACTGTCCTGACCCCAACTTTGTCCTGCCCATGGGCTCGTTCCCTCCATTTGGGGCTCTGTACCCCCCATTTGGGGTCCTGTATCCCACTTTGGGGTCCTGTCCCCTCTGTTTGCAGCCCTGTACCCCTCTTTGGGGTCTCCCAGCTGGAATGTTGATGCTGTGGGGTTGCTGGGGGAGGACTGGGGCGGCTCTGGTTGTGTTTGGGATGGGGATGGTTGGCACTGGAGTCACAGCCCCAGGACAGTCCCCAGAGAGGAAACAGCCCCAGGCTGGGCCAGGGGAGCCTCAGGGTGGATTTTGGGGAAAGTCCTCCTGGAAAGGGCTGCCCAGCTCTGGCACAGGGGTGGAGTGCCCATCCTTGAAAGGATTTCAAGGCTGTGTGGATGTGGCACTTGGGGACAGGTCAGTGGTGGCCTTGTCAGTGCTGGGGATGGTTGGACTCAATGGGCTCTGAGGCTTTTCCAGCCTCAGCTATCCCACAGTTCTCCAGCTGTGCTGCCCTTTTCCTGCCAGCCCCTGGCTGTGCCCTGTGTCCCCCGGTGCCATCAGAGGCTCCAGCACTGCCCAGCTCCTGCCACTCGAGTGGCTCTCGGGGACTGCGGCGCCGCCTGCGAGTGGGGACAAGGAGGGAGCAGGAGCAGTGAAGCAGGAGAGGCAGGAGAGGCTGGAGAGGCTGGAGAGGCCAAGTGCCCACTTGAGGCGTCGCTCCTTGAGCAAGCACCTGCCTGTGAATGTCACCGGGATGTCACTGGGAGCTGCTCATCTCCATCCCCATGCGTGTCACATCCCCGCCGTCCTCAGGGCTGTCCCTCGCAGCTCCCGGTGTCACCGCCAGCCCCGCTGGGCTCAGGGAGGCTGGGAGGGAGCTGTGCAGCTTTCCCAGGAGCAGCCATTCCTGAGCACTCGTGCTGTTGTGGCCCCGGGATGGATGTCCAGGATGGATTCCCCGCCCGGCACATGCCAGGCGGGCTCAGCCCAGGGTGAAGCGAGGTGTGCCACCCTGGTGGGCCATCACCCCTTCCCTGCTTGGGGAGCAGGAGCTCCCTGGGGCCTCTCCTGCTCCGGCTGGGATCGTTCCCCAGCGCTCGGCTCTGCCCCACCCTGGGGGCTGCACTGTCCCCGGGTCCCCTCCCAGCTCTGGCGTTTCCAGCTGGCAGCTCCCGCTCTCCTCCCGCTCATTCCGCCCTGGCGCTGGGAGTTGATTAGCTCTGCTAATTACTTTGCAAATAATGAGCTTCCCTAATTGCGCTGGCAGGGACGGGGGGGCTCTCCCCACCTGCCATCCCACGGTGCCACCAGGCTCTGGGTCCCCTCGGCGCTGCTGGGGACCCCCCTTGGGTGTTGGCACCCACAATTCTGGGAGAAAACCCCAAAATCTTTGCATGGGGAGCTGGGAGCTCTGGCTCATCCCAAGGGGATCGGGCCATTCCCCCTGCTCTGAGCACCCCTGGATCAGTGGGATGCGTGTTCCAGACGCTGCCTGTTCCCTGTCAGGCCTCTGGGATGGATCTCCGGGATGGATTCCCCACCTGGCACATCCCAGGCGGGTTCAGCCGAGGGTGAAGCGTGGCGTGACACCGCTGATGAGCCACGGCCCCTTCCCTGCTTCAGGAGCCTGCAGCTCCATGGATTCCCAGGAGCCTCTCTTGCTCCGGGGGGAATCCTTCTCCCACAAGGGGAATGGAGCAGGTTCCCCCCAGCCTGGGGTCCCTCAGGGGCTGCAGAGTCCCTGGGGAGCCCTGGAATGTGGAGCTGGAGTTGCCATCCCGGGTCTTGGAGCATTTCCAGCTGCTCCAGCTGTGCCTGCATCCGTCATCACCCCCACCCTGTGCCCGTGGGAAGGGGCTGGGGCTGGGAGCAGGACCCCCGGCAGCTGGGAATGGCAGCACTCCATGGTCAGTGTCCCCCAGGAATTCTGGCAGTGGATACGGGCTGCTGCTTCCCTGGAAACAGACCTTAATTAGGCCCTGCCCTGTGTAACGCTGTTAATTGGAGGGGAGAGCTGGAATTCTGTCGCCTGTTGGCTGTTCTGGGCCACGGGGAGTTGTTTTCAGGGGCCTCTCATCCCGCTCTGGAGCTGCTCCGTCCCTCACTGGAACCAAGAAGTTGCTTTCTTGCCCGGCTTCCCCAGCCTGGCATAAACCAGAGCATTCCCATCAGGTTTGGGAGTGAATTCTCCGTGTTCCAGGAGGGAAGGGAGCGGGTGCCCCCCTCCTCCGGCAGCTCCCTGAAGATGCAGCTCCGGCTCCGTCGCTAATGGAGCGACGTCCTCGCTGCTCACCTTTAATTAAGTGAGCCTCAGATCCCTGGGCTTAATTAACTTCTCGGTGGCTGATGACTCTCTCCAGCAGCCGAGGAGAGCCGGGACTGGCATTTCATGGAATCGTGGGATCCCAGAATGGGTTGGGATGAGTTGGGTTGGGCTGGAGGGGACCTCAGAGCCCACCCAGTCCCAGCACGGGCAGGGACACTTCTGCTGTGCCAGGCTGTCCCAAGCCCTGTCCAGCCTGGATGTGAGCGCTGCGGGGATGGAGCAGCCACAGCTCACGAGGGATTGTTGGGATCCAGCTCCTGCCTCGGAAAATGGGTTAGACCCAACACAATCCTCGTCCGTGTCGGAAATTGCCGGAGTTTGCCGGCTGTGGGGTTCCGTTAACTTCCCGCTGTTCCATTGATTTCTCGTGTTTATTTGCAAAAGCTCCACTGAGCGTCCGAGGTCTTGAACGGCTTCCCAGAGCCGTCAGCTGCTGCTTTCCCTGCGCTGGGAGTGTCACTGCTGTGGGACAACAGAGCCACGTTTAGTGGGGCTGACAGGGGGCGGCAGGGCTGGGCACGTAAGCGTTGCCATTGTCCTGCTCCTGGCACTGCCAGCCCGTGCGGGGAGGATTCCCAGAGGGAATTGGCATTTTGCAGCAGCAGCAGCAGCAGCAGCAGCAGGATGGGAGGGCTGGGTCAGCACCAGCACATCCGGGGCTGGAATGGTGCAGCCATGGGTCCCAGCACAGCACTGGGGTGCCTGTGCTGGTGACCCCCTTTTTGGGGTGACCCCTTCTTGGGGTGACTCCTTTTTTTGGGATGGTCGTCCCTTTATGGATGACTCCTTTTAGGGGTGATCTCTTCTTGAGGTGACTCTTTTTTGGGGTGACCCCTTTCTGGGGTGACTTCTTTTTGGGATGTTCCCTTCTTGGGGTGGTCGCTTTTTGGAGTGACTCCTTTTTGGGATGGTCCCTTCTTGGGGTGACTCATTTTTGGAGGAACCACTTTCTGGGGTGGTCTCACATGGCTGCAGAGCTGTGATCTGCTCTGAAGGAGCTTTGGGGAGGGCTCAGATCCCTCCTCCATGGCACATCCAGGACGGGCAGGATGGCACCGTGGATCCCAGTATGGCTTAGGAATGGCAGTGGTGCTGTGGGGTCTGTGCTGGTTGTCCCTTTTTGGGGTGGTCCCTTTTTGGGATGGTCCCTTTTTGGGATGGTCCCTTTTTGGGGTGGTCCCTTTTTGGGGTGGTCCCTTTTTGGGATGGTCCCTTTTTGGAGTGGTCCCTTTTTGGGGTGGTCCCTTTTTGGGGTGGTCCCTTTTTGGGGTGGTCCCTTTTTGGAGTGGTCCCTTTTTGGGATGGTCCCTTTTTGGGATGGTCCCTTTTTGGGGTGGTCCCTTTTTGGAGTGGTCCCTTTTTGGGGTGGTCCCAGTGGCTGCAGACCCAGAGGAGCTTTGGGGAGGGATCAGATCCCTCTCCCGTGGCTCCCTCAGGAATTCCCTGCCGGCCCCTGAGCCCCCAGCGCTGCCCGGAGGTGCCGGGGCCACCCAGGGCTTTGCTGTCCCGCTTCCCGCGCTCTGGGATGGGATTAGGGATTTAACAGCCTGTGCCAGACAGACACTTAACTAAGCCATAAATTTGGAGTTCGTTAGTGAGGATTAATTAGTGTTTGCGCAGGGCTTTGCCGCGCGGAGCCGCGCTCGGTGTCGGAGCTCCGCCGTGACCTCGGGGAGGGCGGGAGCATCTCAGGGCCCGGATCCATCACATCCCACTGATGGAAGGGTCCGGGGTCACCCCGAGGATCTGGGGGCTGGGAATGCTCCAGGAGCCCGTGGGCAGGGGCTGGAAGTTTGGAAAGGGGGAGCTGTGCTCCCCTGGGAAGGGGCAGAGAGAGGGGCTGGAGGTGCCACGGTAGCTCCTCCGTGCGTGTTCTGAGCTCCCACAGCTCCCGGGGCTGGAGCAGCACCTGGAATCTCCTTCGGGACCTGCTGTGGGGGCAGGAGGTGCCAAAGTTCCTGGGGATCCCCTCTCTGGATCCATCCCGTTCCCATCCCCAGCACTGGCTGTGGGTTCCTGGGGATCCCCTCTCTGGCTCCATCCCGTTCCCATCCCCAGCACTGGCTGTGCATTCCTGGGGATCTCCTCTCTGGATCCATCCTGTTCCCATCACTGTCACTCTCTGTGCATTCCTGGGGATCCCCTCACAGGATCCATCCCATTCCCATCCTCAGCACTGGCTGTGGGTTCCTGGGGATCCCCTCACAGGATCCATCCCATTCCCATCCCCAGCACTGTCTGTGCATTCCTGGGGATCCCCTCTCTGGCTCCATCCCGTTCCCATCCCTGGTCGACGCAGGCAGAGGAGGGAATGTCTCCAAGGAGCAGTCTGGCAATGAGCAGCGTCAAGGACAATAAACTCTGCCAAAGCCTCGTTCATTAGGGAGGAGCCGAGTGCCGCCGCCCGTGTCCGCCCTCTCCTGCTCTGTCTGACTCTGCTCCTCCATTTCTGGCTGTTCTGGCCTGATCTCCCCCTTTTCCAGGATTTCCTCCCCAGCTCGGGCAGGTGTGAGGGGTCCATGCCCATGGCACTGTGGTGGCGAGCAGAGCAGAGTCTGGGTTGGGCTGGATTGGGTTGGATTTTGTTGGTTTTTGTTGGGGCACGTTGGGCTACTTTGGGTTGTGTTGGGTCACTTTGAGTCACTTTGGGTCACGTTGAGTTACACTGGGTTGTATTGGGTCTCTTTGGGTCACACTGGGTCACACTGGGTGACTTCAGGTCATGTTTGGGTCGTGTTGGATTGCGTTGGGTTGAATCCCCGTTTCCTGTGAGAGTCACCCCTTTTTGCTCAGCCTTTGCAGGGATGCGACTCCAGGAGATGCCCCTGGACAGGGCTGGACACCCGAGGGGGTTCACCCTGGCCACTCCCACTCCAAATTCCATCATCCCCTTCCCTCGTGGATCTGTCACTCAGCAATGTCCAACCTGGCACCAGAGGCTGCTGGCGCCTCCTGCTGGGGGGTGTTGGGATTATCCCGGGGTCCCCTCGGGGTTCAGCGGAGCCTGGACTGGGATGTGGAACTGGGGGGAGCAATGGAACAGCTTTGGGAGTGCCCTGACCCGAGTCCCCTCTCTCGACAGGACAAGAACAGGAAGCTGAGGCCCCTCTACGACATTCCCTACATGTTCGAGGCCCGGGAATTCCTGCGCAAGAAACTCATCGGGAAGAAGGTACGGAGGGAGGGGCTGGGGGTGAGGGGCAAGGGATGGGACAGTGAGGATGAGGGAGTGAAGGAGGGGAGGGATGAGTCTGATGCCCGTGCTGCTGTGTGGCTCCGTGGGAAATTCGGGGATGCCCCCAAGCCTGGAGTGGCCCTCGAGGCGTTGCCCTCCCCATTTCCCGGGAATTCCGCCTGGCTTCTCCCTTTGTTTCCCTGGCTGTTTTCCGAGGCTGGTTCAGAGCAATTCCGGGAATGAGGAATGTGTTAACCAGCGGAGCGAACGCTCCGGATGCAATTTTCCAATGCTCATAAAACAGTCAAATAAAATCAATTCCCTTCGTGGCGCGGCCGTTGCTGCTCGTCGGGGCTGCTCCGGTGCCTAATTGGATCTTTCCAGCTCGGAGCCTGCCCGGGCAGTCCGAAAAAACAGGCAAAGGGAAAAAGAGCAGCTTGGGAGATTTTTTTAATGGGAAATCTGATGCTTTCTGGAGTTGGAAAAGAATGTGGGAGTGTTGGCAGGATTTGTGATGGGAGCACTGGGTCTGGAATGGGGTTCTGGCACCTCAGTGTGGTCCCAGTTTGAGCCATTCCGGGGTTACTGGTGCCAGTTTTCTGCCATCTGCCGTTGCTGTGCCCTGTGTTGGATCAGGGATTGGAATTGGCTCTGGCACTGGGTGCCTTTGGAGGGTGACCTTGGGATTTCAGGGTGTTCTGGGATTAGGGAAGCTCAACCTGCCCTGGGTGCCTGGCTGTTCCAAGGAGCTGTGGGATTCCAAGGAGTTCTGGAATTCAGGGAGCTCAGCCTGCCCTGGTTCTTGGCCTGCATTGGGAGCTCCGTCCATCCCCATCGCTCTGGGGCCCATCCTTATGGATCCTTTCCCTGTGCCTTGGGAGGCTCCTCATGGACACACCCCATCCCATCCCACCCCATCCCATCCCATCCCATCCCATCCCATTGATCCCATCCCATCCCATCCCATCCCACCCCGTCCCATCCCATCCCACCCCATCCCATCCCACCCCGTCCCATCCCATCCCACCCCGTCCCATCCCATCCCATCCCATCCCATCCCATCCCATCCCATCCCATCCCACCCCATCCCATCCCATCCCATCCCATCCCGTCCCGTCCCGTCCCGTCCCGTCCCGTCCCGTCCCACTCCATCCCATCCCATCCCATCCCATCCCACCCCATCCCATCCCATCCCATCCCATCCCATCCCATCCCATCCCATCCCATCCCATCCCATCCATCCCATCCCATCCTGCTGGAGCGCTGGGTCAGCCCTGACATTGCTTTCCAAAATAATTCCCTCTGGAGAAAGCACCGAGGGGGGATGAGGAAGGATCCAGCCCTGTTGTGGCTGCCACGGCTCCCTTTCCTCCAGCTCCTGTTGGGAGAGGAGCCGGGATGCCAGAATCCACCTCTGAATTCCCTGCTCCCTGGGAAGGGATGGAAGGCAATGCATTTTCCCTCTTGCCCTCTCATTCCGGGGCAGCGGGAGTTTTCCAGGCTGGGATTTTCATGGCGCATAAGGGCTGGGTTTGGGGATTTTGGCTCCTGTGCCGGAGCCTCTCGCGGCCCCGCCGTGTCCTTCCCGGCCGCCGGAATTTGCCCGGCGGCGCGGGATGAGCCGGGGCCGGCGCCGGCTGCCCAGGCCGCTATGGATTTGTGGAATAAATCCGTGGAGCGTGTCGGGAGGGCCGGCTCCTCCGCCCATCGATCGCGCTGCTGCGCCGCGGAGCCGCTCCGGATAATTGCGCCGGGGCGGGAGATGGATCGCGGCTCTTCCCTAATTAACTCTGGGATTAATCGCTCCCGTGGACGGAGCCGGCAAGGGAGAGCTCCGGGGTGGAAATTCCCTGGGCACGGAGGCGGTGCCGCCCCGTCCCTGCCGGCTGCTCCGGGGGGAAGAAAGGAGGGGCTCCCTGGGGTGTCCCAGGTCCCCGTCCCTGTGTCCCATCCCTGTGCCCCATCCCTGTGTCACATCCTGTCCCATCCCTGTGTCACATCCCTGTGTTCCTTCCTGTCCAATCCCTGTGTCCCATCCCTGTGCCCCATCCCTGTGCCCCATCCCTGTGTCCCATCCCTGTGTCACATCCCTGTGTCACATCCCTGTGTCACATCCCTGTGTCCCATCCCTGTGTCACATCCTGTCCCATTCCTGTGCCCCATCCCTGTGTCCCATCCTGTCCCATCCCTGTGCCCCATCCCTGTGTCCCATCCTGTCCCATCCCTGTGTCACATCCTGTCCCATCCCTGTGCCCCATCCCTGTGTCCCATCCTGTCCCATCCCTGTGTCACATCCTGTCCCATCCTGTCCCATCCCTGTGTCCCATCTCTGTGTTCCATCCTGTCCCATCCCTGTGTCACATCCCGGTGTCACATCCCTGTGTCCCATCCTGTCCCATCCCTGTGTCACATCCCTGTGTCACATCCCTGTGTCACATCCTGTCCCATTCCTGTGCCCCATCCCTGTGTCCCATCCTGTCCCATCCCTGTGTCACATCCTGTCCCATCCCTGTGTCCCATCCCTGTGTCCCATCCTGTCCCATCCCTGTGTCACATCCTGTCCCATCCCTGTGTCCCATCCCTGTGTCCCATCCCTGTGTCCCATTCCTGTGCCCCATCCCTGTGTCCCATCCTGTCCCATCCCTGTGTCACATCCTGTCCCATCCCTGTGTCACATCCCTGTGTCCCATCTCTGTGTTCCATCCTGTCCCATCCCTGTGTCACATCCCGGTGTCACATCCCTGTGTCCCATCCTGTCCCATCCCTGTGTCCCATCCCTGTGTCACATCCCTGTGTACCATCTCTGTGTTCTATCCTGTCCCATCCTGTCCCATTCCTGTGTCCCATCCTGTCCCATCCCTGTGTCACATCCCTGTGTCCCATCTCTGTGTTCCATCCTGTCCCATCCTGTCCCATTCTGTCCCATTCCTGTGCCCCATCCCTGTGTCACATCCTGTCCCATCCCTGTGTCCCATCCCTGTGTTCCTTCCTGTCCAATCCCTGTGCCCCATCCCTGTGTCCAATCCCAGGATCCCCTCCCTGTGCGCCCTCCTGTCCCATCCCTGTGTCCCATCCTGTCCCATCCCTGTGTCCCATCCCTGTGTCCCATCCTGTCCCATCCTGTCCCATCCCTGTGCCCCATCCCTGTGTTCCTTCCTGTCCAATCCCTGTGTCCAATCCCAGGATCCCCTCCCTGTGCGCCCTCCTGTCCCTTCGCTGTGTCCCATCATTCCCACCCCATCCCTTTCGGGAAGGCTGATCCCAGCTGGGAATGCTGCCCATCTCCAGAGCCCTGAGTGGTTTCCCGGTGGTTTTCCAGGGCATTCACCTGTCTGGTCCCCGCAGATGCTTCCGGGGATTCTCCTTTGGGGCTACAACAGCAGCAGTCCCGGTGCCGGCACTGCTGGGGACCCGGGCTGGGATAAAACAGGGATGGGTTTGACCAGGGCAAGCCTTCTCCCTGGGAGCACCATCCCGGTGCCGGGGAGAGGGAAGGCTTTGGCACACTGGAGGATTTTTGGAATGTCGGGCAATTTTTCCTGCGTCTCAGGGGAGCTTGGGAGCTCTGGGAGAGCTGGCACAGCAGCGATGCCGGGGGGCGGGATTTTGGGAAGATCCCAATTCTTGATGCAGCCGGGGCTGGGGACAATGGGGACCCATCCCTCGGGATGCTGCGCCGTGCCCAGCCGGGATCCGGTGCTGTTCCCGAGCCGGGATCCGGTGCTGTTCCCGGGCCGGGATCCGGTGCTGTTCCCGGGCCGGGATCCGGTGCTGTTCCCGGGCCGGGATCCGGTGCTGTTCCCGGGAATGTGCGGGAGCCCAGGCTGGGGACAATGGGGACCCATCCCCTGGGGAGCTGCGCCGTGCCCAGCCGGGATCCGGTGCTGTTCCCGGGAATGTGCGGGAGCCCAGGCTGGGGACAATGGGGACCCATCCCCTGGGGAGCTGCGCCGTGCCCAGCCGGGATCCGGTGCTGTTCCCGGGAATGTGCGGGAGCCCAGGCTGGGGACAATGGGGACCCATCCCTCGGGGTGCTGCGCCGTGCCCAGCCGGGATCCGGTGCTGTTCCCGGGCCGGGATCCGGGTGCTGTCCCCGGGCCGGGATCCGGTGCTGTTCCCGGGCCGGGATCCGGTGCTGTTCCCGGGAATGCGCCGGAGCCGGGGCTGGGGACAATGGGGACCCATCCCTCGGGATGCTGCGCCGTGCCCAGCCGGGATCCGGTGCTGTTCCCGGGCCGGGATCCGGTGCTGTTCCCGGGCCGGGATCCGGTGCTGTTCCCGGGAATGCGCCGGGGCCGGGGCTGCTCTGCCGGCTCCGGAGCGTCACGGGGCCGGCTGCGTCAGCCGCCGCTTCCACGTGTGGAGCTGGGCAGGATTTGGCTGCCGGGGAGGATTTGGCTGCCGGGGAGGGAGCCGAGCCGGGAGAGCTGTTCGGGAGCGCTTGGAACGAACGCGCGGCTGCTGCAGTGGGCCGGGCTGGCCCCGGCACGGGAGGGGCAGCGGCGAGCGGGATTATTGCCGCTGCGAGCGCCCCAAATCCGGGCGCCTCTGCTCTCCCAGCCCGGCACTGCCGTGCTTATCCCGCTCCAAGGTCAACCCTGCCCCGGGGGGCTCCGCGGCCCCTCCGGCGGCGGGAGGGAGGGGGCAGCCGGCTCCTGCTGGATCCGCCGCTGGCGGTGCCGGAGGCGCTCCCGCGGCTGCTGTGGAGCATCCTTGTTGCACATCCCGGCCTTTTCCAGCAGGGATGACGGGAGCATGGAGAGGTGCAGGGCGTTAGGGAAGCGCAGCCCGCTCCGCTCGCCATTCCCAGGAAATCCCGCAGCCCGCAGCAGGGTGCGTGGGTTGGGGGCTGGGACGAGGCGGCCCTCGGCGGGGAAACCGCTGCTCCAGGGGGAAGACGCTTCCCTGGATGTGCCCCGCGGTGCTGGGGACCGTGGGATGCCCCCATCCCGCCGGGATCGCCCCGCACGTTCCCGGGAGCAGCTCCCATCCCCGGCCCCGCCGGGTCTCCGGGAACGCCCTCCCCGCGGCACGGGGGGGACGCGGGGGGCACGCAGCCCCCGAGCCCCCCGGCAGCCCCTCCCCAGCCCCCCCGGCCCTTCCACCCGGCACGAGCTGCCGGCGGAGTAAAAATATTCCCGGGCGCGGGTGACGCCGCCGGGCCGGGAGATCCGCGGGCGGGCCGCGTATTTTTAGCCCGGCAGGTCTGGGCTGCCACCCACCCCCCATCTGTCCCCCCCGGGCCCCCCCGTGTCCCCGCGGCCCCCCGGAGCCCCCCGTGGGATGAGGGAATGGCAGGGAACGGCACCGGCACCCACCCCGCCCTCCCCGTCCCAAAGGTGGGGCTGCTCCCGGCCCTTGCCGGCGGGGTGAGCCCCCGTTCCCCCTCTTCAGGCAGCCCCCGGGATGTCCCCCCAGGATGGGGACACGTCCCCGCTGCCTGGGGTCCTGAGGCTGGAGCAGGGCATGTGCCTGGAATGTCCCGTTGTGTCCCCCCAGCCCTGACTGGGGCTGGAACTGGGACAGGACCACGGGGGTGCCTCCCCCACCTTGGGACCTGCTGGGGACAGGGTGGCAGGGGCCACACCCTGGGGACAAGGAGCTGGGACCCTGGTTCTGGCGACAGTGAGGCAGGAACCCCATCCTGGGAGCAGCGCGTTGGGAACAGCCTCGCTGGGACCCTGGTGCTGGGGACAAGGCCAGAGGCCACATCTGGGGACCCCATCCTGTTCCCCCATGTCATGGCACCCCCAGCTCTGTGCTGGTGAGCCCAGGGGTGCAGGGTCCCCGTGGGGTGCAATGTCCCTCTGTGTGCAGGGTCCCTGTGGGTGCAGGGTCCCCATGGGTGCAGGATCCCCGTGGGTGCAGCATCCCCGTGGGTGCAGGATCCCTGTGGGTGCCAGGTCCCCGTGGGTGCAGTATCCCCATGGATGCAGGTCCCCATGGGTGCAGGGTGCCCACGGATTCCAGGTCCCCACGGATGCAGGTCCCCATGGGTGCAGGATCCCCATGGATGCAGGTCCCCATGGGTGCAGGATCCCCATGGATGCAGGTCCCCATGGGTGCAGGATCCCCGTGGGTGCCGGATCCCCGTGGGTCCCAGGTCCCCATGGGTGCAGGATCCCCGTGGGTGCAGGATCCCCGTGGGTTCCAGGTCCCCATGGGTGCAGGATCCCCACGGATTCCAGGTCCCCATGGGTGCAGCATCCCCGTGGGTGCCGGATCCCCGTGGGTGCCAGGTCCCCATGGGTGCAGGATCCCCATGGGTGCAGGATCCCCGTGGGTGTCAGGTCCCCATGGGTGCAGGATCCCCGTGGGTGCAGGATCCCCGTGGGTTCCAGGTCCCCATGGGTGCAGGTCCCCGTGGGTGCAGGGTGCCCACGGATTCCAGGTCCCCACGGGTGACATTGGCGGCGGTGGCCGCTCGCAGCCCGCGCGGTGCGGCCGTTCCGGGCTGGATGCGCTCCCGGGAGCGGAGCTGCCGGAGTGATTTAATCCACCCTGACTGCAGCTGACCTTGGAGAGCCGCCCAGGCGCGGCTCCGGCTGCTCGGGGGGAGCGGAGCCCGGGGGTGCCGGGGGTCCCTGCACCCCCAGCCCTTGCCGGCCCCTGCACGGGCGCGTCGCCCTTGGATCCCGGGAATGCTTTGCCCGCTGTCCCCGGTGCCGGGGCTGTGGGGTGCCGGTGCCACGTCTGGTGTCACATGGAGCCCAGCCTGCCCTCAGATGATCCCGGGCGTTGTCCCTGCAGCTCCGTGTCCCTGCAGCTGAGCGGCACCCCCAGGGCCTTTCCCAGCTTTCTGTGTCTGGAGCGTTCCATGGGGCTGGTGTGATCCAAGGGGGAACTTCATGGGATCATGGAACAGTTCCAGCCCTGCCATGGCACGGACACCTTCCCCTATCCCGAGTGGCTCCAAGCCCCGTCCAGCCTGGCCTAGAGCACTTCCAGGGATCCAGAGGCAGCCACACGCTGTGCCAGGGCTCCACTTGGCCTTGTGGAACCTCATCCCACTGTCCTCATCCCTTGGATCCGACCTGTCCAGATCCCTCTGTGGATCCTTCCTGCCCCTGGGCACATCTGATACAGCGGGACACAGTGAGGCCCAATAGAGGGCTTTCCTGTTGAGGGGTGGCCCCTTCCCATCCCATCCCCTGGATCCCATCCCATCCCATCCCCTGGATCCCATCCCACCCCATCCCCTGGATCCCATCCCACCCCATCCCATGGATCCCATTCCATCCCACCCCATCCCCTGGATCCCATCCCACCCCATCCCATGGATCCCATGGATCCCACCCCATCCCCTGGATCCCATCCCATGATCCCCTGGTCCCATGATCCCACTGTCTCAGTCCCTCTGGCTCCTCCCCGAGCCCGGGATCCCCCGTTCCCCCCGGCTGCTCCGCCGCCGCCGCCTCTCCCCGTTGCCGGTGCCGCATCCCCAGCCAGGTGTTTCCCACGCCAGCCGCTCCTGAGCCAGACATCTCAAAGGCCCTGGAGCAGCTGAATTCCCAACCTGCCTCTCGGAGTAATCGGCGTCTCTTTTTCCCCTCCAGTGGTTCCGACGGGAGCTTTGCTGCGAGGAATCGCTGTAACCGCTCCCCTTAATTGGCTCTTTCCTGCCGGAGCCCCCTCTCCGCACGGAAAAGCCGCGGCTCCGGCGCCCTGCCAGACGCTCCGGCCCTGTTTGCATTTTGATGTGGGTTTAATGAGCGATTTTCGGGATGAGCCGAGGCTTTGGAGGGGCTCGGGGATGCTCCTGCCTCGCCTGTCTGGCTGCCTTTGGCTCAGCGCGGCTCCGGCCATGCGGAACGGGAACGGGAACAGGAGCGGGAGCGGGAACGGGAAAAGTCCACAAGGGCCAGGTCCGGCTCCGGGGCAGCAGCACTGGGGTGTCCCCAAAGATCCCCACATCGCCCCTGTGTCACCCCAGTGTCACCCCCTATACCCCAGAGCCTCAGGGTGTTGCAGCTGATACCAGGAAGGCATCGAGGATGGAGCTTCCCTGGGGAAGCAGAGGGGTGGGATTGGGTGGGATTTTCATGGAAATGGCGCCTGCAGATGTGAGATGTGATGCTGGGAACTGCTGGGGGGTGATGCCTGGATGAAGAAAGGTTCCAGGGAGACCTTCCAGGGCCTGCAGGGGCTCCAGCAGAGCTGCAGAGGGACTGGGGACAAGGCCTGCAGGGACAGCACACAGGGAATGGCTCCCACTGCCAGAGGGCAGCCATGGGTGGCATCTTGGCAATGAGCAATTCCTGCCTGGGCTGGCATTGCCAGAGCAGCTGGGGCTGCCCCTGATCCCTGCAGTGCCCAAGGCCAGGCTGGGCACTGGGGCTGGAGCAGCCTGGCACAGTGGGAGGTGTCCCTGCCATGGCAGGGGTGGCACTGCAGGGGCTCTGGGGTCCCTTCCCACCCAAACCATTCCAGGATTCCCTGATCCCTGCATGTCCCAGCTCACCCCAACCCTGGTGCAGTGGGAGGTGATGCATCCAGCAGGATGTGCCCCTGAAGTGTTCGCAGTCCCTGTGTGGATCCCAGAGGGTGCCAGCATTGTCCCAGTCCCTCCCTGCTGTGTCAGAGCCGTGGGGGCACTGTGGAATTCCAGGCTCGGGGTGCTCCCTGCCCTGCCCCAGCCCTTCCCAACCCTTCTGGAGACCCTGATTCCGGGGCACACTCCTGGTGGAGTGTGAAGTGCCGCTCTCATCCCCCTGTCCCAGTGGGAATGTCGTGTCCATAAACCGGGAACTGCCGGGGCCACCACACCTGGGGATCCCCATGGAGCTCTGGGGACACCTGGCAGGTGCTGGGATCCCAGCTGGGATCTTGTCCTGCCTGGAAGCCCTGGTGGTGCCAGAGCCGCTGGGAAACGGCTCCGTTCCCTGGGCATGGAGACAGAGAGGGGCTGGAGACTGGCAGTGGGAATGTGGGCAGGGGGAGGATGGGGATGGGGATGGGGATGTGGATAAGGGCCTGGCTGTCTGATCCCAGGGGCTTGGGCATGGAGAGGATGAGGATGAGGGCCTGGCTGTCTGATCCTAGAGATTTGGGCATGGAGAAGATGAGGATGATGAGGATGAGGATGAGGTCCTGGCTGTCTGATCCTGGAGATTTGGGCATGGAGAGGATGAGGATGAGGATGATGAGGTTCTGGCTGGCTGATCCTGGAGATTTGGGCATGGAGAGGATGAGGATGAGGATGATGAGGATGTGGATAAGGGCCTGGCTGTCTGATGCCAGGGGTTTGGGCATGGAGAGGATGAGGATGAGGATGAGGGCCTGGCTGGCTGATCCTGGAGATTTGGGCATGGAGAGGATGAGGATGATGAGGATGAGGTCCTGGCTGGCTGATCCTGGAGATTTGGGCATGGAGAGGATGAGGATGAGGATGATGAGGATGGGGATGAGGATGAGGGCCTGGCTGTCTGATCCCAGGGGTTTGGGCATGGAGAGGGTGAAGGTGAGGATAAGGATGAGGGTGAGGATGAGGATGAGGACGAGGGCCTGTCTGGCTGATCTGGGCCCTGACTGAGGGTCCAGGCAGTGCCCTGAGCCATTCCCTGTTGCAGGTGAACGTTTCCGTGGATTACATCCGCCCCGCCAGCAGCGCCACCGACACCGTGCCGGCCTTCTCGGAGCGCACCTGTGCCACCGTCTCCATCGGCGGGATGTGAGTGCTCCCTGCACCTGCCCTGCCCTGCCCACCTGCCCTGCCCACCCTGCCAGGGCTCCGTGGGGCTGGAGGCTGGCTCGCTCCCCATTGGCCGGGGATCAGCCCCCATTCCCGGCATCCCAGCTCTGTGATCCTGTGGGGTACATGGGGGTGCTGCTGTCTGGACCCCCCATACCTGCCCCCCCACAGCTGCATCAGTTTTGGGGGATATCAGGATCAGGTTCTCCCCATCGGGCTGCCTCAGGGGTGGCTTTGGAGGAGTAATCCCTGCTGTGTATCCCGGGGTGTTTGTCCTTCCCTTCCCTGATTTTTGTTCTCCATGAGAAGGTTCAGAAGTGGGGCATGTTCCAGAGCAGCCAGAATTTGTGATTTTTCCCCCGCAGGGCACGGGGTGCCGGTGCCTCTGGCACATCCCTGTGGATAGGCCAGGCCCCCAGCACATCCCTGTGGATAGGCCGAGCCTCGGGCTGGCAGCGGCTCCGGGAGCTGCGTAGGGAGGATTTGTCATAGGCCCTTGGTTGCTTTCCCAGTTTTTTTTCCCGGTAGCAGCTATTTTGGAAAGCGCCCAAAGCGCTGCAGCGCTGCCTTTCCCTCCGTGATCCAGGGGCTGCGAGAGCTGCGCTTCCCTTCCTTCCCTTCCCTGCAAAACCTGCGAGAGCTGCCTTCCCCTGCTCCCTAATCCCGGCGCTGGGAGAGCTGCTCTGCATTCCCGGGATATTGCACAGTGCCTGTGCCGTTCCAGGGCTGCATCCTGGGGTGTTCCACACTGCCATTCCCTGTGCTGTATCCCAGGATATTCCACAGTGCCTGTGCCGTTCCCGGGCTGCATCCTGGGGTGTTCCACAGTGCCATTCCCTGTGCTGTATCCCAGGATATTCCACAGTGCCTGCACCATTCCTGGGGTGTTCCACAGTGCCATTCCCTGTGCTGTATCCCAGGATATTCCACAGTGCCTGCACCATTCCTGGGGTGTTCCACAGTGCCATTCCCTGTGCTGTATCCCAGGATATTCCACAGTGCCTGTGCCATTCCTGGGGTGTTCCACAGTGCCATTCCCTGTACTGTATCCCAGGATATTCCACAGTGCCTGTGCCATTCCTGGGGTGTTCCACAGTGCCATTCCCTGTGCTGTATCCCAGGATATTCCACAGTGCCTGCACCATTCCTGGGGTGTTCCACAGTGCCATTCCCTGTGCTGTATCCCAGGATATTCCACAGTGCCTGTGCCATTCCTGGGATGTTCCACAGTGCCATTCCCTGTGCTGTATCCCAGGACATTCCACAGTGCCTGTGCCATTCCTGGGATGTTCCACAGTGCCATTCCCTGTGCTGTATCCCAGGATATTCCACAGTGCCTGTGCCATTCCTGGGGTGTTCCACAGTGCCATTCCCTGTACTGTATCCCAGGATATTCCACAGTGCCTGTGCCATTCCCGGTGCTGCATCCCGGGATGCCGGGGGTGGAACAGAGCAGGGTCTGTGTCCGAGGCCTTTGCCAGGCTGGGATGGAGCAGGGAATAAAGCCTGGCTTGTCCTCCTGGAGTGTCCGCCCGGCATCTGGGCTGGGCTGAGCCTGCTTGGGATTCCGGGCACGGCGGCGCCGGGGCGGGAGCCAGGGCAGGAGCTGCAGCCCCAATCCCAGCTCAGGCACGGGGACTGGGGGGGCTGGAGCACAAACCCAGCTTCTGCTGCTGGATCCCTGCTCGTATCCCAGCCTGGATCCCTGCCTGGATCCCTGCTCGTCTCCCAGCCCCTATCCCTGCCCGCATCCTGCCCATTTCCCTGCCTGCATCCATCTCCTCCAAGCTTTGGGCCTGATCCCTGCCCTAGGAATGCTGGTGCATTCCACAGCATCCCAGAGCATCCCGTAGGATCCCAGAGCATCCCACAGCTCTCCACAGCATCCTGCACCATTCCGTAGCATCCCACAGAATCCTGCATCATCCTCAGAAAAGAAAAAAAGCTCCTAGAAATCCCTAATGCCACATTTCAGGAGCACCCTGTGCTGTAATTCCAGGTGCAATTCCTGGCAGGAATGGGGGATCCCTTCCCTGGGGGCAGCGGGGCCGGGTGCTGCAGTTTGGGATGATTTGGAGTTTGGGGGATGGGATGGGTTTGGCACCCCTGATCCTGATCCCAATCCCAGTCCATGCTGGGCACCGGCTCTGGTGGGATGAAACCCCTTCAAAACTTCCTTTGGGAAAGGAAATGCGGGAGGAGCTTAAAAATTGACATTTTTGTCTCGAAGTTCCCAAATTGGTGTTTTCCAGCCTAAGGAGATTTTTCCCATTGTATTCCCAGTCTTTAATGTGGGATCTGGGGTAAACTGGGGGATGCTCCTTCCCTGCAGGCCACAGCTCCAGCTCCATTCCAGAGCTTTGCTGGGAGGTGGGAATGGGGGGTGCCTCCCAGCGAGCCCGGGGTGCCCATCCCCAGGGTGCCCATTCCCGGGGTGCCCATTCCCAGGGTGCCCATTCCCGGGGTGTCCATTCCCGGGGTTCCCATTCCCGGGGTGCCCATTCCCGGGGTGCCCATCCCCAGGGTGCCCATTCCCGAGGTGCCCATTCCCAGAGTGCCCATCCCCAGGGTGCCCATTCCCGGGGTGCCCATTCCTGGGGTGCCCATTCCTGAGGTGCCCATTCCCGGGGTTCCCATCCCTAGGGTTCCCATTCCCGGGGTGCCCATTCCCGGGGTGCCCATTCCCGGGGTGCCCATCCCCAGGGTGCCCATTCCCGAGGTGCCCATTCCCAGAGTGCCCATCCCCAGGGTGCCCATTCCCGGGGTGCCCATTCCTGAGGTGCCCATCCCTAGGGTTCCCATTCCCGAGGTGCCCATTCCCGGGGTGCCCATTCCCGGGGTGCCCATTCCTGAGGTGCCCATTCCCGGGGTTCCCATCCCTAGGGTTCCCATTCCCGGGGTGCCCATTCCCGGGGTGCCCATTCCCGAGGTGCCCATCCCCAGGGTTCCCATTCCCGGGGTGCCCATTCCCAGGGTGCCCATCCCTAGGGTTCCCATTCCCAGGGTGCCCATTCCCAGGGTGCCCATTCCCGGGGTGCCCATCCCTAGGGTGCCCATTCCCGAGGTGCCCATTCCCGGGGTGCCCATCCCTAGGGTTCCCATTCCCGGGGTTCCCATTCCCGAGGTGCCCATTCCCGGGGTGCCCATTCCCGGGGTGCCCATTCCCGAGGTGCCCATTCCTGGAGTTCCCATTCCCGGGGTGCCCATTCCTGAGGTGCCCATTCCCGAGGTGCCCATTCCCGGGGTGCCCATTCCCGGGGTGCCCATTCCCAGGGTGCCCATTCCCAGTGCTCAGCATTCCCGGTGCTCAGCGTTCCCAGTGCTCAGCATTCCCAGTGCTCAGCGTTCCCGGTGCTCAGCGTTCCCAGGCTGCCGCAGCTGCTCCGGCTGCAGCGATTCCCTCGCTTGCCAATCCCGAATTTTTGATTCCTCCCCCTGCTCCCAGACCTAATTTCAGCTCCCGGTGCTGGATTTGCCCTTCCCCCCGCTCAGGAAGGGGCACGCCCGGGATTCGGGCAGGGATCGGTCCCTCCATCCTCTGGATAGATCCTCTTTTTTGGGGACGCTGAGGGAATTAGTGGGAGGGGCGGTGGCTGGAGGAGAATTAGGGAAGTGCTGGCGAAGGAGAATTCATGGATTTGCTTAGAGCAGTGGAATGTGGTGGATTCACCCCTGCCTGGCACGGGCCCCCCTTGCTGGTCCCAGAAATCCCAGTTCACTGGGAGAGGCTGCTCCCAGCCCCTTCCCATGGAAATGGGGGTGGGGAGGTCGCCCTGTCCAACCCCCCCAAACCGGTGCCCAAATTATTTACCAGAAAAAAATAGGATGGGGGAATCAAGGAAATTCCCATGGGCTGGGGGCCATCACCCCTCGGGTTTGGGGGCAATCTGGGGGTGGCGCCTTCCTTCCCAAACCACTCCCTGCTCCTGGAAAAAAGTGACGGGATTGGGAAATCCAGGACTAGGCTCCCATGGGCTGGGAATGCTGAGCCTGCTGGGTTTGGGGTGAGAGGGGAGGGGAGTTTTGGGTTTTGGGGTGAGATTTTTGGGGTGCTCCTTGGAGGCTTCTCCCTGTGGCACGAGCCCAGTTTGGGTCCCCCATTGTGCCCAGAGAGCTGGGATGTGTCACTCCAAGGCCTTCCCTTGGGGTGGGGTGGGATGGGATTGGGATGGGATGGAACTGGGATAGGACTGGGGTCTCCCTGCCCCATTCTCACCCCGATCCCACCCCGTTCCCACAGCAACATCGCGGAGGCGCTGGTCAGCAAGGGCCTGGCCACGGTGCTGCGCTACCGGCAGGACGACGACCAGCGCTCGGCGCACTACGATGAGCTGCTGGCAGCTGAGGCACGGTGAGCGCGGGGCGGGGGGCTCTGAGGGGTCCCCTGGGCCCTCCCTGTCACATCCCGTGTCCCTGTCCCGTGTCCCTGTCCCGTGTCCCCTGTCCTGTGTCCCCCTGCCCCATCCCCGTGGCTCGAGGTGATTCCCACACAGCTGTCTGTGTCCCTCTGTCCTGTCCCAGCCCATGTCCCTGTCTGTCCCCAGCTGTGTCTCAGGTACACCAGATCCAGGTGTGCACAGCCCAGCTCCCCATGCAGAGGATCTCATATTCTGGTGCCCCCCATGTACACAGAGATCGCTGTTCCCAGCCTCAGGAGCCCCTCAGGTGTCCCCATGTCCTGTCCCCCATCCCACGCTCCCCCTGGAGTGGCCATGGACACCCTTCCGTGCCCGGCCCCGCTCCAGAGCCCCCCAGGTGTCCCCGTGTCCCTGTCCCTGATCCCACGTTCTTGATGGCCCTGGAGTGGCGATGGACACCCTTCCCTGCCTGGCCCTGCTCCCCATGTGGATAGGTGTCCCATGTGGACAGGTGTCCCTGTGTCCCTGTCCCCATCCCACGCTCCCCTGGAGTGGCCATGGACACCCTTCCGTGCCCGGCCCCGCTCCCCATGTGGACAGGTGTCCCCGTGTCCCTGTCCCCATCCCACGCTCCCCCTGGAATGGCCATGGACACCCTTCCGTGCCCGGCCCCACTCCCTCCGGGGGCGGCTCCGTGGCGGCTGAGCGCGGCGGGGACGGTGGGATCTCAGCTCCTCCTTGGCAGCAGATCCCGGCACGGTGCCGAGAGGCGGCAGGAGCAGCTTGGAGGGGGCTGCGGCGCCTCGCCGGGCAGGGCTGGCTGCTGGGAAAAGGCGGCTCCATCCCGAGGGAGCTGCTCCCGCTCCCTCCCAGCCGCGCCCGGGCGGTGGGCGGCCGGCAGATTGCTGGCAGGCGCCTTCCCAGCGCCTGGAATGTGCCTTTTGGGGAGCCTGGCACGAAGTCAGCAGCAGCTCGGGGCTGCTGAGGGGGCACCGGCGTGCCGGGATGGGATCTGGCACCTGGGGCCGGGTGCAGGGATGGGATCTGGCACCTAGGGCCAGGTGCAGGGATGGGATCTGGCACCTGGGGCTGGCTGCAGGGATGGGATGGGGCACCTGGGGCTGGGTGCAGGGATGGGATGGGGCACCTGGAGCCAGATGCAGGGATGGGGTCTGGCACCTGGGGCTGGATATGGGGCTCGGGTATGGGGCCTGGAGCTGCATATGGGGCTGGGATGTGGCACCTGGAGCCGGATGCGAGACTGGGATGTGGCACCTGGAGCTGCATGTGGGGCTGGGATGTGGCACTCCAGGCATCTGGGATGTGGCACCTGGAGCCAGAGCCACACTCCAGGGTTGGGGTTCAGCCTGGATGTCCCCAGGTGGAGGTGCTGGGTGTTCCTGCCCGATCCTGGAGTGGATCAGGTGGTGGAGGTGGCTCATCCCTGCCAGTGGGAGCTTTGGCACATCCCAAATCCAGGGTGGTGCTGGCACCAGGCAGAGGAGCTAGCAGCTCTGGGACAATGCCAGGAGCAGCAGGAGTGGGATGCTCTGGGATTTGGGATGAGGTTGTGGTGCGGGGCCTGGAGCAGTCTGAGGGATCCATTCAGCATTCCCAGCTCTTCAGAGAGCCTGGAATCACATCCCAGACCATTGGTTCTGCCAGAATCCTGGCACTCTCCAGCCTTTCCCAACCCTCCAGGCCAGGCCCTGGGGCACGAGGGGACACTCCAGGCTCCAGGTGGGGACAGAGAGCTTGGTGGCCTCATCCCAAGGGAACATCCCAAGGGAACATCCCAGGGGAGCATCCCAGCCCCGTATCCTTGTGCTGAGACAAGGATCGGGATCCGAGCCCGGCGTTGGGCTTGGCAGCAGCTCCAGCATCCCGCTGGTTTTCCGTGTGTGTTCAGTGCCCTCCGTGCGTGGCATTGCCCTCGCTCCACGCCTGGGACAGCCCCGGTGTCCCGGCGGGCGCAGGGGAGGCTCCAGCTCCCGTCCTGCTGCGGCTGGGGCTGATTCCCGGCGCTCCCTCTCCACTCCAGGGCCATCAAGAACGGGAAGGGGCTGCACAGCAAGAAGGAGGTGCCGATCCACAGGGTGGCCGACATCTCCGGGGTAAGGATCCGTCCCCCCGGGCACGGGATGGGCGGGAATTCCGCGGGGCATCAAACGGGGTAAAACCCGCGCCTGCCGTTGTTTTGGGAGCTGATGGGGTCTTTTTCCCTTTTTTCCTTGGATAAATAAACGGCGAGTTGCCCCATAGCCTGGGAACCAGGAATGCTGGCGGGAATCCGGGATTGCCCCGCTCTGCTGAGGGAATCTGGGGATCCCCAGACCGCCCAGCAGAGCTCCTTACGTTCTCCTCAATTAATTAATTTTTTTGAGGATTTCTGTGGAGCCCTTCCATGCTGGGATGGGGAAGGGCAGATCCCAGGAATGACGGAATGCTCCATTAGGGATGGGGTAAATGGAAAAATGGGGAAATGGGGCCGGATCTGTCCTGGTGATCCAGGCAGCTGCCCTGTGGGGAGGGACAGGATGGGCTTTGGGATGGGTTAGGGGCTGGGTTTAGGGATGAATTTTGGATGCATTTTGGCTGGATTGGGAATGTATTTGGGATGCGTTTTGGGATATATTTAGGATTTATTTTGGGATCTATTTGGGATTTTTGGATGTATTTTGAGATGTGTTCTGAGATGCATTTGGGATGTGCTTTGGGATATTTTTGGGATTTTGGGATGGATTTTGGATTTTTGGATGTATTTTGAGACGTGTTCTGAGATGTACTTGGGATGCGCTTTGGAGTATTTTTGGGATTTTGGGATGGATTTGGGGTGCATTTTGGGATATATTTGGGATGTGCTTTGGGATGTATTTGGGATTTGCTTTGGGATGTATTTGGGATTTTTTTTGAGATGTGTTAGGGACTTGTTCTGAGATGTCTTAGGGATTTGTTTTGGGATGTTTTTGCGATTTTTGGATGTATTTTGACATGTGTTTTGAGATGTATTTGAGATGTGTTTTAGAGTATTTTTGGGATTTTGGGATGGATTTGGGTTGCATTTTGGGATGGATTTGGGATGTATTAGGGATTTGTTTTGGGATGCATTTGGGATTTTTGGATGTATTTTGAGATGTGTTGTGTTTTGAGATGTATTTGGGATGTATTTGGGATTTGCCTCGGGATGTATTTGGAGATGTGTTTTGGGATGTATTTGGGATTTGCTTTGGGATGTATTTGGGATTTGCTTTGGGATGTATTAGATGTATTTTGGGATGTATTTGGGATTTGTTTTGGGATGTATTTGGAGATGTGCTTTGGGATGTATTAGGCGATGTATTTTGGGATGTATTTGGGATTTGCTTTGGGATGTATTTGGAGATGTGTTTTGGGATGTATTTGGGATTTGCCTCGGGATGTATTTGGAGATGTGTTTTGGGATGTATTTGGGATTTGCCTCGGGATGTATTTGGGATTTGCTTTGGGATGTATTTGGAGATGTGTTTTGGGATGTATTTGGGATTTGCTTTGGGATGTATTTGGGATTTGCTTTGGGATGTATTAGGAGATGTATTTTGGGCTGTATTTGGGATTTGTTTTGGGATGTATTAGGAGATGTGTTTTGGGATGTATTTGGGATTTGTTTTGGGATGTATTTGGAGATGTGTTTTGGGCTGTATTTGGGATTTGCTTTGGGATGTATTTGGGATTTGCTTTGGGATGTATTTGGGATTTGCTTTGGGATGTATTAGGAGATGTATTTTGGGATGTATTTGGGATTTGATTTGGGATGTATTAGGAGATGTATTTTGGGATGTATTTGGGATTTGCTTTGGGATGTATTTGGAGATGTGTTTCGGGCTGTATTTGGGATTTGGGCCGTGTTTGGGGCGCACAGCCCGTTCCCAGCTGGAAGCGCTCGGCTCCGTGCCCAGATGTCACACCCCGGGTGTCGCAGGGGACAGGAGCAGCCCCCGGGGTCCCTGACTGGCCGTTTTCCCGCAGGACACGCAGAAGGCGAAGCAGTTCCTGCCGTTCCTGCAGCGCGCCGGCCGCTCGGAGGCCGTGGTGGAGTACGTGTTCAGCGGCTCCCGCCTCAAGCTCTTCCTGCCCAAGGAGACCTGCCTGATCACCTTCCTGCTGGCAGGTACGCGGCCGGGAGCGCTGCTGCATCCCGGGATCCCCTCCGCGGGGTTTTGGGATCGGGACCGTGGGATCGGCAATGACGGATCCCGGGATTGGCACCACGGGGTCCCAGGATTGGCACCGCAGCATTGGCACCGCGGGGTTCCGGGGTTGGCACTGCGGGGTTCCTGGAATTGGCAATGTGGGATTCTGGGATTGGCACCGCGGGATTGGCACTGTGGGGTTCTGGGATTGGCTCTGCAGGATTCCGGGGTTGGCACTGTGGGGTTCCTGGAATTAGCACTGTGGGATTCACTGTGGGATTGGCACCGCGGGATTGGCACTGTGGGGTTCTGGGATTGGCTCTGCAGGATTCCGGGGTTGGCACTGTGGGGTTCCTGGAATTAGCACTGTGGGATTCACTGTGGGATTGGCACCGCGGGATTGGCACTGTGGGGTTCTGGGATTGGCTCTGCGGGGTTCTGGGGCTGGCACTGCGGGGTTCCTGGAATTAGCACTGTGGGATTCACTGTGGGATTGGCACCGCGGGGTTCCTGGGATCGGCACTGCAAGGTCCCAGGATTGTCACTGCAGGGTTCCCAGGATTGGCATTGTGGGGTTCCAGGGTCAGCATCACGGGGTTCTGAGACCAGCGCCGCAGGGTTCCTGGGATTGACACCTTGGGATCCCAGGGCTGGCACTGTGAGGTTCTGGGATTGGTGCCTCTGGGTTCCGGGACCGGCACCAGAGCATCCCCCAGGCTGACAGGGGCGCATTCCCTGGATTGGAGCACCCCGGGATGAGGGGCCACAATTAACGCTGGAGCCGCCTTGAGTCAGGCTGGGAGGGGTGGGGGAGGTTGGGACTGGGGAGGGGGATCTCACCCAGAAAACTTGGGAGCAGGTGGGGAAGCACAAACTGGACAGAAGGGAGGGAATGAATGCTGGGATGGGGATGGGGATATAGATGGGGATGAGGATGGATTGAGAATGAGGAGCAGGACAGGGATGGGGATGGGAATAATGATAGGATGAGGATCAAAATGACAGTGGAGATGAAGATGGGAATGGGATGAGGATGGGGATGGGGATGAGGATGAGGAAGGATTCCATCAGCGTTTAAAGGATTCAATCCTAGGATCAAACACTGGGAAAGGTGGGAGTGTTTATCCTGGGGGGAGCAAGGATGGAGTCAGGGATTCTTTGTCCATCCCTTTGTTCCCAGAGTTGGGAATGTGTCCTGTCTCTGTCCCCCGTGGACACCAGCACTGGGATGGCCTTTGGGAAGTGGGGGCTCCATCCCTGCTCCCAGTGATGCTGGGATGTCTCCTGGTGCTGTGATCCCTGCTCCACAGGGGAGTCCCTATTCCATGGGCATCCCTGCTCCAGGGGCATCCCTGCTCCATGGTTCTCCTCTGTGGAGATCCCTGCTCCGTGGGAGCTCCTGCTCCATTGGGATTCCTGCTCCATGGTAATTCCTGCTCTGTTGTGATTCCTGCTCTGTGGTCCTGCTCCATTGGGATTCCTGCTCCATTGGCATCCCTGCTCCATGGTTCTCCTCTTTGGAGATCCCTGCTCCACAGGAATTCCTGCTCCACTGGGATTCCTGCTCCATGGGAATTCCTGCTCCATTGGGAATCCTGCTCCACCCTGCTCTGTTCTAGAAGGGATGCGTCCCCCAGACCATCCCATCCCATAGAATCCCATGATCCTGGCGGGACCTTCTGGCTTTTATTTTCCCTGTTTTTTGTTGGATTTCTCCCCGGTGCCATTCCCAACCCTCCTCTGCCAAGCCAGGAATAGGATAAATATCCGCCTTTTATCAACGCCTGCCTTTTTTATGGATATCAAATGCAAATGAGCACCAGAAAGAGATGCCAAGTCCCTTAAAATGTGACTCCAGGGATGCTCCCGAGGGAGCTCATCCCGGCTTTCCAGCTAAAATAGATCCGTCAGAGCACTATAAATATGTGCAAATACAGGCGCCGGTTTAATCCCGAATTCCTCTCTCCCGGCAAAACTCGGGAGCCTGACGCCTTCCCGGAGCGGGGGCTGGGGTAGGGAGGATTCCCGAGGGATGAGGGGGAACCTCTGGGGATGCTGGAGTGGCCAGGTGCCTCCACGGGCTCCAGAATCTTCCCCGGGAGCTGCGGGATCGGGAGGCGGGGATGGGAATCCGGAGTTTTTCCGTGTGAGCATTCCCAGTGCGGAGCTGTCCCAGTGCTGCTCCTCCTGGGATCTGTTGTGGATCCTCAGCATTCCAGCCCCACTCCCGCGGTTCCTGGGTGTCCCCTCCCTCGGGCTCACCTTCCCTGCTCCCAGAATCCACGAATCCTGTGGGAGATCAGTCAGTCCCTGGCGCTCGGCCCCGGCACAGCCGGTCCCGGCCCGGAGCCATCCCAGATCCCGGTGCCGGCTGTGGCACAGCGAGGGGACAAAGTGCTCACATCCCTGGAATCAGGGCTGCAAGGGCCCTTGCTCCAAGGGATTCTCCCTGAAAGATCTGTTCTGTCTGTTCCCACTGAGGGCCGGGGAGGAGTTCCACCTGGAATCCTGGTGCAGGATCCTGCAGGGCTGCTGTGGGATGCCCTGGGATGCTCTGGGATGCTGTGGGATGCCCTGGGATGCTCAGGATGCCCCAGGGCTGCTCTGGAATGTCCATGGGATGCTGAGGGATACCTTGGGATGCTCCAGGATATCCCAGGCCTGCTGTGGGGCACCAGGAGTGCTCTGGAATGTCCATGGGACGCTGAGGGACACCTTGGGATGCTCAGGATAGCCCAGGAATGCTCTGGAATGTCCATGGGACGCTGAGGGACACCTTGGGATGCTCAGGATGCCCCAGGGCTGCTCTGGAATGTCCATGGGACGCTGAGGGACACCTTGGGATGCTCAGGATAGCCCAGGAATGCTCTGGAATGTCCATGGGACGCTGAGGGACACCTTGGGATGCTCAGGATGGCCCAGGGCTGCTCTGGAATGTCCATGGGACGCTGAGGGACACCTTGGGATGCTCAGGATGGCCCAGGGCTGCTCTGGAATGTCCATGGGACGCTGAGGGACACCTTGGGATGCTCAGGATGGCCCAGGGCTGCTCTGGAATGTCCATGGGACGCTGAGGGACACCTTGGGATGCTCAGGATGCCGCAGGAATGCTCTGGAATGTCCATGGGACGCTGAGGGACACCTTGGGATGCTCAGGATGGCCCAGGGCTGCTCTGGAATGTCCATGGGACGCTGAGGGACACCTTGGGATGCTCTGGGATGCTGTGGGATGCCCTGGGATGCTCAGGATGCCGCAGGAATGCTCTGGAATGTCCATGGGACGCTGAGGGACACCTTGGGATGCTCAGGATAGCCCAGGAATGCTCTGGAATGTCCATGGGACGCTGAGGGACACCTTGGGATGCTCAGGATAGCCCAGGAATGCTCTGGAATGTCCATGGGACGCTGAGGGACACCTTGGGATGCTCAGGATGCCCCAGGGCTGCTGTGGGGCACCAGGAGTGCTCTGGAACGTCCATGGGACGCTGAGGGACACCTTGGGATGCTCAGGATGCCGCAGGGTACTCCGGGACGCTGCGCAATTCTTGCCCCCATCCCTCCAGGGCTGATTCTGGGTGGGAGCAGCCCCAGATCTGCCCCCTCCAGCCCCGGCTGGGCAGGATTGTGCTGGAGCTCTCTGGGAAGCCCAGGGGAGCGCGGCGGCTGCAGCACTTGCAGCCGCATCCCTCATTAATCCGTCACGGCTCCCCGGGAAGCGCGGCACAGCCGCGGATTCGGGATTAGCTGCTATTTTTAAAGTGCTGGAGAACTTTTCCGGGTGCCAAGCGTCCCCTCCCCGCTCCCGCCAGCGTTCCTGGGGGGATGAGCGCGCCCAGCCCAGCCTTCGGAGCTCTCCCTCTTCCAGAACCTTCCCGCAGGTGGGCTTGGGAAGCGTCAGAGGCCGGAGAGGATCCGGAGCGGGATCCCATCCCTCAGGAGCCGGGAGCTGGTGGAGTTGAAGGATTCTGCTGCTTCCTCAGCTCTTCCCTTGTTATTTTGAGGGAAAGAATTCCGTTGTGTCCCACGAGCCCCTTCCGTGGAGGAGGAAGGGCAGCTCCAGCCCCTCATTCCCATTCCCAGTGCGGCACTGGGGGATGCTCCTTGCTGGAGGAATTTGGGATCAGAGCCAGGTTTGGCGTCAGAGCCGTGCCAGAGCCCACCCAGTGCTGGAAGGAGACTCCTGGGGTGATCCCGGATCTTGGGGGCGCCTGATGGTTCCAAATCAGTAACAAAGATCCCGGGATTTCCTGCTCCCCATCCCACATTCTGCCGTGCTTCCCAGAATTCCCCTTTTCCTGAAATCCCCCTTTCTGTCCCCATTTCTGGGGACAGAGGATGTGTGTGCCATGAAGGGCAGGGACAGGGCTGGGAAGCTCCTACTGGATTCCCTGGAAATGGCTTCCCTTGGAGGCAGCACGGCCTGGGAATGGGGACTGGGATGGGATGGGATGGGGATGCAACAAGGCCAGGGATGAGGATGAGGATGGGAATGGGGAAGGACGTGGTGGCACAGGGACATTGTCCCTCAGGATGGGCTCTGGGTGCTCCCTGCTGCTCCGGGCAGGATCCGTGTCCTTGTGTCCCTGGGTGTTGGTGACACTGACTTGGCCCTGGGGATGTGTCACCTCCTCACTCGTGGCTCCAGCTTGGAGCTGTATTCCCTGCACTTCATTCATTATGCAAATTATGTAAATGATCATTAATAATTCAGGACTTCCCTGTGCTCTGATCTGGAGCAGGGGGATCCCGGGGGCAGCGGGAGAAGGGGGCAGGGGAGCGGCTGTGACAGAGGGGTCTGGGTGGGGGGGCTGGGTGTGTCCCTGTGTCCCCATCCCTGTTTGTCGCCTTGTGTCCCCATCCCTGCAGACACATCCCATGTCCCCATTCCTGTGTGTCCCTGTGTCCCCATCCCTGTTTGTCGCCTTGTGTCCCCATCCCTGCAGACACATCCCATGTCCCCATTCCTGTGTGTCCCTGTGTCCCCATCCCTGTTTGTCGCCTTGTGTCCCCATCCCTTTTTTTCCCTGTGTCCCCATCCCTGTGTGTCCCTGAGTCCCCATCCCTGCGGACACATCCCCATGTCCCTATTCCTGTTTGTCCCCATGTCCCCATCCCTGCTGGTCCCAGCCTGTCCCACAGCTGTGCCACCCCTGGACCCTCCCAGAGCTCCTCACACCTCCCTTGTTTCCAGTGTCCCCTTCCCTCCCAGCCCTTCCCAAGTTGCCATTCCCGAGGTGCCATTCCCAGTGCGCCATTCCCTGGGTGCCATTCCCTGGGTGCCATTCCCCGTGTGCCCTTCCCAGTGTGCCCTTCCCAGTGTGCCCTTCCCTGGGTGCCCTTCCCTGGGTGCCATTCCCCGTGTGCCATTCCCGTGGTGCCATTCCCGTGGTGCCCTTCCCAGGGTGCCATTCCCAGTGTGCCCTTCCCTGTGCACCATTCCCCGTGTGCCCTTCCCATGGTGCCATTCCCATGGTGCCATTCCCCGTGTGCCCTTCCCAGAGTGCCATTCCCAGGGTGCCATTCCCCGTGTGCCATTCCCTGTGCGCCATTCCCATGGTGCCATTCCCAGGGTGCCATTCCCAGTGTGCTCTTCCCAGTGTGCCCTTCCCAGTGTGCCCTTCCCTGGGTGCCATTCCCGTGGTGCCATTCCCAAGTGTGCCATTCCCAGTGTGCCCTTCCCAGTGTGCCATTCCCCGTGTGCCCTTCCCAGGGTGCCATTCCCGTGGTGCCATTCCCAGTGTGCCCTTCCCAGTGTGCCATTCCCATGGTGCCATTCCCAGTGTGCCCTTCCCGTGGTGCCATTCCCCGTGTGCCCTTCCCAGTGTGCCCTTCCCAGGGTGCCATTCCCGTGGTGCCATTCCCCGTGTGCCCTTCCCAGTGTGCCCTTCCCAGGGTGCCATTCCCTGTGCGCCATTCCCGTGGTGCCATTCCCAGGGTGCCATTCCCCGTGTGCCATTCCCTGTGCGCCATTCCCGTGGTGCCATTCCCCGTGTGCCATTCCCAGGCCCTGACCCTTGCCCGTTTTCCCGCAGGGATCGAGTGCCCGCGGGGTGCCCGGAACGTGCCAGGGCTGACGCAGGAGGGGGAGCCCTTCAGCGAGGAGGCCACGCTGTTCACCAAGGAGCTCGTGCTGCAGAGGGAGGTACGGCCGCAGCCGGGCACGGGCTCGGGGGGATCCGGGGGGATCCGGGGGGATCCGGGGGCAGCAGCTCTCAGCTGAGATCGCCCAGAGATCCTGGGCATACCTCGGTATCCTCAGGGATATGGGGAGATCCCAGGTGGCTCTGAGAGATCCAAGGTGTCACCAGCACATCCCAGGTGACACTGAGAGACCCCAGGGCATACTGAGAGTGCGCTGGGCAGGTGCAGCAAGGATGTGGGGATGGATGTGGGGTTGGGTTCCGGATGGATCCCCCCTGTTTGAAGCTGCTCCTGTTAACGTCTCCGAATATTAAAATTCCCTGGAACTCCCGTGATTTCCCTGATTGCAGCTCCGGAGCTCGGGGCCCATTTTGGGTAATTTTTCCGTGATTCACAATTCCGAGGTGGATACCGGATCCTTCCCCCCCCGACTGTCGCAGTCCTGCTGAGCCAAAATTCAGGGACTGATGCCCCCATCCAGATGTTGGCTCTGGCGCAGATGTGGGCATGGATAGAGATGGGAATCATGGATCCAGATGGGATTTATGGATCCGGATGTGGCTGTGGCTGCAGACACGATTGACGCAGCTGTGGACCCAGCTGCAGTTGTGGGCATGGATCCAGATGTGGGCAAGGATACAGATGTGGTTTGTGGATGCTGATGTGGCTGCAGAGATCCAGGTGTGGGCTCGGTGACAGCTGTGGCCCTGGATCCAGGTGTTGCCATGGATGCCAGATGTGGTGGGCACGGGTGCAGTTGTGGCTGTAGACCCAGATGCAGGTGTGGGTCCAGATGTGGGTGTGGATCCAGATGTGGCAGCAGCTGCAGGCCGGTGGTGCCAGCTGTGGGGCATTGGGAATGCAGGGGCACAGGGGTGTGGGACATGGGGATGCAGGGACACAGGGACATAAGGACATGGGATGCTGGGACATGGGGACATGGGAAGATGGGAAAACGGGGGTGTGGGAATGCAGGGACACAGGGGCGCAGGGATGCAGGGACGTGGGAATGCAGGGACCTGGGGACAGGGAAACACAGGGACAGGAGGACACAGAGGTGCAGGGATACAGGAACTAAGAGAAACAGGGACACAGGAGGACAGGGACACAAGGACAAGGGGACACAGTGGTGTAGGGATGCAGGAACGTGGAGAAACAGGGACACAGGGACACGAGGACACAGGGGTGCAGGGGTGCAGGAACATGGAGAAACAGGGACACGGGAGTCCGGGGACACGGGGACGCTGCAGTCGTCCCCCTCGCTGCTCAGCATCTCGCGCTGCCGGGAATTGCTGACCCGCATCCCAAGGGCTTCGCTCCGCTGCCTCGGCACATTCCCGAGGCTCGGCGCTGCACCTGCCCAGGAACGCCGTGCCAGGGAGGCCAGATGGGGCCGGGGCTGCTGCCCAGGAATGCTGGGGCACGGAGGACGCGTGGAGGCTCCCCGGGAACGTCGTGGGGAGGCCGTGGGAAGATGGGCTGCTGCCCAGGAACGGGGCCGTGGGGAGGCCACGGGGGGCTGGGGATGCGGGGCAGGAATTGGGGATGAACAACAGGAATTGGGGGTGCTGGGCAGGAATTGGGGATGTGGGGTAGGAGTTGGGGATGCAGGGCAGGAATTGGGGATGAACAACAGGAATTGGGGATGCAGGGCAGGAATTGGGGATGCGGGGCAGGAATTGGGGATGAACAACAGGAATTTGGGATGCTGGGCAGGAACTGGGGATGCAGGGCAGGATCTCGGGATGCTGGGCAGGAATTGGGGATGTGGGGTAGGAGTTGGGGATGAGGGGTGGGAATTGAGGATGCTGGGCAGGAATTTGGGATGCTGGGCAGGAGCTGGAGATGCTGGACAAGAATTGGGGATGCAGGGCAGGATCTGGGGATGCAGGGTAGGAATTGGGGATGCAGGGCAGGAGCTGGGGATGCAGGGCAGGATCTGGGGATGCAGGGCAGGATCTGGGGATGCAGGGCAGGAATTGGGGATGCAGGGCAGGAGTTGGGGATGCAGGGCAGGAGTTGGGGATGCAGGGCAGGATCTCGGGATGCAGGGCAGGATCTGGGGATGCAGGGCAGGATCTGGGGAGGCAGGGCAGGAGCTGGGGATGCAGGGCAGGATCTGGGGATGCAGGGCAGGATCTCGGGATGCAGGGCAGGATCTCGGGATGCAGGGCAGGAGCTGGGGATGCAGGGCAGGAGTTGGGGATGCAGGGCAGGAATTGGGGGTGCAGGGCAGGAGTTGGGGATGCAGGGCAGGAGTTGGGGATGCAGGGCACGATCTCAGGATGCAGGGCAGGAGTTGGGGATGCAGGGCAGGATCTGGGGATGCAGGGCAGGATCTGGGGATGCAGGGCAGGAGCTGGGGATGCAGGGCAGGAGTTGGGGATGCAGGGCAGGAGTTGGGGATGCAGGGCAGGATCTGGGGATGCAGGGCAGGAGCTGGGGATGCAGGGCAGGATCTGGGGAGGCAGGGCAGCAATGCCGTGGCAGGGAGGCCGAGGGAAGCCGGGTTGCTGCCCAGGCCGATTCCCGGCTCCGGCTGCGGTCCCGGCGCGGGTCCCCGCGGTTCCCACGGCGGCCCCGGGCGCGTTCCCGCCGGCAGCCGAGTCCCTGCCCACCCCCACAGCCGCGGGATATTTTTATCGGCGGCTCCGGCTGCTGCTGACTCACGGCCCGGAGCCGCCGCTGACGAACCGGCCCCGCGGCGCGGGGGGCAGCGGTGCCGGGAGGCTCCGGCGGGGTCGCGGCTCCCGCAGCGCCCGGGAAGGGCCGGGGACCCCCGGGAGCCCCTCGGCTCCTCCGCGGCCGCGCTGATCCTGCAGGAGCTGCCGGGAAACTGCCCCGGCCCCACCACATGGTCCAGTCGGTGCCTTTTGCCTGCTGGAGATGTGGGTTCCAGTGGGTCAGTCCGGCCCTGATCCCAGCTGGATCCCAGCCCTGATCCCAGCACTGATCCCAACCCTGATCCCAGCACTGAGCCCAATCCTAATCCCACCCTGATCCCAGTTGATCCCGATCCCAGTTGATCCCAATCCCAGCCTGGTCCTGGCACTGATCCCAATCCCAGCCTGATCCCAGTGCTGATCCCAGTCCCAGTGCCAATCCCAACCCTGATCCCAGGGTCAATCCCAGCACTGATCCCAATCCCAGCCCTGTGCTCGGAGCATGCCCCGTGTCCCATTGCATTGTCCCACGTCCCACCCCATCCCACCTCACCCTGCTCCCTTTTTGATCCACCAAAGCCAGGGGAGGCATGAGCAGAACTCCAAATCCCACTGCCATGGGGACTTCCCTGTCATTCCCTAAAAATCCCTGGGCTTAATTTGCCAGTATTTGCCTTTCCCCACATCCCAGGGCCTGATTGCCACCCTGCTCCAAAGGAATCATTCCAGGGAAGGACCTGGGGCTGCTGCGGGGGCCAGGGTGCCCCAGGGACTGTCCTTAGCAAGATGGATGGGATGGAATTCCTGAAAGTGGGAGCTGGGGGGGTCCAGAACCAGAGGGCTTTGGGGATGGGATGGGGTGGGATGGGGATGGGGGTGAGGTTGAGGATCAGGATCAAGATCAGGATTAGGATGGGATAATGATGATGATGATGAACTTAGTTGCTCTAATTTTGGGCTAAAATCAGTGGTAATAAAATCCATAAATGCCTCCAGCCCCCTGCATCATTCCCAGGATTTTTGGGATCACTCCTGTCTGTCTCCAGCACAGGGAGGACAAGGGGGTTCATCCCCCAGGGAGGTGTTGGCATTCCCAGATTGGCCTTGGTGGGAAAATTCAGGAATAAAGGGAAAAGCAGGAATATGATTTTGGGAAAAACTGACCCGGATCTGCCAAAAATAGCAAAAATCCTAAAAACTCCCCCAAATCCCAACACTGAACTCTGACAGCTGCGTGGTGACTGGGGGAGGGGCTCAGCCCCCCGGCCGTGGTGGTGGCACTGGGGTGGAGGTGACACCTTGGGGACGCTGGTGCCATCCGAGGTCCCTGTGTCCCCACTGCCAGAGGGACACTCTGTGTCCCTGTGTCCCTGTCCCCACCACCACCCCGTGTCCTGGCAGTGGCACCCGGTGTCCAGGCTGGGGTCGCGGTGTTCTGTCCCCAGGCTGGAGGTCCCAGTGTCCCCACACGGCCGAGGCTCCTGGTGTCCCCTCAAAGTGTCCCCGTTCCACAGACTGGGGGACCCCGCTGTCCCCTCAGGGTCAGTGATCCCGCTGTCCCCTCACTGGGGGTCCCGCTGTCCCCATGTCCCCGCTGGGCAGGTGCAGTGCCCCTGATTGATCCCCGTCCCTCCTCCCTCCCTCCCATCCCAACTCCTGGCATGTGTGGGGTGTGACCCCCAACGCCCCCAGCCCCTATCAGGGTCCTGCTGTCCCCCCATCAGTGCCCCTCTGCTGCTGTTGTCCCCTGATTCTCATCGCTCCCCTCGATGTCACCCCATAATTGTCCCCCATGTCACCCTCCATGTCCCCCCCCAATTCTCATCACCCCAACGTCGCCCCCTAATTTTGACCCCCCCCGGTCCTTGTCACCCCGATGTCACCCCCTAAGTCCTTGTTGTCCCCCCGGTGAGCTGTCCTCGCCCCCTCCCCTCCTCCACCCTCTCCCTCCATCTCCCTTTCCCGCTCTGCGATTTTTCCAAAGCTTTTCCTGCTGAGAGGACAAAAAACCCCTTTGAGGCTGGCGGGGAGGGGGGGCCCCCGCGGCCCCCCCGAGCGCCCCCGTTTAACCCCTCGGGCACTCGGCGTTACAAATTTGGAACAATATTTATTAAAATACAAAAATACACTTGTTTTTTTTTTTTTTTTGTTGGATTCGCGGTACAGTCGGATCCTTCCGGCGTTTACAGCCCGAGAGGGAACTTCTGCATCTCCTTCCCGCCTTCCTCCCCCCCCGGACACCCCCAGACCCTAAATTTTAGCTCAGCTTTGCCCCCCCCCCCCGAGAACATTTTAAAGCTAAAACAAGAAATTAAAGTAATTCCAGTGCCCGAGCAACCGGGGGGCCCCCCCTCGCTGCTGCCCGACCCCCCCCCCGACCCCCTCATCCCCTCGGGACCCCCACGAGGCACTTGGGGTCCCCACCGGGACCCCCCCGGCGCCACCTCCGATGCTGGTGGCCCCCCCATTGTCACCTCCCCCCCTCCCCAAGCCCTTAATTTCTCCCAGCCCCCCCCCCATTCCATGAGCAGCCCTTGGGGGGGGTGTCCCCATTGTCACCCCCTCCCGGGGACAGGGGGGTGTTTCCCACACCTCCCCCCCATCAAATAAAAGGACTAAAAATGCCGTTTTTAGTGAAGGTGGTTACAATCATTGGTCAGGTCTCCCGTGGGGGCCCCCCCAGCCCCCCAGGAGCCGTAGCCCTGTGCCGGGGGGTCCGGGGGGCCCGGGGGGGTGACAAACACCGTGGGAAAGGGGGTGCAGAGCAAAGCGGGGGGGCACCCGCTCTCCGCCCCCCCAGATCCCCCCCAAACCACCGCCCCCCCCCGGGCGCTTGCGGGGTTCTCCCCCTTCCCGTGGGTTTTTGAGGAATTTTTTTGCTTGAATACATTGCAGACGTCCATCCCCAGCCCTCAGGCTGTGCCCCCCGCCCCCCCCCGAGCCCCCCACCCCCCAGAATCCATTCCTTTATTGCATTGGGAAGGTCTTGGCGCGGGGCCGAGATCCCGCTCCGGTGACGCCGGAGCCGCGGGCGCGTGGCCAAGGGCAGCGCCGCGGGGCGGGGGGGGCCGACCTCACCCCCTCCCCCAGATAACCCCCAGAAACACCCCGAGCCCCCCCAGAAACACCCCGACGGCTTCCGCCACCGCTCCGGCGTCCCCCGCGTCCCCCCGCGCCACGGCACCGCCGCTCGTCCCCGAGCACGGGGATCTTTCCTCTCATTACCGATTATTTTTTTTCCTCCTCTGTTTCTCCTGGTTTGTTTCTTTTTGTGTTTAAATAGAACCTGCGAGTTAGAAAATAGTGGTTTTTTTGTAGGAGTTTTGGGTGGGTTTCGTTAAATTTTAATAGAATCTGCTGCTCTTCTCGGCCCCGAGGTTGGCTATAGAAGCATGTACACGAAAAAGAGTCTCTTCCCCCCCCTGTACAAAAGTTGTGTCTATTATTGAGGAATTCTCCTGGTTTTCCTTAGTATTGAGGAATTCTCCTGGGTTTCCTTCTTTTTGGAGTTCTGCTTTTGTGCATCTATTGCGTTTATAATAATTCGGGGCCGGGGTTGGAAGTAGGGGGGGGGATGACGACCCAAAAAAAAGCAGGAAAAATCCCCCAAAAAAGAGTCATATCTGGGTTTCCTGAACTTTCTCCTTGGGGTGGGTCTGGATTAAATAGGGGTCGGCCAGGGTGGTCCCGGGGGGGTGCAGGGAGTTGCCCAGAGCGTTCTCTGTCCAGTGGGCGCCGTGTCCGGCCTTGTAGGTGTTGTAGTTGAGGTGCTCGTGGATGTTGGGCAGCACCACGGCCCCCTCCCCTGCCCCGCCGGCCGGGGCGGCCGCGGGCGTGGCCGCGGTGGCCGGCGCGATGTCCTCGTCCACCTGGATGATCTCCACGGTGCGGGCGGCGGTGACGGTGCTGCGCTGCTGGTGGCGCTTGCGGAGCTTGTAGAAGACGATGAGCATGGCGGCGGCCAGCAGCGTCACGGCCACGAAGCAGCCGATGATGATCTTGGTGGTCTTCATCACCTCGTCCAGGCTGGTCTGCAGCTTGTCGCCGGCGTCGGCCGTGGGCACGGCCACCTGCTTGGGCGGGCGCGTGGTCTGCACCAGCACGGTGGTGGTGGTGGTGTAGGCCGGCTGGTAGCCCGTCGACGTGGTGGGCACGGGCTTGGTGAACTTGGGGGACACGTCCTCGGGGGAGATCTCGGTGGTCTCCACCGTGACGGTGGTGAAGAAGCTGTAGTTGGAGGTGTTGAGCTCGGCCGTGCTGACGTTGAGGAAGGCCGAGGCGTTGGAGTTGCCGGCCACGTTGGTCACCATGCAGGTGTAGAGGCCGGTGTCGGTCAGCAGCACGTGCGAGAAGTTGAGGGTGCCGTCGTTGAGCACGGAGAGGCGCGGGTGGCTCGAGGCGTGGCTCAGCACCGTCCCGTTGGGCAGCAGCCACCGCACCGAGGACATGGAGGGCGTCCGGCAGCGCAGCTCGGCCACGCGCCCCTCCGAGATGTTGAGGTCCGCGGGCGCGTCCATGATGAAGGGCGCCGAGCACTGGAAGGAGGTCTGGTCCACCTCCACCAGGAAGCGGCCCCGCATGTGCAGCGGGGCGTGGCAGCGGCCGCAGCAGGTGGAGTTGGTGGGGATGTACTCCCGCAGCCACCACGACAGCCAGAGGATGTCGCAGTCGCAGTCCCAGGGGTTGTGGTGCAGGTGCAGCTCCACCAGGTAGCGCAGCGGGGCGAACAGGTCGTGGGGCAGGGACGACAGGTTGTTGTGGGCCAGGTTGAGCTCCACCAGCGCCGTCAGGTCGTCGAAGGCGTTGCGCTCGATCAGGTTGATCTGCGAGTTCATAATCCAGAGCTTTTTGAGGGACTTGAGCCCGTGGAAGGAGCCCGGTTTGATCTCGGGGAAGTTGTTGCCCGACATCTCCAGCTCCTCCAGGCCCACCAAGGGCGTCAGGTTGGGCATGTCCTTAATGTTGCACATCCCCAGGTTGAGGTACTTGAGGTTGTACAAGCCCTCGAAGGCGCCCTCGGAGATGTACTCGAGCTTCTTGAGCTCGCCCAGGTCGAGGCGCATGAGGGAGGGCACGCGGTTGAAGGCGTAGCTGGGGATGCTCTCGATGGGGTTGTTGCGCAGCCACAGCTCCCGCAGCTTGGACAGGTACTCGAAGGCCCCGCTGGGGATCACCGTCAGCCAGTTGTCGAAGAGCTCCAGGGTGTTGAGGCTGGCCAGGCCGTTGAAGGCACCCACCTCGATCTGCCGGATGGCGTTCCTGCCCAGCTGCAGCACCTCCAGGTGGTGCAGGTGGCGGAACGTGTCCGCCTGGATCATCTGGATGTTGTTCTCCATGAGGTTGAGATAGCGGGTGTTGGAGGGGATGCCGGGGGGCACCTCGGCCAGGCCGCGGCGCGTGCACACCACCTTGCTGAACTGGTTACTGCAGGAGCACACGGAGGGGCAGCTCTGGGGGCCCGGCGAGGCGGCGGCCGTGGCCAGGAGCCACGCGTGCAGGGTCAGGGAGGCGGCCAGGAGCCCCGGCCAGGTGCGGTGGCGGCGGTGGCGGCGGAGGTGGTGCACAGTTACCTGCCACAAGAGCTTCATGGTGTGGCACGTTCATCATTCACCATCGTCTGGGGATGGCGGCGAGAACAGCACAGCGGGCTCGGGGCCCCCCCCCTCTCCCGGCTCCCACGAGCTGGGGGGCCCGGCCGGCCGGAGGGGAGGGGGGGGGTCGGGGTGCCGGGGTCGGGGGGGGCTCCGAGGGGGAGCGGGGTTTGGGGAGGGAAAAATTGAAATTTAAGGAGGGGAAAAAAAAAATCAGCGGAAGGTGCTGGGAGGGGGGGGCTGGGGGGAGAGGAGGAGAAGGAACCCCCCCCCCGCCCGGCCCCGCTCGCCAGTACCTACCTGGGGAAGGAAGGGGGATCGGGGGGTCCGGGGGGGCTCGAGGCGAGCGCGGGGGGCGCGGAACCGAGGAGGGGGGGGGGGGGGGCAGAGGGGGGGGGGCCGGCTCCCAAAAAAAAAAAAAAAAAAAAAAAAGACAAAATGGCTCCTGGAGGCTGCGGTGCAGGATGGGGGGGGCCGGCCCGGCTAAGCGGGGGCCCGGCAGCCCCCGAGCGCGGCCAAGCCCGCGGCCTCGCACCTCCGCCCGTGGGGCCGGCCCGGGGGGCTCGGCGGGGCCGGCATGGCCGCCCCCCCCAGGCCGCGGGGAAACGGCGCGGGGGGGGAACGCGGGGAAAGCGGCGAAAAAGGAAATAATTAAAAAAAAGAAGCCGGGAGAAAAGGAAGAATTGGGAAAAGGGGAGGGAGCGGAGGAGAGAAAAAGTGGGGAAAAAAAAAAATGAGAAACGGGGAGGGAAATGGGAATGGGGGAAAAAAAAAAAAAAAAATTTGGCCGGGAAAGGGAAATGGAAAAGGAGGTAAAAACGGAAAAAAAAATCTAAAATAAAATCGAATCGAGATAGGAACGGAAATGAGGATAAAAGTTAAAATAAGGCTAAAATCGGATGAAAAACTAAAAATAAAAATTCAAAATATTAGAAAAAAAAAATAAACCCCAAACAACCCGGACGAAACCTAAAAATAAAACAGGAAAATAAAGATTAAAAATAGGCCGAAATAAATAAATAAATCGCGGGGAGCCCCCCCCGGGAGAGGGAAAAACGCGGTTCGGGGAGGGAGCGGGGGGGAGGAAAGGGCGTCGGCGTGGGGGGGGGGAGATGCCGGCGGGGGCACCTCCCGGTAGCGGCGGCGGCTGCGCTGGTGGCGGGGCGGGGGGGGTCCCGTCCCGTCCCCTCCCGCGTGTCGTTCCCGCGTCCCCGCGTGGGTGTCGCGTTCAGCGGCGGCGCGGGGCGATGGTGGCGGTGACAGCGGCGGTGACAGCGGCGGCGGTCGCGGTGCCGGCGGGCATCCTCCGGTGGCGGGGGCCGCGCGGGGCGGTGCGGGCGGTGCGGGCGGTGCGGTGCGGGGCGGTGCGGGCGGTGCGGGAAGCAGCCGCGCAGGCGGCTGGCTCATCCTTTTGTCCTTCAGTGCGAGCGCGGATGGATTGCTGCTGCCGCCGCTCCCGCTGCTCCTGCTGACGCATCCCGGCTCCGCACAGACCCCCCCGCGCCCCCCCCGCACCCCCACCCACCCACCCACCCGCCGCTCTCCGGAGGGGCCCCCGCCGGCCCCGCTTCGGCCGGTGCGGCGGCCCCGGAGCGGTTTTGTGCGCGGGGAGGGGGAGATGGGAGATGCGGGATGCGCCGCTTCCTCCTCCTCTTCCTCCTCCCTCCCTCCCGCCGCCGCCTCCTCCTCCTCCTCCCCGCAGCCCCGCTCGGGGCTTGTGGAGCTTGGGGGGGGCCGCTCCCCGAGCGACCCCTCCCCGGGGCCGGGGGGACGGACGGACGGACGGACAGAGGGACGGAGGGACAGAGGGAGGGACGGAACGGACGGACGGGGGCAGCGCGGGGCTCGGCGGCTTGGAGGTGACGAGGACCGGGGAGACCCCGGCTCCGACCCCCCCGCCGGGCGAGGACCCCCGAGACCCCCGGCCCGCGGGGCTGAGACCCGACCCGAGCTGTGACACTGAGGGGGAGCTCCGGCCCCGCAGGGGTGAGGGGGGACACGGGGGGACTGCCAGGGGCTGGGGACGGGATCGTGAGACCTGGGGGTGCCGCTGCTCTTTGGGGCCCGGGCTCTGCACCCTCAGCTGTGCCTTGTCCCCTCCCTGCCCTCGGGACTGGGAGTGCACGACACCACCTGCAGCGCCCTACGGGCCCCCCTGCTCCTGGTGGCACTGGTGACACTTAGAGCTGTCACCTGAGTGCTACCGCGGGGTGGTGGGGACCTCTGTGGGGCTGGTGGCCCCTCTGGGACATCCTGTCTGGCATGCACCAGGGCACCCCAGGACCCTCCTGTCCTTCCTCACTGGGGTCACTGTCCCCATGATGGTGGCGCGTCCCCAGGGGGCTGCAGCTGTTCCGGTGATGTCCCCCCAGGAGCTGCAGGACCTGGTGACCTCCAGTGCCCCACGGGTGGGTCCCACGTGTTCCCTGTTCACTGCAGCGGCCGCATCTTGTCCCTGAGTCCGTCAGTGTCCTGCGTGTCCCCTGGCCAATGAGCCAGGGGTGACACAGGGGACAGGGACACTGTTGTCACCCAGAGTGTCACCCTGCGGCACTGGGGAGGTGCCACAGGCGTGCACGGGGTGCTGATCCCAGGGACCAGCCTGGCACTGGCAGCCCTGGGGACAGCGGGTGGCCTGGGGCCATGTCCCTGCCACACACCGGCCTTGGAAAATGCAGTGCCGTGTCCAGTGCGGTGCCATGGCCAGTGCAGTGCCGTGTCCGGTGCGGTGCCATAGACAGTGCAGTGCTATGTCCGGTGCAGTGCCAAGAACAGTGTGGTGCTGTGTCCAGTGCTGTGCCATGTCCAGTGCCATGCCATGTCCGGTGCAGTGCCATGTCCGGTGCAGTGCTGTATCCAGTGCGGTGCTGTGTCCGGTGCGGTGCCGTATCCATAGTGGTGACATGGCCGCTGTGGTGACAGTGTTGTGTCTGCCATGGTGCCATCACCAGCACTGGTGCCCAGTGGCCAATGTGGTGCTCTCTCCTCCGTGATGCCCTGTCCACTGTGGTGCCATGGCTGGTTTCGGTGCCGTGGCCAGCATGGTGCAGTGTCCGGTGCAGTGCTGTGGTTGGAGAAATGCCGTGGCCGGTTTCGGTGCCGTGGCCGGCATGGTGCAATGTCCGGTGCAGTGCCGTGGTCGGAGCAATGCCATGGCGGGTTTCTGTGCCATGGTCAGTGCAGTGCTGTGTCTGACACGATGCCATGGCCAGTTTTGGTGCCATATCCAGTGAGGTGCCATGGCCAGTGCGGTGCCGTGGCCCCTGCAGTGCAGGGACAGTGGGACACCTCCAGGCTTTGGGAAGCAGCGGGAGCAGTTGTGATGGGATGGGTGAGCTCAGGGCTGGGACAGGCTCCATGTGGCAGTGCTGGCAAAGCCAAACCCCACTGGCCACGGCAAAGGCCATGGCCGGGGTTTGAACCATCGTGGTGTGGCCCATCTATCACCCCAGGCCCAAACATCGCTGTCCCCAGTGCCTCGGCCACACACCTGCCATGTCCTGTGCCATGTGCTGTCCCCAGGGCCACGCTGGCCACAAGTCCAACCCCTCCTGGAGTGGGATGTGATTCCCAGGATGGGATACCCAGGGTGGAATGGGATACAGGACGTGGCAGGACCTGGTGGCTTTGTGTACGCCACGGGTGGCTCCCATGTCCCTTGTCCCCCACCTCAGGGGGACACTTTGGGCTGGGGGTCCCCGGGTCCGGGCTGGGTGCAGGGAGGTGACTGGGGGGTCCCACCTGGGTGAAGTCGGAGCACTGGGAGGAGGTGGCAGCTGGGGCAGGCTGGGATGGGGACAGGGCCCCACAGCTCATGAGATTGCCGGGATCCCACAGGTGGAGGTGGAGGTGGAGAGCATGGACAAGGCGGGGAATTTCATCGGGTGGCTGCACATCGAGGGCGTGAACCTGTCGGTGGCGCTGGTGGAGCAGGCGCTGTCCCGCGTGCACTTCACGGCCGAGCGCAGCCCCTACTGCAAGGCCCTGCTGGCCGCCCAGGACGCGGCCAAGCAGAGGAAGGAGAAGGTGAGGGCGGCCAGGGGACCTGCCCCGGCAGGGTCACCACCCCAGAGACACGGCCCCGTCCCAAAAGATGGCCCGGCCACACAGGGTGTCCCCAGCCTGAGAGGTGTGCCCACCAAAGGATGTCCCCGTGTCAAAGGGTGGCCTCGCTCCAGGAGGTGTCACCATGCCAAGAGATGTTCCCACTGTGAGGGGTGTCCCCGTGCCAAGGGATGTCCCTGTGCAAAGGGATTCCCCACCCAAAAAACTGATGGCCCCACTGCAGGGAATGTCACAACCCCAATTAATGTTCCCACCCAGCGCGTGCCCACACACCAAGAGGTGATCCCACCACGATGGATGTCCCCATCCCCAAGAGATTCCACCCTAAGGAATATCCCCACTCCTGGAGGCGTCCCCACCCCAAGTGATGATAGGTGCATGCCAGATAGTTGAATGCCAACACTCCAGGGATATCCCAACCAAGAGATGTCCCCGCCCAGGGATGTCCCACCTGAGGAGTGTCCCACCACAGGGATGTCCTGCCCCAGGGATGTCCCAACCAAGAGATGTCCCACCCCAGGGATGTCCCAGCCCAGGGATGTCCCACCCCAGGGATGTCCCACCCCCAACCCCCGAAGCTGAGCCCTGGGCACATTCCCACTGCTGGCCCCAGCCCCCCACCCTCCCATTGCTGTCCCCTGAGCGTGGCCGGGGTCCCTGTGTCCCCCCAGGTGTGGTCCCACTACGAGGAGACGCCGGTGGAGGAGGTGGTGCAGGTGCTGGAGGAGAAGGAGCGCACGGCCAACTACAAACCCGTGTTCGTCACCGAGATCACCGACGACCTCCACTTCTACGTGCAGGATGTGGAGACGGGTACGGGGGGACGCCTGGGCGCCCCAGCACCCAGGGGTGCTCCCCAGACCAGGCGTGGTTTGGCGAGTTGGATGGGATGAGGATCTCTGGGTTTGGTGGGTAACGCCCAAATCCATATGCCCAGGGTGATGTGGGGTCACCCCTCCATCTCCCAGGGCCATTTCTGGGGCCTGGGCAGGGGTCCATGATTGGGGTCCAGGTTTGGGGTCCCAAGGTCTTGGGGCAGGGTCTGGGGCTGAGGTCCAGGTTTGGGATCTACTGTTGAAGCCATTATTAGGACTTGGGGTTCGGGCTTTGGGGCCACACTGAGCAGCGGGGTTGGGGTCAGGTTTGGGATGGGGCTGGGGGCTTACCCTGGATATCCGGGCCCCCGCAGGCGCCCAGCTGGAGAAGCTGATGGAGAACATGCGCGCCGAGGTGGGCGCCCACCCGCCCGTGGAGGGCTCCTTCGTGCCGCGCCGCGGCGACTTCTGCATCGCCAAGTTCGTCGACGGGGAATGGTGAGGAGGGGACGGCGTGACCCACGGGCCGGGCCAGGGCAGCACTGGGGTGTGGGGTGAGGACCAGAGCCCCAAAATCCCTCCTGCTCTGCAGGTACCGTGCCCGGGTGGAGAAGGTGGAGTCGGGTGGCAAAGTGCACATTTTCTACATCGACTACGGCAACGTGAGTGGCACCGGGGAAACTGGGGGAAAGCAGCCCTCCATGGATCCATGGATCCATCCATCCATTGATTCGTCCATCTGTGGATCCATCCATCCATCCATCCATCCATCCATCCATCCATCCATCCATCCATCATCCATCCATCCTCCATCCATCCATCCATCCATCCATCCATCCATCATCCATCCATCCTCCATCCATCCATCCATCCCTCCATCCATCCATCCATCCATCCATCCATCCATCCATCCATCCATCCATCATCCATCCATCCATCCATCCATGCATCCATCCATCCATCCATCCATCCATCCATCCATCCATCCATCCATCTATCCATGCATCCATCCATCCATCATCCATCCATCATCCATCCATCCCTCCATCCATCCATCATCCATCCATCCATCCATCCATCCATCCATCCATCCATCCATCCATCATCCATCCATCATCCATCCATCCATCCATCCATCCATCCATCCATCCATCCATCCCTCCCTCCATCCATCCCCTTGGTGTCCCTGGTGTCCCCCACGCTGTCTCCCCTCTCTGATGTCCCCTGGTGTCCCCGCAGAAGGAGACGCTGCCCCCCAGCCGCCTGGCCCCGCTGCCCCCGGCGTTCTCCCCGCGGGTGCTGCCGCCCCAGGCCACCGAGTACACCTTTGCCTTCATCCAGGTGCCACAGGATGTGAGTACGGGGGGCTCCTGCTGTCACCCCACACCCGGGCTCCCCACACCTGGGCCCCCACTGTGGCCCCTGACCTCGAGCCTCCGCCCCGTGTCCCACCCGTGGCCCCCAGACCCACACCCTGAGCCCCAGGTGCCACCGGTGGGCCCCAACCCCAAACCATCAACCCCAAGCTTGGTCCCAGTTGTGAACACTGAACCTGGGACCCAAATGTGTCTCCTGACCCTGAACACCAACCCCAGCTCCCCCGTGTGTGCCCTGACCCCAGCCCTGACCCCAATCCTGATCCATGATCCCGGGGTAACCCCAGCCCCTCCCACACCCCAATCCCAGGGATACCCCAAGCCCTCAGTGGGTTGTGGGTGCCCCCAAAACACCCAGGAGTCCCTGGGGTCTGAGGGGTGGGGGGGATCCCTGAGGGTCTCGGGGGTCTCTGAGGGTCTGGGGGGTCCCCGAAGGCCATGGTGTGTCTCTGTGGGTGTGGGGTGTCCCCAGCAGCCCTGGGGGTGTTCCCAAAGTTGTGGGCTGTTCCTGGTGGCCCAGAGTGTCCCTGATGGACCAGAGTGTCCCCAATGGGTGGGGCGTCCCCGGGGTTGTGGGGTGTCCCCGCTGTCCCGGGGTGTCCCCGCTGCCCCGGGGTGTCCATGATGGGTGGGGTGTCCCCAATGGGTGGGGTGTCCCCGCTGTCCCGGGGTGTCCATGATGGGTGGGGTGTCCATGATGAGTGGGGTGTCCCTGCTGTTCCGGGGTGTCCATGATGGGTGGGGTGTCCCCGGGGTTGTGGGGTGTCCCCGGGGTTGTGGGGTGTCCCCGCTGCCCCGGGGTGTCCATGATGGGTGGGGTGTCCCCAATGGGTGGGGTGTCCCCGGGGTTGTGGGGTGTCCCCGCTGTCCCGGGGTGTCCCCGCTGTCCCGGGGTGTCCATGATGGGTGGGGTGTCCCCGCTGTCCCGGGGTGTCCATGATGGGTGGGGTGTCCCCGGGGTTGTGGGGTGTCCCCGGGGTTGTGGGGTGTCCCCGCTGTCCCGGGGTGTCCCCGCTGCCCCGGGGTGTCCCTTGGGCTGTGTGACGCTGCGGCGCAGGAGGAGGCGCGGGCGGACGCCGTGGACAGCGTGGTGAGGGACATCCAGAACACGCAGTGCCTGCTCAACGTGGAGCACCTGGGGCCCGGCTGTCCCCACGTCACCCTGCAGTTCGCCGACTCCAAGAGCGACGTGGGGCTGGGGCTGGTCAAGGAGGGGCTGGTCATGGTGGAGCCCCGCAAGGAGAGGCAGTTCCAGAAAGTGGTGGGTGCTGGGGGGCAGGGAGGGGCTGGGAAGGGGTAGGGGGGCATTGGGTGGGTGCTGGAGGTGCTGGGGGTTGTTCTGGGTGCTCGGGGTCGTTTGGAGAGGCTGGAGGCTCTCGGTGGGTGCTGGGATGTTGGGTGGGTTTTTGGGAGGCCTGAGGTGGGTGCGTGAGGGGTGGGGGGAATGTTGGGGGGTGTGGGGTGGGTTTTGGGGATTGCTGGGGATATTGGTTGGGCTCTGGGGGTTGCTGGGGGTGCTGGGGATGTCGGGTGGGTTCTGGCGGTCCCTGTCACCCCCCCACCACCGCTGGTGCTGATCCATCCCAGCCCAGCTGCTGCCCCATTGACTGGGCTCACTGGGGCTGTGACTGGGCTCACTGGGACTGTGACTGGGCTCACTGGGACTGTGACTGGGCTCACTGGGGCTGTGACTGGGCTCACTGGGACTATGGGGTCCCCCCACCCCCTGTGCTGCCCACCCCCCAAACCCCTGAGTCCCCCTCGGGGCTGTGCCGGGGGCGATCACCCCAGCCCCATCCCCTGCGGGCAGTGGGAGCCACAGAGGGACGGGGGGTCCCTGTCCCAGCCCGGGGGTGCCCCCAGCCCCCCGAGGCCCGCGGGTCACCCCGGGCTGTCCCCCAGGTCACCGAGTACCTGAACGCGCAGGAGGCGGCCAAGAGCGCCCGGGTGAGTGGGGGCGCTGCAGACGGGGTGGGGGCGTTCCCTGGGGCAGGGGCTGGGGGCGGCACCCCCGGGGAGCCCCCCGGCTGTGGGGACCCCCGGTGACAGTGCTGCGCCCCCCGTGTCCCCCCAGCTGAACCTGTGGCGTTACGGCGACTTCCGCGCGGACGACGCCGACGAGTTCGGCTACAGCCGCTGAGGGGCCGGGGGGCCCTGGGGGCGCCCCCAACCCCCCGGGCCCCCCCACGGCCCGGCCCAGCACCCAGGGGGGCGTGCTGCGGGGGAGGGGCGCCCTCAGCCCGCGCCCCCCAAAGCCTGGCCTGTATTTAACGCTGCAGAGGCCCAATAAACGTAGTGAAGCGTCCTGGTGTTCCGGGGTCCCTCCGTGCTGGGGGCAGCCCCCCGCCTCGGGTCAACTCCCCCCGCCTCACTGGACCAAGGCTGGGCACTGATGGGGGGGGGTCACTCTGGGGGTGCGGCCCTGGGACCCCCGGCCCTGTCCTGGCTCTGGGGGGCAATGGAGGGGGATGGGGGCAGCGCAAGAACAGCAGCCAAACACCCCCAGAGTGGCCAAGTGGGGCCCCCAAATCTGGACCCCATCCTGGGACCTCACCCAGGGTCCCACCTGCAGGTCCCACCTGGGACCCCAAACCTGGGACCCCATTGTGGACCCCCCACCCGGGGACCCCATTGTGGGCCTCCTACCCTGGGACCCCAAACCAGCCCCTGACCTTGGACCCCCACCCAGCCCCCAGATTTAGGTCCCAGAGTGGCTCCGGACCCTGAACCTCAGCTCTGGGTCCCCCTCCTGGAGCCCAGACCTGACCCCTCCCCATTGTGACCCCTGAACCCCTGGCCGGAGGGGGGGCAGCACCCCCAGAAGAGTCCCCGGGGTCCCCCTGTCACCCCCGCACCCCACCCGGGGTCACCCCAACCCCGCGGGGTCCCCGTGGGTGCCCCCCCCGCGCTGTCCCCGCTGTCCCCGCGCCGCCGATCGATTCCGGGGTGGGGGGGGCTGGAGGGGGCAGCGCTAATTGAATCCAAAGCCAATTAACATGGAGCGGGCGGATCGATAATTAACGCTGGGCAACGATCGCAATTAACGGGAGGGGGAGGGCAGGGGGGGCTGTCCCCTGTCCCACATCCCTGTCCCCGTCCCCAGCCCGGCCACCCTCACCTGCCCCAGCCGGGGCTCTGGGGACGCGGGCGGTCTCTGGGCACGTTTGGGGGGGTCTGGGGGGGCTCGGGGCGGCTTTTGGGGCACTGGGCGCTTCTGACTCCATCTGGGAGGGGGGTCCAGGGATCTCTGGGGGTCCCTCGAGGGCTCTGGGTCTATCTGGGGGTCTGCAGGTTTCAGGGGTGCTGCTGGATGGTGCAGAAGGCTGCTGCGCTCGACTGAGTGGTACTGGCCCATACTGGTCCGTACTGGTCCACACCAGACCTATACAGGTCGTACTGGTCCGCACTGGTCCATACCGGGCCCATAACGAGCCCATACTGGTCCGTACTGTGCCCGTACTGGTTGTATACTGGTCCGTACTGGTCCGTATTCGTCTGTACTGGGCCCATACTGGTCCGTACCGGTCTGTACCGGGTCCGTACTGGGCCGTACTGGGCTATACCGGGCCCATACCGGTCCGTACCGGGCCCATACCGGTCCGTACCGGTCCGTACCGCGCGGGCTCCGGGAACCGAACGGGAAGGGAAATGGCGCCACCTGGCGGGAGCGGCGGGAACGGCAAACACAGAACAGCGCGGCCAGTGCGGACCAGTGCGGGTACGGCCCATCCCAGTATGGACCAGCGCGGGTACGGCCCATCCCAGTATGGACCAGTGCGGGTACGGCCCAAACCAGTAGGGACCAGTGCGGGTACGGCCCATCCCAGTAGGGACCAGTGCGGGTACGGCCCATCCCAGTATGGACCAGTGCGGGTACGGCCCATCCCAGTACGGACCAGTGCGGGTACGGCCCAAACCAGTAGGGACCAGTGCGGGTACGGCCCATCCCAGTAGGGACCAGTGCGGGTACGGCCCAAACCAGTAGGGACCAGTGCGGGTACGGCCCATCCCAGTAGGGACCAGTGCGGGTACGGCCCATCCCAGTACGGACCAGTGCGGGTACGGCCCATCCCAGTATGGACCAGTGCGGGTACGGCCCATCCCAGTACGGACCAGTGCGGGTACGGCCCATCCCAGTATGGACCAGTGCGAGTACGGCCCATCCCAGTATGGACCAGTGCGGGTACGGCCCATCCCAGTAGGGACCAGTGTGGGTACGGCCCATCCCAGTATGGACCAGTGCGGGTACGGCCCATCCCAGTAGGGACCAGTGTGGGTACGGCCCATCCCAGTAGGGACCAGTGCGGGTACGGCCCATCCCAGTATGGACCAGTGCGGGTACGGCCCATCCCAGTAGGGACCAGTGTGGGTACGGCCCATCCCAGTATAACCCATCCCAGTATGGACCAGTGCGAGTACAGCCCATCCCAGTATAACCCATCCCAGTACGGACCAATGCGGGTACAGCCCATCCCAGTATAACCTATCCCAGTACAGCCTATCCCAGTAGGGACCAGTGCGGGTGCAGCCCATCCCAGTATAACCCATCCCAGTAGGGACCAGTGCGGGTACGGCCCATCCCAGTGTAACCCATCCCAGTATAACCCATCCCAGTACGGACCAGTGCGGGTACAGCCCATCCCAGTAGAGCCCAGCCCCGTGTAACCCATCCCAGCACAGTTCCGTCCCAGTGGAATGGACAGCGTAACCTGCCCCAGTACAAACCAATCCCACCATAAACCCACCCCAGTACGGCCCCATCCCAGTACGGCCCCATCCCAGTACGGCCCCATCCCAGTACGGCCCCCGCCCCATTACAGCTTTACCCCATTACAGCCCCATCCCAGTATAACCCCTCCCAGTAGGGCTCCACCCCATTACAGCCCCACCCCATTACGGCCCCACCCAATTAAGGCTCCACCCCATTACAGCCCCACCCTATTACGGCCCCACCCCGTCACGGCCCAGTCCCGCTACGGCCCCATTGCCGCTGTGACCATCCCGTCCCATTGGTCCCTGTCCCCGCCCGTCCCTGTTCCTGTCCCCTCGTCCTGTACCCTGTCCCCTCTCCCAGTGTCCCAGTGTCCCCAGTTCCCAGTGTCCCAGTTACCCCCATGTCCCCGTGTTCCAGCGTCCCCACAATGTCCCGGTGTCCCCGTGTCTGCGTGTCCCAATGTCCCCACTTCCCGGTGTCCCAGTATCCCCATGTCCCGGTGTCCCAGTGTCCCCATATCCTGACGTGCCGGTGTCCCAGTACCCGCATGTCCCCCTGTCCCGGTGTCCCCATGTCCTTGTGTCCCGGTGTCCCAGTATCCCCATGTCCCGGTGTCCCCAGTTCCCAGTGTCCCCTTGCCCTGCCTCCCGGTCTCCCCATGTCCCGGTGTCCCCTTGATCCCCGATTGTCGCCTTCCCCTGTGGCGGTGTCCCCTCTTGTCGCTGTCCCCGTGTCCGTCCCGCTCGCCCCGTGTCCCTCCCTTGTGGCTGTCCCCGTGTACGTCCCCGCCATGGGGTGTCTGTCCGTCCCCGTGTCCGTGTCCCCGTGTCCGTCCCTGTCGCTGTCCCCGTGTCCGTGCCCCCGTGTCCGTCCCTGTCCCTGTCGCTGTCCCCGTGTCGGTCCCCCCGTGTCCCCCTTGGTGTGTCCGTCCCTGTCCCTGTGGCTGTCCCCGTGTCCGTGTCCCCGTGTCCGTCCCTGTCCCTGTCGCTGTCCCCGTGTCCGTGCCCCCGTGTCCGTCCCTGTCCCTGTCGCTGTCCCCGTGTCGGTCCCCCCGTGCCCCCCGGGTGTCCCGGTGCCCGGCCCGTGTCCCGCAGCCCCCCCGCGGGGGTGTCCCCGTGCGGGGCGTGGCCTCCCGCGCTATATTTGTCGCCGTGTCCCCAGAATAGCGGCAGACGCGGGGGAGGGGGCCGCCCCCCGCCCCGCCCCCCCGCCCCCCCGGCTATTTTTAGCCCCCGCGTGTTTCCAGGGGAACCCTGATGACGCAGTGACGTCAATGCGGGTCAATCGCCGCCGCCGGGGCGCGCGCGGCCGCCGCGGGGCCCCCCCGCACCCCGGGACCCCCCGGGACCCCCCGGGCCCCCCGGGCCCGCCCCCAGCGCAGCGCGGCCGCGGCTCCGGCTCCGGCTCCGGCTCCAGGTAGGACCGCGGGGCCGGGGGGTCGGGATCCCCCTGTGCCCCCGCCCCCACCGAGGGGACCCCCCCGCCCCGGGATCCCCCCGCGCCCCCGGGACCCCCGCCCCAGGGACCCCGCCCTGCCGGCCCCGAGCACAGCGCGGGGAGTGCCCGGCAGAGCCCCCGGCAGCCCGAGCCCCGTTCCCACTCCCCGGGAGCCCCGGACCCCCAGCTCCGCTCTGCGGCCCCCCGGCACCCCCGGACCCGCGGGAGCCCCGCCCCGGCCTGTGACCCCCCCGCTCTGCCCGGCCCCCCGGCCGTGTCCCCCCTCCCTCGGCCCGGGGCCCCCAGTGTCACCCCCGGGACCACCCCGCCGTGCGCTGACCCGGGGGTGCCCCCCTGCGCCCGCAGCCCCCTCCCCATCCCCGTGACACCCCCGGGCCCCTCCCTGCCCCCCCCGCGTCCCCTCTGTCCCCAGGGCGCCGGGGGTCCCTCGGCTGCAGCTGCCACCGGGGGGGTCCCACCGCCCTCCCCCTCCCCACCAGGGACCCCCAAACGGCCCTGGCGGATCCGGAAACGTCTGTGCCACTCACGCCACTGCCACCGTCACTGTCCCCGTGCTGTCACCCGCGGGGCTGGCACCGCTCAGGGACCCTCCGCGTCCCCCCCCTCCCCAGCTCTGGGGGACCCCCGGGTGAGGGGGAAACACCCCCAGGTCCCACCGGCACAGCCACCAAGGGATGTCCCCTGTGTCCCCTTCATCGCCCAAACGGGGCTCCTCGGCACCAGGGGGTGGCAGGGATGTCCCCCGGGACCGGGGATGACAGGGATGTCCCCCGGGACCGGGGGTGACAGGGCAGTGTGGCCTTGGCCGTGTCCCCCCAGCCTGTCCCACTCTGGCTGGAGCTGGCCCGGGGGGGCGCAGGGATGGGGGTGGCAGCCAGCAAAGTGTCACCGTCCCTGTCACCGGCCTGGTGGGGCTGCAGGGTGGGGACAGGGTGGGAGAGGGGACCTGTGGTGGGGACGGGGACATGGATGGGGATGGGAACATGCATGGGGACAGGGACATGGATGGAGATATGGGATGGGGACGGGGACATGGAGGGTAGCAGGGACATGGGCTGGGGCAGCAGATGTGGGATGGGGACAGGGACATGGATGGGGCTGGGGACATGCATGGGGACATGGATGTGGGGTGGGGACAGGGACATGCATGGGGACAGGGACACGGGGTGTGCAGGATCACGGGCTGGGGATGACGTGGGCTGGAGCAGGGACACGTTCACTGCTGGCAGGTGATGGTGGCACCTCAGCCCAGCCCAGGTGACGTCGGTGAGGAGCCATCAGTGGTGGCCTCGGAGCCGCTTCCTGCTGTCCCTGCGGTGGCACCTCAGGTGGCACCAGCCCTGGAGCTGCCCTGGGATCCCGGAGTGCCACCAGCGGGGGAGACCCACAGAGGACCTCGGGGACACCGGGACCCGAGCTGGGGACATCGCCATGGACTGGCCACAGACCCACGGAGCAGCCACAGGGACAGCGACCAACCGTGGGGACAGCGGCCATCCACGGAGCCACCGAGTCACCATGGGGACAGCAACCAGCCATGGGGACAGTGACCATCCAGAGCCACCCTGGGACCACAGGGCCGTGGGGACACTGCCCGGCCATGGAGCTTCGGGCTTGTCCTGTCACCACCCTGGGACACGGCTCGGACACCCCAGAACCGGGCACTGCCACCCAGCCAGTGCCACCGAGGGCAGGATGGGCCACGGGCCACGTCCCTGCAGTGCTGGGGGACACACAGAGCTGGCAGCCACGGTGACACCGAGCAATGGCTCCTGCAGGGACACCGAGCGGGCTCCACCCGTGACGCCAAGGACTGGCTCCTCTGGTGGCCTCCTGCCACCCCCGGGCGCTCTGGTGGCCGAGGGACAGGAGCCTGGGGACACCCAGGATGTGCTGGTAGGAGTTGGTGGCACTGCTCTGTCCCGTGCCACCATCGCTCTGTCCCATGCCACCATCGCTTTGTGCCATGGTAATGTCACCCTGTGCCATGTTAATGTCACCCTGTGCCATGTCCCCAGTGTCTGCTCTGTGTCCCCATCACTCTGTGTCACATCAGCATTGCTCTGTGCGTGTCACCTCACTGTGCGATGTCACCATCGCTCTGCGCCATGTCCCCGTGGGTCTGTGCCACACCCATGTCACTCTGCCACATCCATGTCCCTCTGTGCCACACTCATGTCACTCTGTGCCACACTCATGTCACTCTGTGCCATGTCACCTCACTCTGTGCCACGTCCCTGTCCCTCTGTGCCACATCCCTGTCCCTCTGTGCCACATCCATGTCCCTCTGTGCCACACTCATGTCACTCTGTGCCACATCCCTGTCCCTCTGTGCCACATCCCTGCCGTTCTGTGCCATCCCCATCACAGCCACATCTCCTCCACGCTGTCCCATGTCCCCCTGGGCTGTGCCACATCCCCATCACTCGGTGCCATGTCCCTGTCACTCCATGCCACATCCCTGTCCCTCTGTCACCCCCCATCCCTCTGTGCCACATCCCCAGGGCGCTGTGCCCTGTCCCCATCACCGCGTGGCACGTCCCTGTCCCTCTGTGCCACCTCTCACGGGTGCCAGGGCCATGGCAGCGCACACGTGGCAGGTGGCACGTGGCGGGTGACGTGTGGCACACGGGGGTGGGTGGCAGCGTCCCCTGTCCCCCCAGCACAGGGACAGCCTGGGGCTCTTGGGGGCCGTGTCCCACCGCAGGCCCCGTCCCCGGGGGCTCCCGTGTCCCCGTCCCTCCTTGTCACCGCGGTGCCACCGGGGGCCACCGTCGCTGTCCCTCTCGGGTCTTTTTGCGGTCTGGGCTTGCTGTCCCTCCCCAGCCAGGAAGCCCTTACCCCAAAAAGCATCCGCGGGGGGCCGAGCCAGCGGGAGCCAGGTGAGTGCGGGGACACGGGGGGGACAGCGGGGACACGGGGGGACAGCAGGGACAGTGCTGGGGGGGGACAGTGAGGGGACAGCGGGGACATGGGGGGACAGTGCTGGGCAGGGGGGACAGCGGGGACAGTGCTGGGGGGGACAGCGAGGGGACAGCGGGGACACTGTGGGGACAGCGGGGACAGTGCTGGGGGGGACAGTGAGGGGACAGCGGGGACACGGGGGGACAGCGGGGACAGTGCTGGGGGGGACAGCGAGGGGACAGCGGGGACACGGGGGGACAGCGGGGACAGTGCTGGGGGGGACAGCGGGGACACGGGGGGACAGTGCTGGGCAGGGGGGACAGCGGGGACAGTGCTGGGGGGGACAGCGAGGGGACAGCGGGGACACTGTGGGGACAGCGGGGACAGTGCTGGGGGGGACAGTGAGGGGACAGCGGGGACACGGGGGGACAGCGGGGACAGTGCTGGGGGGGACAGCGGGGACACGGGGGGGACAGTGCTGGGCAGGGGGGACAGCAGGAATGGGGGGCACGAGGCCACCGCAGCTCCTGGCACGGCCGGGGACATCCAGGGGGTGACACTGGGGACACCCAGGGCCTGGGGAGGTGACACTGGGGGTGCTGGGGGGACACCAAGCCGGGGGGGGTCAGGGCACAACAGGTCCCAGTGCTCCCAGTTTGGGTCCCAATCGCTGCCCAGTGACGGCGGAGGGGCCCGAGGGCTCCCGGTGGCCGAGCCACCCCCGGGGGACACTCGGTGATGGGGACGGGTCCCGGGACGGGATGGGGACATGCGGGACATGCGGGACAGGGCGCTGGGACAGGTTTGGGGACACACGGGGCGCTGGCAGAGGACGGGGAGCGGGGCACGAGGGATGCCAGGTGGGAGGGGACAGCCGTGACGTCACGCGGGTCACCGTGCTGGCCCTCCGTGTGTCCCCAGAGCCGCGGGGCGCTGCCAGCGGCTGCCGGGCACTGGTGTCACCGGTGTCACCGCCGCCCTTCCCGGCAGGGCCACCGCGCTCTTTGCCCGGTGTCACCACCGTGGTGGCACCAACGGCGGCGTCACCTGCGCGGGGACCCCCGCGGGGACAGCCCTCCCTCTGGGGACACCCGGGCCGGGGTGACGGGGACAGGTGGGGACAGGAACCCCCCAGTGACAGGGCGGGGGTCGCCCCTGCCCCTACAGAGCGCCCCCCCCCCCCCCCCCCCCCCGTATCACCCTGGCGATGTCCCCAGCGTGGGGGGGACCTGGGTCTGGGGACTCCTGGGGACACCTGGGGACACCTGGGACCCTTGAGGACATCGCTGCTGTCCCTGTTCTGTCCCCATCCCGTGCCAGGTGTGTGAGTGCCACTGGCGGGGGGACACGGAGAGGACATGGAGGGGACACGGGGGGACACGGGGGGGACACGGGCGCGTGTGCGCGGTCACGGCGCGCGGGGGATGTGTCACCGCGGGGCTGCGCTCACCTGGGCACGTATGCGGGGGGGGGCGGGACTGGGGGGGCAGTGGGGAGCCGGGACCCCCCTGGAGCCCCCGCTTGTCCCCGTGTCCCCCCTGAGCCCCCCCGGTGTCCCCGGCCCCCCCCGGGACCCCCTGCCCGCGTCGCGGCCCCCCCGCGCTGCTCGGGCCGTGTCGGGCCGGGGGGGCGGCCCGGGGGGGGCGGCCCGGGGGGGGCGGGCAGCGCTCCGGGAGCGGCCCCGCGCTATAAACGGGGGCGGCGCGATGGAGCCACGGCCGCGAGCGACGGGACCCGCGGGACACCAGGTGAGCCCGACCCCCCAGCTCGGAGGGACCCCCAAAGCCCCCGAGGGACACCCCAAACACCCCGGAGGGACACCCCGCTCAGGGACACCCCGCTCAGGGACACCCCGAACCGCCATAGGGACCCCCAAAACCCCCCGGAGGGACCCCCAAACCGCCATAGGGACCCCCAAAACCCCCCGGAGGGACACCCCGCTCAGGGACACCCCAAACCCCCGGAGGGACACCCCGCTCAGGGACACCCCAAATCGCCATAGGGACACCCCAAACCCCCCGAAGGGACACCCCAAACACCTCGGAGGGACACCCCGCTCAGGGACACCCCAAACCCCCGGAGGGACACCCCAAACACCTCGGAGGGACACCCCAAACACCCCAGGTGCTCAGACACACCCCAGCCCCTCCCAGGGACCCCCACCCCAGGGTGTCCCCCCCGGTCCCCTCACCCTGGGGGTCCCCAGTGTCCCCCCCTCCCCAGGCACCTGTGGGTTCGCTCTCCCGGGCCTGGCTGGCACCGAAGCTCCCGGGGGCTCTGGGCACCCCCTTGTCCCCGTCATTGTTCCCCCGGCCCCTGCTGTCCCCGAGGTGGTGGCAGTGCCCCCGGCCGTGTCCCTCGGCCCGCGGGGACACCGGGGGTGCCCCAAGGGACCACGGGCGGCCCCCGCCCCGGCCGGTGGGCTGGTGGCGCCGGCGGGGTCCCCGTGTCCCTCCGTCACCGGCACCGTCTCGTTCCAGGCTCAGCGAGGGCGTGCGAGGCTCCGGTGAGTGGCACTGTCCCCGTGTCCCCTCGGTGTCCCCCTGACCCCGCGTCACCAGCACAGCCCCGTGTTCCCGCATCCCTGTGTCCCCTGTTCCTGTGTCACCCGTGTCCCCCTGTCCTCTGCACCCCAGGTCCTCCGTGTCCCCTCATCCCTGTGTCACCCATGTCCCCGCGTGCCCCCCATCCCCGAGCTGTGGGTGACAAGGTCCCCCCAGTGTCCATCCCGCACCCCCAGGGAGGTGACACAGCCCCGGGGACCCAACGGCACCGTGTCCCCCCCGTCCCCGCTCCGAGCCCGCTCTGTCACTGTCACTGTCACTGTCACTGTGGCTGTCCCCGCGTGGTCAGGGCCAGGCCGCGGTGGTGGCGCTGGTGACAGGTGCCAAAGGGCTCCGGGAAGGCGTCAGGGACACGGCCCGGGCGCACGTGCCAGCGGGGACACGGTGCCACCGTGCCGAGCGCCCCGTGTGCCAACAGGGACACACGGTGCCACCGTGCCGAGCGCCCCGTGTGCCAACAGGGACACACGGTGCCACCGTGCCGAGCGCCCCGTGTGCCAACAGGGACACGGTGCCACCGTGCCGAGCGCCCCGTGTGCCCGCGGCGCCGCTTCCCGCGTGTCCCCGTGCGCTGTCCCGGTGTCACCGGCGCTGCCGCGGCTCGGGGTGCCCCGGGCGGTTTGGGTGACAGCCGTGTCCCCTCCGCAGAGGCCGCGGGCGGGATGCGGGCTCCCGGCACGGTGCCGCTGTGCGCGCTGCTGTGCCTGGCCGTGGCCGGGGCGGTGCCGGTGGGCGGGGGTCGCCCCGTGCGGCTCGAGAGGGTCCGGGCGGACGCGCGGGCCCTGACCCGGACCCTGAGCACGCGGCTGCAGCAGCTCCAGGTGACACCGGGGACACCCACGGGGGGCTGGGGCTGTGACACAGCTGTGACACCCGGAGGGGCTGGGGGACACCCACACTGCGGGGGGACGCGCCCCAGACTGGGGGGCTGCTCCTCACTGCGGGGGGGTCCTGTTCTCCAAAGTGGGGTGGGGTCTCCAGGGGGGGGACCCCGTGCCCAGATTTGGGGGGTCCCCAGGAAGGGGCGCCTGGGGCTGGGTGAGTCTGGGGGCTATGACCCCAAATCGGGCACCCCAGGGATGGGGTCTGGGGGAGATGTGGGGTCTGAACCTCCAGGGAGGGGGCCCAGGGTCTGTCCCCCGAGGGTTGGGGTCGGCAAGCAGGGACAGCCATAGCGGGGGGGCTCTGTGCCCCAAACCGGGGTGCCCAGGGGGCTCCCCAAGGCCGGCCGGGCGTGCCCCCTGCCCTGACGCCCCGCACCCCGCGTGTCCCCCCAGCTGTTCCCGCTGACCCTGCGCATCTCGGGCCTGGAGGGGGTCCCGGAGGGGGCGCTCCCGGACGGGGGGCCGCCCCCGGGGCTGGGCTGGGCGGCCCAGCGGCTCCAGCTGTTCCAGCGGCTGCTGGCGGCGCTGCCCGGGCCCGACGCGCGCCTGGCGCAGGTGAGCAACGACCTGGAGAACCTGCGGGGCGCGCTGGGCGTGCTGGGCGCGCTGCTGGGCTGCCCCGCGCCGCCCGCGCCGCCCGCCGCCCCCGCCCCGCACGGCGAGGCCCCGCACACGCTGGCCGGGGTGGCCCTGGCGCGGCTCCGCGCCTGCCTGGACGGCGTCGCCGCCCGCCTCGAGGGGGTCCCCGCGTGCTAGGGACCCCCGGGACCCCCGGGACCCCCGGACACCGCCAGGGCCGCGGCGGGGCTCGGCAGGACCCGCAGACAGGACCGGGAGCTCCCTGGGGACACCGGAGCGACCCCGGCTGCTGCCCGCACCTTTTTCTACATTACTGTTACCGCTATTGTTATTATTGCTGTTATTATTAATTTATTTAACTTAAAGCCCCTTTTCCAGCAGCCGCAGGCGTGTCTCTGATGACTCTGGGGACAAGGGACAACCCTGGGGACGTCAGCCACACGGCGACAAGGGACACCTCTGGGACATGGGAGCCCTGGGGACAAGGGACACCCGTGGGGACACTGCAGGGACATGGGAGCCCTGGGGACAAGGGACACCCGTGGGGACAGTGGCCACACAGGGGACAAGGAACTCCCCTGAGAAACGGGATCCACGGTGTCATGGGGGCACCTGGGGACAAGGGACAACCCCTGGGGAGAAGGGACACTGCAGGGACATGGGACCCCTGGGGACAAGGGACGTTTGGGACAGCGGCCACACGGGGCCAAGGGACCCCTCGGGACACGGGGGCACCTGGGGACAAGGGACAGTGGGGCCCTGGGATGTGCTGGCCCCCAGGGCAGGGGTGACTCAGCGGCAGCCGATGAGTCGCTGGTGGCTCTGCCACCCCCGGCCTGGTGTGACCCAGGCTGGGGACACGGGATGGGGCTGGACCCCCAGGACAGGGAAAGGGACGGGGACAGGGAGAGAGGAACAGGGGGACAAAGGGGACACGAGGATGAGGGGGACAGGGACAGGGCGTGTCACACACGGGGGGGACCCACGGGACCCGAAACTCATGGGACCCCCCTCCCCGATCCCCCCTGGGGTCTCCAGCCCCCCTCCCTGCCCCCAGCCCCGGGAGATGTTTTGGGGGTCCCCGAGGTGAGGGGTGGCACCAAGAGCCCAAATTTTCCTCAAAAAAACCCATTTTTATTACAACCCATTTTTATTACAACCCAGGAAGACACAGAGCCATGGGGGGGGGGGGGGGAGCCCCCCCAAATCCTGGGGGGAGCCAGGAGGGACCCAGGGCAGGGTCCCACCCCCAGCCCCCCCCGAGCACGTGGGGGCAGCGCCCCAAACCCCCTGTAAGGTGCGGGACCCCCGGCACCCCCAGGGGGGTTTTGGGGTGCCAGGGGGGGTTGGGGGAGCCTCAGCTCTCGAACCACTTTCCCCCCCGCGCCGTGGGGGGGCTGCTCCCCAAAATCTTCCTCTTGTACCTTTCCACCAGCTCCTGGAAGCGCGCCTCGCCCCCCCCGGGGCCCCCCCGGCGCCGCCGCTGGCCCTGGGGACGCACGGGGGGGTCAGGGGGACCCCAAAACCCCGGGCGGGCCGGGGGCAGCACTGGGGGGTCAGGGGGACCCCAAAACCCCGGGCGGGCCGGGGGCAGCGCTGGGGGGTCAGGGGGACCCCGAAACCCCGGGCGGGCCGGGGGCAGCGCCGGGGGGTCAGGGGGACCCCAAACCCGGGCTCGGGGGCCCCAATTCCCAGAGGAGACCCCAAACGCCTACCTGGGGAGGGGGCACCCGCAGCTTCTCCCGCCGCCGAGAGGCCTTGGGGGCTTTGGGGGGCTTGGGGGGCGGCTGAGCCTTCTTGCCCTTGTCCCGTTTCCTGGGGGAAAAAGGGGAAATTGGGAAAAGGGGGAACTGGGGGGAGACCCCGGGGTGCCCCGAGGGGCAGAGACACCCGGGAGGGGAAAGGAAATGGGGAGGGAAAGGAAAAAGGTTTTGAGTAAAGAGGGGAGAGAAGAGAGGGAAAAGGGAGGGAATGGGGTGGGAATGGGGATGGGGAAGGGAGGGAAAACGGGGCAGAAAAAAGGGTGGGAAAGGAGAAGGAAAAGAAAGGGAAATGAGGGAAAAAAGAGGGGGGAGAAAAGGGGAGAAATGAGGGAATGGGAGGTAGGAGAAGGGGTGGAAGGGGGGAAGGAGAGGAAAAGGGAAGGGTGGAAAAAGGGGACACGTGGGGAAATAAAAAGGGGAAAAGGGGAATGGGGAGAACACTGAGGGTGAACGGGAGCAGAGGGCCAAGCCCAGGGCACAGGGCCCCCTCACCTGATCTTGGGCCCGCGGTGGGAGGGCAGGGCCAGCACCCTGGTGCCGGGAGCCCCCCGGAGCCCCGGGCCCTGCGTGCGGAACCCGGCCCAGGGGGTCCCGCAGGGGGGCTGGGGGGCGGCCGGGGGGGGGGGCTGGGCGCCCCTTGTGTGGGGCTGGCTGTGCCTTGGGGGGCGCTGGGTGCTCCTTGGGGGGCGCTGGGTGCCCCTTGGGGGGCGCTGGGTGCTCCTTGGGGGGCGCTGGGTGCTCCTTGGGGGGGTCCGGGCCTTCCTGGGGACCCTCTGGGGCTGCTGCAGCCGCCTTGGCCTTGGCCTTGAGCTGTGGGGAAAGAAAGGGTCAGTGTGGGGTCAGTGTGGGGTCAGTGTGGGGTCAGCACTGAAAGCCCCAGGGGGCACAGGGGTCAGGGGGCACAGGGGTCAGGGGTCAGAGGGTCGGGGGTCCGTACCAGCCCCCGCTGGATCCGCTGCTCCCGCAGCCGCAGCTTCCGCCGGTCCTCGAGCGCAAACTCCACGATCGGGCGCTGGGGGGGCACGGTGGGCACCCCAAAAACGCCCCAAAACCGGGGGGGACACCCCCCAAATACCCCACGCACCACGGTGGGCACCCCCCCAAACACCCCAAACAACAAGAGGGCACCCCAAAAGCCCCCAGACACTGGGGAGCACCCTGAAATCCCCTCAAGTACCCAGGGGGGCACCCCAAAACCAAGAGGACACTTCTAAAGCTCCCAAAACTCTGTGGGGGACACCCCAAACTTGCAGGGGTCCCCCCTGAGCAATGGGGAGGTCCTCAAAACCCCCTGGGAAATCCCAAAACCTCAGGGAAACCCCACGACACCCCAACACAACGAGGGCACCCTGAAATCCAGGGGGGACCTCCCTAAAAACACCACGGGGTAACCCAGAACACCCCAAAAACCGGAGGGTACCCAAAACACCCATGGGAACCCCAAACTCCCCAGGGCACCCCAAACCCCCCGGGGGTCCCAGGAAATCCCAGGGGCAGCTCCAGGCTCTGGAAACGGGGTCCCCCGGATTTGGGGTGCCCGCACTGACCTTGTGGGCCCCGAAGAGCTCGGGGTTGTTGTTGAGGCGCCGCAGGGCCCCCAGGGCCTCCTCGTGCTCCCCGAACTCCACGAAGGCGAACCCCAAAGATTTGCCCTGGCCCCGCAGCTCCCGCATCACCCGGCACTGGGGAGGAGATGGGGTCACCCCAAAGCACCCCCTGGGCCACCCCAAATCCCACTGACAGCCCCGCATCACCCAGCACTGGGGAAGGCATGGGGTCACCCCAAAACACCCCCTGGGTCACCCCAAAAACACCCAGGGCATCCCCCAGAGGGGCACAAAGGAGCACAGAGGTACACACTGGGACACAAGGGGGACACAAGGAGGATACAAGGGGGACAGGGGGACATGGTGGGGAGACACGGGGGGACATGGCGGGGACACAGAGGGACATAAAGGGACCCAGGGGCACACAGGGGGTCATAAAGAGATCTAGGGCCACACAGGGGGACATAAGGGGACCCAGGGGGACACAGGGGGACACAGAGGGACCCAGAAAGACACACAGGGACCGATGAGGACAGAGGAACACAGAGGGACATGAAGGGACACAAGGGGAACACAAGGACATATGGGGGGACATGGGGAGACACAGAGGGACCCAGGGTGATGCGGAGGGACACAGGGTGACCCAGGGGGACACAAAAGGACACCGAGTGACCCAGGGTGACCCAGAGTGACCCAGGTGACCCAGGTGACCCAGGTGACCCAGGTGACCCAGGGTGACCCAGAGTGACCCAGGTGACCCAGGTGACCCAGGGTGACCCATGGTGACCCAGGGTGACTCAGAGTGACCCAGGGTGACCCAGAGTGACCCACGGTGACCATGCCCTGGGCAGGGTGACCCATGGTGACCCAGGGTGACCCAGGTGACCCAGGTGACCCAGGGTGACCCAGAGTGACCCAGGTGACCCAGGTGACCCACGGTGACCATGCCCGGGCTGTCCGTACCTCGGTGATGCGCGGGGGGGCACGGCTGCTGCCCCGCAGGGTTTTGCGCAGCAGGGCGCGCAGCCGGGCCGAGTCCAGCGCCTTGGGCAGGGTGACCCGGGGTGACCCAGGGTGACTCAGAGTGACCCATGGTGACCCAGGGTGACCCACGGTGACCATGCCCAGCCCAGTCACACCTCTTTGATGCACGGGGCAGTGCCGCTGCTGCCCCGCAGGGTTTTGCGCAGCAGGGCGCGCAGCCGGGCCGAGTCCAGCGCCTTGGGCAGGTTGTGCAGGCACAGCCGCGTCCGCGACACCGCCACGTTGGGGTCCTGCAGCCGCCGCCGCTTCAGCTCCTCAAACTGGGGGGGCACGGGGGGGTCAGGGGCTGGGGACACTCCCACACGGCCCCACACGGCCCCACACGGCCCCACACGGCCCCTGAGCCCCACACAGCCCCACAGGGCCGCACTCACCCGCGCCCGCTTGGCCATGTCCGAGTCACTGACGCCCTCGGCAGCGCGCGAGCCCGGCCGGATGGCTGGGAATGGAAATGGGGAGCTCAGGGAATTTGGGGGGCTCAGGGAAATGGGGGAGCCCGGCCGGATGGCTGGGAATGGAAATGGGGAGCTCAGGGAATCTGGGGGGCTTTGGGGGGCTCAGGGGAATGGGGGAGCCTGGGGGGATGGCTGGGATGGGAAATGGGGAGCTCAGGGAATTTGGGGGGCTCTGGGGGGCTCAGGGGAATGGGGGAGCCCGGGGGGATGGCTGGGAATGGAAATGGGGAGCTCAGGGAATTTGGGGGGCTCAGGGGGGCTCAGGGGAATGGGGGAGCCCGGGGGGATGGCTGGGATGGGAAATGGGGTCAGTGGATTTGGGGTCCAGGGATTTGGGGGCCTCAGGGGAATGGGGGAGCCCGGCCGGATGGCTGGGAATGGCAATGGGGAGCTCAGGGAATTTGGGGGGCTTTGGGGGGCTCAGGGGAATGGGGGAGCCTGGCCGGATGGTTGGGAATGGAAATGGGGGAGCTCAGGGAATCTGGGGGGCTCAGGGGGGCTCAGGGGAATGGGGGAGCCCGGGGGGATGGCTGGGATGGGAAATGGGGAGCTCAGGGAATTTGGGGGGCTCAGGGAAATGGGGGAGCCTGGGGGGATGGCTGGGAATGGAAATGGGGAGCTCAGGGAATTTGGGGGGCTCAGGGGGGCTCAGGGGAATGGGGGAGCCCGGGGGGATGGCTGCGGTGGGAACTGGGGTCAGAGGGATTTGGGGGTGCTCTGAGGGGCTCAGGGGAATGGGGGAGACTGGATGGATGGCTGGGATGGGAATTGGGGTGGGAAATGGGGCCACAGGGGTTTGGGGGGGATTTGGGGGAATGGGGGAGCCCGGGCGGGTGGCTGGGAATGGGGAAATGGGATAATTTTGGGAATTTGTGGGGTCAGGGGATAACGGGAGAGCTGGGGCAGATTTGGGAATGAGCCTGCTGGGGGGGTCAGAGAAATGTGGTGGGGAAAAGAGGGGGCTCAGGGGGGTTTGGGAAGGGTCTGAGAAGCACTGGGAGGGCAGAGGGAGTGGGGCGTGGGGGATTTGGGGAGCAAGGGGAAATAGGGGTTGGGGGTCCCCAGGAGCACGGGGAGGCTGAAGGGGGCTCAGGGAGGGCGGGGGGCACTGCGGCCCCAGACTCACCCCCCTCCCGGGCCAGGTACAGGTTCCTGGTGCCGCCTCGGGGCCGGGCCGAGCCCCCCGGGAGCCCCCGGGCCTGCTCCCGGCTCAGCGCGGGGTCCACGCGCAGCTGCCGCCCCCCCAGGCGCAGCCCCCCCGCCCTGGGACCGCGGGGACGGGGGGTCAGGGGGCACGGGGCACCCCCAAACCATCCCACATCCCCTAAACCCCCCCAGGCGCAGCCCCCCCGCCCTGGGACCGCGGGGACGGGGGTCAGGGGGCACCCCCAAACACCCCCAAACCATCCCACATCCCCTTAAACCCCCCCAGGCGCAGCCCCCCGCCCTGGGACCGCGGGGACGGGGGGTCAGGGGGCACCCCCAAACCATCCCACATCCCCTTAAAGCCCCCCAGGCGCAGCCCCCCGCCCTGGGACAGCGGGGACGGGGGTCAGGGGGCACCCCCAAACACCCCCAAACCATCCCACATCCCCTTAAACCCCCCCAGGCGCAGCCCCCCGCCCTGGGACAGGGGGATGGGGGGTCAGGGGGCACGGGGCACCCCCAAACCATCCCACATCCCCTTAAAGCCCCCCAGGCGCAGCCCCCCTCCCGGGACAGCGGGGACAGGGGGTCAGGGGGCATGGGGCACCCCCAAACACCCCCAAACCCCCCTGAACCCTCCCGGCCCCCCCTAACACACAGGATCCCCCAGAACCTCCCCCAAACCCCCTAAAAACCCCCAAACTCTCCCATCCCACCAAAACCCCAAACTGCCCCCAAACCCCTTCGGGACCCCCCAAACCCCCCCAGTCCAACCAAAGCCCTGCCCCAAACCCCTCCCCAAATCCCCTCAGGATTCCCCAGACCCCCTCCCAGTCCCAGCCCCAAAACCCCACACCCCCCCAGGTGCTGCCCCCCCGAGCCCTGACCCCCCCCTGCCCCCCATCCCGGGGGTCTCTGTCACTCCGGGGTCCCCCCTCACCTCGGGCCCCTCCTGAGCAGCCTGGATGCATTTCTGGGCCCCCTCGGGGGTCTCAAACTGGGCAAAGGCAGAGCCTGGGGGGGCAGGGGGGGTCAGGGGGAGCCCCCAGGGTGGGAGCCAAGGCCAAACGTGGGACACCCCCAATGTGGGGGCACCCCAAACACGGATAACGCTCCACCCCAACAGCGGACATTGCCCATTGTGGAGACCCTCCCTCAAGTGTGGGACAGACACCCCCAAATGTGGGACAGACACCCCTAAATGTAGAACAGATACCCCAAATATGCCACCCCCCAAAATCTGAGACCCTTCCCCCCATGCTGCCATCACCCCCCAAATACCCCAGGACCCGTTGGGACCCCTCCCAAAGACCCTCCCCAAGACTCCTCCCCATGTCTGGGGTGCAGCTCCCACCCAGATCTCCCCTTTCTGGGGGTCTCGGTGTGGGGGCGCAGCACCCAGTGCCCCCCCCCAGCCCTGTCCCACCTTTGGGGGTCCCAGTGTCCCCCCCATTCCCATCCCACCTTTGGGGGTCCCAGTGTCCCCCCCATTCCCATCCCACCTTTGGGGGTCCCAGTGTCCCCCCCATTCCCATCCCACCTTTGGGGGTGCCCGTGTTGGGGTGCAGCACCCAGAGCCCCCCATTCCCATCCCACATTTGGGGATCCCCCATTCCCCTCATACTCTTGGGGGTGCCCGTGTTGGGGTGCAGCACCCAGAGCCCCCCATTCCCCTCGCACCTTTAGGGGTGCCCGTGTTGGGGTGCAGCACCCAGAGCCCCCCATTCCCCTCGCACCTTTGGGGGTGCCCGTGTTGGGGTGCAGCACCCAGAGCCCCCCATTCCCCTCGCACCTTTAGGGGTGCCCGTGTTGGGGTGCAGCACCCAGAGCCCCCCATTCCCCTCGCACCTTTGGGGGTGCCCGTGTTGGGGTGCAGCACCCAGAGCCCCCCATTCCCCTCGCACCTTTGGGGGTGCCCGTGTTGGGGTGCAGCACCCAGAGCCCCCCATTCCCCTCGCACCTTTGGGGGTGCCCGTGTTGGGGTGCAGCACCCAGAGCCCCCCATTCCCCTCGCACCTTTGGGGGTGCCCGTGTTGGGGTGCAGCACCCAGAGCCCCCCATTCCCCTCGCACCTTTAGGGGTGCCCGTGTTGGGGTGCAGCACCCAGAGCCCCCCATTCCCCTCGCACCTTTGGGGGTGCCCGTGTTGGGGTGCAGCACCCAGAGCCCCCCATTCCCCTCGCACCTTTAGGGGTGCCGGTGTTGGGGTGCAGCACCCAGAGCCCCCCATTCCCCTCGCACCTTTAGGGGTGCCCGTGTTGGGGTGCAGCACCAGCCGCACGTAGCAGAGCCCCCCGAACTTTGCCAGGCTCTCCTCCAGCTCCTCCTCCTCGGTGTCGAACGAGAGGTTCCTGGGGGGGTTGGGGGGCTCAGGGGGGTGCCCAGGGCGGGGGTCCCCCGCTCCCAGCCCCCTCACTCACCGGATGAACACCGTCCTGCCCTCGGCCACGTCCGACGGGCGCTGCCGCCTGCGGGGGGGCTCCTCTGCAACGGGGGGGGTCAGGGCACATGGGAGACCCCCGGGGCACCCCCAGGGACACCCAGGGGCACCCCTGGACCCCAAGGAACCCCCCTGGACCCTCAGAAATGTCCCCAACCCCTGAAGACCCCTCACACTGCCCAAAGCCCCTCCCTCAAACCTCCCCCACAGACCCCCCCAAACCTCCCCAGGAGCCCCCCCAGCCCATCCCAAACCTCCCCTCAGACCCCCCCAGGCCACAAAGCCCCCCAGACTCTGCTCAAGCCCCCCCAGACCCCACCGACCCCCCCAGCCCCAGCCATGCCAGTACCCAACAAACCTTCCTCATCCTCATCCTCTTCATCTTCATCCTCCTCATCTTCATCCTCCTCATCCTCATCTTTTTCTTCATCTTCCTCCTGCTCTTCCTCTTCTTCATCTTCCTCATCCTCATCTTCCTCATCCTCATCTTCCTCTACCTTCTTTTTTTTCCTGTGCCCCAGCCCAGCTCTGGCCCCCGATCCTCTTTTTGGGGTCTGCCGGGGTGCCTGGGCAGCCTCTTCCTCCTCCTCCTCTTCCTCTTCATCTTCCTCATCCTCTTCTTCTTCATTCTCCTCATCCTTTCCTTCATCTTCCTCTTCTTCCTCTTCCTCTTCTTCCTCTATTTCCTGTTTTTCCTCCCCTTTCTCCTTTCCCTCTGTAGGAACAGGGGGTGTGGGGGAGTCACCTTGCCTCCCTCTGCCCCCCCAAACCCCCAGGGACCCCAGCCCAGCCCCTCACATGCGGTAGGGGGGTTTGGGGTCGCACTGAGGAGGGTTTGGGGTCTCACTGGGGTATTTGGGCTCTCCCCAGGGGGGTGTGGGGTCAGTTTTGGGGTCTCACCGGGCGTTTTTGGGGCTCCTTGTGTCCCCTGGTACTTGTCCTTGGCCACGGCCCAGTCCACAGCCAGGGGCCGCCCTGGGGGGCACGGGGGGTTGGAGTCCAAATTCCTGAGGGTCCCTGTGACCCCCAGAGCCCCCTCCCTCCATGTGCCCCACAGACCCCTCCTCCATGCGCCCCTTCCCCAGAGACCCCCCAGCTCCCTCCCCTCACCCCCCATTTCCCCCAGAGCCCCCAAACCTCTGATCTCCCATGTGTGGAGACCCCCAGCACCCCCAACTTCCCAGGGACGCCCTGCTGAACCCCAGAACCCCCAAATCTCAGACCTGAGACCCACTGAGCCCTCTCTCCAGGATGCCCCAAACACCCTCCAGGCCCCCCCAGATCTGACCTGGCCCCGTTGAGCCCCCCAGCCCCCCAGAATCCCCCAGCCCCCCAGACCTTTGAGCTGTGTCCCGTTGAGCCCCCGCAGCGCCGCCGCCGCCTCGCGCAGGTTCCGGAGCTGCACGAAGGCGAAGCCCCTCGGGGTCCCGTCTGCAAGAGCCCCCCAAAGTGACCCCAGAGTGAGCCCAGGGCTGGGGGGCACCCGGGGGGCTCGGGGGGCCAGGGGCTCACCAGGCTTGCGGGGCAGGTTCAGCTCCACCACGGGGCCAAAGGGGGCGAAGAGAGCCCGGAGCTCCTCCTCGGAGCACTGCGGGGACAGGGGGGGACAAGGGGGGGACAGGGGGTCAGTGAGGGCTCAGGGGGGTCAGTGAGGGGTCAGGAGGGTCAGTGAGGGGACAGGGGGGTCAGTGAGGGCTCAGGGGGGTCAGTGAGGGCTCAGGGGGGTCAGTGAGGGCTCAGGGGGGACACTGTGGTGTCACTATGGGGTTTGTGGGGGCTGGGGGGGCCCTGGGGAGAGGGCAGCACTGTGGACATGAGGGACATCAGGAGTCTGGGGGTCCTGGGAGCATCAGGGGTGCTGGGGACGTGCCTTGGGAGGAATGGGGTCACTGGGGGGGTCTAGGGGGAATTGGGGGGTCCTGGGCACGGGGGAGCGCTGGGGGGATCCCTGGGCGGGTCCATGGAAGAACGGGGGTCCCCAGGGAATGGGGGGGTCCCTTGGGAAGAGCGTGGGGCCTGGGGAGCCTGAGGGGCACTGGGGGTCCCTGGGGGGTTGAGGGCACTCGGGGGGTCACTGAGGGATTGGGGGCACTCGGGGGGTGCTCAGGGGTCCCTAGGGGGTTGGGGGCACTTTGGGGGTCTCTGGGGGTTGGGGGCACTCGGGGGGTCACTGAGGGATTGGGGGCACTCGGGGGGTCTCTGGGGGCTGGGGGCACTCGGGGGTCCCTCGGAGCCCCCCTCACCTGGAAGCTGAGGTTGCGCAGGATCAGCCGCGCCTTGCGGGAGGGTGCCCGCGGTCTCTTGGCGCGGGGGGGGTCCCGGGGGGGTCTCCCCCTGCTCCCCCCGAGCCCCGGGGGTGTCCGTGCCCCTCGGGGCGGGCCGGGCCCGCGGCCGGGCGGGGCTCACGGGCAGGCGGTGCCCGCCCAGCTCCGGCGGCTCCCGCAGCGCCCGCGCCGCGTCCTCGGCCAAGGAGAACGTCACGTACCCGAACCCGCGGCACTTCGGGGAGCCTGGGGGGCCGGGGGGGGCGTCAGGGACCCGACACCCCCGGCACGGCGTCCCCACACCCGACCGGGCCCCCCAGACCCAGCCCTGCCCCAGAGCCCCGCTGTGCAGGCAGCCGAGCCACCCCATGCCGCCCCCCAATTCATGACCTCCCAAATTCCTGCTCCCCCAAACTCCTCCTCCCCAAATTCCTGCTCCCACAGCCCCCCAGCCCCCCCTGTGCCCCCCAGCCCCAAATCCCAGTCCCAGCCCCCAGCTCAGACCCGAATCCCAAATGTCACCGACCCTTCCAAAGCCCTGCTCTCATCCCCCCCAGCCCCAAATCCCTCTGTGTCCCTAGATCCCCCCCACCTAGACCCCGGGTTTAGCCCCTCGGGCCACTCAGTTCCCAACCTCTGCCCCCCAAACCCCACTCCCAGCCCCAAAGCCCTCCCAGCCCCCATTCCCAGCCCCTGCAGCCCCCCCAGACCCCATTCCCAGCCCTTACAGCCCCACCACACCCCATTTCAAGCCCCAAAGCCTCTCCCCAGACCCCATTTACAGCCTCTGCAGCCCCCCAAGACCCAATTTCCAGCCCCAAAGCCCCCCCAGACCCCAATCCCAGCCCCTGCAGCCCCCCCAATCCCCGCTCCCAGCCCCAGAGCTCACTCCCTCACCGCTTCCGACCCCGCCACACCCCGCTCCCCGCAGCCCCCCGCTCCCTCCCGGCTCGGACCCTTCTCGGTGACCACGAAGCAGCGGCGGAGCGGCCCCAGGTGCCCGAAGAGCCGCTCCAGGAGCGCGGCGGTGGCTCCGGCGGGGAGGCCCCGCACCAGCACCGTGCGCGCCTCGGGCGCCGCCATCTTGGGCCGCGGGGGATGCCGGGAACGGGGCGGAGCGGCCCGAGGATGGCGGGGCCGGCTGAGGGCGCCCCTGGCGGCAAGGAGGACCTGGGGGGGCACGGGGGGCGGGGCCGGCTGAGGGCGCCCCCTGGCGGCAAGGAGGACCTGGGGGGCACGGGGGGCGGGGCGGGCTCACAGCGCCCCCTGGCGGCAAGGAGGACCTGGGGGTGCCCGGGGGGATCGGGGGGCTCGGGGACCCCCCAGCACAGCCCAGAGGGGTCGGGGGGGGGCTCAGGGGGTCCCACCCCGCGGGAAGGGGGTCGAGAGGCCCTTGGGGCACCGTTCCAGGGATGGGGGCGCGTTCGCGGGTCCCATGTCGGAGCTGGGGGGGGGTCAGAGGGGCTCAGGGGTCCCGTGTCGGAGCTGGGGGGTCCGAGGGTCCCGCCCCAGGTCTGGGGGCGCTCAGGGGGTGTCACACACATCCTTCGCACGTGGCACTTTATTGGGTACACGTGGGGGGAACTGAGGGGGCCGTGGGGGAGTTTGTGGGGCCCCAGGTCGTCACCAACATTTGGGGTCTCGGGGGATTGGGGGCGCTTTGTTACCCGTATTGGGGGGTCACAGGGACCTGAGGGGCGTCTGGGGGGTCCCCAGACTGGCACCAGCACTCGGGAGGCTCAAAGATATGGGGAGGGGGCGTTTCTTACCCGTATTTGGGGGTCTCATGGAATTGGGGGGTCCCCAGATTGGCACCAGCACTTGGGGGTCTCGAGGACTTGGGGGACAGCTGGGGGGGTCCCCAGATTGGCACCAGCGATGGGAGGGCTCGAGGCTCTGTGTGGGGCACTTCGTTACCCTTATTTGGGGGTCTAAAGGACTTGGGGGGCTGCTTGGGGGTCCCCAAGTCCTCATCAGCACCTGGGGGGCTCATTTGTGGCGGGCAGTTTGTCACCTCTCTTCGGGGGGACTCGGGAACTTGGGGAGGGGGTCCCCAGATTGTCACCAGCACTTGGGGGGGCCTCAGGGACACGGGGGGGGGGGGGGGAGCAGCTTGTTACCCGTATTTGGGGTCTCGGGGGCCTGGGGAGCACCGTGGGGGTCCCCGGGCTGTCATCAACACTTGGGGGTCTCAAGGACATGGGGGGGATCCCTGGATTGTCACCCGTATCGGGGAGGGGGGGTCTCAGGGGCCTGGGGAGTCCCCAGATTGTCACCAGCACTTGGGGGGGGCTCAGGAGTTTGGGGGTCCCGAGGTCGCCGCCCTCGTTCGGGGGTCCCGGGGGGCTCGGGGCTCTGGCCGGGCTCTCCCCGCCGCTCCCTACAGGTCAATGGTGTCGCTGCCGGGGCTGGGGCCGCCGCCGCCCGCGGGGCTCTCGGGGGGCGCGGCCCGGGGGCTCCCCTCAGCCCAGCTCTGCGAGGGCCGCAGCGGGGGCGGCGCCGCCCGGGCCGGGCCCTGCGCGGGGCTCGCGGGGCTCGGGGGCGCGGGGCCCCCCCCGCAGGAGGCGGCGCGGGACAGCCCCGAGGGGCGGGGGGCGGTGGGGGGCCCGCGGGGGGCGCAGCTGCCGGGGGCACCCGGGGTGACAGCAGCGCCAGCTGCGCCAGCTGTGCCCGAGGAGCCGGGCTCCGACGGGCCAGCGGGGCCAGGCGCCGCGGGGCCCTGCGCTCCAGGCGTGCCAGGGGTTCCAGCTGTTCCAGGTGTGCCGCCGGCCGTGCCCGGTGTCCCCGTCCCTGAGGTGCCGGCGCCGCCAGTTCCCGGGGGCGCGGTTTTGCTGTCCCTGCTTGTGCCGGGGGTGCCACGCTCTGTCCCGCCGGCTGCGCCAGCTGTGCCAGGTTTGCTGGCTGTGCCAGGTGTGCTGGCTGCGCTGGCTGTGCCAGGTTTGGCAGCTGTGCCAGGTGTGCTGGCTGTGCCAGCTGTGCCAGGTTTGCTGGTTGCTGCAGCTGTGCCAGGTTTGCCGGCTGTGCCAGGTGTGCTGGCTGTGCTGGCTGCGCTGGCTGTGCCAGGTTTGGCAGCTGTGCCAGGTGTGCTGGTTGCGCTGGCTGTGCCAGGTTTGCTGGCTGTGCCAGGTGTGCTGGCTGCGCTGGCTGTGCCAGGTTTGGCAGCTGTGCCAGGTGTGGTGGCTGTGCCAGCTGTGCCAGGTTTGCTGGTTGCTGCAGCTGTGCCAGGTTTGTTGGTTGCTGAAGCTGTGCCGGCCGTGCTGGCTGTGACAGGTATGGTGGCTGCGCTGGCTGTACTAGGTTTGCTGGTTGTTGCAGCTGTGCCAGGTGTGCCGGCTGTGCCAGGTGTGCCGGCTGTGCCAGGTTTGCTGGTTGTTGCAGCTGTGCCAGGTGTGCCGGCTGTGCTGGCTGTACCAGGTTTACCAGCTACCCCAGGTGTTCCGGCTGTGCCAGGTTTGCCAGCTGTTCCTGCTGTTCCAGGTGCTCCAGCTGTTCCAGGTTTGCCAGCCGCGCCAGCTGCGCTGGGTGTTCCAGCTGTGCCAGCTGAGTCAGGAGCGCCACCTGTGCCGGCTGTTCCAGCCGTGCCAGGTTTGCCATTCGTGCCATTCGTGCCGGTCGTGCCCGCCGTTCCGGCCGTGCCCGCCCCCGCGGTGCCGCCCGCTGCCGCAGCCCCGGCTGTGCCGATGGCGCTCCCGGTGCCCAGCGCGGGCATGGCGGCGCTGCCGGTGCTCCCGGTGCTGCCGCCCCCCGGCAGCGCGGTGCTGCTGGTGCCGGTGCTCCCGGCGCTGCCGGTGCTCGGGGCGCCGCGGGCGCTGCCGGCGGCGCTGATGACGCTGATCTCGGTGCTGCCGGTGCTCCCGAGCACGCTGACCCCGTTGCTCTTGGCTTTGCCCCCGTTACCGGCGCCGCCCGTGACGGCCATGCCGCTGTTCCCGGCGCCCGCGGCGTTGCCGGTGAGGCCGATGCGGGTGCCCCCGATGCCGCCGTTCCCGGCGCGGAACATGCCCGGCGCCCCCAGGGCCTCGTCGATGGAGCGGCGCAGGTCGATGGGGGACGGGGGCCGGAACCCGGCCGTGGGGTCCCCGTCCGCGTCCAGGGGGGACTCGGGGGGCGCCCCCGCCTCCTCGCCCGCCGCCCGCCCGCCGCCGCCCTCGGGGGGCTCCGCGGGGCCGCCGGGGGGGGCGCGGCCGCTCGGGGGGGGCGGCGAAGGCGAGCGCGGCCAGCGCCCCCCCCCATGGCCAGCTCGGCCAGGCGCGCCCCCAGCTGCAGCCCCCACCAGGCCCAGGGCCCGGGCGCGGGGGTCGCGGCCCAGCCCCGGGCCTGCAGCGCCCCGAAGAGCTGCAGCCCCGCGCTCAGCGCCGCCGCCGCCGCGCCCAGCGCCCGCGGGACCCCCGCCCGCGCCCCCCCCCGCCGCCGCCGCCGCCGCCCCGCGCTTGTGGCGCCCCCCGCCCGCGCCGCAGCGCCGCAGCCCCCGCAGCGCCAGCGCGGCCGCCAGCGCGGCGAACAGAGCGCGGGGCAGCAGCAGCAGCAGCAGCGGGGGCCCCCCCCAGCGCCGCCAGCGCCCCCACGGCCCCCAGGACGCCCCCCAGGTGCAGCACCCCCAGCGCCAGCAGCAGCGGGACCGGGCCGGCGGCGGGGGGCGCCAGCGCCAGCCCCCAGCCCAGGCACGGGAAGGGCAGCTCGAAGAGCGCCCGGGCGGCGGGGGGCGGCAGGCGCCCCCCCAGCTCGTAGGGGTCGAAGAAGAGCGGGAAGGCGCGGGCGAGCGCGGCCAGCGCCAGCAGCGCCCCCAGCAGCCGCGCCAGCCCCGGGCGGCGCCCCCCGAGCAGCAGCAGCGCCCCCAGCCCCCCCAGCAGCGCGAAGGCCGCCCCCGCCCCGTAGACGTGCCCGGGCCACGCCGCGCCCCACAGCGCCGCCGCCTCGGGCCAGGGCGCGCCCAGCGGCGCGAAGTGCGGCGGCCACGGGAAGGGGGGCGCGGGGGAGGCCCCGCCGGGCTCCGGGACCCCCGAGCCGCAGGCGGAGCCCGGCGTGCAGGCGGAGGCGGCGGCGGGCGGCGGCGCGGCCCCCCGGGAGGGCTGGCGGCCGGGGGACGGCGCTGCGGGAGACGCGGGGGTCAGGGGGGAGTGGGGGTCCTCACGCCCCGAACCCCCCCCGCTCCTCCCAGGACCCCCCAGGTACCCCCCCACATCCCGCATCTCACCCGAGTCCGGATGGAGGCAGCGCCCCCCCCACCAGCACCCCCAAACTCCCACAGCTCCCCATTTCCCCAGGACCCCCAAAGCCCAGACGCCCCGCATTGACCCCGAACTCCTCAGCCCCCGCCAGAGCCTGCGTTCCCCCCGGCCTCCCAGAACCCCCCAAAACCCAGGACTCCCCCAAATCCCGGGGCTCCGCTGTTTCCCAGCCCCCCCTTAAATGCAGGACACTCCCATCCCCCAGAACTACCCCAGTTCCCAGAGCCCCCCATCTCCATAAAACCCCCAGGCTCTGCCCAAATCCCGGTCCCCAAATCCCGGCCCCCCCAAATCCCTGCCCGCAAATCTCCGCCCCTCAAAATCCCCGTCCCCCCAAATCCCGCCCCCCCCCAAGTCCCGGCTCCCCAAACCCAGCCCCGCAAATCCCGGACCCCAGATCCCACCCCCCAAATCTCCGCCCCTCAAAATCCCCGTCCCCCCAAATCCCGCCCCCACAAATCCTTCTCCCTCCTCAAATCCCCGCCCCCCCCAAAATCCCTGCCCCCAAATCCAGCCCCCCAAATCCTTGCCCCCCAGTTCCCGCCCCCCCCAAATCCTTCTCCCCCCAAGTCCCGCCCCCCCAATCCCGCCCCCCAAATCCCAAGTCCCGCCCCCCCAATCCCGCCCCCCAAGTCCCGCCCCCCAATCCCGCCCCCCAAGTCCCGCCCCCCCAATCCCGCCCCCCAAATCCCAAATCCCGCCCCCCCAATCCGCCCCCCAAATCCCAAATCCCGCCCCCCCCAATCCGCCCCCCAAATCCCAAGTCCCGCCCCCCCCAATCCGCCCCCACCTGGCTCGGCGCCGCTCCCAGCCTCGTCCATCTCCAGGGACGCGTTTCCCCCCTCGGCGCCGATGCTGGGGGGCCCCGTGGGGAGCAGGAACCCTGGGGGGCACCGAGGGGTCGGTGTCGGTGTCGGTGTCGGTGTCGGGGCTCCCGGCTTTGGGGGTCCCGCCCCCCGCACTCACCGGCGGCGCTGAGTCTCCCGGCCAGCTCCGAGAGGCCGGGCAGCAGCCGGGGGCGGCCGGGGGGGCCCCGCAGGAGGCTGGTGGGGGGCACGGCCGGCCCCGCGCCGCCCGGGGGGGGCTCCAGCCCCGCCGTCAGGTCGATGGCGATGTCCAGCTCCAGCTGCTTGTCCCGGGGCCGCCCCGCGCCGGGGGTCGTGGCCCCGCGGGCGGGGGGCCCCCCCCCGGGCCGGCGCCTCCTCCGGGGGTCCCGCGGAGCCCTCGCCGGGCTCGGGCGGGGTGGGGGGCGCGGCGCTGCGGGGGGCGCCCGCGGGGGTGGGGGGCGCGGGGGGGCGCGGGCCGCCCTGGCTCCGCACCTTGATCTTGAAGTTGAGGCCCAGGTTGAGGGACAGCACCGGGGAGTCGCTGTGCGGGGCGGGGGGCGTCCCGGGGGGCGCGCTGGGCGGCGGGGGGGCGGCGGCCCGGGCCACGCACAGCAGCGCCAGCAGCAGCCGGGGGGCGGCCGCCCCCCCCGCGGGGCACAGCGGCGACATCGCAGCGGCTGCGGGCGGGGGGACGGGGGACGGGGCGTCACCCCCGGCGTCACAGAGACCCCCAAGATAGCCCAGAGCCCCCCCGGCAGCCCAGAGCTTCCCCCACGGTACCCCAGAACGCCCCCCCCGGCAGCCCAGAGCCCCCTATGGCACCCCAGAGCCCCCTCCCCCGGACACCCCAGAGACCCCCCGGACACCCCAGAGCCCCCCATGGCACCCCAGAGCCCCCTCCCCCGGACACCCCAGAGCCCCCCATGGCAGCCCAGAGCTTCCCCCACGGTACCCCAGAACGCCCCCCCGGCAGCCCAGAGCCCCCTATGGCACCCCAGAGCCCCCTATGGCACCCCAGAGCCCCCTCCCCCGGACACCCCAGAGCCCCCCATGGCACCCCAGAGCCCCCTCCCCCGGACACCCCAGAGCCCCCCATGGCATCCCAGAGCCCCCCATGGCACCCCAGAGCCCCCCCATGAAACCCTGGAGCCCCGGCAGCCCCCGGTGCCCAGGGAGCATTCTGAGGAGCGACAGGGACAGGAGGGGACAGGAGCACCTGGGGGGGACAGGGACAGGAGGGGACAGCGGCACCTGGGGGGACAGGGGCGCCCCGGGGACAGGGACACGATGTGACGGGCCAGGTGCACTCGAGGATGGACACGCGGGAGCGCTCCAAGAGCGGGGACGGGGGCACCCGGGGGGGACACGGGGGCACCTGGGGACAGGAGCCGCTGGGGGAGGCCAGGACCGGCCCGAGGGGGAGCAGGGACACCCCGAGTTCGGGACAGGAGCACCCGTGGGGACACAGAGACCCCAGGGAAGGGGCGGGAGCGGCGCGGGTGCGGCGGTGGCACTCGGGGACGGGGGGCACGCGGGGGCGCGCGGAGGTGTCCCCTCCCCCGGAGGCCCCCCCCGACAGCGCCAGGTCGCTAATCGGGGTGACAGGGGCTGTCGCCGCGGGCTGGCACCGCGCCCGTCAGGGCGGCGGCGGCGCGGGCGCGACGGATGCGAAGTGACACGCGGGACACGCGGGGAGCCGCGGACCCCGCGCAGGACAGCGCGGCCCCGGAGCGGCACCCCGAAACGCGGCACGGCCCCGAACCGACAGCCCCGGGACCGCCACCCCCGCACCGGACACCCCCGCACGGGACACCCCCGGGACCGCCACCCCCACGCGGGACACCCCCGCACCGGACACCCCCGGGACCGCCACCCCCGCACCGGACACCCCCGGGACCGCCACCCCCACGCGGGACACCCCCGGGACCGCCACCCCCCGAATTGCCGCCCCCGCACCCCCGCGAGCCCCAGACCCTCACGGCAAGGACGGGGTCCCCACGCCGGTGTCACCCGTGGGTCACAACCGCGCTCCCCGCACACCTGCCCGCCCCGTCCCGCCGTGCCCACGCGTGTGACAGGGACATTGCCGGGGGGGCACGGGCCCGGCCCGGGTGGGCATCTCCTGCACCCCCCCACCTGTGCCCCCCTACACACCTGTGCCCCCCCCACCTGTGCCGCCCCCCTACCCGCGCTCCCACCCCGGAGCCCCCCCCGGCCGTGCCCCCCCCCCCATTTCCCGCGCGTGGGTGCGTGCGCGCACGTGTGCGCGCGCGTGACGGCGCGTGCCAGCGCGTGTGCGTGGGACAGCGCGCGCGGGGGCGGCGCGGGGGGGGCGCGGGGCGCGGGGCTCGGCGCCGCTCGGGGGGGGCACCCCCGAACCCCCCGAACCCCCCCGAGCCCCCCGAACCCCGCTGGCCACCCCCGCATCCCCGGGGCGCCCCCGCACACCCCCGCCCCCCCGAACCGAACCGAACCGAGCCGAGCCCCCGCACCCCCAAACGCGGCTCACCTCCCCCCCGGCAGCCGGCACCCCCCCGATCCGCGCCCCCCCCCACGCTGGGGACCCCAACCCGGGCACGCCCCGCCCCCCAAACCCGCACACACCCCCCCCCCCCCGAGCTCCCCCCACCGCACCCCCAGCCCCGCTCAGCAGCGCCCCGCGGGCCCCCCGCACCCCGAACCCCGCACCCCCAAACCCCGCACCCCCAAACCCCGCACCCCAAACCCCGCACCCCGCACCCCCAAACCCCGCACCCCCGCACCCCCCGCACCCACCGGCCTCGGCGGCGGCTCCAGCCCCGGCCCGGCCCCGGCGGCGGCAGCGGCGGGAGGGGCGGGCCGAGCCCCCCCCCACTCCTCCTCCTCCTCCTCCTCCTCCCACCCCCCGCGCCCCCCGGGCTCCCCCGCCCCAGCCCCCGCCCCCCCCGCTGCGGGACCCGGCTGGAGCGGGGGGGGGCGTTCGGGGGGTCCCCAGCCGGGGGGGGTGGGCAGCATTGAGGGGTCCCCTCCTGGGGTGGGGGCCACACTGCGGGGGGAGTCACGGTGGGGTTCACAGATCTGGGGGGGGTCTCACATTTTGAAGCGGTCCCGCACCTGGGGGTCCCACATTTGAAGGGGGTCCCAATTTTGGGGGGTCCTCCCCCATTTGGGGTGCCCCCCCGTAGGGGAGGGGGTCCCACGCTTGTCGAGGGGAACATCCGGTGTTTGGGGTTTGTCCCAGATTTGGGGGGGATGTCCCACACTTGGGGGGGGCCGGGGGTCTCACTTCCGAGAAGCTGCCACATTTGGGGGCCCCTATTTGGGTGGCGCCACCTGTGGGGGGTCCCAGGTGTGTCCCGACCTTTGCCACCCGTGACACGTGTGACAGCGTGTGCCACCCGTGCCATGTGTGTGCCACCCGTGCCATGTGTGCGCCACCACCCTGTGTCACAGCGTGTGCCACCCGTGCCATGTGTGTGCCACCACCCTGTGTCACAGCGTGTGCCACCCGTGCCATGTGTGTGCCACCCGTGCCATGTGTGTTACCCTGTGTCACAGCGTGTGCCACCCGTGCCATGTGTGTGCCACCACCCTGTGTCACAGCACGCGCCCTCCTGGTGCCACGTGTGTCCCCCGGTCCCCGTGGCACCCGCAGGGACAGCGACACGCCAGGGGCCAGCCGGGGGACAGGACCATGGACAGGGCCAAGGACGGGGACGGGCCCGCTCCAGGGACAGGGACAGCACCAGGGACAGGGCCGGGGCCAGCCCGGGGCAGGGACAGGGACAGGACAGGGACAAGCCAGGCTCCGACGCTCCAAGACTTTATTCACCCCTGGACACAGCGAGTCCGGGGTCCCCCAGACCGGGAGGCCACAGGCCCGTGGGGTCCCTGTGACACTGTGGGGTCCCTGGGGACACTCTGGGGTCCCAGTGACACTGTGGGTCCCGTGTGACACTGTGGGGTCCCTGTGACACTGTGGGGTCCCCCAGGACACTGTGGGGTCCCTGTGACACTGTGGGGTCCCTGGGGACACTCTGGGGTCCCTGTGACACTGTGGGGTCCCTGGGGACATTGTGGGGTCCCCCAGGACACTGTGGGGTCCCTGGGGACACTCTGGGGTCCCTGTGACACTGTGGGGTCCCTGGGGACACTGTGGGGTCCCTGTGACACTGTGGGGTCCCCCAGGACACTGTGGGGTCCCCCGGGACACTGTGGGTCCCGTGTGACACTGTGGGGTCCCTGTGACACTGTGGGGTCCCCCGGGACAATTTGGGGTCCCCCGGGACACTGTGGGGTCCCTGTGACACTGTGGGGTCCCAGTGACACTGTGGGGTCCCTGGGGACACTGTGGGGTCCCTGTGACACTGTGGGGTCCCCTGTGACACTGTGGGGTCCCCGTGACACTGTGGGGTCCCCTGTGACACTGTGGGGTCCCAGTGACACTGTGGGGTCCCAGTGACACTGTGGGGTCCCTGTGACACTGTGGGGTCCCCGTGACACTGTGGGGTCCCAGTGACACTGTGGGTCCCGTGTGACACTGTGGGTCCCGTGTGACACTGTGGGGTCCCTGTGACACTGTGGGGTCCCTGGGGACATTGTGGGGTCCCTGTGACACTGTGTGGTCCCCCGGGACACTGTGGGGTCCCTGTGACACTGTGGGGTCCCCCGGGACAATTTGGGGTCCCCCGGGACAATTTGGGGTCCCTGCAGTGCTGGGGTCCCCCCATCCCCACTCGGGGCACAGGGGGACACAGCCCCACAAGCTCCTCAGTGCTGGGGGGGGTTTGGGGGTCCCCACACTATTGGGGGGCTGTGGGTCCCTGCATCCCCTCTTTGGGGGGCCGGGGAGGTCCCCGCAGCCTCGTGGTGCCCCGGGACATTTGGGGGGTCCCTGCACCCCCATTTCTGAGGGCCCTGGGGATCCCCCTCCCCTGAGTGCCCCGGGGGGTTTGGGGCTCCGGGAGGGCTCCGGGGTCCCCGCAGCCCCTGTGCTCGGGGGGTTTGGGGGTGCCCCACTGCGGGGCGCCCCCATTGTGGGTGCTCTGTTGGGGGGGGCCCCATTCAGCAGCGCCGGTGTCGGGGGGCCGGGGGGGTCCCCGCAGGCTCCGGGCGGGGGGCGCCGGCCCGGGGGGACCCCTCCTCAGGGCAGCCTCCTCTGGGCACTGGGGGGACAAGGGGGGGGTCACAGCGGGGAAGGGAACCCCCAAACCCAGATCCCGGCTGGGACACTGGGGGCGCCCCCTCCCCAGCCCCCCGGGAGGGGACAAAGGGGGGCGGTGAAGGGGACCCCCAGCGCCCCCCATCCCGGGGGCAGCCGGTACTTACAGGGCAGAACCGTGAAGCTGCAGGGAGGGAAGGGCAGGGGGTCAGGGGGGTGCAGGGACCCCCACACCCCAAACAACCCCGTCCCCGACACTGGGGGCACTGGGGCTGCCCCAGAGCCGGCACTGGGGGCCCTGCAGGTGGGATCTGGAGCGGGGCCTCCCTCAGCCCCCCAGAACCCCCCAAAGCCCCCCCAAGATCCCCCCATCTCCTGAACCCCTCACAGCCCCCAAAGCCCCCAAAACCTCCTCCAAATCCCCCAGGCCCCCAGGCCCCCTCCAACCACTCTCTGCTACCCAAAATCTGCCCCGAATGCCCCAGTTCTCCCAAACCCCTCCAGCCCACCAAACCTCTCCAAAGCCCCTCAGCCCCTGCAAAGCCCCCCAGACCCCCAAGCCCCCAGTGCCCCAAAACCTCCTCCAACCACGCTTAACCCAAAATCTGCCCCGAATGCCCCAGCTCTCCCAAACCCCTCCAGCCCCCAAAACCTCTCCAAAGTCCCCCCAAATCCCCCCCAGTACCCCAAGGCCCCTCAGCCCCTCAAGGCTCCTCCAACCATGCTCAACCACCCCGAATCTGCCCCGAATGCCCCAGCTCTCCCAAACCCCTCCGGCCGCCCCAAACCCTCCCCAGGCCCCCCAAACGCCCCCAGCCCCGTCCCCACTCACGAGTGCAGCCCGTGCACGCCCCCCTCGACCTGCGCCGCCACCGTCCTGCGCTCGAACTTGAGCTCCCCCGCGAACATCATGGACCTGGGGGGCACGGGGGGTCGGCGTGGGGCCGGGACCCCTCCCCAAGCCCCCCAAAGGCCCCATCCCGCACTGACCGGAGCGCCGAGAGGCTGCGGGCGCCCAGGTCCTGGCAGCCGTGCTGCAGCCCGGCCAGCAGGTACGGCACGAACTTGTGGATGGAGCCCTTGTCCCGCACGGAGCCCGACACGCCCTGCGCCACCTTCACCGCGTCCCCCTCGCTGCGGGATGGGCACGCACAGGGGCTGGGGGGCGCCCGGGTGGGCTCCATCCCCTCCCCAGGACCCCCGGGACCCCCCGGTACCTGAAGTAGCGTTTCTGGCTGCCCGGGCCCTGCTCCATGGCGTCCAGCGAGCCCATGCCCCGGTACTGCTTCAGCCGCACGCCCTCCGAGTAGAAGAACTCGCCCGGAGCCTCCGTGGTGGCCGCCAGCAGCGACCCCATCATCACTGGGGGGGACACGCCGTCAGGGACCCCCCCTTGGTGGGGTGGGGGTGTGGGACCCCCCAGGATGGGCTGGAATGGGGGATCCCCTCACGGGCACCAGAATGGGCTGGGGGCTGTGAAACCCCCCAGGATGGGCAGGGGGCTGTGAGACCCCCCAGGATGGGCTGGGGGCTGTGAGATCCCCCAGGATGGGCTGGGGGCTGTGAGATCTCCCAGGATGGGCTGGGGGCTGTGAAACCCCCCCAGGATGGGCTGGAATGGGGGATCCCCTCACGGGCATCAGAATGGGATGGGGGCTGTGAAACCCCCCCAGGATGGGCTGGGGGCTGTGAGACCCCCCAGGATGGGCTGGGGGCTGCAGGGCCATCACCAGGCTGGGATGGAGTGTGGGATCCCCTTGAGGGCACCAGGATGGGCTGGGGGCTGTGAGACCCCCCAGGATGGGCTGGGGGCTGTGAAACCCCCCAGGATGGGCTGGAATGGGGGATCCCCTAACGGGCACCAGAATGGGCTGGGGGCTGTGAGACCCCCCAGGATGGGCTGGGGGCTGTGAAACCCCCCAGGATGGGCTGGAATGGGGGATCCCCTAACGGGCACCAGAATGGGCTGGGGGCTGTGAGACCCCCCCAGGATGGGCTGGGGGCTGCAGGGCCATCACCAGGCTGGGATGGAGTGTGGGATCCCCTTGGGGGCACCAGGATGGGCTGGGGGCTGTGAAACCCCCCCAGGATGGGCTGGGGGCTGTGAGACCCCCCAGGCTGGGCTGGGGGCTGCAGGGCTGCAGTGCAGGATCCCCTCGTGGGCGGCCACCAGACCCCTGTGGGTGCCCCCCGTGCCCCCCACCGTGCCCCCCGCTCACCGGTGGAGGCGCCCAGCGCCAGCGCCTTCACGGCGTGCCCGGGGCTGCGGATGCCACCATCGGCGATGACGGGGACACCGAAGCGCCGCGCGTACTCGGCCACGCGGTACACGGCCGTGGCCTGGGCGCGGCCACACGCCAGCACTGCCAGGGACAGGGACATCAGGGACAGTGTGAGGGACACGGGCACGGCCTGGGCACGGCCACACGCCAGCACTGCCAGGGACAGGGACATCAGGGACAGTGTGAGGGACACGGGCACGGCCTGGGCGCGGCCACACGCCAGCACTGCCAGGGACAGGGACATCAGGGACATGTCAGGGACATGGGCACGGCCACACGCCAGCACTGCCAGGGACAGGGACATCAGGGACATGTCAGGGACACTAGCACGGCCACATGCCAGCACTGCCAGGGACAGGGACATTGCGAGGGACAGGGACACAGCCTGGGCACGGCCACACGCCAGCACTGCCATGAGGACAGGGACATGTCAGGGACACTGTGAGGGACACGGGCACGGCTTGGGCACAGCCACATGCCAGCAATGCCGGGGACAGGGACATCAGGGACATGTCAGGGACACTGTGAGGGACTTGGCCTGGGCACGGCCACATGACAACACTGCCGGGGACAGGGACATTGTGAGGGACATGGGCATGGCCTGGACATGGCCACAGTGCCATGCAAACAGGGACATGTCAGGGACACTGTAAGGGACATGGAAATGGGCTGGACATGGCCACACCGCCATGGGGACAGGGACATTGTGAGGGACACAGTGTGGCCATGCCCAGGCCACAGCCGCCACGGGGACAGGGACATGTCAGGGACACTGTAAGGGACGTGGCCATGGCCTGGGCCGTGGGGACAGAGACATAACAGGGACAGGGGATCAGGGACACTGTCACAGGGACAGGGGGTACAGGGCCACCCCGAAGGGGACAATGGGGACACTGCAGGGTGTCCAGCGGTGCCAGGGTGGCTCAGGGGTCCCCCACCTTCCTGGGTGATGCAGATGGAGCCGCTGCCCATCCCCACCCGCAGCGCGTCCACCCCGGCGTCGATCAGGTTCTTGGCCTGGGCTGCGGTCACCACTGCGGGGACACCCCAAAATGGCACCCCAAAACGGCTCCCCGACACTGCCCAGGGCACCCCAGAATGGCACCCTGACGGTGCCCAGGGCACCCCAAAAATGGCGCCCCAAAACAGCACCCAAACCCTGCCCAGAGCACCCTGTATCCCACCGCAGCACTGCACCCCAAACACGGTACCCCAAAACAGCAGCCCAGAAGTGACACCCCAAATCCATCCCCACCCTCTCTGAATCCTGCCCCACTATCATGGGGGCACCTCAAAAATAACCCCCCAAAATGGCACCCAAATCCCACCTCACCACTGCAGGGACACCCCAATTCCCGCCCCCATTTCCCCCTCTCTCCTTTGGGGTCACCCCGGCTCCTCAGTGTCCCCCCGGCTGCAGCCCAGGCTGTTCCCGTGCCCCCCAGCCCTATTTGGGGTCTCACCGTTCCCGTGCCCCCCAGCCCCATTTGGGGTCTCACCGTTCCCGTGCCCCCCTGCCCTATTTGGGGTCTCACCGTTCCTGTGCCCCCTGCCCCATTTGGGGTCTCACCATTGCCGTGTCCCCTGCCCCCATTTGGGGTCTCACCGTTCCCGTGCCCCCCTGCCCCATTTGGGGTCTGACCATTGCCCCCCCCTGCCCCATTTGGGGTCTCACCGTTCCCGTGCCCCCCCGCCCCATTTGGGGTCTCACCATTGCCCCCCCCCGCCCCATTTGGGGTCTCACCATTGCCCCCCCCGCCCCATTTGGGGTCTCACCATTGCCCCCCCCGCCCCATTTGGGGTCTCACCGTTCCCGTGCCCCCCCTGCCCCATTTGAGGTCTCACCGTTCCTGTGCCCCCTGCCCCATTTGGGGTCTCACCGTTCCCGTGCCCCCCTGCCCTATTTGGGGTCTCACCGTTCCCGTGCCCCCCTGCCCCATTTGGGGTCTCACCGTTCCTGTGCCCCCTGCCCCATTTGGGGTCTCACCGTTCCCGTGCCCCCCTGCCCTATTTGGGGTCTCACCGTTCCCGTGCCCCCCTGCCCTATTTGGGGTCTCACCGTTCCCGTGCCCCCCTGCCCCATTTGGGGTCTCACCGTTCCCGTGCCCCCTGCCCCATTTGGGGTCTCACCATTCCCGGGCCCCCCTGCCCCATTTGGGGTCTCACCGTTCCCGTGCCCCCAGCCCCATTTGGGGTCTCACCGTTGCCCCCCCCGCCCCATTTGGGGTCTCACCGTTGCCCCCCACCACCTGCAGCTCGGGGTACTTGGCCTTGATGTATCGGATCATGCTCAGCTGGTACCGCGAGTTCCCCTGCGACGAGTCCTGCGGGGTTGGGGTGCGGTTTTGGGGTGCAGGGCAGGTTTTGGGGTGCCACAGGGGGAGCAGAGGGTTGGGGTTCAATGAGCAGGGGGTATTCCCCAGCCCCCTCCTTTTTTGGGGCACAAGCAGCTCCATCCCCATCCCCAGACCCATCCCCTCTCTTTTGGGGTCCCATGGCTTTTGGGGTGCCCCCACCCTCCTATTTTTAGGGTCCCCCCCTGCACCAGCGGCACCACCCCCATCTCCTTCCCCTCCCTTCTATCCCTCCCTGTTTTTGGGCTCCTCCATTTCTGGGGATCCCCGTTTCTGGGGTGCCCCATTTTCGGGGTCCCCTGAGGTCACCCCCCCCCACACCAGCAGCTCCATCCCCCCCCCCACTCCTCCATCCTCATCCCCCCGTTTTTGGGATGTTCCCCCATTTCCGTGCCCCCCCTTTTTCATGCCTCCATTTTGGGGTCTCACATTTTTGGGGTGCCCTCACCCCCCCATTTCTGGGGACCCCTCCACACCCACCGGCACCCAAGCCCCGTGCCCTTCCTCCCCTCATCCCCCGTGCCCAGAGCGCCGAGTTTTGGGGTGCCCGCGGGTTTTGGGGTGTCCCGGTTCGGGGTGCCCCGTTTTCGGGGTGCCCGCGGTTTGGGGTGCCCTGGGTTTTGGGGTGCCCGCGGTTTGGGGTGTTCGGTTCGGGGGTGCCTTCAGTTTTGGGATGCCCGCGGTTTTGGGGTGTCCCGGTTCGGGGGTGCCCGCGGTTCGGGGGTGCCCGCAGTTTGGGGGTGCCCGCGGTTTGGGGGTGTTCCCGGGTTTTGGGGTCCCCCGGGTTTTGGGGTGCCCACGGTTTTGGGGGTGCCCGCGGTTTTGGGCTGCCCCGGTTCGGAGATGCCCGCGGTTTTGGGGGTGCCCGCGGTTTTGGGGCTGCCCCGGTTCGGGGGTGCCCGCGGTTTTGGGGTGCCCCGGGTTTTGTGTGTCCGGTGCGGGGGTGCCCGCGGTTCGGGGTGCCCCCGTTTTGGGGTGCCCGCGGTTCGGGGGTGCCCGCGGTTCGGGGTGCCCCCGTTTTGGGGTGCCCGGTGCGGGGGTCCCGCACCAGCACCACGAGGTCGGCGCCCGCCTGCACGAGCAGGTCCAGCCGGTACTTGTCGTCGTCGCGGGTGCCGATGGCCGCCCCGACCCGCAGCTGCTTCCGCCCGTCCTTGGAGGCCGCCGGGTGCTCGCGGTTCTTCTTGAGGTCCGTGCGCGCCATCAGCGCCACCAGCTCGTCACGGCTGTTGACGATGGGCAGCTTCCCTGCGGGGACGGCGAGGGGACAGCGTGGGGACAGTGTGGGGACAGTCACACCGAGCGGGGACAGCGAGGGGACAGCGAGGGGACAGTGTGGGGACAGTCACACCGAGCTGGGACAGCGAGGGGACAGCATGGGGACAGTGTGGGGACAGTCACACCGAGCGGGGACAGCGCAGGGACCGTGCGGGGACAGCGAGGGGACGGTCACACCGAGCGGGGACAGCGAGGGGACAGCATGGGGACGGTCACACCGAGCGGGGACAGCGAGGGGACAGCGAGGGGACAGTGTGGGGACAGTGTGGGGACAGTCACACCGAGCGGGGACAGCGAGGGGACAGCGAGGGGACAGCGTGGGGACAGTGTGGGGACAGTGTGGGGACAGTCACACCGAGTGGGGACAGCGAGGGGACAGCGCGGGGACCGTGCGGGGACAGTGTGGGGACAGTCACACCGAGTGGGGACAGCGAGGGGACAGCGCGGGGACAGCATGGGGACAGTGTGGGGACAGTCACACCGAGCGGGGACATCGCAGGGACAGGGGGTGCAGGTGGGACCCCAAGAGCGGGGCCATGGTGGCCACCAGCTCGTCACTGGGGACACAGGGGGGAAAGTGGGGTCACCAGGGGCTGGAGGGCACTGGGGGGGGCTGCAGGGACACAGGGACATGGAGCTGACCCCAGGGACAGGAACAAGGACACAGGTGACCCCAAGGACAGGAATGGGGACATGGAGGTGACCCCACAAACAGGAACAGGGACACAGAGCTGACCCCAGTGGCAAGGAGGGGACCTGAAGGATGGGGCGGTGACAGCCACCAGCTCACCAGTGCTGGTCACTGTCAGCAGCCCTGGGGACACAGCGGGGGACAATGTGAGGGGAACGGGGACGGGGGACATCCCCCATGGCCCGCCCAGGGTGGCACCGAGGTGCCCCTGAGGGGAGGTGACTCCTGGGGGGGACACCTGGGAGGTGCTGTGGGGGCCCTGTGGGGTGACAGGTGACTCAGGGTGTGACAGGGGACTCAGGGGGTGTGACAGGGGACTCAGGGGGTGTGACAGGGGACTCAGGGGTGTGACAGGTGCCCCCCGCACCTTTCTTGCTGCGCTGCAGGATCTCATTGGCCTCTTTGAGGGTGACACCGGCTGGGGCCACCACCAGGTCCCTGCGCTTGGTCATCACCTGGGGACACGGGGACCCGCGTGTCACTGGATCAGCACAGGGGCTGGCACCAGCACTGTCTGGCACTGCCACTGTCACTGTCACCAGGGCTGGCACTGATCCTGGCACCGGCACTGTCACCAGCACTGGCACCGTCACCTGCACTGCCACCAGCACTGTCACCATCACTGTCTGTCACTGTCACACGCACTGGCATTGTCACAGGCACCAGCCCAGGCACTGTCACCTGCACTGTGTGTCACTGTCACCGTCACTGTCACCTGCACTGGGGGCCCAGGGCCACCGCGGGCAGCCCCCGCCCTGCCATGGATCTCTCCATCCTGCACCCCATCCTGCCCCACATTACTCGATCCTCCATCCTGCCCCACATCCATCCTGCCCCACATCCATCCTGCCCCACATCCCATCCCTGCCCCACAGTGCACATCCTCCAACCCTGCCCCACATCCCATCCCTGCCCCACATCCCACCCTGCCCCACATTGCACTTCCTCCATCCTGCCCCACATCCATCCTGCCCCACATCCCATCCCAGCCCCACAGTGCACATCCTCCAACCCTGCCCCACATCCATCCTGCCCCACATTACTCGATCCTCCATCCCAGCCCCACATCCCATCCCTGCCCCACATCCCATCCCTGCCCCACAGTGCACATCCTCCAACCCTGCCCCACATCCATCCCTTCATCCCTGCCCTGCATCCCATCCTGCTCCACATCCCTGCCCCACATCCCATCCCTGCCCCACATCCCACCCTGCCCCACATTGCACTTCCTCCATCCCTGCCCCACATCCATCCTGCCCCACATCCCATCCCTGCCCCACAGTGCACATCCTCCAACCCTGCCCCACATCCCATCCCTGCCCCACAGTGCACATCTTCCAATCCTGCCCCACATCCATCCCTTCATCCCTGCCCTGCATCCCATCCTGCTCCACATCCCTGCCCCACATCCCACCCTGCCCCACACTGCACATCCTCCATCCCACCCCACATTGCACATCCTGCATCCCTGCCCCACATCCCATCCCATCCTGCCCCATATTGCACATTCCCCAACCCACCCATCCCTGCCCCACATCCCATCCCATCCCATCCCATCCCATCCCATCCCATCCCACCCCATCCCATCCCATCCCATCCCATCCCATCCCACCCCACCCCACGGACCCCACCCCATCCCATCCCATCCCATCCCATCCCATCCCATCCCATCCCATCCCATCCCACCCCATCCCATCCCATCCCATCCCATCCCATCCCACCCCATCCCATCCCATCCCACCCCACCGTGTCCCGCTGTCCCCACCTGTGCCAGGGGGGTGGCCCTGTCCCCCTCGCGCAGGAAGTCGATGTCGCGGGAGGTGACGATGCCCTCGAGCCGCCCCCCCAGGCGCCCCGAGTGGGTGACGGGGACCCCCGAGAAGCCGAGGCGCGCCTTGGCGTCCCACACGTCCCCCACGGTGTGCGCCGGGCTCATCACCAGCGGCTCCAGGATGAAACCCTGCTCGAACCGCTGCGGGGACAGGGACAGCGTCACCGGGGGGCTCGGGGACGGGGACAGTGTCACCGGGGGGCTCGGGGACAGGGACAGTGTCACTGGGGGGCTCGGGGACGGGGACAGCGTCACCGGGGGGCTCGGGGACATGGGACTGTGTCACCGGGGGGCTCGGGGACGGGGACAGCGTCACGTGGGGGCTCGGGGACATGGACAGCGTCACCGGGGGGCTCAGGGACACGGGACAGCGTCACCGGGGGGCTCGGGGACATGGGACTGTGTCACCAGGGGGCTCGGGGACATGGGACGGTGTCACCGGGGGGCACTACGACAAGAGACTGTCACCCAGGGGGCTCAGGGACAATGGGACAGCATCACCAGGGGCATGGGGACACGGGACAGCATCACCAGGGGCATGGGGACACGGGACAGAGTCACCCAGAGAGCTCAGGGACATGGGACTGTGTCACTGCAGGGCTCAGGGACATGGGATAGCATCACTGGGGGCACGGGAACACAGCACAGTGTCACACGGGGGCACGGGGATATGGACAGTGTCACATGGGGAGGTTCAGGGACATGGGACAGTGTCACTGGGTCACGGGGACAGGGACAGCGTCACTGGGGGCACAAGGACATGGCACAGCATCACCAGGGGCATGGGGACACGGGATAGAGTCACCGGGAGCATGGGGACAAGGGACAGTGTCACTGGGGGGCTCAGGGACAAGGGACTGTCACCAGGTCACAGGTGGCTCAGGGACACAGGGCACAAGGCCAGGGCACAGGGAGGGCACTCCCACCGTGGGTGCTGACGGCCACCAGCCCTGCAGGTGCCAGCCCAGCCCTGCAGGTGCCAGCCCATCCCAGCAGGTGCCAGCCCAGCCCAGCAGGTGCCAGCCCAGCCCAGGAGGTGCCAGCCCATCCCAGCAGGTGCCAGCCCAGCCCAGCAGGTGCCAGCCCAGCCCAGGAGGTGCCAGCCCAGCCCAGCAGGTGCCAGCCCGTCCCAGCAGGTGCCAGCCCAGCCCTGCAGGTGCCAGCCCAGCCCTGCAGGTGCCAGCCCAACCCAGCAGGTGCCAGCCCAGCCCAGCAGGTGCCAGCCCAGCCCAGCAGGTGCCAGCCCAGCCTGTCCCAGCAGGTGCCAGCCCGTCCCAGCAGGTGCCAGCCCAGCCCAGCAGGTGCCAGCCCAGCCCAGGAGGTGCCAGCCCGTCCCAGCAGGTGCCAGCCCATCCCTGCAGGTGCCAGCCCAGCCCAGCAGGTGCCAGCCCAGCCCAGCAGGTGCCAGCCCGTCCCAGCAGGTGCCAGCCCAGCCCAGCAGGTGCCAGCCCAGCCCAGGAGGTGCCAGCCCATCCCAGCAGGTGCCAGCCCATCCCAGCAGGTGCCAGCCCAACCCAGCAGGTGCCAGCCCGTCCCAGCAGGTGCCAGCCCGTCCCAGCAGGTGCCAGCCCAGCCCAGCAGGTGCCAGCCCGTCCCAGGAGGTGCCAGCCCAGCCCGTCCCAGCAGGTGCCAGCCCAGCCCAGGAGGTGCCAGCCCGTCCCAGCAGGTGCCAGCCCAGCCCAGCAGGTGCCAGCCCAGCCCAGGTGACACCAGGGCCACCACAGGGTCCCCAGCTCACCTTGACCTTGCGCACCTCGCTGGCCTGGAACTCGGGGGTGCAGTTGTGGTGGATGATGCCGATGCCGCCGTTCAGCTGGGGGGCACACGGGGGGCACACGGGGGGCACACGGGGTGTGGGTTCACGGGCACCCCCTGCAGCCGTGTCCCCCGTGTGCCCTCAAACCCCCTGGGGACTGTGTCCCCCCTCCCGGTGCCCCCCAAGTGTGACAGAGCTCCCCCAGAGCCCCCACAACCCCTGGATGTCCCCAGGACGCCTCCACCCCTGTGGGTGCATCCCCACCCATGGGGACAGCCGTGTCCCCTTTGGTGACCGTGTCCCCCCAGTGTCCCCCCGCCACTCACAGCCATGGCGATGGCCATGTCCCCATGTCCCCCTCGGTGACCGTGTCCTCCCTGTCCCCCCCGTCCCCACATTGTCACCCCAGCTCACAGCCATGGCGATGGCCATGTCCCCCTGTCCCCACAGCGTCCCCCCCACTCACAGCCATAGCGATGGCCATGTCCCCATGTCCCCCTCGGTGACCATGTCCCCCCACTGTCCCCCCTGTCCTCCCCACTGTCCCCCCCGCTCACAGCCATGGCGATGGCCATGTCCCCCCTGTCCCCCCAATGTCCCCCCTGCTCACAGCCATGGTGATGGCCATGTCCCCCCTGTCCCCCCTGTGTCCCCCCAGTGTCCCCCCCGCTCACAGCCATAGCGATGGCCATGTCCCCATGTCCCCCTCGGTGACCGTGTCCTCCCTGTCCCCCCCGTCCCCCCAATGTCACCCCAGCTCACAGCTATGGTGATGGCCATGTCCCCCCAGTGTCCCCCCAGTGTCCCCCCGCCACTCACAGCCATGGCGATGGCCATGTCCCCCCTGTCCCCCCTGTGTCCCTTCAGTGTCCCCCCCGCTCACAGCCATGTCCCCATGTCCCCCTCGGTGACCGTGTCCTCCCTGTCCCCCCCTGTCCCCTCAATGTCACCCCAGCTCACAGCCATGGCGATGGCCATGTCCCCCCAGTGTCCCCCCCGCTCACAGCCATGGCGATGGCCATGTCCCCCTCGGTGACCGTGTCCATGGGCGATGACACCAGCGGTGTTTTCAGGGTGATGGTTCTGGTCAGTGCCGAGGTCAGGTCCTGGGGGGGAGAGCACCCCTAAAATCCTGAATCCCCGCCCGAGAATGGGGGACCCCAACTCCGCCCTCCCCCCTGCCCTCCCAGCACCCCCAAAAGCACGGGGGGGGCCCCAGGGGGATCTTGGGGGGATCCTGGGGGTCACTCACCACCTCGTCGGCCGTGAAGTCGATGTAGCCGGGGAGGATGAGGAAGTCACTGTGGGGGGACACAGGGCTGGGACCCCCCTGGCCCCCCCAAATTGACCCAAGCCCACCGGGGGGGGGGCACTCGAGGTCTGGGGAGGCACCGAGGGAGGGGGGATGTGCGAGTTGGGGGGGTCAGGGGGTTTCTGGGGTTCCCGGGGGGTCTGGAGGGGTTTCTGGGGTTCCCGGGGGGTCAGGGGGTTTCTGGGGTTCCCGGGGGGTCTGGAGGGGTTTCTGGGGTTCCCAGGGGGTCTGGAGGGGTTTCTGGGGTTCCTGGGGGGTCTGGGGGTTTCTGGGGTTCCCGGGGGGTTGGCAGTGGGGGTGCAGGGGGGGTCGGGGGTTTCCTGGGGGATCTTTGTGGGGATTCCCTGGCGCTGCCAAGGGGGGCGTTGGGGTTTCCCTGGGGGTCTCTGGGGGTGCCGGGGTGTGCCTGGGGGTCTGCAGGCGCCTGTGAGGGTCGGGCGGTGCCCAGGGGGGTTTCAGGGGGTGCTGGGGTGGGGGTCACCCGCACTTGTAGGTGAGGCCGTCGGCGCAGGCGAAGAGCTGCTGGGCCGTGAGCCCGTCCTGGGGCACGTAACCGGCACCGCTGATCAGCTGCTGCGCCATGCTGCGGGCGGGCGAGGCTGGCACCGGGAACGGCACCGGGAACGGGACCCGCACACCGGGAACGGCACCGGGACCCGCACACCGGGACCCGCACACCGGGAACGGCACCGGGAACGGCACCGGGACCCGCACACCGGGAACGGCACCGGGACCCGCACACCGGGACCCGCACACCGGGACCCGCACACCGGGAACGGCACACCGGGACCCGCACACCGGGAACGGCACACCGGGACCCGCACACCGGGAACGGGACCCGCACACCGGGACCCGCACACCGGGACCCGCACACCGGGACCCGCACACCGGGAACGGCACCGGGAACGGCACCGGGAACGGCACCGGGACCCGCACACCGGGACCCGCACACCGGGAACGGGACCCGCACACCGGGACCAGCCCCAGGGTCTCCCCGGGACCCCCGACCAGGAGCCTCCCGGGACCGGGACAGATTGCCCCCTCCCCAGGACTGGGACTCCCCCAGGGTCCCCCCCCCCCCACACCGGGACCCCCACCACGACTGGGACCCCCACCCGCACCACGAGCGTCCCCACCTGGGGCCGGGACCCCCGAACTGCACCGGGATCCCCACCCGGACCCCCCAAATCAGGAACGGGACCCCCACCCGCACCGGGCCGGGCTGAGGGGAGTCCCGGTCTCGGGGGGATCACGGGGGGTTCATGGGGGGTTCCTGAGGGGGTCACGGAGGGGTCACTCTTTCGAGGGGCGTCCCGGGGGAGGGGTCCCGTGGGGGTCCTCGGGAGGGTCCTGCTGGGTCTTGGGGGTCCCCGTGGGGCTGTCCCGATCCCGTGGGGGTCCCGAGGGTCCCGTGGGGCTGTCCGATCCCGTGGGGCTGTCCCGTTCCCGTGCCAATCCCGCGCGTTGCGCTCCCGCAGCGGCCCCGGCGCAGGGCGTGGCCGTGGGCGTGGCCGGGGTGTGGCCGGGGGCGTGGCCAGGGCCGTGAGTGGCCGCCGCAGCCCCCCCCCCCCTCCCAGCCTGCCCAGCGCTCCCAGCGCGCCGGGAGCGGCCCCAGCGCTCCCAGTGACCCCCCCAGCGCTCCCAGTGATCCCCCCATTGCTCCCAGTGACCCCCCCAGCGCTCCCAGCGACCCCCGCCGGACACCAGGGACCCTCCCAGCGCTCTCAGTGAGCCCCCCATTGCTCCCAGCGACCCCCGCCGGACACCAGGGACCCCCCCAGCGCTCCCAGTGACCTCTCCCGCAGCCCGGGGACCCCCCATCCCCCAGCGCTCACAGCAGCCCCTCCCGCATGCCCCGGTACCCCCCAGCTCCCACCCCCCCATGGTGCCCCACACCCCCATAGCCCCCCAGTAACACCCGCAGTGTCCCCTCGCCTCGCCCCCTCCCGCCCCAGTCCCGCCCCAGTCCCTCCCAGTGCCCCCCGTGCAGCCCTGCCCTGCCCCGGTGCCCCCGCCCCGGTCCCGGGGTGCCCCCGCGGTGCCCCCGGCGCGCCCCAGCGCCCCCAGCGCCCCCAGTGCCCCCCAGTGGCCCCAGTACCTGGGCTCCCCCTCGCCCATGGCGCTGAGCGCCGCCGGGGGCGGGGCCTCGGCACCACGCCCCGCGACCACGCCCTCGGCCCCGCCCCGCCGGGCCCCGCCCCCCGAGCGACGGGGTCACCCCGAGCCCCGGGACTGGGGCGCCCCCGCTCTGGGGGTCGGGGCAGCCCTGGGGGAGGCGCTGAGCGCCCCCTGTGTGGGTACAGCCCCCCCCCCTCTGTGCGTGCACCCCGCTTTGGGGGGAAATCCTTTACTTTGGGGGCTCCCGTGTTTGGGGGTTCGTGCCTCCGGTACGGGTGCGCCTCTCGCGTTCGGGTGTCCTCCCCTTTTTGGGGGGCGCCTCTCTGTTTCGGGTACCCTCGCTTTTGGGCACACTGCCTTTCTTGGGGAGCAATCCTCTGTTTAGGGTGCCCACCGTGCTTGGGGTGCCCCACCTGATTTCGGGGTGCCGCCCCTTTGGGGGGACGCTGCTCTGCCTTGGGTGTCCCTCGGGGTCCCCCTGCCCCGGGTGGCTCTGGGGACAGCCCGTGCGCCCGTAACGAGACCCGAGGGATGGGGCGGCAAAGCAGCCGCACCTGGGAGCCCTGCGCGCACCTGTGATCACCTGAGTGAGCACCTGTGAGCTCCTGTGTGCCCTGCCTGCACCTGTGCACACCTGTGAGCACCTGAGTGAGCACCTGTGAGCTCCTGTGTGCCCTGCCTGCACCTGTGCACACCTGTGAGCACCTGTGTGCCCTGCCTGCACCTGTGCACACCTGTGAGCACCTGAGTGAGCACCTGTGAGCACCTGAGTGCCCTGCCTGCCCCTGTGCGCACCTGTGAGCACCTGAGTGAGCACCTGTGAGCTCCTGTGTGCCCTGCCTGCACCTGTGCGCACCTGTGAGCACCTGGGTGCCCTGCCTGCACCTGTGCACACCTGTGAGCTCCTGTGTGCCCTGCCTGCACCTGTGCACACCTGTGATCACCTGAGTGAGCACCTGTGAGCACCTGTGTGCCCTGCCTGCACCTGTGCGCACCTGTGAGCACCTGTGCACTCTGCCTGCACCTGTGCACACCTGTGAGCACCTGAGTGAGCACCTGTGAGCTCCTGCGTGCCCTGCCTGCACCTGTGTGTGTACCTGTGTGTGTACCTGTGTGTGTACCTGTGTGAGCTCCTGCCATGGATCACCTCTGTGTGCCCTGCCTGCACCTGTGTGCTCACCTGTGTGCCCTGCCCTCACCTGTGTGCCCGGTGTGTGCCCTGCCCGCTCCCCTCAGCGCTCACCCCCTGCCCGGGGTCACCCCCGTGCACTCCCGGGGCTCGGTGCCCCCCAGAGTGGGCGCGGGGCCGGCGCTGCGCCCCCCGCAGGCAGGGCCGGGCATTGCAGGGCATTGCAGGGCAGGGGGGCGCTGCGCCCCCCCCGGCCAGGGCAGCGCTCCCCGCCCCCTCCAAGGTGACCCCCCCCGTGTCCCCGGGTGACCCCCCCGGCGCGGGGACCCGCGGGGGGCGAACGGAGCCCACCCGAGGCACGGACACGGCACGGACACCCCCGCTGAGCCCCCCACAATGACCCCACACTGGCCCCTCCATACTGACCCCCCCACAATGACCCCATACTGACCCCCCCCACAATGACCCCATACTGACCCCCCCCCACAATGACCCCATACTGACCCCCCCCCCCACAATGACCCCATACTGACCCCCCCGCACCGACCCACAATGATCCCATACTGATCCCCCCACATTGACCCACACGACCCTCCACTGACCCCCCCCACATCGACCCCCTGTTACGGACGTTTCCCCCGGCTCTGACCCCCGGGACCCCCCGGTACAGCCCCCCCCCCCCCCATCCCGGCCCCCACAGAGCCCCCCCCGCCCCCCCTTACCTGCCCTCCCCCTGTCCCGCGGGGGTCGCCTCGCCCTCGGGGGGCTCCGGGGGCGCTTCCATGGCGGGGGGGGGGTCCCGGGGGTCCCGCGGGTGCCGGGGGGGTCCGTGGGCGCCGCTGCCGCCGGGACCCGCTGCCGAGGGAGGGGGCACGGGGGGGGCGGTGCCGCCCCCTGGGCTCCGCCCACCCCGCGGGGTTCGGTACCGCACGGGGGAAACTGAGGCACGGGGCGGCGCGGGGTGCGCCCCACGCTCGGGGGGGGGTCACGGAGGGGGGGTCACACGGGGGGGGTCACGCACAGGGGGTCCCCCCGTGCCCCCCTCCGCCCTCCCCCGGCCCGCGGGGCGGGGGGTCGCACTCGCAGCCCCCCGAGCGGCGCAGCGGGACACGCGTGGGAGCGCGACACGCGGGGGTCGCGGGGGCTCCTCGGGGGTCCCAGCCTGTGCCCCCCCGCCCCCCCGGGCCATTTGCAGCCGCGGCAGCTGCCGGGGATTAACGCGGCCCGGATTAGGGGGGATTTGGGGGGGGCGCGGGGCGGGGGAGGGGCGGGAAGGTAATGGGGGGGCGGCGCGGCTCCGCCCAGCGCTCCCAGTATGGACCAGTATGGACCAGTATAAGCCAGGTAGCCCAGTGGGTGCCGGTACAGCGCGCTGCGCTCCCCGTACGTCCCCGTACATCCCAGTACATCCCAGTGCATCCCAGTGCTCTCAGAGCACCCAGTTCTCTCAGCACGGCCCAGTATGTCCCAGTACACACCAGTTCGTCGCTCACTCAGTGCTCCCAGTGCAGCCCGGTGTGCCCAGTGCTGCCAGCACAAACCAGCGCACCGCGCTCCCAGTGCCCCCCGTGCCCCCAGTGCCCCCAGTGCCCCCGTGCCCCCAGTGCCCCCAGTGCCCCCAGTGCCCCCAGTGCCCCCGTGCCCCCAGTGCCCCCGTGCCCCCCGGCCCCGCTGTCCCGCAGCCCCGCGGTGCCGGAGCGCTGTCGCCGCTCGGTGCCCCCGCCGGAGGTGACCCGCGGCGCCGGTGACCCCGGCACGGATTAGCGGCAAACTCCCGCTCAAGCCTCTTAGCGGGGGCCGCCCACGGCCACGGGGTCACGCGTGGGGGAAGGGCACCCCGGGGACCCCCCGGGCACCCAGGGCACCCCCGGGGACCCCCGGGCACCCCAGGGCGCCCAAAGCCCTGCGCGCGGGGCACAGGGACCCCGCGGAGCCCTGGTGGCACCCGGGGACGCCCAGGGGACACTCGGCCCTCCCGGCCCCACCAGCCCCGGCCGGGACCCTCCCCACGCGGGGCAGGGGCACCCACGGCCCCCGCACGGGGCAGCGCGGGCAGGAACGCTTAAGGGACGCGGCGCCTTTAAGGGGCGTGGCCAGTGACACACCGCCCCCGGGGCGGGGCCAAGGGAACGCGGGAAACGCCCAAATGCGAGCGGGGACGGGGGGAGAGTGAGAACCCCCCGGGATAGCCCAGTGACCCCCCCAGTGCGAACCAGGGACCGCCAGGACACCAAGAGCATCCCAGTGACCCCCAATGTCCCCCCCAGTGTCTCCTGGTCCCAGCCAGAGCAGCCCAGTGACCCCCAGTGTCATCCCCAGTGACCCCCCAGTGTCTCCCAGTCACATCCAGTCCATCCCAGCGCTACCCAGTTCCCAGCAGCCAATGGCAGTGCTGTCCAGTTCCCAGTCACACCCAGTCCATCCCAGTGCTGCCCTGCTCCCAGTCCATCCCAGTTCCCAGCCCATCCCAGTCCATCCCAGTCTATACCAGTGCTGCCCCGTTCCCAGTTCCCATCCCATCCCAGTTAGCTCCCAGCCGTGGTTCCAGGTGTTTATTGCCCATCCCAATTCCCAGCCCATACCATCCCAGTCCATCCCAGTCCATCCCAGTCACACCCATCCCATCCCAGCCCATCCCAGTCGTTCCCAGTTCCCAGCCCATCCCATCCCATCCCAGTCCATCCCAGTCCATCCCAGTCACACCCAGCCGCGTTTCCAGGGTTTATTGCCCATCCCAGTTCCCAGTCACACCCAGCCCATCCCAGCCCATCCCATCCCAGTTCCCATCCCATCCCAGCCCATACCAGTCCATCCCAGTCCATCCCCGTGCTGCCCAGTTCCCAGTCACACCCAGCCCATCCCAGTCCATCCCATCCCAGTTCCCATCCCATCCCAGCCCATACCAGTCCATCCCAGTCACACCAGCCGCGGTTCCAGTGTTTATTGCCCATCCCAACTCCCAGTCCATCCCAGCCCAGTTCCCAGTCCATCCCAGTCACACCAGCCGCCGTTCCAGTGTGTGTTTATTGCCCATCCCAGCCCAGTTCCCAGTCCATCCCAGTCACACGGGCCGCGGTTCCAGTGTGTGTTTATTGCCCATCCCAACTCCCAGTCCATCCCAGCCCATCCCAGTCACACGGGCCGCGGTTCCAGCGTTTGTTTATTGCCCCTCGCCCCCTCAGCACTCGATGGAGTCCTCGAGCAGCTGCAGCAGCGGGGGCGCCGCTCGGGGGTCGCCGCCCGCCGCCTCCTCCAGGCTCTCCTCGCTCAGCTCCTCCAGGGCGGGCAGCGCGCCCGGCGCCCCCCGGAGCCCCCCGCCGGCCCCGGGGCTGCCGCCGCCCTCCGCGGGCCCGCCCGGGCCCTCCTCGGGGCTGGGGGCGCGGGGCTGGGGGGGCTGGGGGGGCCCGGGGCTGCCGGGGGGCGACCCCGCCGGGGACCCCGCCCCGGGCTCGCCCCCCGCGGGCCGCGCCGCCCGCACCGAGTTGGCCTGGGCTTTGGGGGGCGCGGGGGGCGCGGGCGGCGGCGGCGGCGGCGGCGGCGGCGGGGGCGGCACCTCGCCCACCTCGCTGTAGCCCTCGTTGGGGTAGTACAGCCGGGGGGGGCTCGGGGGGGACTTGCCGGCCTGCACCTGCGGGGGCACAGGGGGGGGTCAGGGGGGCGCCCCCGCGCCCGACACCCCCGCGGGACCCCCCGTCCCCCGCGCGGGGACCCTCCATGGAGCCCCCCGGCACCCCGACCCCCACGGGACCCCCAGTGCTCCAAACCCTGCCCAGACCGGGGACCCCCGTGGGACCCCCCCGGGCACCCCGAACACCCCAGCACAGGGACCCCCCCCAGCACAGGAATCCTCACTCGCTCCCCCAGTCCCGACCACGGGACCCCCCAGGACCCCCCAGTGTGTCCCCAGCACCCGGGACCCCCCTGGGAGCCCCCATCACCCCGACTGCCCCCGGCAGGACCTGCACGGGACCCCCCCCATGGGACCCCCCCATCACCCCGACCCCCCCATGGGACCCTCCTGATGGGACCCCCGGGCACAGGGACCCCGCATCCCCCTTTTGGGGGGGCTCAGAGCAGGGTGACCCTTCCCCCCCCCAGCAGTTTTTGGGGGTCCCCTCCCTCGCCCCCCACTCACCGGCTGGAACCACCTCAGGCTCTGTGGGGGGGAACGGGGGGGTCAGCTGGGAAACTGAGGCACGGGGGGGCTCCCTCCTTCCCGCAGCCCCTTCAGCCCCCCCAGGCCTGGGAACCGCCTTCCTACGGCCCCCCAAACCAGCAGAGCCCCCCCCAGGCCCAGGAGCCCCCCTTCCTTCCCAGCCCCCCAAAAACGGGACCCCCTTCCCCCCCCGGAGGGTCCCCGATCCGCAGCGCCCCCCTCGACCCAGGGACCCCTCCCCGACCCCAGACCCGGGGGGGGGATCAGGGTGCGGGAGCTTTGGGGGAGCTCTGGAGCGGTTTGGGGGTGCGGGGGAGACTGGGGGAGCTTTGGAGGGTTTGGGGGGGCTCTGGGGGCAGGCTGGGGGCGCAGGAGGGTCTCGGGGGTGCAGGAGGGTCTCGGGGGGCTCGGTGGGCTCATGGGCAGGCCGGGGGGTGCAGGAGGGTGCCCGGGGGCTGGGGGGCCCCTACCACGTTGGGGTGCTTCTCGATGGCGAGCGCCGCCCGGTCCGCCGTGCGCTGCCGCCGCCGCCGCCGCCGCCGCGCCCGCAGCGCCAGCAGCGCCAGCAGCGCCAGCGCCGCCAGCAGCAGCAGCGCCCCCGCCGCCGCCAGCAGCGCCCCCGCGGGCACCGCCCGGCCCGCCGCCGCCTCCGCCGGGTCCCGGGGCGCTGCCGCACCGGGGAGCGTCGGGGACAGCGACAGACACGGGGGGACAGGAACGGGGGGAATCAGAGACAGGGACAGACACGGGGGGAATGAGAGACAGGGACAGACACGGGGGGACAGACACGGGGGGAATCAGAGACAGGGACAGACACGGGGGGACAGGAACGGGGGGCGTCGGGGACAGCGACAGGAACGGGGGGACAGGAACGGGGGGACAGCAATGGGGGGAATCAGAGACAGGAACAGTAACGGGGGGACAGGAACGGGGGGCGTCGGGGACAGCGACAGGAACGGGGGGACAGACACGGGGGGCGTCAGAGACAGCGACAGACACGGGGGGACAGACACGGGGGGAATCAGAGACAGGGACAGACACGGGGGGACAGCAATGGGGGGGACAGACACGGGGGAACAGGAACGGGGGGACAGACACGGGGGGCGTCAGAGACAGGGACAGACACGGGGGGACAGCAATGGGGGGGACAGTAACGGGGGGACAGTAACGGGGGGCGTCAGAGACAGGGACAGTAACGGGGGGACAGCAATGGGGGGAATCAGAGACACGGACAGTAACGGGGGGACAGGAACGGGAGGACAGACATGGGGGGCGTCAGAGACAGGGACAGACACGGGGGGCGTCAGAGACAGGGACAGTAAGGGGAGGACAGACACGGGGGGACATGTGAGAAACAGGGGGGACAAACCCTGGCACAGCCCGGGGGGCTCCGAGGGGTCCCGGGAGGTGCGGGGAGCAGGGCACACATCCCATCCCAGGGGGCTCCGAGGGGAGGGGGGCACACATCCCATCCCGGGGGGGGGACCCCACGGGGACGGCTTGGGGACTCTGTCACTGTGGGGAGCTCGGGGAAAATGCATCCCGGGGGGGACACAGGGCTGGCTCTGGGGTGACCCCATCGACAGAGGGATGCAGTGCTGGGGGGCTCCTGTTCCCTGGGCAGGGCTCTGGGGTGACCCCATAACCGGGGGCCGGGGGTCTCTGGGGGGTGCCCAGCGCTGTGGGGCAGGGGAGTCCCCATAAAGGGTCCCTAGGGGGGGTCTCCCAGTGCCACGGGGCAGGGGGTCCCTATAAAGGGTCCCGGAGGGTGTCTCAGTGTCCCAGTGCTGTGGGCATGGGGACGGTCACAGAGGGTCGCTTAGGGGGTTTCTGGGGGCTCCCCCTCCTCCGTACCTGCCTGCCCCGGCCACAGCACCTCCAGCTCCACCGTCGTGTTTGTGGTCTCGCCCGATTCCTCGTCCCGTGCCAGCACCTGAGGGGAAGGGGCAGGGAGGGGACGTGGTGAGGACAGGGGGGATGCAGGGACGTGGCTGTGGCACGGGGGGCACGTGGAGGTGCCCCCAAGCCTCAGTGTCCCCTCTGTCCCACCCCGTGTCCCCTCTCTGGTGCCACCAGCTCTTGGTGCCCTCTGACACCCACAGCCTCCAGCCCCACCATGCCCACCCAGTGCCCCCCATTCCCTGCTGCCCCCTCACCTGCAGGCTGTAGCTCTGCCCGGGCTGCAGCTGGTCCGCCTGGGCCACCAGGAGCCCGTTGGGCATCACCTGGAACAGCTGCTGGCTCTGGTTGGCGCCGTGGCTCAGGGTGTAGCGCACCTGGGGATTCACCCCCTGCGGGACGGGGGGGTCAGCTCCACCTGCATCCCCCTGGGCAGGCACCTGATCGCTGCCCACACCTGTACCTGTGATACCTACAGCATTCCTGCCTGTGATCCCTGTGACCCGTACCTGTGATCCCTGTGACCTGTACCTGTGACCCCTCCCTGTGATCCCTACCTGTGATCCCTGTGACCTGTACCTGTGACCCCTCCCTGTGATCCCTGCCTGTGACCCCTACCTGTGATCCCTACCTGTGACCCCTACCTGCATCCTTACCTGTGACCCCTCCCTGTGACCCCTCCCTGTGACCCCTACCTGTGATCCCTACCTGTGACCCCTACCTGCATCCTTACCTGTGACCCCTCCCTGTGACCCCTCCCTGTGACCCCTACCTGTGATCCCTGCCTGTGACCCCTACCTGCATCCTTATCTGTGACCCCTCCCTGTGACCCCTACCTGTGACCCCTACCTGCATCCTTACCTGTGACCCCTGCTTGTGACCCCTGCCTGTGACCCCTACCTGTGACCCCTACCTGTGATCCCTACCTGTGACCCCTACCTGCATCCTTACCTGTGACCCCTACCTGTGACCCCTGCCTGTGATCCCTACCTGTGACCCCTACCTGTGATCCCTACCTGTGACCCCTACCTGCATCCTTACCTGTGACCCCTACCTGTGACCCCTGCCTGTGATCCCTACCTGTGACCCCTACCTGTGATCCCTACCTGTGATCCCTACCTGCATCCTTACCTGTGATCCCTGCCTGTGACCCCTCCCTGTGCTCCTTACCTGTGACCCCTACCTGTGACCCCTACCTGCATCCCTACCTGTGATCCCTGCCTGTGATCCCACCTGCATCCATCCCTGCCTTCCTCCCTACCTGCACCATTCCCTGCACACCGCCCGTCCCTACCTGCATCCCCTGCTCGCCCCCCGCCTCCAGCCCCACCTGCCCGTCCCTACCTGCATCCCCTGCTCCCACCCTGTCCGCAGCCCCACCTGCCCGTCCCTACCTGCATCCCCTGCTCCCACCCTGTCCGCAGCCCCACCTGCCCGTCCCTACCTGCATCCCCTGCTCCCGCCCTGTCCGCAGCCCCACCTGCCCGTCCCTACCTGCGCCCCTGCCCGCGCCCCGTCCCGCTCACCTCGGCGAAGTCGGGGTCGTGGGCGCTCAGGGCGAGCGCCTGCCCGCCGAAGGTGAGCAGCAGCGCGGCGCGGCGCGGGGCCGCGGGCACGAACGCGCGGTACCGGGCGCGGGGGAAGCGCGGCGGGTGCCGGTTCGGGGCCAGCACCCGCACCAGGGCCCGCGCCACCGCGTACTTGGAGGGGTCGTTCACCTGCGACGCCTGGGGGGCACAGGGGGTGGGGAGGGGCACGGGGGACACCCAGGTGTCACCCCCCGCCACCCGCTTCCCGCACCCACGGGGTGTGCCCGGAGCACCCTGGGCAGCTCCCACCATCCCAGGGACCCCATCCCCTGGGGACCCCCAGCCCGGGCCTCCCCATCTCCCTGGGGACCCCCATATGCCTGCAGAGCCCCCAGCCCAGCTCTCCCGTCTCCCTGGAGAGCCTCCCCATCTCCCCGGGGACCCCCCGTCCCAGCCCCCCGTCCCAGCCCCCCGTCCCAGCCCCCGCGCCCCCCGTGACGCCCCCCGCCCACCATGACGCTGAGGCAGATCTCGGGGGTCTGCCGGCTGCTCTCCACCGCCCGCAGCAGCGTGATGGCCCCGGTCACGTTGTCGATGTGGAACCTGCTGCTCTCCTGGCCTGGGGGGGGCGCGGACATGGGGACCCCCCGAGACCCCCCACCCCCCCGGACCCATCCCCCCCCCGCCTCCTGCCCCGGGGCACTGTGGGAAACTCCCCGGGGGCAGCCCTGATGTCCCCCCCATCCGTTCCTGGGCCACCATGGCGAGGGGACCCCCTTGTTTAGAATTGGGGGACGCACACAGGGAGGGCGTTATTAACCCTTTGAACCCCGGCGTGGAGGAGGTTTAACCGCTCCGGTGCTGGAGCACCCTTGGGTGCCCCGGGGGCTGACCTCACCCCCCCCCCCCCCCGGCAGAGGGGGGATTAGGGCCCCCCCAGCTCAATCCCTTTATTCAATTTGCCCCGGTGGATCTGGCAATTGGATTGTGCGGGCCTGGACCCCCGGCACGGGGACCCCTGGCAGGGACACCCCCCGGTGTGGGGACACCCCTCACCACAGACCCCCCCACTGCATGGGGACAGTGCCAGGGACCGGGGGGGGGCACAGGGCGGCCCTGGGACCCTGCCCGGGCACCATGGCCCCTCTGGTTCCCATGTCCCCACCGCTGTCCCCATGTCCCGGCCCACGCGTGTCCCTGCTGCGGTGTCCCCGTGTTCCTGCCCACGCGTCTGTGGCCCAGCCGTGTCCCCGTGTCCCGGCGTCCCCTACCTGCCAGCAGGGAGTAGCTGATGGCCGCCCGCAGCCCCCTGTCCCCGTCCTCGGCATAGACGGCGCCGGGGCTGAAGCTCAGGGGTCCGCCCTGGGGACAAGGGGGCGTCGGGCTGAGCCCTGCATGTCCCCTCGCCCTGCCCCGTCCCCGCGGTGTCCCCGGGCCCGTGTGGCACCTGCAGCTGTCCCTCGGTGACGTTGGCCGTGTACACGGGGCTGGTGCAGACCGGGGGCCCGTGGGGGGCGCGGGGGGTGCAGGGCAGGAACTGGGGGTACTGGTCATCCCCGTCCAGCACATTGACCCGCACCCGCGCCGAGGCGTTGAACCGCTCCCGGGTGTTCATCTCCTGCGGGAGAAACGGGGCGCGGGCCCCAAAACCTGCTGGGGGCGCGCGGGGGCACGGGGACCCCCAGGGCACAGGGAGAAACGGGGTGCGGGCCCCCAAAACCTGCTGGGGGCACGCGGGGGCACGGGGACCCCAAAACCTGCTGGGGGCGCACGGGGGCACGGGGACCCCCACGACACGGGGACCCCATGGCACAGGGACCCTCGTGGGACAGGAACCCCATGGCACAGGGACACCCCGGGGGTCCCGGGAGCCCTCAGGGAACGGGGACCCCACTGCACGGTGACCCCACGGTCACAGGGACACTGCAGGCACAGGGACCCCTATGGGACAGGGACCCCTGTGTAAAGGGGACCCCGAGGGACAGGGAATCCCCAGGCACAGAGACCCTCAGGGTGTGGGGACACACAGGGACCCCCACGGGACAGGGACCCCCGTGTAAAGGGGACCCGGAGGGACAGGAGCCCCCAGCCCCAGGCAGGAATGGGGGTCCCTGGGGGTCCCCGCGGGGCCATGGGTGCGGGGGGGGGCCGGGAGGGGGCGGGGCGCCGGCGGGGGGAGGGGGCGCAGGTGGCCCATTAAGGAAATGAGGGGGATTGAGGGCAGGTGACGGGATCACGTCACCCCCAATTAGCGGGGCGGGCGGGGACGGGCGGCGGGCGTGGGGGGGCGGCCAGGCCGGGGGTCCCCCCTTGGAGCCCACCCGCGGCGGGGCCGTGACCCCGAGAGGGGCCGGGGGCGCGGGGACCCCAGACCCGCGGGCGGGGCGGGCAGGGGTCCCACAGGAAGGAGGGGTCTCGTATCAGGGTCCTGCACCGGGGCCCAACAGTGGGGGCTCGCAGAGGGGGCCCCACGTCCGAGTGCCCCGGGCGAGGGTCCCACGGCCGCGGGCAGGGGCGGGGGCCCGCGGGGTCTCACCACGGCGGTCACGACCACCTCGAGGTGCCGCCGGCTCTCGAAGTCGAGGGGCCTGGCCAGCACCACGCGGCCGCTGTTCGGGAGGTCGATGCGGAAGAAGCGGGCGTCGGGCTGGGGGGGGTCGGTCAGGCCGGCAGATGGCCCCGGCCCCCCCCGCCCCCCGCCCCCGCCCCGGCTCACCGAGGCCGGCTCGATGACGTACATGAGCGTGTCCCCGTCCGCGTCCTCGGCCTGCGCGCTGAACACCACCGAGTGCACCGGAGCCAGCTGCCCGAGGGGGTCACCGGGGGGCCGGGCGCCCCGGGGCCGCCAGCGCCGCCAGTGCCCCCCGCGCCGGTGCCCGCGCCCCTGAGCACCCCCCATGGTCCCCAAACGCACCCGGGAGTCCCAAACGCACCCCCGAACACCCCTGAGCCGCCTCGCGGGGGTCACCGGGGGCCCCCCAACACCCCCCGAACCCACAAACACACCCAATAGCCCCATTCCGGCTTTTGGTGTCCCCATCCCTCCTGGGCACCCACCTGGCACGAGCCGTCCCTGTGCCCGTGCCCATCACTGTGCCCATGACCCCGACCGCCCCTGTCCCCATCCCTGTCCCTGTCCCCAGTCCGTGCACACGGCCATCCCCGTCCCAATGCCCATCCCCATCACCGTGAGCACGCACAGGACGTGTCCCCCCCCCCTGTCCCCAGCACGTGGCCCTGTCACCTCGCTGACGTTGTGGGTGAGCACTGTGGCCCCCTGGAAGTGGGGCCGGTTGTCGTTCTCGTTGAGGACCTGGACAATGATCCGGAACTCGACCTGGGGAGGGACACCGGCGGTGACCAGGGTGGGACAGGGACACCGGCGGTGACCAGGGTGGCACGGGGCCCCCAGAGCCCCCCGGGGTCCCCACCGCATGTGGCCCTACCGGGGAGGAGCCGTCCTCGGCACACGTCAGGGCCACCATCAGCACCGGGGACTCCAGCTCCTGCGGGGACAGGGGGTGACAGGGGTGACATGGGGGGTGCCCCACGGGGACATGTGGGTCCCCAGCAAAACAGGAGGGTCCCGTGGGGTGGGGCAGGAGGGTCTGGGAGAGAGGGGCTGGGGGATGGACACAGCACAGAGGGAGCTTGAAGGAATGGACACGGGATGGACACGGGATCAACATGGGCTGGACATGGGAGTGTGGGATGGACACGAGATGGACACAGGAGGAGTAGGGGATGGACATGGGATGGACATGGGATGGATACAGGATGGGCACGGGATGGACATGGGATGGATACGGGATGGGCACAGGATGGGCACGGAATGGACATGGGATGGGCATGGGATGGGCACAGGAGTATGGGGTGGACACAGGATGGGCAGAAGAAGGAGGATGAATGGAACATGGACAGATGATGGTAGGCCCCAGAATAGATGGACTATGGATGACAGACACAGGATGGGCACAGGTGGGTGAGGGATGGAGGGATGGACACAAGATGGACAGGGAAGGATGCAGGATGGACAGATGGGCATGGGATGAATGGAGAATGGACACAGAAGGATGGAGAATGGACACAGAAGGATGCAGGATGGACAGATGGACAGAAGATGGGCATAGGATGAATGGAGGATGGACAGATGGGCATGGGATGAATGGAGAATGGACACAGAAGGATGCAGGATGGACACATGGCCACAGGATGGCCACAGGATGAATGGAGGATGGACACGGAAGGATGCAGGATGGACAGATGGACGCAGGATGGCCACAGGATGGACACGGAAGGATGAGGGACGGAGGGATGGATGGTGGAGGTAGATGGACACGGGTGGGTGGAGGATGGCCACGGGGTGGATGGGGGTGCATTCAGGACGGACGGTGGGCACAGGACGGATGCAGGACGGACACGGACACCAGACGGACACGGACAGGCCCGGGGTGTCCCCGCGGCGTCACCTCGCGGTCCAGCGCCCGCCCTGCCGACACGTTGAGGCGCACGCTGCGCCCGTCCAGGTAGAACCAGGCGGCGTCGGGGCCCAGCAGGCAGAGCTGGAGGCCGGGGCCGCCCCCCGCGCCCCCCGCGCCCCCCGCCGGCGGCAGCCGCGCCACCAGGCTGCCGTGCGCGCTGTTCTCCGCGATCTCCGTGAACAGGTTCCCGAAGCCGCTGCAGCCGTCGCCCCGGGCTGCCGGGGGGCACACGGTGTCCGGGGGGGCCGCACACACGGGGGTCCCCGTGTCCCACTCCCGGCCCCTCTCCAGTGCTGCTGACCCCCCCCGGTCCCTCGTGTCCCCCCCCCAGGGTCCCCATATCCCCGGCACTGCCACCGCCCCCTCGGTCCCCCCGTGTCCCCCGTGTCCCAGCCCCGCTCCCTGCACCCCCCCATCACGGTCGCTCGCATGTCCCCAGGGTCCCCACCCCGAGTCGCGGTCCCCAGAACGGTGGGCCACCACCGCCAGTGTCCTGCGCTCGGGTGACACCTTTGGGTCCCCCCCAGGTCCCTGTGTCCCCGTGCCCTGGGTCCCACCTCTCACGGCTGCCCCTCCCAGGTCCCCCCGGGTCCCTCCCAGCCGCGGTGTCCCCTCAGCGTCCCCAGGAGCTCACCTGTGGCCAGGTGCAGCGCCAGGCAGGCGGCCAGGAGCGCCGGGCAGGACGCGGCCGCCATGGGGACACGGGGACCTCGGGGGGCGCCTGCGGCGGGGGAGGCACGAGCGGGGCTGCCACCCCCGCTCCGGACAGCCCCGGCGACAGCGCGGACACCGCCGCGGGCCCCCTTCCCCGGGCCCCTGTGCCCGCGTCCCCATCCCTGTCCCCCTGCCCCCTCCCAGCGCTGTCGCCGCTCCGGGCTCCCCTTCCCCTCAATGCCCGGCCGTCCCTGCCCGTGTCCCCTTCCCCAGACCGCAGGGCGGTGTCCCTGTCCCCAGCGTGTCCCCAGGGTGTCCCTGTCCCCCCCGAGGGTCTCACCGGCAGGTGCCAGCCCGGCATCTCAGCCTGTGTCCCCCCCCGTGTCCCCTCCGTGTTCCCGGGACCGACCCCGCTGGTGCCGCCCCCTCCCCGCGCTGTGCGGGTCCCCAGCCGGGGTCTGCAGGGGGGTCTGCAGGGGGACGCTGCCCGCGCTCGGCAATGGCAGCCATATGGCGCCCCCCCCCCAATTAGCGGCAGGTAATTAATTAGGGCGGGGAAGGGGGCGCTCCCCGTCTGCCGCCCCCGGCCCGCGGCGCGGGGTCCCCGTTCTGCTCCCCGGGACCCCCTCGCTGCTGGGGGCACAAGAGGGGCCGGGGTCGGGGCGCTCCCGTTCCCCCCGCGCGCTCCCCGGTGTCACCCGCCCGTGCCCGGGACCCCCCCCCCAGCCCGGGACCCCCTCCCCGGCTCTCGGCCCCCCCAGGGCCCCCCCCGGCCCCCGCCCCCCCGTACCTGCCCGGCGCCGCCGCCCCCGGCGCTGCTGCCCCGGCCCGGCGGCACGGGGGGGGCGGGGGCGGCACCGGGCGGGGCCGCGCCGGGGGCGGGGCTGACCCGGGACTGCGGCCTGGGCCCGAGCGGCGGGGTCTGCCCCGCCTGGGCACCGCCTGGGCACCGCCTGGGCAGCCCCTGGGCACCGCCTGGGCACCGCCTGTGTCACCTGGGCACCGCCTGGGCACCGCCTGTGTCACCCGGGCACTGCCTGGGCACCGCCTGTGTCACCCGGGCACCGCCTGGGCACCGCCTGTGTCACCTGAGCAGCACCTGGGCAGCACCTGTGTCACCTGGGCACCGCCTGGGCACCGCCTGTGTCACCCGGGCACCGCCTGGGCAGCCCCTGTGTCACCTGGGCACCGCCTGGGCACTGCCTGTGTCACCTGGGCACCGCCTGGGCACCGCCTGGGCAGCCCCTGTGTCACCTGGGCACCGCCTGGGCAGCCCCTGGGCACCGCCTGTGTCACCCGGGCACCGCCTGGGCACCGCCTGTGTCACCTGAGCAGCACCTGGGCAGCCCCTGTATCGCCTGGGCACTGCCTGGGCACCGCCTGTGTCACCCGGGCACCGCCTGGGCACCGCCTGTGTCACCTGGGCACCGCCTGGGCAGCGCCTGTGTCACCTGGGCACCGCCTGGGCACCGCCTGTGTCACCCGGGCACGGCCTGGGCAGCCCCTGTGTCACCTGGGCACCGCCTGGGCACCGCCTGTGTCACCTGGGCACCGCCTGGGCACCGCCTGTGTCACCCGGGCACTGCCTGGGCACCGCCTGTGTCACCTGGGCACCGCCTGGGCACCGCCTGTGTCACCTGAGCAGCACCTGGGCAGCCCCTGTGTCACCTGGGCACCGCCTGGGCACCGCCTGTGTCACCTGGGCACTGCCTGGGCAGCACCTGTATCACCTGGGCACTGCCTGGGCAGCACCTGTATCGCCTGAGCAGCACCTGGGCATCACCTGTATCACCTGTCCTGCCTGGGCACCGCCTGGGCACCGCCCGGGAGGGATCTGCACCAACTGGGCATCACCTGTATCACCTGTCCTGCCTGGGCACTGCCTGTGCACCTCCCAGGTGGGGTCTGCACCGCCTGGGCATCACCTGTATCACCTAGGCAGAACCTGGGGGTTTACCTGTATCACGTGGGTGCTGCCCGGGAGGGATCTGCACCGCCTGGACACCACCTGTATCGCCTGGGCACTGCCTGGGCATCACCTGGGCAGCACCTGGGTCGCTTGGGCATCGCCTCCATCTCCTGGGCATCACCTGTATTGCCTGGGCATCACCTGCACCATCTGGGCACCACCTGGGCAGCACCTGTCCTTCCCGAGCGTTGCCTGCACCACCTCCTCAGCCTGGGCACCACCTGGGCATCACGTGCACCACCTGAACATCACCTCTCTCTCCTGGGCATCCCCTGCAATGCCTGGGCATCACCTGCAGCACCTGCCCAGCTTAGGGCACCCCCTGGGCATCACCTGTCCTGCCCTCAGCCCTCGCTGCCCTGAGCCCCACCTGCCCCACCTGCCGTGCCCAGGGATCACCTGTGTGCCCCATCCCTGCCTGCACTGCCTCATTCAGGACATGCCACCTGTCTGTGCTGCCAGAGCAGCCCCTGGCACCTGCCTGCCATCACCACTCCTGCCACCTGCACGAGAGCTCTGCCTGTCCCCTGTACACCTGGGACATCCCCTGCACACCTGGGCCATTCCCTGCCCACAGTACCTGCCCTGCCTGCCCTGCTGGGCTGTGCATGACCTGCCCGTGCTGTCTGCACAGGTGTGGGCCCAGGGAGGGGCGTGACCCCCTGTGCACACCTGTGAGGGATGTGACTCCCCTTGCACACCTGTGAGGGGTGTGACCCCCTGTGCACACCTGGGGGCTGTGACCCCTTGTGCACACCTCTGAGGGGTGTGACCCCCTGTGCACACCTGTGAGGGGCGTGACCCCCTGTGCACACCTGGGGGCTGTGACCCCCTGTGCACACCTGTGAGGGATGTGACTCCCCTTGCACACCTCTGAGGGGTGTGACCCCCTGTGCACACCTGTGAGGGGCGTGACCCCCTGTGCACACCTGGGAGGGATGTGACCCCCTGTGCACACCTGTGAGGGGTGTGGCCCCCTGCGCACACCCGGGGGGTGTGGCCCCCTGCGCACACCCGTGAGGGGCGTGCCCCCCCTGCACACCTGAGGCCCCGGGCTGGCGGGGGCGTGGCCCCGCTGGCACACTCGTGTCCCGCTGAGCCAGCGCCATAATCGGCTTTGGGACAAAGAGGATGAGCTGGGGGAGGGGGAATGACACGGGGGCCACCAAGGGGGGGAGCGCGGTGTGAAAATGAGGTGAGAGTGTGCGTGCAGGTGTGTGTGTGACACCTGTGTGTGCGTGCAGGTGTGTGTGTGACACCTGTGTGTGTGACACCTGTGTGTGTGACACCTGTATGTGCGTGCAGGTGTGTGTGTGACACCTGTGTGTGCGTGCAGGTGTGTGTGTGACACCTGTGTGTGTGACACCTGTGTGTGTGACACCTGTATGTGCGTGCAGGTGTGTGTGTGACACCTGTGTGTGCGTGCAGGTGTGTGTGTGACACCTGTGTGTGTGACACCTGTGTGTGTGCGTGTGTGCATGTGACACAGGTGTGTGAGACACGGGTGTGTGCGTGCAGGTGTGTGTGTGACACCTGTGTGTGCGTGCAGGTGTGTGTGTGACACCTGTGTGTGTGACACCTGTGTGTGTGTGACATGGGTGTGAGTGACACCTGTGTGTGTGATACCTGTGTGTGTGACACCTGTGTGTGTGACACTTGTGTGTGTGTGTGACACCTGTGTGTGTGATACCTGTGTGTGTGATACCTGTGTGTGTGTGTGTGTGTGTGACGGCTGTGTGTGTGTGCAGGTGTGTGTGTGACACAGGTGTGTGAGACACCGGTGTGTGTGTGCAGGTGAGTGAGACACCTGTGTGTGTGACACCTGTGTGTGTGACACTTGTGTGTGTGTGACATGGGTGTGAGTGACACCTGTGTGTGTGTGTGTGTGTGTGTGTGTGTGTGTGACACAGGTGTGTGAGACACGGGTGTGTGCGTGCAGGTGTGTGTGTGACACCTGTGCGTGTGACACCTGTGTGTGTGTGCAGGTGAGTGAGACACCTGTGTGTGTGACACTTGTGTGTGTGTGACATGGGTGTGAGTGACACCTGTGTGTGTGATACCTGTGTGTGTGTGTGTGTGTGTGTGTGTGTGTGTGTGTGACACAGGTGTGTGTGCAGGTGTGTGAGACAGCTGTGTGCGTCACGGGTGTGTGTGTGCATGTGACACGGGTGTGTGTGTGACACCTGTGTGTGTGTGCAGGTGTGTGTGTGACACCTGTGTGTGTGATACCTGTGTGTGTGATACCTGTGTGTGTGTGTGTGTGTGTGACGGCTGTGTGTGTGTGTGTGTGTGTGTGTGTGACACAGGTGTGTGAGACACCGGTGTGTGTGTGCAGGTGTGTGTGTGACACCTGTGTGTGTGACACCTGTGTGTGTGTGACACAGGTGTGTATGACATGGGTGTGTGTGTGACACCTATGTGTGTGCATGTGTGCGTGTGACACAGGTGTGTGAGACACGGGTGTGTACGTACAGGTGTGTGTGTGACACCTGTGCGTGTGACACCTGTGCGTGTGACACCTGTGTGTGTGACACCTGTGTGTGTGCGTGTGTGCGTGTGACACAGGTGTGTGAGACACGGGTGTGTGCGTGCAGGTGTGTGTGTGACACCTGTGCGTGTGACACCTGTGTGTATGTGACACAGGTATGTGAGCCAGCCATGTGTGTGTGACAGAGGTGTGTGAGCCAGCTAGGTGTGTGTGACACAGGTGTGTGGCCACAGGTGTGCGTGCACAGGTGTGTGAACCAGCTCTGTGTGTGTGCAGGTGTGTTGTGTGTGTGCCACAGGTGTGTGTGCACAGGCATGTCAGCCAGCTCGGTGTGTGTGTGCACAGGTGTGTATGTGACACACAAGTGTGTGCACAGGTGTGTGAGCCAGCTCTGTGTGTGTGCCACAGGTGTGTGTGCACAGGTGTGTGAGCCAGCTGTGTGTGTATGGGGAGCACGAGCAGCGTTATTTGCACACGGGCGGGGCTGTGGCTCGGGGGCGGCAGGGCAGGGCCGGGTGCCGGTTCCGGTGCCGGTTCCGGTGCCGGTTCCGGTTCCTCGGGCACCGGGGATGGAGCGGGCACAGAGCGGGCACAGAGCGGGCACAGACCCGGCACAGATCCGGGCACAGAGCCGGGCACAGAGGGCACAGAACACAGCGTGGCCCTGCCCACCACGGCTGGGGATCCTGGGCCCTCGGTGCCACCCAGGCAGTGCCACCTGCCCTGGCAGAGGCTGGGCCACAGCTCTGCTCGTGGCCGCGGTGGTGCTGCCCACGTGGGCGCTGTGGGCCGGCAGAGCAGCCGCGCCTCGATAACGGCTCGATCGGCCTCACCCAGGGGGGAGGATGGCACTGCCTGCCCGCTGTGCCCCAGCCGCCCTCCTGGGAGCTGCTCGGGTGGGGAGCAGTTCCACTCCTGCTCCGCGGCCAGCCCTGGCACACCCAGCGCTGCGGCCGAGCTCCGGGCCGTCAGAAACCGTTTCCATTTCTGATTCTGGGTAATTGTTTGTGTGTGCCGCGTGAGCCGGCTGTGATGGAGGCCGGGCGCTAATTACCCAGCTCCTTCCTGCCCGCTGAACCCGTGCCCTGGGGCGCCTGAGTGCTCCAGGCCCCATCACCGGGAGCCGGGCAGGATTGCCCCAGCTCGGGGCGACACCAGCACGCTTCTTCTGCTCAGCACCCAAATTCAGCATCCCACAGGGGTGACCCGAGCCGTGACCCCGCAGGGAAATCACAATTGCAGACGGACTGACCGTGGAATCAGGGAGTCTCACACTGGTCTGGGCTGGGAAAGAGCAATAGACGGCCTCGTGCCACCCCTGCCATGGGCACCACCACGGGCACCACCACGGGCACCACCATTGGCACCAGGGAAATCACAATTGCAGACGGACTGACCGTGGAATCAGGGAGTCTCACACTGGTCTGGGTTGGGAAAGAGCACGAGACGGCCTTGTGCCACCCCTGGCATGGGCACCACCATGGGCACCACCATGGGCACCAGGGAATCACAATTGCAGACGGACTGACCGTGGAATCAGGGAGTCTCACACTGGTCTGGGCTGGCAAAGAGCAAGAGACGGCCTCGTGCCACCCCTGGCATGGGCACCACCATGGGCACCACCACCACAACCAGGGAAATCACAATTGCAGACGGACTGACCATGGAATCGTGGAGTCTCACACTGGTCTGGGCTGGCAAAGAGCACGAGACGGCCTTGTGCCACCCCTGCCATGGGCACCACCACCACAACCAGGGAAATCACAATTGCAGATGGACTGACCATGGAATCGTGGAGTCTCACACTGGTCTGGGCTGGCAAAGAGCACGAGACGGCCTTGTGCCACCCCTGGCATGGGCACCACCATGGGCACCACCATGGGCACCAGGGAATCACAATTGCAGACGGACTGACCGTGGAATCGTGGAGTCTCACACTGGTCTGGGCTGGCAAAGAGCACGAGACGGCCTTGTGCCACCCCTGGCATGGGCACCACCACGAGGTGACGGGGGCTGTCCAGCCTGGGCAGAGGCAGCGAGCACTGGGGGCCTCAGAAGCCACCTCAGCGTTACTCAACAGTGATTGTGGGGGAAAGGAAATTAAAGGAGTTTTTCCCCCAAGTCCTTCCCAATCCAGCTCCCCTGCCTGCCAACACATTGGGTTTGACTCCAGGCCTGTCACCAAACCAGCAGCTGAGGGCAGGAACAAGGGGGGGTCCGGGCTCCAGGGAAACCCTCATCCCCAAATTACATTGATTGAGATGAGGAACAAGGCAGGATCAGTATCTTACATCGCACAGTTTCTATTTCAACATTTTGTTATAACCCGAAACTATATTCACCGCACTACTTAGGAGAATTAACACAGCGTTACATTCTAACATAACACATATAATATTCATTTTAATATTTGCCAAAAGCCAATCATAAAATATGCATTTTTCACAGGGGCAGCAGGACCCCCGTGGGAGAGCCTGGGGGTACCGGTGTGAAAAGTGCACGTTATATGGCTCCAGGCAGACATTAACCATATGTATTTTGATGTATTGATTAGTAGTGCTGTATTAACATTTTAATAATATGGTAAACGTAGTCTTGTGGTTAAAAAGTAACTTTTGTAGTTAAAATAAGAACTTTGTAAGTGAGATTTTTTTTAATAAAAGAATGAAGTACTCGCACCAGACGGCAGCCACAGGACACCTGAATCTTTCAGAGAAAAATAATTTATTGCCCCCTTATCAGAAGAAACGAACTTCTTCTCGCCTCGAAGGTGATGTTAAGATTCAGAGGAAGAAGTTCACACTTACCAGACAGAATCCTGTGTTTGAATGGAATTTATGCATCATGGATGAGGTGTATGAATATGCAACGGGCTATTGTTTTTAAGGGTTAATCCTCTGTTCGCGTGGGGCCTTTTTCGGGCTCTTGCTGCCCGTAAGAGGTACCCGGGCTGTCCGTAACTCTTTGTTTCTATGGTCTCATATTGTCCCTATTCAATTTGTCCAGACTATTATTACTCTATTTGCATTATTACTCTAATTACATTACTATTTTTATAACCATTTAATTGCTATTAAACTTCTAAAATTTTAAAAACAAGTGATTGGCGTTTTTCACACCGGGACCCCACGCTCCGGCCTGAGGGTGTCCCTGGAGCCCCCGGGGGTACCGGGACCCACACTCCGGTCTGAGGGGGGCTCTGGAGCCTCGGGACAGCCCGGGGGTACCGGGACCCCACACTCCGGTCTGAGGGGGTCTCTGGAGTCTCCGGGGGTACCGGGACCCCACACTCCGGTCTGAGAGGGTCTCTGGAGCCCCCGGGGGTACCGGGACCCGCACTCCGGTCTGAGGGGGTCTCTGGAGCCCCCGGGGGTACCGGGACCCCACACTCCGGTCTGAGGGGGTCTCTGGAGCCCCCGGGGGTACCGGGACCCCACACTCCGGTCTGAGAGGGTCTCTGGAGCCCCCGGGGGTACCGGGACCCGCACTCCGGTCTGAGGGGGTCTCTGGAGCCCACGGGGGTACCGGGACCCCACACTCCGGTATGAGGGGGTCTCTGGAGCCCCCGGGGGTACCGGGACCTCACGCTCAGGCCTGAGGGGGGGTCCCAGACCCTTCCCGCCGCGCCGCGTGCGCCCGGACACATTTGGCCGCCGCACCGCCGGAAACCCGTTCCGGGCAGGGCGTGGAAGGGGGGGGGCGGTGGGACAAACCGTGGCAGGAGGGGAGAGGACGGGACGGGATGCGATGGAACGGAATGGGATAGGATGGACGGGACGGGGCGGGATGGGTTGCGATGAGATGGGAGAGGCGGAACGGGGCGGAGAGGGCAGCGGCGAGGGAGGCCGGCGGAACGGAAGGACGCGGAACGGAAGGCGCACGGGCGCGTTTCCGGGGGCCGGCCCGGTGCGGCGGAGCGGCGATGGCGGCGGGCGGGCGGCGCTGAGGGACCGGCCATGGAGCGCGGGCCGGGCCGGCCCAGCCTGCAGCTCGTCCAGCAGGCCGTGCAGGCGCTCTACCACGACCCCGACCCCAGCGGCAAGGAGCGGGCCAGCTGCTGGCTGGGCGAACTGCAGCGCTCGGTGAGAGCCGCGGGCGGCGGGTACCGGGCCCGGGCTCGCGGGGAGGCCTCGGGCCGCATCCGGCGTGGGGCGGGGCAGGGAACTGCGGCCCCTCGGCGGCCTCGGGGAGCCTCTACCCCGCCGGTGCCGCTGCTCTGTGGCTGCCCCATCCCTGTGAATGCCCTGGGAGGGACCGGGGACAAGGCCTGCAGGGACAGCACACAGGGAATGGCTCCCACTGCCAGAGGGCAGCCATGGGTGGCATCTTGGCAATGAGGAATTCCTGCCTGGGCTGGCACTGCCAGAGCAGCTGGGGCTGCCCCTGATCCCTGCAGTGCCCAAGGCCAGGCTGGGCACTGGGGCTGGAGCAGCCTGGCACAGTGGGAGGTGTCCCTGCCATGGCAGGGGTGGCACTGCAGGGGCGGTTTGCGGTCCTTTCCCACCCAAACCATTCCCTGGTTCCGTGATTAACACAAGGAAAAGGGGCTGGGCAGGTTTGGCACAGTCCTGAGAGAGTTGGGAAGGAGGAATTGGCTCCCGGAGGGAAATTTGGGCTTCTCCTGCCGGCCGGGGGGAGAGAGAGCGTGAGATGATGGAGCCAAGGGCTCCTTCAGTCCCCAGAGCCCTCAGGACACACCTCCCCCGGGTTTGGGGCGTTTGTCGGTGTTTCGGGACCCCACCTGGTCCTGCTGGAGCCCCTTTGTGCCCCCTCCCTCAGGGGTGGATGTTTCCCCTCCCGGAGCTGGGCAGGGTCCCCTCTGTGCTCCCCGCTCTCCCCGAGCCCTCCCCAGCACCGGGACCGATTCCCTGCCCTGGGGCCGGGGCCGTGTCCCGCCCCTCCCTGCCCTGTGTGTCCCAGCTCCCTCCGGAGCAGCAGCTCCTGCCCCTTCTCCTTCCCACACACTCCTGTTTGCCCCGTTTCCCCCTGAATTCCCTGCAGTGCTGCAGCCACATTGCAGCTCCCACTTGAGTTCCAAGGGAATGTCCGTAGCTGGGTCTGGGGGCTCTGCTGCTGCTGCCCCCATTTCCCCCTGGCAGGGGCAGCTGGAGGAGGGAGGGTCCCAGTTCAGGGATGGGTCCTGTGCCAGGCTCCTGGGATGCTCCAGGCACCTTTCCCAGCTGGGTGGCCCTGCTGGCATTGGTGGCATTGGTGGCCCTGGCTGGGCACTCGCTGTGTGTCCCTCAGGTGTCCCCGTGCCCTGGTCTGGATGGGGGCACTGGGATTAACCCGCCAAGGGCTGTTTGCTGGGATCCCCCTCTGTGCCAAGCCGTGTTCCTGCAGTGCCACCTGCCAGCGGCTGTTTGCGGGCACCCCTGGGCAGGCTGTGCCCCTTCAGAGCGCCCAGCCCTGCTCACCTCTGTCATCTTTCCCTCTGCTGGGACGAGCTCTCAGGGTGGGGTTTCAGTCCTGCTGGTTTCTGCCTTTCTGGGCTTGTAATCAGGGGAGACTGGAATGGTTGGGTGGGATGGGACCTCAGAGCCCCTCCAGTGCCAGGTGAGCAGCACTGACAGCCATGGGGTGCCCAGGTGAGCAGCACTGACAGCCGTGGGGTGCCCAGGTGAGCAGCACTGACAGCCATGGGGTGCCCAGGTGAGCAGCACTGACAGCCCTGACAGCCATGGAGTGCCCAGGTGAGCAGCAGTGACAGCCATGGGGTGCCCAGGTGAGCAGCACTGACAGCCATGGGGTGCCCAGGTGAGCAGCACTGACAGCCGTGGAGTGCCCAGGTGAGCAGCACTGACAGCACTGAGCCATGGGGTGCCCAGGTGAGCAGCACTGACAGCCCTGGAGTGCCCAGGTGAGCAGGACTGACAGCCATGGGGTGCCCAGGTGAGCAGCACTGACAGCACTGACAGCCATGGAGTGCCCAGGTGAGCAGCACTGGCAGCACTGACAGTCATGGGGTGCCCAGGTGAGCAGCACTGACAGCCATGGGGTGCCCAGGTGAGCAGCACTGACAGCACTGAGGTGCCCAGGTGAGCAGCACTGACAGCCATGGGGTGCCCAGGTGAGCAGCACTGGCAGCACTGACAGTCATGGGGTGCCCAGGTGAGCAGCACTGACAGCTGTGGGGTGCCCAGGTGAGCAGCACTGACAGCTGTGGAGTGCCCAGGTGAGCAGAGGGCACACAGGTGCACTGCATGAACATGAGGGCATAAAAGGGTGGGCAAAGAACAGCAAGGGCAGATGCCTGCAGCCATCTGAAGTGGTGTGGTGTCACCCTGTGTGGGGTGAAGCCTTCTGAAATTGCATCTGTGGGATGAATCCCATCCTGGAGATGAGAAGGCAAAGCCTGGAGCTGAGTCTGGGTGCCTGGGTCACTCTGAGGGTTCAGGTTTGGCACTGGGGACCCCCAAGCCTGAGTGAGATCCCCACAGTTCCCATCCTGGGATCTCTGGCAGGACGTGGGGTTCAGGTTTGTCCCTCAGCTCCCCCAGCAGCCTCGTTCTCCCTTTCCTGCTGGCTGTTCTGGGAAACGGGGCCGGACGTGGCAGAGCAGCTCCGAGCCTGCCTGGCTCTGGGGAGCTCGGTGCAAGCTGACCTGAATGCCAGAATCTGAGGAGCTGGGAGCTGTGTGAAGGCTGGTTGCAGACTGGCTGGGGTTCCTCAGGCACGGGAGCTGTACCCAGGGTGGCATTGGCTGGAGTTTGCATCCTGTGTCTGGAGCAGAGCCCTGGGAGAGCATTTCATGTGGGTCCATGGCTGTGAGCTGAGTGTTGGGGCTCTGGTGTGGATCAGGTGGAGGTTGGAATGTTTCATGTGGGTCCACGGCTGTGAGCTGAGTGTTGGGGCTCTGGTGTGGATCAGGTGGAGGTTGGTTTGGGGTTCAGTGGGGATTCAGGAAGTGCTTTCTGGGAGGGAAATGCTCTGGCTTTGTAGAGTTCCTGAATGTGCCATGAGGAGTTTCAGGCATAGAAGCAGCTTCTTGCAGTCATTGGTGCTCACAGCCCATTAATAATTGTGCTCTTTGCTGAGCTGGGCTCCCAGACGGATTATCCATGTGCCCTGGGGTGGTGGGTTTGGGAGGATCTCCTGTGTCTGCCATCCTGTCCATCCAAACTGCAGTTACCAGGCTGTTAACCGAGGGGAGAAGGAGTTTTCTGAGGGAATTTGGTGGGATTCTGGCTGTTGGAGGTGTGGAGTTTAACTTCTTGTTTATTCCCAGCGTGGGGATTCCCTGTGGGGATAAATAAACCCAGGGGGGACGATTATGCCAGCAGGGACTCCAGGCTTTTCTCACTCCTGTTAGAGTCATTCCAGGCCAGTTTTACACCAGAGGTAGCTGGAGTTACAGCCCTGTCATGGAGGCAGCTGGGGAAGGAGGAGCAGAGCCTGGGAACAGCAGAGGACTTGTCTGCAGGCTCTGCAAGGGCTCTCATTGACCACGCTGTGCCCAGGGTGGTGATGGAGCAGCACAAGGGCTCTCCTTGACCACACTGTGCCCAGGGTGCTGATGGAGCAGCACAAGGGCTCTCCTTTTAACCACACTGTGCCCAGGGTGCTGATGGAGCAGCACAAGGGCTCTCATTGACCACACTGTGCCCAGGGGTGGTGATGGAGCAGCACAAGGGCTCTCATTGACCACACTGTGCCCAGGGGTGCTGATGGAGCAGCACAAGGGCTCTCCTTAACCACACTGTGCCCAGGGTGCTGATGGAGCAGCACAAGGGCTCTCCTTTAACCACACTGTGCTCAGGGTGCTGATGGAGCAGCACAAGGGCTCTCCTTAACCACACTGTGCCCAGGGGTGCTGATGGAGCAGCACAAGGGCTCTCACTGACCACACTGTGCCCAGGGTGCTGATGGAGCAGCACAAGGGCTCTCCTTTTAACCACACTGTGCCCAGGGGTGCTGATGGAGCAGCACAAGGGCTCTCATTGACCACGCTGTGCCCAGGGGTGCTGATGGAGCAGCACAAGGGCTCTCATTGACCACGCTGTGCCCAGGGGTGCTGATGGAGCAGCACAAGGGCTCTCCTTTAACCACACTGTGCCCAGGGGTGCTGATGGAGCAGCACAAGGGCTCTCACTGACCACGCTGTGCCCAGGGTGGTGATGGAGCAGCACAAGGGCTCTCATTAACCACACTGTGCCCAGGGGTGCTGATGGAGCAGCACAAGGGCTCTCACTGACCACACTGTGCCCAGGGTGCTGATGGAGCAGCACAAGGGCTCTCATTGACCACACTGTGCCCAGGGGTGGTGATGGAGCAGCACAAGGGCTCTCATTGACCACACTGTGCCCAGGGTGGTGATGGAGCAGCACAAGGGCTCTCCTTTTAACCACACTGTGCCCAGGGGTGGTGATGGAGCAGCACAAGGGCTCTCCTTTTAACCACACTGTGCCCAGGGGTGCTGATGGAGCAGCACAAGGGCTCTCATTGACCACACTGTGCCCAGGGGTGCTGATGGAGCAGCACAAGGGCTCTCATTAACCACGCTGTGCTCAGGGTGCTGATGGAGCAGCACAAGGGCTCTCACTGACCACACTGTGCCCAGGGTGCTGATGGAGCAGCACAAGGGCTCTCCTTTAACCACACTGTGCCCAGGGGTGCTGATGGAGCAGCACAGGGGCTCTCATTGACCACGCTGTGCCCAGGGGTGCTGATGGAGCAGCACAAGGGCTCTCCTTAACCACACTGTGCCCAGGGGTGCTGATGGAGCAGCACTCCATGGGGAAAATGTGCAGTGTCCCATGGGAAGCTGTGGGGAGCTGCTGCCTGGATGTGGCAGGGATGGATCCACTGGCTCTGGGGTTGAACCTGGAGGGGTTGAGTGAGGAGCCATGGGGATGTGGCACCTGGGGACACAGGGACACAGGGCAGTGGTGGCCTCGGCACTGCTGGGGACCTGTTGGACTCGGTGGGCTCTGGGGACAGGGTGGGGATGGGGCGCAGCTTGCTTGGACTCGATGGCCTTGAAGGTCTTTTCCCCTCTCAGTGACTCAGGGATGCCGTGGGTCTGTTCCCATTTCTCAGCTCTCCAGGGCGCTCTGGAGTCTGCCTGGTGTTTCCCTGGCTCACCAGTGCCCCAGTCCCACACTCAGGACTGAGCCTTTGGGTTCAGACCAGCCTGGCGCTGGCTGGAGCTGCCCCGGGGCTGGGCAGGCCGTGGGCTCCTGCCTGGCTCTCCTCCAGCTCTCAGACACATCCGTGTGCAGCTCTGGAGTCCTGCTGTGGGCCCTCAGGTGGGCCTGGTGTGCCCAGCCCAGGCAGGAATTGCTCATTGCCAAGATGCCACCCATGGCTGCCCTCTGGCAGTGGGAGCCATTCCCTGTGTGCTGTCCCTGCAGGCCTTGTCCCCAGTCCCTCTGCAGGCCCTGCCAGGGGCTCTCAGCTCTCCCTGGATCCCTCTCCTCTCCAGGCTGGGCATTCCCAGCTCTCCCAGCCTGGCTCCCTGGGAGCTGAGGGGCTCCAGCCCTGCAGCAGCTCCGGGGCCTCTCTGGGCTCGCCCTGGCAGGACAGGGCTGTGTGTCCATTGGGAATTTGGGCTGTCTGCAGCAGCCCTGCCCACTGGGCACAGCGTGGCTCTCCCACAGGTCCATGCCTGGGAGATCTCGGACCAGCTGCTGCAGATCCACCAGGATGTGGAGTCCTGCTACTTCGCAGCACAGACCATGAAGATGAAGATCCAAACTTCATTCTATGAACTCCCCACGGATTCCCACGCCTCACTCCGGGACTCTTTGCTGTCCCACATCCAGAACTTGAAGGACCTGTCCCCGGTCATTGTCACACAGGTGGGTGATGGCAGGGGGGATGGAGCTGCTCTCTCCATGTCCTGCTCCTGGCAGGCAGTCACTCTCCCTGGGCTGGAAAACAGGGAGGGCTGGTCCCTGCTCCTGGCCTGCACAAGACTGATTTCCCTCCACCATCACTTGGTTCCTTTAGTTACATCCATTACTTCATCCTCGTTTGGTGTTTGGGGAGGAGGAGCAGGGGTTTTCCTGTGCTCTGCCACGGACACAAACCTGGCAGTGCCCTGGGTGCCCGGGGGATTTCCTGCACCCTTCATTCCCACTATCCATACATTCCTGTGGCACTGGGGGGCCTGACACCCCCAGGCTGAGGCAGGGTGCTCGTGCAGCCCCTGAGTGCTGCGGCAGGGAATGTCAGCCCTCGGGGCAGCCAGTGTTCACTGCAGGGACTGTGCACAGGCAGGGATGGGGGAGATGGATCCCGGAGTTCCCACCCTGTGGGCCGTGTTGGGAGTGATCTCCTGAGTTACCTGCTGGCAGGGATGTTGGGGTGGCTTTCAGAGCTGCCTACCAGCCCTGTCTTTGGGCACGTCCCAGCACTCCCCACACTGATCCGTGTGTTTCCATTCCCTTCCAGCTCGCTCTGGCAATAGCTGACCTTGCCCTGCAGATGGCTTCGTGGAAGGGCTGTGTGCAGACACTGGTGGAGAAGTGAGTGACTGTTCCTGTCTGGGGGCTGTGTCAGGCAGGCGTGGTGCAGGAAAGGGAAGTTTTTCTCCCGTGATGGTTGATTTCAGCTGCCCTGGGTGGTGGCAGGAGGGGCTGGCTGCCGTGCACGCTCCCCTGCTCACAGCCCAACACTCAGCGCTTTTCCTCATCCCTGTTTTGTTAGGGACAATCCCTCTTCCCTCAGCTGTCTGTGCTGGGGGATGGAGCAGTGGGGCTGGATGTCCCCAGATGTCCCCACACGCTGCTGCACAGTGACAGCAGCAGCCCCTGGGGCTGCCACCCCCCTGAGTCCATTGGCAACGGGAGGGGGTGGGATTGCTCCGGGCAGTGGCACCTGGCCTCGCAGAGCTCACGGGCTGGGAAAGCTTCTGTCACTGCTCTGTTGGGAATCGGCTGAGCCGTGCTGGAGGCTCCTCTTGGCAGGGCTGTGGCTGGACACTGCCCGTCCTTGAGGCAGGACTGTTGCTGAACCCATGGGATTGGGAAGGGGCCTTAGAGCCCTGCCGTGGTGCGGGTGCCCTGCAGCCCTGGCTGTGCTGTTGCCAGCGCTGAGGTGTCCCCTGTGCCCGTGGCAGGTACAGCACTGACGTGACGTCGCTGCCCTTCCTGCTGGAGATCCTGACGGTGCTGCCCGAGGAGGTGCACAGCCGCTCGCTGCGCATCGGCGCCAACCGCCGCACCGAGATCATCGAGGACCTGGCCTACTACTCCAGCACCGTGGTGTCCCTGCTGGTGAGCAGCCTCCAGCTGCCTCTGCGCCAGGGCACCCAGCCCGCCCCAGCCCACCCCAGGGCACCCCAGGGCACCCAGCCCACCCCAGGGCACCCAGCCCGCCCCAGGGCACCCAGCCCGCCCCAGGGCACCCAGCCCACCCCAGGGCACCCAGGGCACCCAGCCCGCCCCAGGGCACCCAGCCTGCCCCAGGGCACTGGAGCTTTGCTTGGGCTGGAAAAGCCCTCAGAGCCCGCGTGCCCAGCCATCCCCCAGCACTGCCAGGGCCACCAGCGACTGTGTCCCCGAGTGCCACTTCCACCGGCTCTGAAATCCCAACAGGGGTGGAGACTCCAGACCTCCCTGGGCAGCTGTGCCAGGGCTGCAGAGCCCTTTCCAGGAAGGAATTTTTCCAGTATCCAACCTGAGCCTGCCCTGGCACAGCTCAAGGCTGCTTCCCCTTATCCTGTGTCAGGAGATGGGGCTGAGCTGTGCCCTCTGCCCAGCAGCCCAGGTGTTGCTGGAGAAGCCTCTTCCCCCATTCCATGTTCATCCCAGCAGAGTTCCCTGCCAGTGCCACTGCAGCCGTCAGGGCAGCCCAGCTCCACCTGTTCTGGGAGAAGTTGTCTGAGCAAGTCCTTGCTCAGTCTGAAATTCCTTCACCTTCCTCGAGTCCCATTCCAGGGCCCCCCTGCCCTGCCAGCCCCAGCTTTTCCAGGGACACCTGGGAGATCCTGGCTGGAGGATCAGGAGTCCCCACACTGTGCTGTCCTCTCCAGCCCCATGTTTTCCTGGGATATCCCAGCTGGCACACCAGGAGTCCCCACACTGGGCTGTCCCCTCCAGCCATGTCCAGCCCCAGCTTTTCCCAGGATCCCTGGGAGATCCTGGTTGGCATACTGGGGACACGGGCAGTGTCACCTCGCTCTGGTGCTCACAGCTGCTCAGAGCTGACACAGGATCACCAAGGGCTGGCCCTGTCCCTGCACATTCCTGATCCCTCTGCACCTGCCTGAAGCTTTCCTGAGCTTTCCCTGTTGGTGCCAGCATGGGCATTTCCACCACCTACCTGAAGAGTATTTATATTTTCTATGTGGGATTTAAATGCCAAATTCCCATCTTCAGTCAGTCACAAAATGCAGCATTCCAGGGACTGTGATGAGGCAGGGTGCCTTTAGGACTGAAATGTCAAGTGAGATGATCTCTGGAAGCTCTTGTGCAAGGATTCCTGGGCCAGTCTGGGGGGTCTAGGATCTTTCTCCACATCCTGCCTGTCCACCTCTTCCCCCTTTCCCTGTGCCAGTCGAGGCTGGGGCTTTTGGCAGGGCTCTGCTGGGCACTGGGCTGCAGCTGGAGCATTGGCCAGCGCTGGGAATGAGCTGCTGCCATCCCACAGCTCAGCACATCCTGCCTTGGACACCGGGGTGGCGTGTTTGGAGCGTCCCTTGGGACAGGTCTGGCTCTCAGCAGCAGCCTCTCTCTGCAGAGGTGTTTTGCTGGGAGAAGGGTTAAACTGGGATTGTCAGGTGTGAAGATCCCTGATGGCTGTGCCCTGCTGGCCCAACACGGGATCCTGCAGGAGTGGGGATGAGGGAGCTGCTCCGGCTGCTCTTCCTGCTCCTGTGGGCTCTGTCCCTCCCTCTCACTGAGTCCAGGGCTGTTGGTGACAGGGGTGCTGGGAGCAGCCTGCCTCTGTGATGTTCTCATGGGGTCTCCAGAGGATGGTTATTTCTCATGGACCACCCGCTGGAGTCACATCCTGACTGGCTGTGCCGTGTCCCTGCAGGTGACATGTGTGGAGAAGGCAGGCAATGAGGAGAAAATGCTCATCAAGATCTTCCGCTGCCTGGGCAGCTGGTTCAACCTGGGCGTCCTGGACAGCACCTTCATGGCCAACAGCAAGCTGCTTTCCCTGCTCTTCGAGGTGCTGGTGAGTGCTTCCCAGGAGCTGGGGGGGCTCCAGGGGGGACGCTGGGCAATCCCAGCAGGACTGAGGTGAGGAGCAGGGGTTCATCCCTCCTGTGTCACGCAGGGACTCTCTGGTTCCCTCTGGCCAGATCAGCTCCACAGGGTGGGCAGTGCAGGCAGGGAGGTGCCGCTGCCCATGAGGTGCCAGGTGAGGTTTGTCACACCCAGGGTCCCAGGTGAGGTTTGCCATCCTCGTGTCTGGGCATTGGAAGCCTCTGTTGGGGTTTGATGGTCGAATCAGGGGGATTGAGGTTGTTTTGGTTTCTGCCCAGGTTGTCAGTGAAGCAGTATTCCTTTTCTGACCCTTTATCCCTGAAGATCCCCTCCTGGAGGAGTTGGGGTGTTTGTCTGGCTGAGCGTGGCAGGGCTGGAGGTGTGGAGAGTCCTGTGCCCGGAGCCAGGGCAGGCAGGGAGTGGAGCCAGAGCGAGGAATTCCTGGAGGATGGAGGTTTCTGCTGCAGACATTGTCTGTCCCTCCTCCCTCTCTCCCATGGGATCCCTCATTTGCGTGATTTAATCAATGACAAATGCAGATGAGAGCTCCCAAGGAAGGACATCCTTGCAGGATCCTGAATATCCATGTGGCGTCCTGCTTCGAGTGGAGCTGTAGCAGGAGCTGCTCCCAGGACAGGCTGTGGGGCTCCCCAGCCTGTTTAGTGGTTAATGGCACTTCGGGTGGGGTGTTTTAACTTCCTCCCCTTCTCCCTTCAGTGACCCCAGGAATTGTTTCCCAAATCCATTGACATCTCATTCAGTAGGACTCACAGAGTCTCTGCTCCTTTGTTTCCTCCCTGCTTGCTCTCTCCTGGTGCTCTGTATGTCCTGTGTCCTCCCCTGTAAATCCCTCTCACTCAGTCACCACCCATGAATCGCTGACCCCTCCAGACCATTCCTGGTCAGTATTGCACACTTTCTTGTGGAAACCTTGTCTCCACCCCCCCAAGGACTCCCCAGCTCCCACCTCTCCTCCAGGGGGGTGATGGCTCTGTGTCCAGCCAGGTGATGAGCAGCATGGTGGTTTCCTTCCTTCTTTCCTTCCAAGCTGCCCTGGGTTCCAGCTGGTGTTTCCCCTCCTGTGCTTGCCAGGGAATTTGCCAGGGTCCCTTGGGGAAGGGTCAGTCTGGCCTGGAGTGTCCAGGGAAGCAGGTTACAAGGCCAGTGGGGGCTGTGGCTGTGCAGGAGTGTTTCCACAGAATTCTTTGGGTTGGAATAGATCTCCAAGATCAAATCCAGCCATTGTGGGAACCAGAACAAAAACCTGGTGGTTTCATTACTGCCTGATAGCATGGTATAATTGGGGCAGCAGAGGGGCAGCTCCCATCTCTGCTCTGGTGACCAGTTACAGCACCCAGGGAATGGCTGGAGCTGTGCCAGGGAGGGTCAGGCTGGAAACCAGGAAAGGTTCTGCCCCAGAGGGTGCTGGGCACTGCCCAGGCTGCCTGGGGAATGGGCACGGCCCCGAGGCTGCCAGAGCTCCCTCCCTGGGATGCAATCCCCTCCCTGGGATCGTTGGGGTCAGGAGCTGCATCTGGGATCCCTGTGCTCCCTTCCAGCTCAGGATGTTCCATGACCCTTTGATAATTGCTGGGCTTTTGTGCCTTGCAGCAACAGGACAAGACCTCGTCCAACCTGCACGAGGCCGCGTCGGACTGCGTGTGCTCGGCCCTCTACGCCATCGAGAACGTGGAGACCAACCTGCCCCTGGCCCTGCAGCTCTTCCAGGGCGTGCTCACCCTTGAGAGTGCCTATCACATGGCTGTGGCACGGGAGGACCTGGACAAGTGAGGGACAGGGACCTTGCTGTGGCCGGGAGGGACGGGCAGGACAGCGCTGACCTGCTAGGGCCATGTCAGCCTCCAAAGGGAGATACCAGTGCCAGGGCATCAGCACTGCTGGGGGCACTGGGGCTGGGCAGTGCCTGTCCCTGTGCTGGGCACTCGTGGGGTCACACCCAAGTCCTGGGGGCAGGTCTGGGCCCCTCACTGCAAGAGAGACCTGGAGGGGCCAGGGGCTGGGCTGGACTGGAGCCGTGCCCTCACTGGCCTTTTGGAGAAGTTTGAGATCACTGTTTCAGCAGATTTGCTTATTGGAGTGCAGTGTTTGCACCCACTTCCCCTGCTGGAGTGTCTCCCAGCTGCTGGCAAAGCAGAATTTGGGGTTTCTCACTCTGCCCAAGGCCCTGGGCACATTCTGCCCAGCCGTGCCCCGCACTGGGGTAGAGCCCCTGAGGCTGATCCAGCCCTGTCCCTCTGCACTGGGGTAGAGCCTGTGAGGCTGATCCAGCCCCTGTCCCTCTGCACTGGGATAAAGCCTGTAAGGCTGATCCAGCCCTGTCCCTCTGCACTGGGGTAAAGCCCCTGAGACTGATCCAACCCCTGTCCCTCTGCACTGGGATAAAGCCCATGAGGCTGATCCAGCCCCTGTCCCTCTGCACTGGGGTAGAGCCTGTGAGGCTGATCCAGCCCCTGTCCCTCTGCACTGGGGTGGAGCCCCTGAGGCTGATCCAGCCCTGTCCCCCTGCACTGGGGTAGAGCCCATGAGGCTGATCCAGCCCCTGTCCCTCTGCACTGGGGTAAAGCCCATGAGGCTGATCCAGCCCCTGTCCCTCTGCACTGGGGTAAAGCCCATGAGGCTGATCCAGCCCCTGTCCCCTTGTCCCTCTGCACTGGGGTGGAGCCCTGAGGCTGATCCAGCCCCTGTCCCTCTGCACTGGGGTAAAGCCCATGAGGCTGATCCAGCCCCTGTCCCTCTGCACTGGGGTAAAGCCCATGAGGCTGATCCAGCCCCTGTCCCTCCGCAGGGTGCTCAACTACTGCCGTGTGTTCACCGAGCTGTGCGAGACGTTCCTGGACAAGATCGTGTGCACGCCGGGCCAGGGCCTGGGCGACCTGCGCACGCTGGAGCTGCTGCTCATCTGTGCAGGGCACCCGCAGTACGAGGTGAGCTGCAGCCAGGCACGGGGCAAACCTTGCTGCTGCTGCTGCTGCTGCTGCTGCTGCTGCTGCTGCTGCTGCTGCTGCTGCTGCTGCTGCTGCTGCTGCTGCTGCTGCTGCTGCTGCCCAGTCATGGCCCTGGGAGCTCTGGAATCCCTGCTCTGCACTCGTGGGCTTCGCGTTTCCCTCTGGGTGTGCTGGGATTGCCAGCACAGCTCTGAAACCCCTGTTAGTGCTTTCCCACGTGTTCAGGTGAAGCTCACTGGGGATTTGTGGTTCCTGGGAACTTTGCCCTGTCAGTGACTGAAATGCTAGTTCATATCAAAGTGCCCACCCACCCACCTTAGGAGCAAAACTTATCTTTTATTTATTTCTTTATCCTTTTATTCTTCCCAAACCTTTAAGTGCCAGTAGCTGATCCCTGCCTGTGTGCAGTGGATGGAAGCTGCTGCCTGGCTGGTTTGCCGTGGGAGATGCAGGGTGGCTGTCCTCCAGCAGGCCCTATACACTCCCTGGGGTCCCTGGGACCCTTTTCCTCCCTTCCCAGGTCTGTTAAGCTCAGCGTTCCTTGGCCACAAGCTCATCCTGTGCCATCAGTGCTGAGGGGGGCATGGAGCTCTGCAGCTGGTCCTGACTAAATCTGCACTCATGCTTTTTGTGCAATAACCCACAATAAATTAAAGATCCCACCACAAAGAGGTTGCATCCACTTGCAGCCCAAGCTGCTCCCAGACCCCCAGGCCCCGCTCTGGGGTGGTTCTGGGCTGGAGAGGCTTTGGCTGCCAGGGACTGGGGCAGCTCTTCAGTGTCACTGGGGGATCCCAAGCCCTTTATAAGTGACAGGCAGAGAAATCAGTGGATCTGGGGCAGCTGGTCCCTGTGTCACCACTGTGTGGCACAGCAGCTCTGACACACATCTGTGGTGCTGCCACTGCTGCCACCCAGGGCCAGGGTTTCTGTTTCTCCATCGGGACTACTGACACAGTGAGGGAATAGCTATGTTCTGCTATTCTGTAACAAAATGCTGTATTTTTCTTTCCAAACAGGTGGTAGAAATTTCCTTTAACTTCTGGTATAGACTGGGGGAGCACCTGTACAAGACGGACGACGCTGTGATCCACAGCATCTTCAAAGCCTACATCCAGCGCCTGCTGCACGCGCTGGCCCGGCACTGCCAGCTCGACTCCGACCACGTAAGGGCCTGTGCAATGGCCGGGGGGGTGTGTGTGTGTGTCCCTATGGAACGGCTGGGATGTGTGTGTCTGTGTGTGTGTGTCCTTGTGCAAGCACTGAGATGTGTGTCTGTGTCCCTGTGGAACTGCCGGGGCAGTGGGATGTGTGTGTGTCCCTGTGGCACAGCTGGGATGTGTGTGTGTGTGTCCCTGTGGAGGCACTGGGATGTGTGAATCCCTGTGCAAGCACTAGGATGTGTGTGTGTGTCCCTATGGAATAGCTGGGATGTGTGTGTGTGTGTGTCCCTGTGCAAGCACTGGGATGTGTGTGTGTGTGTCCCTGTGCAAGCACTAGGATGTGTGTGTGTGTCCCTGTGGAACAGCTGGTATGTGTGTGTGTGTGTCCCTGTGGAGGCACTGGGATGTGTGAATCCCTGTGCAAGCACTAGGATGTGTGTGTGTGTCCCTGTGGAACAGCTGGGATGTGTGTGTGTGTGTCCCTGTGCAAGCACTAGGATGTGTGTGTGTGTCCCTGTGGAACTGCCAGGGCAGTGGGATGTGTGAATCCCTGTGCAAGCACTAGGATGTGTGTGTGTGTGTCCCTGTGGCACAGCTGGGATGTATGTGTGTCCCTGTGGAGGCACTGGGATGTGTGTGTGTGTGTCCCTGTGCAAGCACTGGTATGTGTGTGTGTGTCCCTGTGGAACTGCAGGGCAGTGGGATGTGTGTGTCCCCTTGGAAGCTGTGTTGTCCCTGCTTGAGGCAGCTTTATTGGGTTCAGGATGGCATGGCTCGCTAGTTGCAGCTGGTGTCTTCTTCCATGCACTCTGGGATGGTTTGTCCTCTCCTCCCCTCCTCATGCCCTTGCTTCCCATCCCTTCCTCACTAGCTGGGGCAGGAATACATGGTGTGTGCTCAGGCTGGTCATGTTTCCCTTGGGCACAGCTCCGCAGACCCTCCAGCAGCCAGGTCTGTGGCAGGAGGGCAGGAATGCTGGGTCTGCTTGAACCAGAATCAGTGGCGTTGCCCTGGCTGTGGCTGAGGGGGAGCCTGAGCTGCCCTGAGCTGCCCTTGTGCTGTCCCTGCTGTCCCTCAGGAGGGAGTCCCGGAGGAGACCGATGACTTCGGCGAGTTCCGCATGCGTGTCTCGGACCTGGTGAAGGACCTCATCTTCCTCGTGGGCTCAGTGGAGTGTTTTGCTCAGGTGGGTTTGTGGGAGTGCAGTGAGGTGCAGGCAAATGCCAGGGGAGGTCACCGAGCCCTGGTGGCCTTTGGGACTGCAGGAGGTCACACACACCTTGTGCACAGGGAATTGTGTGGTGGGAGCTGTTCTGGGAGAGCAGGAGGTGTGGGAGCACCAGGAGATTCCTGACATGCTGGGGAAAGCCACTGTGGTCCCACAGTGTGGAACGTGGGGTTTCTGTGGGCCCACAGCTGGGGTGGGAGTTTGGGGCTGGGATGGGTCAGGAGCAGGCCGTGGGGCTGGGATGGGTCAGGAGCAGGGCCGTGGGGCTGGGATGGGTCAGGAGCAGGCCGTGGGGCTGGGATGGGTCAGGAGCAGGCCGTGGGGCTGGGATGGGTCAGGAGCAGGCTGTGGGGCTGGGATGGGTCAGGAGCAGGGCTGTGGGGCTGGGATGGGTGAGGGTGGGAGTTTTGGGCTGGGATGGGTCGGGAGCAGGGCCGTGGGGCTGGGAAGGGTCAGGAGTGGGAGTTTGGGGCTGGGATGGGTCAGGAGCAGGCTGTGGGGCTGGGATGGGTGAGGGTGGGAGTTTTGGGCTGGGATGGGTCAGGAGCAGGCTGTGGGGCTGGGATGGGTCAGGAGCAGGCTGTGGGGCTGGGATGGGTCAGGAGCAGGGCTGTGGGGCTGGGATGGGTGAGGGTGGGAGTTTTGGGCTGGGATGGGTCGGGAGCAGGGCCGTGGGGCTGGGAAGGGTCAGGAGTGGGAGTTTGGGGCTGGGATGGGTCAGGAGCAGGCTGTGGGGCTGGGATGGGTGAGGGTGGGAGTTTTGGGCTGGGATGGGTCAGGAGCAGGCCGTGGGGCTGGGATGGGTCAGGAGCAGGCTGTGGGGCTGGGATGGGTCAGGAGCAGGGCTGTGGGGCTGGGATGGGTGAGGGTGGGAGTTTTGGGCTGGGATGGGTCGGGAGCAGGGCCGTGGGGCTGGGAAGGGTCAGGAGTGGGAGTTTGGGGCTGGGATGGGTCAGGAGCAGGCTGTGGGGCTGGGATGGGTGAGGGTGGGAGTTTTGGGCTGGGATGGGTCAGGAGCAGGCTGTGGGGCTGGGATGGGTCAGGAGCAGGCCGTGGGGCTGGGATGGGTCAGGAGCAGGCCCTGGGGCTGGGATGGGTGAGGGTGGGAGTTTTGGGCTGGGATGGGTCGGGAGCAGGGCCGTGGGGCTGGGATGGGTCAGGAGCAGGGCCGTGGGGCTGGGATGGGTCAGGAGCAGGCCGTGGGGCTGGGAAGGGTCAGGAGCAGGCCCTGGGGCTGGGATGGGTGAGGGTGGGAGTTTTGGGCTGGGATGGGTCAGGAGCAGGGCCGTGGGGCTGGGATGGGTCAGGAGCAGGGCCGTGGGGCTGGGAGGGGTCAGGAGCAGGCGGTGGGGCTGGGATGGGTCAGGAGCAGGCTGTGGGGCTGGGATGGGTGAGGGTGGGAGTTTTGGGCTGGGATGGGTCAGGAGCAGGCCGTGGGGCTGGGATGGGTCAGGAGCAGGGCCGTGGGGCTGGGATGGGTCAGGAGCAGGCCGTGGGGCTGGGATGGGTCAGGAGCAGGCTGTGGGGCTGGGATGGGTCAGGAGCAGGCCGTGGGGCTGGGATGGGTGAGGAGCAGGCTGTGGGGCTGGGATGGGTGAGGAGCAGGCTGTGGGGCTGGGATGGGTGAGGATGGGAGTTTTGGGCTGGGATGGGTGAGGAGCAGGGCCGTGGGTGGGGCAGGGGTTGGTGATGGGGCTCGTGGCCCCTCGGTGACCGTCCCTCCCGCAGCTCTACGCGACGCTCAAGGACGGGAACCCGCCCTGGGAGGTGACAGAGGCCGTGCTCTTCATCATGGCCTCCATCGCCAAGAGCGTCGACCAGTGAGTCCTGTCTGTGTCTGGGGGGGCTAGGGCTGCCTCCCTGTGACACAGACACCACAGATATCCCAAGGACATTCCCATCCCTGGCAGTGCCCAAGGCCGCGTTGGACCGGGCTTGGAACAGGCTGGGACTGTGGGAGGTGTCCCTGCCATGGCAGGGGTGCCACTGGAGGGGCTCTGAAGTCTGTTCACACCCAAACCATTCATTGGAGATCCTTCCACATCCAGGTGGAGTTTTCCTAGGTATCCTAAGGGAAGGTTAAGTCACTGAGAATGTTTCCTCCTATGTGAGTGACAGTGGAAGTGTGGACAGGTGACACCCAGGGTGGTGAGCCCGCAGCGAGTCCTGTGCACTGCCAGCAGTGGGACAACCCAGCTGACTTTCCTGGGCTTGGAATGCTGTCCCTCCCACTCCTGGGACACTGGGATCCCCATCCCTCTCTTCCCTGGGAGGCTGTGATTGCCGTCACTCCTTTTCCCAAGGAGGCTGGTGACACCATCCCTCCTTTCCTTGTGAGGCTGGCAATCCTATCCCCCTGCTCCCCAGGTACCTGGAGGAGTCACCTCAGCACCTCAGTCCCTTCACATCACCAGCTCCTGTTATCTGTGTTGAGGCTGCTCCGGCTTGCTTTTCCAATGCCTTGTTCCCAGGAGTGCTGGCTGGAGGCACTGGGGCTCTGCCCCCACCAGCCTGGGATCACCCATCACACCCTCCTACAGTGGTGGGCTCAGATAATGAACCCCCAGATAATGAACCCCGTGGTTTTCATGTCCCCCAGTAGTGGTGGGGCTCAGTTCCCAGATAATGAACCCCCTGGCTGTTGTGTCCCCCAGCAGTGGTGGGGCTCATTCCCAGATAATGAACTCCCTGGTTCTCGTGGGGCTCAGTTCCCAGGTAATGAACCCCCTGATTCTTGTGTCCTCCAGCAGTGGTGGGGCTCATTCCCAGATAATGAACTCCCTGGTTCTCGTGGGGCTCAGTTCCCAGGTAATGAGCCCCCTGATTCTTGTGTCCTCCAGCAGTGGTGGGGCTCATTCCCAGATAATGAACTCCCTGGTTCTCGTGGGGCTCAGTTCCCAGGTAATGAACCCCCTGGTTCTCGTGTCCCCCAGCAGTGGTGGGGCTCAGTTCCCAGGTAAGGAACCCCCTGGTTGTTGTGTCCTCCAGTAGTGGTGGGGCTCAGTTCCCAGGTAATGAACCCCCTGGTTGTTGTGTCCCCCAGCAGTGGTGGGGCTCAGTTCCCAGGTAATGAACCCCCTGGTTGTTGTGTCCCCCAGCAGTGGTGGGGCTCAGTTCCCAGGTAAGGAACCCCCTGGTTCTCGTGTCCCCTGGTAGTTGTGGGGCTGAGCTGCCAGGTAATGTTCTCCTGTCCCCCAGCAGTGGTGGGGCTCTCCCTGGAGGCATTCTGTGTTCCCTGTCCGTTCCCCACTGTGGCACTGGTGTCCGTGGGGCGGAGCCCCCCTCACAGGGTTTGTCCCAGTGTGCTCCCAGTCCCGTGGCGCGCTCAGAGTCCCTGTGAGGCGAGGCAGAGGGTCCAGCAGCCCCCGCCAGCCCCTCCGGGCGCTGAGCCGAGCTGTCCCGCAGGGAGAACAACCCGACGCTGGTGGAGGTGCTGGAGGGCGTGGTGCGGCTGCCCGAGTCGGTGCACACGGCCGTGCGCTACACCAGCATCGAGCTGGTGGGCGAGATGAGCGAGGTGGTGGACAGGAACCCGCAGTTCCTGGGTGAGTCCCGCGCCCCCGCCGCGCCCCCGTGCCCCGGCAGCCCCGCTGCACTGAGCCCCTGTCTGCGCAGATCCCGTGCTGGGCTACCTGATGAAGGGGCTCTGTGACCGGCGCCTGGCGTCGGCCGCGGCCAAGGCCATCCACAACATCTGCTCCGTGTGCCGGGACCACATGGCCCAGCACTTCTCGGGGCTGCTGGAGATCGCCCGCGCCCTCGACTCCTTCGCGCTGTCGCCCGAGGCCGCCGTGGGGCTGCTCAAGGGTGGGTATGGTCCCGGGCCCTGGGGCTTGTCCTGGGAGCTGCCAGGGCTGTCCATGGGGGTTGCTCCCCAGGGTGCTGAGCCCCATCCTCATGGGGTTTGTCCTGATGGACCCCAAGTCCCATTCCACATGCAGAGCATCCTCAGGAGTTCCCATGGGGCTGGAGGCAGAAATAAATCCTGTATTGGTAACTGTCCCCATGCCTGAGACAGAGCTCGGGGACTGTCCTGGGCTGGATATGTGGGGAGAGTGTGGGGGAAATGCTGAGAGCCAGGCTGGCAGTGGGTCACTGCTCCATCCAAACTCTGGGAATCACCTGCTGGACACAGAGGGTGGAGGTTTGGGAGTATTGGTCATTCTTTTAGAGAGTTTGGGCTCAAGAACGGAGATTTTTAACTCACAGTGTTGGTGTCTCACTGGACTCTTGGGCACCATAAGCCTCCTCAAACACAGATGGTTTTGGGGATATGCCTTAAAGATTTTCAGTGAATTCCAGTGCTGCTGGAGCCTTTATCCCCAGAGCCAGGGGGCCTTCCCTGCAGTCGTGTGCTGCCATGGGAGACTAAATCCCCTTGTTCCCCTGGATGCCCCAGCACCAGCTGTGCTGCTCCTTTCCCTGCCAGAGGGTTTTCTCCCCCTCCCTTAGAACAAGCCAGGAGTTCCCGAGCCAGGGAGGTTCCCCCTGGGGTGGTTGGCACCACAGCCAGATCCTGGCTGTGCCAAAGCTGGGAGGGAGCTGCTGCCCATTGGGAGCGGGAGCAGCTCAGTGCCCCTCGTGTTCCATGGCTGGGAGCCCCGAAGCGCCTTCCCTGGAGATTCCCGGGATCTCACAGTGCTGCTGGACTGGCATGGGGACACTGGGGACACGTGGTGAGCCCAGATGTGCTTGTGGATCTGTTGGCCTGTCCCTGTCCCTCACACCAGCGTCGCTCCCTGCTGGGGCTGAAGCGTTTCGGTGTCTGGTTCAGCTGCGGGGAAACTCCCAGGCCCTGCCCCGTCCCCCAGCCCTTCCATCTGGGAATGTGATCGCCCCTGTGCCCTCCCTGCTCCTGAGCCGTGTGTGTCCTTGCAGGCACGGCGCTGGTGCTGGCCCGGCTGCCCCTGGAGAAGATCTCGGAGTGCCTGAGCGAGCTCTGCGCCGTGCAGGTGCTGGCGCTCAAGAAGGTGCGTTGGGGTGGGGGGACAGCAGCTGGGAGGGGACAGTGGGGACAGTGGCCAGGCCCCAGCCCTGCTACAGCAGCCGTGTCCTCAGAGCCAGAGGTATATCCTAGAGTAACAGAATTGTTTGGGTTGGAGAAGCCCCTGAAGCCCCTGGGGTCCAACTGTTCCTGTTTGGCACTGCCAGAGCCGCCACTGATGTCCCCAGGTGCCACATCCACACAGCTTCTAATCCCTTTGGGGATGGGACTCCACCCCTGCCCTGGGCAGCTGTGCCAGTGCCAGGAATAATTTCCCCAGTGTCCAACCTGACCCTCCCCTGGCACAGCTTGAGGGCATTCCCTCTCATCCTGTCACTTGTTCCGTGGGGCAGGGCCCAGCGCCCGCACAGGACATGGCCAGGACTGAGCCCTTCCCTGATCCCACCTGAGGAGCTGCTGCTGGTGGGGTCAGTGTCCAGGCAGTGTCTGCCCAGGGCTACCTGTGCTCCTGGAATCCATCCTGTTCCCTTGTTTCCAGCTGCTCTCCCAGGAGCCAAGCAATGGCCTCTCCTCAGACCCTACAGTGCCCCTGGATCGACTCGCCGTCATCTTCAGGTGAGGGAGGAGCTGGGGCACTGCTGCTCCCCCAGAGCACGACTCTGCACTGCCCCCTTCTCCAGTGCAGAGAATGGGCTGGTGGAAGTCTCTGCTTCCCCAGGTTCCAGCTCCTGACGTGCCCCCCAAGCCAGCTCCTGCTCCACTTCCCACAGCTCCAACCTTTTCCTTGGCTGTAATCCCAAACCCCCTTAACCCTTGGCTGTTCCCACAGACACACCAACCCCATTGTTGAGAACGGCCAGGTCCACCCGTGCCAAAAAGTCATTCAGGAGGTGCGTGGAGAGGGCTGGGATCTGGGGACAGGGTTCTGTGGGGGGTTTTGGGGTGGGGGTTTCCAGGGTGTTAAAGTTCATGGGGGTACCTGGGGTGTTGTACAGAGTTGGGAATGGGGCTGCACGTGAGGGGAGCCGTGGGGCACCTTCCTGTCCGTCCTGGAAGCAGGGATTGGGGTGTGGAGGGGGAAATCTGAGGCTGCAGCCCTCTGGGAGGGGCCCTGGCTCTGGGAATGGCCCCGGTGTTTGATTTCCCTGCCCGTGTCCCGTTTGCCACGCTGCACCGGAGGGGATGAACCCCCCAGGCTCCCCAGAAACCTTTCCTCCCCGTGTGCCATCCCTGCCGGGGGTCCGGGTGCTCGGGGGGCCGGGAGGGAGCGGGCACAGTGTCCCTGGTCGGGTGTGACCCCTCCTGGTGTGCGTGCCCAGATCTGGCCGGTGCTGTCGGAGACCCTGAACAAGCACAGTGCCGACAACCGCATCGTGGAGCGCTGCTGCCGCTGCCTGCGCTTCGCCGTGCGCTGCGTGGGCAAGGGCTCGGCCGCGCTGCTGCAGCCCCTCGTCACACAGGTGGGGACACAGCTGGCCTGGGGCTCGCTCGGGGGTCGCTGTGGCTGCCACCAGCGCTGCAGGGCTGGCTGTGGGCACGGGCAAGTGCTGCAGTGAGTCCTGGCAGTCTTGGCAATTCAGCATAAACCCTTGGGGAGGAGAGAGGCTTTGGAAGAGGTGGGGAGTGCAGGGAGGTTGTGGATCCCCGTGTGTGTGATTTGGGAGTGTGTGAAACCCTGTGTGGTGCAGCTCCTTGGGGAGGTAACCCAGGCTCAGGGAAGGATCCCTGAGTCCCAGAGGTGGGTGTTCCCTGCTCCACTTGGCTCCTGCCAGGCTCCAAGGGGAAGGTTCCATAGGGAAGTGCTGCTGGCTCAGGTGGCCTGAGCACAGAGAGTCTCTCAGCACCTGAGCGAGTCCCTTGGGATGTCCCTGCCCACAGGGGCCAGGCTGGGGATGGAGGGATGCGGGGTCAGGGAAGATGTGGCAGCGTTCCTGTCTCCCCAGATGGTGAATGTGTACCGGGAACACCAGCACTCCTGTTTCCTCTACCTGGGCAGCATCCTGGTGGATGAGTACGGCATGGAGGAGGGCTGCCGGCAGGGCCTGCTCGACATGCTGCAGGTGGGGCTCACCTGCCCAAATCACAGCGTCACTCAGGGTGGAAATCCCTCTGAGCCCCTCGAGTCCAGCTGTCCCCCAGCACTGCCGAGGCCACCACTGGCCCTGTCCCCAAGTGCCACATCCACACAGCTTTGAAATCCCTCTGGGAGTGGGGACTCCACCCCTGTCCTGGGCAGCTGTGAGCTGTGCCAAGGCTGGACAGCCTTTCCAGGAGGAATTTTCCCTAATATCCCATCTATATAGAATCTCAAACTGGTTTGGGTGAGAAGGGACCTTGAAGCCCATCTGTGGGCAGGGCCACCTTCCACTATCCCAGGTTGTCCCCAGCCCCCTGCAGCCTGTCCTTGGGCACTTCCAGGGATGGGGCAGCCCTAGCCTGTTCCCTGTGGGGAAGGGCAGCTTGAGGAGTGACCCCAGGTAGTTGCTGATGGATCCCTGTTCTCCCCAGGCTCTCTGCATCCCCACCTTCCAGCTCCTCGAGCAGCCCAACGGCCTCCAGAACCACCCTGACACCGTGGATGACCTCTTCCGCCTGGCAGCCAGGTGCCACCTCCTTCACAGGCCACCGGCCCCTGTCCCCTCGTGGAGGGTCCCCCTGGGAGCTCCCACGGGAGCAGTGGGGCGGGGAGAGGCAGGCCCTGCCCTGATGTGCATCTGTCTGTGTCCTGGGCAGGTTCATCCAGCGCAGCCCCATCACCCTCCTGCGCAGCCAGGTGATGATCCCCATCCTGCAGTGGGCCATCGCTGCCACCACCCTGGACCACCGGGACGCCAACTGCAGCGTCATGAAATTCCTGCGGGACCTCATCCACACCGGGGTGGCCAACGACGTGAGTGACGCTCGGGGGTGTCACCGTGGAATCCTGGCATGGCTGGGTGGGAAGGGACCCCAGAGCCCCTGCAGTGCCACCGTGGCAGGGACATCTCCCCCTGTCCCAGGCTGCTCCAGCCCCGTCAGCCCCACCATCCTCAGCTGCCCTGTCCTGGTGTCCCCACAAGCCACCCACGCTGGTCTCTCCATCGCTGCTGGCAGAGCAGCTCTGGGGGTTGCCTGCCCCAGGACCAGTGTGTGTCCCTGTCCCCAGGCCCTGCCCACCCCCTTCTCCTTCCTCCCGCAGCACGAGGAGGACTTTGAGGTGCGGAAGGAGCTCATCAACCAGGTGATGACCCAGCTGGGGCAGCAGCTCGTGAACCAGCTCCTGCAGACGTGCTGCTTCTGCCTCCCGCCCTACACCCTGCCCGACGTCGCCGAGGTGCTCTGGGAGATCATGCAGATCGACCGCCCGGTGAGGGGGCACCCACAGGGACAGGATCAGGGACAGGGCTGGCACCCCAGAGGGACAGGATGGGACCCCAGAGGGACAGGATGGGACCCCAGAGGGGCAGGATGGGACCCCACAGGGACAGGATGGGCCCAGGGACAGGGCTGGCACCCCAGAGGGACAGGATGGGACCCCAGAGGGACAGGATGGGACCCCAGGGGCAGGGCTGGGACCCCAGAGGGACAGGATGGGACCCCAGAGGGACAGGATGGGACCCCAGAGGGGCAGGATAGACCCCAGGGGCAGGGCTGGGACCCCAGAGGGGCAGGATGGCCCCAGGGGGACAGGATGGGACCCCAGAGGGGCAGGATGGCCCCAGGGGCAGGATGGGACCCCACAGGGACAGGATGGGACCCCAGAGGGGCAGGATGGGACCCCAGAGGGGCAGGGCTGGGACCCCACAGGGACAGGATGGGACCCCAGAGGGGCAGGATGGGACCCCAGAGGGACAGGATAGACCCCAGGGGGGCAGGATGGGACCCCAGAGGGGCAGGATGGGACCCCACAGGGACAGGATGGGACCCCACAGGGACAGGATGGGACCCCAGAGGGACAGGATGGGACCCCAGAGGGGCAGGATGGGACCCCACAGGGACAGGATGGGCCCAGGGACAGGGCTGGCACCCCAGAGGGGCAGGATGGGACCCCAGGGGCAGGGCTGGGACCCCACAGGGACAGGATGGGACCCCAGAGGGGCAGGATGGGACCCCAGGGGCAGGGCTGGGACCCCAGAGGGGCAGGATGGGACCCCAGAGGGGCAGGATAGACCCCAGAGGGGCAGGATGGGACCCCAGAGGGGCAGGATGGGACCCCAGAGGGGCAGGATGGCCCCAGGGGCAGGGCTGGCACCCCAGAGGGGCAGGATGGCCCCAGGGGCAGGGCTGGCACCCCAAGCTCTGCCGAGGCAGGGCCCGGGAGCCAGGCTGGGCTCCCCGTTCCGAGTCGCTCCCTTTCCCTGGCACAGACGTTCTGCCGCTGGCTGGAGAACTCGCTGAAGGGGTTGCCAAAGGAAACCACGGGCGGAGCCATCCAGGTGACACACAAACAGCTCACCGACTTCCACAAGCAGGTCACCAGGTGAGTGCCACGGGCTCTGCAGCTGGCAGCAGCTCCCTCCCCCAGGCTGGCCTGCAGCAGCCCCAGCCCTGTCTGTTGGTGCTGCTGGAATGTGCCGCCTGCCTGCACGGGGCCCTGGGGCTGTGTGGCGCCTCTGCCATCACCCAACGGGTTTTTCTGCCCAGCCCCATCCCTGTCGAGCCACGGGCCCTTCTGAGCCACCTCCTCATCCCCGTGAGTCACTGGTTGCAGCTGCCAGGCCCTGCCCAGGCCTGTCCCTTCCCAGGGCCACCATCTGCTTTGGGAACATCACCTCCCTCTGCCTGGCTCCATCTGGTCCCTGGACAAATCCCAGAGGCTGAGTGCCTGGGGGCAGCTGGTTCCTTCCACCCAGCCACCGCCGTGATAGCCTATGAGTGTCCTGCAGGGACAGTCCCAGGGGCTGCCGACCTCGTTGTGCCCTGATGATTGTCCCTTCTTCTCTCCAACACCTTGGAGCCGAGCTGCCAGGCTGCCGGCTCCCAGCTCCCATCCCTCGGCAGGACACCTTCCCTGGGTCCCACATGTCCCCTTGGGGTCACCCCTGATGTCCCCCCTTGTCTTGCAGTGCTGAGGAATGTAAACAAGTCTGCTGGGCTCTGAGGGACTTCACCCGCCTGTTCCGATAGCTCCGGCTCCACGTGGCACCTGTCTCCCAGGTAAGGGCTGGCTCCGGGCTCCCCCGCCCCGCAGGACAGCGGGGACAAAGGGTGAAGCTCCCTTCCTCCTGCCAGGAATGTCTTTAAGGAGCAGACAGGCAACAGCAACCCAAGAATGTGTCCCACAATCAGCCGAGGGCTCTCGCCCGCTGCAGCGCGTCCCGGAGTCCGGAGCCACGGGAGGGAGGAGGGCTCGGGGGTCCCGGCGGCCCCGCCCGCCCGGGGCTGGGCACGCCTGGCACCGCCCGCCCGGGGCTGGGCACCGCCCGAGCAGCAGCCCCGGGCAGCGCCTCCGACCCGACCGCAACCCACCAGGCGCCGGAGCCGCGCCGAGCCACTCGGCTCCGCCCGGCAGCAAACGAAGCAGAAAAACTTTCTGTGAAATGGAGACAAAAAAGAAGGAAAAGAAACAAACAAAAAACAAACAGTACAAATTGTTTAGGAAGATGGGGGGGTCAGTCTGGGGGTCCCGGGGCGCTGCCCCCCTGAGCCCACCGTGGCCTGCCTGGCGCCGACTCCCCGAGACGACACAGGCGGGACGGACTCTGCAAATAGAGATTTATATTTTATTTTGTTCTGCTTTTTTTGTTTGTTTTCTTGTTTGGTTTTTTCTTTTTTTTTTTTTTCCCTTTTTCGGGGTTTTCTTTGGTTTGATTTTGGGGTAGGAGGCGGTGGCTCGAGTGCGGGCAGGGCGGGCGGGCGCATGCGGTTCCCTCCGGGGGTGTGTAGCCATCTCGAGAACAATAAAAAACAACAAAAAACTGAAAAAATAAATTAAAACTTCCTAAGGTCCCTCTGGTTCTCTTCCCAGGGCTGGGGCTGCTTTGTGCTCCCCCAGCGCTGGGTATCCCCCATCCCTGGGGGCTCCAGGTCCAAGGTGGCCCCAGCCCTGTTTTGTTATCCTGGGCAGTGCCGGGAGGAGCGCAGGGCTGCCCCAGGGCGGGGGTCACGGTCCCCTTCCCCTGCAGAGCACCCTGGGGCTGCTCCCTCCAGCTCGGGGGCACGGGCGTGGGGACGGTGCTGGGTGGCCCCGCGGTGACTCACCCCGGCTGGCAGTGCCGCTGTGCCCGGGTCCCCGTCAGTGGGGCAGGGGCCCGGGGGGCAGCGCCCAGGGCCCCGCGGCGGGGCCGGGCGGGGGCTGCGCCGGCGGCAGCCGCTGCTGGCTCTGCCACAGCTGGTGCAGCTCCTTGAACTGCTCCACCATCCGGTCCTTGAGGTCGGGGTGCGAGATCTGCAGCGGGATGCTGTCGGCCGACCACGACAGCTCCCCGGAGAACATCTCGAGCAGCAGCCGCGCCGCCACCGGCACCACCTGCGGGAGCCGCGGGCGTCACCGGGACAGGGACCCCAGGGTGTCACTGGGACAGGGACCCCAGGGTGTCACACCAGGACAGGGACCCCCATGGTGTCACCGGGACAGGGACCCCAGGGCGTCACCGGGACAGGGACCCCAGGGTGTCACCGGGACAGGGACCCCCAGGGTGTCACACCGGGACAGGGACCCACAGGGTGTCACTGGGGCAGGGACTCTGCAGGGTGGCACACCGGGACAGGGACCCCCAGGGTGTCACCGGGACAGGGACCCCCAGGGTGTCACCAGGACAGGGACCCCCAGGGTGTCACGGGGACAGGGACCCTCAGGGTGTCACTGGGGCAGGGACCCCTAGGGCGTCACCGGGACAGGGACCCCCAGGGTGTCACACCGGGACAGGGACCCCCAGGGTGTCACCGGGACAGGGACCCCCAGGGTGTCACACCGGGACAGGGACCCCAGGGTGTCACTGGGGCAGGGACCCCAGGGCGTCACCGGGACAGGGACCCCAGGGTGTCACACCGGGACAGGGACCCCAGGGTGTCACTGGGGCAGGGACCCCCAGGGTGTCACACCGGGACAGGGACCCCAGGGTGTCACTGGGGCAGGGACCCCAGGGCGTCACCGGGACAGGGACCCCCAGGGTGGCACACCGGGACAGGGACCCCCAGGGTGGCACCGGGACAGGGACCCCAGGGTGTCACCAGGACAGGGACCCTGCAGGGTGTCACCGGGACAGGGACCCTCAGGGTGTCACACCGGGACAGGGACCCTCAGGGTGGCACACTGGGGCAGGGACCCCCAGGGTGTCACTGGGACAGGGACCCCCTGGGTGTCACCAGGACAGGGACCCCCAGGGTGTCATGGGGACAGGGACCCTCAGGGTGTCACACTGGGGCAGGGACTCCCAGGGTGTCACACCGGGACAGGGACCCCCAGGGTGGCACACTGGGACAGGGACCCCCAGGGTGTCACACCGGGACAGGGACCCACAGGGTGTCACACTGGGGCAGGGACCCTCAGGGTGTCACTGGGGCAGGCACCCTCAGGGTGTCACACTGGGGCAGGGACCCTCAGGGTGTCACCAGGACAGGGACCCACAGGGTGTCACCGGGACAGGGACCCCCAGGGTGTCACCGGGACAGGGACCCTCAGGGTGTCACCCAGGACAGCTGCGGGCCGGCCCCCCACCTGCACCGTGATCAGCTTCTTCTCCTTGGGCTTCTGGTCTGGCCACTCCTCGCCGAAGCAGAGGAAGATCTCGAAGGGGGGCGGCGTGGGGGTCTGCCCCTTCTGGAACTGGATGAGGCCTGCGGGGCCCACACCGAGGTGAGGGACAGGATGAGACCTCATGCCTGCCTGGGCCACCGGCACTCCACTGAGGGCAGCCCCGAGAGCCAGCTGGTGACCCCCATCCCACCAGGTTCCCATGTGCCACCTGGTGTCCCCACCATTCCAGCTGGTGCCCCCACTGCACGTTTGTCCCCTGATGCCACCAGGTGCCTGGTGTGCCCCCACCCCAGCTGGCCTCTCCATCCCAACCCATTGCCCTCAAGGGTCACAGGGCCACCTCCCCTTCCCCTCTGACCGTTGAGGAAGCCCTCGAGGCTGAAGAGCTTGGTCCTTGTCTCCCTCTGGATGGGGTTGGGGCCGGGCTGGGGCGCGGCGCAGGGCCCAGTCCAGAAGACCTTGCACTGGCACAGGCGCAGGGCGAAGAGGTCCTGGCCCTGCAGCTCCAGGATGAGCCCTCGGTCCAGCACGTCCAGCAGCTGGTGGGTGTAGAAGCGCTGCTTCTCGTTGGGAATGGTGTCGGGAGCAGGGAAGGGCACCTGCTCCAGCGTCAGCGGCCCGAAGAGCTCCTCCTGCTCCCGCGTGGGCTCCAGGCTGCTGTGGAACAGCCGGCAGCCGTGCGGGTTGCTCACGGTCAGGGCGCACACCTGGCGGCCCCGGTACTGGAACTTCAGCTCCAGGTCAGTCACTGCCCGGGGGACACGGGGTCAGCGGGGCTGGGAGCACCCCAGGGACAGCCCGTGCACCCCATGGCCACCCTCACCATCCCACAGCCACCCCAGGGACAGCCCGTGCACCCCATGGCCACCCTCACCATCCCACAGCCACCCCATGGCCACCCTCACCATCCCACAGCCACCCCATGGCCACCCTCACCATCCCACAGCCACCCCAGGGACACCCTCACCATCCCACAGCCACCCCACGGCCACCCTCACCATCCCACAGCCACCCCATGGCCACTCTCACCCAGTGACCCTGTGGCCACTTCCATCCACCCCATGGCCACCCCGCAGCCTTGGCCGCCCTGTCCCACCCCCATGGCCACCCCAGTCCTTCCAGCCCCCCACCCACGGCCCCCCAGCCCCGCTCACGTGGCAGCATGTGGGGGCTCACGAGCAGGTCGGGGATCAGGTGCTCTGTGGGTGCCACCGGGCAGCTGGACGAGGGTCCCGGGGCGCCCAGGGGGGGCCCCATCTCAGCGAGGGCACCCGGGAGCAGCTCAGGGGGCCCATGGGTGCCCCCCGCCTCCCCCTGCAGCAGCGCCGGGGGGGGACCCCCAAAGGGCCCCCCCGGGGGGCAATGGCCGGCAAAGGGGGGCGCCTCCTCCTTGGGCCAGGGGTAGGGGGGCAGCAGGTCCCCCCCGTGCTGCGAGTCTGGAGCAGAGAGGGGGGTCAGAGGCTGCACCCCAGCCCCCAACCCACCCTGAGCCCCCCACTCACCATCGATGCTCAGCGACGTCATCTTGTGCAGCTGCAGGGCAGAGGGGGCGTTACAGGGACCCCCCCAATGCCCCCCAGGCCCTCTGGGCTGTCCCCAGTTTGGGGATCCCCCCACCCCGAGCCCCCCCAGATACCTGGCTGACGTCTTCCTCCCCGCTGCAGCCATAGTCATCCTCATCCCCGCCGTCTGCAAGCGAGAGAGGGGCTGGGAAATGCAGAGGGAACTGGGGGTGCTGGGGGGGAACATTGAGGGGTCCTGGGGACTCATGGGGGGACATTGAGGGGTTCTGGGGACTCATGGGGGGATATTGAGGGGTCCTGGGGACTCATGGGGGGATATTGAGGGGTCACAGGGGGTGGGTGGGTCCCTTGGGGGGTGCAGGTCTCTGGGGGCGCTGGGTCCTCGTGGGGTGTGGGGGCTGCCGGGGGGCTCACGGGTGCTGGGGTCTCTGCGGGCGCTGGGATTTTGGGGGCTGCTCCGAGGGCTCCCCAGAGCCGCCGTACCTGCGCCGCCGGGGGGCTCCTCGCAGAGCTCGTAGATGCGGAAGGGCTGCGCGGGGGAGCCGCGGGGCCCGTCCAGCAGCAGCCGGAACTCGCGGCTCTTGTTGAGGGCGCAGCGCAGCGTGGCCTTCCAGCGGGGGGGGTCCGGCGGGTCCCCGGCGCGGAACCGGCCCGTCTCCTGCGCCCAGGCCTGCGGGGGGCTCAGCGCGGCACCGCGGCCCGTGCGCCCCATCGTCATTGTCCCGCCAGCCCCGGCCCGCGCGCCCCATCACCACCGTCACCCCCGCCCGTGTGCCACATCACCACCGTCACCCCCGCCCGTGTGCCACATCAACCCCATCCTGTGTGCCCCATTACCACTGTCACCCCCCACCCGTGTGCCACATCACCACTGTCACCCCATCCCGTGTGCCCCATCATCATTGTCACCCCCGCCCGTGCGCCCCATCACCATCGTCACCCCCACCCGTGTGCCCCATCATCCTTGTCACCCCATCCTGTGTGCCCCATCATCCTTGTCACCCCATCCCGTGTGCCACATCATCATTGTCACCCCATCCTGTGTGCCCCATCATCATTGTCACCCCCCGCCCGTGCGCCCCATCACCACTGTCACCCCCGCCCGTGTGCCACATCAACCCCATCCTGTGCGCCCCATCACCACCGTCACCCCCATCCTGTGTGCCCCATCACCACTGTCACCCCCGCCCGTGTGCCACATCAACCCCATCCTGTGCGCCCCATCACCACCGTCACCCCCATCCCGCGCGCCCCATCACCACTGTCACCCCCGCCCGTGTGTCACATCACCACTGCCACCCCATCCCGTGTGCCCCATCATCATTGTCACCCCATCCCGTGTGCCACATCACCACCGTCACCCCCCATCCCGTGTGCCCCATCACCACCGTCACCCCCCGCCCGTGTGTCACATCACCACTGTCACCCCATCCTGTGTGCCCCATCATCCTTGTCACCCCATCCCGTGTGCCCCCTCATCCTGGCCACCCCCAGCCCGTGTGCCACATCATCATTGTCACCCCATCCTGTGTGCCCCATCACCACCGTCACCCCCAGCCCGTGTGCCACATCAACCCCATCACCACCGTCACCCCCGCCCGTGTGCCACATCACCACCGTCACCCCCACCCGTGTGCCCCATCACCACCGTCACCCCCCACCCGTGTGCCCCCTCATCCTGGCCACCCCCAGCCCGTGTGCCACATCACCACTGTCACCCCATCCTGTGTGCCCCATCATCCTTGTCACCCCATCCCGTGCGCCCCATCACCACCGTCACCCCCGCCCGTGCGCCACATCATCCTTGTCACCCCATCCTGTGTGCCCCATCATCCTTGTCACCCCCAGCCCGTGTGCCACATCATCCTTGTCACCCCATGCTGTGTGCTCCATCATCCTTGTCACCCCCAGCCCGTGTGCCCCATCATCCTTGTCACCCTCATCCCGTGTGCCCCCATCATCCTTGTCCCGCCAGCCCCATCCCGTGTCCCTCGTCACCCATCACCCTGTCACTCCTGTCCCTTGTCCCCCATATCCGCACTGTCACCCACCCCATGTCCCACTGTCACCCCATCACCCATCGCCCCATCCCATGTCCCTCCCCACTGTTACTCCATTGCCCCCCCTGCCATGTCCCCCAGTCCCCGTGTCCCCATTGTCCCCGTCCCACACGCCCACTGTCGCTCCCGCCCCGTGTCCCGGTGTCACCTTGAAGATGGTGTCGTGGTCCTGGGGCCCCGGGGGGTTCCTGGTGGCGTGTCCCCAGGGGATGACGAAGCGGCGGCGCTCGGGGTCGAGCCAGCGCAGGCCCGGGAAGCGGCGGCTGCTGACCTGGGCCACCAGCCAGGGCTTGAGGCGCACCCGCCGCGGGGGCTCCATGGCCCGGGGCCCCGCCGGGCGCCGCCCGCGCTCCCGAAAGAGGAACCGGCCCCGCTCGGCCCGCGGGGCGGCCCCGGTTCCGCTTTCGGGGGGCGCGGGAGCCCCCCGAGCTCTGCCCGCCCGGGGATTGGGGGCGGCACCCGCGGCCGAAAGCAGAAGCTGCGGTGGCTTCGGGGAAAGAAAAGAGGAGCTGAGAAGGGGAGGGGACACGAGGGACAGGGGGGACAGGGGACACACAGAGGGGAGAGCGGGACACAGGGAGCGTGGGAGGCGACGGGGACGGAGGGGACACGGGACAGGGGACACGAGGGACAAGGGGAGGGCACGGGATGGGAGACACGGGGACACAGCGGACAAGGGGAGTACACAGGGGACACACGCGGGATGGGGACACCTGTAGCGACACTGGGATGTGACGAGACGGGAAACGTCCGGGAGGCAGGGGACACGGAGGACACCGCTGTCTCCCGGACAGAGGACGCAGGGTCAGGGGTGGCACACGAGCGACGGGGGGACGCGGAGAGCACATGGGGGACGCGGGATGTCCCGGCCGCGGTCCCTGCTCAGCCACAGGAGCCCCGCGAGGGGAGCGCCCCCGCTCCCCCCCGGTCCCCCTTAGCGGGGCAGCGCCCACGCGTGTCGCACGGACGGGCCCGGCTGCCGCCCCGCTCACGGACCGGGACCTGTCCCCGCGGCTGTCCCGGCATCTCAGCCTCGCCCCGCCCCGGCCGCGGCCCCCTCCCCATGGCCCCCTCCCCACGGGGTCCCTCCCCACGGGAACCCCCGCGGGGTCCCAGCCCTGGGGTCCCCCCGCGGACTCCCCGCGCCCGTCGGGAGCGGTCCCGGCTCTCACCTGCGCTCGGGGCCGCTCCCGGCGCCGCCGCCCGGCGCTTCCGCACGCGGGGCCGGGCGTGGGCGTGGGGCGAGACCGGCCGGGCCCGCCCCGGGACGCGGGGCGTGGAGCGGGGCTCCCGGTGTCCCCACGGGGTCACCCCCCCCTCGTGTCACCCCTCTCGTGTCCCTCCGAGCCCCCCGTGTGGCCCCCACGCCTTCACTCCCGTGTGCCCCCGCCTTGTGCCCCCGTGTCCCCCCGTGTCCCCACCCTCGTGTCCCCACCCTCGTGTCCCCACCCTCGTGTCCCCTCCCGGACCCCGCCCCGTCTCCCCGGCTGTCAGCCCGCACTGCTGGCACACCCTCATTAGCATACGATGTGCATATATTTGCATACACAGTACCATTTCCCCCTCCACGTGACGCCCGGGGATCTCCGCGGTGGGCGGGAACACCGGGGCGCGTTTAGGGGGCTGTGATTGGTCACAGTCTCTGTCATTCATCTGCGGGCGCGCCCGCCCTCCCGCCCCGAGACAGCTGTCTGTCAATGAGGGGGCGTGGCTTACGTGGGCGCGACCATGGGCGGCAACAATGTAGCGGGGAAATGGGCGGAGCCTGTTCCCAAGCGGGGGCGGGGCCTGTCCCCGGTGGGGCGGGGCGGCCCGGGGGCGGGGCTGCTCGCACGGCAATGAGCAGGGGGCGGGGCCTGTCCCCGGTGGGGCGGGGCCGGGCCCGGGGGCGGGGCTGCTCGCATGGCAATGAGAAGGGGGCGGGGCCTGTCCCCGGTGGGGCGGGGCCGGGCCCGGGGGCGGGGCTGCTCGCACGGCAATGAGCAGGGGGCGGGGCCTGTCCCCGGTGGGGCGGGGCCGGGCCCGGGGGCGGGGCTGCTCGCATGGCGCCGGGCGCGCCCCGCCGCACGCCGGGCCCCCCCGGTGCCCCCCGCGCCCCCCCGGTGCCGCCGCCCCGCCCCGGGAGGAAGAACCGAAGGAGGTACCGGGCTCCCCCTGCCCTGGGCCCGCCGGTGAACGGGAGCCCCACAGGCTGCCACGCGGGGGCGGGGTGCGGATGTGTCCCGGCGGTGCCGCCGTCGGGATCTCCCCGGGGGGACGGAGGGCGCTTGGGCCAATCCCGCCCCGTTAACTCGCAGATCTCAGGGGTTTGATGCTGTTTTTCGCCCCGATCCCGGTGCGACCGCTGGGAACGGGAGCGGGGCTTTCTGGAGGGGAGCGCAGATCCGGGAGTGCTCGGAGAAGGGAGCGGACCCCACGGGACTCAGGGGGGTGGTGGGGGTAGAGCCCCGTGCATTCCCGGGAGAGGAGAAGCTCAGATCCCGGTGGGTTCCCGGGGAAGAGGCTCAGACCCCGGTGAGCAGGGGTAGGAGCGGAGCAGGCGGATTCCCGGCTGGATTCCCGGCTGGATCACGGACTGCTCTGCAGCTTATCCCACCGCTCTGCCGGTTCTCGCCCTGTCCGTGCTTTCCCGGGATCCCGGCTGATCCCCAGGGACAGCTGCAGCCTGTGTGAGTCTGGCCGCAGGCCAGCGGCTGATCCCGCACGGGGAAAGGCTCCCAAGGCGCCGGTGATGGGGTGCTGAAGGGATGTGTCCCCCAGGACCGCAGGGGGATCTGCTCCGGCCTCGCTGGGGGTGTCTCCACGCCGGGATCCTGGGCGGGAGAGCGGCGGCATGGATGGAGCATCTCGCCGGGATTGTGGGAAACGGGGGTTGGGTCACGGGGACAAAATGGGGGAAAACCTCGGGGTTTGGGTCATCCTGCAGTCGCTCCTTCCACCCCAAACCGGTGCTGCTGCCGTTGCGTTCCGCTGGGTTGAGGTTTCCTCCCAGCCCGGCACAATTCACCCTCCTCACTTGGTATTTTTGCGGAAAGAGAAACCGGAATAAATCTCCGGATCACCTCGTGGCAGTGGCCATGAGAGGGAGCCTCAGAACTGCCCACGCCGGAGCTGCTCCGGTGATGTTGGATGGACGGGATTCCCAGGAGCTGGGCTGCTGCTCCCCGGGCCAGCCGCTGCTCTGGGGGTGTGCCATCCCCAGGGACTGGCTTTTGGGGCGGCTTCGGGCGGGTTTGGGCCATGCAGGGAGAGCCTGTGGTTCTAGCGCTTTCTCCTCGCTGATTTGGTGGCTGGGAGCTGGGATGTGCTGCCGAGGAGCTGCCTGGGCTCTGCCCCGGGATGGAGGTGCATCCGTCCATCCCCTCGGCGGGCTCCGGGATGGAGGTGCATCCCCTCGGCGGGCCGGCTCTCCGGCTCTGCCCCGGGATGGAGGTGCATCCATCCATCCCCTCGGCGGGCCGGCTCTCCGGCTCTGCCCCGGGATGGAGGTGCATCCATCCATCCATCCCCTCGGCGGGCCGGCTCTCCGGCTCTGACGCTCCCTGCTCTCCCCGGCAGCTCCGAGTGGCCGGTGCAGCGGAAGCTGCGGGAACTCTTTGCCGTCCCGCGGTGCGTGGTCAGCGTGTTCAGCCTGTTCCTGGTGGAGCTGATCCGCTTCCTCGGCGAGGCCGTGGTGCAGGTGAGCCGCCCTGTTCCCGCGGAGCCGCGGCCGGAGCAGCTCTGGGGATGGCAGAGTCCCTCATACCGGGAGCAGGAGCCTCCACTGCTGCACGTTTCCCTCCCGCAGCGGGATTTTTGTGCCTCGGCCCGTGTTTGGTGACTCCTGCTGGCGAGCGCCCCTCAAACACGGCGTTTCTTTCACCCCAATGCAGGCGCTGGTGGTCGGCGTGCTGACGGCCGTCGGTGAGCACGTGCTGCAGCCGCTGCTGGCGGCGTTGCTGCACAGCCTGCTGCAGCCGCTGCTGCTGTTCGTGCAGAAGGTGCTGGGCGGCGTGCGGGACCTGGCGGAGCCGCTGCTGGACGTGCTGGCGCGGCTGTGCTCGCAGCTGGCCGTGCTGCTCCGCGCCGTGCGCCTCGTGGAGATCCGCCTGCGCCCCGAGCTGCGCGCCGGGCCTGCCGACTGAGGGCGGCCCGGGTGCCCGGATAAGATAAGATAAGGAAGAGGAATCCCTGGGCATCGAGGAAGAGCGGGAGCAGCTGCAGCCCGGAGGGGCCGTTGTCTCCATGTGTGTCCGGGCAGGGGGCAGCACATGGCGTGCTGGGAGGCGCTTTGGATCTTCTAGTTCTGCAGATATCTCCTTAATTTAATTAAATTCCAGTTTTATCCATTGGAGCATTGCGGCAGTGAGGTGTTTTTCCTCTCCCTGCCTGGAAAACTCGGCTTCTCACTGAGTAGGATCTCCCTGTGCAGTGTCTTGCCATCGATGGGCTCCACGGCTGGGGTGGTGTCCAGGGCCTGTGCCTCGGGCACTGTGGGAGGTGACAGCTTCTGCCAGCTTCCAGCTCTCTGGAATGGTCTCCAGAGCCATGGTAAGGGACACACTGGGATTTGGGGATATTGAAAAACAGGGATCACAATATAATAACCACCTCTGTGTTCCTAGCACCTGGTTCTGCTGTATGATTTGGGTCACGTATTCCTATCGGGAGGAGGCGGCCGAGGAGCCAAACGGCGGCAGCAGAGCTCTGGGTGTGTTTTACAGACCTTGGAGGGACTGAGCTGTGTTGGGGGCTCCCCCGCCCCAGCCTCAGCTCTCTCTGCCCTTTCGCCGTTCCAACAACGCTGCCTCCCGGGAGCGTCTCCCCCGCTGGCGCAATCCCCGTGTTCCCGATGATTCCATGCCCAAAGCCCTTTGCTTTTTATGGGCAGGAGCAGCATGTTTGGAGCTTCCCCGGCTGTAAGATCATCCGCGGGCCAGCGCCGGGGCCGGAGCGCTCCCGCTGGGGGCCAGGCTGGCCGGGCTATTTGGGGGGTGCTGAGTTCACGGAGCCGTGACAGGACGTTCCCTGGGTGCCGCGAGGGGCCGGGCGCTGGGAGCCAGCCCCGGGGAGCTCGGGCTCGGGTGACCAAGGGCAGAGCGGGAATGGGCACTGGGAGCTGCTGGGCAGCGGGAAGCAGCCGGGCCGGGCAGGGCCGCACGTGGGCACCAACAGGAGCAGGCACAGGGACCGGATCCAGGACGTCCTGCAGCACAGGCACCGTGCCACGACAGCCACACGCAGGGACTGGAGCTCCCCAGGACACTGGGGACACACGATTCTCCCTGGGCACTTCCTCCCTTGCTGGGGCGCAGGCCTGGCCTGGCCACTGCTCCCGTGACCTCTCCCTGGGGAAACAAACCCGAGGAGGGAAGGGCAGAATTGATGGGGGGTTTCTCATTGCTTTGATTTAGCTGGCGAATCACTTTAATGTTTGAAGTGGTTTTAGTGAAATTTGGCTGCTCTGGAACCAGGAATTCCCCGGTACAGTTTCTCCTTTTTGTCTGAAGCTCTCCCAGTGAAAGGCCCAGTAAGTGAAGAGAGCTGGGAAAGTTCAGCGCTGGTGGTGTCATCTTTGACCTCCATCCGTCATGCAGCGGCGGGAGCGGAGGGCGGGGAAAGCCGCGGGTGGGAGCGGCCGCCCCCCGCAGCCCGTCCCGCCGGGATCCCGGCAGCTCCCGGTTCCGGCCGCTCGGAGTTCGGGCTGTGCATCCAGCGGGAGCGTGGGGTTCAGAGACCCCCACGGCATTTCGGGGTGCACAGGGGGAGGGGGAGGTCTGGCCATGGGCTCACCAGGAACAACACCTCTTTTCTTGCTCAAAACACGCCCGAGGTGCGCGGAGCCGCACCGGGGCCCGGTGCCGGGGGCCAGCGGCGCTGCCCCGGGCTGGCAGGACAATGTCCGGTGACCCGCAGGGGCCAGCGCCGTGCCGGGACAAGGACATTTCGGGGCTGGCAGCGCCCCCGCATTGCTGCTCCCTGAGATCACGGCTCCGGCGCCCGGCCGGGCACACGCGGCCGGCCCCAGCAGTGCCTCCCCGGCTCGGAGCCGCTCCAGCGCCGGCAGCGCGGTGCCTGCGGCCGGGGCTCCGCGGAGCCCGGGGCAGCCCGGCCGAGCCCGGCCCGGCCCGGAGCGGCCGCAGGAGGGGGCGCGGGCCCGGATCCAGCCGGCTGCAGCGGGAGCGGAGCCAGGGCCGAGCGCGGCCTCCTCCGTTCTTCCCTAAATAGCCGGCGGCGGGCAGGAGGATTAGCCGGGGCATTCCTCGGCCACCGTCCTCCCACCGCCGCCGAGCTCCCCAGCTCCCCCGGCCGCGGGATTCCTGCTCCTCCCTCACGACGCCCGTGCCCTGCTCCGCGGGGCGCCCACAGCCACCCGGGCCCGGCCGCCTTCCTCCCGTTTGGCAGCGGCCTTTGGGCTTCCCCGGGCACGCCCGGCCCCGCCGGTGGAGCCTGGGGCCCTTCCGAGCCTCTGCCCGTCCCCAGGGGTCACAGCGGTGCCAGCCCGGGGACAGAGCCCAAGGACAGGGTTCGGGGACAGAGCCTGGGGACAGTGCCCAGGGACAGAGCTCGGGGACAGAGCCTGGGGACTGTGCCCAGGGACAGAGCTCGGGGACAGAGCCTGGGGACTGTGCCCAGGGACAGGGTCCAGGAACAGAGCCCAGGGACAGAGCCCAGGGATGGTTCCTGGGGACGGTGCCCAGGGACAGTGCCTGGGGACAGGGCCAAGGGACAGGGCCTGGGGACAATGCCCAGGCAGCCCTGTGTGGGGCCAGGCCTGGCTCTGGGTTCTGTGGGATTGGACCCAGGCCAGCCTGGGTTCTGTGGGATTGGACCCAGGCCTGGCTCTGGCTTCTGTGGCATTGGGATTGGGATTGGGATTGGGATTGGGCCCAGGCCTGGGCTGGGTTCTGTGGGATTGGACCCAGGCCCGGCTCTGGGTTCTATGGCGTTGGGCCGAGCCCAACTGTGGAGCTCAGCTCTGGAGTGTGGGATGAGGCTGTGAGGGAATGCCCTGTGCCCGCAGCGGGTCCCACTGAGGGTCACACCAAGGCACTGGAGCAGTGGGATGGATGGACGGATGGACGGACAGATGGATGGATGGATGGATGGATGGATGGATGGATGGATGGATGGATGGATGGATGGATGGATGGAGAATGAGCCTTTGGAAGAAGCTGGGAACGGCTCTGTGGTTTGGTTTCCTGACACCACCCTCCTTCCCATGGGCTGAGGGAAGCTGAAGCAGAGCACGAGTCAGCCTTTCCCATTGGGATATGCCTCCCAGGCACTCTCCTTGATGGAGGTTCTGCATCCCAGCTTCTCCATCCCTGTTCTCTGTCCCTTCCGTACAAGTTCACCCACTGCAGGACCTGACTGTGCACACCCTCATCCAAACCCTCCCAGACTGCTAAACCATTTCCATATATCCTCTTTTCCCCACATTTCAAGCGCAGGTTTCCCATCCTCACAGAGGCTCCGGCACCTCCAGGGGCTGTTCTCATATCCCCCGTGTTTTGTCTCTTCCCAGACCATCCCAGCTCTCCCCCCAGGGCTTTCTCAGGGAATTCACGGTGGTGAAGCCGGTGTGGAGTCTGTGTCCAGGGCCCCGTGGTGGCTGTGGAGGGCGGAGGGGATCGATAACAGGCACGCCAATAAAATTCCCTCTCCTTTGCCCAAATCCCGAGGCAATCCTCCCCGGAGCTTTGCTGGCCGGCGTGTGTGACAATGAGGCAAACATGGCTGCAGCCAAAAAGCTGGCTAATAAATAACATGCGTTCCTAAATTCTGGGATTTGGAAGTGTCTGAAGGTCCTGCTAATAAATATCCAGCTGGGAAGTGTGTTAAAATCAGAATTTTTACCCAATTTGGGATCTGCTCTCACCGACAGCTGGGAGTGGGACAAGAGCATTGGGGAATGGAGATGTTGTCTGTCAGTGCTGTCTGAGCAGAGAAACCCCTAAATGTCCACAGTTTGGGCAAAATCAGCGGGATTGAGGGACTGGGGAGGTCGAGACAGGAAAGCAGGAATTGGGAGGGGGCTTTGCCTTATGCTAAATACAGGCAGAGAAGAGGATTCAGCTGCAACTTGTCAATGGCTTTAAAAGACTGAAAACCTGGAAGAACTGAAAAAAGAAACAATGGGAATGGTGTGAGATGTGAAAAAAAGGGATTCGTGAGGGAATTGGATCTCGGAGGTCATTCAGCTCCTCTGGAAGGGGAGGAAAAGGGATTTCCATGAGCACTTCTGTAAGGAAATGCAATAAATCACTCCCAGAGCAGTGAGAGCTCGGGGCTCAGCTAACGTGAGAAAAGGCAGCTGTGCACTCAAAAGGTGGCTGGGTCAAGTGGGATTTGCTTCCCCAGGAATGGTCAGACGGGGCTGTGGGGGAAGAGGAGAATCGTCCCTGCCATGGGGAAAGCTGATGGAGGGCACAGAAAGAGCCTCAGGCTCCCCTCAGTCCTCTGGGCTCTGGTGGGCGTTGTTGGGCCACGGCCGGGACAGCGGGAGCTGCTCCGTGCTCTGGGACTGGGCACAAGTGCCCACCCCAGAGCCCCCAGTGCCCAACTCCAAACTGTATTTCATTCAAAAACCCTCACATTTCAGCCTCCACAAGTGCCCACCCCAGAGCCTTCTGATGCCCAACTCCAAACTGTATTTTATTCAAAAACCCCTCACATTTCAGCCTCCACAAGTGCCCACCCCAGAGCCCCCAGTGCCCAACTCCAACTGTATTTCATTCAAAAAAACCCTCACATTTCAGCCTCCACAAGTGCCCACCCCAGAGCCCCCCAGTGCCCAACTCCAAACTGTATTTTATTCAAAAACCCCTCATATTTCAACCTCCACAAGTGCCCACCCCAGAGCCTTCTGATGCCCAACTCCAAACTGTATTTCACTCTAAAAACCCCTCACATTTCAGCCTCCACAAGTGCCCACCCCAGAGCCCCCCGGTGCCCAACTCCAAACTGTATTTCATTCAAAAAAACCCCTCACACTTCAACCTCCTGAGGCAGTTTTGTTCAAAAAAACCCCCAACAAAATGACCCTCAAACTTTTTTTTTTTTTAAGCCCATCTAAACCCCCTTAACTTACATTTTAATAAAAATTTAAACATTTCAACCTTTCTGAGCCGCCCTTTGTTCAAAAAACCCTCTCAACCCCTGAGAGATATTTTATTAATGAGATAAAAATCTCATGCTTTCAGTGCGTGTTCCCCATATCTGGGCCCATTTTGCTCTCCAGACTGCGCGCTCCCAGCGCCGAGGGAGATTTAACGAGGGGAAAAACACGGCGGGCGGTTTTCCAAGGCATTCTGGGCTGCGCTTTTTCAGCCCGTGACTTCACTGCGGGGCCGTGTCCGCTGGCAGCGCTCCCGGCGAGGCTGGAATGATGGAATTATCTCACTGCCCGTAAATATCTGCGGCAGGCAGCCTGTGCCCGGCTCCCCGGGAGAGCGCAGCGCGGCCCCGGGATGCTCCCGCTGCCCTAATTTAGGCATTTCTGCGGGAGGATGAATCACGGCGCTGGAAGCCGTGGTTTCCCCGCAGGGATGCCGTGGGGCTGTCCGCGCTGAGCTCAGCCCGGCGTGTCACGGAGCAGCGCGGGGAATAGAGCCTGACGCTGCTGGGAGCCGTAAGGCGGGTCTGGGCCTGGGGACATTCCCTGCCGATGGGGTCACTCCTGTGCAGGCAGCCTGGGCACCGCAGCCGTGTACTGTATTTATAGCCGGGCCGTCACTGCGGACGCCGAGCCCGGGGATATTTTGGGATGATGCGGTCATGGCTTGGGGCACGGCTGGAGTGTGCCTGGGAGCGTGGAGAGAGGGGCCCGAGCCTGAGCAGGGCAGGGAATCAGGGAACGGAGCTGGGCAGGGGCTGAGCCTGGAGCAGAGGAGGCTCAGGGGGCACTTGTGCCTCGCACAGGAGGGGACATGTGCCTGCAGCGGGTTTGTCACAGAGCCCAGCCAGCCTGAGCCCTGAAACAACACGGGGCTGAGCTGATGGACTCTGGGGGAAGGTGCCAGGGCCAACGGGGACACATGGTAGGCTCCCCCTCCCCGGTACCTCAGCCAGGGGGACGGGAAGAGGGAATGTGCAGCCGGGAGCTTTGGGTAAAAGCAGCCCCCTGAGACCCCGAGAGAGAAACCCTGCGGGCTGTGCCCCACTGGACACTCTGCCTTCACTCGAGCGAAGCTGCAGGACTGCTCTGTGTCCTCTGTGCCTGCTCTGTGTCCCCTCTGTGCCCGCTGTGTCCCCTCTGTGCCCGCTGTGTCCCCTCTGCGATGCTCTGTGCTTTGCACAGCGGGATTTCCCTGCACTGTGGGGTCACTGTAGGGCCGGTATCTGCCTCGGTGACCCCAGCGGGTCCAGCTCAGGGGGTCTCTGAGTGGGCACCTGTAACTGAGCCTGCGGCTCCATGGCAGCCCGGCCCTTCCACTGGGCCACACTGACCAGCTGGGAAAGGCTGGGAGTGACCAGGAGTGACCAGGGGGCGACGAGGGTGATCAGGCACTGACCAGGGCACGATCAGGAGTGACCAGGCAATGACCAGGCACTGAGCAGGAGTGACCAGGCAGTGACCAGGGGTGACCAGAGGTGATCAGACAGTAACCAAGCACTGATCAGACATGACCAGGAGTGATCAGACAGTGACCAGGGCACTGATCAGACATGACCAGGGGTGCACACTCGCCCCCGCCGCCGCAGTCCCGCCTCGGCTTTCCCGCCTTTCCCGCACACGTGACTCTGCCTTTCCCGCGCGCGCGTGCGCAGTGCGGCGCGGGGCGCCCCGGTGGGCGGGGCCGGCGGCCGGCGCGCGCCTGAGGACGTGGCGCTTTCCAGCCAATCAGCGCCCCCGTCCCCGGCAAGGTGGGCGGGGCCGGAGGGAGCGAGGCCGGAGGAGGGCGCGGGAGGCGGGGTGCGGGATGGGGGCGGGCAGAGGGGCGGAGTGGCGGCAGAAGTGACCAATCGGAACGCGCATCGGAGCGGAGGAGGAGGCGTGGCCCGCCCGTGATTGGTGGGCGGGGAGGGCGCGCGGGGGGCCGTGCGGCGTGGCGCGGCGCCGACTTCCGGTGCACGGAGCGGCGGCGGCAGCGGCGGCGGCGGAGGGGACGGTGAGGGCCGGGAAGGGACCGGGATGGGCACCGCGGCCGGGGCCGGGGCCTGGGGCCGGGGAAGCGGCGGGAGCAGCTCTGCGGGGCCGCTGCGGTGTGGCGGTAACGCGGCGGCAGCGCCGGGCCCGGTCTCCATGGGAACGGGCGGGAGCGGCGGCGCCGCCGCGTCCGCGGCTCCTGCGGCCCGTCCCGCTGCGCGGTGCATGACCAGGCCCAGGGCGGGTGGGCTGGGCCGATCGCGACCGCCGGTCCCGGGGACGGAGCCCCGTCCGCATCTCGCGGCCAGGGCGGGACCGGCCCGCGGGAATCCATCGCCTGCCCCGGGCGTTATCCGTGGGGATAACGGGCTGTGAGACCACCGGGACACCGGGATAGCGGGCTGCGGGACCCCCCGGAAAGGGCATGCGAGACCCCCGGGACACCGAGATAACGGGCCGTGGGACCCCCGGGACACCGGGATAACGGGCCGTGGGACCCCCGGGACACCGGGATAACGGGCCGTGGGACCCCGGGACACCGGGACGCTGGGCTGTGGGACCCCCGGGACACCGGGATAACGGGCCGTGGGACCCCCGGGACAGCGGGACACCGGGCCGTGGGACCCCCGGGACACCGGGATAACGGGCCGTGGGACCCCCGGCATAGCGCGCTGTGGCACCCCCGGTGCCGCCCCGCGCGGGGCTCTGGGCCCAGGAGGTGCCACCCCCGCCCCTGCTCCTCTCCCGCAGCTCTCGGTGCCCCCAGAGCGCCGGGCTGGTTTGGGGCAGGACCAGCCCGTTGTGGCTCCCGGTGTCTCCCCCGCATCCGTCCCAAGGCTGGAGTTCCCCTCGCCCTCGCCGTGCCCGGGGTGGCACCCTGGGGTCCCAGTTAACTCTTCCTGCCTGCCTCCAATGGGATTCAGCCCCTGAAAAGCCACAGCAGGCCGATTCCCAAGCCTGAACAAACTGTGTTGCCTGTGGGGGGGTTTATAGGATCCTGCTGGCCTCCCACATGGGAAATGTGTGTCCAGAGGGGCTTCTTCCCATCAGCTTCCTCTAAATGGCACCACAGTCCCAAGCCCAGTGCAGGATCCTGAATTCCTCTCTCAGTATCCTAGCAAACTGGATAATGGGAATTCTGGGTTTTTCCATCAATATTTCAGCAAACCCACCTGAAACCCCGAGTTTCTCCATCAATATCCTTGCAGTCTCGAGGTCCTCCATCCGTATCCCACCCAGCCCTGCTGGAATCCCGAGTTCCTCCCCAGCTGAGGGTCTGGGCCCCCATTCTGACCCCACATCTTCCCCCCGCTGGTTCCTGCTCCCCGCTCCCTGCAGCCCACCCAGAGACCCTTTATCCTGGAGGAAAGGGCCAAGGCCCCTTGTGAGGAGGGGGCTCTGCTTTCCCTCGGGCTGGGATCCCCGCAGGGAGTGCAGGCCCATCCCTTGGTCAGCAGGAGCTGCTGGCGCTGCCAGGTTTTCCTGGGGAATTCTTTGTGGATAACTGTGGTTTGTGGGTTTGGGTGTCTCTGAGCACCTTTCCTGGCACTGCCCGGAGCTGGGATTGTCCCTCTCCGATCACTTCCAAGCGCCTGCAGGCTCTGTGTGGACACTGGCAGATAACATCGGGCTGTTTGACCCGCTCCAGGTCACGCTGTGCTCCAGGCTGGGGTCACAAACACTCAAAAAGTGACTTTTACTCCTTGTAACCCAATTCCCCTCACCATGCCCCCTCCTCCCCCACTCCCAAGGAATTGAAGCTTGTGGATTTTCTGAATGGTCTGATAAATCCTCATTCAAAAACGGGAAGGAAAGGGCTTTTCCATGTCCTGTCCCCCATGTCCTGCCACCACTGCCTTGGTTTGATGTGAGACCAGTCCCAGGTCACTCCTGGTCATTGCTGGGTCACTCCCAGGGCAGAACTCCTTGGTGTGAGTTCAGGTTAAAGGGCTGAGGGTCAGGCTAAAGGGGGTTTTAAACCGCAGACTTTAGGAGATAGGGAATGGCAATACCTGGGTTTACATTTATGTTCAAGAGCTCTGGATGGGGGAGACCTGGATATAAATTTAAAGGGCTAAGACAGGGAATACCTTGGGTTTAAATTTTTAGGTTAAAACAGTAGGGATAGGAATATATTGAATTCAATTTGCATTTAAGAGCTCTGGATGGAGAAGACCTGGATGTAAATTTAAAGGGGTAAGATGGGGAATATCTTGAGTTTAAATTCAGGCTAAAGCACTTGGGATGAGGAATATATTGAATTGAATTTGCATTTCAGAGCTCTGGATAGTGACTATCTGGATTAAATTTAGAATGAAAGAGTTAAAACCCAGAGATATCTTGATTAAAATTTAAGGCTAAATACACCAGGATGATGGATACCTGGACTGAAATTTAAAGGGGTAAGGATGGGGAATATATTGAATTCAATTTGCATTTAAGAGCTCTGGATGGGGAGGACCTGGATATAAATTTAAAGGGGTAAGGATGGGGAATATCTTGGGTTTAAATTTAGAAATTTAAAGGGGTAAGGATGGGGAATATATTGAATTAAATTTGCATTTCAGAGCTCTGGATGATGACTATCTGATTAAATTTAGAATGAAAGAGTTAAAACCCAGAGATATCTTGATTAAAATTAGAGGCTGAATACACCAGGATGATGGATACCTGGACTGAAATTTAAAGAGATCAGGATGGGGAACACCTGAACCTGAGATGGGATCTAAGCTGGATCCCAGTGACGAGCATGGGGAGCCCCTGGGTTCCTGCTGGGATCCAAAGGGATGAGCCCCTGGGTCCAGGCGCCCTCCGTGGCTGCCAGGCCCGTTTGGGTGGTTTGGCCAGGCAGGTGCCAGCGTGGGCATCGGCTCTGCGGGGGAGGATTCACCCACAGCGGGGCTGGGGGCGCGTGCACGTCCTCCATTCCTCCATCTGCATCCACTTCCCTCCCTCCTTCCCCCCTGTGCCCAGCCTGGACCCCTGCCCAGCCCAGCTGCCGCTCTGAGGGCTCTGGGATGGGGTCGGGAGAGCTCTGGGGAACGGGACATGGCCCACGCGCATGGGGCTGGAAATGCCCTGTGCCATTATCTGGGTTAATTAATCCCTGTGCCCCGATAAGCTGCGTCAGTGAATGCCTGTGCCCTGATAATCCGTGTCAGTGAATCACTTTTGCCCAGATAACCCATATCAGCTCATTACGGTGCCCTGATAATTAGGATCAGTTAATCAATTTGACCTGAGAATATTCATCATTTTCCCCCATAATTTGCATTTATTAGTCATTTATGCCCACACAAATCTGCACTAATTCTCCATTTTCCCAAATAACGTGCAGTAATTCCCCATTTTTTCCCAGACAATCTGCATTAAATCATCATCTTTGCCCAGACAGTCCACATTTATCATTTCACCCAGATCGTCTGGATTAATTAGTCATTTTTGCTCCCATAATCTGTATTATTATTAATCTGTTTTTTCCCCAGTAACACACCCTAATCCCCATTTCTCCCCGGATAGTTTGCCCTAATCCCCAATTTTTCCAAGATAACCGGCCCTAAACCCTATTCTTCCCAAACAACCCGTCCCATGGCAGTGTCCCTGTCCCAGTGTCCCTGTCCCGGTGTCCCTGTCCCATGGCGATGTCTCTGTCCCATCATGGTGTCCTTGTCCCACAGCAGTGTCCCATGGCGGTGTCCCTGTCCCACAGCGATGTCCCTGTCCCACGGCAGTGTCCCTGTCCCATCATGGTGTCCCTGTCCCGGTGTCCCCATCCCATAGCAGTGTCCCTGTCCAACCATGGTGTCCCTGTCCCCACGTCCCTGTCCCATGGTGGTGTTCCGGTCCCATCATGGTGTCCCTGTCCTGATCCCTGTCCCACGGCAGTGTCCCTGTCCCTGTGGTCCCTGTCCCACACTGGTGTCCCTGTCCCACGCTGGTGTCCCTGTCCCACATTATTGTCCCAGTCCCTGTCCCAGGCTGGTGTCCCTGTCCCACATTATTGTCCCTGTCCCACGTTGGTGTCCCTATCCCACATTAGTGTCCCAGTCCCTGTCCCACATTATTGTCCCAGTCCTACGTTGGTGTCCCTGTCCCACGTTGGTGTCCCTGTCCCACATTGGTGTCCCTGTCCCACGTTGGTGTCCCTGTCCCACGCTGGTGTCCGTGTCCCACATTAGTGTCCCAGTCCCTGTCCCACATTATTGTCCCTGTCCCACGTTGGTGTCCCTGTCCCACATTGGTGTCCCTGTCCCACATTATTGTCCCTGTCCCACACTGGTGTCCCTGTCTCACGTTGGTGTCCCTGTCCCACATTATTGTCCCTGTCCCACGCTGGTGTCCCAGTCCCACGCTGGTGTCCCTGTCCCTGTGGTCCCTGTCCCACGCTGGTGTCCCAGTCCCACGCTGGTGTCCCTGTCCCTGTGGTCCCTGTCCCACGCTGGTGTCCCTGTCCCACGCTGGTGTCCCTGTACCCCAGTCCCTGTCCCACGCTGGTGTCCCAGTCCCACGCTGGTGTCCCAGTCCCACGCTGGTGTCCCTGTCCCACGCTGGTGTCCCTGTACCCCAGTCCCTGTCCCACATTACTGTCCCTTCCCACGCTGGTGTCCCTGTCCCACGCTGGTGTCCGTGTCCCATGCCGGTGTCCGTGTCCCACGCTGGTGTTCCTGTCCCACGCTGGTGTCCGTGTCCCACGTTGGTGTCCCTGTCCCACGCCGGTGTCCCTGTCCCACGCTGGTGTCCCTGTCCCACGCTGGTGTCCCTGTCCCACGCCGGTGTCCGTGTCCCACGTTGGTGTCCCTGTCCCACGCCGGTGTCCCTGTCCCACGCTGGTGTCCCTGTCCCTGTGGGCCCTGTCCCACGCCGGTGTCCGTGTCCCACGCTGGTGTCCCTGTACCCCAGTCCCTGTCCCACGCTGGTGTCCCTGTCCCACATTATTGTCCCTGTCCCACGTTGGTGTCCCTGTCCCACGCTGGTGTCCCTGTACCCCAGTCCCTGTCCCACGCTGGTGTCCGTGTCCCACATTACTCTCCCTGTCCCACGCCGGTGTCCCTGTCCCTGTGGGCCCTGTCCCACGCCGGTGTCCGTGTCCCCGCAGGCAGCCCCGGCACGATGCGGTTCCCGCGGCTCCTGCTCTGCGTGGCCGTGTGGGCGCTGTGCGGCTCGGCCAAGCCCACGGAGCGCAAGGAGCGCGTGGTGCGCGAGGCGCCGCTCAGCGCCCGCGAGCACGACGACGCCCAGAGCTTCGACTACGACCACGACGCCTTCCTGGGCGCCGACGAGGCCAAGAGCTTCGACCAGCTCACCCCGGAGGAGAGCAAGGAGCGCCTGGGGTAAGGACGGCATCGCGGCCCTGCCCGGAGCGGGCGGGCACGCGCGGGCACGCTCCCCCTGCGGGAGTTCCCCAGAAAGCCGCCCGGAGCCGTTTCTGTGCTCGGCGTTCCCCGAACTCCAGAGCAGACGGGGGCTGTGTGCTGTGCTGCGCTCGCTCCCTGTTCTCTGGGTGCCTCTGCAGCCCCTGGCATCACTGGTGTTTCTCAGCCGGAGGTTGGTTGGCAGTTGGGAAAACTCAGCCTGTATGGAGATTCCCCATCCAGTGTCTCCACTGGGACTCCAGGATGGCCGTGCCTGCCCTGGGATCCGGCCGTTCCTCCCCTGGGATCCGGCCATGCCTGCCCTGGGATCCGGCCATTCCTCCCCTGGGATCTGGCCCAGGATGGTTCTGGGATCCGGCTGTTCCTCCCCTGGGATCTGGCCATGCCTGCCCTGGGATCTGGCCCGGGATGGTTCTGGGATCCGGCCATGCCTGCCCTGGGATCCGGCTGTTCCTCCCCTGGGATCTGGCTGTTTTCCTCCCCTGGGATCCGGCCCGGAATGGTTCTGGGATCCGGCTGTTCCTCCCCTGGGATCCGGCCATGCCTGCCCTGGGATCCGGCTGTTCCTCCCCCGGGATCTGGCCCGGAATGGTTCTGGGATCCGGCTGTTCCTCCCCTGGGATCCGGCCATGCCTGCCCTGGGATCCGGCCGTTCCTCCCCTGGGATCCGGCTGTTCCTCCCCTGGGATCCGGCTGTTCCTCCCCTGGGATCCGGCTGTTCCTCCCCTGGGATCCGGCCATGCCTGCCCTGGGATCCGGCTGTTCCTCCCCCGGGATCTGGCTGTTCCTCCCCTGGGATCTGGCCCGCGATGGCTCTGGGATCCGGCTGTTCCTCCCCTGGGATCCGGCCATTCCTCCCCTGGGATCCGGCTGTTCCTCCCCTGGGATCCGGCCATGCCTGCCCTGGGATCCGGCTGTTCCTCCCCTGGGATCCGGCCATGCCTGCCCTGGGATCCGGCTGTTCCTCCCCCGGGATCTGGCTGTTCCTCCCCTGGGATCTGGCCCGCGATGGCTCTGGGATCCGGCTGTTCCTCCCCTGGGATCCGGCCCGCGATGGCTCTGGGATCCACCCGGGCCGGGTGCCCCCGCAGCAGCTGCTGCCGCAGTTGTTCTGGGGCTCAGGCTGGCTCAAACCTGGGGCCTGCAGCCCCCAGCAGGGTGGGGGGCCTGGGGCACAGAGGCTCCCCGGGGAGCTCGGGATATTGTCAGGGTGCTGGGCTCCAGTCACCTTGGAACTGGGTGCCTTTGGCTGTCCAGCCTGGCCTTGGGCACTGCCAGGGATGCAGGGGCAGCCCCAGCTGCTCTGGGCACCCTGTGCCAGGGCCTGCCCACGCCCCCAGGCAGGAGTTCCTTCCCAAGATTCCACCTGAATCTCTCCTTTTTCAGTCAGACTTGATTTTTTCAGCCAAGTGTCCCAATGTTGCTCTGCTGCTGGGGCAGCACCTACCACAGCCCATAGTGAATTTTGGGATGTTTTTTGGAAATGGTGCTCCCTGATGGAAAAGAAAACTCAGCCACGTGTGGGTGCTGGGGTCACCTCCAAAATGAGCCAATTCCCACAGTGGGATGTGCAGGGCAGGGGCTGCCAGGTTCCATCCATCCCTATGGATTTTGCTGGCCTCTCCCAGCACTCCGTGAATTTCCTCCCTCCAGGGGCAATTTAAACTGGAAACCCCTTGATCCCTTGCAGCCAGGCCCTGATCGCTCCATGAGTTCCAAAACACAGGATCCAGGAGGCGTCTTGCCTCCTTTTCTGCCTCCTGGCAGAGTCAGAGGGAGTGCCTCGATGCCCCTGGAGCAGCGTCAGAAGGGAGGGAAGCTGGGCCTCCCCCGGCCTCTGCCGGTGCCAGGGCTGCGAGCCCAGAGCCCGTCACGCTCAATGCCATTGTTCTGCCGAGTTACCCAGAACGCCTTTGCACGGGGGATTTAGTGCCCCGCACACAAACAGCCCGGGGCTGTCCGCGGGGCAGCTCCGGCCGCCCCGAGCCCGGGGGCTCCGATAATCCCTTATCTCGGGGGGCTCCGTGAGCTCTGTGCTGCAGCAGGGGCCGCTTTTCCTGCGGGAGCTCCGCCTCGGCTCCCTCCCCTCCTGCCCCGGGGCCGCGGCCTGCCCGGTGCCTGCCCGGTGCCTGCCCGGCCGCTCGGTGTGTCCGGGGCAGTGCCCATCCCTTGGGGCGGGCAGGTCGGTGTGTCCGGGGCAGTGCCCGTTCCTTGGGGCGGGCAGTGGGGACAGGATCGGGCAGTGGGGACGGTGAGCAGCTGCTGCCCGGTGCCTGCCCGGCCGCTCAGTGTGTCCGGGGCAGTGCCCGTCCCTTGGGGCGGGCAGTGGGGACAGGATCGGGCAGTGGGGACGGGGAGCAGCTGCTGCCCGGTGCCTGCCCCGGTGTGTCGTGGAGCAGTGCCCGTCCCTGGCAGTGTGGGTCCCCTGGAGCAGGCAGTGGGGACGGGGCGCAGCTGCCGCCCGGTGCCTGCCCCGGTCTGTGTGTCCTGGTCCCTTGGAGCGGGCAGTGGGAACGGGAACGGGACCAGGAGCGGGCAGTGGGAACGGGGAGCAGCTGCCGCCCTCCCCAACATCTGCTGCCGCCCTCGCCGGGGCAGGACGGGCCCTTGGCACGGTGCAAGGCTTTGGTGGCCGCTGCCCTGGGAAAGCAGCCGCGAGCAGCTGGTGCCAGCCCCCGGCCGGGGTGGGGAGGAGGTTTGGGAGCTTCCTGAGCGCTGGAGAGGGTTTGGCTTCCCTGGGAAGCTGTGCCCTGATTAACCCCTTAGAAACTGCCCTGGACAAACCGCCTGGCCATCAACCCCTGCCGGCTCTCGTCCTCCGTTCCAGGGATTTTCCTCAATAAATCCCATGGATTGCCGGTGGTGTACCTTCTTGGGAGAGGGAAACACAGAATTTTTTCCCTGAAATAGGAAGGATTTAACAGATTTATTTGTGGTTTATATATTTACATGGACAAATGTTTAATATCCGTGTGATACTTTACATAATTCTATGCAGAATTTTATAATATTGACTGGCTTGTTATATATTTACGCAGAAAATTTTGAATACTTATGTGACATTTTGCATATTTCTGTGTTTGATCAGAAATATTGGAAGGGACGCTTTGCACATTGATATATAAAATTCTGAAATATTTCTATAATATTTTACATATTTGTGCATAAATTTGGGTGCTATTGCTGAGCTATTTTTTATATTTACATATTTATTTTATATGTTTCTCTTTAAAATCACTCAGGTCTCCAAGCCCTGCCCACTGCCCCCACTCTGGCCTCTCACTGTCAGAACTAAATTCCACATTTTCCCTTTTTTCATCCAGTCTCTCTCCAGCTTCTCATTGCCAGGAACATCCTTTGTGCCACAGAGGAGTTCCTGGTTTTCCTAGACCAAGGCAGTTCTGAAACACGGAAACCTGGGTGTGAGCACGGGTGGCTCCAGTGCCCGGTTTTCCCTTTGCGTCAATATTTTTGGAATTAATACTCCTAGCAGTGATCTAAAATTTTAAATTCCGTGTTTTCCACCTGTCTAAAATTCCTCAAATACCTGGGTTGGAGCTCAGGATTCCTGACCTGTTTTCCGTTAAACCTTCACGTTAGAGTTAAAAACCAGGATCCCGCTTCACCAGACAAAGGATTTTGGGAGCGTTGTCGGTGATTTTCATCGCAGGAGCCCCAAACCTGCCCAGCACGGAGCGGGAGCGCTCGGGGAGCGAGCGGATCCAGCAGCCCCCACCCCCCGGGCTCCATCTGCCCCTGGATCCCGCATTCCTGCCGGCCTTTCCTACAGCTGCTGCTAAAAATAACGGAGGCACGCGGCTCCGGGGGCTCCCGAGGCTCCGCGGCTGCGGCTCCGGTGTCTGCCCACCCGGCACCGGGGCTGCTCCCGCTCCTCCGGCACAGCCAGACCTCCCTGAACCTCCCCAGACTTCCCCAAAACCTCCCTGAACCTCCCTGAACCTCCCCGAACCTCCCCAGACCTCCCCAGACCTCCCCAAGCCTCCCCAAACCTCCCTGAACCTCCCCAAACCTCCCCAGATCTCCATGAACCTCCCCAAACCTCCCCAAACCTCCCTGAACCTCCTCAAGCCTCCCTGAACCTCCCCAGACCTCCCCAGACCTCCCCAGACATCCCCAAGCCTCCCCAGACCTCCCCAGACATCCCCAAGCCTCCCCAGACCTCCCCAAACCTCCCCAGACCTCCCCAGACCTCCCCAGACCTCCCCAAACCTCCCCAAACCTCCCCAGACCTCCCCAGACCTCCGCAAACCTCCCCAGACCTCCCTGAACCTCCCCAAGCCTCCCCAGACATCCCCAAGCCTCCCCAGACCTCCCTGAACCTCCCCAGACCTCCCTGAACCTCCCCAGACCTCCCCAAACCTCCCCAAGCCTCCCCAAACCTCCCCAGACGTCCCCAGACCTCCCCAAACTTCCCGGGTTTAGCAGAAATGTGCATCCCTGCTCTTTGCCCGGCACCAGCAAGGCGGGAGGACATACAGATGGAGCTTTCCTAAGGTTTAACAGGGAAGGTTTTCCCCTGAAACTCGTAACTCCTGAAGGAACCACAACCTGAGTGGTTCGAGAGCGGCCATGCTGGTGATTTCCATGTCTGAGCCAGTGTTTTCTGTGTCCACAACAGAGTTTTGGCAGCTGACCTTGCTTTTCAGCAGCTAACACAAATGTTGGTTTTAACGATAAACTTTTCAAATGGTTGAATTTGCAAATTCCATAACCACCTTAAGCTTTCTCCTGGCATCACCAGGAGAGGCAGAGCTGATATTCCCATTTTTAGTATAAATATGGTCCGTACTCATCACCTGCACCGTCTTGGTCGAAGGATGCATGGATGGGTCTTTCCCAGGGGCTTAAAAGGAAGCTTTTCCCCAAAATTCAGAATTTCTGAAGAAACCAAAACCTGAATGGTCCAAAAGTGGCCAAGCCAGGGATTTCCATGTCTGAGCTGAAGTTTTGGCAGCTGAACCATATGTTGGTTTTAAAGATAAACTCTCCAAATGGTTGAATTCCCAAATTCTGTAATGACCTCAACTTGCCCCCTCTGCCCCTTCCCATTCCCTCCCTGCTGACCTCTCATTTTTTTTAAACTTTTGCTGCATTTCTCTGTGTTTCCCACAGGAAGATTGTAGGGAAGATAGACGAGGATGGAGATGGGTTTGTGACAGTGGAGGAGCTGAAGGCCTGGATCAAGTTTGCCCAAAAGCGCTGGATTTACGAGGATGTGGAGCGCCAGTGGAAGGGCCACGACCTCAACGAGGACGGGCTTGTGTCCTGGGAGGAGTACAAAAATGCCACCTATGGGTATATCCTGGGTAGGTCCTGGCCCTTGGCATGGCCCTGTCCTGGAGCCAGCAGCTGGGATGTCCTGCTCTGCTTTGGGTCACCGAGGGTCGGTGGGGTGGAGGCAGATCAGGGTGGGCTTGTGGCATAGTGGTCAGTGGGGCTCATGGAGTGATGGTCAGCGGGTGGTCAGGGATCAGGATGGGCTCGTGGAGTGATGGTCAGTGGGGCTCATGGAGTGATGGTCAACGGGTGTCAGGGATTGGGATGGGCTCATGGAGTGATGGTCAGCGGGTGGTCATGGGTCAGGATGGGCTCATGGAGTGATGGTCAGCGGGGCTCATGGAGTGATGGTCAGTGGGGCTCATGGAGTGATGGTCAGCGGGATGGATGCAGATCCAGATGGGGTTGTGGTGGAAGGAGAGTTTGGGGCCTGGATTAGGGAGGCCCAGAGAAAGTTGTGGTTGAGAGTGTGCCGTGGTGCTGGGCTGGCGTTTGGCTGACCTGAGATGGATTTGTCCCCTGGGTAAGCGCAGGAATATGATGTAGGATGTGGCCTTGGTGTACGTGGGGCCAGCTGGAGCAGATGTCCCCAGTATATTACACTTAAAACCTCTAAAACTCTACAAATTGACCCCCTGGTGGCATTAGCAAAGAGAAATCCAAGGAAAAGAACCCAAAATACATGGAAATCTTCCCAATTGAAAGTTTACACACCCCACACCCTCCTTTTCCCCTCTGCAGCCACACTTGGGCATTATTAATGTCCCTGGTGACAAATGCTGCTCTGGGCTGAATCCAGGTGATTTTGGGATGAATGGCATGTGGGGAATGGGGGTTTCCAGCCCTCTGGAATTCCTGGCTTGTGGGGGAATTTGGGACCAGCAGGTGGAACCCACTGATCTGCAGCTGTGGAGCCACCTTGGTGTGTCCGTTGTGTCCCTACACCCCATAAACCACTAGCCGAGATTTCAGTTGCTTTCCCTTGTTCCCTTGTTAGACCCCAGAAGTCAGGGATTTTGGGACAGGTGGTGGGCCAGCAGTGAGGCATGGCCTCAGACATCCCTGGGAGTGAGGGAAGCAGCGGCTCTTTTGGGGTTAAAACCTGAAACCGTCAAGCCCTGTGCCAGCTCTGGCCTCCAGCACTGTAGGCTGGCCCGGGTGGAGGAGCTGCAGCTCTGGAGTGTCGAATCCACTCTAATTTCCTAAATATTGCCAAAAATAGTCAAACCGCTCAGCGGGATGTGCGGAGGGGGAGCCGCTGCACGGGAGGCTCCTCCATCTCCCTTGGGATCGGGGAGGATCTGGATTTGCTGTGCTGGTGGCCCGGGAGGGCCCTGTGACACCCCTGGGCTGGGGCAGCAGCTCCCCGAGCTCCCTTTGCCATGGGTGTCTGGGCTAATCTGCCTGTGTGGATCCAGCCTGGAAGGGGCAGAGAGGTCCTGGGAAGGGCTGAGCACTGTTTGAGGGGTCTGGGGTGGCCTTTCGGACCTGCAGGTGTTGGACGGGGAGAAGCGTGAGCATTCATGAGGAAAAGCCGTGACGAGAGAGCCCTGCACGGACGGAGCCCCGTGATGAGCTGGAGCAGCAGATCCCGCAGTCTGGCAGGGTGTGGGGGTGCCCAGCCCCCAGCACGGCCAGTTCCAGGGCTGGAGCAGCCCTGGAGCAGCTCTGGAGCAGCCCTGGAGCCCCGTGCAGCCTCCGCTCCTGCTGCTCCCACATACTTGTGTCCTTACGGAGCGCCGGGAGGATCCTGCTCACGCTCTGGCTCCGGCTCCTCTCGGCAGCAATGACTTTTCCACGGCTCCTTGCTGCTCAAATGTTCCCCTCCCTGGCCAGAGTGGGGCTGGAACGCCTCTGGAAGTGCCTCCTCAGTGTTGACCCCTGCCAAGGGATGCGTGGGGCCAGGCATTGCCCTCGGCTGCTCTGGAGGGTCCAGGATGTGCTGTTTTGTCAGCAAAACGAGGTGCCGGGAGTGGTTTTATTAATTAATTAATTACACACCAGGATGAGTCACTGGGTGGCCCCCAGAAGTGTCACGGAGCAGTGTGGGGTTCTGCTGGGGGGAGTCCTGGGAAGCAGGGAATATCAGGTGATAAACGTCCAACAGCTTAGCATCTGAGACTGGAAATTCCTTTGAAACTCCCTTCAAAATCAGAATATCATCATCATCACCACTCCTGTTTTTGTTAATTCCTCAATCCCATGGTGGGATCCAAAACCAGGACACAAGATGTTGGGTTGAGTTTGTGGCTTTGCTGCCATACTCTGAGCAAAACCCTCTGGCTCTGTCTGCTTCCGCTCCCTCTGCTTCCCCAAACCTCTCCCAGTCCGGGGACCAAGGCAGGCAGTAACTTTGGGGGCTTTGGGGGGCTTTAACCCTTTTTAACCCATCTGCCCCCCCACCACTCCCCCATCAAACCCATTAATTAGCCCAACAGCAATTAAGGAATTGTCTGTTAATGGCGCTGGTCCTGAAAGTTTCCTTGTTTGGGGCTATGCTGCTTCTCAAGGCAAAACATTGGGAACAGAGTGGGGAATTTGGGGTTCATTCTGCACCCAGGGCTGCCTTAAAGTCAAAATCTTTGGATATTTAATGGATGCTCCAGAGTTCCTTGAATCCTGAGCCCCTTAATCCAGGGCTCCCCAAAGCGTGCCTTTTGTCCCAGGTAACAGAGCAGGGCCACAGGGGCTTTGGGACCTTGTTAGATGGGGTCTGGCTCTGGTTGAAGTTGAGCAGAGCGTGGCAGTGTCCCCCAGGGTCCACGTTCTCCAGGGCTGCTGGACACTGCTGTGTCCCTAAGTCCTGTCCTGCTGCTGGCAGGGCTGTGCCAAGCGGCCACGCGTGCCCCGCGGTCCCACCCGGCCGCTGCCTGCTGGCCCTGCCACTGCCGGCAGCCAGCGAGATCCCCTTACACATTCCCCTCCCAAAATAGCTCCCGTTGAGCCTCTGGCCGAGCCGGCCAAAGCCCCCAGGGCCTGTCTTTTGGGGCCTCTCCCTGGGAATGCCATGGGCCCAGGGTTCCACAGTGGGCACGGCAGAGAAGGGCTGGCTGCGATTGAGCTTTGCTGGCAAAGCGTCAGGAGGTTGAGCTGAGAGGGAGGAAGTTGGGTTGAGTTTGAGGCTGGCTGGAGGATGTTGAGGTTGCATTGAGGAAGCTGAGGATGAGAAGGTTATGTTCAGGAGGTTGAATGGGGGAGCTTGAGGTTGGGTTGAGGTTGGGCTGAGGAGATCGAAGTCGTCTTGAGGTTGAAGTTGAGAGGAAGCTGAGGTTCGGTAGGGGAGGTTGAGGTTGAACTGAGGCTGTTGAGCGGGTTGAGGCTGTGTTGGTGGTCGCGGGTGCTCGCCCTGCCCAAGCTGACCCGGGTGCTCTCTGCTCCCCTCAGACGACCCGGACCCTGATGATGGCTTCAACTACAAGCAGATGATGGTGCGGGACGAGCGGCGCTTCAAGATGGCCGACAAGGACGGGGACCTGGCTGCCACCAAGGAGGAGTTCACGGCCTTCCTGCACCCCGAGGAGTACGACTACATGAAGGACATCGTCGTGCAGGTGGGGCCAGCGCAGAGGCGCTTTGGGGGTGGCACTGAGGGGCAGGAATTGCCTTGGGCCTGGCTCACGCTGGCACCTTCTTGCAGGAGACCATGGAGGACATTGACAAGAACGGCGATGGTTTCATTGACCTGGAGGAGTACATTGGTGAGACACTGGTGCTGCTGCTCCATGTCCTGTCCATGTCCCCTCAGTGTCCCTGTCCCCTGGGAGCCACTGCCACCGTGTCCTTCTCAGTCCTCCCCCTCACAGAATGTTCTTCTCTCTCTCACCTTCCACCCGCCCCTAGGCCTCCACCGAGGATTTTCGGGTGAAATCATCACCCAGGTGGTGCTTTGGGGTTTTGGGGTTGATTTAGGGAACTCAAGGCTTTGGGTCAGTCCTTGGGGTGGGGACGGGGCCGGGGGCTGATGCTGATCCTGCTGTCTCCCAGGTGACATGTACAGCCAGGACGGTGATGCTGATGAGCCTGAGTGGGTGAAGACGGAGCGGGAGCAGTTTGTGGAGTTCCGGGACAAGAACCGGGACGGGAAGATGGACAAGGAGGAGACCAAGGATTGGATCCTGCCCTCGGACTACGACCACGCCGAGGCTGAGGCCCGGCACCTCGTCTATGAGTCCGACCAGGACAAGGTGGGCCAGCAGCTCTGGGGGGATTTGGGGAGCAGGAGGAGTGGGGAGACAGCGGGACGGGGAAATAGCGGGATGGGGACACAGCGGGATGGGGAGAGTGGGGAGACAGCGGGATGGGGAGACGGTGGGACGGGGAAGTGGCGGGATGGGGACACAGCGGGATGAGAGGAGTGAGGAGACAGTGGGACGGGGAAATAGCGGGATGGGGAGATGGGGCATAACGGCATGGGGACACAGCGGGACGTGGCGTTCCCTGCAGGACGGGAAGCTGACGCGGGAGGAGATCGTGGACAAGTCAGACCTGTTCGTGGGCAGCCAGGCCACGGACTTCGGGGAGGCGCTGGTGCGGCACGACGAGTTCTAGGCTCGAGCCGGCAGCGCTCGTGGGCTCCGTCCCTGGCCGAGGCCGCTCCTCCGCGGAGAAACCCCATCCCGGCTCCCGGGGACGGGGTCGGGAAAGCCACACTCCCCCGGCACCTGGGGCTCGTCTCGGTGTGGGTTTTCCCCGGATTTTAACGACTTTTGGGTTATTTTTGTATGTTTTGGTTTTACCACGTGTGGGAACAGCTCCCCTGGCGCGGGGGCAGCGACGGGGCTGCCCGGGGCTGTGGGGCCCCGGGGGCCTGGGGGGACTGGGGAATTCACAGAGGGATTGCGATTGGAATTGCAGTTGGAATAAAAGTTAGAATTGGAATTGGAATTAAAGTTGAAATTGGAATTAAAATTGGAATTTGAATTGGGCTGAAATTTGAATTAAAAATGGAATTGGAATTAAACATTGAAATCAAAGTTAAAAATGGAAGTTGAAACGGAATTGGAACCAAATAAGTGAAATTGGATTAAATGGAAACAGTGATGTGAAATTGGAATGAAAAGTGAACATCGAAAACCCCAAAGCCGTCAGAGCAGCCGCAGGGCCCAGGGGGTGACCTGGAGGTGACCCCAGGGAGGTTGGACCCTCCTCCCCTGTCGCTGCCCCCCGGGATCTGGGCGAGACCCCTGCCCCAGCCCCCTCCAAGTGCCTTGAATCCCCCAGACCCCTGGGGGAGGGCCTCATCCCACCCCGCTCTGGGACAATGCCCCAGGTCTTCTCTCTTTGTCGTTTGTCCCCCTGCAGCCACCAGAGCTGCGTGGAATCGGGCCCGGCCATCTCCAAATCCCCAGGTTTTCCCTTAAATCCTTTCCCAAAGGTTTCCAAGGCCTGACCGGATCCTCCCATCTCCTCCTCCTCTTTCTACTCCTCCTTTTCCTCCCCTCCCTAAATCCAGTGTAAGTGGGTCGGGAATAAGGCCCCATGCAGGGCTTGGGAATCTGGGGATGCTGGGGGTGATCTGGGAATGTCAGGGTTCGTTTGGGACACCGGGGATGATTTGGGACAGCAGAAGGGATTTTTGGAAAGCCTCTGGTGCAGCCACCCAGCCCTGCAGCAGCCCCTCTCCTGACGTCCCCCCGCTCCCAGCCGCGAGGATTTGGGACAACTCCAAACACGGATTTTCCGCCTCCTCCGGGTTTTCTCCTCGGGCTGATTGAAGGGATCCGGATCGGTTGGAACTCAATAAAGGTGTTCACCCCCCGATGGGCCGAGGGGGACGGACCCCAGTTCCCTGTGTCCCCCTGAACTGGGGTCTGGGGAAGCCCCCTTGGGCTGAGCCCGGAGGGTCCGGGGAGGGGGGAACTGCTGGGGTTGTGGGACACACGAGGCCTGTGGGAGTTCTGCCCCTGGCGCCTGGGGGGCTCAGCCCCACAGAGGGAATCCAGCCCCTTGGATGGGGGGCTCAGTCCCACCCTCACCCCACAGAGGGCGGGCCCAGCCCCAGCCCCATGGATGGGGGCCCTTGGTCCCACCCCAGCCCCACAGATGGAGATGGGTGGCACCATCCCACCTCCCTGCCCTCCCTGTGTGTGAGGGGGACAGGGGAGCCGGGTCCCACCATGGCACCACCGTGGAGCACAGCCACCTTCGGGACCCATCCTGCCCCACCGTGGGGCACAGTTTCCCCTGGGACCCACCCTCTGTCCCTGCCGTGGGGCACAGCCACTCCCAGGACCTGTCCCACCCAGCCATGGGGCACAGCCACTCCTGGGACCCCCATCCCACCCAGCCATGGGGCACAGCTCCACCAAGGCCTCCATCCCATCCCACCATGCGGCACAGCCAGCCCCAGCCACCCCATTGCCACCCTGCTGTGGGGCACGGTGCCCCTGGGTGCCCTGTCCCACAGTCCCAGGTGCTCAGGGGTCCCTGGGTGCCCATGCCGTGGGTGCCCTGTCCCAAGGGTCCCTGGGTGCCCGTGCCGTGGGTGCCCCGTCCCACAGTCCCAGGTGCTCAGGGGTCCCTGGGTGCCCATGCCGTGGGTGCCCCGTCCCAAGGGTCCCTGGGTGCCCGTGCCGTGGGTGCCCCGTCCCACAGTCCCAGGTGCTCAGGGGTCTCTGGGTGCCCATGCTGTGGGTGCCCTGTCCCAAGGGTCTCTGGGTGTCCATGCCGTGGGTGCCCCGTCCCACAGTCCCAGGTGCTCAGGGTCCCCGTTGCGCTCAGACCGCGGCCATGGTTTATTGTCCCACCCGCGCTACATCCTAGGCTGGCCGGGGCCCCCGGCCCCCAGGGCAGAGCCAGCCCCATGGGGGGCAGCTGGGGGCAGCCGGGGGTCCCGGGGGCTGGGGCGGTGCCGGAGCCCCTCAGCTGGGGCCGACCTGGCTGGAGGACACGGAGGAGACCTCGGTGCGCTGGGCCGAGCTGGACACGTCGGAGTCGTCTGACATGGGCCGCCCGCACACCGTCTCCATGATGCAGGCGCGGAACTGCGGGCACACGCGTGACACGGGGTCACGGGACGGGGGACAGCTCAGCCTGGGGTCCCACCGCTCCTGTGTCCGGCCCTGGCACTGTCCTCACACCCTCAGATGCCACACTGGCCCCATCTCCTGTCCCTGGGGTCGCGGTACCCCCAGCCGTGCAAGTGTTCCTGGGTGCGCCATCCCCAGGTGTCCCTGGTCCCCCAATGTCCTTGGGCACCCCTGCATGTCCCCGCTGCCCCAATGTCCTGGGGAGTCCCCATCTTCTCTGTGTCCCCCTTGCCAATGTCGTCCCCTTATCCGAGTGTCCTGAGGTGTCCCCTCACACGGGTATCCACCCCTGGGTGTTCCCCGTGCTGGGGTCCCCCTGAGCGTCCCAGGTCCTCAGATATCCTTGGGCAGCCCTGGATGCCCCCATCACCAGTGTCCCTGGGTGTCCCCTCCCCGTGTCTCTGTCGCGGTGTGGCTGGTGTCACCTGTTTGTTCATGAAGCAGTAGATGATGGGGTTGTAGACGCAGGAGCTCTTGGAGAAGAAGGCAGGGATGGTGACGAGGCGCAGGTCGATGCCGTGCTCGCGGTTGTTCACCATGTACATGGCCAGCGCCGCGTAGGGCACGTAGCACATGCAGAAGGAGCCCACCATGACCACGACCATGCGCGACACCTCCCGCTCCGCCTTCTGCGTCGTGGCCGACTCCTGCTGCTGCGCCGCCACCTGCCCGGGGACAGGGACGCCTCGGGCCTGCCCGGGCTGCCAGACCCCCGCCCGGCCCCTGTGCAGCCCCCTGCCCCCTGCCCATGCTCCTGCCTGTGCTCCTGCCCAGCCTTCTGTCCAAGGAACCTCCCCTGCCTTCATCCCTCCAGTCACCTCTCCCTCCCTCTTGCTCCCCATCCTGCCCTCCCTCCCTGCTCACAGTCAATTCTCCATCTCTCCATCCCTGTTCTCTCCCTCCCTCCTGTCCCCCAGCCCCTCTCCCCTCTCCATCCCTCGCTCTCAGCCCCAGGTGTGCCTGACCCCAGCGCCCCCCGTGTCCCCAGTGCCCCCCATGTCCCCTGTGCCCCCAGGACTCACGGCCCGCAGGGCGCTGAGCAGCTGGGAGTAGGAGAAGATGATGAGGGAGAGGGGGACGATGAAGCAGAAGATGAAGAGGAACCAGGTGTAGTACTCGCTCTTGTACTTGGTGCCCACGGTGTACCAGTCAGGGCCGCAGGAGCACTGCAGCCCCTCGGGGATGTACCTGCAGAGCTGTGCTCAGCCCGGCTCTGCACCGTGGGGCACACCCCGTGCCCCACAGCGCCCCGTGGCACTTCAGGCGCCTCAGGCACTCACCTGGCACCCCCACGGCTCCCCACCACCCCCCACCTGCCCCCCTGCCCCGTGTCCCACCTGCTCCAGCCGAAGAAGGGCGGGATGGCGACGCCGACGCCGATGATCCAGGTGGCCGCCACCACCAGCAGCGCATGGCGCGAGTTGAAGCGGAAGTTGCCGAAGGGTTTGCAGATGACGATGTAGCGCTCGAAGGCCAGGAAGGCCAAGGACCACCCTGTCACCAGCCCTGGGGGAGCAGGGCCACCAGGGCAAGGGGTCACCGCAATCCCCATAGCCCCCCACGTCACCCCAAGTCCTACAGCCCCAGCAGAATGTGGCGATCACCCCTCCCTTCAGGCCTCAGTGGTGACCCCAGCTCCTCCAGCCACAGCAGATCACAGGGCTCAACCCCACCCATGGCCCTTTCCCATTCTGCCACCTTCAGATCACAAGGATCACCCCAACTTCCCCAGCCCCAGACGAACATGATGGGCACCCCCACCTCCAGCTCCACCAGACCGCAGTGGTCACCCTGACTCCTATGGTCCCACCAGCCTACAGTGGTCACCCCGACTCCTATGGTCCCACCAGCCTACAGTGGTCAGCTCCCAAAGGTCCAGAAGGTCCCCCCAATGCCTGCACCCCTGCAGCTTGTGGTGGTCACCCCAACTCCTAAAGCCTTAGCAGAATGTGGTGGTCAAAGATACCCTGAGCCCTACCAGACCACGGTGGTCACCCCAAGTCCCTCAGCCCCTGGTGGGGATCACTGTGGCCCCTCTGGCTGCAGTAGCCCCAGTGGTCACTCCATCATCTCCGGCCGCAGCAGCCTGAGCGCCCCAGGGTCCCCTCGTACCTCCGGTAGCCCCTGCAAAGCCCTCAAAGGCACACATGTGCTTCCCGAAGACAAAGTATCCCTGGGAGCTGGCCACGAAGACGGTGAAGATGCAGAAGACGCAGCACATGAGGCCGCTGACGGAGATGTTCACCAGGATGTAGTTGAGCGGCTGCCGCAGCTTCTTGTACTTGATGGTGACGATGAGGACGATGGCGTTCAGGGGCGTGCCCGCCACGAACACCAGCCCCATGAAGATGGTCTGCAGGTAGAAGGCCCACATGGGCGCGATGTGGTACTGGGGCCCATCCCAGGGCCCCACCGACGACTGGTTCTTGAACAGGTAGAACTCTTCCTCGTCCATGGCGGCGGTGCCGGGGGGGGGGGCGCCCACCCCCCTGATATACCCTGCGCCCCCAAAGCCGCTTAGGGGGGATCAGGGCTCAGCCCGGCCAAACTTGGGGATTAGGGTGGGCTAAACCGGGCTCAGCCCCTAATCGGCGCCCTGAGCCGGCTCGAGCCGATTGCCGGTGCTCTGGGGGATTTGGGGGGGCACGAGGGCTCCCCCCAACAGCTGGGTGTGGGGAGGGTCCCCAGGGGTCTCCAAGCGTGGTCCTGCTCCTCCTGGGGTGTTCAGGTGTCCCCAGGTGTTCCCAAGCCCAAGTCTTGGTCCCACCACAATGGCCAGAGGTCCCCAGCCTCAGTCCTGATGCCATCAGGGTCCTCAGTGTGCCCCAGGGGTCCCCAGGCTCTGTCCTGGTCACCCCCAGCATGGCCAGGTGTCCCAGGTGTCCCCAGCCTTGATCCCACTCCCCCAGGATGGCCCAGCCCTGGTTGCCTTGGGGAGAGCTCAGGGTTTCCCTCGTGAGCCCCCCACCCGCTGCCCCCCACCCCACACCCCAGGGTGCCCCCCAAGTGTCTGCCCCCCCCCAAGCAATTGTCCCCAGTTCTGGGCTTGGGGGATCCCTGTGCTGGGGGGACCCCAGGTGAGGTGGGGGCAGTCTGGGGGTATCAAGGGGTGGGGGGAAGCCTGGGGGGCACTGCTAGAGGTGGGGGGTGTCTGAGGGGGGGTGTTCATTTTGGGGTGCAGTGCCGGGGGTCACGGATGGGGGGGTCACTTTGGGGGTGCGCTGCTGGGACTCGGTCCCAAAGACTCCCAGCGTTTCCTGCCCTCCCTCCCCCGTGTCCCTCCCCAGGCCGTGGCACCCCCGGGGGACAGGAAGGATGAGCAGAAGCTGCTTAGGGGGGGATTACGGGGCCCCCCCGGGCTGGGGCGCCTATAAAGGCCGGAGCAGGGACCTCACTGTGGCACCGGGGACCCTCAGGGACGGGGGAGCTCAGTCAGGGCAGGGGGACACGTCCAGGGGGTGCTGTGCCCACCCTGGGGGTGCCCTGGGGGTCTGTCCAGCTCTGGGGCGGAGATGGGGCTGGGGGGCTCAGGGACGGGCCAGGGAGGGGGCCAGGGGAGGAACAGGGGGATGGGGTGGGCTGAACCCCCAGCCCATGTTCTGCTAGGCTGTACTGGATCATGTTGGCCTGTACTGTACTGGTTTGTGCTGGGCTCTACAGCTTTGTACTGGGCTGTACTGGACCACACTGGGCTGTACTGCACTGTATTGTGCCACGGGATTGTACTGTGTCCTATGGGGTTGTACTGGGTATGGTCATGCTGTACCAGGCTGTGCTGGGCTCAACAGGGCCGTACTGGGCCGTACTGGGCCGTACTGAGCTGTACTGGGCTGTACTGGGCCGTACTGGGTCAGGTCAGCTCTGCGGGTGCTGTACTGGGCTGTACTAGGCTGTACTGAGCTGTACTGAGCTGTACTAGGCTGTACTGAGCTGTACTGAGCTGTACTGGGCTGAACTGCGCCGTACTGGGTCAGGTGAGCTCTGCGGGTGCTGTACTGGGCCGTACTGGGCCGTACTGGGTCAGGTCAGCTCTGCGGGTGTGTACTGGGCCGTACTGGGCTGTACTGGGTCAGGTGAGCTCTGCGGGTGCTGTACTGGGCCGTACTGGGCCGTACTGGGTCAGGTGAGCTCTGCGGGTGCTGTACTGGGCCGTACTGGGCCGTACTGGGCTGTACTGGGTCAGGTCAGCTCTGCGGGTGTGCACTGGGCATCCCCATGGAGGGGCAGCCCCAAAAGGGTGCCACAGGGTGGGGACGCAGGGGACAGACACCCCACAGAGGGCCCCCCTGTCCCTCCCCGTCCCTCCCCATGTCCCCTGTGGGGCTGCGGCCACCGGGGCTGGGGGTGACACAGCGCAGGGCCTGGGGGGCCACGGCAGAGGAGGGGCACGATGGCAACAGCCAGGCTGGGCAGGGGCTGCCCAGGGAGCTTTGCAGTGCCCATCCCCGGAGGTGCCCAAGGAACTCCTGGAGGTGGCACTCAGGGCTCTGGGACAAGGTGGGCACTGGGCACAGCTGGGGCTCCATGGGCTGGCAGGGCTTTTCCAGCCCCAGGGATCCCGGGGCTCTGTGGGTCTGTGGGTCTGGGTGGGGGCCCCGGAGTGGGGAAGGGGCTCGGGGGTGCTGCCAAGCAGGAGGAGGTGCTGGGTGTGGAGCTCTGGGGCTGCAGCGCCGGCACTGCCAGCCCTGCCGGGACCCCCGGCACCCACCAGGGCCCATTGCCAACCCACCAGGGCCCACTGGTACCGGCAGCACCCACCGGTACTGGGAGCACCCACTGGTACTGGGAGCACCCACCGATACTGGGAGCACCCACCGATACTGGGAGCACCCACCAGTACTGGGAGCACGCACCGGGTATTTCGGGTGATGATGTGTGGGGGTGCCCCCCCGCGCCCCCCGGGTATTTCGGGTGATGATGTGTGGGGGTGCCCCCCCCCATTGTGAGCCCCCCCCCCCCCCCCGGGTATTTTGGGTGATGATGTGTGGGGGTGCCCCCCCGCGCCCCCCGGGTATTTCGGGTGCCGCTGCGTGGCTCTGACTCGGCAGGTTATTTTTAGGTGTTGGCGCAGGCGCCGCCGCGTCACCCCCCCCGACGTCACCCCCCCACGTCACCCCTTGTCACCCGTTGTCACCTCGGGGTGCACCCGGCCCCCCCCCCCCCCTTCCCTTGGAAGCTTCCAGGGCAGGCACCGGAACAGGGGGAACACGATACGCCCCAAATCGGCCCCCCAAGGGCCAGGTGTGGGTCACACAAGTGTCCCCCAAAGCACACACATGTGGGTCACACAAGTGTCCCCCCAAGGGCCAGATGTGGGTCACACAAGTGTCCCCCAAAGCACACACATGTGGGTCACACAAGTGTCCCCCCAAGGGCCAGATGTGGGTCACACAAGTGTCCCCCAAAGCACACACATGTGGGTCACACAAGTGTCCCCCCCCGCCTCCCGAGGGTGCCTGGAATGGGGGGGGACACAAGAGAGGTTGGGGGGCAGTGGGGTTCAGGGCGCACCCCAAATATGAGCGAGCCCCCTCCCCAGGCATGGGCCACTGCCATGGGGAAACTGAGGCACGGCCAGGGGGGCTGGGGGGGTTCCGCTGCGGGGGTGGCTCTGGGGAGGGGTCCCGGGGGCTGCCCCAGAGGGGGTCCTGGGAGGGTCTGTGGGGTCTCAGCTGTGCCCCTGGGGCTGGGGGAGAGGGTCCATGTGAGTTTTTCAGGGGTTCCCGAGGGGGAAGGGATGAGTGAGGGGGTTCCGAGGAAGTTTGGGGGGGTTTGGGGTTGTGCTGTGGGGGCTGCAGCATTGGGGTGTCTGCGGTGTTGGGGTATCGAGCACAGCTGTATCAGGATAACAGAGTGTTGGGGTGCCTGGGCTATAGGGTGCTGAGGTTTTGGGGTGTCGAGGTTGCACATATTTGGGGTTATTGGGGGTAGATCCTGGAGTTTGGCGGCGCCCAGATTTTGGGGTGACACAGTTTCGGGGGTGTCTGGATACCGGGATTTGGGGGTACCAGTGTTTCATGTAGGGAGGCTGGGGTACCTGGGGGCCGAGGTTTGGGGTGCTGAGGTTTGGGGGTGCTGAAGTTTAGGCGTGCCAGTGATTCAGCCTGCAAAGCTTGGGGGTGCCAATGTCTGGGGCAGGGGGTTCCGAGGGGTGCCAGAGTTTAGGAGTTGTGACACTGGACTTCAGGGAATTTGGGGAGTTTTGGGGTGTTGGGGTGCAGTGTTTGGGAGTCTGTGGGTGCCAGCCTTTTGGGGTGTTTGTGTCGGTGTTTGGGCGCGCTGGTGTCTGAGGTTACAGAGGCTTTAGGGGTGTCAGAGGTTTAGGGGCGCTAATGTTTGTGAGGTTTTGGAACTGCCGGGGTTTGGGGGTTCGGGGGTCCCGGGGCTCGGGGGAGCCTTGGTCCGGGAGTGCCACAGTCGGGGGTGCGGGGATCTCGTGTTTCGGGAGGTGCCGGATCCGGGGTTCTGGGGTGCCGGTGTCCGGGGGTCCGGGGTTTGGGGTGTGCCGGATCCAGGGTTTTGGGGTCCGGGGGTCCGGGTTTTGGGGAGTGCCGGAGCCGGGCGGTTTTGGGGTGCGGTGTCCGGGGGTCCGGGGTTTGGGGAGTGCCGGATCCAGGGTTTTGGGGTGCGGGGCTCCGGGGTTTGGGGAGTGCCGGAGCCGGGCGGTTTTGGGGTGCGGGGCTCCGGGGTTTGGGGAGTGCCGGAGCCGGGCGGTTTTGGGGTGCGGTGTCCGGGGGTCCGGCTGTGAGGCCGGGGCCGTAAATAGCGAGGGCCGGGCCCCCCACCCCGGCGGCCGGGCGGTCTTTCCGTCCCTCCGGCTCGGTCCCTCCCCGGGACGGGGCGGGCCGGGCCGGGGCAGCGCTTAAAGCCGCCGCCGCCCCCCGGCCTCGCCACTTTCCGCCGTCGCCCCTGGCCCACGAGCGCTCCTGGGACACAGCGCGAACACACCGGACCCCGCCGCTCCGGGAACTACTCGGGAACCGAGCCGGGACCCCTCCGGACCCCCCAACCCTCCGGGAACCCACCGGGAACCAACCCCGGCACCGGGAACTTGCACCGGGACAGAGCCAGGACACCGGCCCCGACCCCGGCAATAGGGACCCCTAGCCAGGACACCGGTACCGGGCAGCGAGCCCCTCTCGGGACAGCGGGACCGGGACGGGAGCCCGTCCTCAGGCACCCGTACTGACCCCGGGCACCGGGACCGTCCCCGGGCACCGGCACTGACCGAGGACACCGTGCCCCATTGCGGGAACCGGGACCCCATCCAGGACACAGAGACCCGCCCGGACCCCTGCCCCGGAACCGGGACTGACCCGGGACGCCATCGCCCAGCCCCGGGACCCACAGCGGGCACAGCACCCAGCCAGGGCCCCACCCGGGACACCGGCCCGACCCGGGACAGCGGCCCCAGCGCCAGCCTCGCCACCGGCACCCAGGAGCCCCACCCCGGGCACCCACAGGACCCCGGCCCCGATTCGGGACCCGCCCCACGGTGCCAGGATCCCTCCGGGACACCGGGACTGACCCGCGACCCCCGCCCAGCGCCACAAGTGACCCAGGAGTCCCCCAGCCCCCAGGACCCCCGTGCCCACCGAGGAGCCCCCAGCCCTGCAGGATGAACTCCACGTACGAGGCGGCGCCGGGCGAGGAGCCCGAGGAGCTGCCGGCCACCGAGAAGGACCTTGCGGAGGACGCGCCCTGGAAGAAGATCCAGCAGAACACGTTCACGCGCTGGTGCAACGAGCACCTCAAGTGTGTGCAGAAGCGCATCGTGGACCTGCAGCGCGACCTGAGCGACGGGCTGCGCCTCATCGCGCTGCTCGAGGTGCTCAGCCAGAAGAAGATGGGGCGCAAGCACCACCCGCGCCCCAACTTCCGCCAGATGAAGCTGGAGAACGTCTCGGTGGCCCTCGAGTTCCTGGAGCGGGAGCACATCAAGCTCGTGTCCATTGGTGGGTGTGCAAGGGGAACGGTGTGAGGGTGGGTGTGCAAGGGGAACGGTGTGAGGGTGGAGGGGGAACGGGCACGGTGAGTGTGCAAGGCCGGGCAGGGGTGGCTGTGGGTGCAGTGAGGATGGGGCACGGTGAGCGTGCAAGGCCAATGGACAAATGAGGATGAGGAATGGGTGTGCAAGGGTGGGAGTGATGGGGGAATGGGAAATGGAGGGTGGGTGTACGAGGGCAGGGGTGGACAAGTGAGGACATGGATGAGTGTGTAAAGGGAGGGATGGATGGATGGATGGATGGATGGATGGATGGATGGATGGATGGATGGATGGATGGATGGATGGATGGGTGTGAATAGGGTGAGAGCGCACCGGTGGGGAATGGAGGAGTGGGAGTGGAGGATGAGTGTGCAAGGGGCACGATGGACAAATGAGGATGGGCCCGCGGGTGAGTGTGCAAGAGCAGGGCGACGGATGAATGGGAATGGAGGGTGTGTGCAAGAGTGAGGCCGAAGGGCGGATGAGAATGGGGATCAGTGTGCAAGGGGAGGGTGACGGGAGCAGGAGCGGGGCGAGTGTGCAAGAGCGGCGGAGGGATGGCGATGGCAATGGGGGTGAGCGTGCAAGGCTGGAGGCACCGGGCGGGTGTGCAGGGGGTGCGTGTGGAGGGCGGTGCGGTGTGCGGGCCGGCCCGTGCCGAGCCGGCCTGTGCCGAGCCGGGCTGTGCCGAGCCGAGCCGAGCCGGGGGGTCCGGCCCGTGCCGAGCCGAGCCGAGCCGGGGGGTCCGGCCCGTGCCGAGCCGGGCTGTGCCGAGCCGAGCCGAGCCGGGGGGTCCGGCCCGTGCCGAGCCGAGCCGAGCCGGGGGGTCCGGCCCGTGCCGAGCCGGGCTGTGCCGAGCCGGGCTGTGCCGAGCCGAGCCGAGCCGCGGGGTCCGGCCCGTGCCGAGCCGGGCCGGGCCGGGCCGTGCCGCGCGGGGGGGCTGAGCTCACGCTTGGCGCGGGGCCGGGGCGCTGATCTCACGCGCGGGGGGGCCCGGCCCGGCCCGCACCCACCCCTGCCGGGCCCCAGCGCCCACCCCCCGCCGACAGCTGCGCCGTGACCCCCCCGGCACGGGCAGGGCTGGGCCCCCCCGCGCGGCCGCACCGGGGCTGCCGAGCCCCCCCGCGCCGTCACCGCCCCTCCCACGCGCGTCCTTGAGCCCCCGGGACCCCCAGGCGTGACCCCGAGTTCTGCCCCCCCCCAGGCTTGATCTCGAGTTCTGACCCCCCCCCAGGTGTGACCCCGAGCTTTGGGGACCCCGAGGTGTGACCCCGAGTTCTGCCCCCCCCCAGGTGTGACCCCGAGTTCTGCCCCCCCCCAGGCGTGATCTCGAGTTCTGACCCCCCCCAGGTGTGACCCCGAGTTCTGGGCACCCCCCAGGTGTGACCCTGAGCTTTGGGGACCCCCCCAGGTGTGACCCCGAGTTCTGAGCACCCCCCAGGCGTGACCCCGAGTTCTGCCCCCCCCCCCCCCAGGCGTGACCCCGAGCTTTGGGGACCCCCCCAGTGTGACCCCGAGTTCTGAGCACCCCCCCAGCTGCTGCCCCCCAGCTCCCGGCGTGGGGGTTTGTCCGCCCCCTCCCACGTCCCCCATTTCCTCCCTGAAACGCGATCGCTCGTGGGGGAAGCGGCGGGGGAGGGGAGCGGGGGAGGGTCCGCCCCGGGGGCGGTGGGGGAGGGCCGGGATGCCTCGGGCCCCCCTCCCCCCAGGCCCTCCCGTGCCTCAGTTTCCCCTCGGCGGCGCTCCAGGAATCCCCGGGGCGGGCGGGGTGCGGCGCTCCCGGGCGCTCATTGGGGGCTGCGCCCCCTCCCCAGGGCGGTGCGGGGGCTCGGGGGGCTCGGGGGGCGCTGTCCTGGGCTCCTCCCTCGCTTCTGGCATGTCCCCAGGCGGGCCTTGGGGTGCGGGGTCCCGTGGGGTGTCGGGGCGCCCCGGGACGGGTCTGGGGTGCGCCCCCTGTGCCGCGGGATGTCGGGGTGTCGGGGTGCCCGTGCTGCTGCTGTGGGGTTTGGGGGTGCCCCAGGGGTCCCTGTGGAGGTGCTGTGGGGTTTCGGGGTGCCCCAGCGGTGCCCGTGCTGGTGCTCTCGGGTTTCGGGGTGATCCCTGAGGCTGATCCCGCGACTCTCCCGTTCCGGGGTCCCCCCGCGGGTCCCACAGGATGTCGGGGTGCCCGGGGGAGTCCCGGGCGATCTCGGGGTTCAGCCGCCCCGTTTCTCCCCCGCAGACAGCAAAGCCATCGTGGACGGGAACCTGAAGCTGATCCTGGGGCTGATCTGGACCCTCATCCTGCACTACTCCATCTCGATGCCCATGTGGGAGGAGGAGGAGGACGACGAAGGGCGCCACCAGACCCCCAAGCAGCGGCTGCTGGGCTGGATCCAGCACAAGGTGCCGCAGCTGCCCATCACCAACTTCAACCGCGACTGGCGCGACGGGAAAGCGCTGGGAGCGCTGGTGGACAACTGCGCCCCGGGTGAGGAGGGATGGGGGCAAAATGGGGCAAATGGGGGATAAATGGGGGGCAAATGGGGGGCAAATGGGGGGCAAATGGGGGACAACTGCGCCCCGGGTGAGGAGGAATGGGGGCAAAATGGGGCAAATGGGGGATAAATGGGGGGCAAATGGGGGGCAAATGGGGGACAACTGCGCCCCGGGTGAGGAGGGATGGGGGCAAAATGGGGCAAATGGGGGATAAATGGGGGGCAAATGAGGGACAACTGCGCCCCGGGTGAGGAGGGATGGGGGCAAAATGGGGCAAATGGGGGATAAATGGGGGGCAAATGAGGGACAACTGCGCCCCGGGTGAGGAGGGATGGGGCAAAATGGGGCAAATGGGGGATAAATGGGGGGCAAATGAGGGACAACTGCGCCCCGGGTGAGGAGGGGATGGGGGCAAAATGGGGCAAATGGGGGATAAATGGGGGATAAATGGGGGATAAATGGGGGGCAAATGAGGGACAACTGAGCCCCGGGTGAGGAGGGATGGGGGCAAAATGGGGCAAATGGGGGATAAATGGGGGGCAAATGGGGGAAAACTGCGCCCCGGGTGAGGAGGGGATGGGGGCAAAATGGGGCAAATGGGGGATAAATGGGGGGCAAATGGGGGAAAACTGCGCCCCGGGTGAGGAGGGGATGGGGGCAAAATGGGGCAAATGGGGGATAAATGGGGGGCAAATGAGGGACAACTGCGCCCCGGGTGAGGAGGGGATGGGGCAAATGGGGGATAAATGGGGGGCAAATGAGGGACAAATGGGGGACAAATGGGGGATAAATGGGGGGCAAATGAGGGACAAATGGGGGACAAATGGGGGAAAACTGTGCCCCAGGTGAGGAGTGGGGACAAACGGGGGCAAATGGGGGACAAATGAGGGGACAGAGGGGGGGGACAGCTGCACCCCGGGTGAGGAGCAGCAGCGTGGACGGGGGGGACAAATGGGGTGGAGAAATGGGGGGAAACTGAGCCCCAGGTGAGGGGGTAATAGGGGATGAGGGGCAAGGGGTGGGACAGGGGGCTGCTGACAGGGGTATGGAGGGTACGGGGTGCACGCTGGCTTGGGGGGCACCGATGGAGATACTGGGGGCAGCAGGTGCAGAAGCGGGGGTCAGGACGGGGGTCAGGATGGGGTCAGGATGGGGTCAGGATGGGGTCAGGAGGGTCCAGGACAGGGTGCGCCCCTGACCCTCCTGCCCCCTGCAGGTCTGTGCCCAGACTGGGAGAAGTGGGACCCCAACAAGCCGGTGCAGAACGCTCGGGAGGCCATGCAGCAGGCCGACGACTGGCTGGGAGTGCCCCAGGTACGGCATGGGGGCGTGGGGGGCACTGCGGGGGTCTCCCAGGGGCGTGGGGGGGCACTGGCACTCACCCAGGTATCCTGGGGGTGTCCTTGGGGATCCACAGGGGTCCCGGGGCATCGGGGTACCCCATGGCACCTGTGGGTGGGGGGGTTCCCCAGCACGGCAGGGAGGGTCCCAGGAGGGTGTTGGTGTTGGGTCTCAGAGGGTCGGGCAGGTGTCGGGGTCTCTCCTGGCAGTGGGGTGCGTGGCGGGGGCTCCCCAGCAGGGTCTGATAGTGCCAGGAGGGTCTGACAGCGCTGGGTTCCCCCAGGTGATCGCCCCCGAGGAGATCGTGGACCCCAACGTGGACGAGCACTCGGTGATGACGTACCTGTCCCAGTTCCCCAAGGCCAAGCTGCGGCCGGGGGCCCCCGTGCGGCCCCGGCTCCCCGAGCCCGGCCGAGCGCGCGCCTACGGGCCCGGTACGGGGCTGGGGGGCACCTGGGGGGCACCTGGGGGGCGGGGGCACCAGGGGCTGGGGACCTGGCACAGGTGGGACATGGGGCACAGAAGGGGCACGGAGCCCATGCAGGGGGAGCTCAGGGGCACAGGGGACACACGGGGAGGGTACGGGGACTGGCACAGGTGGCACACGGGGAGGGTACTGGGACTGGCACAGGGGGCACACGGGGAGGGTACGGGGACTGGCACAGGGGGCACATGGGGAGGGTACGGGGACTGGCACAGGTGGCACATGGGGAGGGTACTGGGACTGGCACAGGGGGCACACGGGGAGGGTACGGGGACTGGCACAGGGGGCACACGGGGAGGGTACCGGGACTGGCACAGGGGGCACACGGGGAGGGTACGGGGACTGGCACAGGGGGCACACGGGGAGGGTACGGGGACTGGCATAGGGGGCACACAGGGAGGGTACGGGGACTGGCACAGGGGGCACATGGGGAGGGTACGGGGACTGGCACAGGGGGCACATGGGGAGGGTACTGGGACTGGCACAGGGGGCACACGGGGAGGGTACCAGGACTGGCACAGGGGGCACACGGGGAGGGTACCGGGACTGGCACAGGGGGCACATGGAAAGGGTACCAGGACTGGCACAGGGGGCACACGGGGAGGGTACCAGGACTGGCACAGGGGGCACACGGGGAGGGTACGGGGACTGGCACAAGTGGCACATGGGGAGGGTACTGGGTGGGGGGCTGTGCAGCCCAGCACAAGAGAGTACCTGGGCCATGACAGTGAACCATGGACACCCCCAAGCCCAGGGACTCCTCTCCAGTGCTGGGGTGTCACTGTGCCCAGGGACACCCGAGGGAAGCCCCAGGGTCTCCACTCCCCACCCAGGGCTCCCCAAGAGTCCCCCTGTGGGCAGGGACCCTCAAAGTCCTGCCAGGCTCACCCGCCCATACTCAGGAGACCACCATGGACCCCCTGCTGCCACCAAGGACAACCTGGGGGCCCAAAGTCCGGGGGGGTTTTGGGGTCTGGGGTCCCCCCCTGACTCCCCCCACCCGCAGGCATCGAGCCCCAGGGGAACGTGGTGCTGCGCCCTGCCCAGTTCACCGTGGAGACCCTCGAGGCGGGCGTGGGCGAGGTCCTGGTCTACGTTGAGGACCCCGAGGGACACACTGAGGAGGTACAGGGGCCTGGCCCCCCTCTGGGGGCTCCCCCAGCCTCCCTCTCTGGGACACCCCCCCGTGACACCCCCCAGTGCCCCAGCTCTGCGTCACCCCCCCTTTTCCCCATTTTGGGGTCTCTCCCGCCGCAGGCCAAGGTGGTCCCCAACAATGACAAGAAGCGAACGTACAGCGTCACCTACGTCCCCAAGGTTGGGGGGCTGCACAAGGTGAGCCCCTGGGTGTCCCCTGACCCCCTGGGTGTCCCCTGACCCTCTTGGTGTCCCCTGACGCCCTTGGTGTCACCCTGCAGGTGACAGTGCTGTTCGCGGGGCAGAACATTGACGGGAGCCCCTTTGGGGTGAACGTGGGCATGGCCCTGGGCGATGCCAGCAAGGTCACGGCGCGGGGCCCCGGCCTGGAGCCCGTGGGCAACGTGGCCAACAAGGCCACCTACTTCGACATCTACACTGCAGGTGGGGCACTGGGGCTCTGGGACGTGTCCCTGGCACGGCCAGGAGAATGGGGACGTGCCTTCATGGTGGCACGGCCATGGTGTGACCCAGAGACTTTGAGGACGTGTCCTTGTGGTGCTGTGGCTGTGACATGGCACGCTGGCACTGTCCATGTCCTCATGGTGACACGGGGTGCCTGGTGGCTCTGGGCATGTGTCCCTGGAGTGGCAGGGCCGTGGCATGATCTCATGGTGGCTTGGGGACACCTCCTTCTCGTTCCAGCATGGCCAGGTGGCTCTGGGGAAGTGTCCTCAAGGTGGTCTCGATGTAGCATGACCTGGTGGCTCTGGGGCCACACCTTCATGGTGACATGGCCATGGGGTGGTCTAATGGTGGGTGGCCGGGCCATGGCATGGCAAGTGGCACCAAGGCTGTGTCCTCCTTGTGCCGTGGCCATGGGTGGTCTGGTGGCCGTGGGGCCATGTCAGGGTGACAGGGCCATGGCACGGCTGGTGACTCTGGGGTCACATCCCCACGATGGCCTGGCCATGGCACTGAGCGTGTGGCCGTGGGGCCATGCTGTCAGGGTGACAGGGCCATGGCACGGCTGGTGACTCTGGGGACGTGTCCCCACGGTGGCCTGGCCATGGCACTGAGCGCGTGTCCTGGCGACGGCAGGGGCTGGCTCGGGCGATGTGGGGGTGGTGATCACGGACCCCCAGGGCCGACGGGACACCGTGGAGGTGATGCTGGAGGACAAGGGGGACAATGTGTTCCGCTGCACCTACCGGCCCGTCCTCGAAGGGCCACACACCATCTGTGTCACCTACGCCGGCGCCCAGGTCCCCAGGAGCCCCTTCACTGTCAACGTGGCTGAAGGTGAGGCTCCCTCCTGGGACCCCACGTGGCTCCAGAACCATCTGTGGCCACTGTAGCTATGACAATGACACCTATCAGCGGCTCCACATCACCCAGCTGTGACCACGGTGGCCCCAGGGCACTCAGTGGTGACCGTGGTGGCCCCAGGGCACCCAGTGGTGACCGTGGTGGTCCATGACACCAATAAGTGACCATGGGTGCACCACGGTCCCCTCACACTCCGCAGGGTGTCCCTCTGGCACCCCTGTCCCCAGGGGTTGGTTCCTTGTGTCCCTGAGGACACCGTGGCACTCCCCTGCCCCCAGGGCATCCCCATGTGCCGCTCCCCGCCCTGGGACACCCCGTCCCTGTCCCTGGGGGCTCCCCAGGGTCCCCCTGGCTCCTGGAGGTGCTAACGGCCGTTTGCAGCCTGCACCCCCTCGGCGGTCCGGGCCACGGGCAGGGGGCTGCAGCCTCGGGGGGTCCGAGTGCAGGACGTGGCCGACTTCAAGGTGCTGACGCGGGGCGCGGGCAGCGGGGACCTGCGGGTGACACTGCGGGGACCAGGTACGTGCCACGTGTGGGAGCGTGGGGCTGGCAGGCTGGGGGCACTGTGTGTGGGGGCACTGGGGACCTGCGGGTGACACTGCGGGGACCAGGTACGTGCCACGTGTGGGAACGTGGGGCTGGCACGCTGGGGGCACTGTGTGTGTGGGCACTGGGGACCTGCGGGTGAGACTGCGGGGACCAGGTACACCGTGGGGAGGGGGGTGCGTGGGCGGGGGTCCCGTGAGGTGGTCCATGGAGGCTGGATGGTTGGAGGCCGTCCTGGGGTTGACCATGGGCTGGGGTGCCCTGGGGTGGGTGCGTGGGCGGGGGTCCCGTGAGGTGTTCCATGGAGGTGGGATGGCTGGGGTGCCGTGGGAGGTGCATGCCTGGGGTGCCCTGGGGTGGGTGCCCATCTGACCCGTCCCACAGGGGGCACGGAGGAGCCGGTGACGGTGCGGGACGTCGGTGACGGCGTCTACGAGTGCGAGTACGTGCCGCGGGTGCCCGGCACGTACCAGGTGTCCATCACCTGGGGCGGCTACGCCATCCCCCGCAGGTCAGTGCCCAGCTCGGGGGCAGGGAGGGGGCGGGCTTGTGCGGAATGGGGGGCGGGGGGATGGACAAACCCGCCCCTCACTGCCGGGCCACCCTCCCAGCCCATCTGAGGTGCGGGTGTGCCCCTGGGATGGGGGTCTGGGGAATGTGGGCTGGGTGGGGGCTACAAGCCCTCCCTCATCTGCCCAAGCCAATTTGCGGTGCAGGTGTCCCCGCAGGGGTGGGACGTATCTGGGGGGACTGGGGGGCGCAGGTGTAGTGTGATCCCCTCTCTCCCATGGCCCCCAGCCCGAGGTGCAGGTGTGTGAGGGGATGGACAGGTGTGTCACAGCCCCCTCACACCTGCCTGTCCCTGTGCCCCCAGCCCGTTTGGGGTGCCAGTGTGTGAGGGGATGGGGGTGTACAGGTGTGTACAGGTGTGTCACAGCCCCCTCACACCTGCCTGTCCCTGTGCCCCCAGCCCATTCGAGGTGCAGGTGTCCCCCCAGCCGGGCACACAGAAGGTCCGGGCCTGGGGGCCGGGGCTCGAGGGCGGCGTCGTGGGGCGCCCTGCAGACTTCGTGGTCGAGGCCGTCGGCACTGAAGTGGGGACCCTCGGTGAGCAGGGGGGTGTACAGGTGGGGGGCACTGTGAGGGGACCCTCGGTGAGCAAGGGGGTGTACAGGTGGGGGGCACTGTGGTGGGGACCCTGGGCGAGCCCTGAAGGGGGGACATGGGGACAGGGTTGGAGCACCGTGGTGGGGACATAGGGACAGGGCTGGAGGTCCTGTGGTGGGAACAGGGTGGGGGCTATGTGGTGGGGTGACACCCTGTTGGGGACAGAATGGGGGGCACCATGGGCAGCGTGGCACTGTGGGGGTGTCACTGTGGTGGGGTCCAGGGCATGGAGTGTGTGAAAACCCATTGGGGACACGGGGACAGGCTGGAGGATGGGCACCATGGTGGGGGCCCCCAGGGCTGTGGGGACACGGGCGTGCAGAGGTGGTGACATGGGGCAGGTTGGAGGTGGCCCCAGAGGGGTCAGGGGGACACGGGTCGTGTCACCTGGGGGGACACGGTCACAGAGAGGGGACAATGGTCTGGGGGTCCCCACTGGGGGGGGACATAAAGACATGTTAGCTGTCACCCTGCTGGGGGCATGGGCACAGGGGGGTGAGGATGAGCTCTGGGGTGGTGGCACAGGCGCAGGTGACAGTGTCTGCGGTGTCCCCAGGGTTCTCCATCGAGGGCCCGTCCCAGGCGCGCATCGAGTGCGATGACAAGGGCGATGGCTCGTGCGACGTGCGCTACTGGCCCACGGAGCCGGGGCTGTACGCCGTGCACGTGGTGTGCGACGACGAGGACATCCGGGACAGCCCCTTCATGGCTGACATCCGTCCCGCTCCCCCCGACTCCTGGCCCGACAAGGTACTGCGACCCATGGCGACCCACGGATCCCGGGGTGCCCTTGTGCTCCACAGTGCCCTGCTGTGCCCACTGCGCCCCACTGCGCCTCACCTGGGGGTGCTGGGGGTGCCAGCACCCCACTGCATCCTTCCAACCCCCTCTCCATAGGTGAAGGCCTTCGGGCCGGGGCTGGAGCCCACTGGCTGCATCGTGGATCGCCCGGCCGAGTTCACCATCGACGCCCGTGGTGCCGGCAAGGGGCCCCTCAAGCTCTATGCACAGGTGGGAGCTCCAGGGGCTGCTGGGTGGCATTGGCTGGTGTTGGGTGGCATTGGGTGGTGTTGAACACCTTTGGGTACTGTTGAACAACGCTGGGTTCCATTTAGTGTTGTTGGGCACCTAGAGCACTATTGGGTGCTCTTGGGCACCCTTGGGTGTCATTGGCCAATGCTGAGAGCTATTGGGCACCCTTGGGAGCCATTGGCCAGTGCTTAGTGGCATTGGGCACCCTTGGGAGCCATTGGCCAACGCTGAGTGCTGTTGGGCACCATTGGGTGTCACTGGCCAATGCTGAGTGCTGTTGGGCACCCTTGGGTGCCATTGGCCAACGCTGAGTGCTGTTGGGCACCATTGGGTGTCACTGGCCAATGCTGAGTGCCGTTGGGCACCCTTGGGTGCCATTGGCCAACACCGAGTGCCATTGAGCACCCTTGGGAGCCATTGGGCAGTGCTGAGTGCCATTGGGCACCCTTGGGAGCCATTGGCCAGTGCTTAGTACCATTGGGCACCCTTGGGTGCCATTGGCCAATGCTGAGTGCTGTTGGGCACCATTGGGTGCCATTGGCCAACGCTGAGTGCCGTTGGGCACCATTGGGTGCCATTGGGTGCCACACTGAGTGCCATTGGGCTCCCTCACCTCCCCCCTGGTGCTCACAGGACGCCGAGGGCTTCCCCATTGACATCAAGGTGAAGGACAACGGTGACGGCACCTTCCACTGTGTCTACGTGCCCACCAAGGCCATGAAGCACACAGTCATCGTCGCCTGGGGGGGCGTCAACACCCCCAACAGCCCCTTCCGTGTGGGTGTCATGGGGGCCCGTGGGTCCAGGGATGGCCGTGGGGGTCCCTTGCGGTGTCGAGAGGGGGTGTCAGTCATGGAGGGTGTTACGGTGTCAGCTGTGGGGCATGGGAGTCCCGTGGGGCTGGGGGCCCGGGTGGGACTGGGGGCCCATGCGGTGGTGATGTGGAGGGAAATGGGGGTCCCATGGGGTGCTGGGTGTGGGGATGGAGGTCCCAGACCTATAGGGTGCTGGGGTCGGGCTGGGGGTCCCATGGAGTGCTGGGGAAGGGAGTCTGGAGGGGTTGGACGGAGGCAGGGTGCCATGGTGGGGTTGGAGGTCCCAGTCCCATGGAGTGCCAGGGGAAGAGGGGTCTGTGCCCCTGCCCCATGAGACACTGTGGGCCCGCAGGTGAGCGTGGGTGAGGGCAGCCACCCCAGCAGGGTGAAGGTGCACGGGCCGGGTGTGGAGAAGACGGGGCTGAAGGCCAACGAACCCACCTACTTCACCGTGGACTGCAGTGAGGCTGGACAGGGTGGGTGCAACGGGGGGGCACCCTGGGAACTCCTCTGGGCATGAGCCTTGTGTCCCTGGGCCAGCACCCCTGGGCCAGCACCATTTCTGCCAGTCCTGCTCCATCATTCCTGGATCAAGGGTCCTTCATTCTGGGCCCATCAGTTCTGGTCCTGGTCCTACATCCATGATCCTGATGCATTGTCCCTGCTCCTGGTCCAGGATTCCTGGGCCTGCATCCCTGACCCTGCACCTGCATCCCTGGTCCGTTATCTCTGATCCTGGTCCATCAGTCCTGGCCCTGTCCATCACCTCCAGCCCCGATCCTGCCCCCTGCCCCATCTGCCTGGTCCCACTCCTTGGTGTCCCCCGGGAGCGGGGGCCACTGACCCGGGCACCCCACAGGTGACGTCAGCATTGGCATCAAGTGTGCCCCGGGCGTGGTGGGGCCGCTGGAGGCCGACATCGACTTTGACATCATCAAGAACGACAACGACACCTTCACGGTCAAGTACACGGCGCCGGGCGCGGGGCTCTACACCATCATGGTGCTCTTTGCCAACCAGGTCAGGGCCTGGCACTGCCCCACGGCCCCTGGGTCCGTCCCGCACTCTGTGGGTGCCCCCAGGCACCAGGGCTGTGATGCCGCGGTGCCCCCGTGTCACTGTGCCCTGGTCTTGGTCCCCAGGAGATCCCCTCCAGCCCCTTCCGCATCAAGGTGGATCCATCCCACGATGCCAGCAAGGTCAAAGCCGAGGGACCCGGGCTCAGCCGGACAGGTGAGGGTGGGGGACATGGGGTGGGGGCGATGGGTGCTGTGGGGCAGGTGCTGTGAGTGCTGTGGGTCCCACGGGGCTGACACGGGGGGCAGGGGTGGAGGTGGGGACCCCCACCCACCTTTGGGTGCTGTGGGGCAGGGACTGTGGGTCCCGTGGGTCCCGCAGTGACCTGACCCGATGCTGCGCTGCAGGGGTGGAGGTGGGGACCCCCACCCGTTTCTGGGTGCTGTGGGTCCCATGGGTGCCGTGGGTCCCGTGGGTCCCGCAGTGACCTGACCCGATGCCGTGGCGCAGGGGTGGAGGTGGGGACCCCCACCCATTTCCGCGTGCAGACGCGGGGCGCGGGCAAGGCCCCCCTGGACGTGCGGTTCGTGGGCTCGGGGCCGGGCCCGGCCGTTGCTGACTTCGAGGTCATCGACAACCACGACTATTCCTACACGGTCAAGTACACCCCGCTGCAGCAGGTGCGTGCTGGGGGCGCCGGGACATGCCACGGAGGCGCCCCAAACCGCAGGGTCACCCCTGGGGGAGTGTATGGCCAAACCAGAGGGCAATGCCCACCCACAGGGGTACCCAAGAGGGGCCCCCTCACCCACACCCCATCCCCTGGGCTCCCCCAAGGACACCCCCCCATAGAGCCCAGTGTGTAGGGGCACCCCATGAGCCCCCCCTGCCCACAGGCACCCCCAGCTCCTGGGAAACCCACCCCTATGAACCCCGCCATTGCCATGGACACCCCCCTCTGTGGCACCTCCTGGGGCAGCTGCAGCCCCACGTGTGTGCCTGTCAGCCCACGGCACCCCCAGGTCCATGGATTCCCCATCCCTGGAATTTACCCTCCCCAGCAGCCGTGGGTGGCCCCCAGCCCCGCTCAGCCTCATGGCTCTGTGTCCCCTGGCACCCCCTGGGAACCCCCCAGCACTGGGTGCCTGCCCTCTGCCCCATGGCTGGGCGCTGTGTGGGGGTCCCCTGGCACACCCTGAAGCAGAGTTGTTCCTGCAGGGCCCCCTGTCCGTGGTGGTCACCTATGGGGGGGACCCCATCCCCAAGAGCCCCTTCCCCGTCACTGTGGCTCCCCCCCTGCAGCTGGGCAAGGTCAAGGTGCAGGGGCTCAACAGCAGTGAGTGCAGCGCTGGGGAATGGCGGGGGGACCCCAGAGGGGACCCTGCATGTGGTGGGGGGGGCGGGCCCTGGAAGGGACCCCTGAGCACTGGGGGCACCCTGGGGGAAGAACAGACCTTGGGGGGACACCTGGGGGCAGGATCAGCCTGGGGGGCACTCTGAGTGTGGGGTCAGCATGGGGTGAGGGCACATGGGGCACAGACACTGCATATGGGGGTACCTGGGTGGGGGACGCACCCTGGTTATGGGGTGCAGCTTGGGGGCCCCAAGGGTGGGTTGGGGGGCACCCTAGCAGGAGAGGTTTGGGACTGCCTGTGCATGGGAGCAACCAGGATATGGGGGACAGATATGGGTGGGGGCATGGGGGGGACACACCCTGTGGGGAAACAATTCCCTGGATATGGGGGACACCCTTGGGTGGAGGGGACACACCCTGGGACAGACACGCACTCCCTGCCCCGGATCTGGGGGACACATCTGGGCATGGGGTTCTGCGTAGGTCTGGGGGCACCCCGGGGTGTGGGTGCCGCTCTGACCCCCCACTCCCCCGCAGAGGCAGAGGTGGGGCAGGTGCAGGAGTTCCAGGTGGAGGCGCAGGGCGCAGGAGGCCAGGGCCAGCTGGAGGTGAAGGTGACGGGCCCCTCGCGGCGCCCCGTGCCCTGCACAGTGGGGCCTGCCCCCCCCGGGGGCCCCCACCCCGTCACCTTCACGCCCTCCGAGGAGGGGCCCCACCGCGTCGAGGTCACCTACGACGGGCACCCGGTGCCAGGCAGCCCCTTCCCTGTGGAGGCTCTGCTGCCCCCTGACCCCTCCAAGGTGAGCCTGGCACACGCGTGTGCCGCAGGGGTGTGTGTCACAGGTGTGTGTGTCACAGGGGTGTGTGTGTGTCCCAGCCCCTGTGTGCCACAGGGGTGTGTGTCACAGGTGTGTGTGTGTGCCACAGGGGTGTGTGTCACAGGTGTGCGTGTGTCACAGGTGTGTGTGTGTCACAGGGATGTGTGTGTCCCAGCCCCTGTGTGTCCCTCTGCCCTCCTGACCCCCATGTGCTGCTCACAAGCCCCAAATGTGCCTATACCCCCTTAACCCCTGCATGTCCCTCTTGACCCCACGTGTTCCTGTGCAAGCAGGTGGTGGCCTCGGGGCTGGGGCTGCAGGGCAGTCACAGGGGGGTCCGCTGACCCCCACCTGTCCCTGTGTCCCCCTGACCCCTACGTGTCCCTCTGTCCCCTTGACCTCCTCCTGTCCCTGTGTCCCCCTTGCCCTCCCCCGTCCCTGTGTCCCCCTGACCCCTATGTGTCACTGTGTCCCCTTGATCTCCCCCTGTCCCTGTGTCCCCCTGACCCCTATGTGTCCCTGCGTCCCCCTTGCCCTCCCCGTCCCTGTGTCCCCCCTGACCCCTATGTGTCCCTGTGTCCCCCTGACCCCTATGTGTCCCTGTGTCCCCCTTGCCCTCCCCGTCCCTGTGTCCCCCCTGACCCCTATGTGTCCCTGTGTCCCCCTTGCCCTCCCCCGTCCCTGTGTCCCCCTGACCCCTATGTGTCCCTGTGTCCCCCTTGCCCTCCCCCGTCCCTGTGTCCCCCTGACCCCTATGTGTCCCTGTGTCCCCCTGACCCCTATGTGTCCCTGTGTCCCCCTTGCCCTCCCCCGTCCCTGTGTCCCCCTGACCCCGTGTGTCCCTGTGCCCGCAGGTGGTGGCCTCGGGGCCGGGGCTGAAGGGCGGCCGTGTTGGGGTGCCAGCGCCGTTCTCCATTGCCACGCAGGGCGCGGGCAGTGGGGGGCTGGGGCTGACAGTGGAGGGGCCCTGCGAGGCCAAGATCGAGTGCCAGGACAACGGGGACGGCTCGTGCGCCGTGTCCTACCTGCCCACGGCGCCCGGGGAGTACCACATCAACATCCTGTTCGCCGGGCGCCACATCCCGGGCAGCCCCTTCACGGCCGCGGTCACGGCGCCCTTCGACCCGGCCAAGGTGACGGCCTCGGGGCCGGGGCTGGAGCGCGGCCGCGCCGGCGAGGCCGCCGTGTTTTCCGTGGACTGCTCCCAGGCCGGCGAGGCCGAGCTCACCATCGAGATCCGCTCCGAGGCCGGCGTCAAGGCCGAGGTGCTGGTGCAGAACAACCGCGACGGCACCTACGCCATCACCTACACCCCGGCCTGCGCCGGCGCCTACACCATCACCATCAACTACGGCGGCCTCCCGGTGCCCAACTGCCCCGTGCGCGTCACCGTGGACCCCGCCGTGGACACCAGCAGCGTCAAGGTCTACGGCAAAGGCGTGGAGCCGCGAGGTGAGCCAGGGGCCGCGCACCGTGGCGCCTCCTTCCCTTGGGCGGGGGTCTCCTCCCGTCCCTGTGGGCATCTCCTCCTCCTGGGTACCCCTGTGGACACCACCACAGGCATCTCCCCTCTATGAGCATCCCCGTGGGCTTCCCATCCCCGTGGATATTCCCTCTCTGTGGACATCCCCGCTCACAGGCATTCCAGCCCCATGGGCACCCCATGGACAGCTCTTCTCACGTGGTGATTTCTGGGCACCCTCTAGACATCCCTCCGTGGGCACCTGCCCCTTGCATGGACAACCCCGTCACTGTGGACACTCCCATGGACACCGACATCTCCTCCCCATGGGCATCCGCTCTAACGGGGCTCTCCTGGGCACCCCACAGGCGTCTCTCCTCCCCCTGTCCCCCTTGCCACCACCACTACTCAGGGTCCCTGTGGTTTTCCCCTCATTCCTGGCGGGAAGTTCTGGGGATGCAGGGGGTGTGGGGTGGGACCCCAAGGGTGTGCCAGTTGCCCCCTGAGGCCCCTGTGTGCTGAGGGGGCTCTCAGAGGCTGCTGTAAGGGACCCTCAGGTGAGCTCTGGGCCCCCTGACCGCCCTGCGCCCCTCAGGAGTGCTGCGGGAGGTGGGCACTGAGTTCACGGTGGATGCACGGGCCCTGGCCCCCGCCGGGGGACCCCACGTCCGGGCCCGGGTGCTGAACCCCTCAGGGACCCCCATCGACACCTTCGTCACCGACCTCGGCGATGGCACCTACCGCGTGGAGTACACACCCTTCGAGGAGGGTGAGGGACCCCCACAACCCCCCCTGGGACCCCCAACACCCCCAGAGACCCCCAGACCCTACTGGAGAGCACAGACATCCCCAGGGGACCCCTGGGAACCTCAGGGACCATGAGCTCCCCCAGAGTCTCTGCTCCTACACCCGACTCCAGCTTCCCCCCAGGACCCCAAGTCCTGGCCAGGCATCCTCCATTCCTCATGAGGCACCTTCAGAGAGGGAGGGACCTTCCCATACCGTGTCCAAGTGGGGACCCCCTTCAATTCCCGCTGGATCCCCAGAACCAGGAACCCCCAAGACCCCTGAGACACCACCAAATCCCAACCGGGGACTCCCAGCTTCCCCAAAAAACCTCATCCAGGGATCCCCAGAACCCCCAAGGCCTTTCAAACCCCACTGAGGGACCCCCACGGCTCCTGACCCCCTGAGAATCCCCACTGCAGAGGCCCCTCGTGCCCCTCCATGGCAGTGTGTGATGTGTCCCTGTTGCAGGGCTGCACCTGGTGGAGGTGACATACGATGACGTGGCGGTCCCCAAGAGCCCGTTCCGTGTGGGGGTGGCCGAGGGCTGCGACCCCACCCGCGTTCGGGCACACGGCCCCGGCCTGGAGGGCGGCGTGGTGGGCACGGCCAACCACTTCACCGTGGAGACCAGGTGGGCACCGACCCCAGCCTCAACCCAGCCCTGCTCCCAAAGGCCCAACCCCTGCCCTACAAATGCCCTGCCCGAGCCATGTTCCACCCCATGGACCCCTCATGCTGTCCCTCTTGGGGGGTTTGGGGTGGGCAGGGCTCCCTGCTTCACTGTGGAGACCAGGTGGGCACCAGCCCTGAGTCCCTCCGTTCCCACACCCATGGACTCCTCCCCCAGAGATGTCACCTCCATGCCAGGCCACCATCTCCATTGCCTGTCGTGGAAGTGCCACCACTATCCTCTCGCACCTGTGCCCTTCATGTGCATGTCCCACCTCTATCCCACACCCCCAGCCTGCCACCTCCATCCCATGCCACCACTCTGGCATCTTCATGTTCTGCCACGGAGGTCCCACACCCAACCTCTTGCATCCTCTACCACCTGTGTCCTTTTCCATGGATGTGCCACCTCCATCCCATGTCACCAAACAGGCATCTCCCCCCCCGCTATGAAAGTGCCACCTCCATCCCATGTCACCAGGATATCATCTCTGTCCCCTTGCCATGGAGGTGCCACCTCTGCCAGGGAGGTGGCACATCCCTCCCCCTGCCATGGAGGTGGCACGTCCATCTCCCCACCATGGCAGTTGCTCCCCTTGGCGTGCCCGTGTCACCTCTCTGAGCGGTGGCATGTCCCCAGGGGCGCGGGCACCGGGGGGCTGGGCCTGGCCATCGAGGGTCCCTCAGAGGCGAAGATGTCCTGCAAGGACAACAAGGACGGGAGCTGCGCCGTGGAGTACGTCCCCTTCACGCCTGGTGACTACGACGTCAACATCACCTTCGGCGGCCACCCCATCCCAGGTGGGCACACGCGGGGACGGGGCCGGGGGACACGTCCTCACTGTCATCTCTCAGGCACAGGGCTTCACTGTGGTCACCCACCCACGGTGGCCCCGCAGCCAAGCTGTCCCCTGCCCGTGCTGTCCCCACGGCTTTGGTACCCCTGAGGCCACACTGACCGATGGCCGTGTTGTCCTCATGGCTCTCATTGACCCCATGGCCACACTGACCTTATGACACACTGACCCCACGAAGTGTCCATGACATGATGGACACGCCAACTGCATGGCCACGCTGTCCCTGTGCCCCTGTTGAGCTCATGGCCATGTTGACCCCATTCCCACACTGACCCCATCCCCACACTGACCCCATCCCCACACTGACCCCACACTCCCATTGGCATTGCCACTCTGCCCCCATCCCCAGCTGCCCCATGGCGCCTCCCTCATGCCCTGACCCCTCTCTGCACACAGGGAGCCCGTTCCGGGTGCGAGTGCGGGATGCTGTGGACGCCTCCAAGGTGACGTGCTCGGGGCCGGGGCTGGGCCCCACTGTCCGTGCCCGGCTGCCCCAGAGCTTCACCGTGGACGTCAGTGCCGCGGGACGTGCCGCCCTCGAGGTGACGCTGCTGGGGCCCACTGGTACGTGGGGACATGGGGGGCAGGGGGCCTGTGTCTCGTGGGGTGTCCTGACCTTGGGGGTGTCCTGCCTCTTGTCCTGCTCCATAGGATGTCCTGGCCCTTGGATCCCATGGTCTATGGAGAGTCCTGCCCCTGGGGTGCCCTGACTCCTGGGTTGTCTGGCACCATAGATGCCCTGTTCCAAAGGGTGCCCAGCCTCACGGTGTCCCCTGTTATATAGGGTGTCCTACCTGTGGGCGTCCTGCTCCATAGAGTGTCCTACCCCATAGGACATCCAGCCCCATGGATGTCCTTCTTCATAGGGCATCCAACTCCATGGGGTGTCCTCCTCATGGATGCTCAGATCCACCCAGGGAGGTTGTGCCCTACATGCTGCTCTATGTCCTCCTGTCCCACACGTCTCCCTGCCTCACGTGTCCCCACCCCACACGTCCCACTGTCCCACAGGGCTGCCGGAGCCAGTGGAGATCCGAGACAACGGCGATGGCACCCACAAGGTCACCTACACGCCGGCCACCGACGGGCCCTACACCGTGTCCGTCAAGTACGGGGGGCAGGAGGTGCCACGCAGGTGAGACCCCGCCCTGGGTGGGCACAGGGGGACAGGATCCCCACACAGCCTGGAGATCCCGGCACGGCCCTGACTCCCTGCCTCCCCCAGCCCCTTTAAGGTGACGGCGCTGCCCACCCACGATGCCAGCAAGGTGCGGGCGAGCGGCCCCGGGCTGAGCGCGGGGGGCATCCCTGCCAGCCTGCCCGTGGAATTCACCATTGACGCCCGCGACGCCGGCGAGGGGCTGCTCACGGTCCAGATCCTGGTCAGTGTGTGAGGGGGAGACGTGGGGGTCTGTGGGGGTTGTGGGGGGCACGCTGGGGATGGGCTGCTCACGATCCAGATCCTGGTCAGTGCAGGGGGGTCATGGGTGCTGAGCCCTACAGGGTGCCCTTTCCCCACACCCCGGGGTGCTGAGCCCCACAGGGTGCCCTTTCCCCACACCCTGGGGTGCTGAGCCCCACAGGGTGCCCTTTCCCCACACCCCGGGGTGCTGAGCCCCACAGGGTGCCCCCAGCACGGGCACTGATGGGGCTGCCTGCAGGACCCCGAGGGACAGCCCAAGAAGGCCTCAATCCGGGACAACGGGGACGGCACCTACACGGTGTCCTACGTGCCCGACGTGCCGGGGCGCTACACCAGCACTGTCAAGTACGGGGGCGACGAGATCCCCGCATCACCCTTCCGCGTCCTGGCCGTGCCCTCTGGCGATGCCAGCAAGTGCCTCGTCACAGGTGGGGGTGCCCCCCAGTGTCCCTGTGCTGACCTGTGTCATCCCCTTGCTGGCCTCTGGCATCCCCTTGCTGACGCACAGCATCCCCTCACTGCCCCATGATGTCCACTCGCTGCCCCAGCGCACCCCTCCCTGCCCCACAGCGTCCCTCTTGCCCCACAGCATCCCCTCCTGCCCCACAACATCCATATGCTGACCCACAGTGTCCCCCTGCTGTCCCACAACACCCATATACTGACCCACAGTGCCCCCCTGCTGCCCCACAGCACCCACCCCAGACACCCCTGCCTTACCCCCACCACCCCGTGGCTGCCCCCCAGCACATGCCCTGCCCCACTGCTGCCCCCCAGCACACCCCCTGCCCCACTGCTGCCCCCCAGCACCCCTGCCACTGCCCCAGACCTGCCCCGCGGCGCAGTGGGGATGAATGGGTGCCCCCAGGACAGGATGTGCCGGCCCCCCCGGAGCCCCCCGGCCCCCCCGGCCCCCCCGGCCCCCCAACCAGCCCCCCAACCCCTTCTCACCGCTCTCCCTGGTCTTTCTTGCAGTATCCATTGGGGGCCATGGACTGGGTAAGTGGTGCCAGGGGGCAGTTGGGGGGCTGGGAGGAGGCAGTTGGGGGGTAGGTTTGGAGCCCCCCCGTGGCCCTGACCCCACCCTCCCTGCAGGTGCCTGCCTGGGCCCCACGATCCAGATTGGGGAGGAGACGGTGATCACGGTGGACGCAAAGGCGGCGGGGCAGGGCAAGGTCACCTGCAAGGTGTCAACGCCTGACGGTGCCGAGCTGGACGTGGATGTGGTGGAAAACCACGATGGCACTTTTGACATCTTCTACACTGCTCCTGAGCCCGGAAAATATGTCATCACCATCCGCTTTGGCGGGGAGCACGTCCCTAACAGCCCCTTCCATGTCATGGTGAGTGGGGCACGTCCCCAACAGCCCCTTCCATGTCATGGTGAGTGGGGCACTGCATTTTGAACACCAGGGTGAAATCTTGGTGGGGTTGGGAAATGGTGGATCCAAGGGGCAAAGAGTTGAGGGCACAACGGACAGCAAGGGACAGATTTTGAACACCAGGGTAACACCATGGTGGGGTTGGAACCTCGTGGTAGGCATCAACAGACAGAGGACTGGGGCCACGGTCAACACCAAGGGACAGAGGGTTGAGTCAGTCAGCATGGAGCTGCAAGAGCACAATGGGCACTGTAGGGTTGGGTGACCATGATGGGAGTTATGGAACTGGGGGACCATAGAGGGGCAATGCTGGGACAATGGTGACCATCATGGAGCTGAGAGTTGGGAGACCATGGTGGGCACTGTGGGGCCAGGGCTGTGGTGTTGGGCGTTGTTAGGATCATGGTGGACATCATGGGGTTTGGAGGTCATGAGGATCATCACAGGGCTGGGAGCCCACCTTGGGCATTCTCATGTCCCCTCTATGGCCACCCTGGGGCTGGGAGCCCACCATGAGGTTCTCACCTTCCCTCTCTGCCCCATGATCAGGCCACGGAGGAGCCCCCAGCCACCACCGAGAACCTCCGGCCCTTCAATCTCGTCATCCCCTTCACGGTGCAGAAGGGTGAGATCACAGGTACAGCACTGGGTTGTGGGGATGGGGAGCAGCCCTTCAGGCACCAGCCCCCTCTTGGTGCCCCTACTGACGGAATACCCCCAGGTGAGGTGCGGATGCCCTCGGGGAAGACAGCGCGGCCCAGCATCACCGACAACAAGGACGGGACGGTGACAGTGCACTATGCCCCCTCTGAGAAGGGGCTGCACGAGATGGACATTCGCTACGACGGCAACCACATCCCTGGTGAGCTGCTGGAGGGCACTGGGGGGCACTGGGAGGTGTCTGAGGAAAGTGGATGCAACTATGCCCTGGCTGGGCTCCTGTGGGGCAGGCACGCACCACGGTGTGGAATGTCTCTGTGGGGTCCATGGTTGGTCACCCTTGTGTTGGGGTGTCCCTGACCATTGTCCCTTGTGTCCCCAGGGAGTCCCCTCCAGTTCTACGTGGATGCCATTAACCCACGCCACGTCAGTGCCTATGGGCCTGGGCTGAGCCATGGGATGGTCAACAAGCCGTGCACATTCACCATTGTCACCAAGGATGCTGGCGAGGGTGAGTGATGGCCAAGGGGGGCTGGGAGGTCATGGGGACCCCCCAGTGCCATCAGGAGGGACTGGAGAGCCCTGCTGCCTCCTGACACCCCTTGTCCAATGCCTTCTGACAATGCCTGTGCCTCCAGGTGGGCTGTCGCTCGCGGTGGAAGGTCCCTCCAAGGCGGAGATCACCTGCCAGGACAACAAGGACGGGACATGCACTGTGTCCTACCTGCCCACAGCCCCTGGCGACTACAGCATCATCGTGCGCTTTGATGACAAACACATCCCGGGCAGCCCCTTCACTGCCAAGATCACTGGTGAGACAGGCTGGGGGCACCGTGCACACTGCGGGCTGGGGCAGTTCTGGGGGCTCTTGGCAGCTCCACATGGCCATGGGGGCACCTGGTTGGCCATGGAGACATCTATGGAGTAATGGCCATGAGGGCACCTGCGAGGCTGTGGGGGCACTTGTATGGCCATGGGGGCACCTGTGGGTCACAAAGACCATGACATGGTCATGGGGACACCTGTGGGGTAATGGGCACACTTGCCCCATGGCCATTGGGACAGCTGTGGTGTCTCTTGTCCATCCCTGGCCACCAGGATCCCCCCTCCCATGGCCTTGGGTACACTGTGAAACCTTGGAGTCCCCAAACCATGGCCATGGGGGTGTCACAGAGCTTTGAGGACCCCATCACAAGGCCATGTAGACCTTGTGGGGACTCTATCCATGGCCTTGAGGATGCTATTCACACGACTTTGGGTGACCCCTGACTCTGAGGACCCTCTCCATATGTCCACTGGGACCTTGTGGGGGCTTTGGGAACATCATCCCACCACCCCTGGGATCATATTCATCTTGTCATCCACCTTGGGCTGATGTCCCTGCTGATGTCCCTGTCTCTGCAGGGGATGACTCCATGCGCACATCCCAGCTCAATGTGGGCACCTCAACGGATGTGTCCCTGAAGATCGCAGAGACGGACCTGAGCCTGCTGGCGGCCACCATCCGCGCACCCTCGGGCAACGAGGAGCCATGCCTGCTCAAGAGGCTGCCCAACCGCCACATCGGTGTGCAGGGACACGGGGACACCACGGGGACACCACGGGGACACAGGGACATGCAGATGTGGCACAGGAGAACTGGCACATGGGCACATGAGAGGAGGATGTGGGACCTGGGGACTTGTCGGGACAGGGAGCAGTGGGGCTAGGGGGTCACAGGGATGGGTGGCCTTGTGGCATTGGGTCAGCAGGGGGTTGGTGGCCATAGTCAGGGGACTTGGATGGTGGCCAGGGGCTGGTGGAGGTGGCCAGGGGCTAGTGGCAGTGGCTTGGGGATGGTACATGTGTAGTGGCCATGTCTGGTGGTGGTGTGTGACCGCTGTGTCCTCCCCAGGCATCTCATTCACGCCCAAGGAGGTGGGCGAGCACGTGGTGAGCGTGCGGAAGAGCGGGCAGCACGTCACCAACAGCCCCTTCAAGATCCTGGTGGGACAGTCAGAGATTGGTGATGCTGGACGGGTCAAGGTGTGGGGCCAGGGGCTTCTGGAGGGCCACACCTTTGAGGTGGCTGAGTTCATCGTGGACACACGCAGCGCTGGTGAGGACATGGTGGGGGATGGCCATGGGGCAGGGGTAGCCATGGCCAAGGGCAGGATGGGGTGATGGCCATGACCATGAGTAGGCTGTGGCCATCCAAGGATGAGGTGGTGGCCATGGTTATTGCTGTGGTGTACTAAGGCCACATGTGATGGTGGCCAAAGCTATATGTGGCCAGGAAGGGATGGTGGCGATGGTCATGGCCAAGGCCAGATGGTCCCTGTGGCTGGGGCTGGATGGTGGCTGTGGTGGCCATGTGGCCATAGCCAGGATGATTTGAGGACCATGGCCATGCTACAGCTGTGGCCAGCACAGGATCAGGTGGTGGCTATACTGTGACCTTCATCTAAATGGGACGGTGACCATGGTGGTGGCATGGCCAATGCCCAGGTGAAATGTGGCTAAGGCCATGCCATGACTGTGGACAACAGGATGGGCTGGTGGCCATGATTATGGGCATGGTTTGACCGTGGCCAGGATGGAGTGGTGGCCATGTCCATGGTGCAGCCGAGAGGGTGATGCTGTGGTGACCATGGCATGGCCGTGGCCAGGACAGGGGTGATGACTGGGATTGGGTGGTGACCATGGACAATTTGGGTTTGTGGCTGTGGTGTGACCATGACCAGGACAGGGACAGCCTCCATGGGACACCGCTGATCCCCATATCCACCCAGGTTACGGCGGGCTGGGCCTGTCCATTGAGGGCCCTAGCAAGGTGGACATTAACTGCGAGGACATGGAGGATGGCACCTGCAAAGTCACCTACTGCCCCACCGAGCCCGGCAACTACATCATCAACATCAAGTTTGCTGACAAACATGTTCCAGGTGGGGCTGGGGGACACATGGGGGACAGAGGGCGGTGGTGGGGAGGGGTGCTAGGAGCCCAGGGGGTGACGGAGGTAACTGCGTCCCACAGGGAGCCCCTTCACGGTGAAGGTGACGGGTGAGGGGCGCATGAAGGAGAGCATCACGCGCCGGCGGCAGGCGCCCTCCATCGCCACTGTTGGCAGCACCTGCGACCTCAACCTCAAGATCCCAGGTATGGTTGGCCTTCCTCCTTCTTCTCCTCCTCCTTCTTCTCCTCCTCCTACGCCCTCCTCCTCCCACCCTCCCTCCTTCTCCTCCTCCTTCTCCTCCTCTTTTCCTCCTCTTCCTGTTCCTTCTCCTCTTCTCATTTTCCATCCCCCATTATCCTCCTCTTCATGCTCCATCATCCTCCTCTCTTCCTCCTCTTCTTCTCCCTTCTCCATCCTAATCTTCTTCCTCCTCCTGCTCTGTGGGCCATGGGGATGGAGACACATCTCAACCACTCCAGCTCTGATTTCTCCTTGCTTCCTCTTTCTCTCCCCTCCGTGCGTCTGTGTCCATGTCTGTGTCCCTCTGTGTGCCTGTGCCCGCGTCCTTGCATCCCACTGTGCGTGCCACCCCGCACTGATACCTCTGCCCACACGTCTGTGTGTCCATTCACACCTATCCACGTGTCCACCTCTGCCTTCATCCACCCTTGGCTCCACCCCTCCCACACCATTCTCTACTTCCAACCCTGTGACCACCCATGTCTCCACCCATCATGATTCTGTCCTCCCTGTTTCCATCCTTGTCTCCATCCCCCCGTGTCTCCACTCATCCACATCTCCTCCCACCACTACATCCATCCCTCTGTCCATTCATCCCCACGTCTGTCCATATCCTCCTGTGTCCCCGTCACCGCTCTGTGCACCCTTCCGTTCCCCGTCTGTGCTCACACCCTGTGGTCCCCACGTGTCCCCACGTGTCCGCACTGTCCCTGTGTGTCCCGCGGGGCGTCCCCCAGGGAACTGGTTCCAGATGGTGTCGGCGCAGGAGCGGCTGACGCGCACGTTCACGCGCAGCAGCCACACGTACACGCGCACGGAGCGCACCGAGATCAGCAAGACGCGCGGCGGCGAGACCACGCGCGAGGTGCACGTGGAGGAATCGACCCGCGTGGGCGGCGCCTTCCCCCGCGCGCCCCCGGAGCCCTTCGGGGCCTTCGGGGCCTTCGGGACCCGCGAGGGCATCGGCGCCTTCGCAGCCCCCGCGCGCGCACACGAGGGTGCGTCCTGCCCGGGGTGCTCGGGGCGCAGCAAAGTGGGAGTGCACAGGGGCCGCGTGGGCATGAGGGGCACGGGCGCACCTGGGCTGGGCGTGCAGGGCACTGCGCTTGCACGGGGGGCGGGCGGGCACGAGGGGAGTGTGAGCGCAGGGAAGCGTGTTTGCACAGGGGCTGGGTGCACCGGAGCATCACTGTGTGTTTGCACAGAGCTGTGCTTGCACAGGGGCTGGGTGCACCGGCGCATCAGTGTGTGTTTGCACAGAGCTGTGTTTGCACAAGGGCTGGGTGCACCGGAGCATCACTGTGTGTTTGCACAGAGCTGTGCTTGCACAAGGGCTGGGTGCATTGGAGCATCAGTGTGTGTTTGCACAGAGCTGTGCTTGCACAAGGGCTGGGTGCATTTGAGTACCAGTGTGTGTTTGCACAGAGCTGTGCTTGCACAAGGGCTGGGTGCACCGGAGCATCACTGTGTGTTTGCACAGAGCTGTGCTTGCACAGGGGCTGGGTGCACCGGAGCATCACTGTGTGTTTGCACAGAGCTGTGCTTGCACAAGGGCTGGGTGCATTTGAGTACCAGTGTGTGTTTGCACAGAGCTGTGCTTGCACAAGGGCTGGGTGCACCGGAGCATCAGTGTGTGTTTGCACAGAGCTGTGCTTGCACAGGGGCTGGGTGCACCGGAGCATCACTGTGTGTTTGCACAGAGCTGTGCTTGCACAGGGGCTGGGTGCACCGGAGCATCACTGTGTGTTTGCACAGAGCTGTGCTTGCACAAGGGCTGGGTGCACCGGAGCATCACTGTGTGTTTGCACAGAGCTGTGCTTGCACAAGGGCTGGGTGCACCGGAGCATCACTGTGTGTTTGCACAGAGCTGTGCTTGCACAAGGGCTGGGTGCATTTGAGTACCAGTGTGTGTTTGCACAGAGCTGTGCTTGCACAAGGGCTGGGTGCATTGGAGTACCAGTGTGTGTTTGCACAGAGCTGTGCTTGCACAAGCTGCTTGCATGTGAGGCCTGGGGTGTGTGCCTGCACAAGGGCTGGCTGTGCAGGGAACGGGGGTTGCGTGAGCGCTGGGCACACTTGCCACAGGAGTGCCCTTGCACAAGGGCTGTGTGCTCACACAAGGGCCCACCTGTGTGTGCCCAGGACACACCTGAGACAGAGTCCCTGGCACACGCGTGGGGGCTGCTGTGCTGATGGGGGGTGCCCTTCACATGGGATGTGTGCAGAGGTGTGGGCAGCTCTGGCTCTTTGCACACGCAGGTGCACACCTGCTTACAGGGTGTGTGTGCTCAGCCCAGAGGGCTGTGGGTCCCCTTGGCACGGGTGTGCAGTCCCTCAAGGGGGTGTGCATGTGTGTGCACACGTGTGCGTGACTGTGTGTGTGTGCACGCTGGCAAGTGCACGTGTCCTGTGCATGAGAGGGTGCACTTGCAGGGTGGGGTGCACCCACTGGTCGTGTACATGGGCTCTGGTGGGTGTTGTGATGTCAGGGCACACTGGTGGCAGGGTGGTGGGATGGCAGTGACAAGGCGCCCTGGTGGTGGGGTAGCAGGGCGTGAGTATGCCAGGGAGCCCTTGGGATGATGGTGAGAAGGTGATGGGGCAATGGGGTGCCCCAGTGCCCTGGTAGCAGAGTGACAGGATGTTGGGGTGACAGGATGACACAGTGCCCTAGTGACAGGGTGCAGGGGTGCTGTGGTGCCAGGGTGATGGCTTGATGGGTGACAGGGTGCCATGGTGAGAGGTGCTGGGATGCCATAGTGACATGGTGATATGGAAATGGGGTGCAGAGGGGCTGGGGTGCAGGCGTACCTGGCTTACAGGATGATGGAGTGATGTGGTGACGAGGTGCTCTGAATGACAGGATGAGTGTGCCATGCAGTGCTGGGGTGCTGGGGTGCCAAAGTGGCACAGTGGTGGCGTGACAACAATGGGGTGATGTTGGGGTGCCCAGGTGCCCGCGGGGTGACATGGTGTGTGCCTGCAGGCGAGGCATCAGAGCAGGAGCTGGGGTGCCACAGTGGTGGGGTGCTGGGGTGGCCCTGGGGTGCTGCTGTTTTGGGGTGCCCGGGTGACACGGCGCGTGCCCGCAGGCGAGGCGTCGGCGCAGGAGCTGTCGGCGCAGGTGCTGAGCCCGTCGGGGCAGCGGCGCGAGGCCGAGGTGGTGCCGGGGGCCGCGGGGGTGTACAGCGTGCGCTTCGTGCCCCAGGAGACGGGCGCCCACACCGTCAGCGTCAAGTTCCGCGGGCAGCACGTGCCTGGGAGCCCCTTCCAGTTCACCGTGGGGCCGCTGGGCGAGGGCGGCGCCCACAAGGTGCGCGCGGGGGGCACCGGGCTGCAGCGCGCCGTGGCCGGCACGCCAGGTACGGGCGTGATGGGGGCCGGGGGGCTCCGGGGGCAGTGGGTGTGTGGGTGTGGTGGGGATGTGCGGGCAATGAGGGACGGGTGCTCTTGGGGGATGTGTGGGGGGCCCGGGTGCTGCTGGGGGTGTGGGTGGCTGTGGGGGGGTAGGTGCTGTGGGTGCTGTGTGTGTGTGGGGTGCTGGTGAAATCTGGGGGCTCTGGGTGCTGTGATGGGGGATTTGGGTACGGCTGGGTGTGGGGGCAATGGGGGGGCATCATAGGTGCTCTGTGTTCCGTGGGTCGGCTGTGGGTTCTTTGGGGGGGCATGGGGAGGTGGGTGCAGGTCTGTGCTGGGTGTCACCATCCCGGGGTGCCATCGAGGGCCAGGGTGACCCCGGTGGCCCCCCCAGCTGAGTTCAGCATCTGGACGCGTGAGGCGGGCGCGGGGGGCCTCTCCATCGCTGTCGAGGGGCCCAGCAAGGCCGAGATCTCCTTTGAGGACCGCAAGGACGGCTCCTGTGGCGTCTCCTACCTGGTGCAGGAGCCAGGTGAGGGGGGCTGCACCCCAACACCCCCAGCCACCCTAACCACCCCTAACATCCCCCAGGGTGCTCAGCCTGCGGCTGGGGCCACAGGACCCTCATATGAGGAGGAATCCCCAATTAAGGGTATCCCCCCAGGAGGATGTCCCCAAATAAAGGTGTCTCTCTGCTCAGGTGTCCCCATGGGAGGGTGTCTCTGTGCATGGGTGTCCCCACATAACAGTGTTCCCAAGGGAAGGTGTCCCTGTGTGGGGGCTCCCTGCCTGACTGTCCCCTGTCCCCCAGGTGACTACGAGGTGTCCATCAAGTTCAATGAGGAGCACATCCCTGACAGCCCCTTCATTGTCCCCGTCGCCTCCCACTCGGATGATGCCCGACGCCTCACTGTCACCAGCCTGCAGGTACAGCAGGGGACAGCCCCTGTGGAACCCTGGGGCACCCCTGGGCTCACGTGCCACAGGATGCCCGCTGGGTCCCCAGGTCACCCTTGGGCTGCTCTGAGCCCCTATTGCACTCTTGGGATGCCCACTGTGTGCCACCACTGGGTCTCCTGCGGCACCTTGGGCCCTCTGGAGCCACCTCTCCCTCCCTCATGTCACCCCTAGACCACCTTTATGTCCCCCTGTGCCAGCCTTGGGACCCTCTCTGGTGCCAGTCTCGCGTCCCTTGTGTCACACTGCACCTCTGTGTCACCCGTGGGCCCCATGGTGTTCCCCCTGCCCCACTGCCCCCCGTCGTGTCCCCTCATTCCCGGGGGTGACCCAGCTGGCACCATTCACGATGTCCCCCTGTCCCCCCGTCCCTGATGCCTCTGTGGTGTCCCCACAGGAGACAGTGGCAGTGAACCAGCCGGCGTCCTTCGCCGTGCAGCTGAACGGGGCGCGCGGCGTCATCGACGCCAAGGTGCACACGCCTGCAGGGGTGGTGGAGGAGTGCTACGTGTCCGAGCTGGACAGCGGTGAGGGGACACCCTGGGGACACTGTGGGGACGCCGGGTCTGCAGATGTGGGGCTGTGGGCACAGGGTGCAAGACACGGGGACATCATGTGATGTGGGGACATGGGGCTTGAGAGCTTGGGAACATGGGGTATGGGGACAAAGTGACACAGGGACACGAGGACAGAGGACGTGGTGACATGATGGCATCCCCCAGACTAGTACACACTGGGGTTCTTGCTGGGGTGTGGAGATACAGAAATGTGGGGACACGGGCCACAGGGGTGTGGGGATGTGTCAGTGTCCCCTGATATGCACTGGGGTTCCTGCTGTGCGAGAACAGGGGTGTAGGGACATGGGGACACAGGGACACGGGGGTGTGGGGACACGGGGACACAGGGGCATGGGGACACAGGGACACGGGGGTGTGGGGACATGGGGACACAGGGACATGGGGGTGTGGGGACACAGGGACACAGGGGCACAGGGGTGTGGGGACATGGGGACACAGGGACATGGGGACACAGGGACACGGGGGTGTGGGGACACGGGGACACAGGGGCACGGGGGTGTGGGGACGTGGGGACACAGGGACACAGGGGCACGGGGGTGTGGGGACATGGGGACACAGGGACATGGGGACACAGGGACACGGGGGTGTGGGGACACGGGGACACAGGGGCACGGGGGTGTGGGGACGTGGGGACACAGGGACACAGGGGCACGGGGGTGTGGGGACATGGGGACACAGGGACATGGGGACACAGGGACACGGGGGTGTGGGGACACGGGGACATGGAGGTATGGGGACACGGGGACACGGTGACATGTCTGTGTCCCCCAGACCGGTACGCGCTGGGGTTCCTGCCGCGGGAGAACGGAGTGCACTCCATCGACCTGCGCTTCAATGGGCGCCACGTGCCCGGGAGCCCCTTCAACATCCGTGTGGGCGAGCAGAGCCAGGCCGGGGACCCCGGGCTTGTCACTGCCTTCGGGCCCGGCCTCGAGGGCGGCCGCACAGGTGACAGTGCTGTGGAGACAGGGATGGGGCTGTGCGAGGGGGCTGGGCACAGACACGGCCGTGAAACGGTGATGGGGACGGAGCCACGATGGAGATGTGGCCATGGCGCTGCCATGGTGGGAACGTGGCCGTGGGTGGTGACCACAACGGTGTCCTGGTGTCCCCCCCATGACGCCATCCCCATGTCCATCCCCCAGGGGTGCCCTCAGAGTTCCTGGTGCAGACAGCCAACGCAGGGGCAGGAGCACTGGCTGTCACCATTGATGGCCCCTCCAAGGTGGAGCTGGACTGTACCGAGGTTCCCGAGGGCCACCGCGTCACCTACACCCCGATGGCCCCTGGCAACTACCTCATCTCCATCAAGTATGGAGGCCCTCACCACATCGTAGGGAGCCCTTTCAAGGCCAAGGTCACTGGTATGAACAGGGGGGACACGGGGCTGGGAGGGGACATGGGTACATGGGTATTGGGAGGGACATGGGGACAGAGAGGAACACGGAACTAGTGGGGACACGGGAACTGAGGGGGACATGGGGACACTGGGGCCCCTTCAAGGCCAAGGTCAGTGGTGCAGATGGGCTGGGGGCAGACACAGGGATGGGGGGCATGGAAAAGGGAGACTGGGGGAGGAGAACACGGGAGTCCCCCGTGTGGGGTGACAAGGGTCAATGATGGCCATGATGGAGAGTTGCAGGAGGGCCACCCTGCAGGACCCCAGTGTGACAGCAGTGGGGGCGGTGCGGGGGGTGACGTGGTGTGGGAGCCCCAGCATGACACAGTGGGGATCCCAGGGGGAGGGGGGTTGTCCCTGAAAGATGTCCCCCCAGCACGGTGTGATGGGGGTGTCCCACGGTGGGGGCTGACCGTGTCCCCCCGGTGCTCCGCAGGCCCACGGCTGTCGGGCGGGCACAGCCTGCACGAGACCTCGACAGTGCTGGTGGAGCCGGTGGTGAGGGCGGGCTCGCGGGGCCCCCCCGCCTTTGGGGGGGTCACCAAGGCCCCGTCAGACGCTGGGCAGGTGGTGGCCCGGGGGCCAGGGCTGGCAGCCGCCCGCCTCGGCCACAAGAACCACTTCACCGTGGACTGCAGCAAGGCCGGTGAGGGCACTGGGGGGCTGGGAGGGCAGATGGGGCTCAGCAGGCGCTCCTAGGGAGCCCTGTGAGGGCTTGGAGGAGAGGTGGGGGGTCTGTGGGGTGTTCAGGGAATTCTGGGGAGTCTGCAGAAAGGATGGGGGGGTTAGAGGTGGGCCTGGGGGCCCTGGGAGGGCATGGGGTGGGTGAGTGGGGGAGTCTGGTGGAGGCTCTGGGAGGCAGGGGGGAAGCTCGGGGCCACCCTGGGTTCACCCTGCCTGTGTCCCCCAGGCACAAACATGCTGCTGGTGGGGGTGCACGGCCCCAAGGCGCCGTGCGAGGAGGTGCACGTGAAGCACGAGGGGAACCGCGTGTACACGGTGACCTACAGCGTGCGGGAGCGCGGCGAGTACGTGCTGCTGCTGCGCTGGGGCGACCGCGACGTGCCGGGGAGCCCCTTCCGCGTCACGGCGGCCTGAGCGCCCCGTGCGGGGGCCACGGGCTGGCAATAAAGCACTGGGAGAGGAACGGGGTCCGTGTGGTGACTGGGGACACGGCCTGCGTGGGGCTGGGGTGGGACTGGGGACACGGCACATGTGTGTCTGGGGACATGGCACACATGGGACTGGGGACATGGCACGCATGGGACTGGGGTGGGACTGGGGACACGGCACGCGTGGGGCTGGGGACACGGCACGCGTGGGGCTGGGGACATGGCACGCGTGGGGCTGGGGACACGGCATGTGTGGTGACTGGGGACACGGCCTGCGTGGGGCTGGGGTGGGACTGGGGACACAGCACGCATGGTGCTGGGGACATGGCACGCGTGGGCCTGGGGACATGGCACACATGGGACTGTGGGGACATGGCACGCATGGGGCTGGGGTGGGACTGGGGACATGGCACACGTGGGGCTGAGGACACGGCACACATGGGGCTGGGGACATGGCACGTGTGGGGCTGGGAGTGGGCCAGGCCAGGGCCACACTGCGGAAGGACGCCAGGTCTAGGGGTGTCCTGAGCAAGACACCACAATTGTGGGGTGTGCAGAACAGCACAGCAGGGTTTAGGGGTGGCCCTAGGGGTCCGGGGCAGCCTGGGGGGCCGGGGGGTTCGGGGCTCCAAGGGGATTCCATGGCAGAACAGCGGCAGCCTGGGGGGCCCGGGGGGTTCGGGGGTCCCGGCCAGCGCGGCGCGAGGTGACTGCGGGGCCCGTGCCGCCCGGTAGGGGGCGCTGTGCAGGGGAGCGCCCCGCGTCCCCTCAAGGACACGGCGCTCTGCGCATGCGCCCGGTGAGGGGCGGGGCCGGCGATAGGGGTGTGGCGAGGACACGGAGGGGCGTGGCCAGCAGGGGCGCGGGTCCTCCCCCGGCGGTAGGCGGGGCCGGGCTGCGTTGCCGGGCAGCAGTGGGCGGGGCGCTCCGGGAGCGGCGGCGGAACCCGGAAGCGGCGGCGGGTTCCGGTCGGTCCCGGCCGGTCCCGATCCCCACAGCCGCTCCCGGCGGCGCATCCCCACCCGCCGGCTCCCGGCAGCCGCTCTCCCACGGTCCGTGTCCCGACGGATTCCGTTCCCAGTGGGCCCCGGGCATGGCGGGCCGCGGGAAGCTGATCGCGGTGATGGGCGACGAGGACACGGTGACCGGATTTCTGCTGGGCGGCATCGGGGAACTGGACAAGCACCGGCGGCCCAACTTCCTCGTGGTGGAGAAGGAAACAAGTCTGGCGGAGATCGAGGAGACGTTCCGGTGTGTGTGGGGGGAAGGCGGCCTGGGAGGGCTCGGGCGGCCTGAGGGGGGCCGGGGGGGATCAGTGAGGTTCTGGGTGCTGAGGGCTCCCTGAGGTGCCCGTGTGAGCGCACAGCGGGCACTCTGAGGGGGATCCGGCCAGGCTCTGGGCTCCGGGCTGTCGGTAAGGTTCGGGGTGCTGAGGGCTCTGTGCGGTGCCCGTGTGAGCGCACAGCGGGCACTCTGAGGGGGATCCAGCCAGGCTCTGGGCTCCGGCGGTGTCGGTAAGGTTTGGGGTGCTGAGGGCTCTGTGCGGTGCCCGTGTGAGCGCACAGCGGGCACTCTGAGGGGGATCCAGCCAGGCTCTGGGCTCCGGGGGTGTCGGTAAGGTTTGGGGTGCTGAGGGCTCTGTGCGGTGCCCGTGTGAGCCCGCAGCGGGGTCTCTGAGGGGGATCCGGCCAGGCTCTGGGCTCCGGGCTGTCGGTAAGGTTCGGGGTGCCGAGGGGGGCCGGGGGGTCGGTAAGGTTCGGGGTGCCGAGGGCTCCGTGCGGTGCCCGTGTGAGCGCACAGCGGGGGCTCTGACGGGACCCAGCCCGGCTCTGGGCTCCGGGGCTCGCAGAGTTGCGGCGGGGGAGGGAGAGGGCCGGCAGAATGTGGGCTCAGGCTGCCCGCAGCGCTCAGGGGATCGGGGCCCAGCAGCGTGTCCCGCCCGCACGGGCGCTCCGTGCCTCACTCTCCCTTTCTCCCCTCGGCAGGGGTTTCCTGGCGCGGGAGGACGTGGGCATGATCCTGATCTCGCAGGCGCTGGCGGAGCAGATCCGGCCGGCGGTCGCCGCCCATGCCCGGGCGCTGCCCGCGGTGCTCGAGATCCCCTCCAAGGACCACCCCTACGACCCGGCCCGGGACTCGGTGCTGCGCCGCGCCCGGGGGCTCTTCGCGCCCGATGAGCTGCGATAGAGCCCCCCAGGACCCCCAGCCCCTCCCCACACCCCCCAAATCCCCCTCTAAGCTCCCCCCAGTACCCCCGTGCGTGCCGGCCCCCGCAGGTCGCCCAGTCTGTCCCCTGCGCCCGTGGCCTCTTTGCACCCAGTCACGGGTGACTGACACCCCCAGACAGTCCCCGGTACCTTCCCAGCAGCCCCAAGAGGTCCTCCACCACTCCCCCAGCTTCTTACACTCAACAACCTGTGGTACCCCAAAACAGCCCCTGGCGCCCTATGGGGTCACAAGCCAGGCCTGGGGGTCTCCATCCCAGGGAAGGCCACCCAGGGGCCCCCAGCCCATCTGGGGCAGTTGTGCCCCATGCCTGGGGGGTCCCCAGCCCATCCCAGGGTGCCCTTTGGATGCTGGGGGCTGTGGTTGCCCCGTGGGTCTGAGGGTGACACGGGGAGCCTGGCGTGTCCCCTGGGGCTGCCACAGGGGCCCTGAGGGTGACCCGTGACTGTGTCTCAGCCATGTCCCGTGATGGGGAAGTGCCACCAGCTATCCTGCTGAATCCTGCCAGGTCCTGCCTGCAGGCAGGGAGGGACGCCGTGGGGGAGGAGAGGAACACCCCAAGGACACCGGGAGTTGTCACTGTGACCTTGTCACCGTTCCCCCAGCTCCTCCCCAGCCTCCTCAGCCCCAGCAGAACCTGGGGGGAAGGTTATTTATTGTCCTCCCCCTGTGCCCAAATGTCATTTGTGTCCCCCGTGTGTCTCCCTGACAGTGTCCCCAACATGTGCTGACACCACTCACTGTCTGCTCTGCTCTGCTCTGTGGGCTGCTGTGAGGGGTGGGGACGGGGGGACCTGGGGGCATGGCACAGGGACATGCGGGGGGGCACGGGGACAGAGCCGTGGAGGGCTCAGGAGCACCCTGAGACCCCCCATGACCCCCACCCTCGGGGGGACAGCAGGGGTGAGCCCCCCGTGCCCCACAGGGCCTGAGGGCATTGGTGTGAGGGCCTGGGAGCCCCGTCCAGCCAGGGCTGCCCCCGTGTTTGTGTTCCCACCTCCTGAGCAGCCCCTGCTGTGCCCTGCAGGGCACTGAGGGGAACCCACATCTCTGGGGCCCTGGGCAGTGGCCGTGCTGGGGACACGCACTGGGGAGTGGGCTGGGCACAGGTGGGCACGGACACAGTTGTCACAGGTGTCCCACACACACAGGTGCCACACACATACCGCAAATACACGTTTGTGGCACACAGAATCCCAGGACAGTGTGAGGGGGAAGGGCCCTCTGGTGATCCCCAGCTCAGCTCCGGCCCAGGCAGGGTCACCTGGAGCAGGTGGCACTTGTCCAGGTGGGTTGGATGTCTCTGTGGAGGGACACCCCTGACCCTCCTGGGCGGCTGTCCCAGGGCTTGGCCTTCCCAGGATGGAGGGAGGTTGTGCCTCATGCTGAGCTGGGACTGTTGGAGCCCAGGGCCTGACTCCTCATCCTTCGCTGGGCCGGACGGGGCTGGGCCTGGCACCATCCTCATCACCTGGGGAGGTCTGGGCTTGGTGGGATCCCCCCTCAGATGTTTGCATGGATTGGTGCCATCCCCTCACGTGAGGGGTTGGTGTGGACACGTGAGCAGCAGTCCAAAGCTCCGCGTGGGCTCGGGAGCCCTGGCAGCCCATCAGGCACAGAGGGGGAGTTGCCAGGAGCAGATGGAAATGGCTCCCAGCTGTGCAGGTGACCCACAGCGTGGTGGCCGGGGCACACAAATGGACGCGGAGCAGCAGGACATGGCGTGGTGGCGGCCCAAGCAGCAGGATTTGCAGGAGGGCACAGCCACCCTCCTGACCCTTGAGGTGTGCTCCTCTCAGGTGGGGATTATTTTTTCACTTGTCCAATTTGATTGGACCCAGCAGTAGTTCACACACTGACAGAAGCCATTGCTGGCAGGAATGGGGAGAAGCAGACAGAGCTCCCCAAGAAAGCCCGGGCTGCAGGGGGTGTCTGAGCCTACTGTTACTGCTGGAGCACAGTGAAACAGCACTGCCTGTGGTGTGAGCAGGTGGGGCATCTCACAGGGGAGGCGGGGAGGCTGAAGATCCTCAGGATTGTCAAGGGAAACAGACTGGTGGAGTTGCACCTTCCATCCAGGAGAGAAATGCAATGCATGAAAGCTCAGCAACAGTCAGCGTTGCCCTGACCCTCTTGCCTTCAGGCAGGAGGAGACCTAAAAGGGGGGAATGGAAACAGGTCCCTGCTTAGGGAGGTAGCAGAATCCCCCCGGCTTCCCTCGCCTTCCCAGGTGCCCTTACAGAACCCATATGAGGTCCTGGATTTTGAGGGTCAGACAGCTGAGAGTGCAGCAGAAAGTCTGCTTGGTGGGTGTCCCAGATCCGTGCAGTCAGACAGATCACAGCTGCAGTTATTAAGGAAAAAAGGAAGGGCAGTTGTAGTGTGTGATTCACTTTGAGGGGGGCTGAGGAGCCTGTGTTCCAACCAGACCCATCCCACAGGGAAGCCCGAGGCCTCCCTGAGGCCCAGGCAGGGGACACTGCTGAGAGACTCCCTGCACTAATTCAGCCCACCAGCTGCTGCCTGGGACTGGTCACAGGGGTTTTCAGGGTGAGAGAGAGATGAAAATGTTGACTCTGTGATCAGAAGGCTTGATTTATTATTTTATGATATATATATAACATTATGACTATACTAAAAGGAATAGAAGGAAAAGTTCTCAGAAGGCTAGCTAAGCTAAGAATGATAACAAAGGAGCTCTCTCAGACTCTGTCCAAGATAGCTCAGTTTTTGATTGACCATTAATTGTAAACGTCTAAGATGGGCCAATCACAGGTGGACTTGTTGCATTCCACAGCAGCAGATAACAATTGTTTACATTTGTTGCTGAAACTTCTCAGCTCTAACAGGAAAAATCCTAAGATAGAATTTTAATGAAAAGATGTCTGCGACAGCTGCCCACTGCTCATTGTCCTGAGGAGAGAAGTACCAGGGTGACAGAAGAGGACTTTGGTGCACTGGGTTGCCTGGTTGAAGGGACAAGAGCACAAGGTACAAGAGATGGTGGTCTTGATTCCTTTGGTAGTGGGGATGAATGCCAAAGTGAACAAGAAAGCTAATGGGAGCAAAAAGTAGCTTAAAGACTGGTGCCATTGGTGGAATTTTGGGTTTTTTGAACATGAGGTAGTTTGTATAGCACCAGGCTGGAGATAGATGGGTTCACCTCTAGAAGAGAAGAGGCAAAAGGGTTCCAACCTGTGGATTGGCAGGCTGATTGAGAGGGCTTTAAACTAGATCTGAGGGGAGAGGGGGATGACAGCACAGTCACTAGAGATGAAGCTGGGGGCAGCAGGCCAGTGCGGGGCAGAAATTGATAGCACAGCTAAAGTGCATCTACACCAATGCAGCAGTGTGGGCACCACAGGAGGAGCTGGAGACTGTGGTGCAGCAGCAAAGCTCTGATCTAGCTGCTGTCATGGAACTGTGATGACTCCATGACTGGAATGCTGCAATGGATGGCTCCAAGCTCATTAGAAGGGACAGGTGAGGCAGGAGAGGTGGTGTGATGACTCTGTACCTTAGGGAGGGTTTTGGCTGTCTGGAGCTTAGTAATGAAAAGGATGAATGGTTGTGGTGAAAATCAAGGGGAAGCCTGGCAAGGCAGATATCCTGGTGGGGGTCTGTTCTAGACCTCCCAACCAGGATGAAGAGGCAGATGAATTATTCTATAAAGTGCTGGCTGATGTTTCGTGGTTGCCAGTCCTTGTTTTTGTGGAGGTCTTTAACCTGCTGGATGTCTGCTGGAAGAAACCCAGCGGAGAGAAGACAGTCTGAGAGGCCCCTGGAATGTGTGGAAGAGAACCTCTGGCTCAGTAGCTGAGCAGCCCACCCAGGGTGGGGCCCTGCTGGACCTGCTGTTTGCAGACTGAGAGGGGCTGCTGGAAGACGTGGTGGTTGGAGCCATCTTGGGCACAGTGACCCTGAAATGAAGGAGTTTCAGTGCTTGGCGAAGTAACAAGGTGCGTCAGCAAAACCTCTACACTGTCAGAGGGTGAATGTCAGCCAGTTTGGGACACTGATTTGGACAGTCCCTTGGGAAGCAGCCCTTAAAAACAAAGGGTTCCAGGAAGGCTGGGCACCCATCGAGAAGGAAAGCTGTAAGGTGCAGGAGCAGCTTGCCCTATGTGCCTAAAAATGAGCTGGTGGGGAAGAAGGGATTGTCCCCCTGACCTTGGCATTGGTGAGGCCACACCTCAAGTCCTGTGTCCAGTTCTCAGCCCCTCAGTTCAAGAAGGACATTGAGGGGCTGGAGTGTGTCCAGAGAAGGCAATGTAATAGGGAGGGCCTAGAGGGTGAATCCTCTGAGGAGCAGCTGAAGGAGCTGGAGAGGCTCAGCCTGGAGAAAAGGAGGCTCAGGGGAAACCTTCTCATTCTCCAGAACTCCCTGACAGGAGATCAGAGCCGGGGAGGCTCAGCCCTGGAGCGGCCTCAAGTTATGCCAGAAGAGGTTCAGGGTGGACGTCAAGAAAAATTTCTTCATGGAAAGGTGGTCAGGCATTGGAAGGAGCTGCCCCGCAGAGTCCGAGTCCCTGGAGGTGTCCAAGAAATTATGGAGGAAAAAATGTAAACCTTCATTTCTCAAGGTATGTAATCAAAGTCACATGCCTTTCTGAAATGGGTGCAAAGAAACATTTGTAAAAGGTGAATGTAGGCAAACTAGCAGAGCACTGCTGTTTTACAGTAAGGATCACCACATTTAAAATATTCATTCAGGGTGGGAAGAAGGGTTGACAGGCTGAGAGAGTCATGGCTGGTCAGCCTGGAGAACAGAAGGTTCCAGGGAGACGTTGGTGCCTCTTCCAGTACTTAAAAGGGGCTTAGAAAAAGGCTGGAGGGGTACTTTGGACGAGAGCCTGTAGTGATAGGACACAAGAAAAATGGCCTTAAACTGAAGGTGGGTAGATTTAGATTAGGTGTTAGGAGGGAATTTCTGGCTGTGGGTGCGGGCAGGCCCTGGCACAGAGCAGCTGTGGCTGCCCCTGGATCCCTGGCAGTGCCCAAGGCCAGGCTGGACAGGCCTCAGGCCTTGGAGCACCCTGGAATAGTGGAAGGTGTCCCTGCCCACGGCAGGGGTGGCACTGGGTGGTCATAAAGTCCCTTCTACCCAGAGCATTCCACGTCTCTATGACTCTGTGCTGCCCCTCCCTGCCATGCCAGCACTCAGAACCAGCCCCTCTGTGACAGCGGCCCTGGCCCGGGCACTGTGAGCACCACGAAGGCTGTGGGTGCTGTGGCAGTGGCCGCACTGGAGGTGACAGCTCTGCGCTGGCTCTGCCACCTGCGCTGGCGCCGATGGCTTTGCTGGGGCTGCTCGTGCTGCTGGCCCTGGCCGGGCCCGTGGGGGGCACCTGGGACACCTGCAGGTCAGTGGTCCCGGGGGGCTCTGGGAGGGAGCTGGAGGAACACTTGGGGACTTCCCTGGCAGAAGAGTGGTGAAAGATGCCCCTCGGGGTTGTCTGGCCCTGCTGCCGCTCAGCACCAGGTGGGACTTTCAGGCTGAGCAGCAGCAGCCACCGAGCAGGGCACTGATGGCTTTGTGCTTCCAGAGGGACGTGCGGGCTCCGGCCCATGGCCTCTGACCACAGCTCTGCTGCTCTTGACTACAACTCCGTGGTTTCTGCTGCTGGCACGTCCCGTGTGGGTGGCACCAGTGTCCAGCCTGGGGCCTGGCCCGGCATCGTCAGCATCCAGGCCACCTGGGAGAACGGCACGTGGCACATGTGCACGGGTGTCCTCCTCAGCTCCCAGTGGGTGCTCACGGTGGCACACTGCTTCGCCAGGGCCGGGTAAGAGAGAGCAGGGACAGACATGTCCCCAGAGCACGGGCAGGCGCCCAGCTCACAGCACCACCTGGGCAAGCAGGAGGCCGGGAAATGCTGGGCTGCTGCAGCCCGTGGCTCTGCTCCCTGTCACCCCTCTGTCCATCTGCTACCCAGGGGCATCTCCACGTGGGACGTGGTGATCGGGGCCACAGATCTGACTCAGCCAGGCCCTGGGGCTGTGGTGAGACGCATCCAGAGGCTCCTGGTGCACCAGCACTACGTGGCTGCCACGGCCAGGAACGACATCGCCCTGGTGGAGGTGGACCAGCCCGTGGAGTGCAGCGACTACATCCAGCTGGGCTGTGTGCCCGACCCCTCGCTCAGGGTCTCGGAGCTGAAATCCTGCTACATCGCCGGCTGGAACTTTGCCAGAAGTGAGTTCCCAACAGGATGTGTGCTCCCAGGGCGAGCTGGGCACCCTGGGACACGGGTGGGACACAGACAGGGACATAGACTGGGCACACACAGGGACACGGGCTGGACACAGACAGGGACACGGACTGGGCACAGACAGGGACACGGGCTGGGCACAGACAGGGACACGGGCTGGGCACAGACATGGGTTGGGCACAGACACGGGCTGGGCACACACAGGGACACGGGCTGGGCACCCTGGGGACACGGGCTGGGCACACACAGGGACACGGGCTGGGCACCCTGGGGACACGGGCTGGGCACAGACACGGGCTGGGCACACACAGGGACACGGGCTGGACACAGACAGGGCACACACAGGGTCCGGCCGCACGGCGCCAGCGGGGCCAGGCTCGGAGCAGCCCGGGCTGGGGGAAGGAGCCTCCACCAAGACAGAGCATGGAACTGGACGAGCTGTAAGGTCCCTGCTCACCCAAACAATTCCTGCTGGCCCTGGGAAACCTCGGGGGTTTGGCCCCTTCCCCAGGCCAACAGCAGGGACACAGCTGGACAACATCACCCATGGGGAAGGGGCAGGGACACAGCTGGACAACATCACCCGTGGGGAAGGGGCAGGGACACAGCTGGATAACATCACCCGTGGGGAAGGGGCAGGGACACAGCTGGACAATGTCGTTCCGTGGGGAAGGGGCAGGGACACAGCTGGACAACATCACCCGTGGGGAAGGGGCAGGGACACAGCTGGACAACATCACCCGTGGGGAAGGGGCAGGGACACAGCTGGACAATGTCACCCGTGGGGAAGGGGCAGGGACACAGCTGGACAACATCACCCGTGGGGAAGGGGCAGGGACACAGCTGGACAATGTCACCCGTGGGGAAGGGGCAGGGACACAGCTGGACAACATCACCCATGGGGAAGGGGCACAGCCAGGCCTGGGAAGGGGGCTCACCCCAGGCAGGGGAAGGGATGGGTACCGAGCTGCTGGGGCTCATTCCCCTCTGTGCCCACAGCTCAGGGAGCAGTCATGGTGCTGCAGGAGTCCAAGGTTCACCTCATGGACACTGAGCTCTGCAACAGCAGCCCATGGTATGCAGGGGCTGTTCATGCTGACAACCTGTGTGCTGGGTACCCACAGGGCGGCATCGACACCTGCCAGGTAGGAGCGTGTGATGAGTCCCTCAGCCCCCGGCAGCGCAGGGACCCCCTCATCCCCCACACGCAGCCCAGCCTGTCCCCTGTCCGCCCCTCCCCTCCCCACAGCAGCCCCCCACAGTCCCTGAACCATCTCTCCCGGCACAGGGGGACAGCGGGGGTCCCCTCGTCTGCAAGGACAATGCAGCTGACTACTACTGGCTGGTGGGATTGAACAGCTGGGGAAGAGGCTGTGACAGAGCCAGGCACCCCGGCATCTACACCTCCACTCAGCACTTCTACAACTGGATCCTGCTCCAGACGGGCCTGAGCCCAGCAGAAAGAGCTGGTCCAGCACCGGAGCCACCTGTCACCTCGGCCCCCGAGGAGGAGCCTGAGGAACCAGTGGAACCAGAGGAACCAGAGGAACCAGAGGAAGAGATCAACTTGACCCCTGAGTACAATGAGAAACCAGCAGTGACATCCTCGGGCACGTCACTGCCCATGGCATTCCCACACCAGATCCTGGTGCAATTCTGGAATCTGGTGCAGGAGTTCCTGCAGTTTTAGAAGGACAAAAAAGCCTGAGCAGCAGCAGGATGAGCAGGATCCAGGGCTACAGTGGATCACGGCAGCTCCAAGGCAGCCTCGGGGCCAGAGGCTTCTCTGTCCTGCCCACGCTGCTGCGCTGCAGCCACAGCGATGCTGACGTGACTGAGGTGTTGGAGTAAAGTTTCTGTGTTCACCATTACCCGTGTGTTCAGCCCTGCTCAGTGCACCCGCAGGCTCGCAGAGTCCCTGCTCTGTCTGTCCATCTGCTGTGCTGTTCACATTCATTCTTCAGCCTGGGGAGGGCTCCAGGGAAACCTCAGTGCCCCTTGCATTGAAGCAGGTTATAATAGTGGGGGAGAGCGGCTTTTTGCATGGGCAGGCCATGACAGGACAAGGAGGAATGGGTTAAATCTAGAGGAGGGGAGAGTGGGATGAGGTGCTGGGAAGGAGTTTTTACTCAGGGGGTGGTGAGGCCCTGGCACAGGGTGCCTGGAGAAGCTGTGGCTGCCCCTGGGTCCCTGGAAGTGTCTAAGGCCAGGCTGAACAGGGCTTGGAGCAACCTGAAATAGTGGAAGGTGTCCCTGTCCATGGCAGGGGCTGAATGAGGTGACCGTTAAGATCCCTTTCTAACCAAACCATTCCAAGATTCCATGACTGTTTTAAGAGTGTGTGTGTGTATCCAGCTCTCTGGAATGCAGCATCCTGTGCACACACGCACACACAGACAAGAGGCATGGCCACATCCAACAAGGTGGGACAGAACCAGCCCCTGGGTGTGAGCCCACCTGCGTCAGCTGTACGGACGGGAAGGAGAAGCCTCCTGTGCTCAGAGCCCCTGGGATCTGGCTGTTCTGGGGCAGAATGGGGACAGCAGCCCAGGGATGGCAGCAGAGGTCATGGGTGGACTGAGGCAGCACTGGCTCAGCTGGAAGCAGGCTGGGGCTGGTCTGTGGCCTTAAACAACCTGGGACCTGCCTCCTTACAGCAGCAGCGTGGGAAGGATGCCATCATAGCTTTGTAAAAATATCCTTTAGTGTTTGCTTTCTGCAGCAGGTACCACTACAGTGCCTGGGCAGGGTCCCTCCTGCAGGTCCAGGATGGCTCACTTCTGCTAGGCAGCTCTGTCCTGAAAGAGCAGTGGGAATGAGCCACAATCCACGTGGAATCATGTGGGTCCTCCCATCCCTCTCCTGAGCGAAATGTGCAGCAGCGAGGGCCGAGCAAATGAAGATCCTGCCCAGGTGAGCTCCCACAAGAAGGGAAGAGGCCCGGCTGCCCACCACCACAGCTCTAGGGCATGAGAAGCATCACTGTCCTCCACACAGGCCCCCGAAGTCCAGAGCCAAGGGGAAAACAGGCTCAGGGCCCAGGCCTAGGCAGATGAGGGCTCCTCTTCAGTGCAGCTCTTCCCCTTGTCTGGCAAATCCTTGCTTGTGTTCTGCAGGTCAAAGCTCTGGAAAGGAGCAGGACAAGGAACTGCTGAGAAAAGACAGACTACAACAGGTGTATCTGCTGTGGCTCTTTTAGACTCTGCCTAGGGCAGCGAGAGCTCTCGGGATGGTTCCCACCTCCCCTCCCAGCCCAGACTGAGCAGCACACAAAGCCCAGCAGAGGGCAAAGCTTCCCGTGCTGCACAGCTTCCCCCCTTTGCCATAAGGGAAAAAGAGTAGAACCGCTCATCCAACAGGACTCAGGACGGTGCAGGGACAGAGCCTTCCCTACCTCCAGCTCCCGCAGGACCTCGTCCATGAAGTCTCCTGATTGCTGTTTGTAAGCCACAGCCAGCCTGATGGCGTCGTTGAAGAGCTGGTGGGAAGGACAAGGCTGTCACTCACAGGATGGGGCACATGGGCATTGGGTTTCTGTAGCACATGGACACTGTTCCCACATCCCAGGGGAAAAAAACCCTCTGCAGCTCTGCATAGCCACCAGCCACTCACATGGAGCTGAAATGATGGACCATTTCCTGCTCTCTGTGCCCAGAGCAGCCCCCGTGTCCCTGTGCTGCCAAGGGGCCTCGTGGACACCAAGCCCAGCAGGCAAACGCCCATCTCACCTTCACCACGTTGGTGCCATCGGCAGCAGACACAAAGTAAAAGGGCAAACTGAACTTCCGGGCAAAATTGAAGCTTTTCTGGGTCACCTTCATATCGGCTGAAGCAGACAAAGAAGACATGGTCAGTCAGACATGGCAGGAGGTGCAGAAGGTGGTGTCCTGTGTGCCACGTCAGACGAGCCACAGCCCTGTGACAGCAATCACCAGGGGCTGCCTGGCATTCCCCATGGGAGGAACCTTCCAGCCTCCTGCAGAGCCAGGTGAACAGTTCTGTCAGCAGCTACATTGAGACTCTTCAGCACACTGGAGTCTGTGCAGGCTGAAGGAGCACCAAGGCCATCCCTGACTGATCCAGGGAAGCCACAGAACAGCTTTGGCTTCCTTTTGCTGCCATCTTTGACCAGGTGCTACTCCAACCACTTTTGGGCTCTTGATGGATAGAATAGGCACTGTGATAAGGACATAACTAGAAGAAAAATGCTTGAATAAAACTGAAATTGATGAAATTTGCACTTTTAATTGCTGGTGACACAGGACAAGCACCTGTAAGACAGCAGCTGAGGTCAGCACAGGACCCAGCCCTGGGGGACTGAGGAAATCCTCTGTACCCAACAGACAAGGGACATTGGTTCTCAGTAAGGACAGGAGCGAATCCCAGCACGACCCTGGCAAGCTGGGAGCAGAAGGCACACTCACCATCAATCTTGTTGGCCACCACAATGCAGGGAATCTCTGGGCGGAATTCCCTCAGCTCCTTGTACCAGTTGTTCAGGTTCTTGTAGGTGATCTTCCGCTGCACATCAAACACCTTCCAAGAGAGAACCACCTATCCCAGGCCAGCCCAGCACTGACTGACCCAGGACAGCTCTGACCAACACACGGACACAATCCACAATGTTCCCAGGAACACAAGACCAGGGGAACTGGGCGTTATTAGAAAGGGTGAGAGAGAAAAGGACAGTATTGCCAAGCCCAGCCAGCAGGAAACAGCCCCTTGATGTCCTTTACACTGTCCTGTGTCCTGGGCAAGTCCCTGCCACCCACACAGGGAGCTGGCACTGGGAACAGCTTGTGCCAAACAGGATCAGATGTGGCCTCCTGTTCTGACAACTAAACCACCAATGAAAATCACTGGTGGAACAGTGGAAAGTGAGAGTGACAGGACGAACCAGGAGATCTGAGCAGGAGAGGAGCCAACAAAACTGGCAACAGGGGCAAACATGAGGACATTGAGAAGACAGCAGGGCCAGGGGATAGAGGAAAAGGGTTACCGGGAGAGACAGACCAGAGCTAGCCAGGTCCCTCTACAGGGGGGTCATCTGGTGAGAGAAGAAAGAACCATCTAGGAAAGTTTTTTAAACCACAGGAAGAGACAAGGAACACATGGCAGTGCAACCATCAAAGTAACACAAAGGCCAGGTGTCACTGAGACCATTGTGCACCCAGCTCCCACGGTGCAGCTGAGACCCCCTCACCATGATGCAGGCATGGGCCTGGTGGTAGTAGGAGGCGTGCATGCTCCGGAACCGCTCCTGGCCCGCCGTGTCCCAGAAATCTGTAACACAGAACCAGCTCACAATGACACAACTCACCGAGCTCTGTTCTTCTCACAGCTTACACCCAGGAGGCAAAGCACAGCCCACCTGCTCAGAGACACAAACTCAGCTTCACCTCACCACTCTGAAACACATCAGGGTTAAGAAGTTGTGCCAAACTGGGACCTTTCCTCACTGGGCTCAGCTGTGGGCAGTGCTGGCACTGGCCAACAACAAAGGAGAAGCCACCAGTGACACAGTTGTGTGGGACAGCAGGACCAAGACAGGCAGAAGTGCACAGAGCCATGTCTGGCACTCTGTCACTAGGGATGACAACAGGAAACTACCTGAAACTCCAGGAACTGCTGGGCACTGCTGAATTCTGACCCAGCGATGGTCAGTCGGGGCCCTGCCATGGGAAATGCTCCAGCGCCTCTCACAGACATCTGACTCTGCTCTCCCAGGGGCAGGAATCATTCTGAGGTGCTGAAGGTAAGTCAGCCAGAGGCAAACAGGTCCCAGTCCATGAAGTTCTGTGTACACCAGAAATCATGGGGCAAACCTGGACACGGCTGTGCCTTTAGCTGTTGGGGCACCTCAGGTGGAGATTCTCCACCTCTCACTGGGTTTGTAGGTTCACATCTGGCTCTGGTTTGCTGTATAAATTGGCACGGCTTCAGTTAAGAATCTCAGTGTAGTCACACCTCTTGTCAGCTGGACCCAAGCATGGTGCTGTACCCAAAGCCAAATGAGCCAGTTTCCTTAGGGATTCCTTTGCACTGATACTGTGACTGGACTCTGTGTCAGACCTACTGGACAGTGGCTTTCTTAAACTGCCCAAATACAGACAGGTCCCCACCAGACCACATTTGCATTCACTGTGTGTGTCACAACGAAGACGTTGAGCAGTGTCAGCCCCAGCCCCACTGAGCCATGACCAGCGGCTCCACGTGGAGTCCATCCATACCATTCTTTATCCTCCGACTGTCCACCCATCCATCCAACCCCTGTCTCTCCAGCTCAGAGTCCAGGACATCATGGGGACAGTGCCCTACACTTTGCCAAGCCCAGGGGGATGATGGCAGTCACTTTGCCCCATCCACCAATGCTGCAGCTCTGTCCCAGAAGGGCACCAGCTTTGTCACGGCGGTGCTGGTTATCAAAACACGATACCGACACCCAGACCGAGGGGATCTGCCTTCCCAGCTGTTCCCTCTGCCACGGCACCCCACGTCCCCGGGCTGGCCCCACTCACCCACGCGGACCTCCTGCCCGCCGACGCGGGCGCGGTGCTGGTACAGCGTCAGGGCGAAGGTGGAGAGCTGCTGCGGCTGGCTGCGGGCGTTAAGGACCCAGCGAGCGGGGCAGAGCCCTCCGCCGCGACCCGCCGTGCCCGCCCCGCTCCCCGCCGCCAAGGATACAAGCCATCGAGCAGAAACCGCTCCAGCAGCCTGCCGAGAGAGCGAGCGCGTGTCCCGGTGAGCCGCGGCACCGCGCAGCGGCCCGGCTCCGCGGGACCCCCGCCCGACCCGCGGCACGCCCGCGCCCCACACACTTGGACTTGCCCACGGCGCTGTCGCCCAGGCAGATGATCTTCACCGTCTCCTCGGCGCCGGCCGCGGCCTCGTCCCGGGCCCCGTCCCGGGCCCCGTCCCCGTCCGGGGCCTCCTCCCGCGCCGCGGCCCGGCCCCGCTCCTCCGCCGCCGTCGCCATGGCAGCGCCTGCGCGTCCCCACTGCCGCGCGACGCGCCCCGGCCCCGCCCCCGATCCCGCCCCGCCCCGGGCCCCGCGCCCGCCCCCGCCCCGCCCCATGCCCCCGGCCCGGCCATGGCGGCCCCCGCGCGGCGGCTGCAGCTGACGCTGGCGCTGCTCAAGCCGGACGCCGTGGCCCATCCGCTCGTGTGCGAGGTGAGAGCCGGGCCGGGCCGGGCACAGCAAAGCACAACAGGCCTCGCCACGACCCCCCCCAGCGCCGCCTCTTCCCGCAGGCCGTGCACGCCGCCATCCTCCGTCACCGCTTCCTCATCGTCCGCGCCAAGGAGGTGCGGTGCGGCGCGGAGCAGAGCCGCCGCTTCTACCGGGAGCACGCAGGTACGAGCCGGGCTCGGGGGGCCGGAGCGGGGTGCTGCCCCGGGCCGGTGCCCACCCGGTCCGTGTCCGTCCGCAGGGCGTTTCTTCTACCAGCGGCTGGTGGAGTTCATGGCCAGGTACGGGCCGCGCCCCGTGTGCGGCGCTGGGAGGCTCTGGCAGCGGGACCTGGCGGGTGGCGCCCCGAGGCGCTGCAGGTCATCGTGTGCAGGAGGCCAGCGGTGCCGGCGCCGTGGCCGCGGTGCCGCGCTGGGACCGTGCCCGTCCCCACGGCGCGGAGGGCACGCCAGGGCCCGGCGTGGCAGCCCATGGCAGCTGTACTGTGCAGGTTTGTAAGGACGAATAACCTGTTTGTAATGAGCTCTTCATGATCTTTTCTCCTGCTGTTCCTGGGCCCTCGCTGCAGTGGCCCCATGTGGGCTTACATCCTGGCCCATGAGAACGCTGTCCCTCTCTGGAGATCCCTGATGGGACCCACTAAAGTGTTCCGAGCCCGACACAGCGACCCAGACTCCATCCGAGGTGCCTACGGCCTTACGGACACCAGGAACACGACCCATGGCTCAGGTAGGCTAGCATTCCTGGACGGTTCTTGGGGAGGCATCTTGGATGGTGCTTTGTCTGCCTTTGCTTTAGTTCTGGGGCTCCAAGTGAGCCATTTGTTCCCTTCTGCAGACCCCACGCACACCTGGCCAGGTGCGGCCTAGCCAGGCACCTTTGGAGTGCAGCACGTGTTTGTGGTGGCAGACTGGCATCTCACTGCCTTTCGCTCTCTTTTGACAGACTCAGCTGCCTCAGCCAGCAGAGAAATCGCCTTTTTCTTCCCCGAGTTCGACGAGCAGCGCTGGTACGAGCAGGAGGAGCCGCGGCTGCGGCGCGGGCAGCTGTTGCACGGCGCCCAGGAGCGCCTGCCCGGGGCTCCGCCCGCACAGGTGACCCCCGTGAGCGGGCAGGGGGGCTGTGCTGGCCTGGCAGCCCTGGGCGCACTCTCCTGGGCAGCAGACACAGAGCTGTGCTGCGTGCCGGGGAGCGTGGAGGGGGAAGGCAGCCTTGTGCTGCCTGGGAGCAGATTATTGCTGTAACAGGCAGGTGCTGGGGGCTGTAGGAAGAGTTCCCCCAGCAGTGCTCTTGCTGACAGTCTGGCCATGCAGCTCACTGGCTCCCTGAGTTTTTTTGGAAATGAACAGGACAGGTGAGTTGGTCAAGGGCCAGGTGAAGGATACGTTGCTTGTTCCAGATGGGATTGGCCTGGGTTTGCTGATGGGAAGCCTCAGATTCTCCCAGCTGGCTGTTCCCACAGTGCCTTAGGGAGAAAAGAAGGAAGAAGAACGTGAAGAAAGTTCATCAGCAGGGCAAGATGAACTGTCCTGTCCTTGCTCACCCGCAACTGGGCTGGGAAATGAGGAGCTTTGCCAATAGCTGTGCATGCGAGAGCACTTGGAGCCCTCAGTGTCCATGGCCCGACGGTGCCGGGGCAGTTCCGTGTCCGTGGGAGATGGGATGAACACGGCCATGGAGTTACCCAGATTGTGGTGGAACTGTGACAGGGCGGTGCAGGAGGGCTTAGCTGGCAGGCACAGAGCCAGGTCCTGGTGGCTGATTTGTGTTTTTCTCTGTGATGCTCTGTGTGGTGTGTTCCTCAACGGGGTTTCAGTCCGTTTGCGCTGTCCCCCTATGGGCTCCTTGCAGTGCTGCCATTTTAGTTCCAGCGCCCTGTGGGAATTTCCTTTGGGCAGTCCCAAATGCTCGGGCTGGGGAAGGTGTGCTGTGCTTGGGGCAGGAGGGCTGCGCTGAGATCCAGCAGAGCCCTGGCACATCACAGAGCCAGGGCAGGGACTCTCCAGGTGCTTCCAGAACCCCGTGAGCTGTTGGGTAGTGACTGACTGACTGTGTGGTGGACAGCACGGCCCAGACTCGCCCAGCTCACGTGTTTGTGCTCCCTCCTCCTTCCGTCTGGGATCAAATGGTCGTTGTTCTGTTCCAGGTACAGATCCAGGGATCTGCAGGACACCACTGCTGCCCCTGTCCTCAGCAGCGTCCAGAGTGGATCTGCTCAGGATCCTGTGTGCCTTCACACAGGTCTGAGAGCTGTTGTCCCCAGTGCTGTTGATACTTTATTGATATTTTGGCAGTTTTTTATTGATTCCCAGAGGTTTTGCTTAGATCTGTATGTTTTTCTTTTAACTATTAAACTTTACTATTTTTCACCTTTCTTCTTTTATGTTGTGCTTTCCTTTTGGGATATTCCTTGGTAATGTCATTAACTGATAATTCCTGGCTCGCACTTGCCACTTTTAAAGTTTTGGTCTCTTTTCCTACTCACTTGCAATGGTTACACTTGGGAAAAGGGCCCTTTTGAACATGGCCAGTGCAGAGAGCTCTGCCAGCAGGATTGTCACAGTGACACCACCTGGCAGCCGCCGTGATTCAGGTACCTGCTGGTGGCACCTGGCCCTGAGGCTGTACCTGAGCACAGGTGCTCAGCCTGGGCAGCCCATTGCCCCAGACAGAGGGTTTGTTGTGTGAATCTAAAGCTGTCCAGCAGACTTTGTCAGAGACCTGAGACTGAAGCACTTGGTATTTGATGCAGGAGACAGTGTCAAAACTGATTTTTTCTCTCCAAGGAAGTCTTACAAAAGGTCACAGGTTACTCTGCTTGGAGGGCTCTTAATCAAAGTGGGTTGGTTTGTTTGGGGGGTTTTTTCCCATTTTCTTTTTCTTTTCCTTGTAAATGCCCAGTAAGTGATTTTTGGCTTTTGCAGTGGTGCCTGCCCCATCGCTGGCAGTTTCCTGGGCTGAGCTGGATGGGCCTGGAGCAGCCTGGTGCAGTGGGTGACATCCCTGTTCACGGCAGGGGCACGGAGCTGTGTGGTCCCTCCCAGCCCAAGGCATTCCGTGCTGATGGGGGTGTGTTACAGCAGTAAATCAGTCTCCCAGCTGGTCTCAAACCCAGACAATGTGGCACCTCAGAACAGGTTTGAAGGGCGGTTTGCGATCCCTGTTTCCCTGGCACAGCTGTGGGGTCTGTGCACAGGGCTGGTCGCAGCTTCTGCCCAGGGGCTGCTGCCAAGCACAGCCTGGGGCACAGGGTCCAGCCCGGGCACCTGCAGGGACACCTCGGGTGTGGAGCTGGGACAGGGCATCTCACAGGGACATACCTGTGAGTCTGGGCCTGAACTCCATCTGCTCTTGCAGAATTGAGCAGGTTTGTGTCAGCACTGGAGGGCACAACACGGATTGGCCTGGGAAGAAGGGAAGGAGAGGCTTCAGAGGGAAATCAGTGCTGCTCCCAGCCCAGGCCTGGCCTCAGTCCTGGCCACCACGGGCAGAACCCTCTCAGCTTGAGGAATTTAATTTGATTTATTGCTGTAACACAAACTTTTAGTTACTGATTCAGGTACCGAGGAAAACCCAAGGTAATGACTAAAGAAACCCCTGGGGAAACACCTTTCCTGTACTTTCCCAGGTTCAGCTTCAGTCCAGCATCTTTTCTCCCCTCTTTTCCTGCAGGTTCTGCCTCCTCTCTCCCAGTCCCTTGGGAGGTGACACAGCACAGAGGGCTGGGGCTGGGCTGGGCTTTGCTTTTCTACTTCTTTCTTCCTCTTTCCTTCTTGTTTACTCACTCCTGGCACACCTCCAGCCTTCAGTCCCTCAGGCGTGCACCTGCTCTCTGGGCTGGTCTCTTCAGGGAGAAATGAGCCAGTGGGAATGTCATGAAGTTTCTAGAGGAAAACGCCGTGTCCTGCACCTGGGCAGGGATGTTTCCATTTGCAACACTCACGTGAGGGACCAGAGAAGCATCTGGCTGTCCTGATGGCCGTGAGCCACCCCTGGGTCAGCACCTCTGTGGCCTGACAGCATCCTCAGGTGTGGGAGCCAGGGCACTCGCCCACAGGTCACCCCTTCCCCTCCTGGGGCACAGGGAAGGCCACATCTGGAGCACTGGTGCCAGTTTTGGACTCCCCAGTGCCAGACAGCCTGCTCAGAACTGGGGTCCAGCATGGACTGATTAGGACATCTGAGAATCTGACGGGTAAGGAGAGGCTGAGGGCTGGGGCTGCTCAGACTCAGGAGCTCAGTGGGGTTTATCAATGGGTAGAAATCCCAGGTGTGAGCAGTGAAGGGAACCTCAGGTATCCCAGGAATGGACACAAGGCAATGGAAATGACCTGAAAACTGGCAATTTCGCTGAGACATAAAAAACCCTCTTTTATTATTTTTATACTCCAAGAGCGATAAAATAAGGTCAGGAGCCCATATGCCAAGGCAGGGCTTTGGCCTTAACACCCTCTGGAGTTCCTTTCTGTGCTGCTGGGCAGGTGTGGGCCCCGGGCTGTTGCTGCAGTGGCAGGGGATGCCCTTGGGGCCATGTGGGCACCTGGGCAGCAGGTCAGGCCTCTCCTTCCCCCAGCAAGGCCATAATTCCTGCCAGCCCCACCACGGGCTCTGCTGCTGTTCAGTATTTCCCTCTCTGCAGCTGATCTGTGTTGGAACCCTGGATGCTGAGAATTCCAGACTTTCTGTGCTGACATGTGTTTTGCGGAGAAAAGAAGAAACCTCACAACTTTATAAAAGTTGTAAAGCCCGGTATGCTTTTATTACCACGCGCGCCGTACCCCTTTTATCCCCCTTCCAAATGCATATGCATACAGTTTCACAATAGGTTCATACATATTCATTCCGCGTGACATGGGAATTCCTAGGTCGGGGGCAAATTGACCTCGTGGTCTTTTCTGTTTTTCTTTCTCTGTCTCCTTGTTGTCTCTGGAATGTGGCTTTTCCTTCAGCTCTGGCCTCACAGAATTTTCACCTTTCTTAGACACTTCACCTAATTCAGAATGGATCTTTACTCTGTCTCACATGCGCCGATCCCCAAGAGAACACAGCATTTGACCTGAGGCTGTGGAAAAGGCTTCAAAAATTGATAGCGCTGGGATTATGGGTGTGTAGCTGGTTAGAAGTATGTGATAGCACAGGGTGGAAAACTTAGAGTTTAAGGTTTTAGAATATAGTAATATATGTAGAGCAAGATGGAGGGTTTAGCACGGTAGGTGGTCCTTCTTCACCTTCTTCCTTCTTCATCCCAATGGGTTTGGGTGATTTTGTGTAACTCGACAGAAAAGTCTGCATTGCAGACTTTGAGTGATTAGTTATTGGGTTAAACATGAAAATAATTTAGGTGCCATTTCTTAATTGGATAGTTTAGCCTTAAAAGACCATGTACAGAAGATTGTTAGCCATTCTGTAGCTTGTTAGTAGAATGCTGTAGAACTCACCACTTGTAATAGAGATAAGAAATAATAAACACCTGAGTCCAGACACAAAACACTGTCTTGAGTGCTTCAATCCCCACCCTGACAGAGGCAGAAAGGAAGCCAAGAACCAGCAGATCTGCTCTTCTCACAACAGCCTGTGTCCCGCTTTTCCCAGGTCCGGGGATAAGGAAAAATGGATACAATGGAAATAAAGACAAATTTACTGCTTCAGTGCTGGCTGCACTTGTCTCTGCTAAAGCTGCATCTCACTGTGCAGAGCTGCAGACAAGGGTGCTGTAGGTGGCCAAAGATTTTGTGGATTTGATCTTGTATCAGGCTGTGGGTTCTCACATAGAAAAGAAAAGGAGCCTGGGAAAGCAGCCACAGAATCAAATCCCAGTCAAACAGTAGTAATGGTGTTCAGGAAAGGCTGAGCCAGAGCAGTCCAATCCATCCCCACACTGAAAGTTCCAGGGGATTAGCAAACAGTCATCTCAGATTTGGGGGGCACAACCCTGTAGGCCACAGTTTTCCCACGGAGCTGCTGTACAAAGCAGGAGGAACAAGGAATGAGAGAAACACCAAACTGCAGAAAAAAAATCCTCATAGATTGGGGCTGTTTTCTTCCAGCACAGAAAATAAACACTCTCCTGTAGGAGTGACAGGGATAGGACGGTCGGGACGGACGGAGACGAGAGATCTCTGAAGCCAAGGCTTGGAACTTAGGGTTTATTGCAGAGGGCCTGGGCGCAGGGCCCTGCTGGGATTTGGGGTTTATTGCACAGGGCCTGGGTGCAGGGCCCTGCTGGGATTTGGGGTTTATTGCAAAGGGCCTGGGTGCAGGGCCCTGCTGGGATTTGGGGTTTATTGCAAAGGGCCTGGGTGCAGGGCCCTGCTGAGATTTGGGGTTTATTGCACAGGGCCTGGGTGCAGGGGCCTTTTGGAATTTGGGGTTTATTGCAAAGGGCCTGGGTGCAGGGCCCTGCTGGGATTTGGGGTTTATTGCAAAGGGCCTGGGTGCAGGGCCCTGCTGAGATTTGGGGTTTATTGCACAGGGCCTGGGTGCAGGGGCCTTTTGGAATTTGGGGTTTATTGCACAGGGCCTGGGTGCAGGGCCCTGCTGGGATTTGGGGTTTATTGCACAGGGCCTGGGTGCAGGGCCCTGCTGGGATTTGGGGTTTATTGCAAAGGGCCTGGGTGCAGGGCCCTGCTGGGATTTGGGGTTTATTGCAAAGGGCCTGGGTGCAGGGCCCTGCTGGGATTTGGGGTTTATTGCACAGGGCCTGGGTGCAGGGCCCTGCTGGGATTTGGGGTTTATTGCACAGGGCCTGGGTGCAGGGCCCTGCTGGAGCTGCAGCCACAGCTCGGAACAGGCCCCAGAGAAGAGCCCCAAAGAGAGAGAGAGAGAGCAAGAGGAAAAGAGAGGACAGAAGAGAGTGAAGTTCCCGTTACAATACAATGAATCTTCTTCTGTGCTGAATATTCTATTTTTCACTAACTACTTTAGTACAAGATAAAAATCTTACAGCATTTACATACAGCCTGTACGAATCATTACATTACCACACTGTGTTACATTTTAGACCCTAAAAACTCCTCTTTGGGCCCCTTCTGCCAAGCTGTAGGGTCTGCTCTGACCCTTGGGCCTGTCTGCAAGCAGAGGGTGTTGTTCCATCAAAAGGGGATTACCTTCAGCCAGCCATGCCATTGTTTTTCAGTTGTTCAGTAACTGAGATATCTCAAAGCTTGCTTTCATTTCAATCTCACTCATAGTTTCCATATTCTCAAAATCTTTTGCTGGACAATCATATTTACAAGGCTTCCCTGTTTCATCTTCCTCAACACTCTCCCACCTCATGCCCCAGACGGGCCAAGCATGGGCTGGATCTGGACTCTGACCAAATTTAACTTTGAGCTTGATGTGATGCCACAGAGCAGGAAAACCCCAGGACAGACCAGACTCCTGTGTACACAGCCAAGCCATCCACCTGGGCTCCTCCTCACCTGCGTGCAGACAGCCACATCTCTGTGATACCCTGCCCAAAGCCCTGGCAGGCTCCAGGAAGAACCAGTTTTCATCTCTCCTTCAGATCCCAATCCCAGTTATCAACATGTCCAGGACCTGATTGGTCCCTCCATTCACACTTACTACTGAGTACTTGTATTAGCCAGATTTCCTCATTAATGCTCCCCTGCCTTCCAAAACATTCCTGATAAACAAAAGACAGTTCTGTATCTCCCACAGCACCCGGAGAAAGTTAAAAGCCATCAGTTGTGCAAAGCAGCTGCTGCTGCTGCTGGAGCTGAATATTTAAATTTAGCATGGGGCTGTGTTGATCCTTTCTGGAGAACAGATGTTTTATGGAAACACTTCAGAAATCCATCCCTGCCCTGAGTACAGGAGAGTTCTGGAGGCAGTGGGAGGGATGAGTTTTGGTGGCAGCACTGTTGGAGAGTTCTGGAAGCAATGGGAGGGATGGGTTTGGTGACAGCACTGTTGGAGTGTCTGTGCAGTCCTGGAGCAGCTCCTGCATGCAGCAGCAGCCATGTTCAGCATTTCCCAGTCCCATCCCTGGGTACCTTCACAGGGACAACAGGCAGGAGAAGTTTAAACATTGGACAGAAGGAAAACTCTAGAAAAATTATAGATGTGACATTGTGGCAGCACCATCCATCAGAAAACTAAACTGAACCAGAATTCAGGTTATTGCTTTTGTTATTTTGCGACACAAAGTTTGGAGGTCAGATAAAGCAACCAAAAATCTTTGTGACAGAGAATAACAAGCCTGAGGTAAGGCCCAGGTCTCTAGTTTCAGCTTGGTCTGTACCCACAGATTAGGGATGGGAAAGGGGCAGCAAGGAGAGAAAAATTAGATAAATTGTGTTAAATTAAACCCTTTGGAAGTTAAAAATCAGAGGTGACTCAGCATAGGACCAAGAGGCACCAGAATGACTCGAGCAAGTAATGTATGAGGTATGCAATGCTGTAGTAACTGATCCTACCTACTGTGGGATATACCTGCTGTGGCTGGAGCAGATCAAGAATTTGGGCAGGAGGTACAATCAGGATTGCAAATAGCCCTGGAATTTTAACATTTTATTTTTTGTTGCAAAAACAGATGTTTTCAAAATGCTTCCTGTCACCCAAATATTTCCCAGAGCCTGTCAAAGCACTGGCCAATTACTTACTGTTTTCCCTTTTTGTTTTACTTCAGCAGTTCCAGGTGTGTGTCCTGGACATTTCAAGGGTGGTAGGTCTGTGCTGCCTGGGGCCTTCTGGCTCCAAGTGCCTCTGGGATGTGACTGATTCCAGCAGCTGTGGATTAAGTGGCTGCCTTGAACCTTTACCAGCCCAGAACTTTTAACAGCCCGCTGTGGGCCTCGTTTGCACATTGACAAACATGCAGGTGAGCAGGTGCAGTGCTCTGGGCTTTTGTAATTGGCCCTGGAGCTCCCGCTCCCACACAGGAGGCTGTGGGGAATGGGACCAAGCAGGCAGACTGGGAACTCAGGAACTTCTCTCTCCAACTTCATTCTCCTGGTAGAAGTGCACTAATTGGCCTCAGAGCTGGTGCCCACACCTGGATGAGGAGCCTGGGGCAGCTGGGGACAGAGCAGTGGGGAGAAGGGCACATGCAGCAGGTGCCACCACGGCCCGGAAGGACCATGAGCAATCAAAAGTGCTGATCAGAGATGACAGAAGAGAGTTTCCTCGGTGCTTTCTTGGCCAGGTGAGTGCTGAGAATCTCCAAGGTCACAGTGGACTCTGCCCACAGCAGGAATGGCTCTGGGGACACCAAGGAGCCGTTTGTCTGCCAGTCCCTATCGGGAGGTTGCCCCCAAACTGGTGCCACGCTCACTGCAGGGGGACATGGAGGGAGGAGGAGGGGCAGCAGGCAAAATCCAGACAAAACCCACCACTTTCTTGTCCCCATCCTCAGAGGAAGCATTTGTGCCCATGTGGAGACCAGAACCAGCTGAGATACAAGCGATGGTGATTTCTGCTGGAGAAAGAATTCTCTAGCAGGAAGGTGCATCCCTCAAAGCAGCCAAGGAAACAGGACTGGGAGAAGCTGCTGGGGCTACAACAGTGCCCTTGGCTTTGGGAGATATGACACATGCTTGGAGAAGGTAAGTTAAGAGTCTGATTTTCAGAAGAGACAAGTATTTTTGGGCTCTGGGCCCAATCCTGAAGGCTGCACCCACAATTTGAGGTATTTGGTTTAAAAAAAGATCTCCCTTAACATTTCACAAGTTCATGGAGATTTGATTTACTGCTGGACACCACTGGCCAGGTTTGTTATCCATCAGGAGACCAGAGGGGACACAAACATGACATTTATTATCCTAAAGGCTGTTCTGAAGATGTGGACTACCAGAACTGAAGTTTCTGGCATCCAGGGAGATTTCAGTATATTTTAATATTTGTGCCAAGTATTGGTGGTCTCAGAAAAGTCCCTTTTCAAATATCAAAGTGGGAGGGGGTTTCTGCAAGTGCTGCCAGCATGTGCCTTCCCTAAAACCTTGGGAAAGTGACCAGGCTGTATTGGAATGCCATGGCACCAAGTTTCTGTGTGAAACAAGGAAATGCTCGTCACTGCCACAAGCAAAAGGTGTAATTCTGTAAACGCAAAGCAAACGAGTGAAAAAGTCCCATTACTGTGGCCCCTCTGCCCTGGCAGCCCAGCTGCCCTGCCTGAGAGCTGCTCGAGAGAGGCAGAGCCCACACTGTTCCATGTGCACACAGGACACAGATGCACAGCCACACACACACACAGGGCCACAGCCACAGCTGCTCTTTTCTTACACTTGCTGCTTATCTTTTCCAGCCCCAGACACTCTCTGACCTGCATTTCCCCTCACTGAGGCTGCCGCTCCCTTGGCATCTATGCTGGATTTCCACACAGGGTGTTCATCCCCATCTGGGGCTGTAGCCTACACTTTGCCTATTTCCCAGAAGATGTTATTGCTCATCCTCTCATGTCCTGACATTCCAGATCCAGAGTTTATGCTTGGACCATCTCCTCTGCCCCACCAGCGGGAGCAGAAGCTGCAAGGACACCACAGTGCTTCCCTGCTGCAGAAACATCTCGGCCTCTCTCCATCTCCAGCCTCACTCCCTGCAGCAGCCCTCGCTTCCTGGGGGTCCCACTTTGCATTTCCCTGGCACTACATGGTGAGCTCCAGCTGAACTCACTCCTCTATCAGGAGCAGCTCCAGGCTCTGAGCAGGCAGTGCTCACCGGCCATCTCACCGAGCTGGAGCCATCTCACTGCTGAGCCCTTCAGACACGCTGGGCACTGCTTGGTGCCTCCCGTGCCCAGCCAGTGCCACTGCTAGGGCTCTGTCCCTCCTGTCCAAGTCCTCTCCCGGCCTCTGGACCACATCAGCTCCCCCAGAGAGCTCTGCCTTGGGCTGGGTGGGCACGGTTAGCACAGGCAGTGAGAGCACAGGGAGCGTGGGTGCCGTGCAGTCACCTCTGCTGTGCCCCTACAGCTGTGGTGCTGCCAGCCTGGCCAAGGGCAGCCCCATCACTGCTCCTGTCTGCTGAGAGGGGCAGGTGCAGGCACCTCACAGTCCTGCCATGGGTACGATGGGGCTGTAGGAAGGACTTGGCACCCAGGAGCTGCAGCTCCCAACTCCTCCAGCAGCCTCCTCCCATGCCCAGGTGCCAAGGAGCTGCAAGGCTGGAGCCAGAGTCCGGCACTGCTCGGCACCTGGCACAGCCCGGGGCAGGGCTGGAGTCAGCATGGGTGCTGAGTCCCAAGGGCTCAGTCCCACTGCTGCAGGCTGCTGGGTGCTGCTCCTCCTGCTGTCCCTGAGCAGGAGCCACTCTGGAAGCCTCTCCCCAGGGCCCCCTCAGGGTTAAAAGCTTCTGCTGCGCTTACAGCCCTGAGGACACACACATGGGCTTCTCCTCAGCAGGTAAGGCAAACCAGCCAGCCCCCGGGCCATGGCTGCCACATGGAGCACCTGGGGACAGCTTACTAAGGACTAGGTGCCATCCAGGCTCTGCTCTTGGCTGGAGAGGTGAGGAGGGGCGAGAGGACAGGGCTTCACCAGGACATGCACAGCTGGGGGGCACCTGGCGCTGGCCCCCAGGGCTCTGGGTGGTCTGGGCAGGCTGTCCCTGCTGCTGCTGCCTCCAACAGAGGCATCCAGTCCTTTCCAAGAGAAATGAACCCTGTGTTGTTATCTGCTCCCTCAGTTCAGCTGTGCCCTCGCACTGGGCCATGGCTGCGCCCAAGGCTCAGGACCCACCTCCCAGGGCTGAGTGCTCCAGGCTGCCTGTTCTGCTCACCTGAGTGAGGACAGGTGCAGTGCCTTGGTAGGAGGGTCACATCCTCCTGCAGGGCAGTTTCCCTGCGTGGGTACAGAGCACAGGTGAGCTCCTGCACCAGCAGAGCTGGGTCTCTGGTGGCTCACATGGCACTGTCACAAAGGTCTCTCCCATCTCCTGAGGGAAGGACAGGAACCTGCCTGGTACTGGTGACACCCGTGTTCCCTCTCTGCCCCCCATCCAGCCTTTCTGGCCTTGTCTTTTTTTGGTCTTTGCTCACTGCATTTGCCCCCAGAAGCACCTTGGCCCCATCCATGGAGTCCATGGCAGGGGCAGGGTGGGCAGCAGCAGCCCTGGCTGGATGTGCCCAGCGCACACCACCCCTTCAGCCCCTGGCTGAAGTTCTGAACCAGAAATGCTTCCTCAGGCCTCCTCCATCTCTTGGACATGGTGATCACAGCTCCATGTGACAGTGGGCAAACCCCTTGTGCCAGGGTGAAAGTTGAAATAGGATGATGGAAAAAAGGTGGGGAGTTCCAGGCCAGGAGATCCCTGCTGGTTAAATTTTCCTGTGGTTCAACAAACCCCATGTGATGAGTTGCTCTTTGTTGGAACCTGTACTTTTGTAAGTGGAACCCCTGCTTTGTGAGAGCTGGTTATTACAGAGCAGGAAACAGGATAAAGAAAAAAAAATTAACTGGTGCAGGGTGATGCCACATCCCTGGCCCAGGGCTGGGGAAGAGCAAGCTCAGTGACAGCATCTAGGGAATGCTGTGACCTGACATGGGGCAGGGAAACATTTACTCATAATAAATACATTCAGGAGGGGGAGAGACACATGCTTGGAACAGTCATCAGGACGAGGGGCTGGGTAGGCAAAGAACTCCAAGGGGTGTGGGTGGATGCCCCCTGCTCTTGGGTTTTTCCGTGTGCTTCTTCTGCAGTCAGGTAGCCGAGCCGGGACGGCAGCTCTTTGGACTCCAAAACCCCAGCGTCTGTGAAATCTGAGCTCAGGAAACCTTCACCCACCGGGGAGATGGGACCAGAGCCGTACCATTAGGGACCCCCTTGCCCCACGGGGGGCTGTGCTCCAGTCCCCTGGCTCACAGCCAGGGAGAGAGCCTCCTCAGGGCTCCCTTCTGCCCAAAGCCGGACCCAGCTTACCCCACGGCAGGTATGAACCAGACACAGGTGACGGAGTTTGTGCTCCTGGGCTTTTCCCACGGCCGGCCCTTCCTCTTTGCTCTGTTCCTGGCCATTTACCTGGCCACGCTGCTGGGCAATTCTGTGATACTCTCCCTCGTGTCCCTGGATCCCCGCCTCCACAGCCCCATGTACTTCTTCCTGGGTCACCTGTCCTGCCTGGACCTTTGCTACTCCTCAGTGACGGTGCCCAAGATCCTGGCGAACGCTCTGCGCCCGCGGGCCACCGTTTCCTACGGGGGGTGCCTGGCGCAGATGTTCCTGCTGATGTGGTGCGCGGGGGCCGAGTGCGCGCTGCTGGCCCTCATGGCCTACGACCGCTTTGCCGCCGTGTGCCAGCCGCTGCGCTACTGCCAGGCCCTGCGCCGCAGTGCCTGTGTCGCGGCCGCCGCCGGCTGCTGGCTCTGGGGGCTGCTGGACTCGACCCTGCACACGCTGCTGGCCGCCCGGCTCTCCTTCTGCGGGGCTGCCCGGCTCCAGCACATCTTCTGCGACGCGCCGCCGCTGCTGGCGGCCGCCTGCAGCGACACCCGCCCCAACCAGCTGGCCCTCCACATCTCCAGCATCTTCGTGGGACTCAGTCCCTTCCTGCTCGTCGTCGTCTCCTACCTGTGCATCCTGGCCACCGTCCTTGGGATGCCGCTGGCCACCAGCCGGCGCAAGGCCTTCTCCACCTGCTCCGCACACCTGATCGTGGTCACCCTGTACTTCGTGGCAGCCAACCTCAACTACAACCGGCCCAGCTCGGGCTACTCGCCGGCAGCCGACACGCTGGTCTCTGTGCTCTACTGCATCGTCATCCCCATGCTGAACCCCCTCGTCTACAGCCTCCGCAACCGGGAGGTGTGGGGGGCCCTGCGGAAGGCCCTGCGGGTGGGTGCCACGCCAGGCTCCCCAGGCAGCAACGCCTGAGCAGCGCCAGGGCTGCCGCAGGCTGCCAGCACTGCAGTGTCCCTGCGTGGGACGTCTGTGACAGCGCAGCGAGCCCAGGGCTCCCAGCCCAAGCACATGGCTCTCTGCCATCTCTCGCCTCACCTGCAGCGCATCACTGAGAGCAGAATGGCAAAATAAAGCCAGGAACAAGGCTACAGGTCCAGGATTCTGTCTTTATTTTCCAGACGCCATGTGCTGCAGCTGTGCTCCTTCCAGGCAGCTCTGCAAAAGGCAAATTCATGTGGAGCCGGACATGTGCTGGCCCTGAGCATAGCCATGAGCTCTGCCCCAGGGATTGAGTCAGGCTCTGTGCAGAACAAGGGCAGTGCCTTGGACTGGAAAACCTGGCCTGGGCAAGAGGGGCTGTCCCACCATCCATTTGTGCCTTGGCTTCAAATCTGGTGTCTGCTGGGTTTCCGCAGGCTGCCAGGGAGGCTCTGCAGCACTCTGCACATAAGCACAGCGGCTCGCACAGGCCGCCCACGGCCCCAGTGCTGCACTCGGACACGGAGGTCTCGGCACTGAGCCTAGAGCTGGTGGCACTGAACTCCTCACCGGAAATGCTTTGCTTTATGGCCAGAAAAGTTTCCCTGTGCAGCTGTGGTGTGTGCTGTGGCTCTGGGTGACTGGCCGGGGGTCTGCAGCTGGGTCCAAGCTCAGATGATTCTGTGGCTGTGGGGGCAGCAGCCCAATCTGCAGGTGTGCACATGAGGCACATGAGCAGAGCCAGGAGCACGGGCTCACCGGGGCAAGGGAGATGACACAGGCAGGTGACACCTGCAGTCACACAACCCAAACACACTCATCTGTAGCTCAGTTACCAAGAGATACCCAACAGGATCTAATCTGTTCCCAAAGAAACCCACTGGAGAGTCAGAGCTGGGACTAGGAGGCACACAGCCTTGCTGAGAGAGAGCAGTTTGCCATTTCTTAGTGCACAACATGTGCTGATTTTACGCTTCAGGAAAAGAAATGTTTCTGTAACGCACCTTTTGGGTTGGGCTGTTGCTCCTATCCAGACAGGCTGTGAGCCCCTCAGCCCTCCCTGCTATACACCCTTCTGGACTCTAAAAAGTCCTTGAAGCACCCTCAGTGCAGTGTCACTGGGCACATCAGTCTGACCAGTGGACACCTTTCTAAGGAGCCCCTGGAATGGGACAGCAGGAAACAGCAGAAACCACACAAGGAAAAAGACTGGGGAAGTTGCCTCAGAGAAACAAAAAACCCAAAGCACTCCAAACAAAAGCCCCAAAGCCAGCCAACCAGAAACCCAAACAAGAAACCTCCGGAAAAGTTACATTAAAATTGATAATTTTTAACCTGAATCCCAATGCACCTTTCCTGTGAGCGTGCCCAGGATCAAACACTGAGCAGGAATGCCACACTCCTCCACAGGTAGTGCAGGCTTGGCCAACTGCAGGGTGGTCCAGAGCTCACCTGAGAACCACACTGAACTCTAAAGCTTTGGTGCCACAGAGGCACCCTCTGCACACACTGCTGGCAGTGGCAGCGATGGGCTGTGCTCACACAGTTCCTCAGGTGTTCCTGCAGCCTCTCAGTCCCTCAGGTGTGCTCCCACAGCCCCTCAGCCCCTCAGGTGCTGTTCTTCTCAGCTGTCCCTGGTTTATTCCTGCAGTGATGGTACCTGCATCCCACAGAGGAACAGTTCCCACAGCTGAACATCCACCCAAGAGGTACTGGCTTGAGGGAGGGCTTTATTTTGCATTTCTGAAAACTGTTTTTTAAATATCAGCAATAAAATGTTTTCTGCTGTCCTGCTTCCCACACGCCCAGCCTTTTCCTCACATCTGTGATGAAGAGTCAGGCTTTTCAGGAGGCTCCAGCAGGCACAAAGGACACGAGCTGTCACAGAATCACTGGGACATGGCTTGAGCCAGGCCAGAGCAGAAGCTGGGAGGGAGGCACAGACACACCTGTGCCCAAAAGGGTCACACAGACCATGTTCATGTTTCTCTGGTCCACGCTGCAAACACAGCTCGTCCTAAAAATGGAAACCCTTCCTTGGAATAAACATAAATTTGGCTTTCCCAGGGCTCTTTTCCCTGACCCCTGATTAGGATGAGATCCAGGGCCACAGCAACTGACAAAGGTCCCACAGCTCACATCCCTTCTGCCTTGCCTGGACTAGATTTGGTATTTCTGCTCTGGGAATTGCCCCACTGGGAACAGGACACACTCCTGCAGGCTTGCTGGCTGACAGGTGGGGCAGCCTCGATAGAAGAGACCTTGCATTGCACTCATAGGCTCTTAAACCATCCCACCTTTCCCCCTGGAAGTGGATGGGAATCAAAATCCCCTTGGGCATAAGACAAAACATTCCCTCTGGCACTGCCAATTTGCCCCTTGATATTTCTCTGAATGTGGATGTACCAAGCTGATCCAAATGAAGCTGATAACACAGAAAAGGCTAAAGCAGAGAGAGGCTGCTGTGCTTTGACACTGGCCAAATGCCATGCACCCACAAAAGCCACAGAGGAGGGAAAAAAATTAAATGGAGAGTTCATGAGTTAAGGACTGTGAGAAAACACTTCACACCATGGTCTCACTACAGCCTGCAGAGGGATCTCAGCTCTGGCACCTGGTGCACCTCCTGCCCTTCCTTCCCCACTGACCTTGCTGTCTCCAGGTTGTTTCCCTCACATGTTCTCACCTCCCCCTCTTTTCTGGCTGGAAAAAATCCAAAACAAACTGTGCCCACTTCATTTTGATCTTCTTCTTCAATATGAGATTCACAAGAGGTGGAACGTGTTGGTTTTGCACGGCCTGGTTTTTGGTGGAGGGGGGCACAGAGGTGCCTTCTGTGAGAAGCTGCTGGAAGCTTCCACCATGTCCAGCAGAGCCAACCTCTGGTGGCTCTGAAAATTCCATGGGGGATGCAGAGATCCACCCACAGCCCATGGGATCCACGAGGGATGCAGAGATCCACCCACAGCCTGTGGGATCCATGGGGATGCAGAGATCCAGCCACAGCCCAGGGTGAGGTGCCCATGCCAGAGCAGGTGATGCCTGCAGGAGGCTGTGCTCCAGTGGCAGCCCCAGGGGAGAGGGGCCCTGCTCCCAGGCTGGAGCAGCCTGTCCTTGGAGGGCTGCACCCCGTGGAACAGTGACCCACGCTGCAGCACTTTGGGAGGATTGCTGCTCATGAGAGTGGACCTGTGCCAGAGAAGTTCACAGAGAGCTGTCTCCCACTGGAGGGACCTCACAGTCTCACAGGGGAAGGACTCCTCTCCCGGAGCAGTGGAAGAAAATCTCAGTGATGAAACCACCAAAACTCCCATGCCCTATCTCCCTGCACTGTTGGTGGGAAGGAGGGAGGACTAGGGGGAAGAAAACGTGTTTTAAGGGCTTCCTTTATTTCTCATTATCCTCCTCTGGCTCTGTTAGTAATAAATTCACTTTGTACCTCTAAGTCAAGCCTATTTTGCCCTTGGAGTGTTTTCTCCCAATCCTCACAAAGCCTTCATTAAATTTTTCTCTCCTCTGCAAAGTTGTGGCCGAGGAGGGTAGATGAGTGACTTTTGTGGGTGTCTGGCATTTGGCCAGTGTCAAACCATGACAGAGGCAGAAGCTGGGAGGGAAGCAGCTTGCACTGTGCTAATTTCATTGCAGAAGTTTCACATAATTTGCTGGGAAGAGGCCGACTCTGCCATGGCACTGTCCCCGCCACCAGCCTTCATCCACCATCTCAATGTGCGTGATTGTGTCATCAGGATCAAAAGAAATCTCATCATCTCCATCTGCAAAAAAATTCAAGAAAGACAGTCACAATGCAAAAAGAACCCCAGAGAGAGCTGGTTCATGCTCTTCCTCCCACCTTCCCCCAGGCAGAAGTGCTCTGATAACCCCAAGAGTTTACTTCACCCAACCCCATCCCACAGCACAGATAAAGCAGAGAAAGAGCAAGACCTCACAGATGAAAGATGAAGTTTCTCTGTTGCTGTCCTGCTCTGGGCCAGGACAAGGCTAATTTTTTGCAGTTGCTGGGAGGGGCCATGGCCATGACACGGAGGTTATTCTGTACCACCTCATGTCATTGCCAGGGTGGGAGAAAGGGACTCTCGATTCCAAGGAACACTGGGTTGAGAAAATATGGTGGAGGGAGCCACCCAGTATTGTCTATTGGTGGGTGTTTTTCCATGTGAAAAATTTATTTTGTTATATCTTTTGTTATTAACATTGTTGCTGTTACTTTTCGCTTTCTTATTGCTGTTTCCGAAATTGTCGCTATCTCAGCCCGTGATCTTTGCCTTTCTGTGCCTCCAATTGGAGAGAAGCGATGCTTGCTGGTAGTTCTAAACTGGGGAATAGCATTCCTACACCATGATGTTCCCAAGCCAGGTGTCACTCTGCTTCCCAGGAGGAAGAAATGCAAAGCAGCGAGTCCCAGTCGTTGACCCCGCCGTGCACAGCGCCGGGGCAGACCCACCTCCTTGGTAATCGTAGAGAGCCACTGCGCACATCCCGGGGCTCTGCCCCTCGGGGCCGTGGGCCGTGCTCCCTGCAGCACACAGGACACACAGGTGAGACACAGGCTGCAGCATCCACACAGTCCTGCTCAGTGCCGCCCTCCAGCCCAGCTCTGGGGAGCCCTGTCAGCAAGGAGAGGTGCACCACAGCCCAGAGCAAGGACTGACTTCCCTCCCCTCCCTCAGGGAGACAGCTGGGCCCTGATTTTCATGCTCCTGTCCCAGGAAAAAGGCTGGGAATAGGTCCAAGCTCTTCACTTGCCACAATGGCAGCTGTGTGTGATGGGAGCAGTGACAGCAGCCCATGCAGTTTGCTCCTGGGTGTGGACAAAGGCCACCTGCACTCCTCACACCAGAGAGCCCACCAGGTCTAGAGCAGGTCCCCAGAACAGCAGCCACATGAACAATGGGCTGAACCAGAGGCACCCCCAGGCCCCAGGGCAGCACTTGTCAGGAAACTGCAGCCAGAGCATTGGTCCACATCCAGCTTCTCCCGGGGCTGGGGCAGCCCCCTGCCCAGACCCTGATCCAGCAGATTCCTGCTGTCCACTCCAGCATCCCATGCACCTCATCTGCACCTTAGAGCTGGGCAGGGGAGCAGGACACAACCAAGTCTCTACCACAGAAGCTGCTATCCTGACCACAGTAGATTTCAGGATAAAAATTCCCTCTGCAGTTTGTCCCATACATCCAGTGAGGTTAGTGGACAGGTATGAGCTTCCCAAGACACTGGCTATTCCACCAGTACTCACCCAGGTGGGGATGGCTCTCTCTGGGCTCCTGAGGAAGGATCACCTCATAGTCTTCACCTCCATCTCCTCCAAAGTCGTAGGTGGCATCCAGCTTCCCCAGCGGGGCTGGCAGCTCCTCATACTCAGCACCTCCACTGGTGCTGTCACAGTAGTCAGAGGGCTCTGGCAGCTCCTCATAGTCCCCACCAACATCCAAACTTTCATTGTAGGTGGGCTGAGCCTGGCTGGGGACCTTGCACAGCTCTGCGTCCAGATCTGCTGGCCTTGGTGGCAAAGTGGGTGGTACTTCTTCATCCTCCCTATTGGGGTCCTGCCGTGAGGTGGGAAAGGGACAGCAAAGTCACCTGCAAGGCACCACAACAGGCAGCTCTTTGGTGACTCCCAGCACCTGACACGAGGCAGCCCCTTTACTGCTGCCAGGGCACAAAAGGAACACCATTCCCTGCACACCAGGGAAACAGCTGAGCTGCTCGGGCTGTGCTGAACAAGCAGCTGGGATTGGCCCAGAGACCCTTAGGACTCACATGTCTGAACTCTGTTCCTACTTGACCACAGCCAGTGGCAGTGCCACTGCACCGACCCGCTCCCAGAGCTTGTCCCACGGGCTCAGCAGTGTCCCACGGGCTCAGCAGTGTCCCACAGGCTCAGCAGTGTCCCACAGGCTCAGCAGTGTCCCACGGGCTCAGCAGTGTCCCATGGGCTCAGCAGTGTCCCACGGGCTCAGCAGTGTCCCACGGGCTCAGCAGTGTCCCATGGGCTCAGCAATGTCCCACAGGCTCAGCAGTGTCCCACGGGCTCAGCAGTGTCCCACAGGCTCAGCACTGTCCCACGGGCTCAGCAATGTCCCACAGGCTCAGCACTGTCCCACGGGCTCAGCACTGTCCCACGGGCTCAGCACTGTCCCACAGGCTCAGCAGTGTCCCACGGGCTCAGCAGTGTCCCACGGGCTCAGCAGTGTCCCATGGGCTCAGCAATGTCCCACAGGCTCAGCACTGTCCCATGGGCTCAGCAGTGTCCCATGGGCTCAGCAGTGTCCCACAGGCTCAGCACTGTCCCACGGGCTCAGCACTGTCCCACAGGCTCAGCAGTGTCCCACGGGCTCAGCAGTGTCCCACGGGCTCAGCAATGTCCCACAGGCTCAGCAATGTCCCACAGGCTCAGCAATGTCCCACGGGCTCAGCAGTGTCCCATGGGCTCAGCAGTGTCCCACGGGCTCAGCAATGTCCCACGGGCTCAGCAATGTCCCACGGGCTCAGCAATGTCCCATGGGCTCAGCAGTGTCCCATGGGCTCAGCAGTGTCCCACGGGCTCAGCAATGTCCCACAGGCTCAGCAGTGTCCCATGGGCTCAGCAGTGTCCCACGGGCTCAGCAGTGTCCCACAGGCTCAGCAGTGTCCCACAGGCTCAGCAATGTCCCTCAGGCTCAGGTGCTGTGCAGCCATGGCCCACCCCCAGCCCAGTGCTCCCCCTTATCCTTCCAAAGCCCCCCCTGCCCTGTGGCTCCATGTCTCCCTGCAGGGCTGCACACAAAGCACAGCTCCTGCCAGGTGCAATCCCCTCTGCTGCTCCCTCCCAGCTCTCCCAGGCTCCCTGGCACCTGCTCTCCTGGTGACATGGGCTGGTCCCCGGCAGCGCCCCTGGGTGCCCCTGCTGGCACGGCTGCAGGGGCTGCCCCAGTCCCAGCGGGCTCCTTCTCTCTGGGAGGGATTTCCTGCTGGAGAAAAGCCATCAGACTGCTCAGTCCATTTGAACAATGGCTGTTCACGTTCCCAACAGAGCAGCTCAGAATGTTCTCCTCCACCTACAAACCTGCTCTGGGCCTAGGCACTCACAGGTTGGTGACAACAGCTGGGCAGCCCCAAAGAGGAGCAATGCGGGGGGACAGCTCCATCACTAACACCCCGCTGTCCTCTGAGTGCAGGAACAGCACCAGGGGGAAGGCAGGCAGACACAGGGGCTGGGGCCATATCCAGTTTGCTGGGATGCATCCCACACAGACTGCTGGGATAGCAGTGCTGGGGAGCAGTAACCACACTGTGTGCCAGGCACCTGAGGCAAAAGAAGCTGAGGCCAGAGCACAGGTTGAGTGCAGGGATGTCCCTGTATGAGTGTTTGCTCTGCTGAAAAGGAAAGTCCAGTGACAACTGTGAAGCTCAGTGGCCATCCTTGGCAGATGGAGTGAAGCAGTTTAGGCAGGAGGTTACCCTCAAGAGACTAGACAGAAGGAGCTGCAAGGCTCTGAAGAAAAGTCAGTGTCACGAGTCTTGGAGGACCCAGCAGGACAGCCCTGGCTCACCTGAGCCCGCCGGTGCTCCCGCCTCCTGCTCTCCTCCTGGGCCTGCCTCCTGCTCTCCTCCTCTGCCGACTGCGCCATGTGCTCAAACCGCAGCCGCAGGCTGCTGGCGCCACTGCAGGCTCCTGTGAGGACACAGCTGATCGACCCAGCCCTGCGCCTTCCTTCCACCACCCCCAGCACCCCCGAGAAACCCAGACCTCTGCCTCTTCCCGAGAAACTTGCAGTCAGCCTCCTTCTCCTGCCCTCCAGCACAGATTATCCCGCCACAGCACACACCTGCCAGCAGGCTGCCACAGAAGGACTGTGAGGCCCACAGCTTCCTAAGCCCAGGGCTAGTGCTCAGGTCTCACCTGCCTCCAGGGGTCTTGTTTTCTCGTAGGAGGAGGTGGGAGCTGCCATCTCATCAAAGCCAGCAGCACTCTGCAAGAGAAGTGAAAGAACTGCTCAGCCCATTGGGCAATGCCAGTGCTGGCTTTGGGTGGTGATGGCAGGCTTTGCTCCCAGGTACGTTTGTCCTCACCTGCACACCTGCCCTGGGGAGGCTGTTGGCTGCAGTCCCCCCCTTCTGACACCTCCCTGTCCCGGGGATGTGCCTGTCACCCCCCAGCCAAGGACACAGGTGTCCCTGCCCAAGAGAGCTGGAAAGGTGCTGTGGAGCCCTTTCTGGGGAAGGCTGAGCAGAGGCACAGGACAGCAGGGCTGGGGATGCTCCCTGTACCATAGCAGGGAGCTGGGGGAATGCCTGGGGGCATGCATGGCCATCTGCCTCTTCCCCAGGCCCAGGGACACTGTGCATCCCCCCCGTGGCACGAGGCCTGGAAGCACTTCCCTGCTGGCCACACAGCTGCCTCACCTGCCACGTGCGTGCAGGGGCACAGGCTGGAAAGCAGCACCTGTGTGCAAACACCTGCGGCACCACCGGCTTCAGGAGGGATGGAGAGAGGCTGGGCTGGGAACAGGATTGGTGGGGAGGGTGCAGGAAAGCCAAAATGAGATATAGAAGGCTTAAGGGTTTATATGCTTTAATGAGAAAACTCTTTCATGCACAAAGGAACGAGCAGGTAGGAGCCACTTCTCAGCCTGACACTTTCAGCAGGGGCTGCCTGCAGGTGTCACAAAAGGCTGGTGGCCGACCGTGGCAGCAGCTCCGGCCACAGAGAGCAAGGCACAACTTTCCCAGGCATTGTGCTGGGGAAGGCTGTGAGAAGATGGGAGAAAAGAATGTTAAACACTTCCTATCTTCATTTATTGTACTTGTTGTTGTGAACATGTAGAATGTGGTATGGAGATTTGTTCACTAAAGGGTGATTTCTTGACTGGCTGCTAGTGATAGTGTTTAGATTCAATTGACCAGTCTGGTCTGTCTGAATTGGACTGTCTACAAAGGACGATGAGTTTCTTAATAAGCATAGTACAGTATAATAAAGCTATTGATCAGCCCTCTAGAATCATGGAGTCAATGCTAATTATTACCCAGCGGGGACCCATGCTACGATAGCTGACTGCAGCCATGGAGCCCAACAGCAGCTCTGCCCTCCCTGCAGAGAACACACCTGAGCAGGTAAACCAGCCTGCAGGCTCAGAACCAGGTGTCCACAGGTCACAGCATAAGCCTGGACATGCTGTGTATATGACAGCATTTTTATTTTGTGTGAGCTTTAGTCTGATACTGAGTGTCCAGAACTTTACCAAAGGGGAGTTCAGGCTGCCTGAGAGTCTATTATGCTCTGCTCTGGTGCAGCAAATTCAGCATTTCTCAATTCCTGAAGACCAGGCAATCTGAAACTTAGTTACTTGCCCAAATAATCCTTATTTTTACCATGTTTGTTTATGCTTCAGTATTCTTAAAATGCACAAATTCATGTTCACTTTCAGCCAAACAAGAACTGCTTATCTCCTCTCTGCATCCTGCTTCCCAAAAGAGCCACAACCCTTTTACCCAGTCCTCATGTGCTTTTGCATGTTGTTTTTGACCACATACAAGGTGTGCCTTTTTCAGTGCACCTCCATTTGCTGTGGCTAAATTCAGAGCTAGCACGAATCTCTTGTGAGGGCAGGACAGCATTTCCTCTCCGAGGCAGGTCCAGCCAGCATGGACAGGACCACGGGGGTGGTTTCACTGTGTTTGCATCCCCCCTGCTTCCTCGTGCTCCCGAGCACGGTGACGCTGCTGCTGTACCAAACACAGCCCGTGCCCCAGCAAAGGAAGGAGGTCTCAGGGAAGGCACCCTCACTCCTCTTCCAAATGCCCCAAGCCCCAGGATCTGCATCTTTTAGGCTATCAGATGCATGCAGATCACAGCCACTCTGGCCCCACCGTGGGGACCAAGCCCTCAGGGCAGCTGCCAAGCACAGAACTGGTCCCAGTGCCTGCCATCCCACTTTGAGATGGGACTGCAGATGGAGCTTTGCCTGGCGTCAGCCCAAACAGAAAACCTGAACCAGCAACTTGGTGACCTCTTCTCATGCACAGCAGATCGGTCTATGCCATCCCATCCCTGCTGGAGTTTGTCAAGGTGTGCAGGAAGATTTAGCACCTGAGCAGACCGTGAGGCACTCCTTGATAGGAGTGAAAAGCCTGCAGAGGGTAACAAACAGCAGAGAAGTGAGAGGTGACAGAGAGTGCCATGAGGAATTCCTGCATTACAGTCTCCCCAGGCTGCATTCCTCTGCACCCTCTGGTTCCACAGCTCTGCACTGGGTACTGGGACCTCAGCTCCACTGGGGGAATCTTCTCTTTCAGCTGGGCAAAAAGCAGTGGTTACAAGGAAGAAATTGCAGGCTGCAGCAGTCTTACCTTATCCACTCTATCCTTCTGGACCCCATAACGGCCTCCAAATCCCTTGGCATAGTCTATATGGAAAAAAAAAGTTATTTTAGAGTATTTTGTATTTTGTGTGCGCTTCTGACTTCAATATGCTGTGACCAGTGAAATGAGTTTGCATGTGTTATTATCTCTAGTTAATTTCATATGTGATGAGACACAGATAAAGCTAAGTGCTCTGGACAGCAGCTTTTAGGACCAATCCCTCCCTCCTTTCAGCTGAGGGCACAGGTGTGCAGGGCTGTAGCTGCCAGCCTGAGCCCAAGGCACCAGGGTGAGCCCAGTCATCCCAGCGTGGCCCTGCTCAAACATGCTGCACACAAGGCACTCCTGAGATCTGCTCTGCCTCGTTCCTCTGTGACAGCTCGGGCCTTCAGAGTGTGTCCCGTGTGTGCAAAGAGCAAATCTGGGTGGAATCGGGGCAGGGAGGTTACAATGAGCTCATGGTTAGGAGCATCCCTCACAGGGAAAGGCAGAGTCTGGGAGTCCTGACCTGACTGAGGGACCCACACTGCGTGTCCCCCACTGATCCAAGCTCCCTCTGACTCTGCCCTTGTGCTTTGGGGTTCACTGTGTCTGCAACGTGCTGGACACATTCTGCTTTCAGCAGCTGGATTTCTTACTATGAACCAGCAGCTGGATCTCTTATTATGGAGCACAAGCTCCAGACACAGGCCTGTGTGTGCTCCAGGGAAACTGCTGCCACCTCTGGCAATATTGCCCGACCTCTTTGGGATGCATGGGGCTGCACTTCTTCCTGATGGTCCCAGCCAAGGGCATTCTTGTCCTGGCGATCCCTCTGGACCCCAAACTTCCCACCAAAGCCCACAGAATAGTCTTCAGCCACAGGGATCCAGATCAGGGCATGGAAGAGAACACACAAGGGAGGGAAAGAGACAAGTGGCAGCAGCGTGAGCTCAGGCTGTTCTCACAGGTTTTCCATGCCCAGAACTTAGAGAAAGACATGGAACAAGACCAAATTTCCCCACCAAATTTCCCCTGTTGTGTAGCAGCAACAGCCCTCCCTCCTCCCTGGGATATGCCACCTGCTATTAGCACCTGCCTGAGCGTCCCCTTCACCCTTCCTTTGGTGATATGCTGTCCAAGAGACCCCTGTGCCCACAGAACCCTTCTGATCCTCTTCCTTTAGCCTCAACTCTTCTTAGCAGCCATGCACTGTGCAATGGCTTTCCTCACCTGGCCCTTCTCAACAGCTCCCTGTACTCTTCCACCATTCTTGCAGCAGATTGCAAATGCCCCGCACTGCCCTGCAAGTGTTCATAGCGGCAGTGGGCACAGTGCCAGCTCCAGCCTGGCACTGCCTGCTCCCCCTCCTCAGCTGGCTCCCCCACCAGCACCCCCACCCCCTCCAGCTCCCTCAGTTTTCCCAGCTCACCTGGCTGCCAGGGCTCACCTTTCTGAGAGTCATGCTTCTCTGCCTGGCTCTTGTAGTCAAATCCCACAGCTGCTTTGTCCACCTTATCCCTTTCCACTCCGTAACGGCCACCAAAGCCCTTGGAGTAATCTGAGGTGGAGCATGGAGTCAAATGCTGCCCCCGGGATGGGGTTGGTGAGGAGGGGACAGGGAGCAGCACTGGGGAGCAGCCCCAGGGAGAAGGGACAGCAGCAGAGATTATGGAAAACACCACAGAAGGTGAAGGGTTTGAGGGGACAGGGTGGATGGCAGGAAGCACCACGGATGAGAGCCCACAGGAATGGGAGCACAAGGCAAATGGACAAAGGGCACCAGGAGACACAGCAGGCCAGGAGGAAAGAAGAAAACAGACATGCCAAGGACAGTGGCACATGGGGCCACAAGGGAGATGGACTGGGAACAGAATCTGAAACAAGAGACAGGAGACTGTGCCACAGCCAACAGCACAGGATACTGGGAGCAGAAGAGAAGCTGGGCAAAGAATCAAGGGGCCACATATGCCCATGGACTTGCCTTTCTGGGACGAGTGTTTCTCCACCTCACTCTTGTATTCAAAGCCCACTGCTGACTGGAACAACAAGGGGAGGACTGTCAGTCATCCTGAGGGCCAAGATGGGTCTCAGCCTCCCTCCCCTGGGGCCAGGCTGTCACTGGCTCCTGTCTTGTGCTGCAGCACACGGGGGCAAACACCACAGCCCCTGGAGAAACAGTGCTCTGCCTGGGTGGGACAGGCCCACCACAGCCACCTCCACAGGTGCCCCAGGCCGTGGGGCCACTGCCCTGCACACCAGCTGAGCTGTGCCTCAGCGAGACCAGGGCACAGGGCACACCCTTGCACGCCCTGAGCTGTGAGAACAGCCCCAGGCTGGCGTGTGGCAGCGCTCCAGGGCCAGCACAGGCCACAGGTCTGGGTTTCAGTCGCACTGTCCAACACACCTTATCGGCTCGGTCCCGCTGGACGCCAAACTTGCCACCAAAGCCCTGGGCTGCATCTGTCTGCGAGGAGTGCTTCCCAACATCAGCAACGTACTCGTGTCCCACTGCACACTGAGGGGAGAGAGTGTGACATGAGCACTCATGGGGGACAGGCAGAGGCACCACAGCTGCTCCCACACACTGCTGACCCACAGGTGACAGGTCCAAGCTGGCTGGGCCATGGTGCCCAGGCTCTCCACGAGGCCTTTGCCAGCAGCAGCTCTGCTCAGAGGCCTGGGAGCAGCCTTGAGGGCTGTCACCTCACAAACGTCCCCACTGCCAGCTCATTAGCACAGCATGGGATGCTGAATGCCACCTGCTCTCAAGTGCTGGTGGAGTTGCATGGTGGATAATCACAGAGTAGACAAGAGAAAAGTGCAGACAGGCACATAGAGCCGAGAACTCCAGGCAGAGCTCTGGCACCCATTTCCTGTTTCTGTATCTGACAGTGAGGGCCAGCAAACCTGGCCACAGGCCAAGCCAGGAACCCACTCTCCCTGCTGGAGCTGCTGTGGCCAGGAACCACAGACACTCTATGCCACAATGGAACAGCTGTGCTCAGACTCTGCTGGACCACTGTGAGGGTGCTTTTGTTGAGCAACTTCTTGGCCTTTGTCCAGTTTCACCGGGATGCTGCAAGTGTTCAGCTTCTGCCCCTTCTGCTGAGGAGCGAGTGCAGTTCCTGACTACAACAGCTCTGGCAGGGAGAGCAGGGAATTTCTGAGGACAGTCTTTCTCACCCTGCCATCCTGGTGTTGTTCAATCCCACAGTGACCACAACCATGGAACTCTATTTCGATTTAAACATCTCACTTCTGAGAAAGAAGCATTATATGCTGAAAGGTGCAGGAAGAAGCGTGATAATGATTATCGCAAAACATAGACCAGATCTGATGTCTAGGGCTTTATCTCAGGGAGATATGAGCTCTCTAATGCAGAATATGAGGAGGGAATTACTACACATTAGTTCTGCAAGAACAAGTAGGGAGGCACCAGATTTAATTGTTACACAGCAGGCTTGAACAGCCCCAGAAAGCCTTTCACAGCTAAAGGGAGCATTGCAAAGTTGTAGAGAGGAGTTACACAAATGAATTCAAATAGATCCTGGAGACAGAGAATAGGCTAGCTGGATATGTGTGAATCCATGTAAACCCTCCATACTCCCCCTTCAGGGTCAGGCCAGAAAACAGAGATACCCCCTCCTTTATGAGAAAAGCACTTTTCCACTGCAGCTCAGGGAGGCCTCCCACAGCTGTTACCTTATCCATTCGGTCTCGCTCCGTTCCAAATTTGCCCCCATAGCCATAGGATGCTTTGGGGCCAGTCTCCAGCTCCTTCTTCTTGATGACCTCGTGTTCCTCTGATACCTTGTTCCTGAGCTGATGGATGCTGGAGACAGAGACAGGGCAGGCAGGTGTGGGATTTGGCAGAGCCAAAGCCCAGCAGGACACACAGGCAGGACCAGATGTGCTGTGTCCCCGCGGGGCTGCTCCCCTGCCCCGGTCCCGGTCCCGCTGCACTCACTCAATGTGCTCGGCCCGGCCTGAGCCCTCGATGGTTTTGGCTCCCCAGCGCTGCTCCCGCTCGGAGATGTCGTTCTGCGGACGAACGGCGGCCGTCAGCCCGGCCCGCACGGACCAGGCCCAGCCTGCACGGACCAGGCCCGACCGGCACAGACCAGGCCCGACCAGCACAGACCAGGCCCGGCGCGCACGCACCAGGCCCGGCCGGGGTCCCGCACCCCATCCCTGCCGGGCCGGGGGTCCCGCGCCCACCCCACGAGCCGGGGTGACACCGGCATGTGCGGAATTCTCCATTCGGGAAATCCCTTGGGAAACTGCACTGACCCCAGCCCTTGGGCCTGGCCATCACGGCCTCGTGTGGTAGCTTTGTGGAATCTCTGAACATGTATTCCATAAAGTGAAGCATCAATAAAGTATTTCCTAATATAGAATAAAACTGAAAATATGTATGTTTGAAAGAGAATGAAAAAGTTAATACCAAGTCTTATTGTGTTTATGCTTAGTTTGAATGCTTCCACAAATAGAAGAAATAAAGTAAGCAAAAAAATTTAACAGTGTAGACTTTTCCTAAAACATTAATAACTTGAAACTATGAGAAAGGAATTTGATTTTCTGCCCCAAACTAGAATTTCTTACTGGAAATAGTTAGGCAAGACTGAACCTCACAAACAGAGGACTCTTGTCCAACAGGAGAGGCTTTTTGGAAGTAATAGAGAAACAAATGGAAAATGAAAACCATGATCCTGTATGAATGCAGAGGGTTCTCCAGCCTGAACCCTTCTGCTCTCTCACCAGCTCAACTCAGAGTTGAACTAGATAGAAAACGAGTGTAAGAGGCACAGAGCTGCACCTGCACAAGCTGACTGTAAGCAGAGTAGGATTTTTCACCTGGAAAAAAGATAAATGAGGGAAATCCTGTACAGTTATGAACAGTGTGGGAAAGAGAAAATTTATTTGCTGTGTCTTGTAACATATGTTGTAGAGAGGACAAGGGAGTTACCCTTGTAACAAGGGAATTTCTTAAACTAGCAGGTTGGAGAAACCCTGCATATTCTGTACTGCTTAAGTGTCATTACTTGTGGCCAGACATGGGGTATGCAATGGTGTAGGACGCTCTGGAGACTGAACGTGGAGATGTGTCAGAAGTGGCTCAGGCAGGTGAGCTGGCAGTGCCTGGCAGGGCTGATGGCCCTGGGCCGACCCTGCCCTGAGCTGCAGCCCTGCCGAGCCCTGAGCCTGCACCAGCAGCCGGAGCCCAGGGCCAGGAGCTCTCCACACCACACCACACCATCGGTAGAACAGTTTCCACACCAGACACTCACCACGAAATCGGGGTCCGTGTCCCAGTCGTCTCCCTCAGCCTCCACCTTCACTGACACGTCATGTCCCACAACTGCTTTCCACATCTGCACAACAGGGACATGCTGTCACCCAGGGTGGCCACAGCTGGCTCATGCTCAGTCACAGCAGAACCTGGGCTGGAAGGGGCCCTTACAGGCCACCTGTCCCTCATATGGCACAGGGCACCCCAAGAGAGCTGCTCCTGAGCCCCAGCATGTCTTACAGCAAAGCACACAAGGAGTATGGGTGCAAACCATGGCCTTCATGCACCCTGACTGCAGCGGGAACACACACATTATAATGTAAATGAATGCTGGCATCCAGTTACCAGGTTCTGCTTTTCCAGCACACATTACTTTTCTGTGCTGTGGGAGGCTATTGCCTGAGTTATCCCTGCTATTAGTTCAGTTGCACACACCATGGCATGCTCCAACACCATGACACTGTGCTGTTGGAACTGAGGTGGATTCCTCAAGCCTCTGTCTGCTTTTCAACCTTTTAATCCCTGCCCATAGCCTAGAGAGGGGTCAGAGCAAGGCTGGACAGTGGTGTGACAGCACCGGTGCTGTGTGGGGTTCATGTCTGTCACATGGAGAAAATGGGAAATGGGGCTAAAAGCACTGAAGATGTAGGGCTGAACTGGCTGAGGCTGTGGTGGAACTGCTCCTGCAGGCCTGGAGGAAGCGATGGGCCCAGGAAGAGGAAGTTAAAAGTAATGTGAAATCTAAAACTGCTACATTTCATTTTCAAGGTGACAGTGAAAACAACATGATGAACCCCCCCCCCCCCCCACCGAAACAACTGAATTTTTCCAAAATGAGAGACAGAGAGAAAATATTAGTTTGCTGCCTGTACACCCCAGAGCAATCACTCTCATCAGAGCTCCATCCCTCCATATCCCACCCCTTTTTCTGCCTGCAGTATTGAGGAACTGCAAGTTCTCTGTGTTGCCCAAAACAGCTTTTTCGTGGGGCAGAGAGAAAGATGGAAGAGAACGTGCAGGAAAGACTGAGCTGGGCCCTGTTCTCCATCACACCAAACTGTGACCAAATCAGCAGGAAGGAGGGGAGCTCCTGTGTGCTGGATCTTCAGTTAACAGCAGCTTTTACCATGTGCCCAGCTGTGCTAACCCCTCACTCCCACGGCTGTGTGGAAGCCTCAGACAGCCCTGAGCTCTTGGGGCAGTTGTCCTCTGTGAAAGCAAATTGTTTATGCTGAATAATTAATAATTCTCTGTTTATGCTAAGTAATTAACAGTCCCACATCAAAATGGGACTGCTTAAGTGAGTAACCTTCCGGTTTAGTGAGTGCACTGCTCAGTTTTGAGCTGTCCTTTCCAGAGAACCAGCACTGTAAGATCAGGGAGCGAAGAGAAACCAAATAAGGACAGCGGTGATGATTCTTTCTTTTGTCAAACAAAGGCCAGGTAGTCAGCTAAGAGAGAACATGAAGGGCTAAGGCAGATGCACAGTCTGTATTTAGGTTTTGGGCCTTCTCCAGGTGCCTCAGGATCACAGCCAGTCTGTGACATTGCCCACTGACAGCAATCCCGTGCCAAACTGGATGCAGTTAATTGCAATTAGAAGCAGGGGCTGTGGAAACGCTCATGTGGACAACACAGCCCCTTCTAACTAACACCTTTCTTCTCCTTTTCCTGTCTCTCATTTTTTGGCATCTCTCAGCCAAAGATTTTTAAAGTTTGCTGCTCATTTTTGTGAAGCATAAACCAGCAATAATAACCAGCTAGTACAGGGCTGCTCATCATCAGGGCAGCTGATTTGAGCTCAAATAAGATGGTTCAAGGTTTTAAATACTGCTGTAAATGGTTCTTGACCCCCCATTCTCCAAAGCTGCTTGCCATGCATTGTGGGAATCATGACAAACCACAGGCTGTAATCGCATCACAAGGCTCTGTCATATGAGAAATATCTGTCCATATGAGAAATATCAGCCAGGGTAGCATCTCAATCCTTTTTTTGTCCATTTTCCCCTAGGAAAACATCCACTACAGCACAAATACAGGGCTACCACACAGCACAGTCGTGCTGGTAGATTTGGAAGTGTGATGGTTTAGAGCCTCAAACACAAGAACCACAATGATGACAGGACAACAGCCTGAGAAGCAAATGTCGAGCACTGTCCACTTAAACATGCTCTTAGCCCACCAAAAACTACACTTTTTTGTAGTAATTTCTCACTTTCTACTACCAAAACCCCCTCAAGTTTTCTTACCTTTAAAGGCTCACCAGTTCCTGCTGGTAAACTTGCTGCTTTTTGCTCAGGCACCTGCTGAGCACAGCTTTGGGCCTGTGTCTGCTCCGAGTTCCTGTTTTAACTTCAGCACTTTTCACTTCCTGCACCCCAGCCCCCAGCTCTGCTCGACTCGTGAGTCCCAGAGCTGGCCCCAGTGCTGCAGCTCCCCTGCACTGCTGCAGTTCAGCTCCCCCGCAGTGCTGCAGCTCCCCTGCACTGCTGCAGGTCCCCCGCAGTGCTGCAGCTCCCCTGCACTGCTGCAGTTCAGCTCCCCTGCAGTGTTGCAGTTCCCCTGCACTGCTGCAGCTCCCCAGCAGTGCTGCAGGTCCCCTGCAGTGCCGCAGCTCCCCTGCACTGCTGCAGTTCAGCTCCCTGGCTGTGCTGCAACTCCCCTGCAGTGCTGCAGTTCAGCTCCCCCGCAGTGCTGCAGCTCCCCGGCACTGCTGCAGCTCCCCCACAGTGCTGCAGCTCCCCTGCAGTGCTGCAGCTCCCCGGCAGTGCTGCAGTTCCCCTGCACTGCTGCAGCTCCCTGGCAGTGCTGCAGCTCCCCTGAAGTGCTGCAGTTCAGTTCCCCGGCAGTGCTGCAGCTCCCCTGCACTGCTGCAGTTCCCCTGCAGTGCTGCAGTTCAGCTCCCTGGCAGTGCTGCAGCTCCCCTGCACTGCTGCAGTTCCCCTGCAGTGCTGCAGTTCAGCTCCCCGGCAGTGCTGCAGTTCCCCTGCACTGCTGCAGCTCAGCTGCCCCGCAGTGCTGCAGCTCCCCCGCAGTGCTGCCTCTGCCCTGAGACACTGATGCAGTGCAGACACAGAGTTCCTCCATCAGCACACTGGAGCCCAGTGGATCCTAGCACACTTGTGTTCTACAGAAGATTCTCACATGGGTATAAAAACCAGAGTTCTGGTGGAGGCACAAATCCTGGAGCCATGTCTTGAGCATGCCTTTCACTTCCAGTATCTCTCCCCATCACTTGGAGGCTTGAGGAGAACACTAACTGTGCTCCTGAACCTTTTCCATTCTGCCTCGGGGCCTGAAAACTGCTCTGATCAAACTTGGGGTTCCTGTTGCACATCACCAGTACCCTCATGAGAGAGCCAGAGTGGGCACAGTCCAAAGGCTGCACTGAACCACTGAACTGCAGTCAGCTCTCCAGTGACACCTGTGTCTCGGGCTCCTGGGGGGCAGCAAGCACTCCTGAAAAGAGTCCAGCACAGGGTGCTTTCATTGTGCTCAGGAGCAACTTGCCTGTGACTGCACCCTCTGTTGTTTCTCCTCAGCAATGGCCTTGATGCAGCTCTCATTATTAGGGGGGGTTGCTCTGCCCTGGGTGAGGGCACCTGCACAGGCTCCTTGCACCTCATCATGAGCTTTGTCTGCCATTCCCAGACCCTCACACCTGTCCTGTAAAGGGAGCTGAGAGGATCAGGAGGGCACCCCTTAGAGCTCCATGCAGTGACTCGTACCCACCGCTGGTGCTGCCTTCCTCCTGGCACGTAACCACACCTGTCCCAGCCTCAGGGTGCTGCTGAACTGGCCTGAGTGCCCGAGGATGACAGAGCACAGCTTCGTTGGCTGACCTTCCTTGTCAGCCTTTATTGAAGATAGATCAAAAATCAAGGCAGGACAGGTCTATTGGACAACAAACAAAATGTTGAAATGTTTGAGACAGGAACAATCAGCTAAAAGGCCCCACCTTTCATCAGGTCAAACCACAAAGCTGTTCAGTCAGCCTATGCTTAGCAGATCAGGAGATCCTTTTGAGGTTTTATTCCCATCTTTAATCTAAGCTATAACTGTTCTGTCTGTAGGCATAAAACATTTAAATGTATCTCAGGCCTCAGAATCATGCCTTTCTTCAGTTCAGGGAAAAATGCATGCGCTTTAAGGAAACATACTTCACTTATAATCCTTGCTCCTGTTAAACACAGTGCAAACATCATCTACAGCCTTACAACAGCCCCATGGAGGCTTTTGCTCCAGCGGTGGTTGCGGACTGTAGCAGTGACTATGAACAAGGGTACCTGGTTTTGGCTACACAAAGTTGGGACAGTTGAACGACCAGCACGTTCTAGCTCACTGCTGCCAACTTCTCCATCTGTCCTGGGGTCACACAACTCTAACAAGGTGCAGTGTTCAGGCTAATGTGCAAAAACAAACCTAGGCAGGTATTGTTTCACTGGAATCACTTTCACGATGCATGCAATGGTTTGGGTTGGAAGGGATCTTAAAATCATTAGTTCCACCCATCCCTACCATGAGACATTGCCCATTCAGGTGCTATTTCCTTATTCTGTCAGCTGAACAAGAAACGAGATAGGAACAAAAGGCCATCACCCGGGCATTCACTTGTATAACAGTGAATATACAGCAATCACACAAGGCCGTGCACACAGAGGGGACCTGCAGCCCCAATGTGCCCCACACAAGGTGTGCTGATACAGCAGCACTACACCCTCCACTTGCAGTTACATGGCAATGTTTCACAAACTCCATCTGAAAAATAAACTTTATTATACATACAGGAGTTCATACCCCAGGAAGATATAGACAAACTATTTGGTCATTGAATTTGACATAGTTAGAGGAAGTTCACACTGACAATCACAGACCGTCCACAAGAGGATATCTGGTGCCAGTGCTCTGGACCTGCCAGAGATCCAGCTGGTTTAGCTACCAGTGAAATCACTCCACCGTCAAACAGGCTTTCTGCACTGGCTAGAGCAGCTTAGTTTACCACCAATATCAAAATAACTACCTCTTTCCCATGGGAAAAATGTGACTGTTAATGCTCTACAGAGAGGCAGATGGGATTCTCCTGGCCAGTACTCTGAATGAAATGACCACTCAGGATCTGGCAGCAAACACCACTGAGCTTCCTTTGCATCCAACATTCTCCTTTTGGAAGTGGGCAGTCTCAAATTCAGGAGGTTCTTAGAATACAAATGGAAATAGATCCATATTTCCATATATCATAAAAGATTCAGTCCATTTGTATCATTTGATTTGGGTCCAAACATGCCCAAACACCAGCACCAGCTTTCTACACCAGAAGTTCTAAAACCAGAAGGTTTTAGAACTCTGGCTCCTTCCTCAGCACAAGGGAGAGAGTTTATTTCTGGAGCTCCTGCATTTGCTTTGGGCCCACACAGCACATTATGGACCCCTTCAAGCCAGCCTGTGCAGGTTCAGTCTTGTGACAAGTATTTAGTGGATGAGAAGGCAGGAGCAGGGCTGCTCTACTAGAGGTAAGGCAGCACCTTCCATCATAAGAGGTGCACAAATACTATAAATAGGAGGATTTTTAACTTAAGAGCTAAAAGGTTTCATGTTTCCTATTCATTTTAAATAACTAAACTACTGGCATTATTTTACAGACTTGTCAGGGCAGACATATGACTGGTTTTGAATGGAATGCTCACCACAGCCAGATATACTAATTTTGGCCCTTCTTCAACAGGAGATGCAACTGAGCAGGAAACATGATTTTAAAATTCACATTCCTTAAAGTGCCCATAACTTTCTTAGGATATGCATTTCAGACAGCTCTGAGCCATGGAGCAAATCTAAGGGGTGGAAGAAAGGGAAGACAATTCTCCTACATCCAGCTACAATGTTCCCCCAACCTCACTTATGGATTCAGCCTAAGAGGGGGAAGATTGTGCAGTTTTAGAAGTGCTGAAGTACTGCAGAAACTCAAGAGTATTTTTCGTATTCCTACTGCAGCACAATACTATCTAAAATGAGTGGTAATGCTTCCAGGCACAGGAACAGATGCTGTCCCTGAGGCTTGCAGCACAACCCTGGCTCAGCAAACGAAGCTCCCATAGAAACACCAAGGGAAGGGCAGATCTCCTGGAGCAGCTCCCCAGCACTGACAGCAGGGGCTGGGGGCAGCTGCTGCTTCAGGGCTGGTTTGGAAAGGCTGGGACAAGTGCTGCCCTCCCGTGAGGGTGTGCAGGCCCTCAGCATGCACAGGGCTGAGGAAAAGCTGCCACTCCCATTCACAGGTGGCCTGTGAAGCACAGGGCTGAGGCTCAAGGGAAAGCTGTCACTCCCATTCACAGGTGGCCTGTGAAGCATAGGAAGAGCAGGACATGGACAGCAAGCAGGTATGTGGCCACCAGCAGGGGCAGGTGGGCCCGGGAGTGGAGGAGAGAGCGCAGCAGGCGCCGCAGTCCAGGAGTACTCCGGCTCTGCAAGAGTAAAGAGAGAGCAGTTACTACAAGGAGTGGCTGTGGCCCCAGCTGCCTTCATCCGGAACTCTCCAGACCATGGAGATAAGTTTGTTTAAGCTAATGAGCATAAACCTTCCCCAAATTGCTCCACAGTCAGATCCTAACACTAGGGCAATCCTCATGAAATGCTCCCTTGCCCTGCTCTCTGCAGGCTGTCCATGAGCCAGCCCCATCCAGTTTTGTTTCCAGCATGGTGAGAGCAGAAAAACTACACAGTCCCTGACTGATTTATGTGTGTCTACAGAGGAACTGAAGTGCTGTAGGTTCACAGTTTCTTGAAGCAGCTGGGGCTCACATAATTGACAGCTGTGAATGTTAAATTCTTACTCTGCTGGAATTATTGTCCGTGGAGTCGATCAGCAAGGACTGCTCGTGCCCTGGAGTCATATCAATGCTGGCACTTAAGGAAGATGACCACTCACTTGACTGCAACCTGCCACAACAAATATGAAATTAAATTCAGTTTTTTATTATGATGTCCCAAATCAACACTGTAACCAAGCTTAGGAAAGAAGGTATTTCTCAAAAAAGGAAACAACCCCTGCAAGCAAACTGGTTTCACTTGCCAAGAGCTGGTTCCATTTGAACAGGTCTCATGCCGCCTGAGCTCACATTGAGCAAAAGAACAGGGTGGCCCAGCTACCAAGAGTCTTTCTTCCTTTCAAGTGAAATTTTATAGTGTGACTTGAAAGAAGTCAGGGCAGATAATACACCTGTATGCTTTAAATTCTATGAAATTATTTTGGAAGCCAGCTCTGGCTGCAGTAGTGCTGGTTCTTCCTATTTTCTAGTGACAGAGGCAGTAATCACATCCTGGGGCTATGGTTTATTAGTGAGATCAGCTGCAGGAGGCTTTTATAGACTTTAATGCCAGAAGGAGCTATAGTTGTCCAAACCTTGTAGCAATTACCAGGGAACTTCATCCAGAATTCTTCCATACAGACCATTATTTTTTGACTAAATCAGCAAGTGTGTCAGAAGAAAGGCATTGTTTTCATGTAAAAGACTCCACTAGTCCACAACTCCAGTTATTTGAACTACCAGGAAATGCACAGCATGCGTGCCTACAATCAGGTCATGCACTAAAGCCCCCTCCATAGTCAGTGAGGGGAATCAAGAATTTTTAACCTGCTGCTCACTGCATCCTAATGCCAACATCTAGTCCAGACCAGCTGCCTTTGCTGTGCTGACTCTGAGGGCATCCATGCAGTGCCCTGAGATGGGCAGAGCCCTGTGCAGTGCACAGTGCAGTGCTGGAGAGGGGGCACGGGGCAGGACAGGGGCTGGGCTCAAACTAAGCCTGGGAAAAGTGGACAAAAGTCCTTTCTCGTAAGTGTTTAATTCTTTGTCAATAACCAAATCAATGAAAAGTTGATGTTAATTGGCAATACATTAAAAATGAGTGACATTCTTCAAGTCAAAACTGTTTCAGCCATGACAGACAGGTGCTTACTGGGCAGACAAATCCCCTGGAAGCATGAGAACTCCTCTTCAGCCTGCACCCAATTCTCAGTCTCCAAATCTATTTTCCAGTAGTTAATTTAACTAATTGAGCAAGTTGGCATCTAACTTCTAGACAGAACTTGTCTTAATGTCTAATCATTTGTCTCATCCTATCTGCCTACAATTGAAGGAACAGTAGCCCAGGGAGGGTGTGATGCCTTCCTCTTTGAGATACTCAACAGCCATCTGGACAGGGTCCTGGGCAGCTGGCTCTAGGCTGAGCAGGGGGCTGGGCCATGTGGTCTTTGGAGGTACCTGAACCCCTTTGGACCCCCACCCTCAACCTTTATGTGATTCTGCCACCGACACGGTAGCTGCCTCTGTGCCACCAGTGCCATTTGACAGAGGGATGTGATGAAGTGCATATGAAACACAGAGCTAGCAGCAGCACACGTCTGTGGTGATGGTGTTCCTTTGCTCAAGCTGCCTCACCTCCTGATCTGATCCTGTGCTGCAAAAAGAGCCTCCTCTGCAGCAAGGCGACGGTCCCGCTCCTCCTCCAGCTGCTCCTCCAAATACTTCATATCCTGCTTTGTGCTGCTATGTAAGTGTTCTGTTTCAGACAACCTGTCAGGAAGTAACACAGCATATGCCAAAAAGGCCCAAAGCATGGACCACTGTGTTTCTATTGCATTCACTGATGCAGTGTGTGAACAGACTCAAATTACCTCCCAGCTCACAGAGGAGACTTAGTCCTCTTTACTATATATAAACTATTTGGAAAACATGAGAGAAGATAAATCTCTTCAAGCTTCAGTTTCACATCAGGAAGGACATCCTTGCCTCTGTCACCATGGCTCCACCTTCTGAAAATTATTTTGAAAGGGTTTGAGGAATCATGTGCCAGATCTTAGTTTCAGAAACCTACAAGGAATCATGTGCTACATCTCAATTCCAGACACACTCAGGCTACAACCCTGAGACCAGGACCATTGATATACTTCACCAGCTACTGAGGATTCAGCCTACCAGATTCAAGATGCTGGTTTGGCTGGCATTGTTGCTGTATGTTATCCTTGTGTTTTTTTGAAGCTCTAATCCAAAGAGATAACTAATGACAGCTATTAAGTGCATTCAACAGTTCCTCCAACTCCACAAGATCCTAGTGTGGGACTGAGTTTTCCCAACACTGGTGCAGAGTAAAAGCATCAGGCTCATCACTAGCCTCAAGGCCTCCATCAGGACCAACATCCCCACCCCTGTTTTCTCAGACTTTCTTTACCTCAGCTGCAGCTCCTGCAGTTCAGGTGTGTAAGTGCCTCTCTGTGACTCATTCTTTTCTTGGGGTGCTCCTGGAGCAGCGTCTGTTGCAAACAGCTCCTGAAAGAACACAAGAACGTGCTGCAAACTGTACTGAATCAAGAGGGCACGCAGCCACTACAATGCTGGACAGTTCACAGAGCCACTTGCAGTGAGCTTTCCCCCGCAGTGCAGCAAGGCCAGCCCCCTCACCATGCTCTTGTCTGCAGCCTGCAGCTCCTGGAGCTGCCTCTCGAGCACCAGGCAGCGGTTCAGGACCTCACTGTAGTGCGGATGGCTCTCACAGGTGCCCCGACTGCTCCCTCGCAGCTGCAGGGAGAGGGCATTTTTCTCCTCAAAAACCTGAGATAGCTGAGAAGAGAACACAATCAGCAAGCAAAGAAATTGATTTTGTGAAAGCAAAATTGTTCTCTGTCTAGTTGAGGGTAAGAGTTCTCCTGAGAACATATAACTGCCACGCTGCCCATCACTAATGTCAAAAGATCAGTGACAATCTCCAAGAGTAGCTTGTGGCAAACGTTTCTGCAACAGGAGTCTCAAAACATCAAAGAGATGTACAGAATACTACCTGTCCAGAAAAAGATTTCTAAAGTGCTGATATTGACCTATTGACCTAAACCTTTTAGAAATATCATCAGTAAATTATTATTTTTTATTCTCACTTTCACCTTGAACACAGCTCTCTTTCTGAAGATGAATAAATTCTGGGTCTTCCATTTCAGCGTGGGAATTGATCGATTGTGATTCTGCACCGAAATGCAGGAAGTGTTTCAAGCTAGCAGGCAGAAGTGAAGATGACAAGCTTGCCTTCCCAAGGAGGGACTTCCTTCAGCAGCCCAGAAAGCAGGAGGCTAGCAAGTGCTCCTGACCATGGACATGGAACCTGCAAACAACTTTCTTCATATGGTCTCACTCTCTGGTCCCTTTGGCCTTTACCTCCCCGATTCAAATTCTTTCCCCCACTCTCCCCTCCATCTGTCCTCTCTCCTCCCCTCTCCCCTTCTGTCACCTCGGCAGGGGCAGAAAAGCTGCTGGTTCAGACCCTGTCCCTGAGCCTGCTGCATGGGATCTGCCTGGGGCCTGCATGTGCTTCTGGTCCATAGGAGCAGCTGTGCCCCTCATGGCCTCTCAATGCAGAGCTCTGGCTCTCACAGCTGCCAGATGTGCTCCTGGTCCATAAGAACAGCTGTGCCCCTCATGGCCTCTCAGTGCAGAGCTCTGGCTCTCACAGCTGCCAGATGTGCTCCTGGTCCATAGGAGCAGTTGTGCCCCTCATGGCTTCTCAGTGCAGAGCTCTGGCTCTCACAGCTGCTCACGGAGGAGAGCAGGGCATGGGGCATGCGCTCTGCTGCTGTGCCAGCCCTGTTCAGCAGCAGTGAATCCATCACTGTGATTCTAACACTGCTTTGCTGAGAGATCTAATTCTGATTTTGTGTTACTTCATTGAATGCCTGCAAGGACAGATCCACTCCTGCTTCCTGAACCCTACTGCAGCCAAACCCTGCCCACATTCCTTCTCCCTGACTGCAAGCAAGTGTAAGACCTATCAGTACCTTGCTGTTTAACTGTTGAATTCTGAGCTCTTTCTGGTGCAGTTCTTTCAGACTGTCACTTAGCTGGGCCTGGAGGTGTTTCATCTCTGCTTCTAGGCTTGAAAAGTCCCCTTTCAGGACTTCAGGAGAAATCTGCCAAGGAAAGAAGAATGGAAAATAGACTGCTGATGTGACAACTCGCTCTTGTGTTTCTCCTCTCTTTTCAGTATTCCAAGGTCAAACCTAACATTATTCCTAGACCTGGAACCTGATCTGCTCAGGCAAAAGAACAAATGGGGAATAAACAGAAATATCCTAAAAGCCATCTGAAAATACAGTCAGGAAAGAACACCAAACTTGCACATTTGATGGGTCCTGTTCAAAAGTTGTCTTAAAGCTGTTTGCAACACAGAAAGAAAAAAAAAAGGCACACGAATGAGAAAAGAAAAAACAAACAAAAAGTAATGTCCACACTGAGCTAATCAACAAAAACCAGAAGGCCAGCACTGAAGGATCCTCTTGGAAAGCATCACATGAACATTGTTCAAGCTTTTTCTTTGCATATATGCATGGGTGTATCAAAGGGATAAAGGAGATTTGCTGCCCCCTCCACTGACATAAATCACTGGGACATGGCAGACATGGGTGGGAGAGTTGTGTCTTGGCTCTGACGCACTGCACTGTGCATGCAGTCTTCCCTACACAAACAAAATACCAAACACATTCCACTCCACTCTCAGGACTGTATACAGGGGGAATAAGAGATAAGGTGCAGTGTTCAAGCCTCAGCCTCTCTGGGCTTGAACGAGGACTGCAGATCCCTGTTACAGTAAAAACAGCAAGAAAAATTCAATAGAAAACTTAAAAATGAAGATCTGACATTAAAATGAGAACTAAGACAGAAAATCTTAATTCAAAGACAGTACAAGAGGGCAATTCTAAACCAGCCAGAATACACATCTGAGAAGTTCCATGCTGCTCCAAAGGACCCAAGGTGCCTAGGAAGCCCTGTCTCTTCTGCCCTCTTTCTTGAAACACTGGAAACCAGGAACGTAATGAAGAGCACTTAAGGGTACGCCGTAATTTCTACAACTTTCAGTGATGCAAGTTAGACTGTTGGTATTATCTCTGGAGGCCTCACACCCACATCCAGTGTTGCAGTCTGCAGGAGCTGGATAGAGGCAACACATGCTCTTCTGGTTGAGTTTCAAGCTTCACATTTCCAGTAAAGAATCTGTATCTTTGCACCCACCTTGCTTTGGTGCTGTGTCTGTACGGCTTGAGCCTTGCTGAAGGGCAGCCTCGTTTCCTGTGTGATCCTTTGCAAATGGCTCAGCTCCTTGTCCTTCTCTGCAATGGCCAGCAGGTACTGCTCCTTCATGCTGCTGCTCTGCTTTTCCCACGTGTTCTTCTCCTGTCTGCCCAGCATAAACAAGGCCAGTTACAAGGAAGTTGCCAGCATGATGACCAGCTACCCAGCTAAGACTGAGCCAGGGGTGATCCAACCATCACCTCATGCTAGACATGAAGTTTCATAACCAAGCCAAGCCAAAACAACACACTTAAGTACAGGAACCTTAAAAGCAGGTTTAAGGAAGTTTTCTGTATTTGGTTGAACTCTTTGGATTGTTCCATGCTGTCCTAGGGTGACTTTTTCACACTTTCTGTGTTTCTGGACATTGTTTTGATCTCACTGTACAGAGTTTTGTCAAGGAAGTCACTGGCAATGCCACTTGTCCCCATACTAATTTCTCTGCACCAGACCCACAGTACCACACCAACCTGAGGCCAGCACTTCATGTACAGTGTAAAAGCTGCACAGGAAATAAACCTCCTGTTCTTTTGTCAGGATAAATAAAATTTGTAAGATGCTTCAAACTTTACAAAATCTGCAGTGTTAATTTGAGGGTCAGAGTGGAGGTAGGGGGGAGGGAGAGAACTACAAGTTTTTACATCACTCTGGACAAAGATAAGCCATAGACCTTTTCACAAAGAAAATCCCACCCTTTTCATTCCAGCCTCAGGCATTCTTAAATGGATCTCTGAAATACCTGAAAGCATTTCCCCCTGTTTTCAGAACAAAGCATATTTGTCTGACTAGTCCATATTTTAGTCCATTTGGAGAAGATATTTTTACTAGACTTGAATTACAGAGTTAAAAAGAACAAACTAGAAGACATAGAACAAGTGAAATATAGGATTAGACAAACATACAAAATTAGTATGCTCTAAACTATGCTATCAGTGGGATAATAAAGGGTGCTCAGCAATAGCCTGGAATGGAAAGTACTGTGATCATATACACAAGTTCCAATGCAAGAAACAGCCTCAGTTTCCTCTCCAACAGATGATACTGACCACCAGTGGATGAAGGAAATAAAACAAAGACATCCCTGATCTATTCCACACAGGCACTGACCTCCAAGCTGCTGGGCTGTAATCCTGAGGCAGAAGCTGGGCGAGGGAATCCTGTCCTCTCCTGGCCAGGGCGGGTGCTCAGTGTCACCTGGCACAGGTGGGGCTCTCAGCATTCTCCCCAGCTCTGCCCACAACCGCTCTTTGAGAGAAACAAACACATGGGCCACCTGGCCAAGGCAGGAAGCAGACAGACAGCTCACCTGAGCTGCTGGAGCTCCTGCTGGTACACAGCTCCTTCCTGCCTCAGCTGCTCTTGCAGACGAAGCTGTTTGTCTGCCTCTTGCTCCCACTGCTGCAGCTGTGCCTTTAAGCGAGAATTCTCAGCAGCTTCCACCCCAACAAGGATGTATTGCTGCTGCAGATTCTCCAGCTCTCTTACCTGGGATTAAAGAGAAACATCATTACGAGACAGCTGAGCAAGCATCAGGTTTATTAATCAGAACTGTTTAAGAGCATTTCTTACTGTGGTGTCTGAAGGGAGAAAAGGGTCACATTCAGAGGACAGAGGAACTAAAAACAGAATCATCAAATACAGCAGTGTACTAAAAACTGCTCAGAAAAACGCCCTCAGACAATTCTATCGGTAATAAGGGCAGTGAGTTATGAGCCCTCCCATGAAGATGTGAAATACACTAACAAAAAGACTCCAGACTACAATAATAATCATCTTAATCAGAGGAAAACTCAGTGACACAGAAGGAGCTGGTTAAGCATAACTCCTGAAGTTGGTATTTACTGTAAACCAGGAAACTGATAAGTAAAATCCTTTTGGCTCTCCAATTCCAGTCAGGCTATAATTAGAAATAAGTTGTTGTTACACATGCATCGCTGCAATTGTTTTTGAAGACAAGAAGACATGGCTGACTCTGGAGACAGGACAGTGCTCAGTGAGTGGCAGTGGGACATGACTGTCAAGTCTGTCTTCTGAGCAGCAAGGAGAACTCTGGAACTTGCTGGGCTGCACTGTGCCAGAGACCATACAAACACAGACACATCCAGTGTGCAGGCAAGAATGTCAGAAGGAATCTGCAATGTCTTGTACCTGCTTTGAAAGTCAGCTGCCAAGAGGAGGAGGAAACTCAAGTCTTTGTTCTAGTCTCTTAGAAATCTAAGGCAAATCAAATGAGCTGACACAGATGTGAACTATGCAGGTTAACAGGGACCTTATTTCCATGATTTCATATTTTAAACCAACCTCACAGAGAACCACCCTTGGAAGTTAACAATGGAATCACAGCCTCCATGCCAGAGAAAATACAGATGGCCCACACCAGATTCATGGGGTCTGATGGAGCATGCCCACAAATGCTAAGGTCATTGGGAGCAACTCCATTCCCTTTGAAAGATCATGGTGACCCAGGAGGTTCCTCAAGACTGGAAGAAAGCAAATGTCATCCCTACCTACAAGAAGGGCAAGAAAGGAGAATTGTGAATCTGCAGTCTGGTCAGTCAAAAATAGGCTGGCTAGAGAAGCTGTGGAATGTTTACTGATGGAGATATTAAAAATCCAACAAGACATTGTACAAGCAACCTATTCCAGCAAGCCTTGTTTGTGCAGGGGGGTTGGACTAGGAGATCTCTAGAAAAACTCCAGAAGACCCTTTGAATCTCAACTATTCTGTGATTCCATGAAGATGCAGCCTGATCTATGCATCACATTTCTATTATCAGAGCTAAGCGTGCTGAATTTTAAGACTTGAAGATCCAAACCTCTGCTGGTACTTAAAGTAAGAGCAGGAAGAGAGAACATGGACTTACTACTCTGTCTCTGTCACTCTGCAAGGAGGCCAGTGCCTTCTTCAGACTCTGCACTTCCAAAGCAGTGGTGGAAATTGTCCCTTCTGCTTGTTGTTTCACTTCTTCAATCTTACGTGTTTTGTCCAATTCATTCAGCAGACGGTCTCGGTCATTCTGCAGGCTTGCCATAGCCTTGGAGAAAGATTTGACTTGGTTGGAAGAGCCTTCCAGTTCCAAAGACAAGTGGAGAAGCTCATCATCTTTAGCTCTGAGCTGCTGATTAAGTTCCTCAATCTGGGCCAAGAGACCTCTTTCATCAATAGCCTTCTGCAGTTCTGTCAGCTCAGACCTGACCATATCTCGGTCCCTGAGAGTGGAATGTTGCTCCTCTTGTAGCTGATCCATCTGTTTCTGAAGAGTCTGCACTAGACTCTTTTGTTCCTGTAAATCCGTAGAATATTTCTGTTTCAAAAGACGAAGCTCTTCATTGGCCTGGTCTCGGCTATCCTGAAGAGAGCTCATGGACCTCCCAAAAGACTGAATTTGAGCTCTGAGATCTTTGTTTTCATCTGTGACTTCAAGCAATTTCTGCTCCATTTCCATCAAGTCCCGTGCCAACTCTGCTACTCTCTCTTCAGCTGTCTCGGTTTCGTTCCTCATTATCCCTGCATCATGATGCAGGTGCTTCAGCTCCTTCCGAAGCCTGTCCTCAGCCTCTGCCACTCTCTTGGCTGCATCCCTCTGAACACAGTCTAGCTCCCCCTCAAGTTCTCTTATTCTCTTCTGGGAGAGGGAAAGCTCATGACTCAGCTGCTGTAGCTCTTTCTCTCGAGCCTTCAGTTCTGCCTGACACTCCACGATGGGACTGCCCTCATGTAATGCTGCCATCTCACTCTGCACCCGCGACAGAGAGGACCTAAGAGTGTCAATCTCTTGAGACATTCTGACTTTATCCTCTCTTAAGGCTTCCATGCCCTTCCTGAGATCATCCTGAGTATGCTCAGACTCCTTCAGCTGTGTTTCTATGGTTGCCTTCTCATTTTCCAGAGTCTGGATCCGCTGAAGCTGTGTTTTGAGAAGCTGCTTCTGTTGGGAGTCCTTTATTGAAATCACTTGGTTAAGGTCTTCTCTGTACCGCACCAACTGTGCATTCAGCTTGGCATTCTCAGAGTTGAGGTCATCCATCTGGCCATGGAAACTTCTAATTTCTTCCTTGAGCTTGTTGTTTTCAGCAGCAGCCTCTTGAATTAGCTGGTCTTTTTCCAGGATTATACCAAGATGGCGTTCCTCGAGCTGCTTGTAGTCCCTCAGAATGCGGTCTCGGTCATCCTGCAGAGATGACATGGACTTGGTGAAGGAGTCCAGCTGTGCCTTCTGCTGCTTATTTTCTTCTCTGCTTATCTTCATCTTTTCAGTGAGATGATTGAGTTTGTCAAGAAATTTGTTCTTCTCATTTTCCAAGGCTTTTTTATTGTCTTCCTCCTTACTTAGCCTACACTCCAACTCTTTCGTCTCTTCAGAATGCTGCTGCTGTAATTCAGCTAGAGCAGCCATCACTGCTTCTTCTTTGGCAGACAGCAAACTCATGATCTTTTGATCTTTGGCACTAATTTCTTCATGCAACTTATTTGTTAGGTCCTTGGAAGCCTGCAGGTCAGCTTCAAGCTGCTCACAGTTGAGTTTAAAATTCTGGATACTCATCTCTTGTTGCTTGACCACAGTCCCCAGCTCTTCCCTGGCCAGCTCACATTTGGTGAAGGAATTCTCTAAGTCAGCAAGCTGGTCTCTTAGGCTGCTGATTTCTGACTCCAGTTCCTGCTGTTTATTCTGAGACTTGCTGTACAGTTCCTGAGACCCTTCAAGCCGAGTCAAAAGCTCTTTTTTTTCCTCCTGCAACATTTCACATGTCTTTTGATGATGCTGAATCTCCTTCCTGCAATCAACCTCCCAGTCTTTCTTGTTGCATTCCAGTCTGAAAAGAAAAGATGAAGTTGATCAAAAATCCACAAAGTATCTCAGTAGCTAAACCCACACTAAGTCTGTTCTTATACTAATTTAGAAAATCCACAGAATTTGTTTTACTTAAAGAAAGCAAGCTAGAAATATCTCTCAATTTAAAATTCAAGATAGCTTTTAAAGTTCTGACCGTACTACTGCCTTAAAGGGGTGGTGGCAGGGGAATATATTCTTTTAAAGTTGTTCATGTCAATACTGAAAAAAGTGTTCACCTAAACACTGAATGTTATCACCTCCCTGTCATTGTCATTACATTACTTCTCTAATCCATTGTAGCTAACAATAAAAACAACTCCATGCCAGCCCACAATGAAGTTGCTGTTCTGGTACCTTTGATGTCCATTTAATGCTTCATCACACAAAGATACAGCATATGTATAAAAACAATTTTACTCATGTAAGAATGGTTCAGTTTTGAATTTTGGAAATACACAGCTGTATACACATTTTGATACATTTCCACAGCTCCATCTTCCCCTCAAAATTTATTTTGGGACTAAACTGGAATTATGTATCCCAATGCTCTCTTGACTTCTCAGTGCAAAAGACTCTTTAATTAATCTGAAATTTGAAATACTCTGGAGAGTAATCAGATGGTGAATGCTTGTCACAGAGAACAGATTTAACACAGGTATCCTAAGGACGTGAAGAAGGACTATTCTAGAGTGATCACCTCATGTCCTTGTGCAGATAACAAATGCAAAGTAACCTTTTCCTGATAAACCTCCCCTGACACAGCTTATTTACCTGGATATTTGAGTCTGGAGTTCCTCCACATGCATGGTCATATGTTTCACCTGGTCCTGTAGCACAACACAAGCTTCCTCTTTCCAACGTATTTCTTCTTCTTTCTTTTGAATAGTTTCAATGAATTTCTTCTCCCATGTTTTTGATTCATCTATCACTCTATCCCTATCATCCTGAAGGGAAGACATGCTCCTGGTGAAGGCTGCAAGCTGGGCTAGTGTTTTGTTTAGATTGCCTTCCAGCTGCTTTGCTTCTTGATCCTTTGTCTTCAAGGAGTCCTGCAGATCGCCAACTGTTGTTTCCATATGGTCCTTCTCTCTCTGCAATGTTGCCAGCTTTGCTTCCATGTTTTTGATCTCCTTTGAGTGCTTGTCTTTTTCCTGTTCCAGTCTTCTCTCAAAGTCTTCATCCTTTTTCTTCATTTGAATCTTAATTTGCTCTTTGTTTGCTTGTAACTCTTCCTTCACTTTGACACTCTCAGCTAAAACCCTTGCTGCCTCACTCTGAGTGTCATCCAACACTACTCTGCAGTGAGCAAGCTCTGCCTGGGCTTTCTTGGTGTCTTCAACTGCTTTAGCTGAAGTTTCTTTGGCTGCTTCTACCTCTTTCTGAGTCTCACTCTGCAGAAATTCCAGAGCTTTAACAGTTCTTTCTAACCTACTGTTCTTTTCCTGGCTTTTTATACAGTCCTTCTGCAGCTGCTTAATCTCCTGCTGTTTCTGTTTCAATAGTTCTTGAAGCTCCTTTACATGTGTGCTGCTTTCTCCTCTCCAATTGTATTTTAGCTTTCCCACAAATTCTTTTTGCTCTTCTGAACTCGCTTTGCTTTTCTCCTTTGCCATCTGACTTTTCTCCTCCTCCAGTTCGTGCATCATTCTCTGCAAAGTCTGAAGCTCATGTTTCAGTTGATCATTTTTGATTTGGAAGTCTGTTGCATCTTGCTGATAGTTTCCAATACTTCCATTAAGTTCTGCCAGCTGATTCATGAGCCTTTCTTCCAAGTCATCCTTTTCAGCCTCTAAAGCATCCTTCAGTGCTGTCATTCTGATGAGGTCGTCTCTGGCTTCTTGGATCTTTTGCTCCATCTTTGCTACCGTGGCCTGCAAGTCATTCACTTCATGGACTTTCTCTCCCATTTGGTGCTCTAAAGCCCTTTTCTCACCTGCTAAAGTCTCGGCACACCTGCGGATGTCACCCAGCTCTTGCTCTGAAGCCCTTCTATCATCTTCCATCTCTGCCATTCGCCTGGTGAGCTCAGCTATTTGCTGTCTGTAGAGACCAGGATCCTCACAAGGTCTCTCACTTTCAGATGCCTCTTGTTCCAGCTCTGCAGCACGAGGCTCTGGTTGAAAAGATACATCCACCTGATTTTCAGACTCTTCCGTTGGTGATGGTGTGGCAGCTGCCTTATCAGTTTCTTGCCCCGCTGTCTGCTGGGCAACACACCTGTCCACAAGTTCTCTGCTTTCCTTCAGCTTAGACTCTGTTACCTGCAAAAGGCACTTCAAGTCCACAATCTCTTGATTCAGAGACTCCTTTTCAGCCATTACTGTCTCAAGCTGAGTAGAAAGAGACTGGCACTTCTTCCTAGAGCACTCCAGGTCTTCTTTCAGGCTAGTGTTTGTAAAGCTCTCTCCAGTCCTGTGCAGCTCTCCATTTGTAAAATGCATCTCTGCTCTAAGCTTCTCATTCTCCTCCTCCAGTTCCAGGATCTTTTGTTGCTTTGATTTTGCAAATTTCCTCATTTTCTCCTTCATTTCATCAATTTCCTGTTCAGTTTCTTGTAGCTGCTTTTCTGTTTCCTGCTTTTTTGCTTCAGCCCCTTTGAGCTGAATGAAAATTTCCTGCTTTTCCTGCCTAACAGTTTCCAACACACGCTGAATTCGCTCAGCCTCATTACTCACATTCTCATATGACTGCAGCAGAGTTTCATATTCTCCCTGAAGCTCCTTGTATTTCTCCTGCCACTCAGAACTCTCAGTGGCTTGAAAGTTCTTCAATGATTCCACCTCCTTCTCCAGCTTCTCCTTCTCTAGAACAACGCTATCCAGAGTAAGTGTAAGGTTTTTACAGCATCCGTGAAGGTTCTGATTTTCTCCAAGTAGTTTATCAATTTCTGCAGTAAGTTTTTCTCGCTCTCCAGTGAGGCACACTAACTTTTCTCTTAAGGTATCTGTTTCTTTAACATGGCCACATACTTGGCTTTCCATATCTGTCAGCTTGACAGAAAGACTGTCAATAGTAATTTTAGCATTAGCCAGCTCTTCTTTTAGAGATTTGCTCTCATTTAGTGCCTCTTTTCTATAGATAAGTGCTGCTTGCAACTTTCTCTGCATTTGATTCTTCTGCTTAGCTGCTTCTGCATTGTCCTTCTGCTTCTCTTGAATTTCAAGCATCTCCGTTTGCAGTCGCTTGCTTTGTTCCTCATGCACCTGAGCCTGAGCCTCCAACTGACTACACAGTCTTTGGACTGATTCCTCTTTTTCCAGCAATTGTGCCTGCACATTATTGAGAGTGTCACTTTTCTCCTTTAACTGCTGGCTAAGAAATTCTATTTTTTCATCCTTTTGGTGCACAAGAATTTTCAAGTCTTCCAGACTGGCCACTCCAGAAATTTCTCCTTGATTCTCCTCCAATTCTGTCTGAAGACTTGCTCCCTTAGCTTCAGCTTGGTCAGAGGTTCTCTTCAGCCCTTCTATCTCTACAAACAACTGTGCTATGTGCTGCTGCAAATCAAAGATCAATTCTGATTTGTGAGCAAGCTCCCTTTGCATATGGCTGACACTACATTCCAATTTCTCTTTCTCCATCTGCAATTTGTTAAGGTGTTTTTTCCACTCTTCCTCAGAAATATCTGCAACTTGTACAAGCTTGTTAATTGTTGTATCTTCTGTTTCCATGCATGAAGAATCCAACCTACCTTGACTCCTAAAAATACTCTCTGCTGATCCTTTCTGCTCTTGGAGCTGTCTGAGCTGAGCCTGGATACTGTCTTTCTCTTTGCTCTGCTGATCAAATTTTTCTTGCAGGATGTTGTAATCATCTTTTTGCTGTTTCAATTGTTCTCTGTGATGCCTGTCTTTCTCTTGAGCCTTTTTTATAGTGTCTTTGCGAGATATGAGAGCTTCTTGAAGTTTTTTTTGAAGTTGTTCTTTTTCTTGTTCAAGAACTGAAATCTTTTCTCTAAGAGCAGACTTTTGTTTTTCTTCCAGATCCGTACCTGCTGAACCATGTTTCTCATTTTCTTCATCATCTTCTGGGCTTTCATTGGTTTCAGCCACTTTGTCAGGAACTGTCTGATGCTCCATGATTTCCTGTTTAACTGAAGCAGTGTTTGCCTTATCTTGCAAGCGTTGCCTCATTTCCTCAATCACTGCCTGCAGTTGTGCTTCAGTAGTTTCTTTTTCCTTCCGGATGCTCTGCAGCTCAGATTCCTTTTCAGAAAGCAGCTGAACTAGATAGTCCTCACGGGGCTGGTTTTCAAGACCCATTTCTTTGCTGATCATGCTTCTCATGTCCTCCCCCCCTGCAGCTGCCCGAGCCTCTGAGGTTTCTGATTTTTGTTCTCTATTCAGTTGTTCCAATTCATTCTCCAATCTGGTTACCTTCTTCAGAAGCTCCTTCCTGTTCACAAATACTGCTTGCAGCTTCCGCTTTACTTGCTCATTTTCTTTTCTCAGAAGTTCAACTTGATTTACTAATTCCTCATTTTCTTTACTCACTTTTTCTGTCTCATTCTGCTGCTTGGATATCCCACACTTCAGACATGTCTCTTTTGCTCCTATGTTCTGCTCTTTTTCTTCCTGGGATTTTAATAACAGACTTGTCTGCTCCTTAAGACTCTTCAGCTCGTTTCCTAGAGCAAATTTCTCTTCATTCAGCAGGACCATTTTCTCAGACATGCTGACACTGATCTCTGCCATCTGTTGGTCCTTTTCCTGCAAGGCCTGTTGCAGGCTCTCTATACACCTGGTGTGCTCAGCAACGAGCTGTTCCAGGCTTGCTGCCTCGTGTCCCTTTAAGGTTAACTTGTGGGAAAGCTCTTCCATCTCTGCTGTATTCTTCCTCAAAAGTTGTCCTAGATCAAGTACTTCACATTCCTTTGTCTCAACCTGGCTTCTCAAATCCTTTAGTTGCATGTCCTGGTCAGAAAGCTGAAGTTGTGCTTCATCCAAGTCCTTTTGCAAAGCTTTAATTTTTATATCCTTGGATTTAAATTCATTTTTAAGGCTCTGGATTTGCTCTCTTAGAAGGCTGCTTTGACTGTCTGACAGTCTCTGCTTTTCTGAAAGAGCTAGCTCTTCCTCCAGTTGCTTCACTTGCTCCTTCAGTTCTGTTATGGTAGAAAGTTCTTTGGCCTGACACGAGAGCTGATCTTGCTCATCAGTCAAAACACAAAATGTACTGTCAGGATCCTCTGCTTTTTTCCTGTATTCCTCTGCCAACTGGTTTAGCCTATTTATTTCTGCACATTTTTCTCCTAGTTCTTTTCTAAAGGATTCTTCTGATTTCTGCAGCATTATTTGCAGTTCTGTAATTTGGTTTTGTAACTTGATGAGCTCTTGAGACTGAGAGGTGCCAGGACTTCCCTGAGGCTCATCTTGGAAGCTGATTCCATTTTCCTGAAGAAAGCCAGTTTTCTGCATTTCTGTTTCTTTCAGCAATAAGACACTCTGTGTATCTGAAGCGTTCTGCTCCTCCCTCTCCAGACACTGTATCTGTGAATTCTCTCCCAGCTGGTTAGCTTCTGTTTGGCTGCCTGTAGAAGTCTGGCCACTGGGGCCCTTGAGTTGGCTTTTCAGAAAAGTTACTTCTTCTTGGGCTTCCTTCAGTTCCAGCAGCAAAACTGACAGCTCCTTCTGTTTCTCCACAGCAATATATTCTAGAATTCCAGGTGGACAGCTTTCCTCAGTAAACTGCTGGCTTCTATTGGTAAAGCCATCTGTTCTTGCCTAAAAGAAAATCGCAGACATCATTTTTCCTTTGAATCTTGTCAAGGGGCCACTCTGGAAGTATCTGCTTTCCACAGCTTGTAACTGTCTCAAGCTGGCTTCTGCAATAAATGGAAGCCCTGCTAATAGCAGGGGAACTCTGTCTTGGCAGTGGGGGTGCACTCGGTGACCTCCAGAGGTCCCTTCTGACCCCACCTGTTCTGTGATTCTGTGACTCCCCGCATCACTTCTGCTAATTTCAGTTTCTGAAGTCGCAGCATGAAAGATTCTGGCTGCAGGATCAGACCATAACAACTTCCTATTCCCTTTCCCCCCCCTTCTCTCTTGATTGCAAGATAATCTAACTCCGAACTGTTTAAGTTCTCCTGTGATTCTAACAAGCCCTCTAGTGTACTTAACCAGTCACATTTTCATGCCATCCTATTCATAGCCTCTATTCAATCTGTCCATTTAACATGGCAAGGAAGCAGGATGGAAACCCACATTCCAATCTGTGTCCATGCCCAAAGTGAAAGCACTAGACAAAGCACCTGGAACAAAGCGCTTGGCTTTTTCCAAGTTACTATTTTTAAGTTTCTTCCCATCCCCCAAAACAGATTACAAAAGAAAAGCACTCACAAATCCTCCCCAGACAGCTTGGATCAACAGCCCACCAATAAGTCAACGTGCTGCACTGTAAAGACTTGGAGGGCAGAAACAGCTTATGGGGAACCATTAAAGGAGACCTGCTCTTAAGAAGTCTGCTGTCATAATGAAACAACCACTTTAAGTCACAGGAGAGTGAAAAGAGACAACTCTTTGAGGCTTTTAAGCTAAATTAAATTTTTTGTATCTGCAAATGCATACAATACTGAGACCAAAAGGGTTTTGGACTACGTTTGTACCTCAGAGAGCACGGAAGTGTCACCAAAAGGCTTTTGCATTTCAGAATTCACCAGCTCTCCTGAAACACCTAGTGAGAAAAGGAACATTTGTCACCATCAGTGCAACAATTTGCAGGTAAAGTCAGTAGGTAGAGCGAAGGGACAAGAAATGGGACCAAAGCTTCTATAGAAGGTGAGAAAAGACAAAAAAAAATTAAAAAAAAAAGAAAAAAAAGGCAGCAAACTAAGCACAGAAGAAAACAACCCAGAGTTTGAGTCTTTGCAGTGCACAGACATCCTGTTTTGGTTTAACTCCAACCACTAATTCAGTCACTGCAGCTGCAGCACGGTTCTGTGCAATCCTCTGTGTTTGCTGCATCACCTGCACACAGCACTCCTGACCCCTGAAGGAGGATCAGATTGGTTTCACTGCTTTTTTTCTCCATGTGGGATGTGGCATGGAATTCCAGACACAAAAAGACTTTTACTGGCTTGCAGAGAAACACACAGTTCTTAATTTTATCTTAATTCTCCTCTGTGCAAACACACTCCTTCAAGCCCTTCTCTCTTCCTACCTTTAGCAATCACTTTTTTCTTCTCTTCTGGTATATCCTACCCATCCCACATTACAATGTTCTCTTCTACCTCATGTAAATATTTTCTGCCTTCTGTAGATTACAATCTTTAGATTCTGACTTCAGAGCACCTCCTTCTAAATAATCCTCAAATTTGTCCCTGAAACCCCTCAAATTTTCACAATTTTCTTGTCACGTGCCTCATTCTGTATCCTCACCTGTAGAAGAAGAGCAGTCTACATAAGAGGCTGGAGCTTCCACAGTCCACAGGTCTTGCAATTTTGCCTCAGCACCAATATTTTTATTCTGTGGGATGAAGAAAAAACCACTGAGCTTTGAGCCAGGATCCTGCTATGAGGAGACAGCTCTCTCAGCTGTCTACTGCTCTGCTCTAAGTAAAACCTATCAGAGTCTGGACACAACTCTGAAGCCTAAAGAAAATAAATAAATAAATAAACAATGAAAAAGAGAGTAATTTTGATGTTAAGCAATAGACTAAGACATATCTCAGCAGATCAACAGATCAATGGATGCAATGATCTAAACAAAATCCTTCCCACCTTGAGATGGTTTCTCTTCCACCTTCACTCCCTCAAAGGCATTAATCACAGTATCACAACCATTCCCTGAGCACCCAGGCAGGGAAGGTGAGAAATCATGTGTCTATGCCTCACTGCTCCAGCAGATACAGAACCTGCAGCTTTCCCAATAAAGTTAGGCTAGGCTCTACCACACAAACAAACCAAGAACCCCACAAGAACCTTTAACTGTTAGATGCCTTAACCTGGGTTTGGGTAACTCTATTACTTGCCCTAAAGCCATGGGTCAGGTGCACAAATGATAAGAATAGCTGTCCAAGTGTAAAAACTTAGATGTAGCTATTTAGCTGGACTCTTGTTATAATGAAGACACTGAAATGGACAATTCCAGGGTTGTTTTCATTGACCCATTTTCAACATTCACCTTGCTGCAGGTGAGGCATATGCTAAGGAACCTGTTTTTCCCACTGTCTATAAAGGGGCAGTAGAAAACAGTTCAAATGCTTACATGTGCCTTGGAAAAGCCTGCGTGTGTGGCCGTGTGTGCATTCCCACTGATCTACCAGCTCACAGCTTGCAGGCACTTGGAAGGGGGATGAATGACTCAAAATGCTTCTGTGTTTCCAAATACCAACTTTCACCTTAATACTTCACAGTAACATGCAAACCCTTTGATAGAGAGGAATGCATTAGATAAAACACAGCATTAATTTTCCCCTGTGGACAGGATGGGCCAGCAGAGCAGGCTGCAGAGAGCCAGACCTGGCTCTAAGCAAACAACCAGGTTCACAGCAAAGCCTCAGTACAGACACACAGAGGCTGTCATCTCCCTCCCCACGCTGAACAGAAGGCCAAGCAGCAGGCTCCTAACCCTGCACTCTGCCCAACAACAGCCTGGCTGCACTGGCACCTGCAGCGGGACACGGGGCAGCAGCACAAGGACAGTGCCCACCTGTCCCTGTGACAAAGCAGCACAAGGACAGTGCCCACCTGTCCCACTCACAGAGCAGCACAAGGACAGTGCCCACCTGTCCCTGTCACGGAGCAGCACAAGGACAGTGCCCACCTGTCCCTGTCACGGAGCAGCACAAGGACAGTGCCCACCTGTCCCTGTCACGGAGCAGCACAAGGACAGTGCCCACCTGTCCCTGTGACAGAGCAGCACAAGGACAGTGCCCACCTGTCTCACTCATGGAGCAGCACAAGGACAGTGCCCACCTGTCCCTGTGACAGAGCAGCACAAGGACAGTGCCCACCTGTCTCACTCATGGAGCAGCACAAGGACAGTGCCCACCTGCCCCACTCACAGAGCAGCACAAGGACAGTGCCCACCTGCCCCACTCACAGAGCAGCACAAGGACAGTGCCCACCTGTCTCACTCATGGAGCAGCACAAGGACAGTGCCCACCTGCCCCACTCACAGAGCAGCACAAGGACAGTGCCCACCTGTCTCACTCATGGAGCACACAGCTCCCCAGCCAGTCAGCCAGGTGCCCATTAGGGCAGTGGGAATGGTCTGAAAGGCATCTTAGATAATGACAGCTGAGCCTTTGGAATTTTATTTCCAGAAACACTGCTATTCCAGAGACACTGCTAGAGAATTTTATTTCCAGAGACTCTGCTAGAAAACTAACAACAGGCAGAAAATAGCACAAATGTGCTATTATTAACTATTATTTAACAAATAGTTAAAATAGCACAAGTGTGGACCGGATGGATGAAGGACACAAGAAATGCACACAGCTGGCAAAGGGAAACACAGTCTGGTACTAACACAGCACAAGCTGTATTTGGAAGCTATTTCTGTCTTTCACCATTAATCCAGTTAATAATAACCTTTAAAGAGGATTGGTACAAAAGACCATGACAGCTTAGCGGTTTTAAGGCCAGTCCTTGACCTATTTTATTTCGGCTGCTTTATCATTACCTGTTCTGCATCTTCTGTGGCCATCACAGCTTCCTGCTGAGACTCCCGGAGAACAAGCTGCAAATGTGGTATTTCTGAAACATTCAAACACAAAAAATTTCTTTAACACTTAAGACTTTGTTTTAGACAGCAACAGAATATTCTTCCCGGAGCTTTCGAGAAAGGACACATGGCTGTTAATAACACTTATGTAGTGGAAATATGTACTGTCATGGGATAATGTGGGTTTGGTTTTTTTTAAGAGGCAACCACACAAACCAACATGGTCTTTTAAGCAGCTTTTAGAAAAGGACAATTGTTGTCATACAGATATACTGAAAGACAGGTAATAGAGATTCAAGTTTTAAGAAACATTTTTTTAAACGAGAGGAAAGGAAGAACTACTGGAGAAAGATGTTTCAAATTTCATTTGGAAAAAATAAATTGAGAAATTGTTACAAATGTACAAGAAAAACACATTCTAACTCATCTCAGTTCCAATTAATGTATTAGGTGATGGCTTAGCTTTTTAGCATAGGAGCCATTTGTAAAGCAACAAATACTGTGTCTTCCCAGAAGTATCAATTTAGAAGCATTAAAAAACAGGCCCCATTTTTGTGAACGCGTTAACCAGCAATCATGGTATGAAAAATAGGTTAATATATGTGAAAATAAAACTCAGGATCAAGTTAAACAGTTCTCTAAGGGGTACGAATTTCTGTACTTTTCACTTCTGAGCATGCAGTGAGGACACACATACCATCAACATACAGTACAACGTTTTCTTCTGTTCTCCTTCACACACTTTTCTACATACAATTGATTATACAAAACTGTATTTGCTAAGTACTACAGAAGCTGAGGAAGCTCAAATGAACGTTTTGTGAATTCTAACAACTGGAAGGCAGTCTGTGTTTTCTGTGATAATGGCTTTCCTTCATTGATCGCTACTCTGCTCTAGTGAACTCCAGACAATGTTCCCTTACACAGCAGGAGGAGAGACCTTCAATCCCTCCAAGAGCTGCCTCAGGAGAAGTTCAAGGAATCCATACAGATATAAAGAGAGCTACAGGTATTCTGGTCTAATGCACTGCTAAGCCCATGGAAATCAAGGCTGTACAAGGATTTCAAGAATCTTTATATTTCAAACAACAACAGCTTGAAATTTGAAGGGATTTGTTAAGGTCTGCTTGAAAAGCACCAGAAATTACAAAATATAAAGTAACTATAAATCCTTATTTCCTTCTACCAAAGTCAGGAATGGATTATGGTGGCAGTTTTTGGCATCCCACTTTAATTAAGACTGACAATTTCACAACACAAGAAAAGGAGTAACAAAGTACTTAGAACCTATATAGCAGACTTAAAAGATTTTTAATGTTTCATTTAATATTTTGGTAGTTTTAAAAAAGAAATTACATCTCCCAGCATTTTAAGACAAAAAAAAAAAAAGTAATCAAGCATTCAATACACCCACTGGAAACAGAATTACAACAACAAAAGCTTGTTTTGAAGTAAACATGCAGCTAACCAGGCATTGGGAAAAGATGCTTTAAGTAACATGACAGTGAAGCTCTGAGTCACTGCATTTTTTGGGTGGAATTCCTTTCAGTAGAGGGAGAGAGGCGCTGCTTTTTAAGAAAGCTGATGGAAGTTTTCCAGGTGCATTTTGGATGTACTCAGCTGTAGCTTGGGGCACGATTCCAGATTGAAAGCTGGATTTCTGTGAGTGTCCTTTCATATGGTCTTCCCAACACCCGTGCTACTAAATTGCTGGTATGGGTTTGACAGGTGGGCTGTGAGCTGGGGTAAGGAACTGGCTGTGTGCAAAGAGCTGCAGCCAATGGCTCAACACCCACGTGGGCACCAGCACCCACAAAAGCCCATCCTGGGACACAGTTCAGTGTCCTGGCTGCTGGCACACAGCTGGGGGAGTGCACCCGTGGGCACCTGCGGATCACCCAGGCTGAGCAGCTGATGGTTTGCTGGGGGATGTGATGTGATGGGATGGGATGTGATGGGATGCGATGCCATCCAGAGGGACCTGGACAAGCCTGAGGAATGCAGCTATGCAGCCCTTGTGCACAGTGAGGTTTAGTAAAGCCAAGGGCAAGGCCCTACACCTGACCTGGGGCAATCCCCAGTACCAGCACAGACTGTGGGGTGAATGGATGGAAAACAGGCTACAGAGAAAGACTCTGGGATTCTGGTAAACTAAAAATTGGACAGGAGCTGGCAATGTGTACCTGCAGCCCAGAAAGCCAATCATACCCTGGGCTGCACCAAAAGAGGTGTGGGCAGCAGGCTGAAGGAGATAATTCTCACCCTCTTCCCTGCTTTTGTTAGACCCCACTCAGAGCACTGTGTCCAGTTCTGGGGTTCCCCTGTACAAGACAGACGTGAATCTGCTGGAGTGAGTCCAGAAGAAATGACAAAAATGACCAGAAGGCTGGAACGTATCTCCCATGAAGAAAGGCTGAGAGACCCATGGTTGCTCAGCCTGGAGAAGAAAGGCTTCAGAGAGGCCCTATTGCAGCTTCTCAAGAGGGCTGCTTCACCCTGGATTGCCCAGAGAAGCTGTCAGCTGCCCCATCACTGGACATATTCAAGGTCACGGTGGATGGGGCTCTGAGCAACCTGACCTGGTGCAGGATGCCCCTGCTCAGGGCAGGGGCGATGGAACAGATGATCTTTATGAGTTCCTTCCAACCCAAACCATGCCATGATTCTAAACAATGTCTTGAAGTTCATTAAAGCCCTACATCTCTGAGATCTTGGAAGAAAAAAAGAGAAAGATGATGTTCTAGGACTGTAGGAATCTGGCTTATTGGTGATTATTCCCCATCTTTGAATGACAGGAAGCAAAATGAATCCATTTCTTAAAAATCAAGGCAGCCTACTGTCATAGTGCACCAGACCCTGAAGTAAACACATAAGGGAATCCACTGTTTTATGGAAAAATTCCAAGAGAGCTGTGATATTGCTGCTAGCAGTCTACATGACCAAACACTCAAAATCAATGTAATGGTCTGGGGTTTTTTATATGTGGCATGTATATGGTCCCTCCCTGTTTCAACAAAAGCTATCAAAAATATCCTTCCCAGAAGTACCACCTGCAGATTGTCAGCGTCTTGTACTGGGGAAAGCTACCACTTTAGGTCTGTCTTTTGTAGAAACTAATTCTAGAATGATTCTTAAGTATATTAAGAATATTAAAATAGGTAAGGTAATCATACAACCTTCTGTCTTCTGTCTTTCCAAGTTTTCTGTGGGTAGGAATGAAGTCTCATTCTGGTCTTCCTGATCTACGATTTTTTTCTGTGATGCTGATTCATCCTGTTTAAACAGGATGAAAGGGAGAAAGACAAATTTTAATATAATTTATAAAAACATATTAGTCTTTGATCATTTGCTTAACTTCAAAAAAAAAAATCAATTGGAAACTTTTAAATTACTCGAATTGACTTCTACTTCTTTACAGGCTTCTGTAGTCATAACATGACTGCCCATCAACTGAGAGAACTAAAAAAAGCCTTTCTCAAGCAATGCATGACAAAAAAAGGAATTCTAGACGTTTAATTTGGCTTCAGTTCCTAAATACATCAGAAAAATTAATGAGAATAATTTGAAAATATCAAACCTGTTGCTCCAGTTCAGAGAGCTGCACTTGTGGCTGGGATTTCAGCTCGTCCTGACAGCAGACAAATTCTTCAAACTTCTGTAGAAGTTCATCTGACAGAGGGGAAAGAGGGGAGTTAAGGTCTGTTCTTGTCTTTTTTGCCACACTATGTCCATTTTACACACATGCACAATAGTTTATGAAATCTCTCTTAGTCACTGCTTCAGCTTTGGGCCATAAAGAAGCTGGAAAAAAACCTGAAATAAGAGCTTGAGGCAAGATCAATGTCATTATTTTTAACACAGGTCTATGGGGAAAATGGTACAGTTCACTTTTCTTGGTTGTTTTACTTATAATTTCAGTAGAAATTCACACTGTGAAGAACAAGGCACATACAAAAAGGACTTGTGTAAGTTGACAGAAAAAATGAAGCAAATCAATAAAATCAACTAAAACAATACATCCAGCTCAAGAAACCTCCATAAGCCCCAAAAGACAAGAGGCTGGGACAGTACACAAGCAAAGCACCATAAACGCTGCCCCACACTTCTGCTCCTCTTGCAGCTGCCAAAGACAGAACAGGGGGATCGAACCAGCCCCCCTTAGTGTGAGACAGCACCACCATTCCTGTGTCCCTGTGCAATCAGGATTGTTACATCAAGCCACTCTTATGAACTGTAATAAAAGCAAAGGCAAAGAGAAGGCAGCCCAGGAGGAGCTGCTCCCGCCAAGGGCTGTGCCTGCTCACCCCGTGGTCCCTGTGCTGCAGCTCCGTGTCCCGCAGCTGGCACTGAGGGCTGGCCAGCGTCCTGCCCCAGCTGCTCCCGCGCAGCCCCAGGGACAGCACGGCCACGCGGCAGCTCCTCTTCGGCCACCGCGACACGGCTGAGCAGCCGCTCCTTCTCCTCCACCTCCAGCCTGCGTGCCTGCTCCAGGTCTCTGTACTGCACCTCGAGCTCAGCTTGCGCTCTTCTGGCCTCCTCCAGCTGCTCTGAGAGACACTGCACCTCCTCCTGCAAGCGATGGGAAGCCAGCTTCCTCTCGGCCAGCTCCAGCTCCATCTTCTCCCTGAGATCCTGAGCCCCTCGTCTCTCTGCATCCAACACATCCCTCATGGAGCTTAGTTCCACTTCCATCTTCTGGCACTGATCTAGGAGCGTCTGTAAAACGATACAGAAATTAATTTCTCTCTCAACTAGTTAAATACCTTGACAAAGCAATGCACGTGAACTAGATTTTAAGGTTCTCATTAAATCCTTTTAAGATATCTGAGCAGCAGAAGGGAGGAAACAAACATGTCAGAAATTTCAATTTGTTAGAAAGAAACTGCCCCACAATTTGGAAACTGCAAGAAAGCAATGCTGGGAGAAACAACTCCTCATCACTGTGGCAAAGAAAAGTTAAGTCTTGATTTAGAGGAGGGGAATTTAGACAAAAGAAGCAATAGAACAGCGGCCAGGAGCTCTCTTTTAGAAGAAAGCAAGCTTCCTAAAAAGGGGAGGAAGAGCTATAACAACTGAGGGAGAACTCAACAAATACAGAGTAGAATTTAAAAAACAAACCAGAACAAAAGTGTGTAAGTGAAAGGGGAATGCTGAAATATGAATCTGGAGGTAACAGAGGGCTCCATACAGTACCCACTGCTTTAAGAAAGATCTCAGAAGCCTCTAGTCAACATTGACCAGAGACTTAAGGTGACCAAGAGACAGAAACAAACCTTACACTTGCCCAAACTCCTGTTGCCAACCTTCCTCCTACTGGAGCTGTGGATGGTCAGCACAGCTAATTTCAGGAGGAATCTGATGAGGAACTCCTTTTACTTTATGAGTAGGCTTCACCCTCATGGTCTCAAGTACCAGGTCTCCTTCAGACCACAGAATGTATGAGGGAAGTCAAAGACACGGAGGAGAAGCCAAGGGAGCTTTCCCAGCCAGGAGCCAACAACCATGTCACGAAGACATCCATGCCAGCACCCCATGATACAGCCTCCTGAGTAACACAGCCAGTAGTGAGCACAAGTCAGCTCACTGAGGTTCTTTACCCTCTTCTCAGTAGGAAGAGGACCCACCATCATGGGCCTGGCTGGGACACACAGCCAAAGAAAGTATGTGGGGCACAAGTGTGTAAAAATTATCAAAATGAGGTTCAGCATTAGACTGGCTGGAGATCATGCAGCCAGTGAATATGAGACTGATTCAGTATAAGTCTCTTCTAAAGGGATGGAGAATTTTCAGAACTTCAGATATTGGAAAAATGAAAAATACACTCATCCTCTATCTGCAAACCAACCTTTTAAGAAGTTGTGTTCTTAATCCTGTCTCAAGGAGCCTGTGTCTATATAGTCATACATGCACAGACTTGATCTCTTCTCTTCACACTCCAAACTGATGAAGCCAGAGCCAATCCCACTCCACAAGCTGTGCCACCAGATAAGCAAGTTCTCAGCAAGACATACCAAAGAATAGCTGTTTCTGCTCTGATCTGGCCTGGCAGTCCAGAAACACTGAGGCTTCAGCAGCACTGTGTTAGGCATTTCTGCTTTTGGGGAAGGTTTGTGTATTTGGCTTTGAAAGTACAGTCAGCAGCCTGGGTATGGAGAGATGCACACCCTGCCCACCTGCCCGGGATCATCAGAGCTGGCAACTGCAGCACCCACTGTGTGGCTGTACCTGCTGTGAGCTGTGCACACAGACCTGCAGCTCTAAACCCTGACCCAGGGAGGGCGGCCCCAGCTGATTTCATGATGCAAAGATGGTTCCAAAAAAACCTAATCTGGTAACTTCTGAGCCACTGACAAAGGCCTCATCCACCACACACACACACATATACCTGGTTTTGTTTTTCAGCAGTGTGTAACTCCTGCTGCAGCAGTTCTACCACCTGAGTTCGTCCTAACAGAGCTGCTTCCTGCTCCTCGAGCTTTCTCTGAAGTGTGCGCAGGTTCTGTGAGAGAGACAAGGCCATTCCAGCATTCCAGTAAATTCAGATTCCCACGTTTCATCCATATACCTCGTTTTTGTAACACACTTACTGTGATAGTCTGAATTAACTAATTTTCGTTGACACCTATTCTGGAGCCCTAGTGCAGTAGGAGGAGCTTACTTGTTAAAGTGTTATATTACATTTACATTACATTTACCTCACATTTACAAGTGTAAAAAGTGTTACATTATTGTGCTCCAGTTCCCTGCTTCATGAACAGGGAACTGGAGCACAATAATGTAACACTTTTTTCAACTGTCCTTTCTCTTTGACTGATAGCAAACCAGCAGATGGAAACTAAGGACTCAAAGCTCCAACTAGCAATCCAAAAATCTCCAAATAATCAAAGCATCTTTCCTCTTATCCCTTCTGAGTTACTTAAACAAGAACTGTTCCTTCAGAGTGTCCTCTGTTTTCCTTCCTCCTCCCATGATATGATTATTATATCAAATATACCTGTTGCATCTCTACTTCCGTATCTGACTGGACCACCATCTTGAGCAATTCAGCTCGATGCTGCTGCACATGCTCTTCCAGGAGAGCTTCCTTCTCCTGAATCACCTCCTGCAGGGAGCTCAGCTGAAAACACAAGCCACAAAATAAAAACAAACCAACAATGTTATGAAGCTGACAGACACATAGGCTTGCTTTCAACATCCACCAGCACATTGTGTGTGCGATGGAGTTTTCAGCTGGACAATCTTACACATCATCTTGGTCAAACAGTATTTTTACTTGGTGTCTTTATCCTACTATTATGTGTATAACAACTGAGAAGATTTCAGATCCCAGAAAGCAAAAAGCATAGAATTTAATCTACAAATACGTAGAATAATAAAATAAATTATTACTATATAATTAACAGTTCATAAAACTTCTGGGATTTTAACTGTATAGGATGCAGCCCAATTCACAGTTCAAAAGCTAAACCTGCAATTTTGAGTACTAAAAAAATCTTTCCACAAATAACTACAACATACCATTAATGCTGTGACATCCTGTGATAAACAGCTGCCCTGACACCCACAGCAGAACACAGAGAGGCGATGGCAGGCAGGGAAGAACCCAAACTGTGACTCAGAGGAAGGGATACCCTATCCAGGCCCTTCCAGGGACTGTTTTCCCCCTCCTCAGAGAGCCATCAGTCCCACTGTCCAAGGGTGAAACCCATCTCTTACCCACAGAGCACCTTTTGCACCAAGGGTGGGTCTGGCCTGGCATAGAGGATGAAGGGCAGGACAAGATCATTTGGGGATTGTGAAAGATTCAGGTAATGTTTAGAGGAGGAGCCAATGGCAGTGAAATGGATGGACCTAGGTGATTTGAGGAGGCACAAGACTGACAAAATTGAGGTAAGGTAATCGAAGACCAGCTGTGTAAGCATTGTTCTATTTCATACTAGTCTAAGCAGTGAGGTGGGAAACACAGACTGATGGATAGACAGAAATCTCTGTACCTGTGCTGCATACTTGACTTCAGCATCCTTCAGATTCACTTCAGCTACAGCCAGCTGTTTCTTCAGGTCCTGAACAGCCTCCTCTCGCTCCCTGAGCTGCTTCTTCAGTACTTCCACCTCCTCTCTGTGCCCTTCACTTGTATTTTCGTTTTTCTGACATTGCAAGAGGAAAAAAGTGGGAAGAAGAGAAACAGAAGAAAGTAAACTTATCAGTATTATTGGTTAACAAATTAATTTTAAAAAATACACATAATGCTACTTTACTCTTCACTCCTAATCAGATGATTATTTTTACTACACTACTTCATTTCTTAACTTTACGCTTGTTTCTTTAAATGAAGTTGTCCTATGTTAAGTAACTATTTTCCCTATTTCTGTGTAGAGATGCACAAGATGCTTTTAACTGGGAAGTGTCAAAGCACTTGGCAGGGCTTACAGTCCATGACTGCTCACTATATAATCTAAGGCAAATTAGATTATTAAATACATTATTTATTATATGACTTCCCTGATTTTTGAGGCTTTTTAACATCACAAATTTCTCTAATAACAGAAATAAAAACATTTAAAAATTAATTATAGAAGAATATTCTCCATGTGACAAAAGGGCAGACATTCTAGACTACAGAAAACGCCTATGGAAGTCTCTTCAGACTACAGGATTATTAGCAATGAACTTATTAGTTACAAGCAAAGGGAACAGGCAAACAATTATCAGTTCTACTCCACTTAAATCCTCTGTTTACGACCAAGAAATGTAAACAACAGTTCATATAAAATGTGCTTAGGCTGTGTTGACTCAGACAACCCAGCACACTACACCTGCACTCGTCTCTCTGCCTCTCCAGCTGGGTGAGGGCAGGTCCCTCCCCACCTGTCCCTGAGCAGACAAAACCTGCTCTGCATTCTTATCTCAGCACTTCCAGCTACTGCCAGCACACAGTGCTGCATATTTTGTACTCGATATATATAAAATACATCTCTTCCACTTTTTATTTGTGGCAGGTATTGGGTCAAACACCATCGATAACACAGGAATTCTACAGAGTATTTATGTCTTTAAACCCAATCTGAAAATACCATGAAGGCTTTTAAAAGTACTTATACATTAGTGTAATTAGGGTAAGAGGCTACTGCTCCTCAAAAGCTGTTTCACCTACAGAGAAAGTCATTGGCAGGAGGCAGAACAGAGACAAAGAAGCTTCAGTTGCACTTAAATTTAGAAATAGAACAAGACAGAAAAATAAAGAATAGAGATGCAGGAAGCTCTAAGAAGCCAGGATATACATAACTTGTAAGCCTGGGGCAGAGGAGCTGCTGGGGGAAGACAGTTGGATTAGTTTGCTTACTTGTAATTGGCTTTCAGGATTGATACTCACAGCTGGATTTTAAAAAGCCTCTTACACTGACCATTACATGAAGTGCCACACGTAAGGACAGCAGCACAGCCACAAAGAGCTCAAGCTTTTAAATACTATGTTTTTAGAGATGTGTAAGTTCTTATATCTGAACATAATTTATCTTTACCCACTTCAAAAGTTTGAGAGGAGCCTCAAGTGTCCTGTACACAAATACTATCTGAGGAGATAAGACAATATTTCCATTCTTCTCAAAATAAGTCACTCTGCTAAAAGCCCAGGAAGTAATAGCACTAGTTAGATATTTAAAATACAGCCTTCCCACAGGGCCCACATCACTGAGAGAAAAAACACAGTCCTTTGCTAATATTCAGTATTTCAGCATAGGATGCAACTAGAATTTTCACCTTCAAATAGCAGGGTAGCTGTCTAGGAAATACCCCCATTACTCAGGACAGCATCTACTTGGAGAAATAAGTTTAAATAAAGGACTCTGTATTTTCTCAGTAGGTCTAACCTTGCAAGAAAGAAGCTAGTGCTTTCTGAGTCAAATACAAAATATTGCAGGTAACTGCCCTAACATAATTTCACTCAAAACTATGTTCTAACCCAAACCAAATAAGGCTGTGGCCCATACCACGTCCACTGGAGACTGTCTCAAGCCCTCATTCCTCTAATTAGAAGGCCATTTTTCTTAATGGCTAATTTACATTCATCTGCATTATCCTTTTACAGTTTGCCCACTTTCTTGAAGCTCACCTTCCTCCTACAGCTGTAGAGAGAAATGACATTTCTGCTCTGACTTTGGTTGACTAAGTAACCAAGCTGTTCGAATGTCTCCCAAGTGCAGCTACTAATATGATGGGAGAACAAAAAGTCTCTTGCTACTCTCAGAATTTATCTTTCCCGATTCCAAAGGAGCAGAACATAACAACACTGCACACAAGGCCTTGCGACTCTCAGTGGAATAGCTAGAACAGTATGTAAAAAAGACAAGGTCTCTTTTTAAAATCTATATTGCACCAATTAACTGATGATCAGCTTTCTCTCATTTTGCCTTCTTCAACTGATAACTTTGAATTTTGAAGCAAAAACACTCACCACTCCTCAACAGCAAGTCTGCACAAAGTCGTGTAACAGCACATGGATGTTACACAGACATGCTGCAGATAGGTAAAACTGAGAAAGAGCCTCAGCAGCAGGAGAGGAATGTCAACTGACACAGCTAACAGCTCCTGTGGCCTTGACTGCTCTCTACAGCCAGGGAATGCTGTCCATGCTTGACTGTGCACTGGTTAAATTTTGCCTCATTTTTCTATTATGGCAATCCTTGAGATTATCCAATTCTTCATGTATGAAACCAGATGGTGCTTTGCATTGAGAAAGGCTCTCAAGTTGGTACTGGGAATTACAGAAGTACATTTCTATGATTTTATGATGCTCTCAATCAAAAATAGTCAGCACAAGTCATAGAACTGATCTTCATTAGCAGTCGCCTCTCATCCGACAGCTCTCACAGGTACCTTTTATTGTTCCCTACAATATTTTAATATTTTTTTCAATGTCTGAAATAGCTTTTACGTTCTCTGGTTTAATGAACATCATCTGATGTCTGGAAACCATTCTGGACATCTATCCCATTTCTCTTCCATAATATTACAAACGTTTTAAAGAAAACATTGTTCTGCTGATCACATAGTCAAGTTTTCAAAAATTACCAGCTCCAGTGGGAGCTTCTAGTTAGTAGCTAACAGCCTCTTCAATGTCTTCATAGAGGACACTTTTCCCCCAGTTTTACCTAGCGTTACACAGTTATGGTCTGTCAGCCATAAAGCTTTATGGTGGCTCAGGAAGCTACACAATTCGAAAAAATTTATATTTATTTTTTTATATTAAAGTTACTGCCTTCCAGTTTCAATTACCTCCTTACCTCTTTGTTTTTGTACACCAGCCAACCTCTGCTGTACTGACATGACAGGCAACATTTTGAAACTCATAGCTCAGACAGACATACAGTTTCTGCAGGAAAGAGTTAGCTACAATGGATTTCCAAAGTCATCCAGAGGGAAACCAGCCCATGACCTTGAGGAGATCAAGCTGAGCACTCCAAGGGCATCTGCAGTACAAGGAAGCTAGACAGACAGGCTTCCTAGAGCACAGGTACAGATATCCTCACTGGAATTACGAACATCCTGCTAGTAAGACAAATAGACCCTGCTGGGTCACTGTGATCTGAAACATCAGGCAGTACCAGGTTATCAGTAGAAGCTACATCTTTTAAATAGCCCCCTTCTCCTAACCTTGGGATCCTCCAGCTCTGCTGCTGAGGCCTGTGCAGGCAGTGGCGCTCCTTTCTCGGTCAGCTCCTCGATGCGTTTGTTCAGAGAGGCCAGTTTGGCTTTGGCTTGAAGTTTAAGTTTCATCACCTTGGCATCCGCGGCCTCTCGCTCTTTCTGGAAGAGAAGCACACAAACTCACTGCCCTGGCTCCAGTGCTGCTACCCAAGAAGCACCACTTTGAGAAAGCTACACGGTTTGTCAGCCTGCCGTATTCTGTTTAACCCTGCCTGCCCAGTAACAGCACTATCTAAAACACATGTGCAAACCAAATTTGTTCTGATACACCACACATCCCAAAACTGTGGCTTCTACCCCAGCATTTCCTTCCAAAGGACAGAGCACTCAGGGACTTCACTCAGCAGTGAATACAAACTCGATTTGACTTTCTCTGCTACATGCAGTCCCTCAGAACTATCTCAAGTAACCACACTCCCACCACACCTCAGGGTGGACAACAACTATCTTTGGGAATGCCTCATGAAACCACTGGACCAGTGGATGAGCGCAGCACAGGTTTCTCTGTGTCAAACACTCTGAAGTGGGGAAAGAACAACCTCACACAAGATATTAGTACTTATTAGAGCCACTGGGAATCTGCATGGGCCTCAAAGGGCTCCGAGACAAAATGCTGTGTAATTTGGATGTAACTTATCTACTGTAGTCTAAATTAACCCAAGCAAACTAACAGACCATATCCTACATCTCTTAGGGTTGTCCATTATTCGACTTCCAATATTTCTCAGGAACTGACACCATTTATCATTCAGGTATCTCATGTTCAAAAGAAACCAGCGACAGGCTTGCACAGAAGACTAAAGCAGCATTTTACTCTTGGTCCTCAGAGAAAGAAATGGTACCTTGAGCACAGTTTCTTTTTCCAGGAGCAGGGCATCCTTTTCTCGAATCAAATCCTTCAGCTGAACAACCAGTTTTTCTGTTTGGGCTAGGCGCTCCAACACCTCCTCAGGTGCCTCCTCCATGCCTTCTGCTTCTGACTGCAAAGCTTCTACCTGAAACAACAAAATCAGTGCTCTGAAGGAAAAAACTATTAACAGCCTGCAGCAGAGCATCCACATGATAGTTTCAGCTCCAGTCCTCAGTGCTGCACTCTGCTCCCTGCAGGCATTTCATGAAGCCTGTAGAAATATACAGTTAGATGAAACCAGGAGGAAACTCAGAGAACTTTTAAGCCAACACATAAAAACAAAGAGTACCTTGCTGAACACCACATGAACAAATCTGAAATGAGAGGGACCCTCACACACTGTCCACGGTCTCAATACCAAAGGGCAGCACAAAGATGAAGCCTCCCACTATGACCCAACCATGCAGAGCTTCCCCTTCTGCTGCACACAATTACCAGTACTCTTAAAAGTCTTTCTTCACCCGAATTCTAGTTTGTTTCCTAGGATCACGCTGAGATGTGGAAACTGAGGAGATTATGGTCTGTCCAACAGAAATGCTGACTTAAGAGGTGAGGAGTAGAAGAAAAGCAGAGTGGAATGACAGCTCAGTCTAGTGCTCAGCAAGGAAGAAGCAGGAGTCAGTTCTCACTGCAGTCTAACGAACTAGGGTCCCCAAACTAATTGTCAATAAGATCTGAAAGTCTTTAGATAACACTGTACTTACAGCAATAGATGGTTCAGTAACTGCATCTCCATCATCCCCAGACAGCTCTTGTAAAACAGTACTTGCTAAACCTGACAAACGGCTCAGCATCTTGAGCCTAAAACAAAACCAAGAGTCAGAATACAGAGTCAAAGCTGCTATGAAGAATAAGCTCCTTTATGCCGGTCTCTAATGTTACAGCAGTTGGTGACCACGCTTGTAGGAATTTGTCTCCTATGCTAAGAGAGAAAAGCTGAAGTAAAACTTCAGGAAAAAAGAAATGGTCATGTTAACAGGAACTGCCAGACCCTCTGAATATTAAAGCAGAGGATGTGCTGGTGTCAAGAACATGAAGATTCCTTCACTGCTCCACATGTATGATTGAAAAATACACTTTTATATCAGATGCCAAGTCATCCTCATAGCTCATTCTTGATCTTTATGAACAATGACATTACAGAACCACAATCTGTGCAGTTTACTGAAAAGAAAGGTGATTGTTAAATTATGTCATTTCTCTACAGGCCAAACATGGCCTGTAACATAAAATCAGCTTTCTGCTGATAAGTAGTGGAAATAATGGACTGAGCCTTGATGTTTGCTAAACAGATATAAATGTGTCACATTAGAGAGATGATGAGACCTCTGCATGTCACATACAGGACAGGACCTCAACATAGGGGAATAGTCCGGAGAGAACGTAGATTCACTGGCTGCTGCTAATCATACCTTTCATTTCCTTGAAGTTCAGGAGCCAAACTAATCCAGCAAGTGGAAGTGAAGAACCAAAAAACATGCAGCAGTACCAGCCAGCAACATATAATTTGTCATTTTGGGGAGAGCAGTAAATTAAATTCTCCATTATTAACTGAGACCTCACTAAATTCACCAAATTCAAATGAGCCTTTGTATAGAGTTGCCAATCAGGAGGATAACAACAGGCTGGAGAAACAGATGGATAGAAACATTGTGAAGTTCAGGAAAGGTAGAATGCCTTTCCTATTCCTGGAATGGGAAAAGCGTAAGTGGCACAGGCTGAGGAGCAGCTGGCTGCACAAGTGTGCTGCAGAAGACAAGCTCCAAGTGCTGATGGCCAAGCCTGGCACAAGCCAGTGCACTCACAGAAAAGGTCAGGTGCACACTGAGCTGTTCTGGCAGGACTGCAGGCAGCAGTTTAAAAAAAGCAATTATTCCTCTCTATTCACACCGGTAAGACTACATTTGAAGTAGAGTGCCCACTTTCAAAACAGTGAATCAAGTACAGCAGAGAGGCCCTAGGATGACTGACTGGGGTTTGCTTTACAAGGCATGTGGGGAGTGAATGAGTGTTGGGCTTGCTCAGCCCTGACAACAGCAGGTGAGGAGTAGCATACAATTGCTGTCCTCCCTACAAGGACTCATAAGGTAACTACAGACAGAGTCACACACCTCTTACAAGGTCCACATAGGATGGACACGAGGCAGAGGACACAAGTCACAGCATAGGCAATTTCAATCAGAAAAAATGCAGAGAAGAAGTTAAAATACTATATTAGGCTCATAGCATTCTGATCTCATTTTTGATGTTAGACATGCTAAGAGCAAAGGATTTGACCAACTGAACTCCCACTTGAGAATCACAGAATCATCATTCTAGTGTTCTATAAAAAGAGGTCACTTGTGACTTTTGACATCTCTGAACACAAAGGCCACAGAACTGTCCATGCCAGTAAGTGGCAAAATAATTTTGTACAATTACAGAAGCTCTAGTATTGCAAGCTGAAACTAGGCAAACTCATATTAGCTATAAGATCAAGCTTACATTATTAAAATTATCTCCATCAAATGGAATCTTTTAATATGATGTCACTGCCTCACTAGAAGCAGGCTCCTGAAGCTGGCTACACAGATCCACTCATTCCTGACCTCCTTTGTCTTACTAAGCAAAGCTTTGGTCCTAGATTGTCACTTAAATGTGTGGAAATATTGACACTGGAAAGGAGCAGCTCACTACTCATCTGCAGCAGTCACCTGATCTTGCACAAGTAGAAAACATGACACTGCACATTGTCATGCATCAATAGCGGAAAAGAGCATATGAATACTAACCTGCTTTGCACTCCAAGGAGCTCATGGGTCTCCTGATTCAATAGTAGTGTTTCCAAGGTAGAGCAGTCACACACAGGTCTTTCTTGCCGTTCTTTATTATCTCTTGAGTACTGACAGGTTGCATGAACCAAGACTTTTGATGGAGAGAGAAGCAAAAAAGAACAAAACCAAAAAAATAAATTATCCAATAATAAAGAAATAAGCTCATCCTTCATCCTACACAGTATACTCCAGGACTGTTAGTCAGTCACTTGCAATACACATGAAAAGTGAGACAAGTCTGCTCTGTTTGGGAACATGGATTTGCAGACATGCCCTGGTTTCTCACACTGCATGCATAGCATGAGCTTAGGCTCTTCAGCCCAGGGAATAGAACACTCCAGCAAGTTAGTGCAGCACAAAGACATGCAGCAAGAGGCCAGGCCTAAGACAGGCTCCTGCAAAGAGCTCAGGGGGATGCAACTCCTCCAGAAGCACAGTCCAAATGCCAGGGCTGCTCATGTTCTGCAACAACACAGCAGCCACTGAAACAAGTCCTGGTGCTTTGCTCACTTCTCAGCTGGCCCTGGGTGAGACGTGAGGCATGCGATTCCAGAACAGTACAGCTTCACAGCTCCTGCCAGGGAGATTTCTTCTGGCAACATCAACTGCTCACCGATGCGGTAATGAGACACTCACGTGGAGACCTGGAACTTCTGGAATCCATCGTAAGAACAATAAAGTATTTGTAGTTCTGTAAACCACCACTCCCACGATGCCCCAGTGAGGAACTGAACCTGCTGTCCTGGCAATGATGCATTTTAGGAAAGAGCCATCCAAATGCAAGAACACCTCTTTTTAACTGTCTCAAACACTTGAAGAGGATGGGTCTGATCTTCCAACTGAGCGTTAGGCCATAGCCTCTTAAAGTCAGAAATGCAAAATATGTGGCTGGGACCGAGAGAACCAATAGATGAATTATTAGAAGTGGTATTAGAAATACAAAAAAGAAGCAAAATCTAGGCATGTACATGGGCCTGGGCACTTATCTCCTTGCTACAGGCACTACAATTTCAGGCATGCATACTTGGACTGAGAAAACGTTTCTTGGCATTTGCCCAGGTTGGCCACGTTAACCTGACACCACCCTCAAGCTAGTGAGCCTTGCTGGGTTTGGCTCACAGCTGATCACCTTACAAACACAAACAGAGGAACCACCTGCACCTATTTGCACGGATGTGGACATTAACAACCTGAACTCCAGCCTTGGAAATTCGTGTCTTTTGAATTAATTTTTAATTTACCTTCTCGGGTCAGCCAGATATGGCAAGGGATGTGAATGGGAAACAAACAGTGATTCTACAATTCTGCAAACAGCAACAGGTTTGCTGTCTGTGTAGAAGAAATAGGGAAAACACAGGCCTAGGTGGGCCACTGCTCTGGAGAGCATCCCTTGGACCACATCTCTGAAAGCAGAACTGTAGAGAGGCTGGGGATTGCGGTGGACAGCTGAGCTAGGCCATCAATGCACGCTCGTGACAGAGCCCAGCAGCAGCACCCTGGGCTGCAGCACGAGGAAGGTGATCCTTCCTCTCTGCCAGGCACTGGTGAGGCCGCGTCTGGAGTCATGTGTCGTGTTCTGGGCACCCCACAACAAGAGGTGCGAGCTTGTTGGAGAAAATTCAGTTGAGGACAACATAAATAAACATAAATGAATAAATAAAAGGCTCGAGGAGAATCTTATCAAAGAACCAGACTGGCTGAATTTAGGAGGTCATCTGGTCTAAGCTCCCTGCTCAAACAGAAGCTGTGCAGGCAGCTTCTGAATATCTCCAAGGATAGAGGCTTCACAACTTCTCTGGACAACCTGTGCCAGTGCTCAGTAAGCCACAGAGTGAAGAAGTATTTTCTGATGTTCAAGGTAATCACCTGTGTCTCAGGTCATGCTCACAACGTCTCATCCTTTCACCAGACACCACTGCAAAGAGCCTGGCTCTGCCTTCTCTGAGCCCTCCCTGAGAACAAAACCAGGAACAGGCATAACACGGCTTTAAATTGTCCCAAAGCCAACAGCCTGCACAGGAGGCGGTGGCTGGCCTGTGCATCAGCCTCAAGGCAGGAATATCCTGGTGTTGTACAATCGCAAACACGAAAGGACAGAGGTTTTTCCGTGTTCCACTGCCTCGCCCCAATAAAGCAAACAGTGCTCTCAGAGACAAGGCTGGTGCTCTCCCAGGCTCACACCTGGATTCACCACCTATGGATTCTCACCTCTGTAATGAACAGCAGAACACAAGGAGCCTCGCAGTGCTCAGAATGTGAGCCAGGATCCTTTACATCCTCTACCTTTGCTCAGCATTCCTGTGACTAATGAACTTTTGCAGGGGAAACTTTGCTTTAAACACTGGAACTACAGACCAGCAGTGATGTGGAGGAGGCTGCTTTTCTCTGAAATACACATCGCTGACCCAAACAGTCAAAGCCCACTGCTAGTTTGCACAACCTGCATTAAGCAGCACATTTCTATCCCTAGGTATCAGCCACAGCAAAGAAAAACTTGACAATATTCTTCCCTAATTTATTATACTATAAGTTTATTATACATAAATGAAGTTAATTCCTCGTATTTCCCTTCATTTAAAATCAAACACGCATAAAAAGCGCTGCTGCTGTACACAAGCCCTGGGCCAAACTTCTCCCGCTGTGCGGAGGGGTTGCAAGGAAAGCCGGAAGGGACGGGCAGGTGCCGGGAGCGGGGACAGCGGGCAGCGCCGACGGGCCCCGGCGGCCCCGCAGACGTACCGGAGCGCACGCGAACCGCCCCGGCCGGGCTGCGCTCCCGGCACCTGCGGGCACCGCCGCCAGCGTCCCACGGCCGTGGGGACACGGGGCCGGGACGCAAAGCCCAGAGCGAGAAGAGAGGCTCGCCCCGGCCCACCGCCCCTTACGGCCCCGGGGGGGCTGCGAACCCATGCCGGCCGCGCACGGCCACGAAAGGAGCCCGACCAGCGACTGCCGCCGAGAGCTGGGCGGCAGAGCCCGCGGTCCGCGCAGAGCAGGCGGAGAGCACCCGGGACGGGGGAGGCACTGACCTGCAGCACAGCAGGAGAGCAGCGCCGAGGACCGGCCCGAACCCGCCGAGGAGCTCGAGCTCCCACCACCGCCGCCACCAGAGCGCTCTGCCGCGCCACCTCACCACCGGAACGCGCCGCCGCCACTTCCGCCTCCGCGGGCCCCGCCCCCAGCGCAGAGGGACCAATCAGCTGCGGCGGTTGAAGGATAGACGGGACGGCCAGGCAATCGTGACGGAGCAGCTGCCTCGGCGCCATGGTTATCCTGCAACATGGCACAAAGTGACCAATCCCGAGGACGCTGTGGGTTCCCGCCCAATAACAAGGTAGCGACCAATCAGTTGCGGCGTTTCGGGCCGGATGGGCGGTGTTGGTGAGACGGAGGCTCGCACTGGCCGCTGGCCGACGGGGGCGGGGCCGCGGGGGGGGGGGGTGCCTCAGGGAGGCGTGGCCTCTAGGGGCGGGGCCGAGTGGGCCGGGCCGCAGAGATTCTCGCCGCCGCTCGTTGTCGGCGGGGATCAGCGGGGGCGGTGTGCGGTGGTTCGGTTGGAACGTCTCTTTACGGAGGATCCAGTCCCACCCCCTTGCCACGGGCACCTCCCGCCGGGCCGGGTTGCTCCAAGCCCCCTATAATCTGGCCTTGAGATCTTCCGGAGATGTCCGATCCGAGGCTGCGCTCGTGCAAATGGGCGCTGCTGTTCCCTGCTCTCGACATAAAAATATTTTTAGATGCTGATAGGCTGCAATAAGGTCTCTCCGGAGCCTTCTGTTCTCCAGCCTGAACTCCCCAGCTCTCCCAGCCCGTCTCCAGAGCAGAGGGGCTCCAGCCCTTGGAGCAGGTCCGTGGCCTCCACTGCACCTCCTTCGGCAACTGCAGATGTGCCTTGTTCGGAGGGTTCCGGGGCCGGAGAAAGCTCTGCAAGGGGGGTCTCACCTGAGTGGGGCAGAGGGACAGAATTCTCCCCTCACCTGCTGCCCGTGCTGCTGGGCATGTGCGCACTGCCAGCCTCTGTCCAGTCTTGTTTTCCTTCTCAGAACTCTTGGTCCGTTCCCTTCCTGGTCTGTGCTGGTACCAGAGGTTGCCCCCAGCCAGATGTAGGACAAGATTTCAGGGGCCGGAGCAGCGCAGTGTCCTTGCCCCCCGGCCGTCCTTACTGTGCGTGCACATGGCTGTGTTCCTGTTTCTGATGACACCGCTGGTGTGCCAATGACCTGCCGTGGCCATGGGCTCTGTCCCTACTTCACAAGGCCTCAGGACCAAAGCTTGCCAGGTGTGGTCTGAATTCTTCATTTCATGCCCTGCCTGCAGCTTTGCTCATTTCGTTCATTTCACTTTGTTCACTCAAGCTGTGAGAGCAATCTCTCCAGGGATCTATGGCTAATTTATTTAACTTAGCCATCTTTGTGTGGTTCAGCCATGGGCTTATATTGGTAGTAACAGCAAGCAGTTATTTTAGGGAGAATGAGATATTTGCAACTCTAACACGTACCTTTGTAAGTCTAAGTGGAAGGAAAGAGAAGAGAGAAAAAAAAAAAGAAAAAAGAAAGGAGGATGAGAAAATCATTAAAACCATTCACAAGAACATCACGTTTCTCCCAGTGAAGGATCCAGATGCTGACAACTTCCCATGACTCTCCCCTCCTCCTCTGCAAAGATCCAAGTGAACCACAGATCTTAATACCCAGAGAAGCAGCAGGCAGGTCAGCGTAACATCGGAGAAAGCACAGAAACAAAGTGCATGTGTTGCTATTTTAATTGGATTATTGCTACTAGTGCAGCTTTTTTCTTTGTATAAGTACTTGACCTACATTATTTTTCTTTGCTTTTCTGTAATTAGATGTAGATTTATTATGACTCCCAAGTCAGACTGTTAAAATTTCTATAATACTAAAACTAAGTTTTGGCTTTAAATGTGTATGTTAAGTGGTGTGACTGATATTCTATAGGGAAGGGATTAAGGCATCCAAAAGAATCTGGACAGGCCAGGGAGGAGGACCCATGCCAACTCATGAAGTTCGACAAGGCCAGGCGCAATCCCCAACAGGGGTACGGGCTGAGTGGTGAGTGAACTGGGAGCAGTCCTGTGGAGAAGGACTTGGGAGTCTTGGGGAGTGAAAAACTGCATGTGGGCCAGCAACGTGCACTCCCAGCCAATTGCAGTCTGAGCTCCATCAAAAGCAGCACAGGAAGCAAGGGAGCCTAGGGTCCAGTTACCTGCTTTGGGGGAAGGTGTTTCTGCCCATGGTGAGGGCTGTAATCGGATGATTTTTAAGGACTCTTCAACCATAACTGTTCTGTGATTCTTTGAAGGTCCATCAGTGGGAAGCACAGAGAGTGTGTGGGCTTAGACATCCAGCCTACCCACAGCTGTTTTTCGATGCCTGGTCTCCCCAGCTGCTGGCATCTGGACACGCCGGGCCCTGCAAGGTGCACAGCCCTGCCACAGCACCAGAACAGATTCCCATGCACACAACAACCTGCAGACAGACACGGACACTGGGCGCCCCTTGAGTTCCTGTGAGGGGGTGCTCAGGATGCAGAGAAACACAGACAGGTGGGTCACCCTCAACCCTGCACCCTCAGTCTAATGGTCAACTACTCCAGTGGTCTCACTAACAGAGATACCTACACCTGTCTCATGAACTGTTTGGCCTATTTGCTGCCTAGCCTGGCTTGATATTTACTAGTGATCATGGACTGACATGATCTCACTCAATCCAGTTGTGGGCGCTTAAATCCCCATGCATACATATGCCTAGAGCACAGTGCTGCGCAGCCAAAGAAAGAAAAAAGGAGGTAGAAGTGTTAGAAGACAAGAAAGACTGTGATGACCAGGCCCAAGGGATGGATACACATTCATACAGATTAGCACCATTCTACATGCAACCAGACCCTTCTGTTCCCATTGCCTCCATTTTCTCCTGCGTGTTCATTCCCATACAACCTACACCCATCCCTTTCCCCACCTTCTTTTCCCCTTCTAAACATCCTGTTGTGAGTCTTGTCCCCAGGTGCTCCTGCCCTGGACACACGGTGTTTTCCATGCGTGCAGGCAGTACTCAGTTTGTAGAGTCCTCTGCAACCTCTCCTGCTGACCCGTCATGGTGGGTGCTGCCTCTGGGCCCATTGCACTGGTGCCTGCCCTGCAACAGATGTAGAAGGAGCTGGGACAGGGCCTTTATTTCTCTTACTGGGTAATTTGTGTTCCCCAGCTTGTGGTTGTCTCTCCACTCCTTCCCCTTTGTGCAGCTGAGCCTTTTATGGGTTGGCTGCACTTCCGTGATGGTTCTTGGATTTGCCAGACCAGGGGATTATTTGTGTCCTCCTGCATTGTTCCTCTGTGCTCCTTTGTGTGCATGGAGGTGAGCTTTTTCCCACATAACCTCACTCTTGTACTGGGCCACTTCTGTAACACTTTTTGGTCCTACACACTCTGTTATTCAACACGTCTATTTGAGAAAACAGACTCTCAAATCCACTTAGAGGAGAAGATCTTTACTTAACCTCACAGCCCACAACTTATGGGCATTTCCTCTTATCTTCACGTATAATTATATCAAGGTTAAAAATAGGGTAGTCTACCACACCAATATAGCTGCCAATGCCAGTGTCTGATTAACCTTCTCACCCTTTCTGCTTTAGCTCCTAAAATAGCAGCGATTTGCTAGATTATCTTGCATCTCCTTTCCATTCTAAGAAGAGTGTTTGTATCATTGAAACTTTCTGGTTTGTGGATCAGCCTCTAAGAAGATTAACGTTTATAATTGGCTTGTGGAAGGTTAGATCCCTCACGTAACTGACATTGGTGTTGAGCATGGACAGGAGCAAACGGGCAGTGCTGTGAGAGCCACAGGAGGAAGAGGATCATTCCTGTAGCATCATCGTTCTGACCACAGATACACATGGGAAACAACAGCAGCTCCACCGTGGACGATCTGCAAGCTGTCGAGATCCACCACTGGTACAAAAAATTCATGACAGAATGTCCTTCTGGACAGCTGACGGAGCATGAATTTAAGCAGTTCTTTGGACTTCGAGGGCTGGATCCAGAGGCCAATAAGTACATTGAGCAGATGTTCCGCACATTCGATATGAACAAGGTGAGTTCTCCGCAAGGAATTAACTGTCTCGTGCTGCTTAGAAGTGATCCAACTCCTGCACTTTCAGAGTCTTTGTCTTTCTCTTACAAACATAAAGAACACAAATATTCTCTTGCAAACATTTTCTCTTGCAAACACTGGTGGGGAAAGCTGCCAAGGGATGCTTATGTAAAGTAGCTAAATGTAAGGAACAAATGAATATGTACAGGTAATAACACAGATGACATAAACATAAGTACACTTGATTATCTAACTACCTTGTGCAAGTTCATATTTGAATTTTGAAAATTCCTTACTGCCAGTTATTTGACTTGGCCTTGTTTAACTAGCAAAATGCTAATTTCATTATTCTTCTTACGTTCTTACGTGTTCTTATTATTCAAAAATATAGCTGTATGAGATCATGGAGACCACAGGAATCAGACACAGTAGAAATCATTATAGCATTCACAGAGGAATAATTTCCAGGTATTTGGCAGCTGCAATTAACACTGCATGGGCAGACAAAGTCTGAGGCTTTCCTTGGTAGGTGCAGCATGAAGCTGGAGTGAGGGGGTGGGCAGTGCTCCTCACTGTGACGGGTGACTGCTGGTAGAAAACAGTAGCCCACATAATTCCTTTAAGTGTGCCATGGCCCTTACTTTTGCCTGCTTTTTATCCATACGTATTACAGCCTGTGCCTGCAGGCCTGTATTCTTAATGACAAAGGAATCTGGATTTATAGCATCCTGGGAAAATTCAGCTTTACTCTCTGCTCCAAGGTTCTGAAATGGAGTCAAGGAGGATTCAGTCACAGAGGCATGACAACCAGGTGGGAAATCACGGAGTTAGTCTTGAAGAAGGAAAGCCTAGGGACCAACAAAGAATGTTATTTTGGACATGTCAGACAGCATAGGGAGTTAAGGAATGCTTAGGAATATTATAAAATTCTTAAGCAGAACAGCAGACAGGCTCCATTAGGGTAGCTGAGGTCTTTTGGTGGATGTAATGACTGTAGATAACTGTAGACCTCAAAGAATATCTTTTCTCATCCCAAAGTCCTCTGTGCCCAGAATGATAATAGTGATGAGAAGCAGTTTCATAAGGTAAAGCAAAACCTTTCAGCTGTTGCACAAGTCTTTCTTTTACTTCACCTCTCTCCCTTCTTGGGATGTTAAAGGAATTTAAAATTTATTCAGTGATGTTGTGCATTCCAGAGTTCTCCTATGAGCCCTGTGTTATGCAGTAAAGAATGTTATAGGAAGGTTCTCAAATTCAAATTTAGTCAGAAAATCTATAATCTAAATAAAGTGATAGTGATCTCAGGAGGAATGAAGTAAAATTGTGGCAACTAGTGGCAATGGACGTAGTTAATCTTAGTCTGTTAACAGTTAGTCACTTAATCTAAGATCCTTCTATGAACAAGGGCAAGGAACAAGAGCACCCAGAGGAAAATCCACCCTGTCATAATACAGACATGATGGATGGAATCATCTGCCCTCTGGATCTTCAGATTTTGAAAACTTTGATGATGATGAAGAGGATAAATTTTCAATATTCTTCTTTTATAAATTGCAATTGTAGCATTATAGAATGGTTTGTTTTGGAAGGGACCTTAAGGGTCATCTCATTCTACCACCTCCCATGGGCAGGGACACCTGCCATTATCCCAGGTTGCTCCAAGCCCTGTCCAGCCTGGCTTTGGACACTTCATGGGCCAGGGCCTCACCACCCCCTGAGTAAAAACTCCTTCCCAGCACCTCATCCCAATCTCCCCTCCTCTAGATTTAACCCATTCCTCCTTGTCCTGTCATGGCCTGCCCATGCAAAAAGCCGCTCTCCCCCACTATTATAACCTGCTTCAATGCAAGGGGCACTGAGGTTTCCCTGGAGCCCTCCCCAGGCTGAAGAATGAATGTGAACAGCACAGCAGATGGACAGACAGAGCAGGGACTCTGCGAGCCTGCGGGTGCACTGAGCAGGGCTGAACACACGGGTAATGGTGAACACAGAAACTTTACTCCAACACCTCAGTCACGTCAGCATCGCTGTGGCTGCAGCGCAGCAGCGTGGGCAGGACAGAGAAGCCTCTGGCCCCGAGGCTGCCTTGGAGCTGCCGTGATCCACTGTAGCCCTGGATCCTGCTCATCCTGCTGCTGCTCAGGCTTTTTTGTCCTTCTAAAACTGCAGGAACTCCTGCACCAAATTCCAGAATTGCACCAGGATCTGGTGTGGGAATGCCATGGGCAGTGACGTGCCCGAGGATGTCACTGCTGGTTTCTCGTTGTACTCAGGGGTCAAGTTGATCTCTTCCTCTGGTTGCTCTGGTTCCTCAGGCTCCTTCTCAGGGGCCAAGGTGACAGGTGGCTCCGGTGCTGGACCAGCTCTTTCTGCTGGGCTCAGGCCCGTCTGGAGCAGGATCCAGTTGTAGAAGTGCTGAGTGGAGGTGTAGATGCCGGGGTGCCTGGCTCTGTCACAGCCTCTTCCCCAGCTGTTCAATCCCACCAGCCAGTAGTAGTCAGCTCTGTTGTCCTTGCAGACGAGGGGACCCCCGCTGTCCCCCTGTGCCGGGAGAGATGGTTCAGGGACTGTGGGGGGCTGCTGTGGGGAGGGGAGGGGCGGACAGGGGACAGGCTGGGCTGCGTGTGGGGGATGAGGGGGTCCCTGCGCTGCCGGGGGCTGAGGGACTCATCACACGCTCCTACCTGGCAGGTGTCGATGCCACCCTGTGGGTACCCAGCACACAGGTTGCGGGGGTGGATGGCCCCCGCGTACCACCGGCTGCTGTTGCAGAGCTCAGTGTCCATGAGGTGAACCTTGGACTCCTGCAGCACCATGGCTGCTCCCTGAGCTGTGGGCACAGAGGGGAATGAGCCCCAGCAGCTCGGTACCCATCCCTTCCCCTGCCTGGGGTGAGCCCCCTTCCCAGGCCTGGCTCTGCCCCTTCCCCATGGGTGACATTGTCCAGCTGTGTCCCTGCCCCTTCCCCACGGGTGATGTTGTCCAGCTGTGTCCCTGCCCCTTCCCCACGGGTGATGTTGTCCAGCTGTGTCCCTGCCCCTTCCCCATGGGTGATGTTGTCCAGCTGTGTCCCTGCTGTTGGCCTGGGGAAGGGGCCAAACCCCCGAGGTTTCCCAGGGCCAGCAGGAATTGTTTTGGGTGAGCAGGGACCTTACAGCTCGTCCGGTTCCATGCTCTGTCTTGGTGGAGGCTCCTTCCCCCAGCCCGGGCTGCTCCGAGCCTGGCCCCGCTGGCGCCGTGCGGCCGGACCCTGTGTGTGCCCTGTCTGTGTCCAGCCCGTGTCCCTGTGTGTGCCCAGCCCGTGTCTGTGCCCAGCCCGTGTCCCCAGGGTGCCCAGCCCGTGTCCCTGTCTGTGCCCAGCCTGTGTCCCTGTCTGTGCCCAGTCCGTGTCTGTGTCCAGCCCGTGTCCCTGTCTGTGCCCAGCCCGTGTCCCTGTCTGTGCCCAGCCCGTGTCTGTGCCCAGCCCGTGTCCCTGTCTGTGCCCAGCCCGTGTCCCTGTCTGTGCCCAGCCCGTGTCCCTGTCTGTGCCCAGTCCGTGTCTGTGCCCAGCCCGTGTCCCTGTCTGTGTCCAGCCCGTGTCCCTGTCTGTGTCCAGCCCGTGTCCCTGTCTGTGCCCAGTCTATGTCCCTGTCTGTGTCCCACCCGTGTCCCAGGGTGCCCAGCTCGCCCTGGGAGCACACATCCTGTTGGGAACTCACCTCTGGCAAAGTTCCAGCCGGCGATGTAGCAGGATTTCAGCTCCGAGACCCTGAGCGAGGGGTCGGGCACACAGCCCAGCTGGATGTAGTCGCTGCACTCCACGGGCTGGTCCAGCTCCACCAGGGCGATGTCGTTCCTGGCCGTGGCAACCACGTAGTGCTGGTGCACCAGGAGCCTCTGGATGCGTCTCACCACAGCCCCGGGGCCTGGCTGAGTCAGATCTGTGGCCCCGATCACCACGTCCCACGTGGAGATGCCCCTGGGTAGCAGATGGACAGAGGGGTGACAGGGAGCAGAGCCACGGGCTGCAGCAGCCCAGCATTTCCCGGCCTCCTGCTTGCCCAGGTGGGCAGGGCAGCGGCCCGCGGTGCTGTGAGCTGGGCGCCTGCCCGTGCTCTGGGGACATGTCTGTCCCTGCTCTCTCTTACCCGGCCCTGGCGAAGCAGTGTGCCACCGTGAGCACCCACTGGGAGCTGAGGAGGACACCCGTGCACATGTGCCACGTGCCGTTCTCCCAGGTGGCCTGGATGCTGACGATGCCGGGCCAGGCCCCAGGCTGGACACTGGTGCCACCCACACGGGACGTGCCAGCAGCAGAAGTCATGGAACTGTGGTCAGAGGCCATGGGCCGGAGCCTGCAGGTTCTTCTGTAACAAAAAGCCATTGCTGTTCGGCTTGGTGGCTGCTGCTACTCAGGCTGAACATCCTCTCTCATCCCTTCCTGCCCAGTGTTGAGTGGCAGGAAGACTCGGGACCCCCGAGGGGCACATCTGTCCCCCTGTGCTACTGCAGCCCCAGACAGGTTTTGCCAGTAGCCGGGCACTGGCCAGGAGCCAAGGCTCCTCCTGCAGCAAGTGAGGCCGGAACACTGCGGTGTGGGGAACATTTGGGGCCCCTATAGGGAAACTCCTACGTGGGGCCACTGACCTGCAGGTGTCCCAGGTGCCCCCCACGGGCCCGGCCAGGGCCAGCAGCACGAGCAGCCCCAGCAAAGCCATCGGCGCCAGCGCAGGTGGCAGAGCCAGCGCAGAGCTGTCACCTCCAGTGCGGCCACTGCCACAGCACCCACAGCCTTCGTGGTGCTCACAGTGCCCGGGCCAGGGCTGCTGTCACAGAGGGGCTGGTTCTGAGTGCTGGCATGGCAGGGAGGGGCAGCACAGAGTCATAGAGACGTGGAATGCTCTGGGTAGAAGGGACTTTATGACCACCCAGTGCCACCCCTGCCGTGGGCAGGGACACCTTCCACTATTCCAGGGTGCTCCAAGGCCTGAGGCCTGTCCAGCCTGGCCTTGGGCACTGCCAGGGATCCAGGGGCAGCCACAGCTGCTCTGTGCCAGGGCCTGCCCGCACCCACAGCCAGAAATTCCCTCCTAACACCTAATCTAAATCTACCCACCTTCAGTTTAAGGCCATTTTTCTTGTGTCCTATCACTACAGGCTCTCGTCCAAAGTACCCCTCCAGCCTTTTTCTAATCCCCTTTTAAGTACTGGAAGAGGCACCAACGTCTCCCTGGAACCTTCTGTTCTCCAGGCTGACCAGCCATGACTCTCTCAGCCTGTCAACCCTTCTTCCCACCCTGAATGAATATTTTAAATGTGGTGATCCTTACTGTAAAACAGCAGTGCTCTGCTAGTTTGCCTACATTCACCTTTTACAAATGTTTCTTTGCACCCATTTCAGAAAGGCATCTGACTTTGATTACATACCTTAAAACTTGAAAGTTTCTTTTTTTTTGCTCTGTTATTTCTTGAAGAATTATTGTTATTCAGAATCTTTGACCTAGATATGTGTAGATATGTTTTTATTTGTAGTTTGTTTTTAACAGCTTCACATTTTAGTCAGCTTTAAATCTAGGGCCAATGAACCTTTACTAACTGGCATTTTTCTTGCAGAAGAAACAAGAGCCTTTTGACTTTCTTTGTAGAGTCAAGAAATGAAATACTAAAAACCTAAATACTGAACATTTTTTTTCAGTGATCAAATCATGCTCTGTGTATTTTACAAAATATCCCCAGTCACATTATTTTCCACAGAATGGAGAAGAGATCTGTGGCTTTGTGGAATAGCAGTTTCCCACAAAGGCAGAATAGACTCATACAGAAAACCTGCAGCCCATGGGCTGGGCTCAATATTCTCTCCCAGCAGGCCAAAGGCAGTCAGCTTTGGTGTACAGAGGGGGCTTTGTTCATGCTGACAACCAGGTTCCTTCACTGCAGGTGGTGAGCAGAGGGAAGTCTCTATGTAGATCATAACTTTAGCAACCCAGGTATTTAGTAGCTAGAGAAATAACATGTGTCTGTGCACTAAAGATTTTTCCTAAGTCAAAGTCTCTGTGCCACTTGTTGGCCTTTCTCTTTCAGCTGTGAATCTAAAGAGCAATAAGGTGAAACAACTCCAGTGCATTAAGTCCCTCTGTTTACTCCTGTCACAATTTGGGGTTTTTTTCTGGCAGGATGGGTATATTGATTTCATGGAATACGTGGCTGCCCTCAGCCTCGTTCTCCGAGGGAAGATGGAGCAGAAATTGCGGTGGTATTTCAAGCTCTATGATGTAGATGGCAATGGCTGCATTGATCGACATGAACTGCTCAACATCATCAAGGTGAATCTCCAGGGGTCTATGCTCTTGCCTCTTTCCCTAAAGACAAATCACACAAGCAAGACCTTTGCTGTTGCCCATGTGGATGATCATGGATGAGACCTTTAAAAGCATTCCTTCTCTGAGCAGAATTCCCCATCACCGTACAATGCAATAAGCAGACTTAGTCTCTTTATCACTACAGCTTATGTTACAACATAGCTAACCATAAAATTGTTTTAACTGCCTGTTAATTGCACTTTCCAAGGTTTCAGACCCTGTGACTGTCTGTTGCTATCTCTGCAATGTGTGCTTCATCTTGAGGGTCCTTTTCTCCATGAGAAGTTGAAGAGCTACTCCCAGTTTGCTTTTTAGAATCAGTTCCAAAATATCAACATAATAAAACATTTCTGACTCTGGTGAATAGCCTGAAGAAAAAGGATTGAGAATTGAAAGGATTGTATGCAAATAGCTATTGTGGATGAGGTTGGGATTATGGGCAGAAAGATCTTTATATATATCTCAGAATTAATTGTGCTGCAAATTCAGATTATTTTGCAGATAATGGGAAATTACCAAGGTAATTGCAGGAAAGATTCAAAGACCTTCAATAAATAGCATTTATGAATATGAAATGTCATAAAATTGATTTGATAAAGCACTAATAGCATGTTAATAATGCACTCTCATCTGTATAAGAATTTTAGAGCTGGGTATCAAAAAGACCTGACCAATACCTGTAGTAATGTACAGCTTCCTACTAGTAGCTTTAAATAGAAATACTCAGACATTACAGTGAAACAACAGATAGCAATAGTTAACACAGAGTTCTTGAGAAAAAAATTCTGGGGGCAGCAACTGGTGGCAAGAAATTTATAGTCCTTTGTCTTTTTTGGGTGTAGTTCAGTGTCTTTTTTGGTAACCTTAGGAAATTGCTGAGATAATGTAAGTTTCAGTAAAATAGCATTTGAAAAAGAATTAATAAAATGACCAAATATGAAAGGGTAAAAACTAGAAAATAAATAGTCTTAGAATCAGTATAAGGGCTCTGAAATCAAATATTTCATGGATATCCTTAAACAAAGGGAATAATTAGCACTGAAAGAAAAGACAACCCTGCACTATGTAGTTATGAATAAGAAGAACTGTAGCAAACACAAGTGGATAAAGCTTAAAGTTTCTCAAGATGAAAATGAATTTCCAATGATCTTTAGGGAGAAGCCAGACACACAGGAAGAAGTATATAAATGGAAATTGTGAAAGTAAGAATAGAAATAAATTACCGCAGCACATAACAAAGGAATTTCATAATGTCAATTGTGGAAAGTATTTGACAGTGTTTCTGAGGCTTGGTGTACCATAGGGTCACAAGTGGGACAAAGTGGATCAATTAGGTGGATTCTGATTCTGCCATTTCTGCATCACCTAAACTGTACCTAAGCAGAATTAGGCCAATCCTCTGAGTTTTGCTGCTCATTCCATGCTCCAGAGCCACGCTCCCTTTTTGGCACCCTTCAGTGCCATCCATAAGGGCTGATGATTTGTTTTCCTGTGGTACTGGTTCATTTGTATGGGGAAGGTACCAGGCATGACTGTCTTGTTTTGAATCAATGCTGACATGTGGAATCAGTCTGGGAGTCATCAGGCAGCTGCTTACTCTTGCTCTTTTATTTCAGGCCATTCGAGCCATTAATGGTGGTGACCATGAAACGAGTGCAGAAGAGTTCACCAACCGAGTCTTCGACAGGATTGATGTGAACGGCGATGGTAAGGTTCCTGCCTTTGTCATCCAGGTTAGACAGGCTTTTCTACAGAGTAACACCCCACTTTTCCTTTCTTGGTTGAACTTTAGGCCTCTTCACTTCGTATTTTATTTCTATTTGCATTCTCAGCCAGTGATGCGTTCTCCATGGACCAAAAGGATTTTTCTCCTGGCATGATACATTATCAGTATGACAGGATTTGTTTCCTGTACTGCTCTAAGCTTTGTTCTGTCCACATGAGTTTCGTAGTAGGGTTTTGGAGTGGTGTTTCCTTTTTGTACGTTGCTGTGTAGCTGATGCCAGTTAGAAGTGGGAAATATTATCAAATGGCCCCAGCTCCTCCTAAGTACTTCAGTATGAAAAGGAAGAACTGCAATTTAATGTTGAAGTTCAGAGTTTTTTCACTGAGTCTGCTGCAGGCAGTATGGCAAGAACATGAAGTGCTCAGTCAAAGGCTGGTCAAGTGTCACTGTGGTCCCTGCATGTTCCCGAGAGGTATCTCTTTCCTTGCTACTTCAGGTGCTCATTACTGCCTGACAGGCTCTTTCGTTATTCCAGAATAACTCTGCTGAGCTGATTCCCTGTATGAGGGCTTTTTGGCCTAGGGCATAAAAATTTGTTTCTGTCTGTCACAGCCTCCTCCTGTCAGTTCCTTTATCCTTGAAAACCAGCAAGTACAGGGCAGGTTAGTATTACGACAGGTTGAGCCAAAAAGAATGCCATGATCCCACTCCTTAGGTACCCACTTCTATTGTTCTTTCTTATGTAGCTCTTCCCTTGTATGGGGAATAAAAAGGAAGCAGGTGTTGTCTGGATACTGGGGATGTTTCATAAAAGCTTAAGAAGACTCTCTGAGGCCTTAGAACATTGGTTCTAAGTATATAGTAAGTGGTCTCTAAAGTTAGATTACTGTACTCCTTTTCCTGTCAGATGTGGATTCTGATGCCCTTTATTTTTGTCTGACACAGGTGAACTTTCTCTGGATGAATTTGTGGAGGGAGCAAGGAAAGATGAGGAGTTCATGGAGGTTATGATGAAAAGTTTGGACCTGTCACACATTGTGGCCATGATAAACAACCGTCGGCATAGTGTATAAATCAGGCTGGGAGAAAATGCTGTGCCAATAGACAGATGGGTGTCACAAGGAAGGAGAGACAGCATTTTTCAAAACAAAATTTCCATAAACATGAATATGGAAGTAGGAACAGAAAGACACTGCTATATTTGTGTATCTGAGTGCATGTTCCTATACAAATACTGAAGCTTAGCCACATAAATGCAAGGCAGGTTCAGAAGAACTGAATCTGGGTGGCAGTATTTGACTTGTCTTTCTAAAATTTAAAGGCCAAGTTTCAGGACACAAATTTCCTTTTTATTCTGTGTCCCAGATTATCAGTTTGAAATGGACTAAAAGTAACAGCAAGTTTGTGAAGAGCGCTAGCAGACCTGGGTGGTGGAGTGTGGAGGACATATTATGACATAGAAAAGAAGAATTTCAAACTGTTATTAGAGTAGAGAATGAACAAAAGAATGTAACTTGCACTGTTCTTGTCATGGTATTGGTTCATAAACACCAGCATGGTTTACCAGCATGGTCCCTACCACATGTGCTTGAATTTGGTTGTCTCTACAGAAGCAGCTTTAGTCATAAGACCACAAGAACTGAAAGAAAAACCAGTCTGGCAGTGACAAATCTGTCCTCAGCTGCAGCTCTTTGAGCTTTCTGTGATCAAAGAACTCTAGCAAACAAGTCAACAGTTTGGAGCAGCTTCTGTAACCAGAGAAAATACGCTACTCAGTTTCCCAAAGCAGAAGAATTACTTGAGAGATCATATCTTTTATATACTCATGGTCCGACTTATTCTCCTCTCATACAACTGAGTCGCTGGGAATGTTCAAGGCCACACTGAACAAGGCTTGGAGTAACCTGATCTAGCTCCATGGCATGGGGCTGAAGCAAGATGATCTTTGAAGTCCCTTCCTACCCAAACCATTCTGTGACTCTATAAATGAAGTATTTGAAGATGATCCTAATATTATTGCCTCACACATCCTTCATTGGTCTTTCTTCTTGTTCTTGAGGAGACAATCTAATTGAAAGAAACAACTCACCAAGGTGACTTGTGAATTGTGCTGTTAATGTGAAGGCTGGAGTGAAGCTGACACTCTGGATCAGTGCTGCCATAAGTGATTCTGATTTTATACACGATGGGAAGAGTGATGCAGCATGGATAGAAGCTCAGCAAACTGTGTCTTGTTCACTGTTCATTAGATAAGGTCATGATCAGAAGCTCCTTTGAATCTGGGAAGAGAACCAGAAGGAAAGAAGAATGCAGGAAATGTTCAATGGAGTGCCTATGTCACAGTTGGCATGTTTTTCCTGTGCAGGAGGAAGAATGTGCAGACCTGTAACAAAACTTTAGATTGAACTTATTCTTGCTTATATTTAGGCTTCTGTAATGTTCATATGTGTATGGGTTTTCACGGCAAGGTCCTGGTAGCAGGGAGGCGTACAGGGATGTCTTCTTCTTTGAGAAGCTGATGGAAGCTTACCCCATGTCTGGCAAAGACAACGCCAGCCGGCTCCAGGATGCCACTGGCCAAGCCTGAGACCTTCAGCCATGGTAGTAACATGTCTGGGATAACATATTTAAGAAGGAAAAGTTGTTGGGCAGAAGCAATTGCAGCCAGAGAAGTGAGGACTGAGAATATGTGAGAGAAACAGCTCTGCAGGCACCAAAGTCAGCTAAGAAGGAGAGGGAGGAGGCGTTCCAGGTACTGGAGCTGAGATTTTCCTGCAGCCCATGATGCAGGGTGTAATGAAGCAGATTGTCCTCCTGGAGCGCATGGAGGGCTGCAGGAGGGAAGCACAAATCTACCTGCAGCCTGTGGAAGAGCCCCGTGTTGGACCAGGTCCTGGAAGGACCGAAGAGCAGCTTTCCTGGCAGGACTTGTGACCTCACTTTAAAGCAGTTCCTGAAGGACTGACCCCAGGGAAGGTACCTCACACAGGAGCAGCTCGGGAAGAACCACAGCCCGTGAGAAGGACCCATATTGGAGAAATTAATGGGGAACTGATCCTGTAGGAGGGATCGCATGCTGCAGCAGCACAAGGACTCCTCTTTCTGAGGGGGAAGCAGTGGCATGAAATGACTGTAACTTCTGTTCTCATCTTCTTGCACTACTGGTGGGGAGGAGGTAGAGAATGGGAAATAAAGTTAATCCTGGGAAGGAGAAAGGGATGGGGGAAAGGTGTTTTAAAGACTTTAGTTCTCATTACCCTACTCTGATTTTTTTTGGTAATAAATTCAATTAATTTTTCCCTCTGATGTCTCCCTGTCCTTATCTCAGCTCATGAGCTTTTTTATATTTTATCCAGCTGAGGAGGGAAATGATTGATAGAGAGGCTCTGGGGGGCACCTGCCATCCAGCCAGGGTCCACCCACCACAATAGTATTCTAAGAAAGTGTCTGGGCTTTCACTGAAGGGAAGATTTAGTAAGGGGCATTTAGTAAATACTGTCATTGCAGTGTGAAAGAGTGAGTGATCATGTTTAGAGTAGCTACCAACAGTTTTCTAGGCAGGCTCATGCTCCAGGCCCTACTGGCACAGGCATGTCTGCAGTCTTAGAGCTTCTGCAAGGAATCACAACCTCATGGTTGGAGAACTGTCATGTGAAAAGGGAAGATTTCCTTGACCCTTAGTATTTAATTTGTCTGTCAGTGCTCCAGGAAAGCTGAGACCCTTGTGCCTGACCAGTTTGTCAGTGCCCTGTTAGAGGGACCCTTTGTTGAGCAGTCCTGATGGACTGAAGTTTGACTGACATTCAGGGAAATAGGCCAAGTGCATAAGGGAGACCCCTCAGCAGGTCTTCCCAATTTATGAACCCTCAATAGGACTTCCTATTTGAATATGTTACCTGCTGCTGGCAACTGCTAGCATCCATGAAGGAGTCACACTTTGGAATTTTATGGAACAGTTTATGGAACTATATTCTTTATAAATATTAATATAAATATATAAATATAAATTTACAATATTATAAAATATTAATATATATAAAATATAAAATTGTGACAGGTTAAGGTTCAGGGATTGTTGGTGATGGTATCTGTCAGTGATAGTATTTGACTGCAAAACTTATTCAGAGCACTATCCAGACAAGCTGTAGTCCCCAATAAAAGTATTCAGCAGGCTGAGTGCATTTCTAACCCAACAGGCATTCCTATGGGGGAGAAGACAGGTTCAGCCCATTGACTGATCCCAGCAGTTATGATGGAGCCTTCACTAATTGTTTCTCCATTCTTGGCTTACTTTTATAGTATTTCTTTATATTTAGGTGAAGCTTGAGTGACTCTACTCATGCATATATTTGCTACTGATTGGTGTAGAATCCTCTCACTTCACTTTCAATGATACAGCCAAAAATGTATAGAGCTCATGTCCAATGAGAGGTTGTTGTAATTTGGAGGCAGTTAACTTTGGGATGGAGGTGTGCATTAATATTACAATTAGGCTATAATGAACCACGTTCATCTGAGGAAAGCGATTTTGCCATGTTGATGGCTTAGCAGCAAGACAGCTCTCTCACAGCTGCTATGCAGTTAATCAGCTTCAAAGCACCATCAAGTTGCTGCCAGGGATTTTGGCAGAGTCTGGTCGAGGTATCTCCATTCCACTGCACCCCTCCTTAGCAGGTGCTTATGGTTGTATGGGGAATCATCGTGGAGCATGCCAACCCAGCTCCATCCTGGGAACAGCACCTGTATTTTACCCTAAAATTTCTGTCCCATTATAACTCCTGTTAGGATACAAATGTAACTTCTCAGTTTCCACTGATTTTACCCCCAGTCATCTTTCCATACAAACACTGCTCCACTCTCCAGAGGATTATTGTGAGCAGATGTGAGCTCTGCTGTCCCTTTGGACTGACAAAGACAGAGGTTTTGTCCCAAGTTCCTTTTGAACCTGTGCTGCACCTGTTAGGAGTCCTCAGTCTCCTGCAATTTTGTGGGTCAGTCACATGTAAAACAGCACAGCTGGCTGGCATGCTTTGCTTCTGAGGGGAGACAAGAGAAGAATCCCTCTGCTCACACCAGACCTGCAGCTGCCAAACCTCACCAAAGCCCCTGAGGAGCCCCCAGGAACTGATGGTACAGAAGGGAGGTGATGGAGGACAGCACAGCAGGCAGCCTGCCTTCCATCTGGCTGTGAAGAAGGCAGGGCTGGGAACTGTCAGCAACATCCCAGCAGGTCTGGCTGATGGTGCCACCCTGAGGGCTTCTCTGCCTTTGGGCAGTCCCAGCTGCTGCAGCTCACTTGACAGAGACTCACTGTCTATACTGTGCTTGGCTGCACTGGAGATGATGAAGCGAAGGACAGCAATGGTTGCCTTCACATCCCCTGACTGCAGATGGGAGGGAGAGAGGGTGAGCTCTGTCACCTTGGGAAGGCATCTGCAGAGTCACTGCTGCCCATCTCTGGAGCATGGCTCCATCGGGGGATCGTGGTATGGACAGCAGTGCTCACCTAACTGTGCACCTGAGGACAGCTTCAGGACCTTGTCATACTGTGGGAGAGCAGAGCTTCACAGTAAACACCAGCTAAAAAACTACCAGTGTTAACACTAACAATTCTTACCCAAATATTAATACTAATAACGCTTACTATGCATATTATTAATGCTAGTAGAGGCTGGTAGTGTTCTTAATGCTGAGGCTTGCGTGAAGAACACAGAATTAATTAATGATGCTGATTATGCTATTGTGGTGTTGAAATACTTGGCCTGCACTGCGGTAGCCCCACACTTAGCTTGATGGCCTCCCCCAGCAGGTCCCAAAACACCTGGATGCAGATCAGCTTAAGCTTCACTGATGTGATAAACAGAGTTCACTCTTTATAATTTTTAAAATTTTAATAAAGGATAAAAGGACAAAATAATCCAGCACTGGGATGCTTTTAGCACACAGCCAAAGAGCACAGAGGTAGCTTAAAATCATGTTCACTATATACTGTTACATTGCTGAGGTTACATGCATGTTCATTAACTTACACATTATTCAAACATTCCTTTGACTTTTTGATGTTCCAGGAACTCTCTTGTTTGGTTTTAACCTCTGACTTGTCTGCAGAACGTTCTGTAAATGAGGTCTACACATTTTATTTCTTCCTGTAGTTTTATCCTGTTGCTTCACACTCCCTGATAACACCGATAAGAGTCAATAAATGCTTCCTGGATGCTTAAGCTCTTTTTGTCACTATTATCACTTGGTAGGGGCAGTCTGCAGTTATAAGAAACAGAATAATTGCTTTACACCATTTTCTGAGTTAGTTACATAGAAGTACTTTAGTTTCTATTTCAACATTATGCTAAAGCCTACGATATATTTATCACGCTACTATTCATATGAAATATACAGTGCATACATAAACTGGCATATTGCACTAGACAAAGCAGTTAAAAGTAAGTATAAGTTTTACCGTATCAAAATACTTGTAATGCAAAAAGCTAATCTATGAATGTGAAAGCCAATATTGTTTTATCATCTATAACATCCGACGACGAGGGTGAGCAGCGGGCCCGCAGCAGGCGGAGGGCGGGCAGGGGGACGCGGGCACTTAACTTTGGCCAGGGTGCTGATCTCGGCCGGTCGGGGCAGGCCAAGTCCCCGCAGAAGCGGAAGCACTGCGGTAGAAGAGGCACCCAGAGCCCGCAGCGGGCGCTGCACGCCCTCCCCGCTCCCGAGCCCTCTCCTCACCAAATCGCCGCCTCTCCCTGGTCCGCCCTGCTGTCGCAAAGACGACCCGGAACCGCTCCCGGGCTACACTCCTCTCCGCCTCCTGCCCCGAGTGCCGATGGGGCGCTCCGGTAGGGGCTCTGCGGGGATCTTTTCGCCGGGACCTGGGCACGAGAGAGGGCCGGAGAAGGGGACGGCGGTTTCGCGAGCGGGACCGCCGCCGCTGCCGCCTGCGAGCCCTTCGGGCAGCCCGAGCTCCGCCCCACGCTCCCACGGGCCTCAGCCTGACGGCTCCCAAGCCTGCCAATCACGGCCCGCCTTTCTCCGTCCGCCCTGTCCAATCACAGCCGCCCTTTCAAACCGGAAGCGGTCCCGCTAATCTCAGCTCTCTCAGTCGCGGCTCGCCGCCTCAGACTGGCCCCGCTCGCCCCTACGTCTGAGACGCTGCTCCCGCCACCGCCGCTTTGGGAGCCGGCGGAGCAGTGTCCCTGCTGCCGCTGCCTCGGCAGGCGCTGTTGCGGACGGGAAGGGCGGCCGGGAGCTTCCAGTTCAGGTCCTGGTCGGGATCAGGTTGTGGTCCAGGGAAACGGGCAGGCGGCGGGGAGCGGGCGGACGCGGCCACTGCAATGGCGGCGGCGGGAGCAGCGCTTGAGGGGACCGCGGGGAGTCGCGGAGCCGAGCGCGGCGGGAATGGGCGGGCTGGGATTGGTGGAGCCGGCAGGCGCTGCCTCGGGTTGTGATTGGCTGGCTGTCCGCCCGTGGGGCATAAATAGCGTGCGTGGGGGCGGTAATGGCGTCAGTTAGACGGTGAAGCTGGGAGCGACGGGAGCTGCGGATGCGCGATCCGAGGAGTGGCGCTGCGCCAGGACGGGACCCCCGCGGCAGCTGATCCGGGGAGCGCCGGTGAGCACGGACGCGACGCCTGCGGCAGTTTCTGGGGGCCGGCCGTGTCCAGTTCTTTCTGCCGCGCCCTGCGTGGCTCGGGTAGCCGGCGGCTGGTGTGGGGCCTGGAGTGGCGCGGTGGGGGGGGACGGACCGCCTGCTGTCACTGGGGGCTGGGAAGTAGCCGCTTCGCGGTTTCTGGATTTAAAGAAATGTTCAGAATACGAGGAATAAAACTTGCTTTTTGTATTTTTATTACTTTATTTTGTTTTCACTTGTAATGGTTTTTTTTTTCTTAATTGTGTTATTTTATTATTGCCCGTTTTAATGCATCTTTTTGGTTTGATTTGTTTTCTTTACTAGATATCTCATGTTAATTCGGTAAGGGTTGTGGGACTGGGGCTGAAACACCAGTTGTGAGAGCAGTGGGGACATAAAATCCCAGGGTGTGGGATAATGATTTTGGCACGAGTCAGGCCCAAAACAGTGTGGAGTGGTGGAAATGCTGAGGCCAGATAAATGCCATGGGAGGAAGGCATGGAGCTGCAGCACAGGGCCTGCAGGTTATGCCTGGGGGTTCCCAGCCCCTGCCCTGTGGTACCAACGAGGGGCTGAGGGTGTGGGGGCTCAGAGGGTTCTGGGGCCCAAGAACCAGCCCAAGAGTGCCTTTTGGGATGGGGGGGCAGGAGTCCAGTGGCTATTCCCAGCCCCTGCAGCTGCCTGAGGGGAGGTGAGGGGGCCTTTGTGCAGGTGCTGGGCTGAGAGCCAGGGTGAGGGGGAGGGTGGATGTTGAGCTTCAGGCCTCCAGTGTCCCCAGACTTGGGATGCCACTCAGAGTTGCAACTTAGGGCTGGGTGGGTGGATGGGACAGCTTCTAGAAATACTGAAATTGAAATGATGGCAGTAACTGATTTGTGGCCTTATCAACAGCCCCAAGGTGCAGTGAGAAGCATGAGCAGCTTTTAGCTGCAGCCAGTAGGAAGCTGAGGAGCTGGAGCTGAGGCAGCAGAGCTGGAGGAGACAGAAATATGGTAGGGTTTGGTGTAAAACCCCCGTGGGACTTGGGATAGGGATTGTGGAGCAGGGAGGTGAACTGCATGGTTGGAATTCAAATTGTTGTAAGGGCTGTGATCTGAGCTCAAGAAATAGAGCTAAAACAAAGATCCTGTCCTGAGAAGCACAAGTAGTGATGTGTGGCACTACTGTGAAGATGTTGAGCAGACAGTGCAAGAGAAGAGCTGGCAGTTAAATAAAGCTTGTGGGACTGGAGCTGAAATCACTGGGGACAGGGTGGGGACTGCAGTGCTGCAGAAACAGTCACTGCTACAAGGGATACTCACTGTGGGTCTGAGGACTAATCGCGCAATGGGACACAGAGCTGGAAGAAGAGAGCTGGCAGTAAAATAAAGCTTGTGGGTCAAGAGCTGAAAGAGCTGAAATCACTGGGCCTGGACTTGTCATTATTGTGGGACTGGAATTGCGGCTTAACACATCACAGCAACCTTAGGGCTGGTACTGAGACTGTAGTGTTCTTGTGCTGAGATCACAATAGGCCTGTGGCATGGATGCAGGGGCTGGGTATTGCGAGTAATAGTAGAACAGGATGCATGGGGTGGCAAAAGGGGGCTGCAAGCTTGCGCCTGATAACCCCGTCGATGGCAGAATATTGCCTGCGCCTGTGATGGCACCTCTTGGGGCGCAGCGTGGGTCTGGGAAGTGGACTGCGGGCCTGGCACTTTGAATGAAAATGGCAAAGGCACTAGACCTGTGAACGGGGCTGTGGGCATCCAGGAGAACTTATGCAGGGGGTGGCAAAGTGACTGGGGACTGCTCGGTGGGAGCTAAAATCACTGCAGGGCTAGCATATGGATGGTGGGGTGGGCTTCCAGAGGCTCATGTGGGAGCTGAATTGTTGCCGAGCTGGAGCCAAGAGCCAGATGCTGCCATTTGAAGCTGGAGACACACAGAGCTGGAGCTGGAAGAAGAGAGCTGGCAGTAAAATAAAGCTTGTGGGTCAAGAGCTGAAAGAGCTGAAATCACTGGGCCTGGTCTTGTCATCATTGCGGGTCAGGGATCGGGGCTGCACACAACATGGAGCTCTAGGGCTGACACACAGACGGTAAAATAAAGCTTGTGGGTCAAGAGCTGAAAGAGCTGAAATCCCTGGGCCTGGTCTTGTCATCACTGTGGGACTGGAATTGCGGCTTAACACATCACAGCAACCTTAGGGCTGGTACCGAGACTGTAGTGTTCTTGGGCCGAGATCACTGTAGGCCTGTGACATGGATGCAGGGGCTGGGTATTGCGAGTAATAGTAGAACAGGATGTGTGGGGTGGCAAAAGGGGGCTGCAAGCTTGTGCCTGAAAACCCTGTTGATGGCAGAATATTGCCTGCACCTGTGATGGCACCTCTTGGGGCGCACTGTGGGGCTGGGAAGTGGACTGCGTGGCTGGCACTTTGAATTAAAATGGCAAAGGCACTAGACCTGTGAACGGGGCTGTGGGCATCCAGGAGAACTTACGCAAGGGGTGGCAAAGTGACTGGAGAGTGCTCGGTGGGAGCTAAAATCACAATAAGCTCCATCCAAGACCATCTCAGGAACCAATCAGCACCATTAGAGGACCATCTCAGCAACCAATCAGCACCGATCCAGCACCATCTCACCAACCAATCAGCACCAATTCAGGTCCATCTCAGCAACCAATCAGCACCCACTCTGCACCATCTCAGCAACAAATCAGCACCATCTCAGGATCATCTCAGCAACCAAACAGCACCATCTCAGCACCATCTAAGCAACCAATCAGCACCATCTCAGGATCATCTCAGCAACCAATCGGCAACATCTCAGCACCATCTCAGCAACCAATCAGCAACATTACAGGACCATCTCAGCAACCAATCAGCACCATCTCAGCATCGCCTCAGCACCCAATCAGCACCATCTCATGGTTGCCTCAGCAACCAATCAGCACCATCTCAGGACCATCTCAGCAACCAATCAGCACCCACTCAGGACTGTCTCAGCAACCAATCAGCACCCACTCAGGACAATCTCAGCAACCAATCAGCACGATTTGAGCACAATCTCAGCAACCAATCAGCACCCACTCAGAACCATCTCAGCAACCAATCAGCACCCACGAAGGACAATCTCAGCAACCAATCAGCAACATTTGAGGATCATTTCCGCAACCAATCAGCACCATCTCAGGACCATCTGAGCAACCAATTAGCACCATCTCAGGATTATCTCAGCAACCAATCAGCACTGACTCAGGACCATCTCAGCAACCAATCAGCACCATCTCAGGACCCTCTAGCAAACAATCAGCACCAACTCAGCTCCATCTCAATAACAAATCAGCACCATCTCACACCATCTCGGCAACCAATCAGCACCATTACAGGATCCTCTCAGCAACCAATCACCACCATCTCAGCATCGCTTCAGCACCCAATCAGCACAATCTCAGTATCGCCGCAGCAACCAATCAGCACAGACTGAGGACCATATCAGCAACCAATCAGCACCCACTCAGAACCATTTCAGCAACCAATCAGCACCATCTAAGGACCACCTCAGCAACCAATCAGCACCATTACAGGACCATCTGAGCAACCACTCAGCACCGACTGAGGATCATCTCTGCAACCAATCAGCACCCACTGAGGACCATCTCAGCAACCAATCAGCATCCACGAAGGACCATCTCAGCAACCAATCAGCACCCAGTCAGCACCATCTCTGCATTTAATCAGCCCCCACTCAGGACCATCTCAGCAACCAATCAGCAACATCTCAGGATCATCTCCGCAACCAATCAGCACCATCTCGGGACCATCAGCGCAACCAATCAGCACCATTTCCGGATTATCTCAGCAACCAATCAGCACCATCTCAGGACCCTCTAGCAAACAATCAGCACCCACTCAGCTCCATCTCAATAACAAATCAGCACCATCTCACACCATCTCAGCAACTAATCAGTACCATTACAGGACCATCTGAGCAACCAATCAGCACCATCTGGGCAACCACTCAGCACCGACTGACGATCATCTGAGCATCCAATCAGCACCCACTCAGGACCATCTCAGCAACCAATCAGAATCCACGAAGGACCATCTCAGCAACCAATCAGCATCCACTCAGCACCATCTCTGCATTTAATCAGCCCCCACTCAGCACCATCGCAGCAACCAATCAGCAACATTTCAGGATCATCTCCGCAACCAATCAGCACCATCTCAGGACCATCAGCTCAACCAATCAGCACTATTTCCGGATTATCTCAGCAACCAATCATCACCAGCTCAGGAGCATCTCAGCAACCAATCAGCATCCACTCAGGACCATCTCAGCAACCAATCAGCACCATCTCAGGACCCTCTAGCAAAAAATCAGCACCATTTCAATAACAAATCAGCACCATCTCAGCACCATCTCAGCAACCAATCAGCACCATTACTGGACCATCTCAGCAACCAATCAGCACCATCTGAGCAACAACTCAGCACCGACTGAGGATCATCTGAGCAACCAATCAGCACCTACTCAGGACCATCTCGCAACCAATCGCCAACATCTCAGCACCATCTCAGCAACCAATCAGCAACATTACAGGACCATCTCAGCAACCAATCAGCACCCACTCAGCACCATCTCTGATTTTAATCTGCACCTACTCAGCACCATCGCAGCAACCAATCGGCAACATCTCAGCACCATCTCAGCAACCAATCAGCAACATTACAGGACCATCTCAGCAACCAATCAGCACCATCTCAGCATCGCCTCAGCACCCAATCAGCACCATCTCATGGTCGCCTCAGCAACCAATCAGCACCGACTCCGCACCATCTCAGCAACCAATCAGGACCATATCAGGATCATCTCAGCAACCAATCAGCACCCACTCAGGACTGTCTCAGCAACCAATCAGCACCCACTCAGGACAATCTCAGACACCAATCAGCACCATGTCAGGACCCTCTAGCAAAAAATCAGCACCATTTCAATAACAAATCAGCACCATCTCAGCACCATCTCAGCAACCAATCAGCACCATTACCGGACCATCTCAGCAACCAATCAGCACCATCTGAGCAACAACTCAGCACCGACTGAGGATCATCTGAGCAACCAATCAGCACCTACTCAGGACCATCTCAGCAACCAATCGGCAACATCTCAGCACCATCTCAGCAACCAATCAGCAACATTACAGGACCATCTCAGCAACCAATCAGCACCCACTCAGCACCATCTCTGATTTTAATCTGCACCTACTCAGCACCATCGCAGCAACCAATCGGCAACATCTCAGCACCATCTCAGCAACCAATCAGCAACATTACAGGACCATCTCAGCAACCAATCAGCACCATCTCAGCATCGCCTCAGCACCCAATCAGCACCATCTCATGGTCGCCTCAGCAACCAATCAGCACCTTTTCAGGACCATCTCAGCAACCAATCAGCACCCACTCAGGACTGTCTCAGCAACCAATCAGCACCCACTCAGGACAATCTCAGACACCAATCAGCACCATGTCAGGATCATCTTAGCAACCAATCAGGACCATATCAGGATCATCTCAGCAACCAATCATCAACCACTCAGCACCATCCCAGCAACCAATCAGCACCATCTCAGGACCATCTCACCAACCACTAAGCAACGTCTGAGGATCATCTCAGCAACCAATCAGCAGCCACTCAGGACCATCTCAGCAACCAATCAGCACCCACGAAGGACAATCTCAGCAACCAATCAGCAACATTTGTGGATCATTTCCGCAACCAATCAGCACCATCTCAGGATTATCTCAGCAACCAATCAGCACTGACTCAGGACCATCTCAGCAACCAATCAGCACCATCTCAGGACCCTCTAGCAAACAATCAGCACCCACTCAGCTCCATTTCAATAACAAATCAGCACCATCTCACACCATCTCGGCAACCAATCAGCACCATTACAGGACCATCTCGGCAACCAATCAGCACCATCTCAGCATCGCTTCAGCACCCAATCAGCACAGTCTCAGGATCGCCGCAGCAACCAATCAGCACAGACTCAGGACCATATCAGCAACCAATCAGCACCCACTCAGGACAATCTCAGGAACCAATCTACAACATCTCAGGATCATCTCTGCAACCAATCAGCACCATTACAGGACCATCTGAGCAGCCAATCAGCACCATCTCCAGATTATGTCAGCAACCAATCAGCACGATTTGAGCACCATCTCAGAAACCAATCAGTACCGACTCAGAACCATCTCTGCAACCAATCAGCACCATCTAAGGACCCTCTAGCAAACAATCAGCACCCACTCAGCACCATCTCAATAACAAACCAGCACCATCTCACACCATCTCAGCAACCAATCAGCTCCATCTCACCACCATCTCAGCAACTACTCAGCACCATGTCTGGATCATCTCAGCAACCAATCAGCACCCACTCAGCACCATCTCAGCAACCAATCAGCAGCAGCTCAGGACCATCTGAGAAACCAATCAGCACTCACTCAGGACCATCTCAGCAACCAATCAGCACCTTCTGAGGACCATCTCAGCAAACAATCAGCACCATGTCAGGATCATCTCAGCAACCAATCAGCAACATCTCAGGATCATCTCAGAAACCAATCAGCACCCACTCAGGATCGTCTTTACAACCAATCAGCACAATTTCAGGACGATCTCATCAACCAATGAGCATAGACTCAGGGCCATCTCAGCAACCAATAAGCACCATCTCAGGACCGTCTCAGCAACCACTAAGCACTGACTGAGGTTCATCTCAGCAACCAATCAGCCCCACTCAGGACCATCTCAGCAACCAATCAGCACCCATGAAGGACCATCTCAGCACACAATCAGCAACATTTCAGGATCATCTCAGCAACCAATCAACACCATCTCAGGACCATCTGAGCAACCAATTAGCACCATCTCAGGATTATCTCAGCAACCAATCAGCAACATTTGAGGATCATTTCCGCAACCAATCAGCACCATCTCAGGACCATCTGAGCAACCAATTAGCACCATCTCAGGATTATCTCAGCAACCAATCAGCACTGACTCAGGACCATCTCAGCAAACAATCAGCACCATCTCAGGACCCTCTAGCAAACAATCAGCACCCACTCAGCTCCATCTCAATAACAAAGCAGCACCATCTCACACCATCTCGGCAACCAATCAGCACCATTACAGGATCCTCTCAGCACCCAATCAGCACCATCTCAGCATCGCTTCAGCACCCAATCAGCACAATCTCAGTATCGCCGCAGCAACCAATCAGCACAGACTGAGGACCATATCAGCAAACAATCAGCACCCACTCAGCTCCATCTCAATAACAAATCAGCACCATCTCACACCATCTCAGCAACCAATCAGCACCATTACAGGACCATCTGAGCAACCAATCAGCACCATCTGGGCAACCACTCAGCACCGACTGAGGATCATCTGAGCATCCAATCAGCACCCACTCAGGACCATCTCAGCAACCAATCAGAATCCACGAAGGACCATCTCAGCAACCAATCAGCATCCACTCAGCACCATCTCTGCATTTAATCAGCACCCACTCAGCACCATCGCAGCAACCAATCAGCAACATTTCAGGATCATCTCCGCAACCAATCAGCACCATCTCAGGACCATCAGCTCAACCAATCAGCACTATTTCCGGATTATCTCAGCAACCAATCATCACCAGCTCAGGAGCATCTCAGCAACCAATCAGCATCCACTCAGGACCATCTCAGCAACCAATCAGCACCATCTCAGGACCCTCTAGCAAAAAATCAGCACCATTTCAATAACAAATCAGCACCATCTCAGCACCATCTCAGCACCATCTGAGCAACGACTCAGCACCGACTGAGGATCATCTGAGTAACCAATCAGCACCTACTCAGGACCATCTCAGCAACCAATCGCCAACATCTCAGCACCATCTCAGCAACCAATCAGCACCCACTCAGCACCATCTCTGATTTTAATCTGCACCTACTCAGCACCATCGCAGCAAACAATCGGCAACATCTCAGCACCATCTCAGCAACCAATCAGCAACATTACAGGACCATCTCAGCAACCAATCAGCACCCACTCAGCATCGCCTCAGCACCCAATCAGCACCATCTCATGGTCGCCTCAGCAACCAATCAGCACCGACTCCGCACCATCTCAGCAACCAATCAGCACCATCTCAGGACCATCTCAGCAACCAATCAGCACCCACTCAGGACTGTCTCAGCAACCAATCAGCACCCACTCAGGACAATCTCAGACACCAATCAGCACCATGTCAGGATCATCTTAGCAACCAATCAGGACCATATCAGGATCATCTCAGCAACCAATCATCACCCACTCAGCACCATCCCAGCAACCAATCAGCACCATCTCAGGACCATCTCACCAACCACTAAGCAACGTCTGAGGATCATCTCAGCAACCAATCAGCAGCCACTCAGGACCATCTCAGCAACCAATCAGCAGCCACTCAGGACCATCTCAGCAACCAATCAGCAACATTTGAGGATCATTTCCGCAACCAATCAGCACCATCTCAGGACCATCTAAGCAACCAATTAGCACCATCTCAGGATTATCTCAACAACCAATCAGCACTGACTCAGGACCATCTCAGCAACCAATCAGCACCATCTCACGACCTTCTAGCAAATAATCAGCACCCACTCAGCTCCATTTCAATAACAAATCAGCACCATCTCACACCATCTCAGCAACCAATCAGCACCATTACAGGACCATCTCGGCAACCAATCAGCACCATCTCAGCATCGCTTCAGCACCAAATCAGCACAGTCTCAGGATCGCCGCAGCAACCAATCAGCACAGACTCAGGACCATATCAGCAACCAATCAGCACCCACTCAGAACCATTTCAGCAACCAATCAGCACCATCTAAGGACCACCTCAGCAACCAATCAGGACCATCTCAGCAACCAATCAGCAACATCTCAGGATAATTTCTCAGCAGCCAATCAGCACCCACTGAGGACCATCTGAGCAACCAATCAGCACCCACTCAGGACAATCTCAGGAACCAATCTACAACATCTCAGGGTCATCTCCGCAACCAATCAGCACCATCTCAGGACCATCTGAGCAGCCAATCAGCACCAACTCCAGATTATCTCAGCAACCAATCAGCACGATTTCAGCACCATCTCAGCAACCAATCAGTACCGACTCAGAACCATCTCTGCAACCAATCAGCACCATCTAAGGACCCTCTAGCAAACAATCAGCACCCACTCAGCACCATCTCAATAACAAACCAGCACCATCTCACACCATCTCAGCAACCAATCAGCTCCATCTCACCACCATCTCAGCAACTACTCAGCACCATGTCTGGATCATCTCAGCAACCAATCAGCACCCACTCAGCACCATCTCAGCAACCAATCAGCAGCAGCTCAGGACCATCTGAGAAACCAATCAGCACTCACTCAGGACCATCTCAGCAACCAATCAGCACCTTCTGAGGACCATCTCAGCAAACAATCAGCACCATGTCAGGATCATCTCAGCAACCAATCAGCAACATCTCAGGATCATCTCAGAAACCAATCAGCACCCACTCAGGATCGTCTTTACAACCAATCAGCACAATTTCAGGACGATCTCATCAACCAATGAGCATAGACTCAGGGCCATCTCAGCAACCAATAAGCACCATCTCAGGACCGTCTCAGCAACCACTAAGCACTGACTGAGGTTCATCTCAGCAACCAATCAGCCCCACTCAGGACCATCTCAGCAACCAATCAGCACCCATGAAGGACCATCTCAGCACACAATCAGCAACATTTCAGGATCATCTCAGCAACCAATCAACACCATCTCAGGACCATCTGAGCAACCAATTAGCACCATCTCAGGATTATCTCAGCAACCAATCAGCACTGACTCAGGACCATCTCAGCAACCAATCAGCACCATCTCAGGACCCTCTAGCAAACAATCAGCACCCACTCAGCTCCATCTCAATAACAAAGCAGCACCATCTCACACCATCTCGGCAACCAATCAGCACCATTACAGGATCCTCTCAGCACCCAATCAGCACCATCTCAGCATCGCTTCAGCACCCAATCGGCACAATCTCAGTATCGCCGCAGCAACCAATCAGCACAGACTGAGGACCATATCAGCAACCAATCAGCACCCACTCAGAACCATTTCAGCAACCAATCAGCACCATCTAAGGACCACCTCAGCAACCAATCAGCACCATTACAGGACCATCTGAGCAACCACTCAGCACCGACTGAGGATCATCTCTGCAACCAATCAGCACCCACTGAGGACCATCTCAGCAACCAATCAGCATCCACGAAGGACCATCCATGCAACCAATCAGCACCCAGTCAGCACCATCTCTGCATTTAATCAGCCCCCACTCAGGACCATCTCAGCAACCAATCAGCAACATCTCAGGATCATCTCCGCAACCAATCAGCACCATCTCGGGACCATCAGCGCAACCAATAAGCACCATTTCCGGATTATCTCAGCAACCAATCAGCACCATCTCAGGATCGCCTCAGCAACCCGTCAGCACCATCTCAGCACCATCTCAGCAACCAATCACCACCATCTCAGGACCAGATCAGCAACCAATCAGCACCCACTCAGCACAATCTCAGCAACCAATAAGCATGATATCAGGACCATCTCAGTAACCAATCAGCACCATCTCAATAACATCTCAGCAACCAAACAGCACCCACTCAGAACCATCTCAGCAGCCAATAAGCACCATCTCAGGACCATCTGAGCAAACAATCAGCACCATCTCAGGATCATCTACACAACCAATCAGCACCATCTGAGCAACCACTCAGCACCGACTGAGGATCATCTGAGCAACCAATCAGCATCCACGAAGGACCATCTCAGCAACCAATCAGCAGCATTTCAGGACCATCTCAGGAACCAATCAGCACCATCTCAGCATCACCTCAGCACACAATCAGGACCATCTCAGGATCGCCTCAGCAACCAATCAGCACAGACTCAGCACCATCTCAGCAACCAATCAGACACCATCTCAGGACCATATCCGCAACCGATCAGCACCCACTCAGCACAATCTCAGCAACCAATCAGCATGATATCAGCACCGTCTCAGCAACCAATCAGCACCATCTCAGTAAAATCTCAGCAACCAAAAAGCACCCACGCAGGACCATCTCAGCAATTAATCAGCACCCACTCAGGACCATCTCAGCACCCAATCAGCACCATGTCAGAACCATATCAGCAACCAATCAGCACCCATTCTGCACCATCTCAGCAACCAATCAGCACCATCTGAGGACCATATCCGCAACCGATCAGCACCCACTCGGCACAATCTCAGCAACCAATCAGCATGATATCAGCACCGTCTCAGCAACCAATCAGCAGCCACCAAGGACCATCTCAGCAACCAATCAGCACCCACTCAGCACCATCTCAGCAACCAATCAGTAGCATCTCAGGACCATCTCAGAAACCAATCAGAACTCACTCAGGACCATCTCAGCAAACAATCCGCACCATGTCAGGATCATCTCAGCAACCAATCAGCATCATTTCGGGACCATCTCAGAAAAAAATCAGCACCCACTCAGGACCGTCTTTACAACCAATCAGCACCATTTCAGGACCATCTCCTTAACCAATGAGCATAGACTCAGGGCCATCTCAGCAGCCAATCAGCACCATTTCAGGACCGTCTCAGCAACCACTAAGCACTGACTGAGGATCATCTCAGCAACCAATCAGCACCCACGAAGGACCATCTCAGCATACAATCAGCAACATTTCAGGATCATCTCAGCAACCAATCAGCACCATCTCAGGACCATCTGAGCAACCAATTAGCACCTTCTCAGGATTATCTCAGAAACCAATCAGCACTGACTCAGGACCATCTCAGCAACCAATCAGCACTATCTCAGGACCCTCTAGCAAACAATCAGCACTCACTCAGCTCCATGTCAATAACAAATCAGCACCATCTCACACCATATCAGCAACCAATCAGCACCCACTCAGAACCATTTCAGCAACCAATCAGCACAATCTCAAGACCATCTCAGAAACCTATCAGCACCATCTCAGGAACACCACAGCAACCAATCAGCACCATCTCACGACCATCTCATCAACCAATCAGCACCAACAAAGCACCATCTGAGAAACCAATCAGCACCATCTCAGGATCATCTCAGCAACCAATCAGCCCCCACGAAGGACCCTCTCAGCAACCAATCAGCAACATTTCAGGATCATCTCCACAACCAATCAGCACCATCTCAGGACTATCTGAGCAATTAATGAGCACCATCTCAGGATTATCTCAGCAACCAATCAGCACCATCTCAGGACCATCTCAGCAACCAATCAGCACCATCTCAGGACCCCCTAGACAACAATCACCACCCCCTGAGCTCTATCTCAATAACAAATCAGCACCATCTCACACCATCTCAGCAGCCAATCAGTACAATTACAGGACCATCTGAGCAACCAATCAGCACCATCTGAGAAACCACTCAGGACTGACTGAGGATCATCTCTGCAACCAATCAGCACCCACGAAGGACCCTCTCAGCAACCAATCAGCAACATTTCAGGATCATCTCCAGAACCAATCAGCACCATCTCAGGACCATATGAGCAACTACTGAGCACCATCCCAGGATTATCTCAGCAACCAATCAGCACCATCTCAGGACCATCTCAGCAACCAATCAGCACCATCTCAGGACCCCCTAGACAACAATCACCACCCCCTGAGCTCCATCTCAATAACAAATCAGCACCATCTCACACCATCTCAGCAGCCAATCAGTACCATTACAGGACCATCTGAGCAACCAATCAGCACCATCTGAGAAACCACTCAGGACTGTCTGAGGAGCATCTCAGCAACCAATCACCACCCACTCTGGACCGTCTCAGCAACCAATCAGCAGCATCTCAGGACAATCACAGCAACCAATCAGTACCATCTCAGGAACACCACAGCAACCAATCAGCACCAACTCACGACCATCTCATCAACCAATCAGCACTGTCTAAGCACCATCTCAGCAATCAATCAGCACCGTCCCAGGATCATCTCAGCAACCAATCAGCCCCCACGAAGGACCCTCTCAGCAACCAATCAGCACCCACTCTGGACCTTCTCAGCAACCAATCAGCACCATCTCAGGACAATCTCAGCAACCAATCAGCACCATGTCAAGACCATCTCAGCAACCAATCAGCACCATCTCAGCACCATCTCAGACACCAATAATCACACACTCAGGACCATCTCAGCCACCAAACGGCACCCACTAAACATCATCTCAGCAACCAATCACCACCGACTGAGGACCATCTCAACAACCAATCAGCACCCACTCAAGAGCATCTCAGCAACCAATCAGGACGCACTCAGGACCATCGCCGCAACAAATCAGCACCATCTCACGACCGTCTCAGCAACCAATCAGCACTCACTCAGCACCATCTCAGCAACCAATCAGCACCGACTCAGGACCATCTCAGCAACCAGTCAGCACCCACCCAGGACTATATCAGCAACCAATCAGCACCCACTCAGCAGCATCTCCGCAACCAATCAGCACCATCTCAGTTCCATCTCAGCAACCAATCAGCACCCACTCAGGACCATCTCAGCAACCAATCAGCCCCCGCTAAGAACCATATCAGCAACCAATCAGCACCATCTCAGAAACCAATCAGCACAATCTCAGGATCATCTCAGCAACCAATCAGCACCCAGTCAGGACCATCTCAGAAACTAATCCGCCCCATCTCCGGACCATCTTAGCAACCAATCAGCACCCACTAAGCATCATCTCAGCAACCAATCAGCACCCACTCAGCACCATCTCAGCAATCAATCAGCACCAACTGAGCACCATCTCAGCAACCAATCAGCACTCACTCAGCACGATCTTAGCAACCAATCAGCACCATCTCAGAGTAATGTCAACAACCAATCAGCACCCACTCAGGACCATCTCAGCAGCCAATCAGCACCATCTCAGCACCATCTCAGACACCAATAATCACACACTCAGGACCATCTCAGCCACCAAACGGCACCCACTAAACATCATCTCAGCAACCAATCACCACTGACTGAGGACCATCTCAACAACCAATCAGCACCCACTCAAGAGCATCTCAGCAACCAATCAGGACGCACTCAGGACCATCGCCGCAACAAATCAGCACCATCTCACGACCGTCTCAGCAACCAATCAGCACTCACTCAGCACCATCTCAGCAACCAATCAGCACCGACTCAGGACCATCTCAGCAACCAGTCAGCACCCACCCAGGACTATATCAGCAACCAATCAGCACCCACTCAGCAGCATCTCCGCAACCAATCAGCACCATCTCAGTTCCATCTCAGCAACCAATCAGCACCCACTCAGGACCATCTCAGCAACCAATCAGCCCCCGCTAAGAACCATATCAGCAACCAATCAGCACCATCTCAGAAACCAATCAGCACAATCTCAGGATCATCTCAGCAACCAATCAGCACCCAGTCAGGACCATCTCAGAAACTAATCCGCCCCATCTCCGGACCATCTTAGCAACCAATCAGCACCCACTAAGCATCATCTCAGCAACCAATCAGCACCCACTCAGCACCATCTCAGCAATCAATCAGCACCCACTCAGCACCATCTCAGCAACCAATCAGCACTCACTCAGCACGATCTTAGCAACCAATCAGCACCAACTGAGCACCATCTCAGCAACCAATCAGCACTCACTCAGCACGATCTTAGCAACCAATCAGCACCATCTCAGAGTAATGTCAACAACCAATCAGCACCCACTCAGGACCATCTCAGCAGCCAATCAGCACCCGATCAGCACCATCTCAGCAACCAATCAGCAACCACTAAGCACCATCTCAGCAACCAATGAGCACCCACTCAGGACCATCTCAGCAAATAAGCACCACCATCTCAGCAACCAATCTGCACCATCTCAGCACCATCTCAGCACCATCTCAGCAACCAATCAGCACCGACTCAGGACCATCTCAGCAACCAATCAGCACCCACTCAGGACCATCTCAGCAACCAATCATCACCCATTCACGTGTGCAGCAGGGCAGAGCGGTCCCGGTGTGTCTTGTGTCACTTGTCTATTGTGCATTATGGGTTTTTTGTGTATCTCGTATCTTTTACCTTAGACCTTGGAGGGGCCTGTCAGAAACCCTGGCATCACTGTTAGCATCTTTGATCTCTGCATTCTTTGGCTTGGCACCCATGTGATGCAATGGCGGAGCCGAGCCGGGCCAAATTGTTCCGAAGAGCCGAGTGTGGCCGAAAGTAGCCGAGTTTAACCGAAGAGCTCAGGATAGCCGAAGATAGCCGAGTGCAGCCGAAAACAGCCGAGTTTGCACCAAGAGCTGATGATAGCCGACTGTAACCGATAGCCGAGTGTAGCCGACATTGGCCGCGTTTAGACAATGTGCCGAATATGACCGACTTGAGCCAAACCGTGCCGAGTTCAGCCGAAGAGCCGAAAAAGCCGAGTGTAGACGAAAAGCCAAACTGAAACGAATTTAGACCAAGAGCCAAACCAAGCTGAATTCAGCCGCGTTTAATTAAACAGAACAAAGCGACGCTGCAGCACTCTGCCTGCAGTGCGCCGGCGCACACGGCAAGGGGCGCTGTATAAAGAAAATATAAAATATCTACTATATATAAGAAGGAATAAAAGCTCTACGTCACGTGCAGCAGTAGAAAATTTCAGGCTCCCAGGGAATAAATAGTTTTCTTTAAATCATTATCGTCTTGGAGTTGTTTTTACTCCCAGGTAGCCTGAAAGTTTCTACTGCTGCTTTTTTATTCTAAAGCTAGAAAGGAAAACCAAGATTAGAAATACAGGGAAAGAAAGAAAGAAAAGGAAAAAAAGAAAATGGAATCAAAAGGAAAGGAAAAGAAAAACCAGGAAGAACGAAGGAAGGAGAGCAAGAAGGAAGGCAGGAGACCAAGAAGGAAAGAAACAAAGGAAGAAGCAAAGGAAAAGGGTGAGATGGAAAAAGGAAGAGTGAGAGTGAAAAAGCGGATGAAAAGCAGAGTGAAAAAAAGAAAAAAGAGATGGAGTGAAAAAGGAAGGACATTCGGGAGGAGCGGTGCTGCCTCAGGTCCTTCCCCTCCCAGGGACGAAGGACCCGTTTGATGCCCGGGAGGGACTGCAGCTCCCGGTGGCGGAGGACGGAGCTGCGACTGTAAGCCCGAGACTACAACTCCCGGCAGGCCCTGCTGCCGGGGCGGCGTGTGACGCAACGGCCGACGCGGCACATGAGTGGCTGGCGGGCCGAGGCGGCCGCGCGGGGTCGTGCGCGGGGGAACGGGCGGGGGCAGCTGCCAACGCCTCTCCGCGCGGGACGGAGCCGCAGCAGCGGCGCTGACGGGGCGAAGCCTCCGTCCGGCCGCTCGCACCGAGCTGAGCAGCGCGGAAGGGGCGTCCGCACGGTTCCTCGGCCTCACTCGGCGGTGCCGGGGGCGGGGGCGCTGCCGCCCGCCGATGGCGGAGGGCGAGGCGGTGCTTTGCTGCCGCGGGCCGGGAGCTGCAGGAGCCGCCCCGGGCGAGCGGCGCCGGGCGCTCCCGCGGTCCCGCTGGGGCGGCTGCCCTCGGGCTGGCGGAGGCGCAGGAGGAGCCCCCGAGCTGCAGCCGTCTCCCTCGGGCTGCTGCCGGTGCTGCGGGCGGAGGCGGCTCCGCCGCGTGTTGGGCGTTGCGAGCCGAGAGCGCTGCGATATCGCCGCAATGACGGGGCCGCTGCCTGCGTTAGTGCTCGGGGCTCTTTCTGCCGCGGAAACGGGTGGAGCGGCGCTGAGCGGTAAACCCAGAGATGGCCGGGAGAATGCCCAGCGCAGGCAGCAGGCGGGCTGTATCCTTCGGATGGCACAGGTGCGATCTGCAAAGTCACCCCCCCTTCCGCCCCTGCCCTCCCGAGCCCCAGGGAAAATGCTTTCCAGCATTGTCGAGCTTGTGAAAGACAAAACTTGTGATTTGACACTAGCATCCAGAAAAGGTTTCTGTCTAGATCAGCAAATGCCTAAATTGTTCTTGGTTCCATCCCATGACCGGTTTTAGGCAGTGACTTTATACTGCTTTTAGGATTTTCTTGTACAATGGTGAGAAAATAGGCAGGTCTGATAGTGGTTGCACTTTTTTTCTACTTCACGTTCCATGAGATTCTTTGATCCAAGCACTTGTTTTAAAATTCTACTGTAGGCGTTTATGGTTCACTTTATTTTTCTTTGCAGCACCCGTGACTTTTTTTTTCTCTAAATCGGGAGAAAATATAGCTGAGTAAAATTACCTTGATTTTCTTCCTTCTTTTTTAACTGAATTGTTTTTATTAAAAATGCTATTTGAATATGTAGAAAAAGTGGGGATGCCCTGTAATATATTCTAGCTTTTCTTGTTTACAGGGTACTCAGAAAATACGTCTCCCTTAGAGTCCCACAGAAACGTTCTCAGTGCGATCTCTATCGAGGTATGTATTTACAAGTAAGTGATCCCTTTAGATATTTGCCTGTGTACCTTTTCCTGTAATTCAGAGCTTGCGTTCTGTGGGTTTTATGATAAACCTATAAAACATGTAAGAATGGTTTTGCAAGTCTTAATCGTTGAAGGCAGCAATAAGTGGATTTAGAGCCTGTTCTTGACCAGACAAAGGGAAAAAGTGTGACTTTGATGCTGAACTTGTCATTTTTCTTTTGACTTGTCTTGAATGATTTAGGAATAGAGAGAACTAGAAAAAGAGAGAAATAGAATTGATTATTGAGCACTCCTCAAATGCTCACCATGATTCAGTGTAGAGCCAAAGGGAAGGGTGATGGAACAGAGCTCTGTGCTTTAGAAGGAAATAAATTTAAACCTGACCTCCACACAGAGTCTCACTAACTTCTGTTGCCTGAAAGGTAGCAAGAGCAAATACATAGAATATTTCTCCCTGTTTGTAGATACACTTTTCATTCAAAATTATGCTAATGGGGATATGCTTTTATGTATCTAGTGACCTTTACAGATTTCTTCCCCGAGTTTTTTGAGTTCATAGAATCATGGAATAATTCAGGTTGGAAGGGGCTCTAAAGATCACCTCGTTCCAAGCCTGCTGCCGTGGGCAGGGACATGGTTCCATGGACCAGGTTGCTCTGAGCCTGATCCCAGAGCACCAATGGGCCTTCGAACACTTCCAGGGATGGGGCAGCCCCAGCATCTGTGAGCAACCTGTGCCAGCCAGGTGCCAGAGGAGGAAGAAAGCCCTTCCCACCTGGAGCAGAGGCTGCTGCAGCTTCGCGCAGCCTCGTGTCACCGAGTGTGTGAGACAGAAAGGCCCTTCCCGTGGAGGGAGAACAGCGCTGAAAGATCTTTTTTGGGAGAAGCGGAGCAATGGAACGCCAAAGCAGCCTTCAGTTCTTGCAGCAGAGTTGGGAACAACTTGAAGCAGCAGCAGAGCTGGCCTGGTGCCTGGCAGCTCTGCAGGCAGTGGAGATGGAGAAGCTGCAGTTATCTGTCTTCTTGGCTGAGTCTTTAAAAATGAGGCACTTTCCTGTAGTTCCTTTTCAAGCATTACGTGGCAGTTCCCCCTAGAAGTCCAAAGGCAGCTGTTTTCTTAGCAGGAGGAAGTCAGGAAGAGGCAAAGCAGGCAAAGACATCAGATAAGTCTGGATAAAAATCTTGTCTAACCTGTTTTTTCCCCCTCCTCCAAACAGCCAATTCTGAAGCACTGAGCAGCGATCTGCCCCCGGGAGGCAGAGCAGAGCGGATCTCTGAGAGCTGACACGGGAGCTCTGGTGAGGACAGCTGCTCCCCTGCCTCGGTGTGGGACCTGCTGAGCTGCCCTTCCTGTGGTGGGAGTGTTTCTCCTCTCATCCAGGCAAGCCAGAGACCTCCTAGGGAAGGAGCAGGTAAGGTTTAAGTACCGAGATCTCCCCAGTAAGAAGAGACGTGACAAAAGGAAATGGCCTCAAGTTGCAGCAGGGAAGGCTTAGATTGGCTTTGAGGACCAATTTGTTCACTGAAAGGGTGGTCAGGTGTAGGAGCGGGCTGCCCAGGGCAGTCCCCATTGCTGGAGACATTTAAAGCATGGCAAGATGTGGTGTTTAGGGACCTGATTTGGGTGGGGGCTTGGCAGTGCTGGGGCAGCAGCTGGGCTCGATGGCCTTAGAAGGCTTTTGCAACCTAAAGGATGCAATGGTTCTGGAAAGCCTCGACCCCTCTGGCTCTGACACAGCACCTGGATGCTGAGGGAAGGAGGCTGGTCATAGACCCTGGAGGTCCCCGTCCCACAGGGAGGGAGAGGACAAGGCAGCGTCGCCTGCAGGGAGGGTCTCGTCCCCAGAGAGCAGCTGGTGACTCCGTCCCTGCCTGGGGCTCTGGGTGCACCCTCGGGGTGGACGCCTGCCCTCAGGTTTCCCTCTGGGCACCCGGGAAGGGAACCAGGTCCATGCGTGTGGCAGCTGCAGGGCCTGCAGGCTCTGGGGCTCTGCAGCTGAGTGCCTTGTCACAGGGTGGCAGGGACGTGACACTGCCCGGCCGCGCCACTGGCCTCGGATCCTTGCCGCTTTCCTCCTTCTCCCACATGGATGTACCAGCAGTCTTCTGTCTTCTCTTTAAAAGTGTCCTTGGGAGAGTTCAAAGAGAGGGTAATCAGTTATGTCAAAGCCGACATATTTTACCTTTTGGCACTCAAGAGAAAAGACAAAAACCTGCTTTGCATCCTTGTGCCTGCAAGTCATTGTGACCCAGGGAAGTGAGGAAGGGGCTGGCCGAGGCCACTGAGGCTCTGAGATGGAGGTGAGTTTGCATTCCAGTTTATTGGAACAGAGGCTCATCAGAAGTTTCCTCGGCTGTCCAAGGCACAGAGCCCTGGAGCCGAGTGAGCCTGAGCTGCTGCATGCTTGCTGTGAGCTTTGGGGTGAGCGTGCATCATTGCAGGCCTGGCATGGATTGAAATGCGCTGAGGAAAGCAGAGGGAGGGAGGGAAATGCTCTGTTAACATGTGCCAATTCTTCTGTCAGACTCATCACGGCAGGACGGCGTGAAGACTGAAAGTGTAAGAAGATGTGGAGGGAAACAGAGAATCTGACAGGAGCAGCGAACGCACGAGTGCACGAATTTTGCTTTTTTGCTTGGGTTTAAACTCAGGAGTTGAAAGGAATTTGGGAGTGAGAAGGGACATTTTAGAAGGAGAAGAAGAAAAAGAAGAAGTTGTTGTTACAGTCCTTGCAAATCTTTTGTTCTAGCTAATAAAAGAAGTTAGTTTAAAAAACAAAAATAAAAAAATGTAGTGTTTTTTTTTTACTTCACTGTTATATTCATTGGTGGTATATGGTGTGTTGTTTTATTCTTGCTATTATTAACTCTGTGTAAATTGTTTTTTGAGTGAAGCTGACTTTCTGGATGGGTTGGTTTGTATTTGAGGCAGGATTAATTTCAATAGGATTCTTTCATAAATTTCTGATGGATATTACTGGGATTTTGGTTTTGTTTACTGTATGCATAAACATAGAGCTTTGGTAGGGCCAGCTGGGCTGCTGGAGTTTTGGGTGTGAATTTATTAGATGGCTTTTGTTAAATGCAGTTTTTAATTTTTGAAATGTTTCTCAATGTAGTGGTGGTAAGGTGGTTTTTAAGAATTCATTGTACTGTTTTCTGTTGTTTGTAGTTGGTGTCTGATAAGGGATGTGGTGTGACTTCTTGAACGCTATGGTTTTGGTGTTCCTAAGTTCTGATTTCTTTCTGGTCCGATAGTTTTTTTAAATTTTATTTTTTGGGACAGGGGCATTTATATGGTGGGTTTTTATAGGCAATACGTTTTTAATTTGGGTAGTGATAATTTTTAGTATTTTAATAGTTTAGGTTTTTTATTTTCATAGGTTTAATTATTCTTTTTAATTTTTTCAAATAACTTTGATAGATTATAGGTTATTATTTGTGCATGAGCATAAAGGTAGAGCTTTGGGGACTTTTTTTGGTAATGTTTAGGGTCAGTTGTACAGTTTTGAGTCTAGTGAGTTGGTTTGATTTAGTTTTTAATGGGTGTTTGTTTTTATTAGCAGTTGTGTCATTTTCAAGGTGTATTTGGGGTTTTTGAGATATTGGTTTAGGAGGAAGTTTATGATGAGCATGTTCGGAGGTTTTGGGCTACTTTATAGTGGGATTTAATATTTATTTACAGTTAGGTTTATTTGAGTTTTTATTAGAGTTCAGTGTTGTGGGATGTTTGTTCCGTTAGTAATAGCAATAGGTTTTGTTTTGATGTGCTGCGATGGGACGAGCGTGTGCTGCGTGCCGGTGCTGACGAAGGTACAGTATTGTTGTGGTTCTGGTGTGTCGGGTTAATGAGCTGATATGATTTAATATAGAGATGAAAATAGAAATAAATATAAATTTAAAAATAAATATAAAATTAGAGTGGTAGACATAAATATAGATAACAGATACATATATAAAACTATAATATATGGTATATACTTGTAACATATTATCAGATAGATAAATGATAGTGTATTATATATATATACACAAAGATACGTAAATAGAGATTGTAAAGATAGAAATATTTACATATAGTTAAAATAAATTGGGGGGTTTTATTAGGTTATAGGCTGGGGTTTTTAAATAAATGATAGAAATAAAATATAAATTCAGATATACAAATATATAGAAATACAAATACCTATAAATGTTTAATTTAAATAAATATAAGTACAAAAATATAATAGAGAAAATATATATCTATTATTATATTAGAAGGTATTCTCTCTAATATATATAATATCTATGAATAATATAAATAAAAATATCCATATAAATTTCATTATAATTTTCAAAAATAAATTTACTTCCTGCATTTTAAATCTGGTTCCAATAAAGGGGTGTCCTTGGTTTTTATTTGGTTAGAGGCAGGAGTTTTATTTTAAATAATATAAGTAATATAGAAATGTGGATCTTAAGATGGAAATATATAATAAATATATAAAGAGAAATTGCTAAACTATGACTATAAATCTAAATATAAATATATGTAAGAAATATGAAGAGTTGTAGTATAGAATATAAATAACATTATACGGCAATATAAATTACAAATGGGAATATAAATATAAAAATATGTAAATATAGTTTAAAAGAAAGGGACTGTTTTGGCTTTTATTTAAGTAGAGGCAGGGGTTTTATTTTGAATATTATAAGTGTTCCAGAAGTAAAAATCTTGACGCAGAAATATTTAATCAATATAAAAAATATGAATGAAAATATGTAAAAAATATAAATACCTACTGGCATCGGATGTAATATAGAATATAAATTTATTTATAAATTGACATTGGTAAAGATAAATGTATAAGTGAGCAAAATACATTAATATACATTATAAATACAAATATGAATATAAAAATTGAACATTAGGATAAAATCTATTTAAATATTGTTTAAAACAAAGGGTTGGGGGTTTTTTATTCGTATTGTGTTAGAGGCAGGGTTTTTATTTTAAATAATATGAATGTAGATATTATATATTTCGAAATACTGAGATATACAATCAAGATATAAATATATATATAAACACAAAATATAAAGAAATACAAATAATAGGAAGAGATGTAATGAAGAATACAAATAACAGTATACATAAGTATACAATTTAAATGTAAATGTGAATATGAACCTGAAAAACAGAATTTTAAAAAATATTTAATACAGTTTTGAAGAAAGGGGTTCCTTTTGACTTTAATGTGGATGGAGGCAAAGGTTTTATTTTAAATAATCCAAGTGTTACAGAAGTAAAAATCGTAAGAGAAATATATACTTATTATGTGAAAATATTTATAAAAATATACAAATAAATTTAAGTTTTAGGGATATATGCAATATGGAATAGAAATGTTTTTATAAAAAGAAATGCATAAATGGACAGTGTACATCAATATACATTGTAAATAGAAATGTGAATATTGATATGAAAAAATATTTTAAAAAATATTGCAATATTTTTTAAAAGAAATTGGTGGTTTTTTTTTTTTTTTTGGTGTTGTGTTTTGTTTGGTTTTGTTTTATCGTATTAGATTAGAGGCAGAAGGTTTTTTTTCCTCTTGCCGGTTGTTTTGGGGCATTTATTTCGGAGCAGTTTTCGGCGGGGGTCGCCCCTGTTCTTTTTTGCCGCCTTCGCTGCCCGCAGCCCCGAGGCGCGCTGCGCCCCCGGCTGGGGCGGGCGGCAGTGCTGCCGCCTTGTGGGCAGAGCGCGGTACTGCACCCCTGCACCGAGAGGCCGCCACCTTGGGAGTGGCGCGTCGCCGATGTCGCGGACTTTTGGTTGACCTTCTCAAAACGGCGGCGAAAAGGGCGGGGAAGTGGAGGACCGGGTGGGTGTAACTGGACTGCCTGCACGGAATACCGACGCCATGGCGGCCCCGACGGATTTTTCTTGGCGTTTCATGCGTACCCGAGACATACTGTGGGCTCAGCGGCGCCGCGGGCGGGCGTATTTTGGCGGGTTTGTGACAGGCATCTGGGTTAAACGCCTCGCTGTGCCGGGGTCCTCTCACGTCCGCCTTCCCGCCCTGAGGGAGCCGAGCCGGGCCGAATTCTTCCGAAGAGCCGAAGAGCCGAGGGTGGCCGGAAAGAGCCGAGTTTCACCGAAGAGCCAAGTGTGTCCGGAAAGAGCCGAGTTTCACCGAAGAGCTGAGTGTAGCCGAAAACAGCCGACTTGAACCGAAGAGCCCAGTGCGGCCGAAAATAGCCGAGTTTACACCAAGAGCCCATGATAGCCGACTGGAACCGATAGCCCAGTGTAGCCGACACTGGCCGCATTTAGACAATGTGCCGAATAGGACCGAGTTTAGCCCAACCCTGCCGAGTTCAGCCGAAGAGCCGAACTGAAACGAGTTTAGACCAAGAGCCGAACCAAGCCGAATTCAGCCGAGTTTCGTTAAACAGAACCGAACGACGCCGCAGCGCTCTCGCTGCAGTGCTCCGGGGCAGACGGCAAGAGGCGATGTGCCTGCAGTGCGCCGCGACAGACGGCAGGGGGCGCTGTATAAAGTAAGTATCAAATATCAATTATCTATAAGAAGGAATAAAAGCTCTATGTCGCGTGCAGCAGTAGAACATTTCAGGCTCCCAGGGAATAAATAGTTTTCCTTAAATCATTTTCGTTTTGGAGTTTTTTTTTTTTTTTACTCCCGGGTAGCCTGAAAGTTTTTACTGCTGCTTTTTTATTCTAAAGCTAGAAAGGTAAACCAAGATCAGAAATACAAGAAAGGCGAAGGGAAAGGAAAGGAAAGGGGTGAAAAACAGAGTGAAAAAAGTAAAAAGAGTTGGAGGGAAAAAGAGAGGGCATTCGGGAGGAGCGGTGCTGCCTCAGGTCCTTCCCCGCCCTGGGGCGAAGGAGCCGTTTGATGCCCGGGAGGGACTGCAGCTCCCGTGGCGGGGGACGGAGCCGTGGCTGTCAGCCCGAGACTACAACTCCCGGCAGGCCCTGCTGCCGGCGCGGCGTGTGACGCAACGGCCGACGCGGCACGTGAGTGGCTGGCGTGCCAGGCGGCCGCGCGGGGCTGTGCGCGGGCAGCTGCCGGTGCCTCTCCCGCGCGGGACGGCGACGCTGGAGGGGCGAAGCCTCCGTCTGGCCGCCCGCACGGAGCTGAGCGGCGCGGAAGGAGCGTCCGCCCGGTTCCTCGGCCTCACTCGGCGGTGCCGGGGGCGCTGCCGCCCGCCGATGGCGGAGGGCGAGGCGGTGCTTTGCTGCCGCGGGCCGGGAGCTGCAGGAGCCGCCCCGGGCGAGCGGCGCCGGGCGCTCCCGCGGTCCCGCTGGGGCGGCTGCCCTCGGGCTGGCGGAGGCGCAGGAGGAGCCCCCGAGCTGCAGCCGTCTCCCTCGGGCTGCTGCCGGTGCTGCGGGCGGAGGCGGCTCCGCCGCGTGTTGGGCGTTGCGAGCCGAGAGCGCTGCGATATCGCCGCAATGACGGGGCCGCTGCCTGCGTTAGTGCTCGGGGCTCTTTCTGCCGCGGAAACGGGTGGAGCGGCGCTGAGCGGTAAACCCAGAGATGGCCGGGAGAATGCCCAGCGCAGGCAGCAGGCGGGCTGTATCCTTCGGATGGCACAGGTGCGATCTGCAAAGTCACCCCCCCTTCCGCCCCTGCCCTCCCGAGCCCCAGGGAAAATGCTTTCCAGCATTGTCGAGCTTGTGAAAGACAAAACTTGTGATTTGACACTAGCATCCAGAAAAGGTTTCTGTCTAGATCAGCAAATGCCTAAATTGTTCTTGGTTCCATCCCATGACCGGTTTTAGGCAGTGACTTTATACTGCTTTTAGGATTTTCTTGTACAATGGTGAGAAAATAGGCAGGTCTGATAGTGGTTGCACTTTTTTTCTACTTCACGTTCCATGAGATTCTTTGATCCAAGCACTTGTTTTAAAATTCCACTGTAGGCGTTTATGGTTCACTTTATTTTTCTTTGCAGCACCCGTGACTTTTTTTTTTCTCTAAATCGGGAGAAAATATAGCTGAGTAAAATTACCTTGGTTTTCTTCCTTCTTTTTTAACTGAATTGTTTTTATTAAAAATCCTGCTTGAATATGTAGAAAAAGTGGGGATGTCCTGTAATATATTCTAGCTTTTCTTGTTTACAGGGTACTCAGAAAATACGTCTCCCTTAGAGTCCCACAGAAACGTTCTCAGTGCAATCTCTATCGAGGTATGTATTTACAAGTAAGTGATCCCTTTAGATATTTGCCTGTGTACCTTTTCCTGTAATTCAGAGCTTGCGTTCTGTGGGTTTTATGATAAACCTATAAAACATGTAAGAATGGTTTTGCAAGTCTTAATCGTTGAAGGCAGCAATAAGTGGATTTAGAGCCTGTTCTTGACCAGACAAAGGGAAAAAGTGTGACTTTGATGCTGAACTTGTCATTTTTCTTTTGACTTGTCTTGAATGATTTAGGAATAGAGAGAACTAGAAAAAGAGAGAAATAGAATTGGTTATTGAGCACTCCTCAAATGCTCACCATGATTCAGTGTAGAGCCAAAGGGAAGGGTGATGGAACAGAGCTCTGTGCTTTAGAAGGAAATAAATTTAAACCTGACCTCCACACAGAGTCTCACTAACTTCTGTTGCCTGAAAGGTAGCAAGAGCAAATACATAGAATATTTCTCCCTGTTTGTAGATATACTTTTCATTCAAAATTATGCTGATGGGGATATGCTTTTATGTATCTAGTGACCTTTACAGATTTCTTCCCCGAGTTTTTTGAGTTCATAGAATCATGGAATAATTCAGGTTGGAAGGGGCTCTAAAGATCACCTCGTTCCAAGCCTGCTGCCGTGGGCAGGGACATGGTTCCATGGACCAGGTTGCTCTGAGCCTGATCCCAGAGCACCAATGGGCCTTCGAACACTTCCAGGGATGGGGCAGCCCCAGCATCTGTGAGCAACCTGTGCCAGCCAGGTGCCAGAGGAGGAAGAAAGCCCTTCCCACCTGGAGCAGAGGCTGCTGCAGCTTCGCGCAGCCTCGTGTCACCGAGTGTGTGAGACAGAAAGGCCCTTCCCGTGGAGGGAGAACAGCGCTGAAAGATCTTTTTTGGGAGAAGCGGAGCAATGGAACGCCAAAGCAGCCTTCAGTTCTTGCAGCAGAGTTGGGAACAACTTGAAGCAGCAGCAGAGCTGGCCTGGTGCCTGGCAGCTCTGCAGGCAGTGGAGATGGAGAAGCTGCAGTTATCTGTCTTCTTGGCTGAGTCTTTAAAAATGAGGCACTTTCCTGTAGTTCCTTTTCAAGCATTACGTGGCAGTTCCCCCTAGAAGTCCAAAGGCAGCTGTTTTCTTAGCAGGAGGAAGTCAGGAAGAGGCAAAGCAGGCAAAGACATCAGATAAGTCTGGATAAAAATCTTGTCTAACCTGTTTTTTCCCCCTCCTCCAAACAGCCAATTCTGAAGCACTGAGCAGAGATCTGCCCTCGGGAGGCAGAGCAGAGCCGATCTCTGAGAGCTGACACGGGAGCTCTGGTGAGGACAGCTGCTCCCCTGCCTCGGTGTGGGACCTGCTGAGCTGCCGTTCCTGTGGTGGGAGTGTTTCTCCTTTCATCCAGGCAAGCCAGAGACCTCCTAGGGAAGGAGCAGGTAAGGTTTAAGTGCCGAGATCTCCCCAGTAAGAAGTGACGTGACAAAAGGAAATGGCCTCAAGTTGCAGCAGGGAAGGCTTAGATTGGCTTTGAGGACCAATTTGTTCACTGAAAGGGTGGTCAGGTGTAGGAGCGGGCTGCCCAGGGCAGTCCCCATTGCTGGAGACATTTAAAGCATGGCAAGATGTGGTGTTTAGGGACCTGATTTGGGTGGGGGCTTGGCAGTGCTGGGGCAGCAGCTGGGCTCGATGGCCTTAGAAGGCTTTTGCAACCTAAAGGATGCAATGGTTCTGGAAAGCCTCGACCCCTCTGGCTCTGACACAGCACCTGGATGCTGAGGGAAGGAGGCTGGTCATAGACCCTGGAGGTCCCCGTCCCACAGGGAGGAAGAGGACAAGGCAGCGTCGCCTGCAGGGAGGGTCTCGTCCCCAGAGAGCAGCTGGTGACTCCGTCCCTGCCTGGGGCTCTGGGTGCACCCTCGGGGTGGACGCCTGCCCTCAGGTTTCCCTCTGGGCACCCGGGAAGGGAACCAGGTCCATGCGTGTGGCAGCTGCAGGGCCTGCAGGCTCTGGGGCTCTGCAGCTGAGTGCCTTGTCACAGGGTGGCAGGGACGTGACACTGCCCGGCCGCGCCACTGGCCTCGGATCCTTGCCGCTTTCCTCCTTCTCCCACATGGATGTACCAGCAGTCTTCTGTCTTCTCTTTAAAAGTGTCCTTGGGAGAGTTCAAAGAGAGGGTAATCAGTTATGTCAAAGCCGACATATTTTACCTTTTGGCACTCAAGAGAAAAGACAAAAACCTGCTTTGCATCCTTGTGCCTGCAAGTCATTGTGACCCAGGGAAGTGAGGAAGGGGCTGGCCGAGGCCACTGAGGCTCTGAGATGGAGGTGAGTTTGCATTCCAGTTTATTGGAACAGAGGCTCATCAGAAGTTTCCTCGGCTGTCCAAGGCACAGAGCCCTGGAGCCGAGTGAGCCTGAGCTGCTGCATGCTTGCTGTGAGCTTTGGGGTGAGCGTGCATCATTGCAGGCCTGGCATGGATTGAAATGCGCTGAGGAAAGCAGAGGGAGGGAGGGAAATGCTCTGTTAACATGTGCCAATTCTTCTGTCAGACTCATCACGGCAGGACGGCGTGAAGACTGAAAGTGTAAGAAGATGTGGAGGGAAACAGAGAATCTGACAGGAGCAGCGAACGCACGAGTGCACGAATTTTGCTTTTTTGCTTGGGTTTAAACTCAGGAGTTGAAAGGAATTTGGGAGTGAGAAGGGACATTTTAGAAGGAGAAGAAGAAAAAGAAGAAGTTGTTGTTACAGTCCTTGCAAATCTTTTGTTCTAGCTAATAAAAGAAGTTAGTTTAAAAAACAAAAATAAAAAAATGTAGTGTTTTTTTTTTACTTCACTGTTATATTCATTGGTGGTATATGGTGTGTTGTTTTATTCTTGCTATTATTAACTCTGTGTAAATTGTTTTTTGAGTGAAGCTGACTTTCTGGATGGGTTGGTTTGTATTTGAGGCAGGATTAATTTCAATAGGATTCTTTCATAAATTTCTGATGGATATTACTGGGATTTTGGTTTTGTTTACTGTATGCATAAACATAGAGCTTTGGTAGGGCCAGCTGGGCTGCTGGAGTTTTGGGTGTGAATTTATTAGATGGCTTTTGTTAAATGCAGTTTTTAATTTTTGAAATGTTTCTCAATGTAGTGGTGGTAAGGTGGTTTTTAAGAATTCATTGTACTGTTTTCTGTTGTTTGTAGTTGGTGTCTGATAAGGGATGTGGTGTGACTTCTTGAACGCTATGGTTTTGGTGTTCCTAAGTTCTGATTTCTTTCTGGTCCGATAGTTTTTTTAAATTTTATTTTTTGGGACAGGGGCATTTATATGGTGGGTTTTTATAGGCAATACGTTTTTAATTTGGGTAGTGATAATTTTTAGTATTTTAATAGTTTAGGTTTTTTATTTTCATAGGTTTAATTATTCTTTTTAATTTTTTCAAATAACTTTGATAGATTATAGGTTATTATTTGTGCATGAGCATAAAGGTAGAGCTTTGGGGACTTTTTTTAGTAATGTTTAGGGTCAGTTGTACAGTTTTGAGTCTAGTGAGTTGGTTTGATTTAGTTTTTAATGGGTGTTTGTTTTTATTAGCAGTTGTGTCATTTTCAAGGTGTATTTGGGGTTTTTGAGATATTGGTTTAGGAGGAAGTTTATGATGAGCATGTTCGGAGGTTTTGGGCTACTTTATAGTGGGATTTAATATTTATTTACAGTTAGGTTTATTTGAGTTTTTATTAGAGTTCAGTGTTGTGGGATGTTTGTTCCGTTAGTAATAGCAATAGGTTTTGTTTTGATGTGCTGCGATGGGACGAGCGTGTGCTGCGTGCCGGTGCTGACGAAGGTACAGTATTGTTGTGGTTCTGGTGTGTCGGGTTAATGAGCTGATATGATTTAATATAGAGATGAAAATAGAAATAAATATAAATTTAAAAATAAATATAAAATTAGAGTGGTAGACATAAATATAGATAACAGATACATATATAAAACTATAATATATGGTATATACTTGTAACATATTATCAGATAGATAAATGATAGTGTATTATATATATATACACAAAGATACGTAAATAGAGATTGTAAAGATAGAAATATTTACATATAGTTAAAATAAATTGGGGGGTTTTATTAGGTTATAGGCTGGGGTTTTTAAATAAATGATAGAAATAAAATATAAATTCAGATATACAAATATATAGAAATACAAATACCTATAAATGTTTAATTTAAATAAATATAAGTACAAAAATATAATAGAGAAAATATATATCTATTATTATATTAGAAGGTATTCTCTCTAATATATATAATATCTATGAATAATATAAATAAAAATATCCATATAAATTTCATTATAATTTTCAAAAATAAATTTACTTCCTGCATTTTAAATCTGGTTCCAATAAAGGGGTGTCCTTGGTTTTTATTTGGTTAGAGGCAGGAGTTTTATTTTAAATAATATAAGTAATATAGAAATGTGGATCTTAAGATGGAAATATATAATAAATATATAAAGAGAAATTGCTAAACTATGACTATAAATCTAAATATAAATATATGTAAGAAATATGAAGAGTTGTAGTATAGAATATAAATAACATTATACGGCAATATAAATTACAAATGGGAATATAAATATAAAAATATGTAAATATAGTTTAAAAGAAAGGGACTGTTTTGGCTTTTATTTAAGTAGAGGCAGGGGTTTTATTTTGAATATTATAAGTGTTCCAGAAGTAAAAATCTTGACGCAGAAATATTTAATCAATATAAAAAATATGAATGAAAATATGTAAAAAATATAAATACCTACTGGCATCGGATGTAATATAGAATATAAATTTATTTATAAATTGACATTGGTAAAGATAAATGTATAAGTGAGCAAAATACATTAATATACATTATAAATACAAATATGAATATAAAAATTGAACATTAGGATAAAATCTATTTAAATATTGTTTAAAACAAAGGGTTGGGGGTTTTTTATTCGTATTGTGTTAGAGGCAGGGTTTTTATTTTAAATAATATGAATGTAGATATTATATATTTCGAAATACTGAGATATACAATCAAGATATAAATATATATATAAACACAAAATATAAAGAAATACAAATAATAGGAAGAGATGTAATGAAGAATACAAATAACAGTATACATAAGTATACAATTTAAATGTAAATGTGAATATGAACCTGAAAAACAGAATTTTAAAAAATATTTAATACAGTTTTGAAGAAAGGGGTTCCTTTTGACTTTAATGTGGATGGAGGCAAAGGTTTTATTTTAAATAATCCAAGTGTTACAGAAGTAAAAATCGTAAGAGAAATATATACTTATTATGTGAAAATATTTATAAAAATATACAAATAAATTTAAGTTTTAGGGATATATGCAATATGGAATAGAAATGTTTTTATAAAAAGAAATGCATAAATGGACAGTGTACATCAATATACATTGTAAATAGAAATGTGAATATTGATATGAAAAAATATTTTAAAAAATATTGCAATATTTTTTAAAAGAAATTGGTGGTTTTTTTTTTTTTTTTGGTGTTGTGTTTTGTTTGGTTTTGTTTTATCGTATTAGATTAGAGGCAGAAGGTTTTTTTTCCTCTTGCCGGTTGTTTTGGGGCATTTATTTCGGAGCAGTTTTCGGCGGGGGTCGCCCCTGTTCTTTTTTGCCGCCTTCGCTGCCCGCAGCCCCGAGGCGCGCTGCGCCCCCGGCTGGGGCGGGCGGCAGTGCTGCCGCCTTGTGGGCAGAGCGCGGTACTGCACCCCTGCACCGAGAGGCCGCCACCTTGGGAGTGGCGCGTCGCCGATGTCGCGGACTTTTGGTTGACCTTCTCAAAACGGCGGCGAAAAGGGCGGGGAAGTGGAGGACCGGGTGGGTGTAACTGGACTGCCTGCACGGAATACCGACGCCATGGCGGCCCCGACGGATTTTTCTTGGCGTTTCATGCGTACCCGAGACATACTGTGGGCTCAGCGGCGCCGCGGGCGGGCGTATTTTGGCGGGTTTGTGACAGGCATCTGGGTTAAACGCCTCGCTGTGCCGGGGTCCTCTCACGTCCGCCTTCCCGCCCTGAGGGAGCCGAGCCGGGCCGAATTCTTCCGAAGAGCCGAAGAGCCGAGGGTGGCCGGAAAGAGCCGAGTTTCACCGAAGAGCCAAGTGTGTCCGGAAAGAGCCGAGTTTCACCGAAGAGCTGAGTGTAGCCGAAAACAGCCGACTTGAACCGAAGAGCCCAGTGCGGCCGAAAATAGCCGAGTTTACACCAAGAGCCCATGATAGCCGACTGGAACCGATAGCCCAGTGTAGCCGACACTGGCCGCATTTAGACAATGTGCCGAATAGGACCGAGTTTAGCCCAACCCTGCCGAGTTCAGCCGAAGAGCCGAACTGAAACGAGTTTAGACCAAGAGCCGAACCAAGCCGAATTCAGCCGAGTTTCGTTAAACAGAACCGAACGACGCCGCAGCGCTCTCGCTGCAGTGCTCCGGGGCAGACGGCAAGAGGCGATGTGCCTGCAGTGCGCCGCGACAGACGGCAGGGGGCGCTGTATAAAGTAAGTATCAAATATCAACTATCTATAAGAAGGAATAAAAGCTCTATGTCGCGTGCAGCAGTAGAACATTTCAGGCTCCCAGGGAATAAATAGTTTTCCTTAAATCATTTTCGTTTTGGAGTTTTTTTTTTTTTTACTCCCGGGTAGCCTGAAAGTTTTTACTGCTGCTTTTTTATTCTAAAGCTAGAAAGGTAAACCAAGATCAGAAATACAAGAAAGGCGAAGGGAAAGGAAAGGAAAGGGGTGAAAAACAGAGTGAAAAAAGTAAAAAGAGTTGGAGGGAAAAAGAGAGGGCATTCGGGAGGAGCGGTGCTGCCTCAGGTCCTTCCCCGCCCTGGGGCGAAGGAGCCGTTTGATGCCCGGGAGGGACTGCAGCTCCCGTGGCGGGGGACGGAGCCGTGGCTGTCAGCCCGAGACTACAACTCCCGGCAGGCCCTGCTGCCGGCGCGGCGTGTGACGCAACGGCCGACGCGGCACGTGAGTGGCTGGCGTGCCAGGCGGCCGCGCGGGGCTGTGCGCGGGCAGCTGCCGGTGCCTCTCCCGCGCGGGACGGCGACGCTGGAGGGGCGAAGCCTCCGTCTGGCCGCCCGCACGGAGCTGAGCGGCGCGGAAGGAGCGTCCGCCCGGTTCCTCGGCCTCACTCGGCGGTGCCGGGGGCGCTGCCGCCCGCCGATGGCGGAGGGCGAGGCGGTGCTTTGCTGCCGCGGGCCGGGAGCTGCAGGAGCCGCCCCGGGCGAGCGGCGCCGGGCGCTCCCGCGGTCCCGCTGGGGCGGCTGCCCTCGGGCTGGCGGAGGCGCAGGAGGAGCCCCCGAGCTGCAGCCGTCTCCCTCGGGCTGCTGCCGGTGCTGCGGGCGGAGGCGGCTCCGCCGCGTGTTGGGCGTTGCGAGCCGAGAGCGCTGCGATATCGCCGCAATGACGGGGCCGCTGCCTGCGTTAGTGCTCGGGGCTCTTTCTGCCGCGGAAACGGGTGGAGCGGCGCTGAGCGGTAAACCCAGAGATGGCCGGGAGAATGCCCAGCGCAGGCAGCAGGCGGGCTGTATCCTTCGGATGGCACAGGTGCGATCTGCAAAGTCACCCCCCCTTCCGCCCCTGCCCTCCCGAGCCCCAGGGAAAATGCTTTCCAGCATTGTCGAGCTTGTGAAAGACAAAACTTGTGATTTGACACTAGCATCCAGAAAAGGTTTCTGTCTAGATCAGCAAATGCCTAAATTGTTCTTGGTTCCATCCCATGACCGGTTTTAGGCAGTGACTTTATACTGCTTTTAGGATTTTCTTGTACAATGGTGAGAAAATAGGCAGGTCTGATAGTGGTTGCACTTTTTTTCTACTTCACGTTCCATGAGATTCTTTGATCCAAGCACTTGTTTTAAAATTCCACTGTAGGCGTTTATGGTTCACTTTATTTTTCTTTGCAGCACCCGTGACTTTTTTTTTTCTCTAAATCGGGAGAAAATATAGCTGAGTAAAATTACCTTGGTTTTCTTCCTTCTTTTTTAACTGAATTGTTTTTATTAAAAATCCTGCTTGAATATGTAGAAAAAGTGGGGATGTCCTGTAATATATTCTAGCTTTTCTTGTTTACAGGGTACTCAGAAAATACGTCTCCCTTAGAGTCCCACAGAAACGTTCTCAGTGCAATCTCTATCGAGGTATGTATTTACAAGTAAGTGATCCCTTTAGATATTTGCCTGTGTACCTTTTCCTGTAATTCAGAGCTTGCGTTCTGTGGGTTTTATGATAAACCTATAAAACATGTAAGAATGGTTTTGCAAGTCTTAATCGTTGAAGGCAGCAATAAGTGGATTTAGAGCCTGTTCTTGACCAGACAAAGGGAAAAAGTGTGACTTTGATGCTGAACTTGTCATTTTTCTTTTGACTTGTCTTGAATGATTTAGGAATAGAGAGAACTAGAAAAAGAGAGAAATAGAATTGGTTATTGAGCACTCCTCAAATGCTCACCATGATTCAGTGTAGAGCCAAAGGGAAGGGTGATGGAACAGAGCTCTGTGCTTTAGAAGGAAATAAATTTAAACCTGACCTCCACACAGAGTCTCACTAACTTCTGTTGCCTGAAAGGTAGCAAGAGCAAATACATAGAATATTTCTCCCTGTTTGTAGATATACTTTTCATTCAAAATTATGCTGATGGGGATATGCTTTTATGTATCTAGTGACCTTTACAGATTTCTTCCCCGAGTTTTTTGAGTTCATAGAATCATGGAATAATTCAGGTTGGAAGGGGCTCTAAAGATCACCTCGTTCCAAGCCTGCTGCCGTGGGCAGGGACATGGTTCCATGGACCAGGTTGCTCTGAGCCTGATCCCAGAGCACCAATGGGCCTTCGAACACTTCCAGGGATGGGGCAGCCCCAGCATCTGTGAGCAACCTGTGCCAGCCAGGTGCCAGAGGAGGAAGAAAGCCCTTCCCACCTGGAGCAGAGGCTGCTGCAGCTTCGCGCAGCCTCGTGTCACCGAGTGTGTGAGACAGAAAGGCCCTTCCCGTGGAGGGAGAACAGCGCTGAAAGATCTTTTTTGGGAGAAGCGGAGCAATGGAACGCCAAAGCAGCCTTCAGTTCTTGCAGCAGAGTTGGGAACAACTTGAAGCAGCAGCAGAGCTGGCCTGGTGCCTGGCAGCTCTGCAGGCAGTGGAGATGGAGAAGCTGCAGTTATCTGTCTTCTTGGCTGAGTCTTTAAAAATGAGGCACTTTCCTGTAGTTCCTTTTCAAGCATTACGTGGCAGTTCCCCCTAGAAGTCCAAAGGCAGCTGTTTTCTTAGCAGGAGGAAGTCAGGAAGAGGCAAAGCAGGCAAAGACATCAGATAAGTCTGGATAAAAATCTTGTCTAACCTGTTTTTTCCCCCTCCTCCAAACAGCCAATTCTGAAGCACTGAGCAGAGATCTGCCCTCGGGAGGCAGAGCAGAGCCGATCTCTGAGAGCTGACACGGGAGCTCTGGTGAGGACAGCTGCTCCCCTGCCTCGGTGTGGGACCTGCTGAGCTGCCGTTCCTGTGGTGGGAGTGTTTCTCCTTTCATCCAGGCAAGCCAGAGACCTCCTAGGGAAGGAGCAGGTAAGGTTTAAGTGCCGAGATCTCCCCAGTAAGAAGTGACGTGACAAAAGGAAATGGCCTCAAGTTGCAGCAGGGAAGGCTTAGATTGGCTTTGAGGACCAATTTGTTCACTGAAAGGGTGGTCAGGTGTAGGAGCGGGCTGCCCAGGGCAGTCCCCATTGCTGGAGACATTTAAAGCATGGCAAGATGTGGTGTTTAGGGACCTGATTTGGGTGGGGGCTTGGCAGTGCTGGGGCAGCAGCTGGGCTCGATGGCCTTAGAAGGCTTTTGCAACCTAAAGGATGCAATGGTTCTGGAAAGCCTCGACCCCTCTGGCTCTGACACAGCACCTGGATGCTGAGGGAAGGAGGCTGGTCATAGACCCTGGAGGTCCCCGTCCCACAGGGAGGGAGAGGACAAGGCAGCGTCGCCTGCAGGGAGGGTCTCGTCCCCAGAGAGCAGCTGGTGACTCCGTCCCTGCCTGGGGCTCTGGGTGCACCCTCGGGGTGGACGCCTGCCCTCAGGTTTCCCTCTGGGCACCCGGGAAGGGAACCAGGTCCATGCGTGTGGCAGCTGCAGGGCCTGCAGGCTCTGGGGCTCTGCAGCTGAGTGCCTTGTCACAGGGTGGCAGGGACGTGACACTGCCCGGCCGCGCCACTGGCCTCGGATCCTTGCCGCTTTCCTCCTTCTCCCACATGGATGTACCAGCAGTCTTCTGTCTTCTCTTTAAAAGTGTCCTTGGGAGAGTTCAAAGAGAGGGTAATCAGTTATGTCAAAGCCGACATATTTTACCTTTTGGCACTCAAGAGAAAAGACAAAAACCTGCTTTGCATCCTTGTGCCTGGCAGTCATTGCGACCCAGGGAAGTGAGGAAGGGGCTGGCCGAGGCCACTGAGGCTCTGAGATGGAGGTGAGTTTGCATTCCAGTTGATTGGAACAGAGGCTCATCAGAAGTTTCCTCGGCTGTCCAAGGCACAGAGCCCTGGAGCCGAGTGAGCCTGAGCTGCTGCATGCTTGCTGTGAGCTTTGGGGTGAGCGTGCATCATTGCAGGCCTGGCATGGATTGAAATGCGCTGAGGAAAGCAGAGGGAGGGAGGGAAATGCTCTGTTAACATGTGCCAATTCTTCTGTCAGACTCATCACGGCAGGACGGCGTGAAGACTGAAAGTGTAAGAAGATGTGGAGGGAAACAGAGAATCTGACAGGAGCAGCGAACGCACGAGTGCACGAATTTTGCTTTTTTGCTTGGGTTTAAACTCAGGAGTTGAAAGGAATTTGGGAGTGAGAAGGGACATTTTAGAAGGAGAAGAAGAAAAAGAAGAAGTTGTTGTTACAGTCCTTGCAAATCTTTTGTTCTAGCTAATAAAAGAAGTTAGTTTAAAAAACAAAAATAAAAAAATGTAGTGTTTTTTTTTTACTTCACTGTTATATTCATTGGTGGTATATGGTGTGTTGTTTTATTCTTGCTATTATTAACTCTGTGTAAATTGTTTTTTGAGTGAAGCTGACTTTCTGGATGGGTTGGTTTGTATTTGAGGCAGGATTAATTTCAATAGGATTCTTTCATAAATTTCTGATGGATATTACTGGGATTTTGGTTTTGTTTACTGTATGCATAAACATAGAGCTTTGGTAGGGCCAGCTGGGCTGCTGGAGTTTTGGGTGTGAATTTATTAGATGGCTTTTGTTAAATGCAGTTTTTAATTTTTGAAATGTTTCTCAATGTAGTGGTGGTAAGGTGGTTTTTAAGAATTCATTGTACTGTTTTCTGTTGTTTGTAGTTGGTGTCTGATAAGGGATGTGGTGTGACTTCTTGAACGCTATGGTTTTGGTGTTCCTAAGTTCTGATTTCTTTCTGGTCCGATAGTTTTTTTAAATTTTATTTTTTGGGACAGGGGCATTTATATGGTGGGTTTTTATAGGCAATACGTTTTTAATTTGGGTAGTGATAATTTTTAGTATTTTAATAGTTTAGGTTTTTTATTTTCATAGGTTTAATTATTCTTTTTAATTTTTTCAAATAACTTTGATAGATTATAGGTTATTATTTGTGCATGAGCATAAAGGTAGAGCTTTGGGGACTTTTTTTAGTAATGTTTAGGGTCAGTTGTACAGTTTTGAGTCTAGTGAGTTGGTTTGATTTAGTTTTTAATGGGTGTTTGTTTTTATTAGCAGTTGTGTCATTTTCAAGGTGTATTTGGGGTTTTTGAGATATTGGTTTAGGAGGAAGTTTATGATGAGCATGTTCGGAGGTTTTGGGCTACTTTATAGTGGGATTTAATATTTATTTACAGTTAGGTTTATTTGAGTTTTTATTAGAGTTCAGTGTTGTGGGATGTTTGTTCCGTTAGTAATAGCAATAGGTTTTGTTTTGATGTGCTGCGATGGGACGAGCGTGTGCTGCGTGCCGGTGCTGACGAAGGTACAGTATTGTTGTGGTTCTGGTGTGTCGGGTTAATGAGCTGATATGATTTAATATAGAGATGAAAATAGAAATAAATATAAATTTAAAAATAAATATAAAATTAGAGTGGTAGACATAAATATAGATAACAGATACATATATAAAACTATAATATATGGTATATACTTGTAACATATTATCAGATAGATAAATGATAGTGTATTATATATATATACACAAAGATACGTAAATAGAGATTGTAAAGATAGAAATATTTACATATAGTTAAAATAAATTGGGGGGTTTTATTAGGTTATAGGCTGGGGTTTTTAAATAAATGATAGAAATAAAATATAAATTCAGATATACAAATATATAGAAATACAAATACCTATAAATGTTTAATTTAAATAAATATAAGTACAAAAATATAATAGAGAAAATATATATCTATTATTATATTAGAAGGTATTCTCTCTAATATATATAATATCTATGAATAATATAAATAAAAATATCCATATAAATTTCATTATAATTTTCAAAAATAAATTTACTTCCTGCATTTTAAATCTGGTTCCAATAAAGGGGTGTCCTTGGTTTTTATTTGGTTAGAGGCAGGAGTTTTATTTTAAATAATATAAGTAATATAGAAATGTGGATCTTAAGATGGAAATATATAATAAATATATAAAGAGAAATTGCTAAACTATGACTATAAATCTAAATATAAATATATGTAAGAAATATGAAGAGTTGTAGTATAGAATATAAATAACATTATACGGCAATATAAATTACAAATGGGAATATAAATATAAAAATATGTAAATATAGTTTAAAAGAAAGGGACTGTTTTGGCTTTTATTTAAGTAGAGGCAGGGGTTTTATTTTGAATATTATAAGTGTTCCAGAAGTAAAAATCTTGACGCAGAAATATTTAATCAATATAAAAAATATGAATGAAAATATGTAAAAAATATAAATACCTACTGGCATCGGATGTAATATAGAATATAAATTTATTTATAAATTGACATTGGTAAAGATAAATGTATAAGTGAGCAAAATACATTAATATACATTATAAATACAAATATGAATATAAAAATTGAACATTAGGATAAAATCTATTTAAATATTGTTTAAAACAAAGGGTTGGGGGTTTTTTATTCGTATTGTGTTAGAGGCAGGGTTTTTATTTTAAATAATATGAATGTAGATATTATATATTTCGAAATACTGAGATATACAATCAAGATATAAATATATATATAAACACAAAATATAAAGAAATACAAATAATAGGAAGAGATGTAATGAAGAATACAAATAACAGTATACATAAGTATACAATTTAAATGTAAATGTGAATATGAACCTGAAAAACAGAATTTTAAAAAATATTTAATACAGTTTTGAAGAAAGGGGTTCCTTTTGACTTTAATGTGGATGGAGGCAAAGGTTTTATTTTAAATAATCCAAGTGTTACAGAAGTAAAAATCGTAAGAGAAATATATACTTATTATGTGAAAATATTTATAAAAATATACAAATAAATTTAAGTTTTAGGGATATATGCAATATGGAATAGAAATGTTTTTATAAAAAGAAATGCATAAATGGACAGTGTACATCAATATACATTGTAAATAGAAATGTGAATATTGATATGAAAAAATATTTTAAAAAATATTGCAATATTTTTTAAAAGAAATTGGTGGTTTTTTTTTTTTTTTTTGGTGTTGTGTTTTGTTTGGTTTTGTTTTATCGTATTAGATTAGAGGCAGAAGGTTTTTTTTCCTCTTGCCGGTTGTTTTGGGGCATTTATTTCGGAGCAGTTTTCGGCGGGGGTCGCCCCTGTTCTTTTTTGCCGCCTTCGCTGCCCGCAGCCCCGAGGCGCGCTGCGCCCCCGGCTGGGGCGGGCGGCAGTGCTGCCGCCTTGTGGGCAGAGCGCGGTACTGCACCCCTGCACCGAGAGGCCGCCACCTTGGGAGTGGCGCGTCGCCGATGTCGCGGACTTTTGGTTGACCTTCTCAAAACGGCGGCGAAAAGGGCGGGGAAGTGGAGGACCGGGTGGGTGTAACTGGACTGCCTGCACGGAATACCGACGCCATGGCGGCCCCGACGGATTTTTCTTGGCGTTTCATGCGTACCCGAGACATACTGTGGGCTCAGCGGCGCCGCGGGCGGGCGTATTTTGGCGGGTTTGTGACAGGCATCTGGGTTAAACGCCTCGCTGTGCCGGGGTCCTCTCACGTCCGCCTTCCCGCCCTGAGGGAGCCGAGCCGGGCCGAATTCTTCCGAAGAGCCGAAGAGCCGAGTGTGGCCGGAAAGAGCCGAGTTTCACCGAAGAGCCAAGTGTGTCCGGAAAGAGCCGAGTTTCACCGAAGAGCTGAGTGTAGCCGAAAACAGCCGACTTGAACCGAAGAGCCCAGTGCGGCCGAAAATAGCCGAGTTTACACCAAGAGCCCATGATAGCCGACTGGAACCGATAGCCCAGTGTAGCCGACACTGGCCGCATTTAGACAATGTGCCGAATAGGACCGAGTTTAGCCCAACCCTGCCGAGTTCAGCCGAAGAGCCGAACTGAAACGAGTTTAGACCAAGAGCCGAACCAAGCCGAATTCAGCCGAGTTTCGTTAAACAGAACCGAACGACGCCGCAGCGCTCTCGCTGCAGTGCTCCGGGGCAGACGGCAAGAGGCGATGTGCCTGCAGTGCACCGCGACAGACGGCAGGGGGCGCTGTATAAAGTAAGTATCAAATATCAATTATCTATAAGAAGGAATAAAAGCTCTATGTCGCGTGCAGCAGTAGAACATTTCAGGCTCCCAGGGAATAAATAGTTTTCCTTAAATCATTTTCGTTTTGGAGTTTTTTTTTTTTTTTACTCCCGGGTAGCCTGAAAGTTTTTACTGCTGCTTTTTTATTCTAAAGCTAGAAAGGTAAACCAAGATCAGAAATACAAGAAAGGCGAAGGGAAAGGAAAGGAAAGGGGTGAAAAACAGAGTGAAAAAAGTAAAAAGAGTTGGAGGGAAAAAGAGAGGGCATTCGGGAGGAGCGGTGCTGCCTCAGGTCCTTCCCCGCCCTGGGGCGAAGGAGCCGTTTGATGCCCGGGAGGGACTGCAGCTCCCGTGGCGGGGGACGGAGCCGTGGCTGTCAGCCCGAGACTACAACTCCCGGCAGGCCCTGCTGCCGGCGCGGCGTGTGACGCAACGGCCGACGCGGCACGTGAGTGGCTGGCGTGCCAGGCGGCCGCGCGGGGCTGTGCGCGGGCAGCTGCCGGTGCCTCTCCCGCGCGGGACGGCGACGCTGGAGGGGCGAAGCCTCCGTCTGGCCGCCCGCACGGAGCTGAGCGGCGCGGAAGGAGCGTCCGCCCGGTTCCTCGGCCTCACTCGGCGGTGCCGGGGGCGCTGCCGCCCGCCGATGGCGGAGGGCGAGGCGGTGCTTTGCTGCCGCGGGCCGGGAGCTGCAGGAGCCGCCCCGGGCGAGCGGCGCCGGGCGCTCCCGCGGTCCCGCTGGGGCGGCTGCCCTCGGGCTGGCGGAGGCGCAGGAGGAGCCCCCGAGCTGCAGCCGTCTCCCTCGGGCTGCTGCCGGTGCTGCGGGCGGAGGCGGCTCCGCCGCGTGTTGGGCGTTGCGAGCCGAGAGCGCTGCGATATCGCCGCAATGACGGGGCCGCTGCCTGCGTTAGTGCTCGGGGCTCTTTCTGCCGCGGAAACGGGTGGAGCGGCGCTGAGCGGTAAACCCAGAGATGGCCGGGAGAATGCCCAGCGCAGGCAGCAGGCGGGCTGTATCCTTCGGATGGCACAGGTGCGATCTGCAAAGTCACCCCCCCTTCCGCCCCTGCCCTCCCGAGCCCCAGGGAAAATGCTTTCCAGCATTGTCGAGCTTGTGAAAGACAAAACTTGTGATTTGACACTAGCATCCAGAAAAGGTTTCTGTCTAGATCAGCAAATGCCTAAATTGTTCTTGGTTCCATCCCATGACCGGTTTTAGGCAGTGACTTTATACTGCTTTTAGGATTTTCTTGTACAATGGTGAGAAAATAGGCAGGTCTGATAGTGGTTGCACTTTTTTTCTACTTCACGTTCCATGAGATTCTTTGATCCAAGCACTTGTTTTAAAATTCCACTGTAGGCGTTTATGGTTCACTTTATTTTTCTTTGCAGCACCCGTGACTTTTTTTTTTCTCTAAATCGGGAGAAAATATAGCTGAGTAAAATTACCTTGGTTTTCTTCCTTCTTTTTTAACTGAATTGTTTTTATTAAAAATCCTGCTTGAATATGTAGAAAAAGTGGGGATGTCCTGTAATATATTCTAGCTTTTCTTGTTTACAGGGTACTCAGAAAATACGTCTCCCTTAGAGTCCCACAGAAACGTTCTCAGTGCAATCTCTATCGAGGTATGTATTTACAAGTAAGTGATCCCTTTAGATATTTGCCTGTGTACCTTTTCCTGTAATTCAGAGCTTGCGTTCTGTGGGTTTTATGATAAACCTATAAAACATGTAAGAATGGTTTTGCAAGTCTTAATCGTTGAAGGCAGCAATAAGTGGATTTAGAGCCTGTTCTTGACCAGACAAAGGGAAAAAGTGTGACTTTGATGCTGAACTTGTCATTTTTCTTTTGACTTGTCTTGAATGATTTAGGAATAGAGAGAACTAGAAAAAGAGAGAAATAGAATTGGTTATTGAGCACTCCTCAAATGCTCACCATGATTCAGTGTAGAGCCAAAGGGAAGGGTGATGGAACAGAGCTCTGTGCTTTAGAAGGAAATAAATTTAAACCTGACCTCCACACAGAGTCTCACTAACTTCTGTTGCCTGAAAGGTAGCAAGAGCAAATACATAGAATATTTCTCCCTGTTTGTAGATATACTTTTCATTCAAAATTATGCTGATGGGGATATGCTTTTATGTATCTAGTGACCTTTACAGATTTCTTCCCCGAGTTTTTTGAGTTCATAGAATCATGGAATAATTCAGGTTGGAAGGGGCTCTAAAGATCACCTCGTTCCAAGCCTGCTGCCGTGGGCAGGGACATGGTTCCATGGACCAGGTTGCTCTGAGCCTGATCCCAGAGCACCAATGGGCCTTCGAACACTTCCAGGGATGGGGCAGCCCCAGCATCTGTGAGCAACCTGTGCCAGCCAGGTGCCAGAGGAGGAAGAAAGCCCTTCCCACCTGGAGCAGAGGCTGCTGCAGCTTCGCGCAGCCTCGTGTCACCGAGTGTGTGAGACAGAAAGGCCCTTCCCGTGGAGGGAGAACAGCGCTGAAAGATCTTTTTTGGGAGAAGCGGAGCAATGGAACGCCAAAGCAGCCTTCAGTTCTTGCAGCAGAGTTGGGAACAACTTGAAGCAGCAGCAGAGCTGGCCTGGTGCCTGGCAGCTCTGCAGGCAGTGGAGATGGAGAAGCTGCAGTTATCTGTCTTCTTGGCTGAGTCTTTAAAAATGAGGCACTTTCCTGTAGTTCCTTTTCAAGCATTACGTGGCAGTTCCCCCTAGAAGTCCAAAGGCAGCTGTTTTCTTAGCAGGAGGAAGTCAGGAAGAGGCAAAGCAGGCAAAGACATCAGATAAGTCTGGATAAAAATCTTGTCTAACCTGTTTTTTCCCCCTCCTCCAAACAGCCAATTCTGAAGCACTGAGCAGAGATCTGCCCTCGGGAGGCAGAGCAGAGCCGATCTCTGAGAGCTGACACGGGAGCTCTGGTGAGGACAGCTGCTCCCCTGCCTCGGTGTGGGACCTGCTGAGCTGCCGTTCCTGTGGTGGGAGTGTTTCTCCTTTCATCCAGGCAAGCCAGAGACCTCCTAGGGAAGGAGCAGGTAAGGTTTAAGTGCCGAGATCTCCCCAGTAAGAAGTGACGTGACAAAAGGAAATGGCCTCAAGTTGCAGCAGGGAAGGCTTGGATTGGCTTTGAGGACCAATTTGTTCACTGAAAGGGTGGTCAGGTGTAGGAGCGGGCTGCCCAGGGCAGTCCCCATTGCTGGAGACATTTAAAGCATGGCAAGATGTGGTGTTTAGGGACCTGATTTGGGTGGGGGCTTGGCAGTGCTGGGGCAGCAGCTGGGCTCGATGGCCTTAGAAGGCTTTTGCAACCTAAAGGATGCAATGGTTCTGGAAAGCCTCGACCCCTCTGGCTCTGACACAGCACCTGGATGCTGAGGGAAGGAGGCTGGTCATAGACCCTGGAGGTCCCCGTCCCACAGGGAGGGAGAGGACAAGGCAGCGTCGCCTGCAGGGAGGGTCTCGTCCCCAGAGAGCAGCCGGTGACTCCGTCCCTGCCTGGGGCTCTGGGTGCACCCTCGGGGTGGACGCCTGCCCTCAGGTTTCCCTCTGGGCACCCGGGAAGGGAACCAGGTCCATGCGTGTGGCAGCTGCAGGGCCTGCAGGCTCTGGGGCTCTGCAGCTGAGTGCCTTGTCACAGGGTGGCAGGGACGTGACACTGCCCGGCCGCGCCACTGGCCTCGGATCCTTGCCGCTTTCCTCCTTCTCCCACATGGATGTACCAGCAGTCTTCTGTCTTCTCTTTAAAAGTGTCCTTGGGAGAGTTCAAAGAGAGGGTAATCAGTTATGTCAAAGCCGACATATTTTACCTGTTGGCACTCAAGAGAAAAGACAAAAACCTGCTTTGCATCCTTGTGCCTGCAAGTCATTGTGACCCAGGGAAGTGAGGAAGGGGCTGGCCGAGGCCACTGAGGCTCTGAGATGGAGGTGAGTTTGCATTCCAGTTTATTGGAACAGAGGCTCATCAGAAGTTTCCTCGGCTGTCCAAGGCACAGAGCCCTGGAGCCGAGTGAGCCTGAGCTGCTGCATGCTTGCTGTGAGCTTTGGGGTGAGCGTGCATCATTGCAGGCCTGGCATGGATTGAAATGCGCTGAGGAAAGCAGAGGGAGGGAGGGAAATGCTCTGTTAACATGTGCCAATTCTTCTGTCAGACTCATCACGGCAGGACGGCGTGAAGACTGAAAGTGTAAGAAGATGTGGAGGGAAACAGAGAATCTGACAGGAGCAGCGAACGCACGAGTGCACGAATTTTGCTTTTTTGCTTGGGTTTAAACTCAGGAGTTGAAAGGAATTTGGGAGTGAGAAGGGACATTTTAGAAGGAGAAGAAGAAAAAGAAGAAGTTGTTGTTACAGTCCTTGCAAATCTTTTGTTCTAGCTAATAAAAGAAGTTAGTTTAAAAAACAAAAATAAAAAAATGTAGTGTTTTTTTTTTACTTCACTGTTATATTCATTGGTGGTATATGGTGTGTTGTTTTATTCTTGCTATTATTAACTCTGTGTAAATTGTTTTTTGAGTGAAGCTGACTTTCTGGATGGGTTGGTTTGTATTTGAGGCAGGATTAATTTCAATAGGATTCTTTCATAAATTTCTGATGGATATTACTGGGATTTTGGTTTTGTTTACTGTATGCATAAACATAGAGCTTTGGTAGGGCCAGCTGGGCTGCTGGAGTTTTGGGTGTGAATTTATTAGATGGCTTTTGTTAAATGCAGTTTTTAATTTTTGAAATGTTTCTCAATGTAGTGGTGGTAAGGTGGTTTTTAAGAATTCATTGTACTGTTTTCTGTTGTTTGTAGTTGGTGTCTGATAAGGGATGTGGTGTGACTTCTTGAACGCTATGGTTTTGGTGTTCCTAAGTTCTGATTTCTTTCTGGTCCGATAGTTTTTTTAAATTTTATTTTTTGGGACAGGGGCATTTATATGGTGGGTTTTTATAGGCAATACGTTTTTAATTTGGGTAGTGATAATTTTTAGTATTTTAATAGTTTAGGTTTTTTATTTTCATAGGTTTAATTATTCTTTTTAATTTTTTCAAATAACTTTGATAGATTATAGGTTATTATTTGTGCATGAGCATAAAGGTAGAGCTTTGGGGACTTTTTTTAGTAATGTTTAGGGTCAGTTGTACAGTTTTGAGTCTAGTGAGTTGGTTTGATTTAGTTTTTAATGGGTGTTTGTTTTTATTAGCAGTTGTGTCATTTTCAAGGTGTATTTGGGGTTTTTGAGATATTGGTTTAGGAGGAAGTTTATGATGAGCATGTGCGGAGGTTTTGGGCTACTTTATAGTGGGATTTAATATTTATTTACAGTTAGGTTTATTTGAGTTTTTATTAGAGTTCAGTGTTGTGGGATGTTTGTTCCGTTAGTAATAGCAATAGGTTTTGTTTTGATGTGCTGCGATGGGACGAGCGTGTGCTGCGTGCCGGTGCTGACGAAGGTACAGTATTGTTGTGGTTCTGGTGTGTCGGGTTAATGAGCTGATATGATTTAATATAGAGATGAAAATAGAAATAAATATAAATTTAAAAATAAATATAAAATTAGAGTGGTAGACATAAATATAGATAACAGATACATATATAAAACTATAATATATGGTATATACTTGTAACATATTATCAGATAGATAAATGATAGTGTATTATATATATATACACAAAGATACGTAAATCGAGATTGTAAAGATAGAAATATTTACATATAGTTAAAATAAATTGGGGGGTTTTATTAGGTTATAGGCTGGGGTTTTTAAATAAATGATAGAAATAAAATATAAATTCAGATATACAAATATATAGAAATACAAATACCTATAAATGTTTAATTTAAATAAATATAAGTACAAAAATATAATAGAGAAAATATATATCTATTATTATATTAGAAGGTATTCTCTCTAATATATATAATATCTATGAATAATATAAATAAAAATATCCATATAAATTTCATTATAATTTTCAAAAATAAATTTACTTCCTGCATTTTAAATCTGGTTCCAATAAAGGGGTGTCCTTGGTTTTTATTTGGTTAGAGGCAGGAGTTTTATTTTAAATAATATAAGTAATATAGAAATGTGGATCTTAAGATGGAAATATATAATAAATATATAAAGAGAAATTGCTAAACTATGACTATAAATCTAAATATAAATATATGTAAGAAATATGAAGAGTTGTAGTATAGAATATAAATAACATTATACGGCAATATAAATTACAAATGGGAATATAAATATAAAAATATGTAAATATAGTTTAAAAGAAAGGGACTGTTTTGGCTTTTATTTAAGTAGAGGCAGGGGTTTTATTTTGAATATTATAAGTGTTCCAGAAGTAAAAATCTTGACGCAGAAATATTTAATCAATATAAAAAATATGAATGAAAATATGTAAAAAATATAAATACCTACTGGCATCGGATGTAATATAGAATATAAATTTATTTATAAATTGACATTGGTAAAGATAAATGTATAAGTGAGCAAAATACATTAATATACATTATAAATACAAATATGAATATAAAAATTGAACATTAGGATAAAATCTATTTAAATATTGTTTAAAACAAAGGGTTGGGGGTTTTTTATTCGTATTGTGTTAGAGGCAGGGTTTTTATTTTAAATAATATGAATGTAGATATTATATATTTCGAAATACTGAGATATACAATCAAGATATAAATATATATATAAACACAAAATATAAAGAAATACAAATAATAGGAAGAGATGTAATGAAGAATACAAATAACAGTATACATAAGTATACAATTTAAATGTAAATGTGAATATGAACCTGAAAAACAGAATTTTAAAAAATATTTAATACAGTTTTGAAGAAAGGGGTTCCTTTTGACTTTAATGTGGATGGAGGCAAAGGTTTTATTTTAAATAATCCAAGTGTTACAGAAGTAAAAATCGTAAGAGAAATATATACTTATTATGTGAAAATATTTATAAAAATATACAAATAAATTTAAGTTTTAGGGATATATGCAATATGGAATAGAAATGTTTTTATAAAAAGAAATGCATAAATGGACAGTGTACATCAATATACATTGTAAATAGAAATGTGAATATTGATATGAAAAAATATTTTAAAAAATATTGCAATATTTTTTAAAAGAAATTGGTGGTTTTTTTTTTTTTTTTGGTGTTGTGTTTTGTTTGGTTTTGTTTTATCGTATTAGATTAGAGGCAGAAGGTTTTTTTTCCTCTTGCCGGTTGTTTTGGGGCATTTATTTCGGAGCAGTTTTCGGCGGGGGTCGCCCCTGTTCTTTTTTGCCGCCTTCGCTGCCCGCAGCCCCGAGGCGCGCTGCGCCCCCGGCTGGGGCGGGCGGCAGTGCTGCCGCCTTGTGGGCAGAGCGCGGTACTGCACCCCTGCACCGAGAGGCCGCCACCTTGGGAGTGGCGCGTCGCCGATGTCGCGGACTTTTGGTTGACCTTCTCAAAACGGCGGCGAAAAGGGCGGGGAAGTGGAGGACCGGGTGGGTGTAACTGGACTGCCTGCACGGAATACCGACGCCATGGCGGCCCCGACGGATTTTTCTTGGCGTTTCATGCGTACCCGAGACATACTGTGGGCTCAGCGGCGCCGCGGGCGGGCGTATTTTGGCGGGTTTGTGACAGGCATCTGGGTTAAACGCCTCGCTGTGCCGGGGTCCTCTCACGTCCGCCTTCCCGCCCTGAGGGAGCCGAGCCGGGCCGAATTCTTCCGAAGAGCCGAAGAGCCGAGGGTGGCCGGAAAGAGCCGAGTTTCACCGAAGAGCCAAGTGTGTCCGGAAAGAGCCGAGTTTCACCGAAGAGCTGAGTGTAGCCGAAAACAGCCGACTTGAACCGAAGAGCCCAGTGCGGCCGAAAATAGCCGAGTTTACACCAAGAGCCCATGATAGCCGACTGGAACCGATAGCCCAGTGTAGCCGACACTGGCCGCATTTAGACAATGTGCCGAATAGGACCGAGTTTAGCCCAACCCTGCCGAGTTCAGCCGAAGAGCCGAACTGAAACGAGTTTAGACCAAGAGCCGAACCAAGCCGAATTCAGCCGAGTTTCGTTAAACAGAACCGAACGACGCCGCAGCGCTCTCGCTGCAGTGCTCCGGGGCAGACGGCAAGAGGCGATGTGCCTGCAGTGCGCCGCGACAGACGGCAGGGGGCGCTGTATAAAGTAAGTATCAAATATCAACTATCTATAAGAAGGAATAAAAGCTCTATGTCGCGTGCAGCAGTAGAACATTTCAGGCTCCCAGGGAATAAATAGTTTTCCTTAAATCATTTTCGTTTTGGAGTTTTTTTTTTTTTTACTCCCGGGTAGCCTGAAAGTTTTTACTGCTGCTTTTTTATTCTAAAGCTAGAAAGGTAAACCAAGATCAGAAATACAAGAAAGGCGAAGGGAAAGGAAAGGAAAGGGGTGAAAAACAGAGTGAAAAAAGTAAAAAGAGTTGGAGGGAAAAAGAGAGGGCATTCGGGAGGAGCGGTGCTGCCTCAGGTCCTTCCCCGCCCTGGGGCGAAGGAGCCGTTTGATGCCCGGGAGGGACTGCAGCTCCCGTGGCGGGGGACGGAGCCGTGGCTGTCAGCCCGAGACTACAACTCCCGGCAGGCCCTGCTGCCGGCGCGGCGTGTGACGCAACGGCCGCCGCGGCACGTGAGTGGCTGGCGTGCCAGGCGGCCGCGCGGGGTCGTGCGCGGGGCTGTGCGCGGGCAGCTGCCGGCGCCTCTCCCGCGCGGGACGGCGACGCTGGAGGGGCGAAGCCTCCGTCTGGCCGCCCGCACGGAGCTGAGCGGCGCGGAAGGAGCGTCCGCCCGGTTCCTCGGCCTCACTCGGCGGTGCCGGGGGCGGGGGCGCTGCCGCCCGCCGATGGCGGAGGGCGAGGCGGTGCTTTGCTGCCGCGGGCCGGGAGCTGCAGGAGCCGCCCCGGGCGAGCGGCGCCGGGTGCTCCCGCGGTCCCGGTGGGGCGGCTGCCCTCGGGCTGGCGGAGGCGCAGGAGGAGCCCCCGAGCTGCAGCCGTCTGCCTCGGGCTGCTGCCGGTGCTGCGGGCGGAGGCGGCTCCGCCGCGTGTTGGGCGTTGCGAGCCGAGAGCGCTGCGATATCGCCGCAATGACGGGGCTGCTGCCTGCGTTAGTGCTCGGGGCTCTTTCTGCCGCGGAAACGGGTGGAGCGGCGCTGAGCGGTAAACCCAGAGATGGCCGGGAGAATGCCCAGCGCAGGGAGCAGGCGGGCTGTATCCTTCGGATGGCACAGGTGCGATCTGCAAAGTCACCCCCCCTTCCGCCCCTGCCCTCCCGAGCCCCAGGGAAAATGCTTTCCAGCATTGTCGAGCTTGTGAAAGACAAAACTTGTGATTTGACACTAGCATCCAGAAAAGGTTTCTGTCTAGATCAGCAAATGCCTAAATTGTTCTTGGTTCCATCCCATGACCGGTTTTAGGCAGTGACTTTTTACTGCTTTTAGGATTTTCTTGTACAATGGTGAGAAAATAGGCAGGTCTGATAGTGGTTGCACTTTTTTTCTACTTCACGTTCCATGAGATTCTTTGATCCAAGCACTTGTTTTAAAATTCCACTGTAGGCGTTTATGGTTCACTTTATTTTTCTTTGCAGCACCCGTGACTTTTTTTTTTCTCTAAATCGGGAGAAAATATAGCTGAGTAAAATTACCTTGGTTTTCTTCCTTCTTTTTTAACTGAATTGTTTTTATTAAAAATCCTGCTTGAATATGTAGAAAAAGTGGGGATGTCCTGTAATATATTCTAGCTTTTCTTGTTTACAGGGTACTCAGAAAATACGTCTCCCTTAGAGTCCCACAGAAACGTTCTCAGTGCAATCTCTATCGAGGTATGTATTTACAAGTAAGTGATCCCTTTAGATATTTGCCTGTGTACCTTTTCCTGTAATTCAGAGCTTGTGTTCTGTGGGTTTTATGATAAACCTATAAAACATGTAAGAATGGTTTTGCAAGTCTTAATCGTTGAAGGCAGCAATAAGTGGATTTAGAGCCTGTTCTTGACCAGACAAAGGGAAAAAGTGTGACTTTGATGCTGAACTTGTCATTTTTCTTTTGACTTGTCTTGAATGATTTAGGAATAGAGAGAACTAGAAAAAGAGAGAAATAGAATTGGTTATTGAGCACTCCTCAAATGCTCACCATGATTCAGTGTAGAGCCAAAGGGAAGGGTGATGGAACAGAGCTCTGTGCTTTAGAAGGAAATAAATTTAAACCTGACCTCCACACAGAGTCTCACTAACTTCTGTTGCCTGAAAGGTAGCAAGAGCAAATACATAGAATATTTCTCCCTGTTTGTAGATATACTTTTCATTCAAAATTATGCTGATGGGGATATGCTTTTATGTATCTAGTGACCTTTACAGATTTCTTCCCCGAGTTTTTTGAGTTCATAGAATCATGGAATAATTCAGGTTGGAAGGGGCTCTAAAGATCACCTCGTTCCAAGCCTGCTGCCGTGGGCAGGGACATGGTTCCATGGACCAGGTTGCTCTGAGCCTGATCCCAGAGCACCAATGGGCCTTCGAACACTTCCAGGGATGGGGCAGCCCCAGCATCTGTGAGCAACCTGTGCCAGCCAGGTGCCAGAGGAGGAAGAAAGCCCTTCCCACCTGGAGCAGAGGCTGCTGCAGCTTCGCGCAGCCTCGTGTCACCGAGTGTGTGAGACAGAAAGGCCCTTCCCGTGGAGGGAGAACAGCGCTGAAAGATCTTTTTTGGGAGAAGCGGAGCAATGGAACGCCAAAGCAGCCTTCAGTTCTTGCAGCAGAGTTGGGAACAACTTGAAGCAGCAGCAGAGCTGGCCTGGTGCCTGGCAGCTCTGCAGGCAGTGGAGATGGAGAAGCTGCAGTTATCTGTCTTCTTGGCTGAGTCTTTAAAAATGAGGCACTTTCCTGTAGTTCCTTTTCAAGCATTACGTGGCAGTTCCCCCTAGAAGTCCAAAGGCAGCTGTTTTCTTAGCAGGAGGAAGTCAGGAAGAGGCAAAGCAGGCAAAGACATCAGATAAGTCTGGATAAAAATCTTGTCTAACCTGTTTTTTCCCCCTCCTCCAAACAGCCAATTCTGAAGCACTGAGCAGAGATCTGCCCTCGGGAGGCAGAGCAGAGCCGATCTCTGAGAGCTGACACGGGAGCTCTGGTGAGGACAGCTGCTCCCCTGCCTCGGTGTGGGACCTGCTGAGCTGCCGTTCCTGTGGTGGGAGTGTTTCTCCTTTCATCCAGGCAAGCCAGAGACCTCCTAGGGAAGGAGCAGGTAAGGTTTAAGTGCCGAGATCTCCCCAGTAAGAAGTGACGTGACAAAAGGAAATGGCCTCAAGTTGCAGCAGGGAAGGCTTGGATTGGCTTTGAGGACCAATTTGTTCACTGAAAGGGTGGTCAGGTGTAGGAGCGGGCTGCCCAGGGCAGTCCCCATTGCTGGAGACATTTAAAGCATGGCAAGATGTGGTGTTTAGGGACCTGATTTGGGTGGGGGCTTGGCAGTGCTGGGGCAGCAGCTGGGCTCGATGGCCTTAGAAGGCTTTTGCAACCTAAAGGATGCAATGGTTCTGGAAAGCCTCGACCCCTCTGGCTCTGACACAGCACCTGGATGCTGAGGGAAGGAGGCTGGTCATAGACCCTGGAGGTCCCCGTCCCACAGGGAGGGAGAGGACAAGGCAGCGTCGCCTGCAGGGAGGGTCTCGTCCCCAGAGAGCAGCCGGTGACTCCGTCCCTGCCTGGGGCTCTGGGTGCACCCTCGGGGTGGACGCCTGCCCTCAGGTTTCCCTCTGGGCACCCGGGAAGGGAACCAGGTCCATGCGTGTGGCAGCTGCAGGGCCTGCAGGCTCTGGGGCTCTGCAGCTGAGTGCCTTGTCACAGGGTGGCAGGGACGTGACACTGCCCGGCCGCGCCACTGGCCTCGGATCCTTGCTGCTTTCCTCCTTCTCCCACATGGATGTACCAGCAGTCTTCTGTCTTCTCTTTAAAAGTGTCCTTGGGAGAGTTCAAAGAGAGGGTAATCAGTTATGTCAAAGCCGACATATTTTACCTGTTGGCACTCAAGAGAAAAGACAAAAACCTGCTTTGCATCCTTGTGCCTGCAAGTCATTGTGACCCAGGGAAGTGAGGAAGGGGCTGGCCGAGGCCACTGAGGCTCTGAGATGGAGGTGAGTTTGCATTCCAGTTTATTGGAACGGAGGCTCATCAGAAGTTTCCTTGGCTATCCAAGGCACAGAGCCCTGGAGCCGAGTGAGCCTGAGCTGCTGCATGCTTGCTGTGAGCTTTTGGGTGAGCGTGCATCATTGCAGGCCTGGCATGGATTGAAATGCGCTGAGGAAAGCAGAGGGAGGGAGGGAAATGCTCTGTTAACATGTGCCAATTCTTCTGTCAGACTCATCACGGCAGGACGGCGTGAAGACTGAAAGTGTAAGAAGATGTGGAGGGAAACAGAGAATCTGACAGGAGCAGCGAACGCAGGAGTGCACGAATTTTGCTTTTTGCTTGGATGTAAACTCAGGAGTTGAAAGGAATTTGGGAGTGAGAAGGGACATTTTAGAAGGAGAAGAAGAAAAAGAAGTTGTTGTTGTTACAGTCCTGGCAAAATCTTTTGTTCTAGCTAATAAAAGAAGTTAGTTTAAAAAACAAAAAGAAAAAAATGTAGTGCTTGTTTTTTCCTTCACTGTTATATTCATTGGTGGTATATGGTGTGTTGTTTTATTTCTTGGTATTATTAACTCTGTGTAAATTGTTTTTTGAGTGAAGCTGACTTTCTGGATGGGTTGGTTTGTATTTGAGGCAGGATTAATTTCAATAGGATTCTTTCATAGATTTCTGATGGGTATTACTGGGATTTTGGTTTTGTTTACTGTATGCATAAACATAGAGCTTTGGTAGGGCCAGCTGGGCTGCTGGAGTTTTGGGTGTGAATTTATTAGATGGCTTTTGTTAAATGCAGTTTTTAATTTTTGAAATGTTTCTCAATGTAGTGGTGGTAAGGTGGTTTTTAAGAATTCATTGTACTGTTTTCTGTTGTTTGTAGTTGGTGTCTGATAAGGGATGTGGTGTGACTTCTTGAACGCTATGGTTTTGGTGTTCCTAAGTTCTGATTTCTTTCTGGTCCGATAGTTTTTTTAAATTTTATTTTTTGGGACAGGGGCATTTATATGGTGGGTTTTTATAGGCAATACGTTTTTAATTTGGGTAGTGATAATTTTTAGTATTTTAATAGTTTAGGTTTTTTATTTTCATAGGTTTAATTATTCTTTTTAATTTTTTCAAATAACTTTGATAGATTATAGGTTATTATTTGTGCATGAGCATAAAGGTAGAGCTTTGGGGACTTTTTTTAGTAATGTTTAGGGTCAGTTGTACAGTTTTGAGTCTAGTGAGTTGGTTTGATTTAGTTTTTAATGGGTGTTTGTTTTTATTAGCAGTTGTGTCATTTTCAAGGTGTATTTGGGGTTTTTGAGATATTGGTTTAGGAGGAAGTTTATGATGAGCATGTGCGGAGGTTTTGGGCTACTTTATAGTGGGATTTAATATTTATTTACAGTTAGGTTTATTTGAGTTTTTATTAGAGTTCAGTGTTGTGGGATGTTTGTTCCGTTAGTAATAGCAATAGGTTTTGTTTTGATGTGCTGCGATGGGACGAGCGTGTGCTGCGTGCCGGTGCTGACGAAGGTACAGTATTGTTGTGGTTCTGGTGTGTCGGGTTAATGAGCTGATATGATTTAATATAGAGATGAAAATAGAAATAAATATAAATTTAAAAATAAATATAAAATTAGAGTGGTAGACATAAATATAGATAACAGATACATATATAAAACTATAATATATGGTATATACTTGTAACATATTATCAGATAGATAAATGATAGTGTATTATATATATATACACAAAGATACGTAAATAGAGATTGTAAAGATAGAAATATTTACATATAGTTAAAATAAATTGGGGGGTTTTATTAGGTTATAGGCTGGGGTTTTTAAATAAATGATAGAAATAAAATATAAATTCAGATATACAAATATATAGAAATACAAATACCTATAAATGTTTAATTTAAATAAATATAAGTACAAAAATATAATAGAGAAAATATATATCTATTATTATATTAGAAGGTATTCTCTCTAATATATATAATATCTATGAATAATATAAATAAAAATATCCATATAAATTTCATTATAATTTTCAAAAATAAATTTACTTCCTGCATTTTAAATCTGGTTCCAATAAAGGGGTGTCCTTGGTTTTTATTTGGTTAGAGGCAGGAGTTTTATTTTAAATAATATAAGTAATATAGAAATGTGGATCTTAAGATGGAAATATATAATAAATATATAAAGAGAAATTGCTAAACTATGACTATAAATCTAAATATAAATATATGTAAGAAATATGAAGAGTTGTAGTATAGAATATAAATAACATTATACGGCAATATAAATTACAAATGGGAATATAAATATAAAAATATGTAAATATAGTTTAAAAGAAAGGGACTGTTTTGGCTTTTATTTAAGTAGAGGCAGGGGTTTTATTTTGAATATTATAAGTGTTCCAGAAGTAAAAATCTTGACGCAGAAATATTTAATCAATATAAAAAATATGAATGAAAATATGTAAAAAATATAAATACCTACTGGCATCGGATGTAATATAGAATATAAATTTATTTATAAATTGACATTGGTAAAGATAAATGTATAAGTGAGCAAAATACATTAATATACATTATAAATACAAATATGAATATAAAAATTGAACATTAGGATAAAATCTATTTAAATATTGTTTAAAACAAAGGGTTGGGGGTTTTTTATTCGTATTGTGTTAGAGGCAGGGTTTTTATTTTAAATAATATGAATGTAGATATTATATATTTCGAAATACTGAGATATACAATCAAGATATAAATATATATATAAACACAAAATATAAAGAAATACAAATAATAGGAAGAGATGTAATGAAGAATACAAATAACAGTATACATAAGTATACAATTTAAATGTAAATGTGAATATGAACCTGAAAAACAGAATTTTAAAAAATATTTAATACAGTTTTGAAGAAAGGGGTTCCTTTTGACTTTAATGTGGATGGAGGCAAAGGTTTTATTTTAAATAATCCAAGTGTTACAGAAGTAAAAATCGTAAGAGAAATATATACTTATTATGTGAAAATATTTATAAAAATATACAAATAAATTTAAGTTTTAGGGATATATGCAATATGGAATAGAAATGTTTTTATAAAAAGAAATGTATAAATGGACAGTGTACATCAATATACATTGTAAATAGAAATGTGAATATTAATATGAAAAAATATTTTTAAAATATTTAAATATTTTTTTAAAAGAAATTGATGTTTTGGGGTTTTTTTTGTGTTGTGTTTTGGTTTTTTTTTGTTTTGTTTTATCCTATTAGATTAGAGGCAGAAGGTTTTTTTTCCTCTTCCCGGTTGTTTTGGGGCATTTATTTCAGAGCAGTTTTCGGAGGGGATCGCCCCTGTTCTTTTTTGCCGCCTTCCCTGCCCGCAGCCCCGAGGCGCGCTGCGCCCCCGGCTGGGGCGGGCGGCAGTGCTGCCGCCTTGTGGGCAGAGCGCGGTACTGCAGCCCTGCACGGCGAGGCCGCCACCTTGGGAGTGGCGCGTCGTCGATGTCGCGGACTTTTGACCTTCTCAACAGGGCGGCGAGAAGGGCGGGGAAGTGGAGGACCGGGGTGGGTGTAACTGGACTGCCTGCACGGAATACCGACCCCGGCGCGGCCTCGGTGGTATTTTCTGTGCCGTTTGAAGTGTATCCGACACATGCTGTGGTCTCAGCGGCGCCGCGGGCGGGCGTATTTTGGCAGGTTTGTGACAGGCATCTGGGTTAAACGCCCCTTTGTGCCGGGGTCCTCTCATGGCCGCCTTCCTGAGGGAGCCGAGCCGGGCCGAATTCTTCCGAAGAGCCGAAGAGCCGAGTGTGGCCGGAACCAGCCGAGTTTCCCCGAAGAGCCGAGTGTGGCCGAAAAAAGCCGACTTGATACGAAGAGCTGAGTGTAGCCGAAAATAGCCGAGTTGAGCCGAAGAGCCACCTGTGGCCGAAAATAGCCGACTTGAGACGAAGAGCCGAGTGTACCGAAAATAGCCGACTTGAGACGAAGAGCTGAGTGTAGCCGAAAATAGCCGAGTTGAGACGTAGAGCCGATGATAGCCGAGTGTAGCCGACATTGGCCGCGTTTAGACCAAGAGCCGAATATGACCGAGTTTAGCCCAACCGTGCCGAGTTCGGCCGAAGAGCCGGAAAAGCCGGATTTAGACGAAAAGCCGAACCGAAACGATTTTAGACCTAATCCGAACCAAGGCTAATTTAGACGAGTTTAATTAAACAGAACCGAACGACGCCGCAGCACTCTTCCTGCAGTGCGCCGGTGCAGACGGCAGGGAGCGCTGTATAAAGAAAATATAAAATATCAACTATCTATAAGAAGGAATAAAAGCTCTATGTCATGTGCAGCAGTAGAAGATTTCAGGCTCCCAGGGAATAAATAGTTTTCTTTCAATCATTATAGTTTTGGGGTTTTTTTACTCCCTGGTAGCCTGAAAGTTACTACTGCTGCTTTTTTATTCTAAAGCTAGAAAGGAAAATCAACGTCAGAAATACAAGAAAAGGAAAGGGAAAGGGAAAGAAAAAAAAAAGGAAAAAAAATAGGAAAAAAAATAAGGAAAGGAAAGGAAAGAAAGCAGGAGAGCACAAAGGAAGGGAAGGGAAGGGAAGGGAAAGGGCTGAAAAACAGGGAGAAAAAAGAAAAAAGAGTTGGAGGGAAAAAGAGAGGGCATTCGGGAGGAGCGATGCTGCCTCAGGTCCTTCCCCGCCCAGGGGCGAAGGAGCCGTTTGATGCCCGGGAGGGACTGAAGCTCCCGGTGGCGGGGGACGGAGCCGTGGCTGTCAGCACGAGACTACAACTCCCGGCAGGCCCTGCTGCCGGCGCGGCGTGTGACGCAACGGCTGACGCGGCACATTAGTGGCTGCCAGCCCGAGACTACAACTCCCGGAAGGCTCTGCTGCCGGCGCGGCGTGTGACGCAACGGCTGGCGCGGCACATGAGTGGCTGCCAGCCCGAGACTACAACTCCCGGCAGGCTCTGCTGCCGGCGCGGCGTGTGACGCAACGGCCGACGCGGCCCGGCATTTTTCTCTAAATCGGCAGTAAATACAGCTGAGTAAAATTGCCTTGGTTTTCTTCCTTCTTTTTTAACTGAATTGTTTTTAATTAAAAATCCTATTTGAATTTGCAGAAAAAGTGGGGATGTCCTGTAATATATCGTAGCTTTTCTCGTTTACAGGGTACTCAGAAAATATGTCTCCCTTAGAGTCCCACAGAAAGGTTCTCAGTGCGATCTCTATCAAGGTATGTGTTTACAAATAAGTGATCCCTTTAGATATTTGCCTGTCTACCTTTTCCTGTAATTCAGAGCTTGCGTTCTGTGGGTTTTATGATAAACCTGTAAAACATGTAAAAATGGTTTTGCAAGTCTGAATCGTTGAAGGCATCAATAAGTGGACTTAGAGCCTGTTCTTGAGTAGACAAAGGGAAAAAGTGTGACTTTGATGCTGAACTTGTCATTTTTCATTTGACTTGTCTGGAATGATTTAGGAATAGAGAGAACTAGCAAAAGAGAGAAATAGAATTGGTTATTGAGCACTTCTCAAATGCTCACCATGATTCAGTGTAGAGCCAAAGGGAAGGGCGATGGAACAGAGCTCTGTGCTTTAGAAGGAAATAAATTTAAACCCGACCTCCACACAGAGTCTCACTAATTTCTGTTATTTCAAAATACAAAATACGTTTCGGAAGTGTTGGAAGTTAGTATTTTGGGAAAGAAATGGCAGTTCCACAGAACATTCCATTGAACAGAGGCTCTCGCAACGATTCATGTTGTAACTGCTGTCACTGCAATCAGTTGGTGGTTCAGCCTTGAAATGTGCACTTGCCCTTCTATAAAGCACTGTTTTGTTTGCCTTTCAGTGCTATGAGTCTTGATAAATTGGAGAAGAGCCCAAGAGAAACTTTTCCTGCTGAACTACAAAAGGTAGGAATTGACTTTTTTTGTTTGGTTCTTTTTCTTTATTATTTTCTGCAAATAAAAGTAAATTAGTATAGGTACTACTGGTTTGTTTCTTCCAGTAGCAGATTATAATAATAGTAGTAGTAATAGTAATAATAATAGTAGAAATAATAATAATAGTAATGTAATACTACTTGAACTGTCTTTATCCATTGAACATTTGGCCATTTCAAATCAAAACTTCTAAACACAAATCAAACCATCATCCTTGTAGAATCTTTCACAGCAGTGGGCTGAAGATCCTGGTTTTGTTGACAGGATTTATTGGTTCTGGAAGAACAAGAGGGAAGTAGAAGCCTAACTACTTCTAGCTCACAGACCCGTCCGGTGAACACAACTTTGTATTTTGCTGGGCTTGTGATGACTTTGAAATCAATTGGTCATTACAGTAAAAAAAATTAATGTTTTTTTGAACGTGACAGCAGAAATAACTTTAGGCACCAACTTAATAATAATAGATCACCAATTTAAGTTAAAAACTCAAGCTATATTATCAAAATTTAAAGGTAAATTATTATGTATTAGGTGATCGTATAAAGTGTATGTTCTAATGTGTAATGCAAAGATACATACATACCTGAAAGTCCTTAGAGGAAACAAATTTTTATGTCTGCTGTCTGACTGTTTATCATACAATATTTGGTTTTATTTTCCAGGGATCGGTGAATTTTAACTTTGGAGTCCTCTATGCTAAGGATGCTCAGCCTACAGGTGATGAAATGTTCAGTAATGGTGAGTTTTTCACCTTCTCTTTAATTGCTATGCTGATCTGAAGAAGAAAAAAACAAAAGCAAGAGAAAAAAAAAGGATGGTTTATTATTTTTTACGCTGTTATGTTTGTTTCCTCAGTATTTGCTGCAGCTGTGCTTACCCAAGCTTTGTGTTCCTTCTGTCCCACTGGGAGTTGCCCAATTTGGTTGCATCTGGTGAAATTCACCCTGAGACCTTACAGAACTAGCTCAAACTACGTGAGAGCCATTTGCAGTTCTCTCCGGACACCTGGAGAATGGATGACGTTTCTGAGGATGTGGCAGGAGTGCTTCTATCAAAACTCAGTCTGTGAAATTTCTGGGGAAAACCCTTCTGTGTCCTGAAGGGTTCAAACTCTGGTGAGGATCCAGTTATCAGGTGCTCACCTGGATGGTTCCAGCTTCCAAAGTGAACACTTTTACTCTTGCCCTGTAGTTTATATCTATTGTACTTTTGTTATTTTGCAAGATTTTTTGTCTTTGCAAAATATTGTGCATTTCACTCTTTGGAACCTCTCAGATGGTTCTTTGGTGCAGCACCACCCCATGGGACACTTGGCTGCCGTCCTGAAGGGGTTGGTCGCTAGAATTGTAAATCCTGGAGAGTTTGTAAGTCTTCTGTCCCCAGGGAGGTATCATGCTTTGTTTCCTTTTGTTCTGTTGGTTAGGCGCCGCTTCTCATTGCAAGTATGAATTTCAAACTACCCTGTTCTTTTTTTAACTGTTTTCCTGGTTCTCTCCGTACGGCAGGGAAAGACTCTCGTGTCCTTGTCGTCAGGCTCGGTGCTGTCCAAAAAGAAACGGAGACTAAAAAAAACATAAGAAGCAAAATATGACTGCAGGGAAAACAAGCTGGAGAGAACAGAAGGTGATATTGTTATCCTTACCCTGTATTAGAAACATCCACTGTGCTTTGATGCTGGCAGCTGCCAGGGGCTTGGTAGCTCTTTGTAGGCAGGTGTAGGTGTTCACTTGTAGGTTTTTTCTCTGGACGAGTCAATTCAAACTTTGCTAAGCTTATATTTGCAGATTACTCTCTAGCACAGTCCAGCATGACATTTTTGAATGTTGTAAAAATACCATGTTACTTGGAAATTGCTAATGAAGAGAAGCTTTAGGGGAAAATAAGATTTCAGGGTCGGAAGATGTGAGAAGAATTTTGTGGGGATGTTGGACTGAAATAAAGCACGCTTGAAGCTGGACTGGCACGCTGGCAGGTCCCCTATTAAACAGTAGTGCTGAGATTAGCCTGGGGGTTGCCCATTGTTTCTGTAGAAATCAATGTTTCCTGGTCTTCAGAGGTAAGCTGCTTTGAAAAGCTGGAAGGTGCAGCATACTGACAATCCCCGTGCTTTGGATTAAAAGTAGATTTCAGAAGGGTCCTAGGCTTTTGTCTTTTCCTAGAAGTCGATGTAATCCTATTGAGGAGTTTTTAATTCTGTGCTGCCATGTCATCCATCAGAGCCCCGTTGTACTAATCATCATACAGGTACAAAACAAAAAATCAGACCCTGTCCCAACCACTTAGAGCCCAGAACACGATTTCCTCAGTCTGCCATTTGTGTGCCATCGGTACTCACCACGGAAGTGAGCTGGGGATTGTTGCAGCTGTTGGGAACAAACTGCTTCTCGTCACACAGAAATGGAATTGGGACGATGCCTCAGTCAGCCCCTCTCTGCCATCGTCTCCTGAATCTGCAGCAGAGCAGTTCCAGTCCATCCCGGCACATGTAATCCAGTTCCTGATGATCTGAACACACGGAGCAGCGCTCAGCTGCTGTGGGGGGCTCAGGGAAGGCAGAGTGTGCATTGTCATCTTCCTGAACCTACAGACAAATCCAAGTGAGAAGCCACAGGGTGGAAATCAGTCGCATGTATGCTAAATAAAACTTGCAGGTTTTTTTAAGAATTGTTTCTGCTTGTTCTTTGTTGTGCTTCTGTGCTTAGAAAACCTCCCTTTAAAATCAGTTCAGTTCATCAGTTGAACCTTTGTTTGCAGACCCTCACTGAGCAGAATTTGTTGCAGACTCAGTGCACACTGTGCTGGCCTCCCGGGAGTGTGAGGAGCTCATGTGTGCTACTTTTTGCTTTAGGACGCTCTAAGGTATTTATTCCTTTTGGGATACATGATGAGAATTCCCAAGAGAGGTAGTTGTAAGGTATGACATCCGGAAAAAGCCTGTGTGGTTGGAATGTTGTTGCTGTCAAAAGGTAATTTTTTCTTAGCCAGTAGTTAGTTTTTTGCTTTTTTCTTGTGGTATCAGTATGTTATTGTTTAAAAAATTGCTTCAAAATAACTTCAGTGGTCAGCCACCAGTACCTTGTTCAGATTTGCCTATTTGCTTGTAGCTAAAATGTTCACATTTTGTTTATCCTTCTATTTAAGAAACTGCTGCCCAGCCAACTAATAACTGAATATCTATCTGTCTGGGACACGGGGAGAGGATTTAGGTAATGTCTTTGTTTCCAGAAAAAAGTTCCAGTGTAGTTTCCAAACAGAGGAAAAGGGGGTGAAAACTCGGGGCTCTGATGCCATTGGGGGCACCCCAAGGTCCCCAGGAGAGGGAGCCCCACTGGGGTGCAGGAGCAGGTGTGTTCTCATGTAATATAGAACAAATTATGAACATAAATATGAAAATTATAAATATAAAAATATTTTTTAAATACTTCAAGTGGGTTTTTTTATTTGTCAATAGGCAGGGTTTAGATTGTAAAAATTACAAGTACGAATAATATAAAGGTAGAAATCTAAGTATAGGAATATATCATAAATAAATACAGATATATATATGTATAAAGTTTAAAAACAAAATAGTTGTAGCAGTAGATATGGATATGATACATAATATAAATAATAATTTAAATGCATTTCTAGAATTTTATATATATTATAGGTAATTAATAATACACTGCATCAAAAGAAACTATAAATATAAATGTGAATGTTATTATACTAAGTGTAAAAACATTTCAATACAGTTTGAAAGAAGGTGGTTTTTTGTATTTATTTGGTTAGAGATGGGGGTTTTATTTTGAATAAAAGAAGTATTATAGAAATATAAATCTAAATATAGAAATATACAGTGAATATAGAAAGATATGTGTAAAAACACGAGCGAACGACGCCTCCTTTGGCCGAATGGAACGAGCTCAGCCGCACCAAGGCGAGACCGGCCGAACCTGACGGCCTCGAGCGAACCGAGGCCAGGCTTGCGAGGCTGCCTGAACGGAGCCGAGCTCAGCCGAACCGAGCCCGCTGCTCTCGTGCGCGCTAATTAGCGCGAGTGCGGTCACAGCCTAATGAGCTCCTGTGCCACCCCGCGCTCCCGATCGTGTCCGTGCGATGGCCGGGCCGCCCGCGGGACGCGGCAGCAGGGGAGCCCCGAGCCAGGCGAGTTTAACGTGAGGCGGCGCCGCTTGCCCGCCCTCAGGGAGCCCCGAGCCGAGCCGAGCGGCGCCGAACGCACTGAGCGGCTCCGAGTTCGGTCGTAGCGAGCCGAGCGGCGCCGAGCGCACTGAGCGGCTCCGAGTTCGGCCGAAGCGAGCCGAGCGGCGCCGAGCGCACTGAGCGGCTCCGAGTTCGGCCGAAGCGAGCCGAGCGGCGCCGAGCGCACTGAGCGGCTCCGAGTTCGGCCGAAGCGAGCCGAGCGGCGCCGAGCGCACTGAGCGGCTCCGAGTTCGGCCGAAGCGAGCCGAGCCGCGCCGAGCGCACTGAGCGGCTCCGAGTTCGGCCGAAGCGAGCCGAGCCGCGCCGAGCGCACTGAGCGGCTCCGAGCTCGGCCGAAGCGAGCCGAGCCGCGCCGAGCGCACTGAGCGGCTCCGAGTTCGGCCGAAGCGAGCCGAGCCGCGCCGAAGAGGCGAGTCCAGCCGAATGCAGCCGACAATAGCCGAGTTTAGCCGTTTACAGCCGAATTTAGCCGAGCAGCTGTGAGCCTTGCACGCTTGAGGTGAGCGTGCATCATTGCCGGCTTGGGATTGAGTGAAATGCACTAAGGAAAGCAGCTTTGGGGAGGGAGGCAGGGAAATCCTCTCTTAACGTTTACCAGTTCTTCCGTCAAACTGCAGGACAGCGTGAAGACTGAAAGTGTAAGAAGCTGTGGAGGGAAACAGAGAATTTGACAGGAGCATCGAACGCACAAGTGCACGAATTTTGCTTTTTGCTGGGATGTAAACTCAGAAGTTGTAAGGAATTTGGGAAGGAGAAGGGACATTTCAGAAGGAAAAGAAGTTGTTGTTACAGTCCTGGCAAAAGCTTTTGTTCTAGCTAATAAAAGAAGTTCGTTTAAATTAAAAAAAAAAAAAAAAAAGTGTTTTTTTTTTCTTCACTATTATATTCATTGGTGGTATATGGTGTGTTGTTTTATTTCTTGGTATTATTAACTCTGTGTAAATTGTTTTTTGAGTGAAGCTAACTTTGGATGGGTTGGTTTGTATTTGAGGTAGGATTAATTTCAATAGGTTTCTTTCATAGATTTCTGATGGGTATTACTGGGATTTTGGTTTTGTTTAATGTATGCATAAACATAGAGATTTGGTAGGGTAGGGCCAGCTGGGCTGCTGGAGTTTTGGGTGTGAATTTATTAGATGGCTGTTGTTAAACACAGAATAATTATGTAAGGTAACAGCAAATTACCCAATTACCTAATTTATCTAGCTATGTACCCTTACCTCAAAGTTTTATATCTTGCCAGTTTTCTGTTCTTCTGCTCCAAGTAGTTGTTGCAAAAAAGAAAGCATGTTATTTTTCTGAAGAGTTTTCTTCTATAACAAGCCCTTTACTGCCCTTGAATCTGAGTGAGAGGAGCCAAACAGCTGCAGCTGCTCTGAGGGCTAATATACCCGGTGGGATTCGCCCCCTCCCTTTTCCTGGGTGCCATGGGAACGAGAGGCGGGCACCATCAGGGGTATATTAACCCCAGCCTTGGCTGAGGGGCTTCATTCCCTCTCTGGGATGTACTGGGGTAAGAGCTCTCCTCTCATTTCAGTGAAGAGGCTCTTTCAGCTCATCTCAGCTTGTTTCCAGCTGGTGTTTTTGGGCATCTAAAGCTCAAAGGCTTGGAAGATACTGTGAGGACAACAGTGTGGAATACAGGGAACATTTAAGTTTCAGATTTTGGGTTTGGTGTTTAGGAGTGGTAAGGTGCTTTTGTAATATTTGGTTTTGCTGTGGTGTTTTTTTGGTTGGAATTTTTGGTTGTTTTGATTTTCTTTTTGGGGTTTTTGGTTGGTTTTTGTTGGATTTTTTGTTTTTTTGGTGGTTTCTGTGGTGTTTTTGCTTTTGTGGGGATTTAGGTGTTTTTGGGTTTTTTTGTTTGTTTTTTCTTTTTTTTTTTGATTGTTTTTTGCTTTTTGTTTTGTTGTGTTGTGGTTTTTTTGTTTGGTTTTTTGTTTTTTGTTCTTTTTTTTTTTAAATTGAGGAGTGCAACTCCGTGAAATTCCAAGCTGTGTCAAGCACCACAAATTTTCAGCAGATGAATCATGTCACAAGAGGGATCTGCCCAGTGTCCAAGATGATGTTTGAGATTGAGGCTTCAGGTGAGTTGAGGGTTGTGATTTGGAGAAGGAGGGTGAGCAGGTATCCAGTTAGGAGTTATTGGAGGGGGGGGGAGGTTTGAAGGCAGCAGGGTGAGAAAGGGTGTTTATTTGTTTGACGGCCCCCCCCAAGGTTTTCAGAAGCATAGCAGAGGCATTCCCATGTCTTACAGCACACAAGGTCATCCCCTGCACTCACAGGAATGCTATTTAACTTTGCCTTTCTCTAACCCAGGTGCCACTCCTAATAAAGGCCACATCCTTGGAATCAGGATGAAGCTGGAGCCTGAAGGAGCCAGGCACACTCAGGAAAGGGCAAGTAGCTGATTTGGTGGGATTTGGCCCACGTAACTCTGGACTCATACTTTGGTTTTGGTTTTCTTTATTGTAGCTGACAGAGAGGCTCACAGGCCATCACGGGGCCCTCTAAGGCAGACTCATTTCAGGTGCAACGTGGATTCCCATCACTGTTCATCCAAAAGATAAGTCGGGGGACAAGGCTTGGAGTTGGGAGAGTAGCGGGTTGGGAGTTCTTGGGGCAGATGTAAAAATTAGCAGAGGGAAAAGCAATCTTCTCCAAGGGCCTCTTAGGACAGCTAAAGGGAGAGGCTCTACTTTTGATGGCAGCTTTCAGGCAGGCAGTGCAGAACAGCTCTGGTCTGTGTCGTGTTGTCCGGTGTGCTGTGTTCCCTAGTGTGTCTTTGGGGTCCCTTTTGCCCTCTCCCCTCGATTCCCTCACCGCAAGCATGATGTGTCGTGTTTAATGTCCCCCTGTTTGTCACGTTCTGTGTCACGGGTGTCTGCACACATTTGTGCTGGAGCTGTTCTGCCCTGCCGCATGGCCTGCTGCAATAGGAGAAGCCTGGGGAGTTGAAATTTGTAATGTGGGCTGTACTTGGGCTCTAGATGCTGTTCCTAGGTTGGCATAAGGTGTTTGCAGCCTGTGAGTTATCCTGGTGGTGTTTGACATATGTTCTAACTTTCTTTCAGGTGCAGATGCATTGCATCCATGGCAGAGGGTCAGGGTTAGGAGGTGGCAGGCCTTCTTAGGAGCACGGTGAGTAGCAGACTGGTGGGGTTTTGGCCAATGTGGTGCCAGGATCAGGCACTGATATTTGCTTTTCTTTACTACAGTGGTCTGAGAGACACCAGCGTGGTGCCAGCAGGACCTTCCCAGCTGACGAGGTGGCCTTTCTTTGCACCTGACACAGACTGGCATCCCCTGATGTCTGAGAGATAAGTAGAGGGCCATGAGCCACAGAGGGTATGAAAGCAGGATGCTGGTTTGGGAATTACTGGGAGGGGGTTTTGATTCAGCTTTGGAGGTGGGGGGTGTCCATGAAGTGGCCCCTTAGGCCCCATAAACGCCAAGTCTCACTTTTGATGACAGTGCTGACGTGTGCAGCAGGGCAGAGCAGTCCCGGTGTGTATTGTGTCACTTGTCTATTGTGCATTATGTGTTGTTTTTGTATCTCCTGTCTTTTGCCTTTGCATTTGAGAGGCCTGTTAGAAACCCTGGCATCCTTCTTAGTATCTGTGATCTCTGCATTCCTTGGCCTGGCACCCAGGCCCTAGATGTGATTCTGATACCTGTCTGAGCTCCCCAGTCAAAAGTTCTCTCTGTAGAAGCATCCAGTCAGATATCTTGTCAGGTCTTGTTCTGAGCTGTATGGAACAGCTGTGCCCCACCTGGATCCATTATGGCGGGTTAGGACTTGAAAGAATGTGAGGTTAGGGAGAGGATTCTGACTGTAGGGTTCTTGGGCATCCATCTTTGCATTCTTGGAATAAATCATTCAGTTAGCATCTTCTTCCTCCAGGGTTCTCTGAGCCTCATCAGCTCGCCATCAGCTTCAACTCTTCTTCTTTTGCATTCTCTCAGTCCTTGCAGCCATTTTCCTTGCTAAGAGATTTCTGTTCCTGTTGTGTCCCCATTGTTTGTCATGTCCTGTCTGTCCTGTGTCACGGGTGTCTGCACACATTTGTGCCGCAGCTGCTCTGCCCTGCTGCATAGCCTGGTGCGATAGGAGAGGGCCCGGGGACTTGGAATTTGTAATGTGGGGTGTAGTTGGACTCTGGATGGGATTTGTAGATGGACATAGGATATCTGGAGCTCTTCAGTTCTCCTGCAACAGTGTGACTGTTGTCCTAAATTTTTTTTCAGCTTCAGATGGATTAAATCTGTGCCAGAGGTCCCCATCCCAGGTGCAGGGATTCCCCCTAAGCAGGTGAGGCCCCATTTGTCTCTGCAGCAGAAGTGTATGTGGTGACCCCATTACAGCACTGTTCTTTGCCTTTCTTTTTAGGAAATGAATCTGGATACCAGCATTCAAGGTGAGCAGTGGAGAGAAGTATTCTTATTTCTCAGCTCTCAATTTCTGGTGCAGCTCTAAGTTTCCATTCTTGTTTTTGCACTTTAGGCAATCCGCTCTGAGCATGCCTAGCCCCTGTCACCACCCGGTCGATGCACTGGGTTTTCTGCACCTGTCAGCCCTGTGGGTGCATTACAGTGGTGGTGCATCTGGTGATGAAGCCCTGAATTTCCTATTTAAAGGTGCCATCCGGGTGGCCTTCGGCAATTGCCAAGGAGTTGCGGTGAGTCAGGGCAGCAGGGAGGAGGAGTGAGGGTCCACTCAGGTTTCAGCCATGGGAAATCACTTCATCTTCTCTTAACCCAGGTACCCCCTGTGACAACGGCCTCGGTCTCTGAGCATGCCCAAAGCGTGCGGGCCGACCAGCCGGGCATTCCTAGGAGCAGGGTGAACAGCAGACTTGTGGGGTTTTGGGCAATGGGCTGCCACGATCAGGCACTGATGTTTGGTTTTCTTTAATACAGCTGTCTGAGAGACACCAGCCCGGTGGCAGCAGGACCTTCCCAGCTGACGAGGTGGCCTTTCTTTGCACCTGATAGGGACCAGCATCCTCAGATATTTGAGAGACAAGTATAGGGCTAAGACCCACAGAGGGGATGAAAGTGGGGTGCTGGGTTGGGAATTACTGAGAGGCATTTTTGATTCAGCTTTGGAGGTGGGGGGTGTCCATGAAGTGGCCCCTTAGGCCCCATAAAAGCAAAGTCTCACTTTTGATGACAGTGCTGAGGTGTGCAGCAGGGCAGAGCAGTCCCGCTGTGTATTGCGTCACTTGTCTATTGTGCATTATGTGTTGTTTGTGTATCTCATGTCTTTTACCTTAGGACTTTGAGGGGCCTGTCAGAAACCCTGGCATCCTTCTTAGTATCTGTGATCTCTGCATTCCTTGGCCTGGCACCCAAGCCATAGAACTTTTGACTCGGGAGCTCAGGCAAGCATCAGACTCTCTTCTCTCTTTGGAAGCATCCAGTCAGATGTCTTTTCAGGTCTTGTTCTGAGCTGTACTGACAGCTGTTCCTCACCTGGAACCACTATGGTGGATTAGGACTTGTAAGAATGTGAGTGCAGGTAGCGGCTTCTGACCATAGGATTCCTAGGCATCGATCTTTGCTGTTCTTGGAACAAATCATTCAGTTTAGCATCTTCTTCCTCCAGGGTTCTCTGAGCCTCATCAGCTCACCATCAGTCTCAGCTCACTCATCTTCTTTTGCATTCTCTCAGTCCTCGCAGCCATTTTCCTTGCCTAGAGGTTTCTGTTCCTGTTGTGTCCCCATTGTCTGTCACGTCCTGTCCTGTGTCACGGGTGTCTGCACACATTTGTGCCAGAGCTGCTCTGCCCTGCCGCATAGCCTGGTGCAATAGGAGAAGTCCCGGGGACTTGGAATTTGTAATGTGGAGTGTAGTTGGACTCTAGAAGGGATTTGTAGATGGACACAGGATATCTGGAGCTCTTCAGTTCTCCTGCAACAGTGTGACTGTTGTCCTAAATTTTTTTTCAGCTTCAGATGGATTAAATCTGTGCCAGAAGTCCCCATTCCGGGTGAGGTATCCCCCCAAGCAGGTGAGGCCCCATTTGTCGCTGCAGCAGAAGTGTATGTGGTGACCCCATTACAGCTTTGTTCTTTGTCTTTCTTTTTAGGAAGTAACTCTGGATACCAGCAGTCAGGGTCAGCAATGGAGAAAAGTAGCTGTTATTGCTCAGCTCTCAAGCACAACAAATTTTCAACAGATTCGTCATTTCACAAGAGGCGTCTGCCCAGTGTGAATGATGATGTTTTAGATTGAGGCTTCAGGTGAGTTGAGCTTCAGGTGAGCTGAGGGTTGTGACTAGGAGAGTGAGGGTGAGCAGGTATCCAGTTAGGAGTTATTGTGTGTTGGGTGGGGTTTGAAGGCAGCAGGGTGATAAAGGGTGTTTATTTGGGGACACCCCCCCTACAAGGCTTCTCAGAAGCCTAGCAGAGGCATTCCCATGTCTTACAGCACACAAGGTCATCACTGCACTCACAGGAATGCCATTTAACTTTGCCTTTCTCTAACCCAGGTGCCACTCCTAATAAAGGCTACAGCCTTGGAATCAGGATGAAGCTGGAGCCTGAAGGAGCCAGGCACACTCAGGAAAGGGCAAGTAGCTGACTTGCTGGAATTTGGCCCACATAAGTCTGAACTCACACTTTGGTTTTGGTTTTCTTCATTGTAGCTGACTGGGAGGCTAACAGGCCATCATGGGGCCCTCTGTGGCCAACTCATTTCAGGTGCAACGTGGATTCCCATCATTCATCATCCAAAAGATAAGTCGGGGGCCATGGCCTGGAGATGGGAGAGTAGCGGGTTGGGAGTTCTTGGGGCAGATGTAAAAATCAGCAGAGGGAAAAGCAATCTTCTCCAAGGGCCTCTTAGGACAGCTAAAGTGAGAGGCTCTACTTTTGATGGCAGCTTTCAGGCGGGCAGTGCAGAACAGCTCTGGTCTGGGTCATGTTGTCCGGTGTGCCGTGTTCCCTAGTGTGTCTTTGGGGTCCCTTTTGCCTTCTCCCCTCGATTCCCTCACCGCAAGCATGATGTGTCGTGTTTAATGTCCCCCTGTTTGTCACGTTCTGTGTCACGGGTGTGTGCACACATTTGTGCCGGAGCTGTTCTGCCCTGCCGCATGGCCTGCTGCAATAGGAGAAGCCTGGGGAGTTGAAATTTGTAATGTGGGCTGTACTTGGGCTCTAGATGATATTGCTAGATTGACATAGGGTGTTTGCAGCTTGTGAGTTACCGTGGAGGTGTTTGACATATGTTCTAACTTTCTTTCAGGTGCAGATGCATTGCATCCATGGCAGAGGGTCAGGGTTAGGAGGTGCTGGGCATTCCTCGGAGCACAGTGAGTAGCAGACTGGTGGGGTTTTTTCCGATGTTGTGCCAAGATCAGGCACTGATTTTTGCTTTTCTTTACTACAGCGGTCTGAGAGACACCAGCCCGGTGGCAGCAGGACCTTCCCACGTGACGAGGTGGCCTTTCTTTGCACCTGAGACCGGCATCCCCTGATATCTGAGAGATAAGCAGAGGGCTGCAACCCACAGAGGGGATGAACGTGGGGTGCTGGGTCAGGACTCCCTGAGGTGGGAGGTTGATTTGGCTCTGGCAATGAGGGTAGCCAAGATGTTGCCCCTTACGCCCCATAAAAGCAAAGTCTCCCTTTTGATCACAGTGCTGAGGTGCGCAGCGGGGCAGAGAAGTCCCGGTGTGTCTCCTGTCACTTGTCTTTTGTGTATTGTGTGTTGTCTGGATATCTCATGTCTCTTATCTTAGCCCTGTGAGGGGCCTCTCAGAAACCTTTCCTAGCATCCGTGATCTCAGCGTTCCTCGCCCTGGCACCCATGCCATAGAACTTTTGACTGGGGAGCTCACACAGGCATCAGAAATGCATCTCTCTTTAGAAGCGTCCTGTCAGATGTCTTGTCAGGTCTTGTTCTGAGCTGTACGGACAGCCATGCTACGCAATGATCCATTATAGCAGACTAGGACTTGTAAGGATGTGAGGTTAGGGAGAGGAATATGACTGTAGGATTCTTGGGCATCCATCTTTGCAGTTTTTGGAATAAATCATTCAGTTAGCATCTTCTTCCTCCAGGGTTCTCTGAGCCTCATCAGCTCGCCATCAGCTTCAACTCTTCTTCTTTTGCATTCTCTCAGTCCTTGCAGCCATTTTCCTTGCTAAGAGATTTCTGTTCCTGTTGTCTCCCCAGTGTTTGTCACGTCTTGTCTGTCCTGTGTCACGGGTGTCTGCACACATTTGTGCTGGAGCTGCTGCTCTGCCCTGCTGCATAGCCTGGTGCAATAGGAGAAGTCCCAGGGACTTGGAATTTGTAATGTGGGGTGTAGTTGGATTCTAGATGGGATTTGTAGATGGACACAGGATACCTGGAGCCCATAAGTTATGCTGCAGCCCTTTGACTTTCATCCTAACTTTCTTTTAGTTGCAGAAGGATAAATCCAGGGCAGAGAGCCCCCCATCCCGGGTGAGGTGATTCCCCTGTGAAGGTCAGTCACTGTTTGTCTCTGCAGAGGAAGCATAAATTGTGGCTGCTGCAGCTCTGCTCTTTGTCTTTATTTTTCAGGAAGTCAAGGCGGAGAGCAGCTGTCAAGGCTGAGTGGGCAAGGTGAGCATTGAGTAGGGTACCGAAGCAGTTGTTATTGCTGAGGTCTCAGTTTCTGGTGCAGCTCTAAGTATGTATTATTCCTCTTTTTATTTTAGATGGACTGCTTGCCATCTATCCTAGCCCAGCATGCCCATGCCAGGTGGGTTCAAGCTTAAGGTATCAGTGTGGCATACTTGTCAGGGTTGGGAGGTTGTGTTTTCACAGTATCTCAGCATGCTTTTCAGCTTTGTGTCTTTGCAGGTGCTGTCACTGCCCTAGGCATGCCGGGGAAGAGAGGAGGGCAGGTGACTCGGGGTTTAGGCAGGCTGATTCCTAGATGAGCGTTATGCAGCAGCATGCTAAGTGTGTACATTTTCTTTTTGCAGGTATCTTCCGGGCGGCCTCTGGAGTCAAATCAAGACTTGAGGTGAGCTGGGGCAGGGGTGCGGAGGAGTCCTGGGGATTACTGTTTTTGAGGGCAATTATCACCTTTTCTGTTTTGCCTTAGGTACCCTGGGGAGGCTTGTAGCCACAGCTTGGAAGCGGCAGCACCGAAGCACACACATTGAGAACATCTCAACGTCCACGTCCGACCGAGGATGGATTTTGTCCGCTCGTCTTCCAAAAGCTAAGTGTCAGGGCCAGTGGTTGGGAGAAGGGGAAAAGCCTTTACTATCACAAGAGGCAATCTGGTGTCAGCTTAGCGGAGAGGTCTGTAGTGGGACGGGCTCCTTGGAAGTAAAGGGAGAGGGTTTCTCCTCAGCCTCACCAGAGCCTTTGCCGGGCAGGGCAGTCCCGACCCATCTCCACATTCTTGTGAACTTTGCGTCATCTGCCTTCCTCGACTTGATGTTGTCACGGCTCTTTCCCCTGCGGAGCTCGCCTTCAGGTCCGGAGCTGTAGCTGCAGTCACCTGGCAGTCCGCTTCCTTCTCTAGGCTTGCTGAGCCTCTCGAGCATCCTCCTAACTGCTTTGGCCCCAACTTCCTTTAATGAGTTACATTTCATCTTCACGTGCTGTTGTCATAGGGCTTCCTTTCCCTTGGCCTCATCGGCCTCTGGCTCGTCCTGTGCTAGGACTCTCGGGTCCCTAAAGGGAAAGTGCCAAGCAGTTGCAACTTGTCTCTGTGTTATGTCATCTGTGTCTATGTTATGCTGTCTGTGTTATGTAGTGTGTGTGCATTGTCTTCCACGGCATAGGCCTTTGTTGCATCTCGATGCTTTATCGGCTCTCTTCTGTGCCATATAGGCCGTGTTCTACTCACATTCCTTTCTGGATATCCCTTATTCCAGCATCTTTACATTTTTACTCTTTGAGACAGGAATGTCTCACAGGGACAAGATGTTCTTATCCATCTTCCTTCTCACTATCAGCTTTGGTAGTGCTTTTTTTTCCATTTTCTTGGACTTCTAGAGGGAGCATCTTACACCCTCCTCACGTGACTGCAGTAGTTCTATAGGTTCCATCTTCTCAAAGGGTACAGGGCTCAATAAGTAATCTTCCAGAGAGTTATCTTAAGTCGTGGTTTATATTGTATGTTCCTATGTTGGCTTATATTTTATGTACTTATACTGTATGTACCTGTGTTGGTTTATATTGTGTGTACCTATGTTGGCTTATACTGTATGTACTTACATTGCATGTACTTGTGTTGGTTTATATTGTGTGTACCTATGTTGGCTTATACTGTATGTACTTACATTGCATGTACTTGTGTTGGTTTATACTGTATGTACTTATACTGTATGTAAGTGCATCGCCTTATATTGTCTGTACTTACACTGTATGTAAGCATGTCGCCTTATATTGTGTGTACTCTATGTACACTTGCACTGTATGCGTCAGCTTATATTGTGTGTACTTACACTGTACCACTTATGATCGGAGCTGCCCTGCCCTGGCATGTAGTCACAGTTAGGTAGAACACTTATAACAACTTTACTGTTCATCTGTGTTTCGTGGGATTTTGGGTAGAAAATTTATCAGTCCAGAGTGGGGACAAGTCCTAGCTGTCAGCCACTGGTTGACCCTTCCTGTTGTCTCACAGGTCCCCGAGGCTGCTGATTTCCCCAGTATCTGCCATTTACCTCAAGGAGCGGCAGCCAGACGATGTGTCAAAGTACCTTCTTCAGCATCTCAGATAAGGGCCACAGTGAGCATGTAAGTGGAAGGAGTGTGTGTGAGAGCACGTGGCTGTGTCTGTCTGCTCGTCTCTGCGTGTGTGAGCGCATGCTGACTGGATTTAACCTTGTGTATAAGACTTTTGCTTTTCAGGTTTTGCAACTCATTGTTAAATTGAGAATAAAAAATCCCCAGCCGCCTTCTACCCTGGCTGGTTTTTTTTTTTTTTTTGGTCCCGGCCGAGTAAAAACCCAGAAAAATACCCCAAGATAGGCTAGAAAAGACCCAAAAAACCCAGTAAAAAAACCCAAGATGGGCAAGAAAAACCCAGAAAAAAAAGCAGAAAAAACCCCAAGATGGGCAACAAAGAAACCCCACAAAAACCCAGGAAAAAAACTTCAAGATGGGCAAGAAAAAAGCAAGAAAAAACCCAGAACAGTCCCAGGGAAAAAACCTCAAGAGGGGCAAGAGCAAACCCGGAAAAAAAAGCTAAAAAACCCCAAGTTGGGCAAGAAAAAACTCCAACATGGGCACGAAAAGCCAGGAAAAAAAAAAAAAAAAAACAAAACAAGATAGGCAAGAAAAAGACCCAGAAACAAAACCGAGATGGGCAAGAAAAAACCCAGAAAAAACCCCCAAAAAAAAATAACAGGAAAAAAAAAATGGAAAAACACTCAAGATGGGCAAGGAAAACCCAGAAAAAACCAACATGGGCGAGAACACCCAGAAAAAAAAAACGCAAGATGGGCAAGAAAAAACCCAGAAAGCACCCACAGAAAACCAAGAAAAAAACCTCAAGATGGGCAAGAAGAATCCCAGAAAAAAAACCCCAAGATGGACCAGAAAAAACCCAGAAAAAACCAAGAAAAAAAAAAATAGGGGAAAAAACCGGAAAAAAACCCCAAGATGGGCAAGGAAAAACCCAGAAAAAACCAAGAAAAAAACCCCAACATGGGCAAGAAAAACCCAGAAAAAAACCCAAGATGGGCAAGAAGAAACCCAGGAAACACCCACAGAAAACCAAGAAAAAAACCTGAAGATGGGCAAGAAGAATCCCAGAAAAAAAAAACCAAGATGGACCAGAAAAAACCCAGAAAAAACCAAGAAAAAAAAAAAAAACAGGGAAAAAATATGGAAAAAAACCCCAAGATGGGCAAGGAAAAACCCAGAAAAAACCAAGAAAAAAACCCAAGATGGGCAAGAAAAATCCTAGAAAACTAAGAAAAAAACCTCAGGATGGGCAAGAAGAATCCCAGAAAAAAAATCCCAAGACGGACCAGAAAAAACCCAGAAAAAAACAAGAAAAAAAAGAAAAGCAGGGAAAAAAAAACTGAAAAAAACCCCAAGATGGGCAAGAAAAAACCCAGGAAAAAACCAAGGAAAAACCCCCAGATGGGCAGGAAAAAAACCCCAAAAAAAAAAGAAACCCAAGATGGGCAAGGAGAAGATCCACAAAAAACCCACACAAATCACAGGAAAAACCCCCGAGATGGGCAAGAAAAAACTCAGAAAACACCCACAGAAAACCAAAGAAAAAAAGCCAAGATGGGCGAGAAAAATCCCAGGAAAAGAAACCAAGATGGACCAGAAAAAAACCAGAAAAAAACAAGAAAAAAAAAACCAGGAAATAAAACTGGAAAAAAACCCAAAGATGGGCAAGAAAAAAACCAGAAAAAAACACAGGACAAAACCTCAAGATGGACAACAATAAACCTGGAAAAAGCCCCCGAAGACTGGCAATAAAAAACCAGGAAACACTCCAAGATGGGGAAGAAAAAACTGTCGTAAAATCGGCCGTAAAGCGCGACTGTCGTAAAAGGTACCGTAAAGCGCGACTGTCGCAAAAGATGCCGTAAAGCGCGACTGTCGTAAAACCGGCCGTAAAGCGCGACTGTCGTAAAACCGGCCGTAAAGCGCGACTGTCGTAAAAGGTGCCGTAAAGTGCGACTGTCGTAAAAGGTGCCGTAAAGCGCGACTGTCGTAAAAGGTGCCGTAAAGCGCGACTGTCGTAAAAGGTGCCGTAAAGCGCGACTGTCGTAAACGGTGCCGTAAAGCGCGGCTGTCGTAAAAGGTGCCGTAAAGCGCGACTGTCGTAAACGGTGCCGTAAAGCGCGACTGTCGTAAAAGGTGCCGTAAAGCGCGGCTGTCGTAAAAGGTGCCGTAAAGCGCGGCTGTCGTAAAAGGTGCCGTAAAGCGCGGCTGTCGTAAAAGGTGCCGTAAAGCGCGGCTGTCGTAAAAGGTGCCGTAAAGCGCGGCTGTCGTAAAAGGTGCCGTAAAGCGCGACTGTCGTAAAACCGGCCGTAAAGCGCGACTGTCGTAAAAGGTGCCGTAAAGCGCGACTGTCGTAAAAGGTGCCGTAAAGCGCGGCTGTCGTAAAAGGTGCCGTAAAGCGCGACTGTCGTAAAAGGTGCCGTAAAGCGCGACTGTCGTAAAAGGTGCCGTAAAGCGCGGCTGTCGTAAAAGGTGCCGTAAAGCGCGACTGTCGTAAAAGGTGCCGTAAAGCGCGACTGTCGTACACGGTGCCGTAAAGCGCGGCTGTCGTAAAAGGTGCCGTAAAGCGCGGCTGTCGTAAAAGGTGTCGTAAAGCGCGACTGTCGTACACGGTGCCGTAAAGCGCGGCTGTCGTAAAAGGTGCCGTAAAGCGCGACTGTCGTAAAAGGTTTTAGCCGCGGTTCTAGGTACGTTCTAGGTAACGTTCTAGGTACAGTTCTAGGTGCGTTCTAGGTAACGTTCTAGGTACAGTTCTAGGTGCGTTCTAGGTTACGTTCTAGGTAACGTTCTAGGTAACGTTCTAGGTACGTTCTAGGTACAGTTCTAGGTGCGTTCTAGGTGACGTTCTAGGTACGTTCTAGGTACAGTTCTAGGTGCGTTCTAGGTAACGTTCTAGGTACGTTCTAGGTAACGTTCTAGGTAACGTTCTAGGTAATGTTCTAGGTGTGTTCTAGGTACAGTTCTAGGTGCGTTCTAGGTACACTTCTAGGTACGTTCTAGGTATAGTTCTGGGTACAGTTCTAGGTATGTTCCAGGTACCGTTCTAGGTACGTTCTTGATGAGTTCCAAATATAGTTCTATGTATGTTCTGTATATGTTCTAGATATGTATTAAGTATGGTTCTGGATACGGTTCTAGGTATGAGTCTATGTTATATATTATTATTCATAATATATAATACTTACAATATATAATTCTATATACTATATATAATACTATATATAAAGTATATATTCTCTTTACAAATATTAATTGGTTTCACTCCAAGTATGAATTGAATTTGGCTGCTCAGTCATGCAACAAGCCGGTCCTTCATCTGAATGGATGTACTTGCTTGAATGCTGGCCAGTGCCTGATGGCTGGAAGGCAAATGAAACTTTCCCTCACAAAACTGTGCAGTGGTATCATGGGTTGACTGGGAAAAAATAATGTATTTTCCTATGCCCGTTTAAGTTACTGATGATTATTTTCACATTCAGAATAGAAGCATATATTGTCAAAGCAAAATACCAGGTGAGAATTCTCTGAGGAAGAAGGAAAAGCCAGGCATTTTTATAATCCCTAAAAGTTTGTGTTTTGAAGAATCCAAACATAAACTTAACTCTTGAGCATTTATGTTTATACAATTCATTGTACTCACAGGAAACAACATTAGGAATTGATTACTGCTGGTATCACCCCCTTCATAGCTGTGTGGACTAAGTTGATTCCAGTCATGTACAGAACTTGTGGCATTTTACTTCTACAATTTTAATTGTTATCCCAACCTCAATTTGAACCTGAAATGTCACCAGACTATCCTTGTTAGGTTAAAATAGAAAATAAAATATTGGAGCCTTTTGACTTCAGTAGTCTAACTCTGCTGAGTTTTCAGGATCCATCTGTAAATTAGTTTGGCTTTTAGCTTCCACTGTCCATAACATGTTCACTGTTCATGATTTTAACTTCAGACAGGGAACTGATGTTCCGGCAAAAATGGGGGGTTTAACACATAGCTCTAGATATAGCTCTAGATATATAGAATTAGATATAATATATATTAATAATATATAAAATATATAATTATATATAATAATAGATATAATATGATATATATAGTATATATTCTATATAACATATATTTCTATGTATACTATATATTTCTATACATATTTTCAACTGCTTCTCAGATGAAAATGATTCAAGAACACTCATCTTTCCAGACCAGTGACAAAATTGGATTTTCAGCAGAACAAAACTCATGTGAGCTCTCAGGTGGGGAGCTCCTGAGTGCTGATTCCAGTGCTGCCTTCTGTCTAATCCCAGCCTGTGTTGGCAACCTGCCCTCCCATTTCAGCAGAAATTCAGAGAGGTGAGCTGGAATCACTGGGCACAGCACAGTGGCTGGAGCTCATCAGCCTGTTCCATACAGAAACCAGCTCTAGCGGAGTTATTCTGCTCCTGTGGTGTGCTCAGCTGGGCTGAGGTGAATCAGTCTGTTTGAATGGATTGCCTGGGAGCATCAGGCAGTAATAGTCTCAAAGTGCATTGTCACCATATCCTTACCTGCTCAAGGAAAATTCCCTGGAGCTTTGAGTGCTAAGAACATGGAGTGCATGGAGGAATGGTTTCCTTCAGGCTCTCTGGTTTCCCAATATATTTTTGGTGGCGACTGGTTCATGGAGAGGATGAGAAACAAGTATGATGTTCTGTAGAAGAAGGTTTATTAGTTCTGTTGGTCTCTGACTATATTTCTGTTATTAATCTGTTTTAGTTAGTAATTGGACAGGTCAACCTGTGCATAGGACTGGGAGTTGTTATAACTCCTCTAGGTGAGGCTATAGCATGTTTCTTCAATCCTTGGCATAGAGAGGAGTCAATACCATGTTATTTAATGGAGGCTGAAGAGTGTTTGTGCTCCTAAAATATTTGAGACAAGGAAGATCCTGTCCATAGTGATGTGATAAAGGACAGGGATCCTGCCCTTTCTGTCTGTCAGTGCTGACTCACATGTGTTTGTTATTTGCACCATACCACTGCCTGTGTAGCTCTTAAGACCCCCTTAGGCATCCAGACGCAGTCTGTATCTCAAACAGCCTAAAAATTCAATGATGGGATGAATTCTTTTGGAGACTATTTTTCTTTTATTAGGTTCCTATCTCAAGTGAACAAACTGCTTGATTTACAGCACTGTTGTTTGAGAGGTTCCCTTTTGTAGCTGAAGATTCGCGTAATTGCTACTTTGCAGCAAATAAAAAAAAATTCTCTGGTTCAAACTGCAATTTGACTATTTCTGCTGTGTAGAGCCCATTATCAGAGCCTTGATGAGGCACAGAACAGATTTGGATGAAAATGATGAGATTTGGATGAAATGGCCCTCCATCAGGGCAGGCTACAAAGATCCTCCTCTTTGAGGTATTGGCCCTTTTGATGCATAAAATGCATGAAAATTTGCTTGAAAAGTGCAAGATGATGAGTAAAAGAGAATTCACAGTAATTGTAGTGAAATGAAAAAAGAAAACAAGGCAAAAGCATTGGAAAGAATATGTTTAATTAATTGCATGTAATTACTTGATGTGGGTTTCAGTCAGGGAAAAAAGGAGAAAGGAACATGCTAAATAGCGCTGGTGTGGCAATTACTCTTTGATGATTTTCTCAAATGACTGAACTTTGTGTATTATTAAAAACAATAAAGATAAAGCAACAAAAAAAAAAAACAAAAAAAAAAAACCCAACCAGGAAAACCACACACACTACTTTATGTCGTAAGAACTTTGCTGTATCAGTCAAAATGCTCTGCCACGTCTTTCACCTCATGATTTTTGCATGTGTAGACAAAATGAACTTTGTTTCCTGGTAATGCTGTGTCAACATGCTAGGTGGGATGCAAGTTTAATAGTTTTAACTATCAGGGTGTGAGTAAAACATTGCCTGGGTTATCTGATAGCCTAAGCACTTTGAGATGGAGCTTCTCAGTTGAACAATTTTTTGACATGCCAGGTTTGCTGACAAACAAATCTGAACAAGTTGCAGTCTGGTGAAATAAAAATACAAGAGAAGCAGAAATAGAGGTCCAATAGAGGTGGGACAAGGTTCCTAGCACTAATTCAAATGGTTTTGTCTCTAAACAAGTAATCAGACTGTGGTGGTGTTTGAGGGTCCCCAGGACAAGGGAAGAAATGACATCTGATAATGCCTCATCTTCCCTGAGGAGGCTTCCAGTAAGGAAAGGACAAATGTGGGAGTCTGGGGCTTCCCTTCTGGGAAATTGAAAATCGAGGAAGAAAACTAGATAGGGACAAAGAAAACTGATGCTATCCTTCTGATAACAGAACTGAACTCATAAATGAATTTAGGACTGGTCCTCAGCATCTTTTAGGATTCTGTCAATGCACCTGTGACTGAGACTGGCAGCGATTGCTGTGCTGGGCAAGAAAACTGGAAGTGAATCCCAAAATGTTGAGGAACCAATCCAAGACTTTTTAACATGTGAATACAGGAGGTATTTCCCTTCTCTATCAGAATAGTTTCTTTGACTATACTTATTAGAGTTTTCCCAGGTACAAAAATACAACTTCATTTCAATGTGAAGGATTAGTCAAGGTCCAGCTGTATTTTGCTTGGAAAAAAATTCTGCCTGCTGTATCTGCACCAGAACAGGCTTATTGGTGGAATTCTCTTCTGCAGATGTGGCAATTTTTGGGGGGACTGTTTTTGGTCCTAATCTGGATTATTTCTTCTGGTTTTTGTGATAACTTTCACAGATAGGCAGGTAACTGGTAGTGCTCTCCCAGTCTAAGTAGGTTTCTAGGAAAATGGAGTAGTAATAAAAAAAGTAGGCATAGCAAGCTAAGGAAAGAAAATACCTGTGCTGCATCTTTGTAGCCTTTTTTTTATTTCACTCTGATGGAACACCACTCAGCTGAGTAGGGAAATATCGTCCAGTTCAGACTGTAATTAAGTAGAATCTGACTTATTTGGGGCTGAACACAAAAGTGAGGATAAATCAAGGAATTAACAAGACCAAGAGAACAGACTCTACTTTCCAAATCCCAGAGTGCCAGTGCTGGAAAGTTTATTGTAATGGAATTTCAAGCCAGGATTTCCAGGCTCAGGAGGTTTAGTTATTTTGGATGCATTTCAGATCAGCAGTGCCTGCTTGGCATGCTGTCTGCTCCTGTTGCAGCATTTAGTTTTGTGACAGGTTCTGTGTGAGAAACAAGAATGGCCCATATCAGCACACCTTGGCAGCTGTATTTCAGCTGTAGCATTTTCAAGGAGAAATTCCACAGCTGTTATTCCTTGTAACCCTGGGCCGGTGTCTTTGCTTGAAATGGTTGAAAAGGACGTGCAAACTGAAGGCTCTTCCCCATAGAAAGGTGTCAGCTCAGCTGCTCTCGCTCCCAACGGGTGCAGAGTTACAAACACAGAGGCCTGGGGCAGCAATGCCATCAGCTGGCAGTGCAGCAGTTATAATTTACCACAGGGGATGGAATGGGTTTTTTGTGAGGGTTATCTTAGCAAGGTGCTCGCTGGGGGACCCATCTGTTTCTGCTCATGTGCTTCCAAGGGTGACGTTTGCTAGCAGGGCCAAAAACCCCCAGGGAAACCGCATGTGAGCACAGTTCTCAGGCGTAACCCATTGTAACTGCATTTCCTCCTGTCTGTGATCTGCAGAACTCATCTGATAGGGAGTTTCTTTCCCAGTACTTTGGGTGAGTAGACTCACTCTAAATCCTGCTTCCTCTGTTTCTGCACTACGGTTCATCCAGCACTGAGTACTGTGGGAATGTGTAAAATCAGAGGGGTTTGGGAAAGCTGAAAGAGGCAGGCCTCAGAGACAGCAGAACTGTGATCAGAGCTGAGCAGCAGCCATGAGATTGGTCAGCAGAAAAACTATTTAAAGTGTGGAAAAGCAAGGACAAATAGAACAATGGTCTGTGTATTAACACTTGCCTAGAATAACTCCCTAAGCTACAGAAAGTTTATCTAGCAAGATATTAGGAAGTTCTAGGCTTAATACTGGAGCTCTGTGCACTGTGTTTAAGGCTCACAAGCAGGTATTGTATTTGAAATAAGCAAGCATGGTTTAACCAAAGGTACCTGTGCTTACAGTGGTTGGATAGAGCTACTGTCAATGTGCTTTTGCTTTGTGTGATTGGGCAAAAAACTGATAAAGTGAGTTGTGACATTGAGTTCTTGGTCTGCTGCCTGGGATGTGAGCTGGTGGCATCTTCCCATTGCCATAACCATGGAATGAGGCCGATGCTGGAAAATCAAACGGCTCAAGGCAGTTCCCAGCAGCCCTGCCCTGTTTGTGATTTGTGCACAGACCCCTGGCAGTGTCAAGTACTTGGCACAGAGCTATGGTGAGAGGCACTGTGAAACTCCTGATCTCCTGCCTTCCTGCTTCCTCCCCATTTCCCTGATCCCTGAAAACGTTTAGCCATGACAGCACTTCTCTTCACTTTAGCCATGACAGCACTGCACTTCATGTCCTAACAAGTGTTGGTTGCACAGAGGTAGTGCTGAAATTGTTGATGGTGCTGTTATTAGATGACCCCTGACACTCACCAACTAACTGAGAAACTGGAGACCATGAATTTCCCGTTTCTCCTGAAATCACTTTCTTTCAGAAACTGCTGCACAGTCTTCCACACAACGCATTACTTAAAGGCAGAGATGAGAATTCAGGGAGTGGGGTCTGACTTCCAGCTGAGGTAATTGTGCAAGGCTACTGCCAGGGAAGAAGCGAGGCAATCCTGACTGGATTGAAAGCTGCCTCACTGTGAGCAGCCTCTGAACCTGGAGAGAACATCTGAGTGCTTGTTAGGCTGCTGAGAGGTGGGTCTGACAGGTGCTCCTTGTGTGCATAAAGACACAGAAAGCACACAGTCCTGAGGAAGGGAAAGTTGGATGTTAATTGGCTCCGAGTGACTTCTGGTGCCAGGAATGCTCAGTATGGGATGATGCTGGGGATGTAAACGGCAGGAGAGAATTAATTGCATATTGTGAGTGAGGAAGGACTATGGTGCTCAGAAATGAGTTTAGCTCGTTTTATTGGTTTTCTGGTAATTTTTCTACTTTGGGTTAATTTTGTGGTAGTGATTACGCCTAAATATTTTTCCAAGTCTGAAATTAGTACTGTGGTTATCTGCTGAAAAAGTTCTTAGTCTCTTATCAGGTTGTTTTTGTATATATATTTGTATATATTTATTTAATTTAAATAAATACAAGTAAAAAAAATATATAATACAGAAAATATATATCTATTATTATATTAGAAGGTATTCTCTCTAATATATATAATATCTATGAATAAAATAAATAAAAATATCCATAAAAATATCATTATAATTTTGAAAAATAAATTTACTTCCTAAATTTTAAATCTGGTTCAAATAAAGGGGTGTCCTTGGTTTTTATTTGGTTAGAGGCAGGAGTTTTATTTTAAATAATATAAGTAATATAGAAATGTGGATCTTAAGATAAAATATATAATAAATATATAAAGAGAAATTGCTAAAGTAAGAATATAAATTTATATATAAATATATGTAAGTAATATGAAGACTTGTAGCATGGAATATAAATAACATTATACGGCAATATAAATTATAAATAGGAATATAAATATAAAAATATGTAAATACAGTTTAAAAGAAAGGGAATGTTTTGGCTTTTACTTAAGCAGAGGCAGGGGTTTTATTTTGAATATTATAAGTCTTCCAGAAGTAAAAATCTTGACGCAGAAATATTTAATCAAAAATAAAAAAATATGAATAAAAATATATAAAAAATATAAATAACTACTCGCATCAGATGTAATATAGAGTATAAATTTATTTATAAATTGACATTGGTAAAGATAAATGTATAAGTAAGCAATATACATTAATATACATTATAAATACAAATATGAATATAAAAATTGAACATTTGGATAAAATCTATTTAAATATTGTTTAAAACAAAGTGTTGAGGTTTTTTTTATTCTTATTGTGTTAGAGGCAGGGTTTTTATTTTAAATAATATGAATGTAGATATTATTGTCATATATTTCTAAATATTGAGATATACAATCAAGATATAAATATATATAAACACAAAATATAAATAAATACAAATAATAGGAAGAGATGTAATGAAGAATACAAATAACAGTATACATAAGTATACATCTTAAATGTAAATGTGAATATGAACCCGAAAAATAGAATTTTAAAAAATATTTAAATACAGTTGAGAAGACAGGGGTTCTTTTTGGCTTTAATGTGGATGGAGGCCAAGGTTTTTTTTTAAATAATCCAAGTGTTACAGAAGTAAAAATCGTAACAGAAATATATACTTACTATTTAAAAATATGTATAAAAATATACAAATAAATTTAAGTTTTAGGGATATATGCAATATGGAATGGAAATGTATTTAAAAAAATAAATGTATAAATGGACAGTGTACATCAATATACATTGTAAATAGAAATGTGAATATTAATATGAAAAAATATTTTTTAAAAGTTTTAAATATTTTTTAAAAGAAATTGTTTGGTTTATTTTTTTTTTTTGTGTTGTGTTTTGTTTTCTTTTGTTTTGTCTTTTATCCTATTAGATTAGAGGCAGAAGTTTTTTTTTCCTCTTCCCGGTTGTTTTGGGGCATTTATTTCAGAGCAGTTTTCGGCGGGGGTCGCCCCTGTTCTTTTTTGCCGCCTTCGCTGCCCGCAGCCCCGAGGCGCGCTGCGTCCCTGGCTGGGGCGGGCGGCAGTGCTGCCGCCTTGTGGGCAGAGCACGGTACTGCAGCCCTGCACCGAGAGGCCGCCACCTTGGGAGTGGCGCGTCGCGGATGTCGCGGACTTTTCCTTGACCTTCTCAACAGGGCGGTGAAAAAGGCGGGGAAGTGGAGGACCGGGGTGGGTGTAACCGGACTGCCTGCATGGAATACCGACCCCGGCGTGGCCCCGGTGGTATTTTCTGTGGCGTTTGAAGTGTATCCGACACATGCTGGGGTCTCAGCGGCGCCGCGGGCAGGCGTATTTTGGCGGGTTTGTGACAGGCATCTGGGTTAAACGCCCCTCTGTGCCGGGGTCCTCTCATGGCCGCCTTCCCGCCCTGAGGGAGCCGAGCCGGGCCGAATTGTTCCGAAGAGCCGGAGAGCCGAGTGTGGCCGGAAACAGCCGAGTTTCCCCGAAGAGCCGAGTGTGGCCGAAAACAGCCGAGTTTACCCGAAGAGCCGATGATAGCCGACTGGAACCGATAGCCGAGTGTAGCCGACTTGAGCCGCATTTAGACAATGTGCCGAATAGGACCGAGTTTAGCTGAACCGTTCCGAGTTCGGCCGAAGAGGCGAACTGAAACGAGTTTAGACCAAGAGCCGAACCAAGCCGAACCAAGCCGAGTTTCATTAAACAGAACCGAACGACGCCGCAGCGCTCTGCCTGCAGTGCGCCTGTGCAGACGGCAGGGAGCGCTGTGCCTGCAGTGCTCCGGGGCAGACGGCAGGGGGGGCTGTATAAAGTAAGTATAAAATATCAACTATCTATAAGAAGGAATACAAGCTCTATGTCACGTGCAGCAGTAGAAAATTTCAGGCTCCCAGGGAATCAATAGTGTTCTTTAAATCATTTTCATTTTGGAGGTTTTTTTTTACTCCCAGGTAGCCTGAAAGTTTCTACTGCTGCTGTTTACCTATTGTAAAGCTAGAAAGGTAAACCAAGATCAGAAATACAAGAAAGGGAAAGGGAAAGGAAAGGAAAGGAAGCAGGAGAGCAAGAGGGAAGGGAAGGGGTCAAAAACAGAGTGAAAAAAGAAAAAAGAGTTGGAGGGAAAAAGAGAGGGCATCCGGGAGGAGCGGTGCTGCCTCAGGTCCTTCCCTGCCCTGGGGCGAAGGAGCCGTTTGATGCCCGGGAGGGACTGCAGCTCCCGGTGGCGGAGGACGGAGCCGTGGCTGTCAGCCCGAGACTACAACCCCCGGCAGGCCCTGCTGCCGGCGCGGCGTGTGACGCAACGGCCGACGCGGCACATGAGTGGCTGGCGTGCCAGGCGGCCGCGCGGGGCTGTGCGCGGGCAGCTCCCGGCGCCTCTCCCGCGCGGGACGGCGACGCTGGAGGGGCGAAGCCTCCGTCTGGCCGCCCGCGTGGATCTGAGCAGCGCGGAAGGAGCGTCCGCCCGGTTCCTCGGCCTCACTCAGCGGTGCCGGGGGCGCTGCCGCCCGCCGATGGCGGAGGGCGAGGCGGTGCTTTGCTGCCGCGGGCCGGGAGCTGCAGGAGCCGCCCCGGGCGAGCGGCGCCGGGCGCTCCCGCGGTCCCGCTGGGGCGGCTGCCCTCGGGCTGGCGGAGGCACAGGAGGAGCCCCCGAGCTGCAGCCGTCTCCCTCGGGCTGCTGCCGGTGCTGCGGGCGGAGGCGGCTCCGCCGCGTGTTGGGCGTTGCGAGCAGAGAGCGCTGCGATATCGCCGGAATGACAGGGCTGCTGCCTGCGTTAGTGCTCATGGCTCTTTCTGCCATGGAAACAGATGGAGCGGCGCTGAGCGGTAAACCCAGAGATGGCCGGGAGAATGCCCAGCGCAGGGAGCAGGCGGGCTGTATCCTTCGGATGGCACAGGTGCGATCTGCAAAGTCACCCCCCCTTCCGCCCCTGCCCTCCCGAGCCCCAGGGAAAAGGCTTTCCAGCATTGTCGAGCTTCTGAAAGACAAAACTTGTGATTTGACACTAGCATCCAGAAAAGGTTTCTGTCTAGATTAGCAAATGCCTAAATTATTCTTGATTACATCCCATGACCGGTTTTAGGCAGTGACTTTATACTGCTTTTAGGATTTTCTTGTACAATGGTGAGAAAATAGGCAGGTCTGATAGTGGTTGCACTTTTTTTCTACTTCACGTTCCATGAGATTCTTTTATCCAAGCACTTGTTTTAAAATTCTACTGTAGGCGTTTATGGTTCACTTTTTTTTCTTTGCAGCACCCGTGACTTTTTTTTTTCTCTAAATCGGGAGTAAATATAGCTGAGTAAAATTACCTTGGTTTTCTTCCTTCTTTTTTAACTGAATTGTTTTTATTAAAAATCCTATTTGGATATGTAGAAAAAGTGGGTATGTCCTGTAATATATCTTAGCTCTTCTTGTTTACAGGGTACTCAGAAAATATGTCTCCCTTAGAGTCCCACAGAAACGTTCTCAGTGCGATCTCTGTCAAGGTATGTGTTTACAAATAAGTGATCCCTTTAGATATTTGCCTGTGTACCTTTTCCTGTAATTCAGAGCTTGCATTCTGTGGGTTTTATGATAAACCTATAAAACGTGTAAGAATGGTTTTGCAAGTCTTAATCGTTGAAGGCAGCAATAAGTGGATTTAGAGCCTGTTCTTGACCAGACAAAGGGAAAAAGTGTGACTTTGATGCTGAACTTGTCATTTTTCATTTGACTTGTCTGGAATGATTTAGGAATAGAGAGAACTAGAAAAAGAGAGAAATACAATTGATTATTGAGCACTCCTCAAATGCTCACCATGATTCAGTGTAGAGCCGAAGGGAAGGGTGATGGAACAGAGCTCTGTGCTTTAGAAGGAAATAAATTTAAACCTGACCTCCACACAGAGTCTCACTAACTTCTGTTGTTTCAAAATACAAAATACGTTTCGGAAGTGTTGGAAGTTAGTATTTTGGGAAAGAAATGGCAGTTCCACAGAACATTCCATTGAACAGATGCTCTCGGAACGATTCCTTTTGTAACTGCTGTCACTGCAATCAGTTGGTGGTTCAGCCTTGAAATGTGCACTTGCCCTTCTATAAAGCACTGTTTTGTTTGCCTTTCAGTGCTATGAGTCTTGATAAATTGGAGAAGAGCCCAAGAGAAATTTTTCATCCCTTGATATAAAAGGCAGGAAGTGACTTTTTTTGGTTTGGTTCTTTTTCTTTATTATTTTCTGCAAATAAAAGTAAATTAGTATAGGTACTACTGGTTTGTTTCTTCCAGTAGCAGATTATAATAATAGTAGTAGTAATAGTAAAAATAATAATAGAAATAATAATAATAGTAATGTAATAGTACTTAAACTGTCTTTATCCATTGAACTGGCCATTTCAAATCAAAACTTCTAAACACAAATCAAACCATCATCCTTGTAGAATCTTTCACAGCAGTGGGCTGAAGATCCTGGTTTTGTTGACAGGATTTATTGGTTCTGGAAGAACAAGAGGGAAGTAGAAGCCTAACTACTTCTAGCTCACAGACCCGTCCAGTGAATACAACTTTGTATTTTGGTGGGCTTGTGATGACTTTGAAATCAATTGGTCATTACAGTAAAAAAAAATTAATGTTTTTTTGAACATGAAAGCAGAAATAACTTTAGGCACCAACTTAATAATAATAGATCACCAATTTAAGTTAAAAACTCAAGCTATACTATCAAAATTTAAAGGTAAATTATTATGTATTAGGTGATGGTATAAAGTGTATGTTCTAATGTGTAATGCAAAGATGCATACATACCTGAAAGTCCTTAGAGGAAACAAATTTTTATGTCTGCTGTTTGACTGTTTATCATACAATATTTGGTTTTATTTCCCAAGGATCGGTGAATTTTAACTTTGGAGTCCTCTATGCTAAGGATGCTCAGCTTACAGATGATGAAAGGTTCAGTAATGGTGAGTTTTTCACCTTCTCTTTAATTGCTATGCTGATCTGAAGAAGAAAAAAACAAAAGCAAGAGAAAAAAAAAGGATGGTTTATTATTTTTTACGCTGTTATGTTTGTATCCTCAGTATTTGCTGCAGCTCTGCTTACCCAAGCTTTGGGCTCCTTCTGTCCCACTGGGAGTTGCCCAGTTTGGTTGCATCTGGTGAAATTCACCGAGACCTTACAGAACTAGCTCAAACTACGTGAGAGCCATTTGCAGTTCTCTCCAGACACCTGGAGAATGGGTGACGTTTCTGAGGATCCGGCGAGTGTACTTCTATCAAAACTCAGTCTGTGAAATTTCTGGGGTAAACCCTTCTGTGTCCTGAAGGGTTCAAACTCTGGTGAGGATCCAGTTATCAGGTGCTCACCTGGATGGTTCCAGCTCCCAAAGGTAACACTTGTACTCTTGCGCTGTATTTTACATCTATTGTATTTTTGTTATTTTGCAAGATTTTTTGTCTTTGCAAAATATTGTGCATTTCACTCTTTGGAACCTCTCAGATGGTTCTTTGGTGCAGCACCACCCCATGGGACACTTGGCTGCCGTCCTGAAGGGGTTGGTCACTAGAATTGTAAATCCTGGAGAGTTTGTAAGTCTTCTGTCCCCAGGGAGGTATCGTGCTTTGTTTACTTTTGTTCTGTTGGTTAGGCGCCGCTTCTCGTTGCAAGTATGAATTTCAAACTACCCTGTTCTTTTTTTAACTGTTTTCCTGGTTCTCTCCGTACGGCAGGGAGAGACTCTCGTATCCTTGTCGTCGGGCTCGGTGCTGTCCAAGAAGATACAGAGACTAAAAAAATCATAAGCAGCAAAATATGACTGCAGGGAAAACAAGCTGGAGAGAACAGAAGGTGATATTGTTATCCTTACCCTGTATTAGAAACATCCACTGTGCTTTGATGCTGGTAGCTGCCAGGGGCTTGGTAGCTCTTTGTAGGCAGGTGTAGGTGTTCACTTGTAGGTTTTTTCTCTGGACAAGTCAATTCAAACTTTGCTAAGCTTATATTTGCAGATTACTCTCTAGCACAGTCCAGCATGACATTTTTGAATGTTGTAAAAATACCATGTTACTTGGAAATTGCTAATGAAGAGAAGCTTTAGGGGAAAATAAGATTTCAGGGTCGGAAGATGTGAGAAGAATTTTGTGGGGATGTTGGACTGAAATAAAGCACGCTTGAAGCTGGACTGGCACGCTGGCAGGTCCCCTATTAAACAGTAGTGCTGAGATTAGCCTGGGGGTTGCCCATTGTTTCTGTAGAAATCAATGTTTCCTGGTCTTCAGAGGTAAGCTGCTTTGAAAAGCTGGAAGGTGCAGCATACTGACAATCCGTGTGCTTTGGATTAAAAGTAGATTTCAGAAGGGTGGTAGGCTTTTGTCTTTTCCTAGAAGTCGATGTAATCCCATCGAGGAGTTTTTAATTCTGTGTTGCCATGTCATCCATCAGAGCCCTGTTGTACTAATCATCATACAGGTACAAAACAAAAAATCAGACCCTGTCCCAACCGCTTAGAGCCCAGAACACGATTTCCTCAGTCTGCCATTTGTGTGCCATCGGTACTCACCACGGAAGCGAGCTGGGGATTGTTGCAGCTGTTGGGAACAAACCGCTTCTCGTCACACAGAAATGGAATTGGGACGACGCCTCGGCCAGCCCCTCTCTGCCATCGTCTCCTGAATCTGCAGCAGAGCAGTTCCAGTCCATCCGGGCACGTGTAATCCAGTTCCTGATGATCTGATCACACGGAGCAGCGCTCAGCTGCTGTGGGGGGCTCAGGGAAGGCAGAGTGTGCATTGTCATCTTCCTGAACCTACAGACAAATCCAAGTGAGAAGCCACAGGGTGGAAATCAGTTGCATATATGCTAAATAAAACTTGCAGGGTTTTTTTAAGAATTGTTTCTGCTTGTTCTTTGTTGTGCTTCTGTGTTTAGAAAACCTCCCTGTAAAATCAGTTCAGTTCATCAGTTGAACCTTTGTTTGCAGACCCTCACTGAGCAGAATTTGTTGCAGACTCAGTGCACACTGTGCTGGCCTCCCGGGAGTGTGAGGAGCTCATGTGTGCAACTTTTTGCTTTAGGACGCTCTGAGGTATTTATTCCTTTTGGGATACATGATGAGAATTCCCAAGAGAGGTAGTTGTAAGGTATGACATCCGGAAAAAGCCTGTGTGGTTGGAATGTTGTTGCTGTCAAAAGTTAATTTTTTCTTAGCCAGTAGTTAGTCTTTTGCTTTATTCTTGTGGTATCAGTATGTTATTGTTTAAAAAATTGCTTCAAAATAACTTCAGTGGTCAGCCACCAGTACCTTGTTCAGATTTGCCTATTTGCTTGTAGCTGAAATGTTCCATCTTGTTTATCCTTCTATTTAAGAAACTGCTGCCCAGCCAACTAATAACTGAGTATCTATCTGTCTGGGACACGGGGAGAGGATTTAGGTAATGTCTTTGTTTCCAGAAAAAAGTTCCAGTGTAGTTTCCAAACAGAGGAAAAGGGGGTGAAAACTCGGGGCTCTGATGCCATTGGGGGCACCCCAAGGTCCCCAGGAGAGGGAGCCCCACTGGGTGCAGGAGCAGGTGTGTTCTCATGTAATATGGAACATATTATGAACATAAACATGAAAATTATAAATATATTTTTTAAATACTTCAAGTGGGTTTTTTTATTTGTCAATAGGCAGGGTTTAGATTGTAAAAATTACAAGTAAGAATAATATAAAGGTAGAAATCTAAGTATAGGAATATATCATAAATAAATACAGATATATATATAAAGTTTAAAAACATAAGAAAAAATAGTTGTAGCAGTAGATATGGATATGATACATAATATAAATAATAATTTAAATGCATTTCTAGAATTTTATATATATTATATGTAATTAATAATACACTGCATCAAAAGAAAATATAAATATAAATGTGAATATTATTATACTAAGTATAAAAACATTTCAATATAGTTTGAAAGAAGGTGGTTTTTTGTATTTATTTGGTTAGAGATGGGGGTTTTATTTTGAATAAAAGAAGTATTATAGAAATATAAATCTAAATATAGAAATATACAGTGAATATAGAAAGATATGTGTAAAAACACGAGCGAACGACGCCTCCTTCGGCCGAATGGAACGAGCTCAGCCGAACCAAGGCGAGACCGGCCGAACCTGACGGCCTCGAGCGAACCGAGGCCAGGCTAGCGAGGCTGCCTGAACGGAGCCGAGCTCAGCCGAACCGAGCCCGCTGCTCTCGTGCGCGCTAATTAGCGCGAGTGCGGTCACAGCCTAATGAGCTCCTGTGCCACCCCGCGCTCCCGATCGTGTCCGTGCGATGGCCGGGCCGCCCGCGGGACGCGGCAGCAGGGGAGCCCCGAGCCGGGCGAGTTTAACGTGAGGCGACGCCGCTTGCCCGCCCTCAGGGAGCCCCGAGCCGAGCCGAGCGGCGCCGAGCGCACTGAGCGGCTCCGAGTTCGGCCGAAGAGAGCCGAGCCGCGCCGAGCGCACTGAGCGGCTCCGAGTTCGGCCGAAGCGAGCCGAGCCGCGCCGAGCGCACTGAGCGGCTCCGAGTTCGGCCGAAGAGAGCCGAGCCGCGCCGAGCGCAGGGATTGGCTCCGAGTTCGGCCGAAGCGAGCCGAGCCGCGCCGAGCGCACTGAGCGGCTCCGAGTTCGGCCGAAGAGAGCCGAGCCGCGCCGAGCGCACTGAGCGGCTCCGAGTTCGGCCGAAGCGAGCCGAGCCGCGCCGAGCGCACTGAGCGGCTCCGAGTTCGGCCGAAGAGAGCCGAGCCGCGCCGAGCGCACTGAGCGGCTCCGAGTTCGGCCGAAGAGAGCCGAGCCGCGCCGAGCGCACTGAGCGGCTCCGAGTTCGGCCGAAGCGAGCCGAGCCGCGCCGAGCGCACTGAGCGGCTCCGAGTTCGGCCGAAGAGAGCCGAGCCGCGCCGAGCGCACTGAGCGGCTCCGAGCTCGGCCGAAGCGAGCCGAGCCGCGCCGAGCGTACAGAGCGGCTCCGAGTTCGGCCGAAGCGAGCCGAGCCGCGCCGAGCGCACTGAGCGGCTCCGAGTTCGGTCGTAGCGAGCCGAGCCGCGCCGAGCGCACTGAGCGGCCTCCGAGTTCGGCCGAAGAGAGCCGAGCCGCGCCGAGCGCACTGAGCGGCTCCGAGTTCGGTCGTAGCGAGCCGAGCTGCGCCGAGCGCACTGAGCGGCTCCGAGTTCGGCCGAAGAGAGCCGAGCCGCGCCGAAGAGGCGTGTCCAGCCGAATGCAGCCGACAACAGCCGAGTTTAGCCTTTTTCAGCCGAATTTAGCCGAGCAGCTGTGAGCCTTGCACGCTTGAGGTGAGCGTGCATCATTGCCGGTTTGGGATTGAGTGAAATGCACTAAGGAAAGCAGCTTTGGGGAGGGAGGCAGGGAAATCCTCTCTTAACGTTTACCAGTTCTTCCGTCAAACTCATCACGGCAGGACAGCGTGAAGACTGAAAGTGTAAGAAGATATGGCGGGAAACAGAGAATCTGACAGGAGCATCGAACGCACAAGTGCACGAATTTTGCTTTTTGCTTGGATGTAAACTCAGAAGTTGCAAGGAATTTGGGAAGGAGAAGGGACATTTCAGAAGGAAAAGAAGTTGTTGTTACAGTCCTGGCAAAAGCTTTTGTTCTAGCTAATAAAAGAAGTTCATTTAAATTAAAAAAAAAAAAGTGTTTTTTTTTTTCTTCACTATTATATTCATTGGTGTTATATGGTGTGTTGTTTTATTTCTTGGTGTTATTAACTCTGTGTAAATTGTTTTTTCAGTCAAGCTAACTTTGCATGGGTTGGTTTGTATTTGAGGTAGGATTAATTTCAATAGGTTTCTTTCATATACTTCTGATAGGTATTACTGGGATTTTGGTTTTGTTTACTGTATGCATAAACATAGAGATTTAGTAGGGTAGGGCCAGCTGGGCTGCTGGAGTTTTGGGTGTGAATTTATTAGATGGCTGTTGTTAAACACAGAATAATTATGTAAGGTAACAGCAAATTACCCAATTACCTAATTTATCTAACTATGTACCCTTACCTGAAAGTTGTATAACTTGCCAGTTTTCTATTCTTCTGCTCCAAGTAGTTGTTGCAAAAAAGAAAGCACTGTTATTTTTCTGAAGAGTTTTCTTCTATAACAAGCCCTTTACTGCCCTTGAATCTGAGTGAGAGGAGCCAAACAGCTGCAGCTGCTCTGAGGGCTAATATACCCGGTGGGATTCGCCCCCTCCCTTTTCCTGGGTGCCATGGGAACGAGAGGCGGGCACCATCAGGGGTATATTAACCCCAGCCTTGGCTGAGGGGCTTCATTCCCTCTCTGGGATGTACTGGGGTAAGAGCTCTCCTCTCATTTCAGTGAAGAGGCTCTTTCAGCTCATCTCAGCTTGTTTCCAGCAGGTGTTTTTGGGCATCTAAAGCTCAGAGGCTTGGAAGATACTGTGAGGAAAACAGTGTGGAATACAGGGAATATTTAAGTTTGAGATTTTGGGTTTGGTGTTTAGGAATGGTAAGGTGCTTTTGTAATATTTGGTTTTGCTGTGGTGTTTTTTTGGTTGGAATTTTTGGTTGTTTTGATTTTCTTTTTGGGGTTTTTGGTTGGTTTTTGTTGGTTTTTTTTGGTTTTTTGGTGGTTTCTGTGGTGTTTTTGCTTTTGTGGGGATTTAGGTGGTTTTGGGGTTTTTTGTTTGTTTGTTCTTTTTTTTTGATTGTGTTTTGCTCTTTTTGTTTTTTTGCTTTTTGTTTTGTTTTGTTGTGTTGTTTTTGTTTGTTTTTTTGTTTTTTGTGTTTTTAAATTGAGGAGTGCAACTCCCTGAAATTCCAAGCTGTGTCAAGCACCACAAATTTTCAGGAGATTCATTATGTCTGAAGAGGGATCTGCCCAGTGTCCAAGAGGATGTTTGAGATTGAGGCTTCAGGTGAGTTGAGGGTTGTGATTAGGAGAGGGAGGGTGAGCAGGTATCCAGGTAGGAGTTATTGGGGGGGGGGGAGGTTTGAAGGCAGCAGGGTGAGAAAGGGTGTTTATTTGTTTGACGGCCCCCCCCAAGGTTTTCAGAAGCATAGCAGAGGCATTGCCATGTCTTACAGCACACAAGGTCATCCACTGCACTCACAGGAATGCCATTTAACTTTGCCTTTCTCTAACCCAGGTGCTACTACTAATACAGGCCACAGCCTTGGAATCAGGATGAAGCTGGAGCCTGAAGCAGCCAGGCACACTCAGGAGAGGGCAAGTAGCTGATTTGGTGGGATTTGGCCCACATAACTCTGGACTCACACTTTGGTTTTGGTTTTCTTTATTGTAGCTGACAGAGAGGCTCACAGGCCATCACGGGGCCCTCTAAGGCAGACTCATTTCAGGTGCAACATGGATTCACATCACCCATCATCCAAAAGTTCAGTCGGGGGACAAGGCTTGGAGCTGGGAGAGTAGCGGGTTGGGAGTTCTTGGGGCAGATTTCAAAGTTAACAGAGGGAAAAGCAATCATCTCCAAGGGCCTCTTAGGACTGCTAAAGGGAGAGGTTCTACTTTTGATGGCAGCTTTCAGGCAGGCAGTGCAGAACAGCTCTGGTCTGTGTCGTGTTGTCCGGTGTGCTGTGTTCCCTAGTGTGTCTTTGGGTCCCTTTTGCCTTCTCCCCTTGAGGCCCTCACCACAAGCATGATGTGTCGTGTTTAATGTCCCCCTGTTTGTCAATTTCTGTGTCACGGGTGTGTGCACACATTTGTGCTGGAGCTGTTCTGCCCTGCCGCATGGCCTGCTGCAATAGGAGAAGCCTGGGGAGTTGAAATTTGTAATGTGGGCTGTACTTGGGCTCTAGATGCTGTTCCTAGGTTGGCATAAGGTGTTTACAGCTTGTGAGTTATCCTGCTGGTGTTTGACATATGTTCTAACTTTCTTTCAGGTGCAGATGCATTGCATCCATGGCAGAGGGTCAGGGTTAGGAGGTGGCAGGCCTTCTTAGGAGCACGGTGAGTAGCAGACTGCTGGGGTTTTGGCCAATGTGGTGCCAAGATCAGGCACTGATGTTTGGTTTTCTTTAATACAGCTGTCTGAGAGGTGCCAGCGTGGTGCCAGCAGGACCTTCCCAGCTGACGAGGTGGCTTTTCTTTGCACCTGACACAGACCAGCATCCCCTGATGTCTGAGAGATAAGTAGAGGGCCATGAGCCACAGAGGGGATGAAAGCAGGGTGCTGGTTTGGGAATTACTGGGAGGGGGTTGTGAGTCTGCTTTGGAGGTGGGGGGTGTCCATGAAGTGGCCCCTTAGGCCCCATAAATGCCAAGTCTCACTTTTGATGACAGTGCTGACGTGTGCAGCAGGGCAGAGCAGTCCCGGTGTGTATTGTGTCACTTGTCTATTGTGCCTTATGTGTTATGTCTTTTACCTTAGCACTTTGAGGGGCCTGTCAGAACCCTGGCATCATTGTTAGCATCTTTGATCTCTGCATTCCTTGGCCTGGCACCCAGGCCATAGAACTTTTGACTCGGGAGCTCAGACAGGCATCAGACTCTCTTCTCTCTTTTGAAGCATCCAGTCAGATGTCTTGTTCTCAGCTGTTTGGCAGCTGTGCCCCACCTGGATCCATTGTGGTGGACTAGGACTTGAATGCACGTCATGACAGGTAGAGGATTCTGACCATAGGATTCCTAGGCATCCATCTTTGCATTTCTTGGAATATATCGTTCCATTAGCATCTTCTTCCTCCAGGGTTCTGTGAGCCTCATCAGCTCACCGTCGGTCTCAGCTCGGTCATCTTCTTTTGCAATCTGTCAGTCCTTGCAGCCATTTTCCTTGCTAAGAGATTTCTCTCTGTCTTGTGCCCATTGTTTGTCACGTCCTGTCCTGTGTCACGGGTGTCAGCACACATTCGTGACGGAGCTGCTCTGCCCTGCTGCACAGCCTGGTGCGATAGGAGAAGTCCCGGGGAGTTGAAATTTGTAATGTGGGTTGTAGTTGGACTCCAGATGGGATTTGTAGATGGACACAGGATATCTGGAGCTCTTCAGTTATCCTGCAACAGTGTGACTCTTGTCCTAAGTTTTTTTCAGATAAGGTGGATTAAATCTGTGCCAGAGGGCCCCATCCCGGGTGAGGGGATTCCCCCGAGCAGGTGAGGCCCCATTTGTCTCTGCAGCAGAAGTGTATATGGTGACTCTGTTACAGCTCTATTCTTTGTCTTTCTTTTTAGGAAGTGAATCTGGATACCAGAGGCCAAGGTGAGCAGTGGAGAGAAGTGGTTGCTATTGCTGAGCTCTCAAGCACAACAATTTTTCAGCAGATTGGTCATGTCACAAGAGGGATCTGCCCAGTGTCAAGGATGATGTTTGAGATTGAGGCTTCAGGTGAGTTGAGGATTGTGACTGGGAGAGGGAGGGTGAGCAGGTATCCAGTTAGGAGGTCTTGGGAGGGGGTTTGCAGGCAGCGCGGTGAGAAAGGATTTTTATTTGAGGACCTCCCCCCCACAAGGCTTCTTAGAAGCCTAGCAGAGGCATTCCAATGTCTTACAGCACCCAAGGTCATCCACTGCACTCACAGGAATGCCATTTAACTTTGTCTTTCTCTAACCCAGGTGCCACTGCTAATAAAGGCCACAGCCTTGCAATCAGGATGAAGCTGGAGCCTGAAGGAGCCAGGCACACTCAGGAAAGGGCAAGTAGCTGATTTGGTGGGATTTGGCCCACGTAACTCTGAACTCATACATTGGCTTTGGTTTTCTTTATTGTAGCTGACTGAGAGGCTCACAGGCCATCACGGGGCCCTCCGAGGCAGACTCATTTCAGGTGCAACGTGGATCCACATCACCCATCATCCAAAAGATAAGTTGGGGGCCACGGCCTGGAGATGAGGGAGTAGCGGGTTGGGAGTTCTTGGGGTAGATTTCAAAGTTAGCAGAGGGAAAAGCATTCTTCTCCAAGGGCCTCTTAGGACAGCTAAAGGGAGAGGTTCTACTTTTGATGGCAGCTTTCAGGAGGGCAGTGCAGAACAGCTCTGGTCTGGGTCATGTTGTCCGGTGTGCCGTGTTCCCTAGTGTGTCTTTGGGTCCCTTTTGCCTTCTCCCCTCGAGGCCCTCACCACAAGCATAATGTGTCGTGTTTAATGTCCCCCTGTTTGTCACGTTCTGTGTCACGGGTGTGTGCACACATTTGTGCCGGAGCTGTTCTGCCCTGCCGCATGGCCTGCTGCAATAGGAGAAGCCTGGGGAGTTGGAATTTGTAATGTGGGCTGTACTTGGGCTCTAGATGCTGTTCCTAGATTGCCATAAGGCGTTTGCAGCTTGTGAGTTACCCTGGTGGTGTTTGACATATGTTCTAACTTTCTTTCAGGTGCAGATGCCTTCCACGTGTGGCAGAGGGTCAGAGTTAGGAGCTACCGGGCCTTCTTAGGAGCACGGTGAGTAGCGGACTGGTGGGGTTTTGGCCGATATGGTGCCATGACCAGGCCCTGATGTTTGTTTTTCTTTAATACAGCTGTCTGAGAGGTGCCAGCAGGACCTTCCCAGCTGATGAGGTGTCCTTTCTTTGCACCTGACACAGACCAGCATCACCAGATGTCTCAGAGATAAGTAGAGGGCTACGAGCCACAGAGGGGATGAAAGCAGGTTGCTGGTTTGGGAATTACTGGCAGGGGTTTTTGAGTCCCTTTTGAGGTGGGGGGTGTTCATGAAGTAGCCCCTTAGGCCCCATAAAAGCAAAGTCTGACTTTTGGACACAGTGCTGAGGTGTGCACGGCAGAGCAGTCCCGGTGTGTCTCGTGTCATTTGTCTGTTGTGCATTATGTGTTGTTTGTGTATCTCATGTCTTTTACCTTAGCACTTTGAGGGGCCTGTCAGAAACCCTGGCATCATTGTTAGCATCTGTGATCTCTGCATTCCTTGGCCTGGCACCCAGGCCATAGATGCGATTCTGATACCTGTCTGAGCTCCCCAGTCTAAAGCTCTCTCTTTGGAAGCCTCCAGTCAGATGTCTTGTCAGGTCTTGTTCTCAGCTGTATGGACAGCTATGCTCCATCTGCATCCATTATGGTGGATCAGGACTTGAAAGAATGTGAGGTTAGGTAGAGGATTCTGACCATAGGATTCCTAGGCATCCATCTTTGCAGCTCTTGGAATAAATCATTCAGTTTAGCGTCTTCTTCCTCCAGGGTTCTCTGAGGCTCATCAGCTCACCATCGGTCTCAGCTCGGTCATCTCCTTTTGCATTCTCTCAGTCCTTGCAGCCATTTTCCTTGCTAAGAGATTTCTGTCCGTGTCTCGTGCCCTTTGTTTGTCATGTCCGGTGTGTCCTGTGTCACAGGTGTCAGCACACATTCGTGACGGAGCTGCTCTGCCCTGCTGCACAGCCTGGTGCGATAGGAGAAGTCCCGGGGAGTTGAAATTTGTAATGTGGGTTGTAGTTGGACTCCAGATGGGATTTGTAGATGGACACAGGATATCTGGAGCTCTTCAGTTATCCTGCAACAGTGTGACTCTTGTCCTAAGTTTTTTTCAGATAAGGTGGATTAAATCTGTGCCAGAGGGCCCCATCCCGGGTGAGGGGATTCCCCCGAGCAGGTGAGGCCCCATTTGTCTCTGCAGCAGAAGTGTATATGGTGACTCTGTTACAGCTCTATTCTTTGTCTTTCTTTTTAGGAAGTGAATCTGGATACCAGAGGCCAAGGTGAGCAGTGGAGAGAAGTGGTTGCTATTGCTGAGCTCTCAAGCACAACAATTTTTCAGCAGATTGGTCATGTCACAAGAGGGATCTGCCCAGTGTCAAGGATGATGTTTGAGATTGAGGCTTCAGGTGAGTTGAGGATTGTGACTGGGAGAGGGAGGGTGAGCAGGTATCCAGTTAGGAGGTCTTGGGAGGGGGTTTGCAGGCAGCACGGTGAGAAAGGATTTTTATTTGAGGACCTCCCCCCCACAAGGCTTCTTAGAAGCCTAGCAGAGGCATTCCAATGTCTTACAGCACCCAAGGTCATCCACTGCACTCACAGGAATGCCATTTAACTTTGTCTTTCTCTAACCCAGGTGCCACTGCTAATAAAGGCCACAGCCTTGGAATCAGGATGAAGCTGGAGCCTGAAGGAGCCAGGCACACTCAGGAAAGGGCAAGTAGCTGACTTGGTGGGATTTGGCCCACGTAACTCTGAACTCATACATTGGCTTTGGTTTTCTTTATTGTAGCTGACTGAGAGGCTCACAGGCCATCACGGGGCCCTCCGAGGCAGACTCATTTCAGGTGCAACGTGGATTCCCATCACCCATCATCCAAAAGATAAGTTGGGGGCCACGGCCTGGAGATGAGGGAGTAGCGGGTTGGGAGTTCTTGGGGTAGATTTCAAAGTTAGCAGAGGGAAAAGCATTCTTCTCCAAGGGCCTCTTAGGACAGCTAAAGGGAGAGGTTCTACTTTTGATGGCAGCTTTCAGGCGGGCAGTGCAGAACAGCTCCGGTCTGTGTCGTGTTGTCTGGTGTGCTTTGTTCCCTGGTGTGTCTTTGGGGTCCCTTTTGCCTTCTCCCCTCGAGGCCCTCTCCACGAGCATGATGTGTCGTGTTTAATGTCCCCCTGTTTGTCAATTTCTGTGTCACGGGTGTGTGCCCACATTTGTGCCGGAGCTGTTCTGCCCTGCCGCATGGCCTGCTGCAATAGGAGAAGCCTGGGGAGTTGAAATTTGTAATGTGGGCTGTACTTGGGCTCTAGATGCTATTCCTAGAGTGCCCTAAGGCATTTGCAGCTTTTGAGTTGTCCTGCAGGTGTTTGACATATGTTCTCATTTTCTTTCAGGAGCAGATGCATTGCATCCATGGCAGAGGGTCAGGGTTAGGAGGTGCTTGGCCTTCTTAGGAGCACGGTGAGTAGCGGACTGGTGGAGTTTTGGCCAATGTGGTGCCAAGGTCAGGCACTGATGTTTGGTTTTCTTTAATACAGCTGTCTGAGAGACACCAGCCCAATGCCAGCAGGACCTTCCCATCTGACGAGGTGGCTTTTCTTTGCACCTGACACAGACCAGCATCCCCTGATGTCTGAGAGATAAGTAGGGGGCCATGAGCCACAGAGGGGGTGAAAGCAGGGTGCAGGTTTGGGAATTACTGGGAGAGGTTTTTGAGTGTGCATTGGAGGTGGCGGGTGTTCATGAAGTGGCCCCTTAGGCCCCATAAACGCCAAGTCTCACTTTTGATGACAGTGCTGACGTGTGCAGCAGGGCAGAGCAGTCCCGGTGTGTATTGTGTCACTTGTCTATTGTGCATTATGTGTTGTTTGTGTATCTCATGTCTTTTATCTTAGACCTTTGAGGGGCCTGTCAGAACCCTGGCATCATTGTTAGCCTCTTTGATCTCTGTATTCCTTGGTCTGGCACCCAGGCCATAGAACTCAGGAGCTCAGACAGGCATGAGACTCTCTTCTCTCTTTGGAAGCATCTAGTCAGATGTCTTTTCAGGTCTTGTTCTGAGCTGTATGGACAGCTATGCCCCACCAGGATCCATTATGGTGGCTTAGGGCTTGTAGTAATATGAGGTTAGGTAGAGGATTCTGGCCATAGGATTCCTAGGCATCCATCTTTGCTGTTCTTGGAATGAATCATTCAGTTAGCATCTTCTTCCTCCATGGTTGTCTGAGCCTCATCAGCTCACCATCAGTCTCAGCCTGGTCATCTGTCTTTTGCATTCTCTCAGTCTTTGCAGCCATTTTCCTTGGTAAGGGATTTCTGTCCGTGTCTCGTGCCCTTTGTTTGTCACATCCGGTCTGTCTTGTGTCACGGGTGTCAGCACACGTTTGTGCAGGAGCTGCTCTGCCCTGCCGCATAGCCTGGCGTAATAGGACAAACCCTGTGGAGTTTAAATTTGTAATGTGGGGTGTAGTTGCACTCTAGATGCTATTCCGAGATTGACGTAAGATGTTTGCAGTTTTGAGTTATCGTGTAGGTGTTTGATATATGTTCTAATTTTCTTTCAGGTGCAGATGCATTGCATCCGTGGCAGAGCAGCTCATCCTGGGTGAGGGGGTTCCCACAAGCAGGTCAGTCACTGTTTTTCTTGGTAGAGGAAGCATAAATGATGGCTGTTACAGCTCTGTTGCCTTTCTTTTTAGGAGTTCAAGGCAGAGAGCAGCAGTCCAGGCCAGTGGGCAAGGTGAGCATTGAGTAGTGTACAGAAGCAGTTTTATTGCTCAGGTCTCAGTTTCTGGTGCAGCTCTAATTATCTCCTTTTTTTTTTTTTTTTTTTTTCTAATTTTAGGTGGTCCACTTGCAATGTATCCTGGCCGAGCATGCCCATGCCAGGTGGGTGCAAGCTTAAGGTATCACTGTGGCATACTAGTCACGGTAGGCGGTAGGGAGGTTGTGTTTTCACAGTATCTCAGCATGCTTTTCTGCTTTGTTTCTTTGCAGGTGCTGTTGCTGCCCTAGGCATGACCAAGGAACAGAGGAGGGCAGGTGAGTCGGTGTTTAGGCAGGCTGACTCATAGGTGAGCATTATGCAGCAGCATGCTAAGTGTGTACATTTTCTTTTTGCAGGTGTCTTCTGGGCAGCCTCTGGAGTCAAATCAAGATTTGAGGTGAGCTGGGGAAGTGGTGCGGAGAACTCCCGGGGATTACTGTTTTTGAGGGCAATAGTCATGTTTTCTGTTGTGTCTTAGGTACTCTGAGGAGGCTCGTAGCCACAGCTTGGAAGCGGCAGCACCGAAGCACACACATTGAGAACATCTCAACGTCCACGTCCGACCGAGGATGGATTTTGTCCGCTCGTCTTCCAAAAGCTAAGTGTCGGGGCCAGTGGTTGGGAGAAGGGGAAAAGCCTTTGCTATCACAGGGGGCAGTTTCATGTCAGCTTAGCGGAGAGGTCTGCAGTGGGATGGGCTCCCTGGAAGTAAAGAGAGAGGGTTTCTCCTCAGCCTCACCAGAGCCTTTGCCGGGCAGGGCAGTTCCGACCCATCTGCACAGCGTCACGAACTTTGCGTCGTCAGCCTTCCTCGACTCGGCATCGTCACGGATCTTTCCGCCGAGGAGCTCGCCTTCAGGTCCGGAGCTATAGCCACAATCACCCGGCCGTCCGCTTCCTTCTCTAGGCTTGCCGAGCCTCTCGAGCATCCTCTTAACTGCTTTGGCACTAACTTCTTTTAATGAGTTACATTTCATTAACACATGCTATGGTCATAGGTCTTCCTTTAGTTTTGCATCATCAGCCTCTGGCTCATCTTGTGCTAGGAATCTCAGGTCCCTAAGGGGAAAGTTGCCAATTGTCTCTGTGTTATGTCATCTGTGTCTGTTATGTCGTCTGCGTTATGTAGCGTGTGTCAGTCATCTTCCCCGTCATAGGCCTTTGTTACATCTCGACGCTTCATCGACACTCTTCTGTGCCATATCGCCCCTATTCTACTCAGTCTCCTTTCCGGATATTCCTTATTCCGGCATCTTTACATTTTTAGTCTTTGAGCCAGGAAGGATTACAGAAGATGTTCTCATCCATCTTCCTTCTCACTACCAGCTTCGGTAGTGCATTTTTTTCCCACGCCATTCTCTTGGACTTCTAGAGGGAGCATCTTACTCCCTCCTCAGGTGACTGCAGTAGTTCTATTGGTTCCATCTTCTCAAAGGGTATAGGGCTCAAGAATTTATCTTCCAGAGAGTTATGTTAAGTCCAGGTTTATATTGTATGTACCTATGTTGCCTTATGTTTTATGTACCTATATTGTGTGTACCTCTGCTGGCTTATAATGTATGTACTTATACTGTATGTACCTATGTTGGCATATACTGTATGTACGTATGTTGTATGTACCTATGTTGGCCTTTACTGTATGTACTTATATTGTATGTACGTATGTTGGCTTATATTGTATGTACCTGTATTGGCTTATACTGTATGTAATTACATTGCATGTACCTATGCTGGCTTGAACTGTATGTACTTATACTGTATGTGAGTGTATCGCCTTATATTCTCTGTACTTACACTGTATGCACACTTGCACTGTATGCATCAGCTTATATTGTGTATACTTACATTGTCCCAATTATGATCGGAGCTGCCCTGCCCTGGCACGTAGTCACAGTTAGGTGGAACAGTTATAAAAACTTTACGGTTCATCTGTCTTTTGTGGGATTTTGGGTAGAAAATTTATCGGTCCAGAGCGGGGACAAGTCCTAGCTGTCAGATAGCCACTTGTTGACCACTTCCTGTTGTCTCACAGGTCCCCGAGGCTACCGATTTCCCCAATCTACCATTCGATGTCAGGGAGGGGCAGCCAGAAGATGCGTCAAAGCACGTTCTTCAGCGTCTCAGGTAAGGGCCACAGCGAGCGTGTAAGCGGAAAGAATGGGTGAGCGTGCGTGAGAGCCTGTGGCCGTGTCCGTCCGTGTCTGCTCGTCTCTGCGTGTGTGAGTGCATGCTGACTGGATTTAAACTTGCGTGTGTGACTTTTGCTTTTCAGGTTTTTCAAATAATTTTTAAATTTAGAATAAAAAATCCCCAGCCGGGGGGTTTTTTTTTTTTCCCCCCGGCTGGGTTTTTTTTTTCCTCGGTCCCGGTCGGTCTGCGAGGCGACGTTCATCGCCAAAGTTTGGGCACGGAACGGCTAGGGACCGGGGTTTTCGTCAGGCAGGAGGATTTTTTGGAGGCTCCCGGGAACCACGTTCCCGAGGAGCGGTGTGAATGTGTGCCGAGGGTTAGCAGAGCGGTTGAGGTGAGAGTCAGTGTGGGTTTGTGTGTAAGCTGAAGGAAGTGCGTGTGTGTGTTGAAGGGCTGTAGGGTTGTAACCTTGTATGACTTTTGCTTTTCAGGTTTTTCAACTCATTTTTAAATTTAGAATAAAAAATCCCCAGCCGGGGGGTTTTTTTTTTTTTTCCCCCCGGCTGGGTTTTTTTTTCCTCGGTCCCGGTCGGTCTGTGAGGCGACGTTCATCGCCAAAGTTTGGGCACGGAACGGCTAGGGACCGGGGTTTTCGTCAGGCAGGAGGATTTTTTGGAGGCTCCCGGGAACCACGTTCCCGAGGAGCGGTGTGAATGCGTGCCGAGGGTTAGCAGAGCGGTTGAGGTGAGAGTCAGTGTGGGTTTGTGTGTAAGCTGAAGGAAGTGCGTGTGTGTGTTGAAGGGCTGTAGGGTTGTAACCTTGTATGACTTTTGCTTTTCAGGTTTTTCAACTCATTTTTAAATTTAGAATAAAAAATCCCCAGCCGGGGGGTTTTTTTTTTTTTTCCCCCCGGCTGGGTTTTTTTTTTCCTCGGTCCCGGTCGGTCTGCGAGGCGACGTTCATCGCCAAAGTTTGGGCACGGAACGGCTAGGGACCGGGGTTTTCGTCAGGCAGGAGGATTTTTTGGAGGCTCCCGGGAACCACGTTCCCGAGGAGCGGTGTGAATGCGTGCCGAGGGTTAGCAGAGCGGTTGAGGTGAGAGTCAGTGTGGGTTTGTGTGTAAGCTGAAGGAAGTGCGTGTGTGTGTTGAAGGGCTGTAGGGTTGTAATCTTGTATGACTTTTGCTTTTCAGATTTTTCAACTCAATTTTAAATTTAGAATAAAAAATCCCCAGCCGGGGGGTTTGTTTTTTCTTCCCCCTGGCTGGGTTTTTTTTTCCTCGGTCCCGGTCGGTCTGCGAGGCGACGTTCATCGCCAGAGTTTGGGCGCGGACCGTCCAGGGACCGGGGTTTTCGTCAGGCAGGAGGATTTTTTTGGAGGGTCCAGGGAACCACGTTCCCGAGGACCAATGATTGCTGGGGTGTAATTTAGTAGTTTTGATGAGAGGGCTGGTGTGTTTATGTGCTATTTGAAGGGAGTGTCTGTGGTAGGTGAGTGTTGTTTTCTCTGTGGTTTTGTTGTTTTGGGTTTCATGTAACCATAAATTAACATGTAATGGAAATAGCAAAAGGTTATCCGTTTGTGTTAATATTTGTATTGCCTTGTATGTAAATTAGATTTTACCAGCGTGTCTATGGATTGCATCTGCACATGCATTTGTATGCACTGTTTCTATGTCTTTTGCTGATTTGTAAATAAAAACATTCATATAATAAAGTTGAATCACCCCTAATAAAGATACCCCCCTGCCCTTCCCTACCCCCCCCCCCCCCCCCATGGCTCCTGTCTTTTTTTGGTGTGGTTTTGTAATTTATTTCCTCTGTGTTTCTTCCTTTTGCTCCTCACTTTCCTTTTCTATTTCTAACTTAACTTCCATCTGTCTCTAACCCTTTGTTTCTGTTTCTCACTCTTTCTGACACTGTGTCTCTGCTTCTGTAACTCTGTTTTATGTCTCTCTCTATTGTCTATACTTTGCACCTTATTTCTTTTCCTTTATAACTTTCACCTGTGCTGTTCTTGCTTCTTTTTCTGTCTGTGTTTTCCTTTTCCTCGGTTTGTCTTTTTTGCTCTTGGTCTTTTCTTTTTTCACTCTACCCTGAGTTTTTGCTTTAACTCTAATCCTAACCACTTTTTTTCCCCTCTAACTCCTGTCCTTCAGTTTTCCCACCCGCCTTTTCTCTTCTGTCTCTGTCTTGGTTTCTCTCTCTGTGTTTTCTTCTCCTCTGTCTCTCTGTCTTCTTTTTTTGTCTGTCTTTTCTTCTGTGTCTCTGTCTTTTTGTCTTTCTGTCTCTCTTTTTTTCTGTCTCTCTTTTCTGTATTTTGTCTTTCTTTTCTCTGTCTTCTCTCCTTTCTTTTTCTTTTCTCTCTCTCTGTCTTTCTTTTCTGTCTTGCCTCTATTTTTCTTTTCTCTCTTGCCTCTGTTTTTCTTTTCTCTTTTTCTCTCTTTCTTTTCTGTGTTCTGTCTCTCTTCTCTGTTTTTTTGTCTCTCTCTTTCTCTCTATTCTCTCTACTTCTATTTCTAACTTTGTTTTCCTCTCTAGCTTTAGTTTAAAAAAGCAGCAGTAGAAACTTTCAGGCTCCCTGGGAGTAAAGCAAAAAAAAAAAAAAAATTATAAACAAAGCATTTACTCCCCGGGAGCCTGAAATTTTCTACTGCTGCACCAGACATATAGTTTTTATTCTTTTTACTATATACAGTATATAGGGACCCCACCCACTCCTAATCAGTACCCCCAGCTGCCACCAATCAAGCCTCATCAGTCACCCCTACCACTAGGCACCACCCCCATACCCAAGCACCCACCCCTACACAGTTTCCCCCCCCCTATGCCCAAGGCACCACCCCTAGCTGCCACCTCCCCCATCGCCGAGAACCCACCCGGTAATGAGCCCCCCCCGCCCCTAGCTGCCACGCCCCCTCAGCAAGCCCCCGCCCCTGCGCGCCGCCCCCCGTCGCCAAGCCACCGTCCCCGCACCCAAGAAGCCCATCCCCTGCTGTCCACCCCAGCGCCGTGCTGACACAGCGCCCCCTGCTATCCCAATCGGCATAGTACAATTACAGCGCCCCGTTACAGCGCCCCCTGCCGTCCACAGCGCCGCATAGACACAGCGCCAGCACGTGACGTCACGAGAGCGACACACACCCTCGGCAGGACCCCCCCGAGGCGTAGGCGTCCCGCCCAGTGCCCGATCGAAACCCCGGCACCCACCCCGCGCCCCAGAAGCCGCTCCCCGGCACGCTGCCGGCGGCACGCGAACCGGAACAGCATTCCGCGTCCGCCGGGACCCTCGGAAACCCCCAAAAACCCCCCCAAAACCCGAAAAAAAAAATCCGGTCCGGCCGGTCGCCATTTTGCCGGAAGTGACGTCATTCAGCTGGGCTCCACCATCTTGTTCCCGTACCACGTGCTCGCCTGGCTGCCGCCATCTTGTTCCCGGAAGTAACCGCCGGGCGCCGCCATCTTGTTCCCGAAAGTGACCGCTGGGCGCCGCCATCTTGTTGTTCCCGGAAGTCACCGCTGGGCGCCGCCATCTTGTTGTTCCCGGAAGCGACCGCTGGGCGCCGCCATCTTGCTGTTGCCGGAAGTCACCGCCGGACGCCGCCATCTTGCTGTTGCCGGAAGTCACCGCCGGGCGCTGCCATCTTGGATTAGGGTTAGTTTTAATGATTAATTTCAACAATTAGGGTTGTTTTTAACTAGGGTGCGGACCCCACACCCTAATTAGTGCCATCCCCAATCCCCTCCCGTAACCCTAATCAGTCCTCCCCCAGTTGCTGCCATCCCCAATTCCCTGACCTAACCCTAATCAGTCCTCCCCCAGCTGCTGCCATCCCCATCCCCAATTCCCTGACCTAACCCTAATCAGTACTCGCCCAGCTGTTGCCACCCCCATCCCCATCTCCCTGACCTAACCCTAATCAGTACTCGCCCAGCTGCTGCCACCCCCATCCCCATTTCCCTGACCTAACCCTAATCAGTCCTTCCCCAGCTGTTACAACCCCCATCTCCAATCCCCTACCCTAACCCTAATCACCAATCCCTAACCCTAACCCCAGCTCCAATTCTGTACCCTAACCCTAAGTACTAGGATTTTCATGAGTACCATTTTTTGAGGAGTACCTTTTTTTCAGGAGTACTCATTTTTCCAAGGAGTACTAACCTTTTCTAGAGTACTGATTTTTTCAGGAGTACTAATCTTTTCAAGAGTACTTGTTCTTTGGGGAGTACTCATTTTTCCAGGAGTACTTGGGTTAGGGTACTGGTTTAGGGGTACTGGTTAGGGGTACTGGTTTAGGGCTAGGGGTTAGGGTTAGGGTTAGGGTTTAGGGGTTAGGGTTTAGGGTTTAGGGGTTAGGGTTAGGGTTAGGGTTAGGGTTAGGGGTTAGGGTTAGGGGGTAAGGGTTAGGGTTAGGGTTTAGGGTTAGGGTTAGGGTTAGGGGTTAGGGTTAGGGGTTAGGGGTTAGGGGTTAGGGTCAGGGTCAGGGTCAGGGTTAGGGTTAGGGTTAGGGTTAGGGTTAGGGTTAGGGTTAGGGTTAGGGGTTAGGGGTTAGGGTTAGGGTTAGGGTTAGGGTTAGGGTTAGGGGTTAGGGTTAGGGTTAGGGTTAGGGTTAGGGTTAGGGTTAGGGTTAGGGTTAGGGTTAGGGTTAGGGGGTTAGGGTTAGGGGGTTAGGGTTAGGGGTTAGGGTTAGGGTTAGGGTTAGGGTTAGGGTTAGGGTTAGGGTTAGGGTTAGGGTTAGGGTTAGGGTTAGGGTTAGGGTTAGGGTTAGGGTTAGGGTTAGGGTTAGGGTTAGGGTTAGGGTTAGGGTTAGGGTTAGGGTTAGGGTTAGGGTTAGGGTTAGGGTTAGGGTTAGGGTTAGGGTTAGGGTTAGGGTTAGGGTTAGGGTTAGGGTTAGGGTTAGGGTTAGGGTTAGGGTTAGGGTTAGGGTTAGGGTTAGGGTTAGGGTTAGGGTTAGGGTTAGGGTTAGGGTTAGGGTTAGGGTTAGGGTTAGGGTTAGGGTTAGGGTTAGGGTTAGGGTTAGGGTTAGGGTTAGGGTTAGGGTTAGGGTTAGGGTTAGGGTTAGGGTTAGGGTTAGGGTTAGGGTTAGGGTTAGGGTTAGGGTTAGGGTTAGGGTTAGGGTTAGGGTTAGGGTTAGGGTTAGGGTTAGGGTTAGGGTTAGGGTTAGGGTTAGGGTTAGGGTTAGGGTTAGGGTTAGGGTTAGGGTTAGGGTTAGGGTTAGGGTTAGGGTTAGGGTTAGGGTTAGGGTTAGGGTTAGGGTTAGGGTTAGGGTTAGGGTTAGGGTTAGGGTTAGGGTTAGGGTTAGGGTTAGGGTTAGGGTTAGGGTTAGGGTTAGGGTTAGGGTTAGGGTTAGGGTTAGGGTTAGGGTTAGGGTTAGGGTTAGGGTTAGGGTTAGGGTTAGGGTTAGGGTTAGGGTTAGGGTTAGGGTTAGGGTTAGGGTTAGGGTTAGGGTTAGGGTTAGGGTTAGGGTTAGGGTTAGGGTTAGGGTTAGGGTTAGGGTTAGGGTTAGGGTTAGGGTTAGGGTTAGGGTTAGGGTTAGGGTTAGGGTTAGGGTTAGGGTTAGGGTTAGGGTTAGGGTTAGGGTTAGGGTTAGGGTTAGGGTTAGGGTTAGGGTTAGGGTTAGGGTTAGGGTTAGGGTTAGGGTTAGGGTTAGGGTTAGGGTTAGGGTTAGGGTTAGGGTTAGGGTTAGGGTTAGGGTTAGGGTTAGGGTTAGGGTTAGGGTTAGGGTTAGGGTTAGGGTTAGGGTTAGGGTTAGGGTTAGGGTTAGGGTTAGGGTTAGGGTTAGGGTTAGGGTTAGGGTTAGGGTTAGGGTTAGGGTTAGGGTTAGGGTTAGGGTTAGGGTTAGGGTTAGGGTTAGGGTTAGGGTTAGGGTTAGGGTTAGGGTTAGGGTTAGGGTTAGGGTTAGGGTTAGGGTTAGGGTTAGGGTTAGGGTTAGGGTTAGGGTTAGGGTTAGGGTTAGGGTTAGGGTTAGGGTTAGGGTTAGGGTTAGGGTTAGGGTTAGGGTTAGGGTTAGGGTTAGGGTTAGGGTTAGGGTTAGGGTTAGGGTTAGGGTTAGGGTTAGGGTTAGGGTTAGGGTTAGGGTTAGGGTTAGGGTTAGGGTTAGGGTTAGGGTTAGGGTTAGGGTTAGGGTTAGGGTTAGGGTTAGGGTTAGGGTTAGGGTTAGGGTTAGGGTTAGGGTTAGGGTTAGGGTTAGGGTTAGGGTTAGGGTTAGGGTTAGGGTTAGGGTTAGGGTTAGGGTTAGGGTTAGGGTTAGGGTTAGGGTTAGGGTTAGGGTTAGGGTTAGGGTTAGGGTTAGGGTTAGGGTTAGGGTTAGGGTTAGGGTTAGGGTTAGGGTTAGGGTTAGGGTTAGGGTTAGGGTTAGGGTTAGGGTTAGGGTTAGGGTTAGGGTTAGGGTTAGGGTTAGGGTTAGGGTTAGGGTTAGGGTTAGGGTTAGGGTTAGGGTTAGGGTTAGGGTTAGGGTTAGGGTTAGGGTTAGGGTTAGGGTTAGGGTTAGGGTTAGGGTTAGGGTTAGGGTTAGGGTTAGGGTTAGGGTTAGGGTTAGGGTTAGGGTTAGGGTTAGGGTTAGGGTTAGGGTTAGGGTTAGGGTTAGGGTTAGGGTTAGGGTTAGGGTTAGGGTTAGGGTTAGGGTTAGGGTTAGGGTTAGGGTTAGGGTTAGGGTTAGGGTTAGGGTTAGGGTTAGGGTTAGGGTTAGGGTTAGGGTTAGGGTTAGGGTTAGGGTTAGGGTTAGGGTTAGGGTTAGGGTTAGGGTTAGGGTTAGGGTTAGGGTTAGGGTTAGGGTTAGGGTTAGGGTTAGGGTTAGGGTTAGGGTTAGGGTTAGGGTTAGGGTTAGGGTTAGGGTTAGGGTTAGGGTTAGGGTTAGGGTTAGGGTTAGGGTTAGGGTTAGGGTTAGGGTTAGGGTTAGGGTTAGGGTTAGGGTTAGGGTTAGGGTTAGGGTTAGGGTTAGGGTTAGGGTTAGGGTTAGGGTTAGGGTTAGGGTTAGGGTTAGGGTTAGGGTTAGGGTTAGGGTTAGGGTTAGGGTTAGGGTTAGGGTTAGGGTTAGGGTTAGGGTTAGGGTTAGGGTTAGGGTTAGGGTTAGGGTTAGGGTTAGGGTTAGGGTTAGGGTTAGGGTTAGGGTTAGGGTTAGGGTTAGGGTTAGGGTTAGGGTTAGGGTTAGGGTTAGGGTTAGGGTTAGGGTTAGGGTTAGGGTTAGGGTTAGGGTTAGGGTTAGGGTTAGGGTTAGGGTTAGGGTTAGGGTTAGGGTTAGGGTTAGGGTTAGGGTTAGGGTTAGGGTTAGGGTTAGGGTTAGGGTTAGGGTTAGGGTTAGGGTTAGGGTTAGGGTTAGGGTTAGGGTTAGGGTTAGGGTTAGGGTTAGGGTTAGGGTTAGGGTTAGGGTTAGGGTTAGGGTTAGGGTTAGGGTTAGGGTTAGGGTTAGGGTTAGGGTTAGGGTTAGGGTTAGGGTTAGGGTTAGGGTTAGGGTTAGGGTTAGGGTTAGGGTTAGGGTTAGGGTTAGGGTTAGGGTTAGGGTTAGGGTTAGGGTTAGGGTTAGGGTTAGGGTTAGGGTTAGGGTTAGGGTTAGGGTTAGGGTTAGGGTTAGGGTTAGGGTTAGGGTTAGGGTTAGGGTTAGGGTTAGGGTTAGGGTTAGGGTTAGGGTTAGGGTTAGGGTTAGGGTTAGGGTTAGGGTTAGGGTTAGGGTTAGGGTTAGGGTTAGGGTTAGGGTTAGGGTTAGGGTTAGGGTTAGGGTTAGGGTTAGGGTTAGGGTTAGGGTTAGGGTTAGGGTTAGGGTTAGGGTTAGGGTTAGGGTTAGGGTTAGGGTTAGGGTTAGGGTTAGGGTTAGGGTTAGGGTTAGGGTTAGGGTTAGGGTTAGGGTTAGGGTTAGGGTTAGGGTTAGGGTTAGGGTTAGGGTTAGGGTTAGGGTTAGGGTTAGGGTTAGGGTTAGGGTTAGGGTTAGGGTTAGGGTTAGGGTTAGGGTTAGGGTTAGGGTTAGGGTTAGGGTTAGGGTTAGGGTTAGGGTTAGGGTTAGGGTTAGGGTTAGGGTTAGGGTTAGGGTTAGGGTTAGGGTTAGGGTTAGGGTTAGGGTTAGGGTTAGGGTTAGGGTTAGGGTTAGGGTTAGGGTTAGGGTTAGGGTTAGGGTTAGGGTTAGGGTTAGGGTTAGGGTTAGGGTTAGGGTTAGGGTTAGGGTTAGGGTTAGGGTTAGGGTTAGGGTTAGGGTTAGGGTTAGGGTTAGGGTTAGGGTTAGGGTTAGGGTTAGGGTTAGGGTTAGGGTTAGGGTTAGGGTTAGGGTTAGGGTTAGGGTTAGGGTTAGGGTTAGGGTTAGGGTTAGGGTTAGGGTTAGGGTTAGGGTTAGGGTTAGGGTTAGGGTTAGGGTTAGGGTTAGGGTTAGGGTTAGGGTTAGGGTTAGGGTTAGGGTTAGGGTTAGGGTTAGGGTTAGGGTTAGGGTTAGGGTTAGGGTTAGGGTTAGGGTTAGGGTTAGGGTTAGGGTTAGGGTTAGGGTTAGGGTTAGGGTTAGGGTTAGGGTTAGGGTTAGGGTTAGGGTTAGGGTTAGGGTTAGGGTTAGGGTTAGGGTTAGGGTTAGGGTTAGGGTTAGGGTTAGGGTTAGGGTTAGGGTTAGGGTTAGGGTTAGGGTTAGGGTTAGGGTTAGGGTTAGGGTTAGGGTTAGGGTTAGGGTTAGGGTTAGGGTTAGGGTTAGGGTTAGGGTTAGGGTTAGGGTTAGGGTTAGGGTTAGGGTTAGGGTTAGGGTTAGGGTTAGGGTTAGGGTTAGGGTTAGGGTTAGGGTTAGGGTTAGGGTTAGGGTTAGGGTTAGGGTTAGGGTTAGGGTTAGGGTTAGGGTTAGGGTTAGGGTTAGGGTTAGGGTTAGGGTTAGGGTTAGGGTTAGGGTTAGGGTTAGGGTTAGGGTTAGGGTTAGGGTTAGGGTTAGGGTTAGGGTTAGGGTTAGGGTTAGGGTTAGGGTTAGGGTTAGGGTTAGGGTTAGGGTTAGGGTTAGGGTTAGGGTTAGGGTTAGGGTTAGGGTTAGGGTTAGGGTTAGGGTTAGGGTTAGGGTTAGGGTTAGGGTTAGGGTTAGGGTTAGGGTTAGGGTTAGGGTTAGGGTTAGGGTTAGGGTTAGGGTTAGGGTTAGGGTTAGGGTTAGGGTTAGGGTTAGGGTTAGGGTTAGGGTTAGGGTTAGGGTTAGGGTTAGGGTTAGGGTTAGGGTTAGGGTTAGGGTTAGGGTTAGGGTTAGGGTTAGGGTTAGGGTTAGGGTTAGGGTTAGGGTTAGGGTTAGGGTTAGGGTTAGGGTTAGGGTTAGGGTTAGGGTTAGGGTTAGGGTTAGGGTTAGGGTTAGGGTTAGGGTTAGGGTTAGGGTTAGGGTTAGGGTTAGGGTTAGGGTTAGGGTTAGGGTTAGGGTTAGGGTTAGGGTTAGGGTTAGGGTTAGGGTTAGGGTTAGGGTTAGGGTTAGGGTTAGGGTTAGGGTTAGGGTTAGGGTTAGGGTTAGGGTTAGGGTTAGGGTTAGGGTTAGGGTTAGGGTTAGGGTTAGGGTTAGGGTTAGGGTTAGGGTTAGGGTTAGGGTTAGGGTTAGGGTTAGGGTTAGGGTTAGGGTTAGGGTTAGGGTTAGGGTTAGGGTTAGGGTTAGGGTTAGGGTTAGGGTTAGGGTTAGGGTTAGGGTTAGGGTTAGGGTTAGGGTTAGGGTTAGGGTTAGGGTTAGGGTTAGGGTTAGGGTTAGGGTTAGGGTTAGGGTTAGGGTTAGGGTTAGGGTTAGGGTTAGGGTTAGGGTTAGGGTTAGGGTTAGGGTTAGGGTTAGGGTTAGGGTTAGGGTTAGGGTTAGGGTTAGGGTTAGGGTTAGGGTTAGGGTTAGGGTTAGGGTTAGGGTTAGGGTTAGGGTTAGGGTTAGGGTTAGGGTTAGGGTTAGGGTTAGGGTTAGGGTTAGGGTTAGGGTTAGGGTTAGGGTTAGGGTTAGGGTTAGGGTTAGGGTTAGGGTTAGGGTTAGGGTTAGGGTTAGGGTTAGGGTTAGGGTTAGGGTTAGGGTTAGGGTTAGGGTTAGGGTTAGGGTTAGGGTTAGGGTTAGGGTTAGGGTTAGGGTTAGGGTTAGGGTTAGGGTTAGGGTTAGGGTTAGGGTTAGGGTTAGGGTTAGGGTTAGGGTTAGGGTTAGGGTTAGGGTTAGGGTTAGGGTTAGGGTTAGGGTTAGGGTTAGGGTTAGGGTTAGGGTTAGGGTTAGGGTTAGGGTTAGGGTTAGGGTTAGGGTTAGGGTTAGGGTTAGGGTTAGGGTTAGGGTTAGGGTTAGGGTTAGGGTTAGGGTTAGGGTTAGGGTTAGGGTTAGGGTTAGGGTTAGGGTTAGGGTTAGGGTTAGGGTTAGGGTTAGGGTTAGGGTTAGGGTTAGGGTTAGGGTTAGGGTTAGGGTTAGGGTTAGGGTTAGGGTTAGGGTTAGGGTTAGGGTTAGGGTTAGGGTTAGGGTTAGGGTTAGGGTTAGGGTTAGGGTTAGGGTTAGGGTTAGGGTTAGGGTTAGGGTTAGGGTTAGGGTTAGGGTTAGGGTTAGGGTTAGGGTTAGGGTTAGGGTTAGGGTTAGGGTTAGGGTTAGGGTTAGGGTTAGGGTTAGGGTTAGGGTTAGGGTTAGGGTTAGGGTTAGGGTTAGGGTTAGGGTTAGGGTTAGGGTTAGGGTTAGGGTTAGGGTTAGGGTTAGGGTTAGGGTTAGGGTTAGGGTTAGGGTTAGGGTTAGGGTTAGGGTTAGGGTTAGGGTTAGGGTTAGGGTTAGGGTTAGGGTTAGGGTTAGGGTTAGGGTTAGGGTTAGGGTTAGGGTTAGGGTTAGGGTTAGGGTTAGGGTTAGGGTTAGGGTTAGGGTTAGGGTTAGGGTTAGGGTTAGGGTTAGGGTTAGGGTTAGGGTTAGGGTTAGGGTTAGGGTTAGGGTTAGGGTTAGGGTTAGGGTTAGGGTTAGGGTTAGGGTTAGGGTTAGGGTTAGGGTTAGGGTTAGGGTTAGGGTTAGGGTTAGGGTTAGGGTTAGGGTTAGGGTTAGGGTTAGGGTTAGGGTTAGGGTTAGGGTTAGGGTTAGGGTTAGGGTTAGGGTTAGGGTTAGGGTTAGGGTTAGGGTTAGGGTTAGGGTTAGGGTTAGGGTTAGGGTTAGGGTTAGGGTTAGGGTTAGGGTTAGGGTTAGGGTTAGGGTTAGGGTTAGGGTTAGGGTTAGGGTTAGGGTTAGGGTTAGGGTTAGGGTTAGGGTTAGGGTTAGGGTTAGGGTTAGGGTTAGGGTTAGGGTTAGGGTTAGGGTTAGGGTTAGGGTTAGGGTTAGGGTTAGGGTTAGGGTTAGGGTTAGGGTTAGGGTTAGGGTTAGGGTTAGGGTTAGGGTTAGGGTTAGGGTTAGGGTTAGGGTTAGGGTTAGGGTTAGGGTTAGGGTTAGGGTTAGGGTTAGGGTTAGGGTTAGGGTTAGGGTTAGGGTTAGGGTTAGGGTTAGGGTTAGGGTTAGGGTTAGGGTTAGGGTTAGGGTTAGGGTTAGGGTTAGGGTTAGGGTTAGGGTTAGGGTTAGGGTTAGGGTTAGGGTTAGGGTTAGGGTTAGGGTTAGGGTTAGGGTTAGGGTTAGGGTTAGGGTTAGGGTTAGGGTTAGGGTTAGGGTTAGGGTTAGGGTTAGGGTTAGGGTTAGGGTTAGGGTTAGGGTTAGGGTTAGGGTTAGGGTTAGGGTTAGGGTTAGGGTTAGGGTTAGGGTTAGGGTTAGGGTTAGGGTTAGGGTTAGGGTTAGGGTTAGGGTTAGGGTTAGGGTTAGGGTTAGGGTTAGGGTTAGGGTTAGGGTTAGGGTTAGGGTTAGGGTTAGGGTTAGGGTTAGGGTTAGGGTTAGGGTTAGGGTTAGGGTTAGGGTTAGGGTTAGGGTTAGGGTTAGGGTTAGGGTTAGGGTTAGGGTTAGGGTTAGGGTTAGGGTTAGGGTTAGGGTTAGGGTTAGGGTTAGGGTTAGGGTTAGGGTTAGGGTTAGGGTTAGGGTTAGGGTTAGGGTTAGGGTTAGGGTTAGGGTTAGGGTTAGGGTTAGGGTTAGGGTTAGGGTTAGGGTTAGGGTTAGGGTTAGGGTTAGGGTTAGGGTTAGGGTTAGGGTTAGGGTTAGGGTTAGGGTTAGGGTTAGGGTTAGGGTTAGGGTTAGGGTTAGGGTTAGGGTTAGGGTTAGGGTTAGGGTTAGGGTTAGGGTTAGGGTTAGGGTTAGGGTTAGGGTTAGGGTTAGGGTTAGGGTTAGGGTTAGGGTTAGGGTTAGGGTTAGGGTTAGGGTTAGGGTTAGGGTTAGGGTTAGGGTTAGGGTTAGGGTTAGGGTTAGGGTTAGGGTTAGGGTTAGGGTTAGGGTTAGGGTTAGGGTTAGGGTTAGGGTTAGGGTTAGGGTTAGGGTTAGGGTTAGGGTTAGGGTTAGGGTTAGGGTTAGGGTTAGGGTTAGGGTTAGGGTTAGGGTTAGGGTTAGGGTTAGGGTTAGGGTTAGGGTTAGGGTTAGGGTTAGGGTTAGGGTTAGGGTTAGGGTTAGGGTTAGGGTTAGGGTTAGGGTTAGGGTTAGGGTTAGGGTTAGGGTTAGGGTTAGGGTTAGGGTTAGGGTTAGGGTTAGGGTTAGGGTTAGGGTTAGGGTTAGGGTTAGGGTTAGGGTTAGGGTTAGGGTTAGGGTTAGGGTTAGGGTTAGGGTTAGGGTTAGGGTTAGGGTTAGGGTTAGGGTTAGGGTTAGGGTTAGGGTTAGGGTTAGGGTTAGGGTTAGGGTTAGGGTTAGGGTTAGGGTTAGGGTTAGGGTTAGGGTTAGGGTTAGGGTTAGGGTTAGGGTTAGGGTTAGGGTTAGGGTTAGGGTTAGGGTTAGGGTTAGGGTTAGGGTTAGGGTTAGGGTTAGGGTTA